>JABSTQ010011515.1:0-1349651 GCA_013358835.2 Ixodes persulcatus
CGGGTGGGGGGACGACTGCAACAATTAAACGAAACAATCGAGGTCAAGTACCCGCTTTTGCTACCTCCGATCATCGCTTCACTGAGTTATTGGTAAGAGACTGCCATCGTCGAACACTGCACGGCAGACTTCAGGACACCTTAACCCAAGTCCGAAAGCGGTTCTGGATACCGCGAGCAAGACAGCTGGCCAAGAAGGTCATCAACAAATGTAATGGTTGTCGGTTGGCCCGACTCAAGCCGGCTAACGCTCCGACCGCACCTTTGCAGCAGGATCGGATTACCCAAGCGAATCCTTTTGAGGTGGCCGAGATCGACTTTGCGGGCCCACTGATGGTAAAGACTGCAGCACCAGATGAAAAGTCGTACATTGCGCTTTTCACATGTGCGGTGACGAGAGCCATACACCTAGAGCTTGTCTCCAACCTATCGACAGAAGCGTTCATCATGGCCTTCCAGCGCTTTACTGCTCGACGTGGCTTACCCAGCGTCGTTTACTCAGACAATGCCCTCACCTTCAAGAGGGCAACAAAGGACTTATGCGGCGTATGGGACGTGCTCACGAACCGACGCTTCCAGGACCACTGCTCACAGCATCGGATAAAGGGGAAGTTTATCGCCGAGAGAGCAGCCTGGTGGGGCGGGTTCTGGGAAAGGATGATCCAGACATTGAAGCGTAGTCTACGGAATATACCAGGAAGGAATAAGTTTAGTTTCGAAGAACTGGCAACCATGCTACACGAGGTGGAAGCCCTCGTGAATTCTAGACCTTTGGCCCCTGTTCCCGACGCTCCACACGAGCAGGATGCTTTAACGCCTGCGCACTTTTTGTTGGGCAGGCGTCTGACGGCTTTCCCATCAGTGAACGTAGAAGCTATACCAGGTTCTGCGAGAGGGGACATTACCAGACGTTGGCGACACAGGCAGCAACTGCTGGACCAATCCACTTTTTACGAAGTCACCGTTTCGAGATTTTGGGTAGAGAACGCGCGTGCTCACCACGAGCGCTCTCACGAGATCTCGCTTGAAAGCATGCCATGGCCGCTCGTGAATCCATGGAACGCGAACATGTGTTTTCATACCAGAAACTGGAACCATGATTTCGAAAGAGGTGGATTCTGGCGGAGATGGCGGAAGGAATACATCCTTCAGCTCCGCTCCGCACACCGATTGCCCGAGACTCGGACAAAAGACCTACAGAACGGGGACCTCATTCGTGTTCACGAAGACAAGACCCCACGGCTCATGTGGAAAACGGGGAGGATCGAAACAGTTCAGCTGGGCAGAGGCCACCACGTGCGTTCCTGTCTGGTGCGCCTACCGAGCGGGGTAACGATTCGGCGCCCCGTGCAGCTCCTTTACATCCTGGAACGGCAAGTGAATGAACCAAGGCCACTCTCACATGAAAAAAGAAAGGGGAGGGGGGGGGGGAGGAAAGATGTTGCAGATTGAGAGAATTTGAAGCTCACGAGAAAACGAGAAGAAAGAAGAAGTTTGGAGTCACGAGCGGAACGAGGCGAACGACAGACAAGCCGATTGAGACACTTCTGTGTAATGATGTATATTCGATTGATTTATTAGTGTAAATACAGTTGTGTTTTGTTTTTACGGTAATGGCCTGATTTAGATACGACGCCCACACTACCTCTTCTATTCTGAGACAGGAGGAACCTGGAAGCTGCACTATGGTGTACTAGAATAGCTGCACTTCCCTGGCTTCCGAGACTTGCATCTTCGCAGTAATGAGAAAAATAAAAATTAAACGCGTAGACCTAAATATAAAAAAGTTACTAACAAAAAAAATAAACAACATTTTATATTTAGTTTTAAAAGAAATTGTTATAAATAAATAGCTAATATCTGGAAGTATCAGGAAAAACCTTCGTATGTATTTACTGCAGAATTATTCTAGGCAATGGCGCCTTTTTCGGCCCGCTGGTACAGCGGCCGCTGTCTCTGCTGTTATCCTGCTACCGCGCTAGCTTTCTCTTTTCGCGAGTGTTATTTTAACTTTTAAAATTCAAAGATCAACAAGCGAACGGACACGAATGAGCTGCTCTCAAGTCTGTGCAAGCAAGCAAGTGCGAGTCTCGATTTAGGACCGGTGATTGACAGCCTCGATCCGGTTCGCCACTATGGACCTCTTGGCGAATATGTGCTGCCACCTAGACACGCGAATCGGTTCGAGGACTAGGTGACTGGAAAACAACGCGCGCCCCAGGCCTCTCCCACCCGTTCCACACCCAAAACGTCAGCTACATCCTGTTCACCCATTGAGGCGATGTGACCTAGATACGGCTCCCCCAAGCTCACCTTTGTCCCCATCGTGCGTAATCTTCCGCCCCGAGGTCGACACAACGAAACCGCTCAAAGGCGAGAAATGCAAGATGGCGGATTGTTTGGAACTAGATACTCTCGAACCCAGGCGCATGAAATACTCCGCGCATGCGCACCGCGTATTTCTACAAAAGGTCCATTCTTCATTTCATCGAGCACGGCTACACGGGAATCGGAAGGTGAGTGACCTTTAGGAAGTTAGGCGTTGGGCTGCTCTCAGGGACAGTGGACAATTGTGTTTTTGACGCCTGAGAAGGTGAGGGCAGTGGAGCTGCTGTGTCGTCGGTGTGGACCTGACGCCGCGCCGTCCAGCTCGGGTACGGTGCCAGAAGGCTGCTTGGCTTAATGAAAATCTCTCGGGGAGCAAGCGAGTTCGGCTAGAATTCCAGCCACGTTTGGGGCCGTGTGTGTTTTTCCCCTTACATGTGTTCCTCAGTCTCTGGCTTTTTTAATCAAAGTAGACGAAGGGATTTGCTCTCCAAAGTACAATCGTCTTTGTTTTTGCGTTTTTTGTTTACACATGATGGGCTTTGATGGAAGCTACTAATGTTTGGTTCACCTCGTGTGCAAGCGAAGCCGAAGCTACTATACACCGTTTCACCTTATGCTGTACCGCAGACAAGGCTAGAAGCGCGAGCTCATAGCGTTGGGAGCTACTCTTAACGCACGAGAGCTTGTGCCGCCGAGATGTGCCCTAGAGCAAGGAGCTCGCGCTTGTAGCCTTTCCTGCGGTACGTCATTAGGTGAAACAGAGTATAGCAGAAGCATGTTCCTCTGAACTTTGCTTGCACTGCACGCTCGCGTGTGCTTGGCAGGAGCGCTGAAAGCTTCGCGTTTAGAATGAAGTGTATCATGGTGGGTCAATGCTTGCATGGGGCATAATTTGGTGCTTGACTCGATTTTGCAGAAGCAAAATGCGAAAGAGCGCCTATACCATATTAGCATTCACACAGTGGATTTCAAGCAGGCCCATAGTGTGCAGTGTTTAGCACAGTAAAATTAAAGATTCTTAATTAATCAGATATACGTAGTTGTTAACCTACCACACATAAATTCTGATGTTGAATATATACTATCTGCAAACTTGAAGGCACACCATCATGTCTGCACTTTTCTTTGGCAGTTGCGTGATCAACATCACTATATATATCCTACCTTTGAAAAATGCATGCACATCTACCCTCTCCCAGAGCACATTGTAGTCCAATCACTGCAATCTGCAGCATCCAGAGGATTACGGGGCTTACAGTATCCTGTATAGATTGTGGAAACCAGCTGAACTTACAGAAAAAAGTGTTAGGAGAGAAAGGAGAAAAGACGTCCGATCGCTGGACTACCAACTATTTATTAACCCTCCTCTTCTTCTTCTACTGGTGTTGTGGCTGTCCTTTTCACGTCTTCTTCTTTTTCTTCTTTCTTAATCTTCCTGTACCATCATGGGCATTTGTGTCTCGCAGGAACTTCTTTTCACTTTCCTGTACACTCTTAGAAAAAAGGGGACCAAAAGGAGGTAACAGACCGCCTTTACCACTCTCCTCCCGCCTAGGGGTAAAGCGCTCCGCTTGTTACCTCCTCAAGCGCAGCAAACACGAAGAATGCGGTGCTACCAGGTGAAGTTCGCCGCGAAGGGGTACCCAGGAGTCAAGCATTACCTCCCAGAGGGTGCACCTGTTTTGCATTGCCAAAGCCTGGGCGCTGCGATTGGCTGAGGAAAGGCGCAAACGAGTTCGCTAATTGGTCTCCTCGTATGACACGTGATTCTTCGCGCATGCGTGGGAGAGCGCCTGCCCGGTCGACCGGGAGCGTCGGTGGCGTCGTCGCCTTCTGTCTTTCTTCTCGAACATTCGACGGAGGCGTCCCAGCGCAGGAACGTTCTTTATTGTTCTGTTCGGCTCAGTCTTTTCTTACGAGGTCACCGAGAGCGCTGCATTGACTTCAGTCGAAGATCCAAGTCGTGTGCACCGTATGCAGGTAAGGAAATGTTCTGCGCGGGCGGCAGTTGGCGTTGGTTATGACCGCCCGGGAAGACGACCCCCGTCTTCCTTAGACAAAGGGTTGGCGGACATGTTGGCGCGCCTGAAGGCGTCGAGCGTTCGATAAAATTAGTGTGTGGCGCGAACGCAAACACGGTTTAGACCATCGAAGTTCATAAAGAGCAAGAACAGGAATGACTGTCGCTTGCACTAGCGCATATTTAGAAGGTTGACATACTCTAACCAGTGGCGTAGCCAGCAGCTTTTCCCGGTGTATGTGTGTGCGGGTGGACGAAGGGGGAGAGCGGCGGTTCGGCGAGCCGGGCGGCAAGACGCCTTTTCAATCGGGTGTCGCCTACGTTTAAGGCGTGAGGGGGTAGGAGGTTTTCTCTTTTTGGGGCCGTTGGTGTGTCGCGTCGGACGTTAAATTGAGGATCTGATCAGATATTTGAAAATCTCATAAGGTGGTTGTTTTTTGTATTATTTTGTTTTTTCCCCGCAGAGCAGTAGTCGATCAGGCATTCATTGGCGGCACCGGCCAACCGGCGCGATTTATTCTCAACGTCGGTGATATTTGTAAAATAATAATAATAATAATAAGTTTTATTTCCATTGCGACAATGGGGGTGACAAGGGAAAAAAGCTGAGCAGTCAGCTTGACAGGTCCCGGTCACCCTACAGGTGCCGCCAGGGGGCATAGGCGTAAAAGAAAATAAAGATAATAAAAACAAATAATAGAAAAGTAACAACACTCGTCTAGATACACAAAGTAAAAGGAAAAAACAATGCACACGCAACTTGAGGCGTCTATATAAAAAGGAAAAACTTTCAGAACAAAAGGAAAACACTACACAATTCAGTGTAGTGTTTTCCGTTAAGAATCAGTGTTAAACACTGATTCTTATATCAACGTTTTTTTTATTTTAATTTTTAATTTAACGAGGTTTAATAAATAGTTTGGTAAAATGTCACGTTACCTTGAAATACTGAATATAAATGTCTGAGCTAATTATTCGTGCGCTTCGCAAACATTGATAGTATTATATTACGGAATAAGGACATGAAGTTGTTACAGGCAGCGGGCTAGCAATTATATTGTCTTGGCATTTTCTTTGCGTGTGATCAGGCATTTCTAAAACTCTGATCGTTCAGTAGGCGAGTTAGATATAACTCAACTTCGCATTATTTGAAGTTGATTGAATATATTTCTTTCGTCCTGCGGCAACGTTGCAGGGTGATTTCGTCGAGGGTACTGGATGCCTGCTACTTTGGACGCATCTCGTGACAGTTCTTAACACTGTTTACTGCAGGTAAGCGTAGTGCAATATTTTATTTTGGTTTTCTTGTTCCCATTTGTGCACTTGAAATGGGGCTCTTGATCTTTATGTTTGTTTTGTGTGTGTGCTGTTTGTTCATTTCCGAGAAAAAATTGAGTGTATACTTCGAGTAAATAAATTAGAGTAAGACCCACAAGGCGCTTGAGTGTGTCTTTTTCGGTGTTATTTTTTTTTGTGTTTTCGTGCTTGTGTGCTGTTCTTCTCATCTCTAAATAAAACATAGATTCAATTTTAAATTTTAATCTGGAAAATTACTTCGGCAAAAAGATTTACATATTTGCCGAAGTTCGACATTCGGCAGTTAGAAATTATTCGTGCGCTTCGCAAACATTAATAGTAGTATATTACTGAATAAGGTCATTAAGTTATTGCCGGCAGAGAGACTAGCAAGTATATCGTCTTGGAATTTTTTTTTTTTCTGCGTGTGAGCAGTCATTTTTAAAAGCTGATCATGCAATAGGCGAGTCAGATGGCTAAGTTTGCATTATTTGAAGTTGATTGATTATATTTCTTTACTACTGCGTCAACGTTGTAGGGTGATTTCGTCGAGGGTACTGGATGCCTGCTACCTTGGACGCAACTGCAGGTAAGCGTAGTCAGATATATTATTTTGATGTTCTTGTTCGCATTTGGGCAATTGAAATAAGGTTCTTGATTTTTAAATTTTCTTTGTGTGTGGTGTTCGTTCATTTTCCAGAGAAAATTGAGGGTATACTTCGAGTAAATAAATTAGAGTAAGACACACAAGGCGCTTGAGTGTGTCTTTTTCGGTGTGTTCTTTTTATGTGTTCTCGTCCTTGTGTGCTGTTCTTCTCATGTCTAAATAAAACAAATTTAATTTTTATCTGGCAGAGCACTTCGGCAAAAATATTTGCATATTTTCCGAAGTTCGACAGTTAGGGTTGTCGGTCATAGGGATCTGCTGTGGTGCTGAGTAGCTAATGTGGTGTAGCGCTCTGTGGTGTATGTTCTTCCTCTGTCCTTGTCTTAAAGCGCAATCATGTTTTTTTTTTCACGTACAATACCAACTCGCCCAACAATCAGCACTTGTATAAACTAACCTGCTACAGTAGTTGTACCCCTTTGACTAAGATTTGTTAGTCACCTAAGTAAATCGGGGTGGCAAATTTAAACATGACCGGTGAATACAAAGTGCTTACTAATCTATGATTACCACCCGCCATGTGATAATTTTAGTCAGTGGTAGTTAGTCAACAGTTAAACTGGTCACGTCTGCTAAGTATGGTCGATGCTTTATAATGCTGGAATCAGTGGCCCATCAAATGCTCCAAATGCGCTTTAGAAAAAATTCATATTTCTTCACACTTTCTTCAAATTGGGGATGATATGTTTCAACTTCATATCACATGATTTCCACATTTTTTTGGTTCCAGGCAGGCAGTGCAATCTACCTGGTGGCTGTCAGCTCAAGCCTAATTAATCCTGAGGCGCCCAGCTATGTGGCAGAGGAGGGAGATCTCGAAGCCGCGTCGCCTGCTGAGGCAGTCCTGGTTGCATTCTGCCTCTAGTTCATCTTTAGCTACGACTAGAGCCCCGAAAGTGTTGTTCCAGATGCCTTTATTGCGCTTAGTGGTTTCATCTTAGAACTTTTATAAGATGTCTAGTCATGCCATTGATTTTTATGCCATTTTGTTTGTGACAGCCACAATAAAACATTGTCATGTGATTCCAAAGTGATTCCATCAAGTGTGCATTTAACCTGTAATAAGGTGGTGAACTGGGCCAGTTGGTTGCTGTTATACATGATGGGGAAAACAGCTCGGAAAGCCTGGACTACGAAGAACAAACATGACAGGACAGCACTTTTCTGTCGTGTTTGTTCTTCGTAGTTCGCGATTTCTGAGCTGTTTTCCTCATCGTGTGCATTCAACCCCAAAGTGGATCATAGTTCCCTCCAAAAGGAGGTAAAAGCAGCGCCCTCAATTACGTCGTCTTACCTCTCAAAAGGGTTGAAATTCCCCCCTAAAGGAGGTAAAGGCTGACCCATAAAGGATGCACTTTTAACACCAAAAGGAACTAAGGTTACCTCCAAAAGGAGGCAATGTTGCACCCTAACCCAGGGGGTAAGTTTGCACCCTCGATGCAGGGGGCAACGATACCTCCAAAAGGGATTGCCCTGTGTGCAAGTCGGTTACCCCCTTAAGGAGGGTACTACAGTACAGGCAATGAAGGGTGAACTGGCGCAGTGATCTTCTTTTTCTTCTATGGCTAAGGCCTCAAGTATTTCTCGGGCGAACCGGTCTTTGTGGTGAGCTAGGATGGTTACCGTTTCGAGCTTGGCCTCGCACATGCGTGCTCTACAATGAGCTGCCAAGTGTCCAGGTGCAGTCAGGTTCCTTAAGTTACGTAGCTGCATGCTCTCGCGCTCGGTCATTTATACAACGTCCCGTTTGTTCAATGTAACTACGTCCACATAACGGTGGTATGTTGTAAACGACTCCTTTCTCGCATGGAACGTATTCTGTCTTGTGTTTGGTGCTACAGCTGCCTGTATTGTTAGCCTGTTCTAGATTAACCTTCCTGCACATTGCGTGTGCCTTGTTGGGTGCCGAGCATACGACATTTACGCCTTGTCTGCTTGCGATCTTTTTCAACCTATGAGTTACCCCATGAATATATGGGACCACCGCAAAAGCAGAACGGGAGATTTTCTTTGGTGTATCAAGGTCATTGCGTTGACAAGTTGTTTTGATGCTGCGGCAAATATTTTCGCAAATGGAGGCCAGGAAGGGTTTCGGATATCCGGCCTCATGAAGCCTGGACATTTGGTTCTCAAAGCTTTTTCCCTTCTGATGGGGGCAAGTCTTTCTGAGGCTGGCTGAAAGAGCTCCAGTGGTGACCCCTTGTTTAACAATTTTGGAATGTTCGGATTCGAACGGAAGGAACCCTTTCCCCGATCGCGCTTCATATCTCCAACACAAATTTTCTTTTTGGAAGTTCAAGGCCAAATCAAGAAACCGTATGGAATTATTAACAGGGAGCTCGTAGGTGAATGTGAGCCCCGTGCAGCTTGTATGGAAATGCCTGAGGGTGGTGTTGAGGCATCCGTCTGCTGTTTCATCAACTCCAGTTGTACACAAAATAAGAAAATCGTCAACGTACCTGAAAATAGCAGCAACTCGTGGGTCTTTTCAAACTTGTTGTATGGCTACCCCACAAGCGGCGAGAAAGTTGCCGCACAAATATGGGGCCACTTTTGAACCAATGCAAACTCCACTCTTCTGGACATACTGCCGATTTTGGTGGGTTACTACCGTTGCGGACAAATAGTACCTTAAAACCTCCAAGAAGGTGTCTAGGCTAACACCTGCTGCATTTTGAAACTCCGCGAGGCCTTGGTTTTCGATGGTACTTCTGAGGACCTGTACAAGCCTTGCTTGAGGGATAGAATAATACATCTCCTGTACATCCAAGGAAGGTTTAGTTCCAGAACTAAACCTTCCACACACCTACGCTGAGGCATTACGCAGTGAACCTAGGCTGCCTACAGCTGCTACTGCATTTGCTCAAATACCTCTAGCTCCTGAAGCGTCACATTGCAGAACAGCTTCTGAAGGTCCACGCAGTACAACGCTGTCCACCTTGATTCGCCTTGCGATTTCCACAGCACGGGAATTTATTTCCATCATGACGTTCCCAGGGGCGCGTACACTTCTGCAAATTCTCTCCTTCATTGAGCCACTTGTCGACAGCATTCTGAAATGAACCCAAGTTATATATTTTTTTTCCTAACAACAATTCAACATTTATCTTCATACACGTCCAGCGTGGCAACACAGGTGAAGAACAAAGCCAAGCCGATCCTACCTACAGTTCTACAGTGGAACGCTCGTGGCCTACGAACACGTCTCCCTGACCTCAGACAGCATCTTCTCCTGAATCCTGTGGACGTTCTTGCCATACAAGAGCAATTAACGCAACCTGGGGACTTTAGACTCTCACCATACGTGATTTACAGCAGTGCGCCGGCGCTAGCAAATGGACGAAGCCGAGCGCTACTGCTGGTGAAAGCTGGACTTTTACATAGCCACGTCGATCTCTCTGCCTTTTCCTCACACAGCGCAGAATACGTGGCCGCCACGATTCACGTTCGTGGGGCGGAATTCACAGTGGTGTCTGTGTACGTGGCACCGGGTTCCACAGCCGTCTGGGACGCAAGAATCTTGAGGGACATAGCCCGTCAATGTCCCGGCAGACTTTTATTTTGCGGGGACTTCAACGCACACAATACCTCATGGGGTGATAATCGGACCACACCAAGGGGGTCAGCACTTGAGGACGTTACCACCTCTCTTGGCCTGGAGGCCCTCAACGACGGCTTTGAAACATTTGTCCGTCAGGGTGTCCACGGCAGTGTTCTAGATCTGACCTTCGCACCACGGGACATTGCAGCCTCCTGGTCTGTAATGGCGGACACGTGGGAAAGCGATCATGCCCCAATCATGGTAGTATCACCTCATACGAGAACCAGGAAGTACAAGAAGTACGAAGTTACACACTGGGATCTATTCCGCCAACATCTCAGCAAAGCCCTGGAACATGGAACAATGAACGATCTTTGCAGAGCTATCACGAACGCTCTCAGCCTATCAACGAGAACAGTCAATTTGCCAATCCAAAGGCCTGCACCGGATTTGGAATATCTCAACTTGCGCGCTGCTCGCAGCAGAGCCCAGCGGAAAGCTCGCCGAACGAACATTGCAGCTGATTGGCAGCACCACCGGAAGATTGACGCGAAATTTCGCCGACATACAACATGACTTCAACGTAAGCAATGGAACCAGCTATGCGCCTCTTTCGGATCCCCAGGAGGCCTCACTAAAGCGTGGAAAATAGCCAGAGCACTCTCTGCGGAAAAACTGCCGACATACCCTACTGCTGGACTCGCCATTTCTCTACAGCTAACACTAGAGGCGACTGCAGAGCTCCTTGCCGACGAATTTTCCAGAAATATCCCGCCACCTGCTGGGTATCGTCCCTTCGCCATCTCACCTCCGGATGGCCCTCCTCCTATTTATTTTGACACGGATTTTACAGTTAACGAGCTGAAGACAGCCCTTGCGCAATGCACGCGCCGCAGTGCTCCAGGACCAGACGGTGTCACGTATCAAGCCCTACGCAACATCGACGAGTGTCATTACCCTAATCTTCTTGAGGCGCTCAATCACGTGTGGCAAACTTCAGAGATTCCCGATGCATGGAAGCTCTCGCACGTGATACCAATACCCAAGTCTGGCAAACCGCTCACGTCACCCGAGTCGTATAGACCAATTTCACTGACCAGCTGCGTTGGAAAGCTTCTCGAAAGGCTAGTCCTCAGGCGCCTAACATGGCATCTAGACGCAACAGAGGCTCTACCTGGTCAACTTTCTGGATTCAGAAGACACCGCTGCACAGCGGATGCTATCTGCGATATTGTATCTGCACTGGAAGAGGCACGCGCAACCCGCCAAGTGATGTACTGCGTGTTTTTAGACATACGCAAAGCATTTTATGCTTTACCCCATGACACAATTCTTCACCAACTCAGCAATTTTGGAATATCAGGCCGGGCTTATAACTACATCCGTGCCTTCCTTCAAGACCGATCATTTGTCGTCAAGGTCCCCAATGCCACGAGTACCCCAAGGCATGTCACACAGGGAGTACCGCAAGGGAGTGTGATTAGCCCGTTTCTCTTTAACTTGGCGATGGCATCCCTTCCTGGAGTCATACCACAAACAGACAACCCTCTGGATCCGCGCGTCAATATTGCAATATATGCAGACGATGTGGCAATATGGGCGGTAGAAACCACAGATAAGGCCAAATTCACCGGCCAAACTTTGCAGGTAGCGCTGGACAAAACGGTGGCAGAAATTTCGCGCCTTGGACTGACCCTGTCCGCACAAAAATCAACCCTGCTTTTCAGCCACCCTACCTATGCAAGACAGACTCATCCTATCCTTATTGAAGGCACTGAGGTGACAAGAGAGAAAACGCACCTCTACCTTGGACATCTTATTGATGAGACGGGAAGCTGGCGACCAGCAGTAAAACGACTTCTCATGCAGTGCCGACAACTACTAGGCCTCCTGAGAAAATTCCGTGCCCAGAGTCAGCAGGGCCTTCCTCCCAACGGGTTGCTCACCCTCTACAAAGACCTTATAAAGTCGAAGTTTCTCTATTCGCTACCTCTTGCAAACATT
This sequence comes from Ixodes persulcatus, assembly GCA_013358835.2. Taxonomy (NCBI): domain Eukaryota; kingdom Metazoa; phylum Arthropoda; class Arachnida; order Ixodida; family Ixodidae; genus Ixodes; species Ixodes persulcatus. The sequence continues at coordinate 11,856 of JABSTQ010011515.1, forward strand.
CACGGTCCACAGAGAGACCAGCTTGAAAGGTTTCACAGAGTTGCATTACGCCTTTGTTTGGGATTACCCTCCAACTCCCCGAATATACCAACTCTCGTAGAGGCCAGAGAACAACCGCTATTCCTCAAGGGAGAGGAGAGCAGCAAAAGGCACCTAATTCGCATTCATGTAGCGCTATCTACTGATTATCATCTGATGAATCTCCACTCGAGGTCCTCGTCACACTTCGGCCGAATCGCTACAGAGTTCACGAATGAGATCGGCAACCCTGGACCTCGGTTCCCCATCCGTCCACCCCACTCGACACAACCACCTCTCAACGTGCAGAGATCACTCCCCGACGTCCGGGCGAGAAAAGACCTTCATCCAGTTGTCGCACGCACTGCTGTGGCAGTAGCACTTGAGGAGAAGTACGCCAGCAGCCTTGAAATATATACAGATGGTTCCGTGAATAAAAGCGCAGGTACGGCAACCGCCGCTTACGTGATTCCATCCATTGGAAAAGAACACGCCGTCCGTATAGACATTGAAACATCGTCCACGACTGCGGAAATGGTCGCTATACTCTTGGCCCTGGAATACCTTGGGAACACCGAGTGGATGACTGCTGCGGTAATATTAACGGACTCCCGCACGGCCCTGCGTAATTTAGCTAATGCCGGCGAGGGATCGCTGCTCGCTCAAGAAACAGCCCATCTTGCAACGACACTACAAGAACGCGGGTGGACATTAGCATTTCAGTGGGTCCCGGCGCACTCAGGAATTGTGGGTAATGAGCGCGCCGACACCCTAGCCAAGACGCACACGCTCTGCCCTCACCTACTTACCACCTCCGACCCTTTCATGAAGCGAGACTTCTTATTGCCAGAAATATCAGGAGTCGGCACCCAGACCCATCTACAGCACGAGGCACACCCCCAATCCCAGTCCCTGATTCCAGACTAACAAGGGCAGACGCATCGCTACTCCATTGACTCCGGACAGGGAGTGCGTTTACGAGGCTAGCACTTCATTGCTACGGCCGAGCCGGCAGAGTTGACAGCCCGGAGTGCACAGTGTGTGGGGACCCCGAGGACATCACCCATATACTCCTCATCTGCCCAGAATACAACGCAGCAAGGAAAGTGCTCTTCGCCACTGTCCTAAAGGCAGGAGGACAAACGGCTACAACCACGTGTCTCCTTTTCCCCACTGGTAGCCGGCGGCAAGCATGGAGGATTTTCCGTGCCGTGCTAGAGTTTCTCCACCAGACAGAGCTTGCCGAGCGCCTGTGACCCCTGCATGTCTTCTCCTCACACTCCTATCGCGCACGCCACCCCCCCCCCCCCCCACCCCTCCCCCCCTCTCCCCTCCCAACCTTTAAGTCTACCTGGAACTTTGAACTTGTGATTCCTCTTTAACACCCTATCCCACTTTTAATCCCTCATCCCTTTGTTCATGCGAGTCTTTTCCCCTATTAGGGTGAATAATAGTACGCATGGACATTTGCCCCCTTTTCCCGTATCTCAACACTCCCCCCCCCCCCCCCCCCCCAGAGACATGGAGCAGCCACCTTGCAAACCCTGGACTATGTGTGGGAAGAATGCAACAGAATGGAGGGAACGAGGAAGGAGGTGGAATTGGAGCATTTACAGAGGGGAAGGTTTGGGAGGGTGAGAGGAAGCCTCGCAGTAGTAGGAAAAAGAAACAGCTTAACATAGGGTTCATAAACATGCTGGGAGACAGAAACAGAATAAGGTGGGAGGGGAGATAGGGTTAGCCATTATTATGCAAATACATAAACTGCATTGGTTAACATAGCATTTTATGCAACCAAGAGGGACCAAGCTACGTCCGATGGCGTCTCTGGACTGTCCAACAAAATCCAATAAATTACGTGGTCTCTTAAACGCTACACCCGGCGGTCGAGGGATAACAGCCTTTAAAGCAGCGTCCATCTTTAAAATAGACAAGTGTTGTTTAAGAATAATGTTTATGGTTGGCAGTTTTGACCGGTAAGGTAAGATTAGTCTTATTCATGGTTATATATTTTCTGTCGCTCTACTAAACACGCGTGCCGAGAGATCGCTCGACGTTTTGATATTGAATTATTTATTAACGGTAATGCGTGTCCACGGTTAATGAAATCCTCTCCAACTGCTCTGGCTTTCATATCAAACTCTTTAACTTATAATCATAAGCGTCGTAATCGAAGCATTTGGGTGCATTTTGAAATAAAAGCTATAAAAGCTGCCTAGGTTGTAGCTGATGGGTGCGAATATTGGAGTCAGACTTTTAGGATACGTAAAAAAGTCATATTATGAAGTGAAACTTAACTACATTATATGGACCGACTCAACGGTTGCCCTCAGTTGGGTGAGAGGAGTCCCTGAAAGATGGAAGCCATTTTTAAAACAATTGGGTGGCAGAGATACGCGTCAGGAGTTTCCCGGATTACTGGAGGCACTTTCCCGGTCAAAAAAATCTGGCAGACGTTTTGAGCAGACGACTAGGCATTCAAGAGCTTCTTACTAACTCTCTTTGGTGGAAAGAGCCCAGTTGGCTCAGTCAAGAACCTTCAGTATGGCCTGAATCTTCAGTGTTTTTCGACGACACTCTTCAACTTGAAGTAAAGGAAGAGACAATTGTGCTGTTGGAGAAAGACCAAGAAGGTCCATCGTTGTTCGACACCAGAATTTACGACAACTACAGAAGGTTCTGGGGATCACTGTCCGGGTCATTAGGTTCGCTAACCACGCTTAGAAGAGAAATGACAAAATACAAGGTGGATTAATTGCGGCAGAGTTGGACAAAGCAGAGCAGTATTGAATTTGGCAGATAAAACACGAAAGGTTTCAGACAAATATTATGCTACGCGACAAAAATATGACGGAGGTTAATGCAAAACTCGCGGAGTATCATCCTTTGTTTGACGAAAACAAAATCCTACGAGTCGGAGGACGACTGCAGAGCTTGACTGAAAGTCTCGATGTGAAACATGCATTCCTATTATCAAACGGCCATAACATTTTCAGGCTAATTGTAAGAACTGCTTACGTGTCGTGTTGATATATAAGGCCAACAGCGTTTATGTTCGGGTATTTATATAAAAATGTCCGGCTTCGTCCGCTCATGGCCTGGCCTCCATCGTATCTCTCGTGCCTTCGTCTTTCTCTTGTTTGGTCAGCTCTCCGCGTTCTATTTTTATATGAGCATGAGCAAAACAATCTGCTTCACATTCTCCCGCTAAGCCGGTCATGACCTGCTTGTTGCTAGATGATAATTTATTCGTAATCACTCAGTGCATAGAGATAGCAATGACAAGTCAAAGGCCGTTATGGGTAGCATTTTTAGACATCAAAGGGGCGTATGACAATGTGAATCAGGAAAAACTCTGGAACCAACTGAAGGGATGTGGACTAGAGGGAACCATGGTTAAGTTTCTAGAACGGGTTTATTCGAGGAATAGGGTGGTTATAACATGGGAAGCCGAAACTACAAGACCAGCAGCAATAATAAGAGGTCTTTGACAGGGTTGCCCATTGTCACCCCTGCTCTTTATGATATACCTCAGTGAGATGGAAAAAAGGTTAGAACAGGGCAACCTAGGTTTTGACCTGACTTACATGGAGGGAGGACATAAAGTAAATCAAGTATTGCCAGGGTTAATGTATGCAGACGACATTGTACTCGTATCAGAAAGTCGTGAGACAATACAGGAACTGATTAGGATTTGCAGCAGGGAAGGGGACAATTTAGGACTAAAATTTAGTAGGGACAAGTCTGGTATAATAGTTTTCAACGACGAGAACGGGGAACCCCTGGAGATACAGGACACATTTATAGAACACATAGAAAAGTACAAATATCTGGGAGTATGGTTAAGTGAAGGAAGACGGTATCTAAAAGACCATGAAGATATTGTAATAAAGAAGGGGAAACGAGATTCGGCTATCATGAAACATAGGGCACTATGGAACTATAATAGATATGAAGTTGTTAGGGGTGTATGGAAGGGAGTCCTGGTGCCAGGGCTGTCATTTGGGAATGCGGTATTATGTATGACGTCAGAAATCCAGTCAGGTTTAGAGATACTTCAGCAAAGGAGTGTGGGTAGGTTGGCATTGGGGCACATGGGAATACACCAAATGAAGGAGTACACGGGGATATGGGTTGGGCATCTTTCGAGAGTAGAGAAGCGATTAGTAAAGTAAAATTTGAACAAAGACTAGCTGAAATTGAGGATACACGGTGGGCAGCGAAAGTGTACAAGTATCTATATATTAAAAGTCTAAACACTAAGTGGACAAACCGAACCCGCAAGCTGAGATTTAAATACATTCAACGAGATGAAGCCGATCAGAGCATATCAGTAGAAAAGGGAGTAAAGAAAACAGAGAGGAAATTGTGGGAAGAGAGAATGCAGGGGAAATCAGCTTTAACAATATACAGGGCACAAAAACAAGAAATGAAGAAGGATCAACTGTATGATAATTCAGTGGGGAGCTCTTTGCTGTTCGAAGCTAGAACGGGGGTGCTAAGAACGAAAACGTACAGGGCTAAATTCCAGGAAGTAGACACTCTGTGCGACGTAAGCAACCGCGAAAGGGAAACAATAGAACATGTAATTTTAGGGTGCACGGGGCTTCGTCCCACCCTCTTGGGGGGGATGTCTACGGATATGGAGGGGGCACTGGGTTTTCCGGACATAGATGGACGAATGGATAGGGAAAGAATTACGGTAACTAAGAGGAGATTGGAAGATTGGTGGAAGAGATCTAGGGAAAGATAAAAAAAATACAGATAAAAATAAGCAATAAATTTACTTGAAAAGAGAGGGGGGTCTGTTATAACAAAATTCATACAAATTTTAAAAAAAGAAGGGATGACGAAATGTTAGGCTAGGTGGCGCAAGCTGCCGCCCAATACAAAGGGTATAGCCATTACCATCCATCCATCCATCCAAAGAGAGAAAGGAAAGCCCCCTCATAGAAAAGTAAAAAAACAAAAGTTAAAAAAACAACACACAATACTTTTTTTCTTTTTTTTTTCTTTTAAGCGAAGGCAGCGAGGTTTTCGAGTTTTCCCGCGAGCGTTTACTGTGGTGGTGCCGCCTGTTTAGAGTGTCGCATACTATTTCGCCTATCCCCGAAGTACAGTTTGTCATCCTTCCGCAGTGGTCGGGCTGATAGTTTCGCTTCACCATGTGCACGTGGTGTGCATCTCGAGAACCTCTGGCTGCAGCAGCCTGCACATTGTTTACGAGTACGCCAACGATCGACAAGTGCGATGCGGCTCTCGTAACGTGAGCTCCTATTGTTATTGATATTTGATAAAGTTCTAGTGTAGGTATGTCGGTGAAATTCTATATTGTGGTGCATAAGCCCTTCTAATGGACATACGAAACGTTTTGGAGGCCGATGCATGACGGTTTTTTTGTGTGTCGGCAAAATGATGCACGGAAAAGCCGATGCACGACAACCTGTCGTGCGTAAAATAACATAATTTGATATCTGTGCGAGTATTTATGTTTCGGCCTTACGGTGACTTTATAAACGCCTTTGGAGACTTTCTATTTGAGTGCACTGAAGGAAGTGTTAAATTTGAACAACCTTTATGAGCTGTAGAATCGATGCTAGAGCTTACGCACGTCATGTTAGAAAACACAGTAGTAGGATTTTGTCCAATAGTAGAGCCTTAGGGCTTTGGAAAGGACTGTTCATATGCTGGCTGCATATATGAAACGCTTTTGCGGGGCAACCTTAATAAAAAAAAAATTGTCGAACCTTTTCAGTGGTGCTGTCTATACTTTTGTTAAATTGACTAATCTAACAGTTTTGCGGGGTAACCTTAATCGAAAGGATCGTAGAACCTATTCACTGCTGCTACTTATACTTTAAATTTGTTAAGTTGACTAATCTGACCGTGCTCCCGATTGTAGATCACTAGGCCGGCCTTAGCAAACAGTTCAAAATGTGATCAACATAACGTTGGTAAACACTCGGGGCTCTGTTTTCTTGCTTTCATGTCTTGCAGCCTACCAAAGAACATTTCAAGAAAGATCTAGCTGGCTCTGCTGGCACAAGATACGGATCTATCAACACAGAAGACGGTTTACATTAAGAATTTAGGTGGTGCAATTATTCGGTACATCTGTATCCCCAAGCACCTGCTTTGGAGTAATGTTTTTAGATTACGTTTCCAAGCCCTTTTCAGAAACCACATTTAGACCTGATTCTTTGTGCACAGGTTATTAGGACCTGCTTATAAAAGTTTACTGATGTAAATGGTTGGCCCATACACACATTCTGATGCAACTGTCTGCATGGGTTTACACAAACGGACACCGATTTGTAAATAGGTTCCACATTTACGCAAATCCTGTGCAAACGTTATATGGGTAGGACATTGTTTGCAAACTCTACAGCTGGGTTAGCATGGGCTTGCGACTGCGGCGAGCCAGAACATGCTCATGCAAAATGCCGTCTTTATTGAAAGATTAATATAGATATTTCAATAAAAATGCAAAATAATCTCTAATATAGAGTTTTTTTATGTCTCTGTGTCTTCAGCAAAAGCGCTCCGTGAAAGTACCATAGATGTGCAATGATTTTGGGGAGTTGAATGTTGAACGAGCTATCGCGCAACTGATGCAGCTTCTGGAGCTGTATAATCACAGTCACTGACAGCACTGTTTTTTTTTTTCTTTTTTGCATTCCTAAGCCTGGTATAGGTATGGTTGACAAATAAGATAGAAAACTTTATGAACAAAATAAAATAAAATTGGGGTGGCTTAACTAAAACGTGTGGCAGCGACATTTTTCGTTCAAACGATTTATATTGGGTTTATAAAGCAAAGTATGTGATTTCTGCCCATAATCTTTATGTGACCAATAAAAATTACGCACCCGCAAATGCAGTTTATATCCTCAATCGAGCTCCTCTATTTCATAGCACAGACTATAAAGCTACAAGCTGAATGCCAATTGAATGAATGACACTACTGTGAAGACATCCGAATAATCAATTGGTCAGAGATTTTAAAACAACTTCCGCTCTTTGATAGAAGCTGCTCAATCAAAGGTTTTGACTAGTTCCAACAATGAGTGAACATGTACCTCGAATAAACTGACTCACAATCTTTTGAAGAATGTGTTCCTGGCTTCACTACAATATTTTTTTTTGTAAACTGTTAATTTTAAAATGAAAAAATACCTGCTGGTGGTTAATGTTACCTCGCAGGCAAGCAGGGTGTGTTTTGTTCACCCACGAAAGTTCTCTACTGCCTTGACTTTTGGTTTCTTATCGTTGTTGGAACCGTTTCGTTATTGCAAATTATAAAAACAACTAGTAACTGGAGGAGTACTTTATATAAACTATATTTTGAACAGTCTTTAAACAAATTAATGTTCCCTAAATGCCCATGAAGTTGTAATTCTAAAACGTCTTGTAAAATATATGCTTTCAGAAATGCAGAACCATGCATAGTTCAGACGTCTCTAAATAAAAGTGATTTGTTAAAGTTTGTCCCCAAGCAATTGGGGCCATATATAAACTGCCATTTATGTCTGTTTTTTTTTTTTTTGCATCTGTTGGAACTCTGACATGGACATCCTTAAAACATACAGTACGTCTTCGATTTGGATGTACAGAAATGGCTGTTCTGTGTACACTTATGAATGGAAGTTCTGCGGATATCTGCTGAAAGTGATGTAGGAGATCCAGTACATCTTTGGTTTGGATGTACAGAGACGGATGTCCTGTGGACGTCCACAGATAGAATTTCTGAGGATATCCGTTGAAAGTCTGATGTGGACATCCCTAGGGCATCCGGTAGACCTCCGATTTGGATGTACAGAAATGGATGTACGTTTATAAATGGAAGTTCGGCGGACATCCGTTGAAAATCTGATTTGGACATCCCTAGGACATCCAGCACATCTCGGATTTGGATATACAGAAACGGATGTCCAGTGTACGTTCTACGGACGTCCGCTTCAACAGGATATTCGCACCTTCCACGGACGTCCGACGGATATCCGTTGTTTGTTGGGATGCAGCACATTTTGAATGAAAGAAGTTGACAAGTGACAGGTATGAGTAAACTGTCGTTAGTACAAGCTCAGGCTGGTGCGCTGGGAAAGCGGCTAGTTTGTGCTTGCGTCTTCTAAAAATATCTTTCGATTAAAAAAAAACTGATCGCCCTGTGAGGAGCATTTTCACATCCATATATGTACGGCACATTGGGGCTGTAGCTTAAGCAAGCCGTAATTGTGGAATCTTTGTAAATAGTCCTCGGGGAATGTTCCCTGAATGTAGCGATGTACCCACGCCACGTTCCGAGGAGATTGGAACGATATCACTGCATAAATTTGCAACATCTTAAGAAAGTTGTAGAGGTTCTTAGAATGTTCTGAGAACGTTCTTAGAACCTTGTTAGGATATTTGAATGTTTATTGAATGTCCTCGTAATGTTCTACGTCGTGCTCAGAACGTTTTAAGAATATCCCTTTAAAAACATTCCCCGATTGTAGCGATAAGTGCCTGCTGCACATTTTGACAACGTTGATAGAATGTTCTTACGTAAATTTGCAACATTCCAAGAATGTTGCCCATGTTCTTTTGAACGTTCCCGGAATGTTCTCAGAACGTTCTTGTGCTACGTGGGAAGCGATTAATTTTTGAACTGATTTGGCACTACTTTTTATGTAGTAATTACGAGATTAATTTGATTACCTTTAGAATTAATAAAATCACTTCAAACCCCCCCCCCCCCCCCCCCTCCTTTCCCCCTCGGTTTCCGAGTTTACAACCACTTTGTCAGCACAGTTGGAACTAACATTCCTGCGTCCACGTCATCAGCTTCTAAATCCTTGGAGCAACAAAGACTAAAACAATCGTTACTTAGGGGGTTGTGTTTATGTTTATGTTTATACAGCCTAGAACTTGGTCTGCCTCGACGGGCGACGAGTCTCCCAGCTGTAGATGAGCAATTTAGCCAGTGCAGTATACAACCGCTAGCCTGGGGTCTTTAACGTGCATCACGCAGTAGTGATACACGACCGCACGCCGGTACGATGCTCATCCAGATCGAAACGGGCAGGGGTGGGGATTGAACCCAGGATCCCTGAGTTCTGCAGCGCGAGCTTTCGCTCCACGTGCTCCGAGCTGGTGTGCGCTAGCCCACTCGGCCACCGATCCCCCCCAATCGTTACTTAGCTGTTATGAAATCAGGTAAGGCTCTTTGTCTGGACGGTTTATACAGGGTGTAACGAATTTGCTAAAAAAATGAAAGCGTTTACAACTCCTTGTAACGCCGAATTAGAGCGCAGCTCTTGAGGAGGAGGATGAAAGGGTACTGAGGGAGGAGGGTATACCCCTCCTCCCCTCGTCAACCTGCCTGCTAGTCCGCCATGGGGGCCACGTGACGTCACGGGGGCCACGTGACCTCAGGAAATGTCACGGACCCCCCCCCCCCCCCCCGGGTCAACATCCTCGTGAGGGTAACCGGGTTGCATGCAACCCGGCGACGCCGGCGGGGGTTGCATGCAGCTTGGGTTGTATGCAACGCGCGGTTACGCCGACGCCAACGGGTTGCATGCAATGCGGGCTGCATGCAACCTAGGCTGCATGCAACGCGCGGTTACGCCGACGGCGGCGACGGCGACGCCGCTCAAGCCGGAAGCGGGCGTAAGAGCTGCGGTCTAAAAATAAAATAAACGCTGTGAAAGCTACACTTATATATGCTGGTTTGTACAGGTGAGTTATACGGTCAGTGGAACGTAGTACATGCGACTAATCGTAACGATCAGTCGGCTAATTAAGTAAAATTCGTGAATTAACTTTACAAAAAATAGACGTATGGTTCCAATTAGAAACTTGCTGAGCGTCATCAAAAACTAGTCAATCATTTTTAGAAATAGATTGAGCGCGTGAGAAGCGCAGCAGTGCGCAAAAGTCACCCCTCGTGCAGCAGGTACGCCACCGCACCGGTAGCCTTGCTCTTGATCCACGAGTGGCAACTTTAGCGCCCTACTGCGCTTCTTACGCGCTCACAGTCTTTAAAACATTACTCATTTATACTCGTTTTCACCTCAAGAAAAAAGGACGTTTTGCGCATTGTTCATACGCCGGGCGAAGTAGTTCTTACAAGATTTGGTTGTCGGAGGAAGAAGCGATCCTTTTGGCGTTTGAAACGTATACGTCTCGATTAGATAACACATATCTAATCTAAAATGCACCTACATATATATTAATTCTCCTCGTAAAAGAAAAAAAATTAGTAATGCTCCGCGAGGAGCCGGACTTTTTTTACTTCGGTTCTTGAGGTGAAAACGGGTATAGTGGTTTTGGATGGCGCTTAGCAAGTTTATAATTGGAACCATATGTGTATTTTCACTAACTGAAACGCTAAATAACAAATTTTACCTAATTAGCGACTGATCGTTACGAACATCCCCCGGTGCTATGTCCCCCTGGCCGTATAACTCAGATGCACAAACCGCATAAGTGTAGCTTTCACAGATTTCTTTAAACAAATCTGTTGCGCTTAAAAAGATAACACCCTGTATAGTGGCTTGTTGGGTTTCAACCTGTGAAGCTTGACTTCTCGGAACTTTATATAAACTTTCAATTGCTAGTCAGCGCCGTGTCTGTCGTTACCTCTTCTTCTCGTCCCTCATTTATTTTCGCGCTGTTCCCCTTTCATGACACTGATGAGCTGTTGCGCGGTATTCTAGTGGTCTACCGGCGAAAAAAGCTAAACAAAACAAAAAAGGTACCGGGTTCTTCTCTTCTTTGCCCTTTTCCCTCGCCACTGGACGCTGGATCAAGCTCGTTTCTGAACCGCGAGTGACGCGGAAGTTACAAATACAGTCGTCAAAGTAAAACGCTGCCCCCCTGGCACATACGGCTTCACGCACATTGCACTCGCAAAACACATCCACACGCAAGCGTGCGAAGGCACAGAGACGCAGCACTTCGGTGTGCCAAGGAAGCTTTGATCACGCAGCGAGACCGGCGAAACTTGCTTTCGACGAGTTGTGCCTTTTTCCTGCGGCCCTGCGCTTTCGTTAAAGTTGTCACGTGTTCTCAACGGCAAGTCTCAACGCTTACGCAGGGTCTTAAAAAAGATCTTTAACGAATGTCGAGGAGAGAGTAGCTTCAGCATGCTGCCGCCAGCCTCTGCAACGCTAGCAAAAACGCAATTTCGCTACGTGCAAAATACACGACCGATGGCTTCACTCGCGCTGCAGCGACCAAAGGGAGAGATCAGTGCTTTGTTTCGTTTGTTTGGGGCAGAGCGCCATGCTGTGAAGTCCGTCGGCTCCACATCCTACAGCTTGCCCGGAAATAGATAAAATTTCACAAAGGAGACCTTTAAAACTTTACGTTAAAGCAATAAACCTTCTCCGAGAAGCGTTCTGCGCACGCGCGAGCGCCCGATGCCGAGCGGCGGAAGTCGGTACGAAAAATCGAGGAAATTCGGAAGGAGGCTGTGAATCAACGAGTCGAACACGAAATTTCAGCATACATATAATTGCGTTACACAAAAAAAGAAAGTGGACAGAAAGGAAAATACGACATCTGGATGGACGCCACGGATGCCCCTCTTTAAAGGGGCCCACCAACAATGTTTTGACTGGTTTGAAGTTCGCGCTGAAACGGAGCTCCATGAAAGCAGAACTCCGAGGAAAAAAAATATTACAGAAATTCGCAATATATTGTGAGTTATTAGCAAATTAAATATTGCAGAAAACAACTTTAAATAAGCAAAACATTGCGCTTCATGACGTAAAATGAAACAGTTTAGCGATTGGAGCAAAGCGGTTGGCCAATTGGACGCGAGTTTGGTTGATAGCCCGTCGGCCCGGTCGGCCATTAGGCCTCGCTGCAACCATCGTAGCTTTGGAATCGGGTTGCCATCATCGATGAATTTACCGGGCTTATCGGATTTTGAGCGCCGAATTCTTAAAAAGGAGTGCGGAGCTGGGCGTCGCGCCGTACGAGGACACACCACGCAAGCGCCGCGACGAGTCCGCTTCGACAGCCGCGGAAGCCTCGTCTCCCGCAACTCCGCCACTGGAGCCACCTCGGCGAGTAGGAGGTACTCCGCCGCTGGGAGGCGCGCATGAGCGACGAAGCGTTGTTTTCGCCCTTTTTGAACTTTAATTTGCAACTTTATTAGCTCTATAAAAACGACTTTTTAGAGAAATAATGACGGTTAACGTGTGATATACCGTATTTACTCGCACAATGAACGCACTCGCGTAATGAACGCACCCCCCAAGTCGGCTCTCAAAATTTGGACTTTTTTTTCTTCTCGCGTATTAAACGCACCCCCAACTCGGACGTCAAAATTTTGACCCCCTCCCCCCACGCGCGCGAAATGAACGCACTTTTCTATCCTGGTACAGCGAGGTCGCGAATGCATGGGCAGCGTGGGCGAACAAAACGCCTTGTAAAAGGCGTTAAAAAATAAAAGATCCAACGGAACCAAGAAAAAAAACATGGAGAGGAGCTTTTTTTTTATTTGCAATCCACGGAACCAAGAGAAAAGAAAAAAAAGGAGCTTTCTTTTTCTTGCACAGCGCAGTCTGGACTTTGGGTCGCGCGCCGCGCGCAAGGAGATAAGAAAGAGAAGCGGAGAAGCCCTCGCCTAAGCAAAGCGAAACGAAACAGCTTGCGAAAGGCGGCGAAAAAAAAAACAATTCACGGAAGCAAGAGAAAAGAGAACAAAGGAGTTTTTTTTTCTTTTTCTTTGCACAGCGCGGTCTGGACTTTGGGTCGCGCGCCGCGCGCATGGAGATAAGAAAGAGAAGCCCTCAGCTTGCGAAAGGGGGAAAAAAAAGAAAAACAATCCACGGAACCAAGAGAAAAAAAAAAACAAAAAACAAAGAAAAGCTTTTTTTTTTTTTGCACAGCGCAGTTTGGTTTCGGGGTCGTGCGTCGCGCGCCGCGCGCAAGGAGATTAGAAAGAAAAGTGGAGAAGCCCTCGCCTAAGCAAAGCGCACATAATGAAGGCATCCTGCCCTCGCCTCCTCCTCGCACTTTGGAAAGAGAAGCGATAAGCCCTCGAAATGAACCCACTTTTCTATCCTATGCAGCGAGGCGCGAATGCATGGGCAAACAAAACAACTTGCGAAAGGCGGAAAAAACAACAAAAAAGAAAACACGGAAGCAAGAAAAAAAAAGGAGAGGAATATTTTTTTTGCGCATCGCAGTTTGGTTTTGGAGTCGCGCACTGCGCTCAAAGAGGTAAGAAGTTACGTCGATCTTTCCGATAAAAGGTCCGTTCATTATCCGAGTAAATACGGACGCAAAAATTTTACTTCGCGTAATGAACGCCCCCCCAACTTTCCATCGATTTTTCGGAAAAAAAAAGCGCGTTCATTATGCGAGTAAATACGGTACTTTATTCCGCTTCAAAATTTCTGGGACGGCTCTCGCCAATCACGAAACCCAGTGAATGTGACGTATAGTGAAAGGGAGCGCCGTTATGCGCGCGCATTCGGCACCTCGCGGCGCCACCGTCGGAGGAGGTGTTTCCGAGTTGTCAAATTAAAATATGATGCGCTAATATTTTTAAACTCTTTCGTTGTCCACTGGGTTTCCGGGACCACTAGCGTGGAGAAACCGCAAAAAAAAAGTAGACGCTCAAATACTGTTGGAGGGCCCCTTTAAGGTCGCATTGGGCACGCGCCGCTGCTCAGAAGCGAAGAAACTGGTAGCGTAGCTCCCATTATCGATTGGTAGCGCAGGTAGGTCACTTCCTCGATTTTTAGTTCGTGCAGCCACCGCCTGGTGCCGTCGGTATGTGGAAAAGGTCCATTATGTGCGTAACCAAAAAAAAAAAAACCGCGGGAGTTTTTTTTGTTTGCAATGGTGTGAACATAAGGAGGCATGGGAAACGCTGGCTCGGCCGCGGAAACGGAGCGCCAGGAACAGAGCCATTCATACAGGCCAGGAGAATACCAGTAGATCCCATTGTGACCACCAAATGACGCAGTTTTTTTTTTTTGTTTTTTAAACACCAGAGCACGGGGGTCATTGTATACCAAGATGCTTTATTCGTTCAGAGGCTTGTCATTGAAAGCACTGTGTTTGCCATGTTGCAATGCCATGCAGCATATGGGTTCGTACATTACAGAAATTCAGAGGCAAAACGAGAATGCTTGACCTTGGTCATATACCTAGAATGCTCAGTGTCCTTCTTAGGGTGGTGCCACCCCTAGCAGTCTGCGATGTCATGATGCAATTACAAAACTAGAGAGAAACAGCATGTGCCAAAATGGCGCCGTTACACTGGTCAGGGCTAAAGGCTTGAGCCGAGCGAGACCCTTTCACGTGCTCCAGAGAAAACCGATGAAAGCAGTGTGGCACAAAAACGACGCAGCATCACCTCCCTAAAATACATAGAGATTGGGGCATGCTCCCTAAACCTATCGACAAACTTTGGGACACTGCTCGTGCTGTACTGTGTTTTAGCATAACAAAGCAAACGGCAAAAGCTATGGCCCCCCTGACCGTGTTAGAGTGACAAAACGAAGTATGTGACAGCCATCCACAGGAGGGCGCACAGATGGTGCACTTTCACATGCCTACCCCGAGGCTCGGTTTTCCCGTTTGCCAAGCTATTTCAATGCAAAGTGTATAGTCCCTGCCCCCAGTCTGAGGCTTGAAAAAGTCATTCGAGTAAATCTCAAGGCCAGTTCACACACTTGCAACTCCTTAGAACCAAATGCGACGAGAGAACACACTGACACGCTGGTGCCATCCATGCGATGACCCTGGAACTGCATTTCACTACAACGAGGTTTGGCGGAATTTGTGGTTTAATGTACGTACTGCTTATGAGAGATGGTAGTTCATGACATTGACAAAAGGTTTCCCAGCCAAGAAGAATGATTCGCGAAATAAATAGAAAATATACGGGGGATCGCCAAGTGTTCCACTGCTACCGGATAAGGTGGTACCAGTGTGTCCTTTCGTCGTAAGAGATTTTAAGAGGTTCCAAGCCACTCGATCCTAAGAAGTCGCAAGTGTGTGAGCGGGCCCTCAAGTTCGACGAGTACCTACGCGCGTTGAGAAACTGAGGTACAAGAGAAGACGACAGCGCGTGAGGACGTTGGAACGCCGGTTACGTAGCTAAAGATTTAGCCAAACTGAGGTGTGCAGCCGAATCGAAACTTCTAGCCAAACTGAAGCGTCCTGCCAAACTGAAACTTCTGGTCGAATTGAGGATGTAGCCAAACTGGAGCGTGCAGCCGAATTGACGCTTCAGCCGGATTGGGACGACACCAAACGCCCCGACGACGGCGTTCCGCATTCTAACGCGTTCGACGACTGCAGTGGAGACAAAGGGTGCTAGTACTAGGTTTTCCCAGTAATCATTCCAATCGGAGCTCGGCGTTTCGACGTCCCTATGCGCTCTCGTCTCCTCCTCGCCCCCAGTTTCTCAGCACAGTCTGTTGCAGGTTTAGAACAGCATGGGATAAAGCAACTGGATCCTGGGAAAGTAGAGCCATTGCTTTTCCTGCCTGCTAGCTAGACAAACATACACACGACTGAAACCTCGCAAGGCGATTGGCTCATCGGTCTCTGTTGCTATGGCAATTTTCATTAAGGACCTTTCAAATCTTTTAAGCTTCGAAAGGGCCGTCCTGAACCAGTCGCGTCAAGATCGCAATGAGTCATCATTGTACCGAAAGCGTTCCTCGCCAGTGTCCTTGGCACTGTGTAAGCAGTCAACTTATCAATCATGCTTATCTCCACAGATCTCTTACAATGATATTGTTCTTGCGTAATTCGAAACAGGAAAATTATTTTTCAATGATGCCGCATGTGGTGACAGTGCGAAGATTTGTACTTGTTTCACGGGTGTGTAGATATTAATGTTTCAGTGTGCAAGAAATGTCTTTATAATGCAACCTGTCACTAGGAATCTAGATCGGCTCACCAAGAATGGATAAGCCAAGGAGAAACTGCCAATTCCATTAACCCAAATGGCGACCATAATGGCTTGGCGCTACTTTCTTAGAATCCAGCGCCTTTAGCATGGGCCAGTTCCTTCCAGAATTCGTCTCTGCTCACCATGATTAATAGTTTCCTCCTCTCCACTCGCATTCACTTTGCTAAAGTAGAAAGAGTGGAGGGCTTTTTAAAACTAGCTCAATGCTTTTCTTAACCAGCAAGACTACCGTAAAATTTCGTAAGGACGCCCTCCCCCGAGAGATCGCCCATCCCGCTTTTCTGACTGAATCTGCAACATAAAAATTACGAACCATCGACCACCCCTCGATTCCCATCAGACGTCGCGCGATGTCCGCATTAAACTGTGCGATCTGCGGTACCGATACCTCTGACATGCGAGTTTATACCGGGTTTCTGCGTTTTTGTCCGCGAGCTGCGCGCACGATGTCGGCTCCCGTAACACAAGAGTTGTTCCCACGACTATATTGCACCGTGAAATGCGATGCTGCTGCGTCCGCGATGTGCAGTATTTGTTCCCGTAACATGCGCGTTTGTAGCGTATTTCCACGTTTTCGTCCGCGATCCGCGCGCGCGATATCGGTTCCCGCGACAGGCAAGTTTGTAGCGGGTTCCCGCGCGTTTATTGCACCAGAACACTTAAATCTGCTGCGTCCGCAATCTTCAAAGTTCGTTCCCGTGAGATGCGAGTTCTTGGTGGGTTCCCGCGGGTCCTTTGCACCCTGAAAGGGGTACTCCGCCGATTTCTTCATGGTCCCCGATTTGCTTGAAATTTTGCTAAACTCGCCAAACAACATCGCTAAAATAGTATTCCAAATATTAGGTTAAAATAATTTTTTTTTTCACGAAGTTATTGAATTTACAATTTTGGTCCTCACCGTGTTTTTCAAACTGAAAGTCTCTACTGGCAACAACGAAAAAGTGACGTCATTGGAAGTGCAGGGGTTCACTCTTTGGACTGTAGAATTTGTTCCCAACTGATTTGAAGCAGTTTCATTGTGCCAAATGAATGCTTTGGAAGCTCGCTCCAGGATCCGCGCTCCAGCACGGAACAAATGATTGGCATATTCTATTTTTTTTGACTGCTCGCTCGACTGGCAAGCCTGCCCGCCACTGACGTCACGGCACTGAAAAGTGCGGGTATATTTGAATGTTGGTTTTTGCATCATTTTCATTTGCCGATTTCACAATAACTATTATGAATTTCGCGAAACTAAATAGCATACCGGAAAGGGTAAAGGCAGGGGAGTCAGAAAATATAGTTAGTTGAGGTAGCTCAAAAATCGCCGGAGTACCCCTTGAAACGTGAATCTGATGCGTCCGCCACTTGCAGTATTCTTTCCCGCGACATAAGCGTTTGTAGCGAATTCCGGCGTGTTTATCGCATTGTGAAACGAAAATTTGCCGTGACCGCGATATCAGTTCCCGCGTTACGTGGTTTGTAGCAGGCTACCCTGGTGTTGATCGTTAATCTTTGAAAAAGGTTTGCTGTGGCATTTCTAGAGATTGTCCACCCCACGTTTTCAACATTTCTCTGATCATTTTGGGAGGGTGTTTTCACGAAATTTAACGGTATAGAGTTTCTGTTGTTCATGTTCCATTCCACGCTTAACAGAGACTCTATCAAAATGGCCAAGGCAGAGCATCCAGAACCTTGTTCGCGTGGGTCTTCATGTGGTTGCGCAGCACCGACTTCTGCGCAAACGCCTTGCTGCACTCCTGGCACTTGAAGGGCCTCTCTCCCGTGTGGGTCCTCTCGTGCTTGGCCACATCAGTCGTGTAGCGGCTGGAGTAGGCGCAAAAGCGGCACTGGTGGATGGGCCTTTTCGGCCGACACTTGAGGTGCACCACCCTGCGGTGGCCAATCAGGTCCGTCTTGGTGAAGAACAGGTCGCCACAGTCGTCGCAGACCAACGGCGTCGCTTGCTGGGTCGCCTCTTGGAACTCTGTTCGGGGAAAAGGAGGTTTGGTTCGACGGCGTGCCCAAGCAAAAATTAAAGCAGTTCGTGATCGTCTCCCAGAAAATTGGCGATGCACAGAATGAGCTGCGAATGATCTGGGCACATAAGGAGTGTGCGACCTCATGTCACTGCAACATCGTGATGTCACACAACACCGCAATGTCGTGCGACTCCCGTACTTGACCTAGTCATATGACCTGTGCACCATGTCGAATGTGCTGCTTTTCTCATGAAATCCAGACCTACAACACATTCTGCATTAAAATGAAGGAATTTTAGTAAATCGTTTCGATAGCTCCGATTATAACACAACATACACGCAAAAGCGTCGGCAAAGTGTCGGGCGTCGTCATTGGAAAAAATCTACGAAAACTCTTAATCCGAGGCTGGTTCGCACATCTGCGTTTTAGTGAGCTCGAGTCCGTTGCAAGCGCACACGCTGGCACAATATATCAGGTAGCTTTGGAGAACTTACAATCTGCATATATTCTTTTTTATAAATTTGTATGCATCTTTCTTCCACCCTGGGTTTGAAACAATTCTGACAATATTATAAACGACTAATTCTCACAGACACTGCATAGATTTTTTGATCTCGTAAATACTGCAAAAACCTTTGGTCTATTAGGTAGATAGTAGGAAGAAAACATAGACTTCAAAAGTATTCCAGGTCCACGGTCAAGTAGAGATACCTTGACTCGTTAGAGCACAGTAGCACCATTTGTAATCCCGGTATTAGGGAACTCTCTAACTCAGCCACTCAAGTTGCTTGGAGAAATAATTCACCGCTGGTTCCCGTCTCTCCAGTTTATCCTCTGGTCAATGATTAGCACCAGGGGAACAGAGCAGCAGTTCGTTCGTTTCAAGCAAGAAAAACAGATCAGGACGGCAACCTTCAAAAATATTTTGAGTTCTCTGCCACAGCATATGCTTAGGTTTGGTACGGATGACCTTGTATGTTATCAATAGAAACTCAATCCTCAATACAAGTAGACAATGAACAAATAACAAAGTCTTTGTAGCTGTGTATTAGTACCTGCAGATTGGGACTTTTTGCACTGCCATTTCTCCTTATTTGCCACTAAAGCCTTCACAAAAGTCACTTCACACTGACAAATTACCACATTTCTCACATTACTAAACTTGAGGCAAATGCATAGTTCTGGAAATGTTTCACTGCAATGGTCTGTTTTGTTTGTGGCTACCACTCCATTGATTCGTTACAATCTGACACCAGGACACAATCCGTGCCTTGTCCGACACCTAAAGCACAACCCAGCACCGACAGATCAACGGAATTCACTTCAACATCCAACAACATAGAACCACAGCCATGTCTTGTTTTCAGTGCCAAGTGAGATTTTAATTCTCATCCAAAGTATCTCTTTGAGCTTACAAAACACACTCATTTTATTACATCTTACATTCACAGAATAACTCAATATTAAGCATAATAAAGTGTGTCACGCAAAAGTCCAAGTAGGCCGATAGGAATATTAATGACATAAATTCGGAGAGCGAAATTTTAGGGTCACTACAGGTCACATGGTGCAGGCTTGGCTACAGAAAGCCAAAAGATTTGACAAGTCACATGCTCACAGGCAGAATGTCCCACAAGTCAGAAAATTTCTATTGGATTCAGGACCACCGGATACTTGTAACTATTCACTTATTGGACACTTTTGCTCAAAGGAAAACAAATAAAACAAAAATGATGCTTGTTTAAAATTGTCTATTGCAATACATGAAAAAAAAAGGAATAAAACACGATATGCACGACACAGGATTCGATTTTGTGAAAGTCAGGCTGATCATGAGTCCTGAAAAGAGCAGCCTAATATGCACAATGAATAATTTGCATACTTGTTTCTATATAACACACAAAAAAAACACCATCCAAAATTGACAGATGGACGTCTGTCTATTTTCGACGTCAAGTGACCTGTCACGTGACCAAGATAATCCAGTTTCCCCGCCAAACTTAACGAGGGAAATCAACGTCATGTGACCAATAAAATTCGGTTTCTCCACTAAATTTAGCGGGAGAAAAATAAACAAGTGTGTGTGCTCTGTGCAAGACACACTGTGCTCCCTGCTCTTTACCAACATGATCAAGCTTGCGTAATGTTCTTTCAAATGAACATTCCTCAAGCTAACTTCCCAGAGGAATCCAGAAGCACGTTTCAAACACGAATCAATCGGAGAGCTTTCCCCGCCCCAAAGGAGGCAGGGTTGCCTGTTCAGCGAGCATGAGTCCTCTCGTGGCTTCGCAGCACCGACTTCCGACTGAATGCCTTGCCGCACGCCCGGCACTCGAAGGGCTTCTCGCCTGTGTGGACTCTCTCGTGTTTCACCACGGCGGTCGTGTAGCGGCTGGAGTAGGCGCAGAAGCGGCACTGGTGGATGGGCCGCTTGGGCCGGCACTTGAGGTGCACCGCCCGACGGTGGCCGATCAGGTCTTCCTTGGTCAAGAACAGGTCGCCGCAGTCGACGCAGGCGAGCAGAGGCTGTTCGGGGGCGAACCCCTGGAAATCTGTCCAAGGAAAGCACGGAGGTTTCATTCGATGGTGCCCAAGAAAAAAAAAGAAAAGGTGCACTTTTGATCTACCGTTCACCAAACATTAGCCTAATAAACTTAGCTAAACATGACGCTACTAAATTTAGCTGAATGTTGTCCAGCTGAATTTAGCTAAAAATTGGCCTACTAAATTTTGCTGAATGTTATCCTACTAAATTTAGCTGAATGCTAGCCTACTAAATGTAGCTGAATGTTAGCCTACTAAGTTTAGCTGAACATTAGCCTACTAAACTTCGGTGACCATTAGTCTACTAGATGTACCTGATTGTTAGCCTACTAAATTTAGCTAAAGATAAGTATACTACATTTTGATGATTATTAGCCAAACATAATTTAGTGAGAGATGCCCCACCCCCAAAAAGATAACCCACCTTATGCTTGGCATGATTCGCCATTTTTTTAAGAAAAACCAAAAGATAGCGCACTTCCGGTAATTGCAGGGCCCCGGCCAATGGCGACTTCAGCAGAAACGGTTTCACTTAGCCACGGCGGGGGATAAGCAAACGTTGCTGACTGGGGAGGAGAGCCGTCTTTAGTTCATTGCCCCTCCCTACGATCCCAAGCCTTTGCCAATCACAAAATCTAAAACTAGCATTTTTTCAACTCTTTTTCATCGCACACCAAAAGTTAGCCCACTTCTTATTTTCACCCCATTTGCTTTCGATATAGGTGGGCTATCTCTCGGATATTACGGTACTAAATTTAGCTGAACATTAGTATACTAAATTGAGCTGACACCAGCACGGCATGGTGACGCAACACTAATCTTAACCACACTTAAGGAATTTCTAGCCCTTCCCCTCGAGTTGCCCGGAGCGATGAGTGACCTTCGGTTCCTCTCTCCCATGTTTCTCTTCCTCTGAGCAACAAATAGCAGCAGGAGAACGTAGTAGTAGTTTGTGCATTTCATGCGACAAGGACAGTCTAGGGCGGCAACCAAGAAAAGCTGACTCAGTCCTCTGTCACGGCAGAGGTTTACACCCTGTTGCACATTAAGTAAATCAGGGCAAACTCCTCCTGCAAGATCACCCACTCTTTCCACTTCAGCGAGCAAACGCTGGAGGGGAGGTGAGGGAGAAGAGTCGTCTCGCCTCCTCTCTAGCATTTGCTTACTAATGGCCGATTGACGGACTGATCTACAGACGGATTGATCACGTGACGACATGTCTGCAGTTTGTCCGTCTCCCAAGCGCATCCACGCGAGGGCGACGACGAGCAGACGCCAGCCAGGATGGACCGAACCTGTTCGCCACCCCACAGTGCCGCGAAACTCCAACATCGCAACGTGGCAGCGTTGCCCAACAGAGAAATTGACGTTGGCTACCGCGGTAAGGAATCGTACGCCGCTGTTAAGTACAGATCAAGACAAAACACCGTGATAGGCTTCGCGCGAAGCGCCACTAGCTTTACTAACTCAAGGCATGACAGCGACACAGGCATGGTCCTGCTCAAGAAGGGTTCGGCGTTATTGCGACAAAGTTCTGGGCTCGCGGAGGGGCGTTTGGAGATGCTTTCATGCTCTCCGCGATCGTGCACAACACTTAACACCACAGCCATAAGAAAGGTCCTGCTCGGCGAAAGCCTGATCGGACGTGCAAGAATTATTGCGGCGTGCTAGACGCGTTTTGACGAGAGCTTTCTTATCAGGTACTCGGAGGAGTACCGGAATGTGCGTCGCGTCAGCCGGACAAAGTTTCTGCAGTTTCTTTCACGGGCGGAACCAAAAATCGCGCGTCAAAGTGAACCAGTGAACGCACAAAACACCACAATGCACCATTTTTGTTTTAATTGTCAAAAAAAAAAAGAATAAACAAGAAAGCATTGTACAGTTGCCCGACTAAACACTTTTCAAGTGAATCTTCCGCCAAAAATCCGTGAGTGAAAAGGCACTCAACTTTATGAGTCTGCGCGTCCGCAGACAAGATGCGGATCGCGGGAATTGCTGGTGTGCGGGTCACCTGGTACATGGTCCGCGGACAAAAATTGCAACTTGGTCTGTCGTATGAATCGGATATAAAGTGGGAAGAGTGGGGATGCCTTGCAGGAGCTTGTCCTGCATTTTTTAAACTAAAACACAGTACAGTACAGATGACCTCGAGCATTATCACAGACATTTCGCTCCTTCTGAACGGGAGTTGAAAATAATCGAAGGATAAAGACTTTGCTGCTATGCATCACCTGTAGATGGTAATGTTTGACAGGACTAGTCTCCCTTGGCCGTCATGAAAGCATTTACAAGCGACTTCACATTGACAAATTGCCACACGTTACATTATCAAAATTGAAGCAAAATGCATAGTTTTGGAGGTGTTCCACTACAGTGGTTTGTCTTCTCTTTGGTTACTGCTCCATTGATTCATTGTAATTAGAATTCCGTGCTTTCCGAGTTTTTTTTTTTTTCGTTCGTCAAATTTGGAGGGGGTTTACTAAGTTTATTTTTGCTGAAATCGTGGTTTATCACAGTTTATGTTTGTTCAATTCCAAATTCTCTGAAATTTGGAGTTTAATTTTACTGTGTTCCCAATGTTCAAGATTAAAAAAAACAAAGGAAAGAAAGTCAAGACACAAATATACTCTAAATTCTTTCAAAACACCTGTATCGAATGATATTTCTGCACTTTCATTTTGCTTTGCCACTCCTGCCATTTGCAATACTATCTATGCCAAAGACAAATATTGCAAAGAAGTGTTGCCTCAATAACAGGCGATATTTCGAAACTACTTAACTACTTCTAAACATACCGTAGTCACTGGGAAGCCTCAGCTGCCCTCCTTCTCCATTGATATCTACGGGTTCATAGCTTTCAATGTTATGAAAGCACTGCCTCTCCTTTCTTGAAGAAGCACACAGGGTGTGATCCTAACTGGAAACTTAGACAATCACTTTTATCGAGGCCCAGAGGTATCATGACCCGCTGTCCTGAACAGATCTTGACGAGCTAAAAGGTAAACCCTCTTTTGTCAGCAATCCGAGATTTTGTAGGCAACTGATGTGACCTGTCCTCAGGACCACTGGGCCTGTGCTCTTACTGCTGAGACCGGTTATAACGAAGTCAACGGGAATCGGAAATGACTTTGCTATATCCGATATTTCATTATAACCGACTTCGGTTATAACGAATTGCAAAAGGGAATGGGAAATCGTAATCGCTTTGCTGTAGCCGCTATTTCGTTATAACCGGTCTTGACAGTACAAACATTATTTGTAGCACACCTATATGGCTTTTTCTTTCTATTTTGCCATTGTAACCTCAAAATTATCAGCTTTACAAATAAATTTTAATTGACAAAATTTTTACCGGCGAGCGCTTTTAGTTTAATTTGAGGATTTATAAGAAAACACAGAACTTTTATTATAATGTAACACCAGGACACATTCCATGCATCGTTGGATGTCCGAAGCACCATCCAGTAACGACAGGTCAACTGAATTCACTCCAACATCCAACCACAAATAATCATAGTCCACTGTTGTGCTCAGTGCCAAGCGAGTTTTTAATTCTCAACCAAGGTAACCTTTTTAACTAACAGAACGCATACACATTTTACGACAACATATTACGTTTGCACAGTGGTTGGGGATTAAATGCAATAAAGGTTGTCAGAAAAAGTTCCAAGCAGCCCGATAAAAATATCAAAGAGACAAACTTTGAAAAGGGGCCTGAACCCCCCCTCCCCTTTGCCCGGTATTTACGTCACTGTCTCTGTGTTATAAATAGGAATGATGCAGTGTGAATTCGGTCCCAACAGTATTGGTGGATTATTGTTTGGGATTTAGAGTCAATACTGATCACATGATGCAAGACAGCTGCAGAAAGCAAGGAGATTTGACCAAAATCGCTCGCTCAGAAGCAGGATGTCGTACACTAGCCAAATCAATTCCTATTGGACCCAGGACCTGTGGATACTTGTAACCATACGCCTAATAGCCACTATAGCTAAAAACATAAAATAAAAAGATGCGGTTTCAAGATTGCCTCGCCAAGTGAGATTTTAATTCTCATCCAAAGTATCTCTTTGAGCTTACAAAACACACTCATTTTATTACATCTTAGTTCACAGAATAACTGAATATTAAGCGTAATAGAATTTGTCAAGCAAAAGGCCAAGTAGTCCGATAGGGATATTAATGAGATAAATTCGGAGAGCGAAATTTTAGGGTCACTACAGGCATGGCTACAGAAAGCCAAAAGATTTGACAAGTCACATGCTCACAGGCAGAATGTCCCACGAGTCAGAAAATGTAGGCATTCTCAAAAATGTATGAAACGAATAACGCACAAAACAGGATTCGTTTACGTGATAATTAAAAAATCATAGGTCGAGGAAACAATAATGTAATATGCAAAATGACTAATATGTGAGCTTTGTTTTTTCTAAACTTTTAATGCTTTCCAATGTAAGACATTAAAAGTTTAGAAAGTGACACTTGAATGTATTTAGTTTCCAAGCGCATACTCAACAATTAATTCTTTACTTGCACAATGTCAAAATCATGTAGAATAGACATTTCAAAGGAATACAATTTTTGTACCGAATGAACAATGATGTTTGGTGCCACATTACTTTAGAACACCGCAATTAAAATATTCTCACAAACCTTTATGTAGAATAGACATTTCAAAGGAATATAATTTTTGTACCGAATGAACAATGATGTTTGGTGTCGCACTATTTTAGAACACCGCAATTAAAATCTTCACAGAAACCTTTGGGAATGACTTCACTATAAACAGTACATTTTGACTACAAAGGCATTCTGCCTGTCGCTACAGTCCGGCAAACTCAGAACGTCAAGTATAAACAAGAAAAAATAAAGATAATTTTTTTCCTTCATGCAAGAATATACAATTGCTTTTGACGGTACAATAACATCAAAGTCAAAATTGAATTTCACCTCGCTAACTCACAAATTAAGCCCGAAATGAGCTTCTTTACAATAGCATTCTTACACATGTACCCAAGTGCCTTTTCATCTGCTTTTTTTCCTTCTCTCTGAACTCTTCCAATATGCATTCCACAAACCCCTCCCCCGGAAAGTAAAAAGGAAGAAGCGTAAAAAGTATGAAAACAGAGCTGCAGCTGTCATTTTGTTGCTGGCAAGTGATGAAATGAATATAAGATAACAGATTCTCAAAGTTTGCGAGCAATTTTGGGAGAAATTTTTGCCATAGCCATTGGAATTCAGACAACAGAACTGTAAGACTTATGCTATGTAGCGAACCCAAACCACCATAAGCATAAGAACCCACCAAATGTGCGCGTGTTGCTGCGTGTTGCAAATACTGTATTTACACAGTCGTAAGTGAACTCAATTGTAAGTCAAGTCGACCTATGATGCAAGTAGAGTTGACCATGCACGCAAACAAACCAGAAAAAAAAACCCTACTTTAGGGGCGTATTGTTTGGCAAACGTGGGAGAATGGCAGGGCGCTTCTTTAGAATGCCCGGCCTCCAGCATGTGCTCAACACCTTCTGGCGTGCTTTAACTGCACATGCAAGCGTACAACATGCCTAAGCATGATCCAAGTTAGGGAACTCGCACTGGAGAGAACTGAGACTCCTCATTCCCACTCTGTCATCCGTACTGGTGCTGCCATTCCTGTCATCACTGCTACGTCCCCAAAACGCGTCGTCGATGTTGCCCAATGAAATCTTGCACTTTGTAAACGACCACGTCAACCGCATCTCCCTCACTCGCCCGGTAATCGAGTCGCACATCACGGGAACAGATTGATCGGCACTTCCGCGACATACATTGTAAGCTCCACCTCTAACTCCGGAAAGCATCCAGACGTACCTACTCCAATTTTGGCCCCCGAAACCCTCTTCGTTTGCCGTCACAGTTAAAAGATCCCGTGCCGTTGCAGACACTCCTGTTGCACCACCTTCTCCGACGGGTCGAGCTTGCGTCCTGCAGCGCAGTTGTTGGTTGCTTTCGGATTAAGAATGGCCGGCAACAAATATAGAAAACCTAAACTGACCAGACCACGCATGTCAATACAGAGGGACGTAGTTGGCACTCCAGTACAGTCACACCATCTCGATGCTTCATCAAACAATGCGTAACTGTAATATTGTGCGACAACAAAGCAGCAGGGGAGACTGGCTGTTCCGGCGGCTGTTCCAGCCGTTCTGGCGTGGCTCTTACGTCGAGTGCCTCCACCCCCGGGGCTCGGGCGCGCCACTCACCACCGTGCATTCGGGCAGATTTGCAGATCGCGATCAACGTAACCCGGTCACGATATCCTCGTCACTGCTTTGGAATTCATTCAAAATAGATCAGCCCGTTTCATTCTATCGAACTATCACCGCACCAGCCAGTGTCTCGTCAATGAAAAACAGTTTATTCTTACCATCTCTTCACTTCGCCTTAAAATTTCACACTTATGCCTCTTCCATAAAGTGTTTTTTCATAATCCAATATTACGAGACCATTTCATAGCTCCCCCATTACATATCTCTGTGTTGATCACCAGCACAAAGTTGGAGTCCCAAACTCATTAACCAATACATTTCATTCACCGTTTCTACCCCACACAGCTGAAGAATGGAACCGCCTTCCCGGTTCGATTGTTGCCATAGCTGACTCTAAAATTGTTTCGAAGTGCCAATACTAACCATTTTTGCACTGATTTCTGACCTGTTTGTTTCACTTATTATAATGTGTTTACTGTATCGTTGCTTTGTTTCATTTTCCATTCCTTTTATACACTCTCCTCCTCTGCTATGCCTTCGGGCCCTGAGGGTACAATAAATAAATAAATAAATAAATGAACAGTAAAACTCATTAAAAAAAAAAACTCGTAAAACGAGCGTGCGGAATGGCAATATGCTACAGATACAGCCAGCTGAACTCGTAACGAGCCAAGGCGTTCTTGATATTGCGATTTCTTAGTCCTTTCGGCGGTGGGATGCTTGAGGTGCCTATTATAAGCCGACCCCCCCCCCCCCAGCTCACATATTTCCAAAAATTGAAGAACCGGGTCTACCTACGATCGCGTAAATACAGTACTTAACAACTGAACGTTAGATCAGAAAGGCTAAGCATTATTCAAAGGATATATCACCTATGTCCATTCTTATCCGAAAAACTTGTAGACCTTGAGCCACTAATAAGCAGCCCTTTTCAGAGTAAAGACAAAACAGCCATTTTGGCGGATAAACTCACTGTTGCCAGTTATCTGAAGCCTTAGCTGATATCGCAAAAAACGCCATCTAAACAGACACACAATACGGTAGCTTCTTTAGTACAAAACATGTTCTGTGGGTAATTTTCTATGAGAAAATCATCATGAACGAGTGACATGTTTGGGAGCATCGCACGATCCAGTTTTCAAGCTAAATTTAGCGGGGAAATTGGCACAGCGACCTAAACACCCCACCTAGTTTAATCGCTACATTTGATGATAGAAATCGTCGTCACGTCACCTGATGTCACGTGACCAATAAAATAATCCAGTTCCCCGCTGAATTTCGAGGGGAAAGTTTCGTCACGTGACCTGAACACCAATTTAGTTTCTTCGCTAAATTTAGCGGGGGAAATCGACGCCACGTGACTTGATGTCATGGGGCCAATAGAATAATTCAGTTTCCAAGCTAAATTTAGAGGTTTAATTGACGTCACGTGCCTTAACCAATCCAGTTTCTCCGCTAAATTTAGTGGGAGAAATCGAGATCACGCGACTGATAATATAATCCAGTTTTTCTGCAAAATTTAACGGAGAAAGATAACGTCACATGGCCAATAAAATAATTCAGTTTCTCCGCTAAATTTAGCAGGGAAAAAAGAAATAAATAGGTGCGTTTGGTTTGTGCGGGACACACTGTGCTCCCTGGTCTTTACCAGCATGATCGAGCTTGCGTAATGTTCTTTCAAATTAACATTCCTCAAGCTAACTTCGCAGAGCAAACCAGAAGCATGTTTCAGACACGAATCAATGGCAGAACTTCCCCCCCCCCCCCCCCCTCTTCCCAAAGGAGATGGGGTTGCCTGTTCAGCGGACGTGTGTCCTTTCGTGACTCCGCAGCACCGACTTCTGCGCGAACGCCTTGCCGCACGCCTGGCACTTGAAGGGCTTCTCGCCCGTGTGGACTCTCTCGTGGTGCACCACGGCAGTCGTGTAGCGGCTGGAGTAGGCGCAGAAGCGGCACTGGTGCAGGTCGGTCCCGGGCGCCCCCTGGCGGCGCCGGGTGCCGGGGTTGCCCCAGGGGTGGAACGCATCGCCGAGGCCTTCGTATCCAAAGCTCGTCGCTAGGTGGGGCACTTCCTGAAAGTCTGCCAAAAAGAAAAATAGGAGCGCATGAATCGTCAGTGTGGAAGCAACTCGTTACCAGTCTTGAGTAAGTTACTTTCAAAAAGTAGATCGTTACAGTTACTTTCTGACGAAAGTAGCCAAGTTACCGCCGTAGCCTACCGAAATTAAAAAGTAATTTGTTAATTACTTTTAAAAAGTAGCGAGGTTACTTTTAAGTTACTTTTCCATTAAACTACAGATCAAGGAAAATGGAGAAAAATGCCCCCCATCCACTAAATTTATTACAGAAAGTGCAAGTAAAGTTGGCGCAGGTCGGCACAAGGCAAACACAACACTAAAAATGTAGAAACGCATCATTCGAAAAGTTCAAGGAACGGCTACTTTGTACTCGTTCAATGATGTTTTCATGCCAAAGAAACTGAAAAGTAGTGGCAAAGTATTGTCGTTATTTGCCTCAATACAAGTTACATCTCAGAAAGGTAGCACAAACCAAGTTGCAGCACCATGTTACTGCAACTGATTGCTACCCCCATTTGTTAACACTTCGACGGTCACCGGGGTACATGTAAGGCGACGCAGACGAGCCCTGCATGGCAGCCGCCGTACATGTACGGTGGGGATTGCACATCAGAAAGTTCCCGCCTAAATGTGCAACTTCTGCACCACAGGAGGTGTTGCTGTCTGTTACGCCTTTAGGGAGCTACATTTGTTTTATTCGCACCGTGTTTCGCTTTGCATGTATAGTTTCGAAATTCAACACTCTGCTCATGTGATACCCTGGAGGAGGAGGCCGCTTAGGGTGTCGGTTGCTCCTGCTGTGGTTGCGATCAGAGTGCAGGCTCTTATGATTCAGACTTGCAACGCTTTTCGGAATTGATTTCAGAGGATGAGAACTCGTGGTACAATGCAGACGTGTTATAAAGTACCTCCGATTTGGAACCTGAGGCCGCCAGAATGTTGACTGCAGGCGGAAATGCAAAGATGAAACTGAATGGAAGGAAGGCGACAACTTTTCGCCCAGAGTAGTTGAATTTTATGTTTTCTCAACCAGGACAGCTTGCAGCACTGCACGTGTTCCTGCTATATAATTAAAAAAAAACTCTGCGTATTGACTTATTCTTAGTGCTATATCCCTTAAAAAAGAGCCACTAAAATACATATAAAAAAGAAACTCGATTGGGAAAGTGTCAAACATAAGCCAAACATATATTCCTTTTTATATTCATGAGCACCTTTACTGCAGTAGTCTTGGTTTAGCACTGAAGCTTGCGTTTACTGCAGCTATACTGTGTCTCATACTTAGTGTGCAACGCTGTCAAAGCTACTGGCGCGAGCGTGGGGCTTGATATCGTTGATCATTTGCACGCGTTCTCGCTCGAACAAAATCATACATGAAGCCATGCGCTCGTGCCAGTAGCTTTGACAGCGTTGCACACTAAGTATGAAACAGAATATAGTTCTTTGCCTATCATGCGGCAGGTTAGAAATTTTCAGTTTTGTTTTGTGTTCACCTGTACCTTCACACTCCTGTAGGGGCCCCAAAAAAGCTACTATAAAAAAACACACAAAAAAAAAAAACAGTGCTTAGAAGGAGACGACATGAATGCTACATTGGAAAGGGCAAGACAAAAGGAAAGGACATGAATGCTACATTGGAAAGGGCGAGAAGATATCTCATTGTTACTTGAGGGTCATGCACACTTTTCCTATTTAAATTGTCATGCTTGAGCAAGACAAAGTTACTGCTGCTTCATATAGAGTTAGCGTTAAGTACCGGGACAAGCGCAAATAAAACATTTAGAGATAATCCCGAAAAAATGGGGGATGGATGCTTGTCTGGTCATCAATTTTACATATCAATGTATTGTGCATATTTTCTCAAATCTTAGCAAATTTTGGAATGGGCACTTACCGCCGAATTCACAAACCTCACTCAAATTGAGGGGCCCCTCCACTTCCTCGAGGAAGGCGCGAGGGCCAGCGCTGGCCAATCGCGATAACGGATCCACCGTCGCGATTGGCCAGCGCTGGCCCTCGCGCCTTCCTCGAGGAAGTGGAGGGGCCCCTCAATTTGAGTGAGGTTTGTGAATTCGGCGGTTAGTGTGGAATGGTGTGCAATGCAATGTGTGAAATTTTGACAAAGATGTCGAATATTAGATTTATGGCACAAAAATGCAGCCGAAAATTGCATTTTTCCTAAAAAAACATTATTCAGGGCATCTTATTAGGCTTGTATATAATATAGGATATGGTGTCTCAATAAATACTCATGTAACAGAGTTAACATCCATGCCAGTATTACTCTGATTGTACTATTAAGACACAGCCAATGGGTGGTGGAGCCTGTATCCCTTTTAGATAATACAGTGGACCCAATGTAGCTTAATAGATATTCCCTACCGACCTGTCTACATGTTAGTAGTTTGTGTGTCGATGGACACGCGGAAATCCGCCGAGAACTCGCATCTCACGGGAACGGATACCGCGGAAACCGATATTGCGTGCGCAGATCGCGGACGAAAACGCGGGAATCCACTTCAAACCCGCATGTCACGGAAACGAATCAAGCAGATCACGGCCGCAGCAGAATCGCATTTCACGATGCAATAATACACGCGGAACAACTCGCGCGTGTTACAGCTAGGAATCTATATCGCGGGCAATAACACGGGAATCCGCTAAAAACTCGGGAACGGATAGCGCAGATCGCAAACGCAGCAGATTTGCATTTCACGCATTTCACGCGCGCAGATCGCGGACAAAAACGCGGGACCGCAGATCGCGCCGTTGACACGCGATTCCCGTCGGACATCGCGTGACGTCCGGCGGGAATCGGGGGGAGGGCGATGTATCGGAATACCGTTCCCAACAGATGTTGGACAAAAAGAGGGGGGTGGGCGATCCTTCAAACGTGGGCGTTCGCTCGGAATTTTACGGTACATGTTAGTAGTTTCGTTTAGCACTATTTAAGTTAGAAACAAGATTACTGCAATGTCAAGCCTACATTATGTATCACACTTACGTTCCTTTATGCCCAATTACAGTATAGTTTCCAAGATAACTGAAGATTTAACAAACAAATAACGATAACACATGGCTCTTGTGTTTCTCATTATTTTTCATAGACTGGGGTTATGAAAATTATTCACCCATTTGCATCCTACATCTAGTTGTTCTTCCAACATGGGTTTCCTGGATAAATCTTTAAGGAAACTCAGCTATCCAGTTTGCAAAAGCTCTTGCAGATACCAACATTAAGTATAAAACTTTTAAGTTTTTAAGCTTTTTTTTTTTTTGCTACACACTAAGTGGTCATAGGAGATGGAAGATGATCCCTGCAATAACAATTTTGGATGACAATTTTTGGATGCAAGGAGTAGTTGTTTTCGTACAGCAGACCTCACACTTTTCCCGGCACCAAAAGTCAGGCTGTGCCATTAGTCATGACCTACGGTGCTTCCCAATTGGTTTGCACTGCCTTCAAAGTCCCTGGAATAAGCTTTAGAGTCAGACAGCTGCCACATTGTAGCCACACCTCTTTACAAAAGCACACATTCTTACATCATACAAGTACCACTTTGTATGGGCCAGTTACTACAGACAAATTATTTGTTATGTCTCAGCCATCAACTAAGTCTCGCCTTCTTTTCATTCTTATCCTAATTTGTAAAAGGCAAAGTTTAAGGGGTGAACTACAAAGGCAATATCACCTAGTTATGTATGACGGCAACTGTTCAAGTAATTTTTTAAATGAAGACATTTATTTCCACATTCCGGCTTGCAAAACGTCTTCACCACCAAGCTGAAAAAAATTTCGAATCAAACGAAGCAATAGCAGCTTAACCTCAGCAAAAAGAAACACACACACAAATACCCATTTTATTAGCCTGGTACTGCCGTACCAGAATATTAAAATGCAATTTGGAGGTTTCAAGACATGGGAAATCAAGAAAACCAGAATCTGTCTAGAGAATGTAAATGGCTACCACAGCCTGCAGACTAGTTCACATTGTTACCTATAAAGGTTTGATGATGCCATTCTTCTAAACCATGGTCAACAATACCTACGTCTAGCTCTGCATGAACAATACGCGTAACGGAGATGGCTCCATAACGAGCAGCAATGCGGAGTAGCCTGTAGCAGGTGGCAGTCATCTGCATCTAAGACATCCTTTTAATATTTCACAGCTGTTTCATACCAGACTTTTAGGCCTCGGAGGATCACGACGAGAGTAATAGAGCTTGCCATTGAGTTAAACGATAATCTCTTGTCTCTGAACGGTTCATTTTTGCAGCTCATTGAAAGTTTACACTTCATTCATGCTGAACGCTCTGTCTCCGAACAACCCGAGATAAACAGTGGAAGTTATAAGGCTGATCCAGACGTTTGCGCTTGGGCATGATCGACTGCATTATGACTTCTTGCGTTATGACTAGGGTTCCATATTTTTGGCAACCCCCCCCCCCCCCCCCCAAAACAACCCCCTTCTCCCCCGCCGACTGTTTGATCAAAATCAGGAAAAACTGCAAAACCCCGAATCGGAGATTCACAGGAAGTCTTTATCTATGGCTTCATTTTGTGTGAACCCAGCACAAACCCCCAGTGAACCATCTGCGAGGCTGCTTATTTCTTCGATTCCACAACACATGTCTCTCTCAGTCTCATCGGTACTGGGACATTTTCCCAGTGTTCGAGTTGTGCCCATGCTCCTTGCAGGCTGGGGAAACCCATTCTAGTGTCTTGATTTCTGCAACGTAAGCCTCGATAAACATAGATTTTGTTTGTCCAATACCAAAACAAATTCCGAAAAAAAAAAAAAGGTGAATTTGCGCAAAAAAAATAAATCTTGAAAAAACACAGCCAAATTCGAAGGAAAAATTAAGCTCCAAAACCACAGAACCCTAGTTAACTGACTCCTGGCGCTCCACTACAAGGTTGCGCAAACCTCAGTCACCACAGCGACCATCTCGTCGTGAGCAGTCGTAAGCGGTCGTGACGCAGTCGGTTGGACGCAAAAGCCCGAACAAGTTTACAACATGCAAATGGATCTTCATTTGTCACCAACTAAGCCAGATTCGCTCCCAAGTCGACAGCGCGGAGGAAGCTACGGGCTCACCCTGCCAGCGACTGCGGTAAAGCCACAGATTAGGCGAGAGCCGGCTCATTCGGACACGCACGGAGGCTTCTGGCGGCGTCACATTGCTTCCTATTCCTGTGCCAACGCGTGTCTCGGACAGATAAGAAACGATAGCCCCTACGGCGGCACGACTAGTTCTCCAGGCAAGTGTGCGCAAGGAGGCGGTGCTTGTCCAACTGCTCCTGCCCCATGTACCGCCTCCCGCACTCCTCGCAGACGTAGTTCACGTGAGTCCTCCGGTGCCTCGAGAGCCCGGATGCGTGCGAGAAGCACTGGCCGCAGGTCGCGCACTCGAAGGACTTCTTGCTTGTGTGGACGCGTCGGTGGACGGCCAGCTGGGCGTCCGTGCGGAACGTCTTGCCGCAGGGTGGACACTGGAAGCTCCCGTCCTTTGCGAGAATCCCTTTGCGGTCCG
The DNA here is from genome assembly GCA_013358835.2 of Ixodes persulcatus. Classification (NCBI taxonomy): domain Eukaryota; kingdom Metazoa; phylum Arthropoda; class Arachnida; order Ixodida; family Ixodidae; genus Ixodes; species Ixodes persulcatus. Next base: position 46,175 of record JABSTQ010011515.1, read on the forward strand.
TCGGACTAGGCATTCCGTTGGAGAGGGGCGGGGAGGGCTGGCGAACCTTGCCCTTCTCCTCCGCTCGCCGGTGGCCAGACTGCGTCCAGTGGCGGACCAGGTCGTCCCAGCGAGCGGACGTCGTTGTGAAGATTGTCCGCTCGGAATCTGTCGGCGATAGAAGTGCGTTTCAAATGAAGGGCCAGAACCACGAGACCAGTCTACAACAGCCTCGCTTATAACTAGGCCGTAGCTTTTCCGGCCTTCATTTAGCGAAAAATTGGCGGACGTTTTATGGCGCGATTTGTTTTTAATACATCGGCGTATTTCGGGGATCCGCTTTGGACGGACACTAAAAACAGTGATTATCGGCCAAAAACGCTAATGAAATGTGAAGGAAAGTCAGTAAGTCGCGAACTCACACAAAATATCTCGGATAACTCGTGACTAGTTTCCGCATATGACAATAGGCGGCAACACACTCCAACTTCATGATATTCACGGCGCAGTAACTAGGTTTTAACGGTCGCACGCATGCACAACTCAGTTTAAAAATAAGTGGCTGCGGTCAAGGAGCGTATGCTAGAAAAGCAATAACTTAGTATCCCACACCGTTTTTTTTTCTTTAAAAATCCTTTTGTGACAGTACTGATTTACTCTCGCACCAGGTATTTGAGTCTAAGACGGAAGGGTTTTGCAAAAGCAGTCCTAGTAGAAGTAAAAATAAGTAAAAGCTTTAAGAAATTGAAGCTTTCTTTCTTTTTTTTTTTTTTTCGAACAGAGTTTGAAGTTTTGACACCAACAAATGTTTACTAACAAAAGGTTAGGGTGCAATTGAGCTGGTGAAGGATTAAGATAATTGAAGACAAAACCCCGAGACTGGAGAAAAAACGAAGGACAACACAACAAAGTCTCAAACACAGCTTAGCACAGCTGTGTTTGAGACGGTGTGTTTGTTGTCTTTCATCTTTTCTCCAGTCTCGGGGTTCTGTCTTCAATTATGGTAAATGTTTACTGTTTTTTTTTTTTGTTTCTTTTTTCGGTTTTTACGATTTTTGTTTTGTGACACTGACAAATGCTCATTTGTAATAAGGTTGATAGCTGGGCTAGTTGGTAATCGTACATACAAATACAAAAATACTAATGTTTATTTGTATTTTTTACAGTTAAAACCGGAAAGCCTAGTCTACCGATGGGTAGGGTGTTGTATTTTAGGGGTTCATTTTTCTTGAAATTGAAGGTTATTTTTGGGGGCTGTTTATTCTTCTTGGCATATTCAGTGTCGATTTCCTACATCAGACACACAATGGGCGTTTACCGGGCGTACGTTAGAAGAAAACAAAAGATGGCTGTGAGATTCTTTAAACTCCAAGGAACCCGTATGTGGCCTGAATACTCGGGAAAGTTCCCCGGTACCGATAAGAGAGCGAACAAGATAAGCCTGGTTCCCGAGGACAGAAGCAGCCTCGCGGACATCTCGGTGCCGGACCTTCAGATAAAGGTTTCTTTCCTGAGGAATGAATTCTTCTTATTTGAGGAAAGCTCCACTTTGGGGTGTTTTGGTTTTGCCATATTGTGATAAAACCAGCCTGGGGTTAGTTTTGAGGCTCATCGGTGTGCACTGAAAACACGAGTCCCTATTTAAAATTAATACAGCCAACATGTACAGTGGAATCATCAAACTTTAAAGGAATACTACAACGAAATTTCGGCACTTATTTTTTGCTCTATATGTGTTCAAAGGAGCAGTATCACATCGAACGCACCAATATCTTGTTAAAAAAGTCACAAAAAGGAATTTTAATACCAATTAAACGATTAGGAGAGAGCACCTAGGTGGATGTCGCGAAAGCCTCAGTTTGTAATGCTCGTCTAGGAACCTTGACAGGTAGTGACGGTAACTGTCTCGTCTCCGGCCACGACGAGAGAAGAGTGGAAGGAGGAACTCGCCTCTCCCCGACTCCCTTTTGTGTGTCCCAGAAGTCGCTATTGTCCCTCTACAAGATTTTAGAAGATTAACCCGTCACTTAAAATTCGTACAAAAGCAGCCGCTTCGGTAGCTGGAACGACTAGGCCATCCCTCGACGTCAGCCTCGCCGTAGCTTTGCTCGTCCCGAGACGACCTACGTCCCGATTGCGTTGGATGTCACGTGGTCTCCACTGGCTGTTCTTCGAGCGCTTGACAGAGTGGGCCATTTATAACGAAAAATATAGCCAACAGGCTCAAAATAAAAACGTGCGACTGTCATTTACGGATATTGTGGATCATATTCAACCTATTTTTGAACACGACGGGTATATTTCAAATTTCGTTGAAGTATCCCTTTAAGGCCTACCATGTGTAACTAGGAGAGTGAATGAAAGGAAAACTCTAACCAAAAAATAATACGGAGCCTGGCGTTTCAAGGCCAGTTCGGCCCCTTGTTCACGGGTGACTGTTTTTGTTCTTGTCGTCATCGTCTACAGGATCCCCTGTGGTGACTGCGCCGCCGCCTACCCGTTGGGGAAACTAAAAACTTCCCGGAACGTCTACGCCAGCATCAGTATGACGTCAAAAAGAATAACATGCAGGGTAGCACGCTGGCAGAACACGTCCAGAAAGAGGGTCCCACGATTGGATTCAACAACTGCTCTATTCTTGGCACGGAAAGAAACTGGCGAAGACGCCTTTTATTAGAGTCCTGGTACATTCAGAACACCAGAAATAACATCAACCGGTCAGCTGGGAAACTTCCAAGCGCCTACTTGTCCGGTTTGCGGTGCGTCATGCGAGGCGCTATGAACCATAAAACATGTGCAGAAACAACGGCCGCTTTAAAGAAGCCAACAACACTGGGCAATTTGCAAGACGACGACAAGGACAAAAACAGTCACCCATGAACAAGGGGCCAAACTGGCCTTGAAACGTCGGGCTGCATATTATTTTTTGGTTAGAGGTTTCCTTTCATTCATTGTCATTCCTACCAGGTGGATGTTCCACCGAAATGTTCACGTTCAACTACGAGAGTACTTATCGCATATCCATAAATTATAATAATGTCCTATACTTCAAACTGTGTTACTTGTTCCTGCCTCTAAATCAATGTTGTGACCACTCAGACATTTCCAGAGTCCTTGTCAATAATATTATTGATGTTGATTGTGCTATATTGTTTTTGTTGCTTTATATAGCAATGTTCTCCAGCATGTAAGCCACTTTTTGTTTGTTCCTTTATATAATGTTTTTCCAGCAGGTACCCCCACCTTATGGAATGCCTGTAAGGGCCTTCAAGGTTTAATAAATGGTGATGATGATGATGAAATGGTCACAAAGTAAACTTTTAGCCAATCTTTCTTTCTACGCATATTAAGACTGCAATGACCTGTTGTCTCACAAAGAATCAGGAATAATGTAAAGAACACATTTCACAATGCCTTATGTTGTTTCTGTTACTGTATCAATCTATACTAGCTTCAGGATTTATTTTATTTACTTCCTTTTATGGCTAACTCTGCATAAATCCAGCTGTCTTCTGCACTACTGAACCACTGTTCAGAGTCAATTTCTTAAATTTTCATAAGTATTGAATCTCCAAAGCTTGTAAGAAAGAATAAATTATTGATGCAAGTGACACATGTTGCACAAATGCAAAGATTCTTAATACTAGAAGTGAGGCTTTTCTTATCAGAAAACATGTAAAGAGAGTAAAATACTAAACTATCTTAAACTGGGTTTCTGAGTGGGACAAAGCTGAAAGAAAGCTTACTGATGACAAGCAAGATGAAAATCAAAGAAGGGTGACAAATGAAGAACACAAAAAGAAACATACAAAACACGACCGGCACTGGTCTGTCGTGTTGTGTGGCGTTGATTTTGAGCACCGTTTGATTTATCACCTTGTTTAACATGTACTTACTGGCTCACTTTTCCACTTTATCACCAACGACACTTCCCTCGTAAGAAATCAAAAGTACTCGCAAGAAGCAACCGAGACAAATGGAATGGCATGCGAGTCAGACGCACCAAAAAAACAGCGAAATGCACAGTGCAGAAACTCAAATGACCACAGCAGCACAAAGCAAGGTGGGATACGAACGTATCCTAACTTTAGAGAAAAAATGAAAGATTCATAAAGAAAATTCAAGTTCCATATCTGACACACACACTGGTGCAAGTGACAGATGTTGCACAAATGCGAAGACTGGCTGTAAGCGGGCCAAATTTACAAAGCACGGTAGCGACGGCAAAGACGACACATGGCCTGATATGTCCGTAAGACGTCCTGTTGCGGGTGATGTCCCAGTCAAAATGAAAACGCAAGATAGAGTATAGCGGGGAAAACACGAATGAAGCTTTCACATAAAATGGCAGAGAGAAAAAGAAGCGGTGGCACTAATACCATGTTCACCCCTAAGCCGACAGTGCGGCGGGAGCTACGTGCTTTCCGGACAAATCAAACGCCTCCCTTTCATCACCCGAGCCTGCTCTCCGTACGCCGGTATGGGCAGGAGTGTGATCGCGTAGCGAAAGGCGGACGTACGGCCAGTCCGACGAGCACGTAATCTAAATGCACTGTCAGCTTGGGGCCGAGCGGGGTGCCAGTCGATACCCGATTCGTCGCAGAATTCAATGCAGAGAACAAGTCGTCTGCTTCTTGCGCAGGAGTTGGGGTGAACTCAGAACGACGCCAAGCTCTGATTGGCCCTGATTGAAAGATAGTGGATAGACCTCAAAGCAGGCTGCCTCGAGGTCTACCCACTATCCTTCAATAAGAAACAATCAGAGCTCGGCGTTCTGACAAATCCGCAACCACAGCAAAAGCAGCTGACAAAACAAGTGAAAAACAAATTGACAAAAATCTGCTGCAAAAGAAACAAAAAAAACATTTGCTTTCTAAGTTATAGGTTTTTAAGAGTCTAGAGATTCTTCAACCCATTTACCCTCTAAGGGACACTGCACTTAGACAGGTATGCCACAAAATAAACTCCTTAAAAACATAAGCTTCCTCAGACGGTTTTGGCGTGACCAATGTGACATCAAGCAAGGAAAGAACGTGCCTTACGCAGTGCCTGCAGGCTGTGTTTTCTGTGATGTATTAACGGCGTGACCGTGGCCTAAAAGTATGCCACCGAAAACATCTCGTCGTCAATATCCCCGAAATCCTGAGGTGGGGCCTCCCTTTGCACCCTCCTCTGGATGCCCACGCCCAAAAAGCCCTATTTTTGGTGCAATATTTTGGCCACGAGACACGGTTTGAACGAGGAGAGATTCCAAAACGAGCTCCACCTTCGGCACTTCAATGCAAAACGGAAGCGCGAGATAGAAGCGCATTGCGAGGGTCAAGCTCAGTCCTGCAACATAAATGCAGCGGTAAAAACTTTGTTTTCTTCACTCATAAGAAAGTTTCTTAGGGAGCCAACAAAGATATCTAACTGCTTGGATACGACACACTTGTCACAAAATGCACTTCCCCACAAATATTTCCTTCTTTTATCGACATTCTTTTGAGGCACTAGAAAGGCTGGTTGTCTCTGCCTCACTCTGCAAGGCTCATGGCACATCAATGAGCCTTCTGCACGTAGCATTGGTAACCACAATTTTGTTAGCTATTTAAATAAAATCCCCTAAAAGAGTCGCTAAGACTCCGCAAAGAAGAACCAGCAAAGTCACGAAGACTGGAATCTCGCCAGAGGTGGCGAGTTTCTCGCTAAGTGAATGTGACTGGTTCTGATGTGCCTCAAAGAGTGTGTGTGCCACATTGCACGCTGGGATCCTTCTGGAAAGGAAAGGGAAAATTGTTTAAATAATATTAGTGCCCTCGGAAGGTTCTCGTTGCAACTGCTTTCAATACACTGCAGGAATTGCACACGAAGGAGGCAAAAATATTGTAATATACACCATCTCAACTCTCATGCATCACACTGCGGCGGTGGAACATCGAGCACACTATTCGTCTAGAGTGCGGGAGGAAAACGCCATGCGGGCCGGGCATTGCTGCGTTGTCTTTGAAGAAATCCGACTCAAACCTGCCTTCTCGTCTAAACTTTGTGACTGGGTCTGCGACACAAGAGCTGAAAAAGGTGTGAATATCCGTTTTCACATATTTTCTGCCTCCCTGGTTCGTCTAAACGTGGATAGGTGTCGTGAAACGAGAAAAGCAGACGCTGTCGGACTACGATTGCCTGTACGGGAAGCATCTTCGGTTGAATTCACGGAAACTTCTGGTCGTAAGAGTTATTTGTATTGCTCCAACGTGAACGCAGAAGAACGGTCAAGTGGTCTGGTCCACCCGGACCAGAGTCAATGCGTCTTGACAGTCCAACAACCGTCCGATCGTTCAAACTGTCGTCTGCTCGTTCAGACTGTAGTCCGCTCGTTCAAACGACAATGGCCTGTAAAACACATCAAGGACTACTGTGCTGTTGGCACGGTAAGCGCGATAAGTGCAGAACCCAAAAGACTTTTAGATTTGAAGGTTGTCTGGGGTAATTAGGCTTGGCGTAAACAGTAACTAAATGGCGATGAGGATCACTGTTACTGGTGGCGATTAATGACTTGTTATGCCTGATTCACATGGTTCGATCCCTGCTTGCGATTTTCAGTACTGACGTTGACCACTGCAGCTGCCGTCCACGCCTCTTTCGCAGCCCAAGTGACATTGCGACTGAAATAGCGAGCGGAATCTCATCACGTGAATCAGGCTTGAGCGTCCATTCTGCAGTGTTCACGCGGAATAGACTGCCGTACGTCGGAATATTCAAGGAACTTTATGATTGCCTAAGAGCCTTGTCCATTTTGCCGAGGCCACTAAAACAATAAGAAACTGCTAGGAAGACATAGAATCAACATTTCCAACACAAAAAAAAGCACGGGCACTCACAACAACGCTAACATCATTGCATACCAATGGTTTGTTGATGGGAGACTCCGCGCATCTTGCCCGTGTCCCATCGTGCATGTGCGGTGCGGGTGGCGTACCGCTAGGGGCACTCTGGTTTGTTTGTAAATAGGAGCTTGTGTATAAAAGTCTAACAAAGAAGCTGCGAATAAATATTGTTGAACACCTGAGACAGAGGAACACATAAGAAATGAAATAAACACGGAGAGGTTGTGTTTGTCGTGTTTTCCATCTGTTTTTCAGTTTCAGCTTTCTGTCATTATGAATACTTACCAGCTGCTCTGTTTTCGACATGTCGTCACAGGGAATAAGCAGTCATCTGGACACTGTATAAAACATTAAACACAAAAGAGGAAGAGGACTAGCAGGTGTTGCAAGCAAACTGAAACAAAATTTGTAAGACACCCAAACTACAAAAGTATGGCCACCAATAAGTTTTAACTACTGTGAGCGTGACACAAGACCATGCTCAATCTTTGCAACGATGTAATGCGGTAAATGTTCTGGCGACTGCAGAGAAAAATATCTGCCATTGCTGAGGCAGCAGCAGACTTTCGACAAAGTAACGTATTTGATGTCTGGCAGGACGCTAGTTTGCAAAGAGTTGCCCTCAGCCAGTTGCCTCACTGGAATTCCTGAGCCAAAACGCCTACGAAGCGTCGAAGGGTACTACACATAAAGGTTAGTGCGCAAGTTGAGTAAGGGCTGCCATGTAAGCATGAGGACACAAGTGATTAGCGATGATCACCCGCAAGCAATTTTAGCACAAACTGTCCTGGCTCACTAACGTAAAAGTCTGTGAAAGTGCCCGTGTCCGTATCAACTTTTCCCGATTTTGGAAAAGTGCAAATCATTCGTCAAACGCTCACACCCCATCCTGCCCATGCAGGATGGGGTGTGAGGGTCCAAAATAACTGCTCTTTAATGAGAGAATAAAAAAAAAATACCCGAGCTCTCCAATAAAAGATAATGCCCTCGAGGCATTGTAGGTGTTCTGTAAATAAATAAAATAAATAAATAAACATTAATGTTTGTATTTTTTTATGCATAGTCAAGTAACACAGAAAAGTCCCCTGGGGAGAAAAATACAGCATATGTTGACGCACACTTGTGAAGACACCCACGAGACTATTGGGGCAGCGAACAATTAAAGGGACACTGAGAGGGTATTTCTGCTCGCCGGGGATTCTATTGGAACATGAAATACAATTTGTCAGTCTCGCTCACTCTCTTTTCTATGGTCATGTGGCGTTCAAACTAAGTACACCAAATATGTCGTGGGTCATCTAACGCACAGATTCAATATTTAAAATAGAAAAGACTATAAGCCCCATTTTTGCGGCTTCCAAAAAGCTGCAAATACATTGATTGAAAAAAAAAAAAGAACTGGTTCCACAGATCACAGGAAGTACATGTGCACATCCTTCTCAATACGGCAACAGTACCGCGGGGTGGACGATGCGACGGCAGTGCACGACGGATCATTGCTGCGACGGACGTGGGGCTGCTACTTCGGAACCTTTGTTCGTGATACCGGCCAATCAATCTTCAAGCGCAGAACAGTGAGGGGAAGAGATATAAGTGCGAAACAATCGCACAACATATGGTGTAAGTAAATCTATCGTCGTCGTTGTCTGCCTCACAAACTAGAAAAGAGAAAGAAAAAAAAATGAGGTCAGCTGTATTTATGTGATTTCCAGCCACGAGCTTCCGTGCTCATGTTTCGGTTTTGAGGACTTGAGTTTTCTGGCTTCATTAAATATGTACAAGACTCCGCAGTAAAATATTTATTGGGTTGTCTCCTGACAACCCAATAACAAGGTTTATTGGAATAAAACACAAATGCTTATACATGTAAAATCCTCGCATGAATGCCCTCCCTCGAGAGATCTCCGACCCCGTTTTTTTTTCGGGCTAAATATCCGTAACATAAAAATTCGGAAACATCGCCAACCCCTAGATTGCTATCCGATATGACCCGATGTCCGACGGGAATCATGTCAACGGTGCAATTTGTGGCACCGATAGCGCGACGAGCGAGTTTGTGGCGGTCCACGCGGGTTTTCGCACCGTGACACACGAATCTGCCGTGTCCCCAATCTGTGGTATCAGTTCTTGGCTCACATGGGTGCCCCAATGTTTATCGACAACTTTTTTTTACAAGCTTTCGCAGTTGCGTACCTGATGATGGCCCACCCCATATTTTTTTGCCATTCATCTCTTCATTTTGGGTGGGCATTCTTACGGGATTTTAGGGTAGTTAAACGAAAAAAGCTCAGTCACGGGGCGTTTGTTTCGGCGCTTTTCCTGTAGTCACTGACAACCAGAGAATGGCAGGGAGGAGTTTCAGTTGCCCCGCCTCCAACGCGAGCTTCCCACCTTCGGCAATGCTTCGGTGTCTTGCGCACCTCGAGCATGCGCATGCAGCCAGAGCACGACGGAAAGCTCGGAGTGCGTGCTGGAGCCTGGGAGCTCAAAGGACGCACTTTGCCGTTCTCACCCTGTAGGCCATAATAGCACACGACGAACAAGCCCACTCTCACCACCACTTAGCTGCAAACTTTTCGCCTAGAGGTTGTCCGAGGGAGCACGAGGCATAGGTGGCTTTTGGGCTCGTACATACTGTGAAGTTCCGAGAGAAGGCTCGCCCCGAGGGATCGCCCATCCAGTTTTTCTGGCTAAATATATGTAACATAAAAATTCCGAAACATCGCCCACCTCCCCGATTCCCGTCGGACGTCACGCGATGTCCAACGGGAATCGCAGCTGCCGCGCGATCTGCTGTACTGGTCAAGCCAGTTCATGGCAGATTCCAGCGTTTTCGTTCACGATCTGCGCACGCGATATCGGTTCCCGTAACACGTGAGTTGTTCCCGCATGTATATTTCATGGCAAAATGCGAATCTACCGCGTCTGCGATCTGCGCAAGCTGATATTGGTTCTCGTGACAGGCAAGTTTGTAGCGGGTCCCGCGTGTTTAGTTGCACCATGAAAACTTGAATCTGCTGCGCCCGTGATTTTGCGGTATTCGTTCCCCGCTATCTGGAGTATCAGTTCCCCGCGTCACTGTGGTTTGTAGTGGGTGCCCCGGTGTTTATTATTAGTTTTTGATAAAGTTTTGCTCTGGCATCCAAAAAAGGTAGCCCACCCCATGTTTTTCAGCATTTATCTCTTCATTTTGGGTGGGCGTTCTTTCGGAACTTTACGGTAGTTTACTTTCGGCTAGATTTGGCCTACCCGAAACCAGCCACTTGCCGGTTTGGGAGCGGACTTACCTGGCAAGCTTGCCAAGAGCAGGAAGAAGTCGAAGGGCGAGGTGGACAAGGTGGAGGGTGAGCCGGGGACAGAGGAGATAGACTCGCACGAGTGGTTCGGTCCCATTGGCGAGGTGGAGCTCAAGAACATCGTAGGTTGGATCCAGGCAGGCACGGCGACATGAATGGATGGGTTTCCAGCGTCTCTTGTTAAGAAGCTGGGCCCGAGGCAGTGCCTTGCATTGAGGGAGTGCCTCAGTGATATGCTGGAAACTGGACAGATACCGTACCTCAGGACTGGCGCCACGGTCGAATGACTTTCTTGTATAAGGGTGCTGGGGAAAGGAGTAGGTTATCGTCGTACAGGCAGATCACACTGATCCCGGTGCTGTACAGTCTTAGCTCGAGTGCTGCGGAGGAGAATACAGACAAGGGCGGAAAGAGAAGGGATCCCTGGCAAACTGCAGAATGGGTTCCGCAGAGGACGGCGCCTGGAAGGACAACTTGTTTGTTCTTACGCAGTGCGTTGAGATGGCACACACGGAGGGGCGGGAGCTATGGGTGCCGTTCCTCGAGGTGGAGAAGGCATACGACTGTATCAAACAGGCTGCACTGTGGCAGTCATTATGCAACGAGGAACTTCCTGGGAGAGTGGTGGACCTCTTGCGTGAACTGTACGCGGCTACGAAAGTGGTGGTGGTGGTGTGGCGGGGTTGCGATCAGGGATGGTGCCTGTATGCCGGGGCCTAAGGCAGGGCTGTGTGCTGTCCCCGCTGCTTTTCATGCTTTTTCTAAGCAAAACGGAAACCGACCTGGAGGGATGTGGGCATGGTTTTGATGTGTCATTCATGATAGACAGACAGAAGGTGTCCTAGACGCTCCCAGGTCTGCTTTACGAAAATGCCATTGTGCTGACGGCGAGCTCGAGGCCCGATCTGCAGGAACTTTTGGATGTGTGTTTGTGGCACGGGGACCGGCTGGGACTACGGTTCATTGCCCAGAAATATGCTGTGTTCCATTGGTGGAGTCGGGGAGGACGGGTGGAGAGTGAGCCAGTAACACTGCAAGGGAAGTGCATTCCATTCGTGTCCGCATACCTGGGAGTCAGGCTGTTGACGGGTCCAGACTATTTGGGGGTGTACGAGCAGGGGGTGCGAGAGAAGGCGCTACAAAGGCAATGCGTCCTCAAGGCCAAGGCTCTATGGTCATTGAACAGATTGGATGTGGTACACGGCCTATAAAAGGCAGTGACGGTGGTGGGCCTGACGTTCACTAACGCTTGATTGATTGATTGATTGGGGTTTATTGGCACAAAGGCACCTTAGGCCATAGAGCGCGAAGGAAACTGTGGAACACCTGGTGCTGTGGTGCAAGATGCTACGGCCGCTCCAACCAAGTGGAGCGACGCTGAAACAGGCTCTCGGTTTTGTTGGCCAACTGCCAGGGGGAGACATGGGAGCCAGTGATACAGGGGGCGTGGCTGGTGCGGCAGCAAGGGGGAGCAGTGCGAACATGATCGAGACAACAAAGCGTCGGCTGGAGAACTGAAGAAGGTAATCCTACAGGGGAGCAGGAGTTTATCATTGCTAAGGACAATATCTTGCTAGGACTCGTACAGAGATAATCCATACTGCGGTTTCCGCCCACTAACCTTTTCGGTACTGAAGACGAGCTCAGCTTGTCCAGCACTAATGTACCAATTTTCATGAAGACAAGTATAGCCCGTCCAGGGTCTTTTTTATTGGTGCAACATTCCTGAGGCCTGTGTTCAGCTCGTGTGCGTCGCGAAGGTTCGGGAAATTAGCTAAATTTAGCATTTTTCTGGTGGCCCTGCTCACTACACTGAACTTTAAAAATGCCGTCGCCCATGTGGAACCCCAACCTTTTTTCAAGTGCCGCGAAAGTAGAAAAAAGGGTAAAAAACGCACGGTTTCAGAAACTTCTTCTAGTGATAGTGATTATAAACTTGAATTTGATTCGGATGAGTCGTCGATGGATTATTTTAGTTCCGACGAGAGCGAGACAGAGATTGACGAAGATTGGGACTACCCACGTGTGTGCCCAAAGACAGACGTGAATAACGTTCCTCGTGCGCCACCTTGATTTCCTTTCATGAGATCACCGAAATTCAAGGTCCAACTGAACGAATCAGCTGGGGTTGTGAAGTACTTTCAGCAGTATTGTGATGGGCAGATTATCGACCTCATCGTTGAAGAGACCAAAGGGTATGGTATCCAGTTTCTTTGGATGCACCATGCTTCTCATCTCAAAACCTGGAGAGAGATTGGCAGGAAAGAGCTGATGACATTGTTTGGCCTGATCATCTTGCAAAGAATCATTGAGAAGCCAAATTCAAAGTCGTAGTGGTCAACACAAGAAGTTCTATGCACACCTGCATTTGAGGACATGGTGGGCAGGGATCGCTTCATGCTGATCATGAAGTTTTTACACTTCACTGATAACGAGGCACTAGTCGACGGGCACCCAAACCCAAAGCTTCAAAAACTTTGGCCAGTGCTCACCAGACTGATAGAGAAGTTCAGACTCTTTACTAGTCGAAGCGAGATGTGTCCGTGGATTAGGGTGGGTTATCATAGAAATGGTACATGCCTTCGAAATGCGCCCGTTTTGGCGTAAGGTTTTTCGTCTTATGCGAGTCATCTAGTGGATATATTTGGAACATGCTTATGTACACCGGGAAAGGTGCTGTTGCTGGTGGCGCAGAAGTAGCCATCGGTACATGCGTGGTACTCTTCCTCATCAGTCCCCTTCTCGATTTGAGCTACTGTGTACCCATGGACAACTACTACAACTCTCCTGAACTAGTCAAAGCACTGATAGAACGCAAGACAGTGTGTATGCGTCTGCCACAAAACAGCTTCAGAAGGATCAGACTGATGCTTACCAGAAAGGCAAGTGCCTATCACTTCAATGGAAGGATAAAAAGGTTGTAACCTTCCTCAGCACGGTGCACTCTGCGGGAATGGTTGATGTAAAAAAACAAGACAGGCGAGGTGGAGTCAAAGCCATTCATTGTGATGGATTACAGCAACAATATGGCTGATGTCGACAAAAGTGACCAAAACTCGTCCTATTATCCTTGTGCAGGGAACGGACAAAAATATACCACAAGAAGCTGTTTCGTCATTTGCTGGACATGGCCATGTATAATGCGTTCGTCATCTACCAGAAGGGTGGTGACAGTATCAAGCATCTTGAGTTCCAGCTCAAGTTGGTGGAAGCACTCATCCAACAGAACTCAGACTTTCAGAGCCGACCTAAAAAAGGTAGACTCTCTGACAACACCCTGTAAAGACTGACAAAGCGAAATTTTCCCGACTATCTGCCACCCACTGAGAAGAAAGAGAGCCCAAGAAAAACATGGGTTGTGTGCACAAAAGAAAAAAAAGTTTCGCAAAGAAACAAGGACATGGTGTCCAGACTGTGGTGTCGCCCTGTGTACCATACTATGCTTTCGTACATACCATACCAAGACAAACTTGTAACACTTAAAGACAAGACTGAACCTGAAGTCTTGGAACAAATCAAGCTATAGCTCTGTAGAAAAAAAGACTCCCTCATTTGTGACTCTTTTATATTGATGTTCAGGCAAACATTTTGCGAACACGTGGATGATGTAGAACTGTATTTCAGCAGTGAAGCTCCCTTTTCATATTTTTGTTTAATTTTTTAACATACCGTAAAATAATGAGCAAGTGTCCACTCAAAATTTGAAGATAATTGCGAAAAAATAGGGATGGGTGCATGTGAGGTCATCAATTTTAGATATATATGTACTGTGCATATTTTTTCAGACGTTTTAATTTTTGGGGGCGGATGCCTAGTGCAGAATGGGTGGATGCACTGGTATTTTACGGTATGTGTCTTTGATCAAATGTTGCTTATGGTGTCGCTCTAAGAACTATATTGAACACTTTGCACCAATAAAAAAATCAGGATTTTGAGCACGTTTTTTCCAGAATCATTACAGTACTAAAAGGGTTAAGAAGGAAAAGGCCAACAAATCCAAATCCAAATCCACGGACCCAACTCCAGTCTCAGACAGAAGAGACAGGCGGAAGTGGCAGGGGAGTGAACTGGCTAGATCCAGAATCCAAAGTTCTGTGAGCAGGGGAAGCCGAAGGAATCCGAAAATGATTTGGACGATATAGTGGGAAAGGGAACTTAGAGCAAAAAATTGAAGGAGGAGAGGTGTACATATATCTCGGGTAAGTGGTGCAAGCCACCTGCCCAATGCGGTTTGTCTAAACTGTCGAAAACAGTGAGGTTGCTAACCAAATTTAGATCATTGTTACTGCATTGTGTCAAGCTCCAACTTTATAATGCTTTAGTATATTCACAGCTTAATTATTGTCATCTAGTTTTGGGAAATACAACAAAAACAAATATAAATAAACTACATATTTTACAAAAGAAAGCTGTGCGTGCTATTGCCAATGTTTCAAACTATAATCATACTGAACACTTGTTCTCATCGTTTAATATAAAACCAATTTCAAATATTTACAGATTCCGACTTTTTGTGGCGTACAGCAAGTCTATGCAGTTTAAAAATAAAGTTTTTGAGGAATTATGTAACCTAGCCCTTTTCACTTCCTCATATCAATTCTGCCCTAAAAGAAAAATGGTTTGTTTCACCACCACGTACATCATGCTATGACCACACACTAAATTAGCAATTAAGTACTTTATTAAATGAATTATTTTTAAAAGGTGTTGGTATTCATGCAATGACGCTGGCAGAGGTATGCACATTATTTTAGGGTTGTTTTCTTAGGTACGGCTAAGGCATACGGATCACTGTACCATTGTTTACTACAATGAATGTATTAATTTCCTTTTTTTTTCTTCTTTTTGTATAATTTGTGGTCTGTACATTTAAAATAGTGTCCTTTCTCTCAATGTAGCTATTTTGTTCGTTTCGGAAGTTGCTTGGGAATCGCCTGCTGTAAAAAGGGCCAGGACCTCCGTCAAGCTGCTGCTGCAGCAGCATGTTGTCTTGGTCCCCCGTTTCAGTGATGAAACAAAATAAAGATTTATTTGATATATTATTATTATTATTATAAAAGGTTTAGCCTCTACCGTCTGTCCATTTATTGATGCGAGCCGATGAATCCAAGGCTGAGGCGCTCGTAATCTCACAGAATGCTAATTGTGCGAGTTTCCGCGTTCCTCTGCCTTTGCTAACCTTTGAAGGTCCCTCGACATTTTAAAGTAACCCTCAGTCCTTAGCTGGGGTGTCCCTTATGCTCCTCGTAGGTTTGGGACCCCAAATTTTGTAGGCTCCAGGGGGCCACAACAGGTAACCCGTGGCCAAGAATAAAACCAAACTCAAAATTATTTGTTGCTTTTCCGGCATAGAGCATGAGACAGATATAGCCTGCGTCTGAAGCGAGGATTCCCCCAACCTACTGCACAATGCCAGTGGAAGCGTTTCGCACAGCATGATCGAAAGCTGGCCCGCTTTACCTAATGAGTTTGTCGAAATTCCCAGCGCCATAAGCACACGCCACCAGTTCCTGTAGCTTAGTAGACACCGTAGACCTGCCGTGTCATTGTGCTATTTGGGCGATATCAGGGTGCCTTCGTGTGCGGTTTGCTTAGGTTGGCGACATCAGACCATTTTGCTCTGGCAACACTTCTTGTGTTCTTTTGTTCTGGAACGTTGGCATTTTGTCACCAGCTGTTTCTTTGTATTTTTTCCTGTGAGCGTGTGTTGTTGGCATCGGGTACAAGAAAGACTGGCATTACCCTAAACAGAAGGACTCCGTCTCACTAAAACCGTGCAGTACAGCCAAAGCTACAGAGGAGGAGCGTATGCCAACTTGTTCAGGAGGAGGGAAAGGGGGAACGAGAGGGAAGAACTGGGATTCGCCCGTTCCTCCTTTCCCTCCTCTTGAACAGGTCGGGATATACACTCTCCCCTGTATTTTTGGCTGCTCTGCACGGTTTTCAGTGAGACGAAATATAAGAGCGCGCTACGGCGGCACTTGGTTTGCGGCTATTTCTTCGTATTTTTCTATGACCGCGTGCCGTCGGCAGCAGGTGCTACAAACAACCAACCAACGGCATCGCCCCTGCATTGACTTTTTTACTGGTTTTTATTTTGCACCGAACCTGAGCTGCACTGAACGTAGTAACTTAATGAAACTTTTCTTTTCTCAAATTTCGCTTTATTTTAAAAGTTATAGGCAAATTAGAATTACAAAAACGAGCACAAAAAAACCTCCTTCATGACGTCGTAGGTCCTGGCTTGAGTGGCCGTGAACTAGAGGAGGGGTAGTGAGCTCATCAAGCGTTCACGGCTGCCGCACTCCGTGTCGACGGCTCGAGAGGGCGCCACTAAAGCATGTGTTGGATAGGCTGTATGAAGCGGGCGGCCAGGGCAGCTCGCATTGCATTTGCTGCGCGATTAAAGACTAATTCGGCATAACACTTCATTGGCCACAAACGACAGTAAACACGGGGTAAAGATGAGTTCAGAATGGGAGCCACTTCGCGCTGCCATACCGCCAAATGGCCAAATCGCCAGCCAAGCCCGCGCCGAACGCCTTCGGAACGCTCTGAACCGGTCGGATCCTGGAGCCGGTATATGATCGCAGCGCCGCCGCGTACATCCGGGATTTTTCTACGCTCGCCGTCCGTCGGGGCCTCATCCCACTAGCCCTTTCTAGTATGCGCCGTTTTTTCCGCCGCTTGGTGGCGGGTATGTAGACGGGTCATTTCTCGTTTCCGTACTTTATAAGCTGCATTTGTTTCTTTTCTGATCTAAAATGCAAAAACTAGTTTCATACATAATTGAAACGGTTCGCGACACTTATATTTTGTATCTCGACTAAAAAAAAGCTTTTAGCGGCCCTGACCAGTAGTAAGCCCAGGACCAAAGACGTCACATTTCGCGCGCTTTCGGCAACGCGGGTCGCCCTCGTAGGCGGAGGAAGTTTCCGCGTCGTCCGGTTAAAATATGACGCACTGATATTTAGTTACTCTCTCCGTGCCCGCTGGCTTTCCCGAACCCCAAGAGACGTGGAAACCGCAAAAAAAGCAGACGCTTCAATATGATTGCAGGGCCCCTTTAAACCGGACATCAAGGCGGTACCATACAAGCCCGTCACTAGCTTGACCTGGAAGGAATAAATGCGTGGAGACTGGTCGCTCACTCACCGTACCGATGTGACTGGTAGTATCTTTTCGAACAAACTCGCAAATTACGTGCAACAACCACTGTACCCCTACACAAACTGTCACCAATATTTTGAGGCCTTCCCAACCTGCGGAGTTCTTGAGTAGGCCGGCCTGTCTGGACTGGCTTAAAGAGCTCTGGCATTCGGAGTGGAAAGAGTTAATTGTTTTAAACTCGTTAGAGTCTTGCTCGGGTTCTAATGCCTCAGACCCTCAGTGCCTAGCTCCGGGCGAGTCGTACACAGGAGGAAAGTTTGACAGGTTGACAGCACAACAAGACGAAAACCGCAACTGCGGTACACCTTGGAAATGGTTGGATTTGGATTTGTCTTTCGCACTCAAACCGCTCAAACTGGCCGGACCACTAAAAAAATATTGTTTGTTTCCAGAAATTAAAAACGAAACAACAAGAAGAGATTAATATGGCTACTCTTTGTCTACGCTTAATTTGAAAATAATATTTGAATTCCTGGATTGCAGCACTTGGAATTTTGATTTGACCGAGAAAAGGATTACAGTCACAAAGAGGCGATTAGAAGGAAATTATATAGGCAAAATTGAATGATGCACAACTAACTAGTACAGCTGGGGACAGGCGGGACAGAGGAAAATCGGGACTCCCTCCCGCTTGACTCCGGCCCAAAGTCTCAACCTGTCTCCCGGCGGGTCCACTGTCCAGTGCTGTGGTAACGCCGACAAGGTCTCGCCGGGCAGAAAAGGCGGGGGTTATATTTTTCCCGATCCCCCAGAGGTTATCTAGGCTAGATGGCGCAAGCTACCGCCAGTTACAAAAGGAAACGCCATTAACATCAGAGCAGAGCCATCAGAGCCGTATATCTATACACGGCTCTGATTAACATCTGTTCATCCATCCGTTGTTTTTGTTGAGAATTTGAGATGAGAGAGATGTGTTTTTGTCTGCCTGTTCTCGTGCGAGATACAATCGTGAGTGATTTTTAGGCTGTGGAAAATAACGTCATCTCAATAATTGCACGGGCCTGGAAGGTCATATAAATAGCCTTCGTGGAAACAAGCCTCGAAGTTTCGAGGAACCGGATGAAAAAGTTGAACGGGAAGTTTGACAGGGTCACATTTTGCGTCGTTGACGCTAAGTTTTGCCCGTCAGCCAATTTATGGGTACTGTGCGTGTGTTTGTGTGACATCAGCCTACGGTAACGTTTGACAGGCCGACGCTCGCGCTCACGGTGTCTTGGTGTCCGCTGGCCGGCAAATCTGTGTTTTGTGTGTCTGTCAGCCTCGTTTTGATAGCTGTCCTCCGCTCCGCGAATATTGGCGCTTTCATCATTAGAGTTGAAACCACAACGAGGATCTGGGTGAGTGAATGCTTCATTTTAATCCGATACAACGTGTTCATCGGACTGGACTGCGTCACCGTGATCCCCCGGCTAAATTATCCAGAACGAAGCATTCAGCGCTCGTTAAAACAGGAGAGACATGGACGCTTTAAACATGCGCCCAACACGCGCTAGAGTGAGCCGCCATTGCCGACCTTCTCCCAGGGATGTTCCATACCTCGCTGAAGTATTCCCTTTCTTGGGTGTAAAATTTCCCTATTTGGGCACTTTTTCCCTGCATACCTTTGAAATATCCCTGCACATTTCCCTGCGTCATATTTCTGTTATCTGTGATGTATGGGCCTCCTGCGTTGCCCAGGGGGTGCTGCGAAAAGGCCTTGTTTTGGGTAGTACAGACTTTAGCGTCTCAAACTGCCACGCATGCAGAAGCGTGCCAGCTCTGGTGCCGAGCGCGAGATCACGATGAAAATACAAAGAAACAACAAAAATTCGAACGCCGTCAAAGCTAAGACGCTAAGCGCGTGAGCCAAGAACAGCCGTTCCGCGCGTTCCAAAGTAGACATGACAAAGAAAAAGAAAAATTAAAGCGTCGCTTCACAGGTGTTTTGACGTCACCACCCAGAGATAAGAGACGCGTACCCTAGCGGTGGTGTCATGAATTTGGCACTTTTGATTGTCTTGCGGCGTTGAGTCTGGCCGATTTCTTGCGTCCAAAGGTGTTTTTTCATTCTTCAGCACAAGACAAAATTAAAAATTAATGCTCAACCAACCTGCCATAAGTAGTGCGAGGCTCAATCAGTTGAGCTTGTACTACCCAAAAGGAGGGCGCTACAGTTTGTTCGAAGCTTCAGCGCAGGAGGCCTATTGTCACTTCAGCTCTTTAGTCTGTGGTTGTGAGGCCGGTGCAACGTACGTTATGCGCTGCAAAAAAAAGCTGCCATTAAGACCTCTGCGATCTTCACGGTGTCGTTCTCAGCGCAGACTTTATGGAAAAGCTTAGTTACCGACGTGGTATCATTGAAGGTTTTTACAGCTGCTTCATGCTTAGCCGTTCTGCTGTGCTTGTGGAGGTCACTTTTCCCGCACTTGACGGTCACACCGCAGTCTTTGCACTTGGCTTCAGTGGTGGTGTGTTCCTCTGGCTATCCCTTGAACTCTGGCGAGCTCAACCACTCGGAGCGAAATGACTTGATGTAACTTTTCCTCCGCGATCTTGTTCGTTTTAAATGGAACGGTCCGGCGTTGTTATCCGATTCCATGGTCGGTACATGTGAAAGCCAGTCCCCCTAGATAGTGCTCTAAGTCCACCCAATGAGCAACGGAAATGTTTGCCTTTGCCGGGGTACCACCGTTACTCAAATAGAACACCAATATTGCCAGCCGTAGTGGGACTGGGGTGTGCTTTGCCCTTGACCATGTCAACATGAACGGAAGTGTACTACAAGGATTGTTTTTCAATATTTCTTGCTTTTTAACGCTTTTTCCCAAGTTCCCTCCCCAATTACTAAAATTCCCTGCAATCTTCTGAAGATTCCCTTTTCCCTTTTTGCCTAAATCGAGACCGAAAATTCCCTAAAAAAGGGAAAATTCCCTGCATGGAACATCACTGCCTTCTCCTGTCTTACCGAGATTCCTAGCCACTGAAGCGGGCGTTGGCGAGTCTCCACAAAGGCGTATGCTGGGGAGAAGGACGCAGTAGCAGCTAAAGTGGCAATAACCTGTCCTGCTGTGGTAATGATGATGTGAAGCGAACGGAATAAGAGGAAACAAAAACTGAAGGTCGGTTATGGCGGCGCCCATGCACAGCTGCCTGAAAGCGTCTATATCGAACATAGAAACTTTACCATCCCAATATATGGCTATTAGACCCTAGCAGAGAGCCTCAAGTAAGAGGGTGTTCAACTGCTCGCCCGGGGTTACGTGTTTATGGGCGCCATTAAATTGCAAAATTTTGCTGTGAGTGTATGGGGCTACGGGTGGTTTTTCAACATAACTCCGGTTATAAACAGACCTGGAGATGCTTGAATATTTTACACGAAGAATAAAATGTCGCTTTTCTTCAGACACCAATTTTGTTCCGATAGGATAAGTATTTTTTAAATGCAATAAAAGGTATAATCTGCCATCTCTAATGCCGCCATTAAATTTCAAACACTCTCCATTGGTTTGAGTTGAACACACACTTGAGGCTCTCTACCCCCTAGAAGATGAAGTGGCGCCACCTGGCGGCTTGTCATGACGTAGTAGCAAGGATCACATGACCGCTTCTCTGTTTCATTGGCAGCATGTAGGTTGAGGTGTATCTATCACAATTCATGTTTGATTCATTATTTTAGGGTTGCTTTTGACCTAATTCTTTCGTTGTTATCGTACTGACTACGACCGAATCCGTCATCGTGGTGGCTTTGGAGGCTTGTCAGGTGACCTATTGGGTAGGTTCTGGGACGGCATGTTTCCCAGGGCAAATTTTCTTTCTTTCTTTCTTTTTTACTTTTTTTTTTTTCCAATCTTTGGAAACACAGAGCAAATAGAAACCCAACCGCTAGGATGGCCGAGCAGGCGCCGAACTTGGCATTTCGATCGCAGTTTTTGCTTGTGCAGTTTGCTCGCACGGTTATAGAGACATGCATGAAAATAAAGTGTACGTACCACATGATGCGAGAGTAATCCATAGTGTGTTTATTTGAGCTTTACTTCGAAGAAAGCAGTGAATAGAATTGACGAGCGTGTCACTGCGACGAGAGCGTCCGCCACCACCGCACAACACTCGGGAAATGACGAGGGGATGAGGAAGAGATAAGACTCACTCTCTAACCGGAAGGTTTAGGTCAAGGTCAAACTATTCATATGGAATGGGTCCACTTAAAAAAAAAAAGGGTTGCGCGAACATATCCGTTTAACGAGGCCGCTGGTCGCAGGCAATAAGTGACAAGCGCCTTGCTAGGCCTTCCGACCAAGCTTGCCAGGTCCTCCCACCGACTTGAGCGGCCGCTCAAGCCGGTGGGATTATTGTTGTTGCTTCCGGAATCCGCGAATTGAGTATCATAGAATCATAGTTATGGCTACGTGTTTCCTTTCGTTTGCTGCTTGAAGTCCGGAAGCGCGCAAAGAGCGCATAGAACTATGCTCATTGGTCTCCATGGCAAAGTCTCCCAGCTGTGATGGCGGCGAGAAAGGTATTGTAGGATTCCGTCGTAACTTACATGCAATTTCCAATTGTTTCGCTTATCGTATTGTGATTTGTTTTTATGTTTTGTCCTACTCACGCTTTGTGTTATAGCAAAATCAAAACACACTTAGCGACCAGTTTCTGCGGCTACATGCTAAAGCACACGACCAAAGCAAAGCAAAGCGAAGAAAATACCAGGCCTCGTCACGTGACGCTGGTCACTACGTCAACATCGAGTGATTGCTGCACTCCAATCGGTCTTGCTCGGGGCTAATGCGCAGGACTCAAAACTTTTATGGTTTTGCCTGGTTGAGGGGGGGGGGGCTTGGCTTGGGTAAACACATTTCAGTGAATCACGTGCTAGCTGTTAAAGGGATGCTGACACCCCCCAAAATTTATTTTTTATTTTTTGGCAGGCATTTCAATATGGTGTCTGAAGACTACCCGATCAATATTTTGCGACAGCGTCACATATATTTTTAATAAAGTAAAAAAACACAACTGCCTGGAACCCAAACTGGACTGGGGGGGAAGAAGAAATATAGAGGAGGAGAGAGGTGGCGGGAGTCACATGGCTGTGATACTTTTTTCCCCCTAAACAACGCATTTCTAGCTTTTTAGAAGCCCCAAAAAGTGGTTATCATATTTCTTTTCTATTTTTAATATTGTGTGCGTGCCTTTGATGACCTACGACTTTGATTATATTTGGTGGTGGTGTCTAAACCTTAGAAAACAATCCGTGACCACAAAGGAGAGAGTGAGCGCGACTCAAACCGGCCAGTTCTCGATCGGTGGTTTTCGGGCGGAAAGAAACCGAATTTCAAGCAGCAAATTCTGTTCCGGGTAGTTGGGCTCTTATATGTCACGTACAACTAAAAACCTCAGCGAGCATAAATACCCTGTCAGTGTCCCTTTAAAGGCTCAGAGTTAATTACGCATTTAGTAAAAAATGGTGTATATAAAAGACATTGTCAGAACGAATTTCCAAAGCTGTGGCTTGGCTTTGTGGCAACGTCGCTGCTTCACACAGCGAACCCGGGATAAAATCTGGAAAGTGGCGGGCATACCTCTTTTTTTTGTCAAATATTTAACAATATTTGGGACATTATTTTTCGGCAACTATTATTGTAAAGAACAAATATGTCGTCAACGAAACATTTCGGGACAAAAGGGAGCCAAAATCCACCACTAAATTAACTAAATGGCACGAGCTCTCCACGTCGGGCGTGTGGCCATTTCCTGTCGAGGTGCACGACGTTAAATGTATAGTGTTACTCATTAAACCTTCTAAAAACGGGACATGAGGACAGCATGCCGCCGAGCCATGCGACGTCTATGTACAGCATAATTTCCTCCTCCTCTCCTTTTTTCTTTTTTGTTTTGCATATTACGCCTCGTGGTACAGGTCTTTCACCTTTCTAGCACACCTCAATCCTCCTAAATAAAAATAAATTAATAATATTATTATTTTTAAGTGACTAAATGGGTGCTTGTGTCACAAAACAAAATTGCCCCATTAAAAAAAAAAATTAAATCTTTGAGACAAAGGCCGACGTACACCTTCATGCTTTCCACTCTTGCCCGGCCCCTCCTTTCCTATATCCTCTGCACTTTTTACCTTGCCCCAACTTGGCTCCCCTCGCAGCTTAGGAGAGGGGAGCGCCAAGGGGATTATTTTCCCTGCAGAAAACCGAGGTTGTACGTCGGCCTTTAAGGGCAACTTAGAAGCCAACTTCTATTTCGACACATGTGCCTTGAACTACAACGTGCAAACTAACACTTCTGAGGCAATTTAGGCGGCCCAAAAAAATCGGTTTCTCAACATATTGCGTTGCGATTTTACTACAGAGGTGCAAACAGGTGGTGGAAGTTTACAGCAAAAAAAAAATAAATAAATAAATAAAGGAATGGAACTTACCTCGTTCAGAAGAGGAAAAAAAAAGAGACATGTTTTTGAACAATCTAGGACAGCACTCTGCAGACGATGCATGCATAGTGAGAAGTGTTGCCGACAGATGGCGTATGCAGCATCGAAGGAGCGCCAGTCGACTCGAGTTGATGGCGGACAATCTCGCAAAAAAACCCAAATTGACCTTAGTTCTTTGTTTTTTTTACTGTGAATTTTTATTATTTTTTGCACCTCTGTAGTAAATTTCAGTGCGACAGATTGAGAAACCTTTTTTTGTGGGCCGTCTAAAGTGCCTTAAAAGTGTTAGTTTACACGCGACAGCGTGTAAACTAACACTTTAAGGCACTTTAGACGGCCCGCAATAAGAGGTTTCTCAATGTGTCGCACTGTGGAGAAGGGGAACATCCCAAGAAAATACTAAATTCGACACCTAGAGAAAAGAAGAAGAATGTCTCGTTTGAGACATTCTCCTCAAAATCCTTGAAGGTCGTGTTTCGCAATTCTCTCATTTGGCTGGTGAAGCCTGGCGGTTTGGCCGTGTGGTCATGCAGTCGGTCGTGTGTTGAGGGCACTTCATTGATCATAAAAAAAGCAACCTACCATGGTGGACCATTTAATTATCTTCTTTTTTTTTTTGCTGCTGCCGCGGGATTGTTAGCACCACATATTTCTTCGAGGGATGGTCAACTGTGTTGTGTTGTGGGGTGCTCTGACCGCTTGCAGTAGAAGCTACCGACAGAAGCTTTGCACAGGTGTGCTTTTTCCTCATCTCAAAAGTGGTCACTAGCGAGAGTGAGAAGAATTAACTTCTGAGAGAAGAGTTGAGTAGTTGTTTTTTGTCGATTTCAGAAAGTGGTTATCGACCAGTCTGCTGCTCATTACACCAGAATCACTTCAAGCCACGTCTGGAAGCTTGTTGGGTAAAATAGTTCATTTTTAATGTCGGTGAACTCTACGTGCAGAAACGAGCGGCCGTTATGCATCATTTCATTGTCTCTTGGGGCGAGGGGTTCGATGCCACGGCACCGCTTTACTCTGTACAAATAACAACCTATTTTGTACCCAGAAAGTTGCTCCACAAAATGACTTGGCCGCATTAACCATTACGCTCCCATACCGGAAGCCAAGCAGTGTGTTTGTGCAGAGAGACGACCACCATGGGCACAACTTGGAGCTGACGGTGCGACATGGCCACAGTGGCCAGTGGCAGTGGCTGATTGCACTGACGACAAAAAACGAGCAGAAAATGACTCAACCGTGCTGCTAAAGCACTAGAGTGGAAACAACCTTGAATATTGTTTAGCACCTCAAAACCTGCAAACTTTTGACATTCTTGGCTTACACTCGACACAGGCAAACGGGAGGCACAACGCTACGTAGAACGAGAGAGAGGCCTCGAAAATGGCAGCCACGGCACTCAATGTCAGTGCGCCTAACGAGTGATATTAAGTGTATACTACCTGTAGTAGTTGCCAGTTTCAGAATTGTTCTTAACTCAAGATTTGTTTTGCAATAAATTTATTGGATGCCCCCCCCTCCCCCCCCCCCCCCAAAAAAAAAAAAAAAAAAAAAAAATTTTTGGTGGTGGGGGGGGGGGGGGGGGGGGGGGGGGCTCTGAGTGTTTTGTGCTTGGGTATGATTGCAGTGCATGACTTGTACTATCGTCTCACCATACTGGCGATCATTCCTACTTGTTCTTGACGAGGAGAAATTCAGCGGTGTGAGATATGTGCTGCCAAGGGTGCGTGCTCGGCAGCCAGACCACCACTATGGCAGCCGATGTGACCGCCGTGTGAGCCATGTATTCGTCAGCACAGAATAGGTAATTAGTGTTGCCATAGAAAATAGCCTCCCTACTTGCATTTTTGAGCACCTAAAGGCCCGTTCACACTCTTGCGACCTCTTAGAACTCGGTTCCTTAGAACCTCTTACAACGAGAGGACACACTGTCGCCATCTATTGGGTAGCAGTGTAAACTTGGCAGTCCAGCATATTTTCTATTTCTCTCGCACATTATCCTATCTTTCTTGGCTCTGAAAACTTTTGTCAACGTTATAAACGAGCCTTTCTCATAGGTATTATGCACATTTGACGTCGGAAATCCCGCAAAACCTTCCCTCTTGTGAAATGCAGTTCCAGGGTCACCACATAGATGGCGCCAGCGTGCCAGTGTGTTCTCTCGTCCTAAGAAATTTTAAGAGGTCTTAACAAGTCTCGGTCTCCCTCGGTCGTACTCGGTTGCAAGAGTGTGAACGGGCCTTTACTTTTGCTGTTGAATGCACCCAGAGAAGGTTTCTTTGTTGGCTAAACATTTTCCACAGCATGTTCTTTTCATAACTGATCACTACGACGACAAAGATGAAAATGTTTAGCTGTATTACCATTAAAAGACTTAACCTAATATTTCGTATATTAGATAGAATTTAACCATCGTTATTAAAAACACTGCCTAGGTTGTACAAGCCTTTACCTGGCTTAAGGAGGTGAACCGTAGCCATTCATCCATCCACTAGCATGCCACCCACATACCTTAGGGAGTGTCTGTGCCATAGCACAGTGTCGGCGACACAGCCAGGGAAGGCTCGCGGCATGGACTGATCAGTTGCATTTTAGTGTACTGCCGGCAGTCTTTGCCACTTTGCCAGTTGCAGTGCTTAAGTTCGCTCGTGCACTTTGGCATCAAACGCCTGTTTCCGTTACTCACCTTTAAAAGGAACCATGAAACAAATTTTGGGTTTGAATAAACAAATTTAGATTGGGGGGGGGGGGGATTTTTAATAATGACATACCGTTTAGTGGGCCAAAAGAAAAAAGGTAGAAAGTCAACAGCTTGTTTTTCGGTATGAAAATTTGAAAACGCTGGACTATTTCGTACCCCCTTTCCTTCGAAAGGTCTCCCTCCGCCTTTTCACTCTAATACATCCGCAGTCCACGGAGCGCGTTGCACAGACCCCGCACCGCGTCGCTATACTCTCTCACTATACATATTTCCAAAAAACGCTCCTAAGCCGCCGCCATGTTGCTGATGCTGATGCGGCTGGTGCGACTCTCGCGCCCCCTATCAGCTTGAAATTTCCTGCCACTCTCTTGGACTGTGAAAACCCGCTCAGCGCGGTTCTCTACCTATGTTTTTGCGGTTTTGCATTCAAGGTTTTCTGGGCCCTCTTGAAAGTTTCCACTTAATTTTTTTATGCGTGCTGCATACCCTTTCCGTGTTATCTCCCACTGTGAGAAATATGGCTGGTAAGTGCCTGCCATTCAGGCTTTTCTGCTCGACATTCACGTGAAACAAATGAGGGAAGGACGTCGAACGGCCCTCGGCGCGATCTTGCGAACAATGACTATTGTTCTCCCCCCTCCCAGAGCTAATCCGCGTAGAGCCCACAGTAATCTCCAAAAATAGTTGTCCGGGTTGGGGTGGGAAACGAGTCAGTCGCTTTCGTTCCTTTGCCATGGTGCTGTTGTGAAAAAAAGGAAGCTCTCCCCAAAACGTGCCCCAAAACGAAGTCATCTTAGATTCCGTCCGATCGTCAAGATGTGACTGTCGTCGGCTGTGACTGTGGTATTTGAGATCTTTCTCAAATAAATTCCTTTCAGGTAACGCTTCATTGTGTGGTACATACAATATTTTGTTTGAATTTTAACACTCGCTAAATTGTATGTCCGTGTCCTGTCCATCGGTAAACACATTATTTGTGAGTGTGAAAAACGGATGCCTTTCAGCTATCTTCTGTTAAATCATTTTCGACAGCTTAGCCCTTTGTCGTTTGACATGCGGCTAATCGGGCGGTGCCGTCAAAACTTACCGTAAAAAAAATAACAAAAAACAACAACTGACATTCCAGTCGCATTCGTTCCGTCGCGCGCATACCCAACAAAAATAGTTTACAGATTTTTTTTTTTTCAAATGTGGTACATTGTTTTTTTTTAATGTCCTCGGGAAAATACATGCGCCATGAAACACAAAATACAGCGGGAAAAGACGAGAATTCAGCCGCCAGCAGTGTTCGAAACTGCGCATACGTATTCTGCGCCTATTGAAATCACAGTCCACTCATTAGGGTTAGCAGGGACGCCGGTGAGAGTCTAGCCTCAAACCCAGTGACTTGGCTCGAAAACGGTTTGCTGCCCCTGGGGTCGAGTGTTGCTTGGAAAGGTGTATACACTTTTCACCCCTAAGCTGACAGTGCAGTGGGAGCTACGCACTTGCCGGACCAATCGGCTGCCTCCCTTTCATCACCTGCCCCATTTTCTGCTTGAGGGTATGCGCAACGGAGCGCGATCGCGTGGCAAAAGATGGAAGCGTGACTGGGCCAACGAGCACGTAGCTTCCACAGCACCGTCTGCTTAGGGGTGAACGGAGGAAAGTTGCGCGGAGCACTGCGGCAGCCATGGGCGGGAGACAAGGGAAAGCGACTTTTGTCAGAATTTTGAGTGACGGGCTAATCTTCTACGGGGAGTATGACAACGTGCGGGTGCAAAAAGGAAGGTCCAAGCAAGAGGGTAGGTCCTCCTCCCCTCCTCTTGAACCGCTAGCAGTATACTCTCGTTCCTGTACCTTTGGTAATGCTGCGCAATTTGCGAGTTGAGGAGGAAATCTAAGAAGGAAGAAGTTGAAAAATCGTTTCATGGCTTCTTTAAGTATGTTGTGTCTGCTGCTATGCACCTATACTCAAGTGCGCAAGCTACACTCGCTATTGTATTGCCACACTGCTAGACTCCGACAAAATCTACACAGTTGCGTTCGAATTTGTGATCCGCATTTTATAGACCTTTCCAGCAGCAGTCTCAAACGAAGCGATTTAGAGCGCGTCCCTGGTTTTGAGAGGGTACGTCAGTGTTGCCTGACTGTGCTGGGCTGTGGGTTTTATCGTCAGTGGGCTGTGGCAGCCTGCGTAGGTGCACTTCCAGACGCTGATGAAGGCTAAATTGCCGCAATCTATTTTTTTTATTTTGTGTTCTATGGTGAATAGGATTTCTTGGGGTTTTTAAGAATGCATTGTACTATTTTTGGAAACAAAAACAAAGAAATGAAAGCTGTTTTGGTGAGTCCGTGCGCAACAGAACAGATCCAACTGGAATGTTTGTTTTATATTATGTTGATCTTTTTACGGCACCATACACTCAATCGTGTCAATCTACAAAGGTCTTAACCGTCGAAAATGTTTGACCACACAGAATATCCGCCGCATGGATATTCCCCACCCACAACATGAAATTCAACGAGTCTCATGAATCGAACAACATATATTGTATGTACCCCACGGTGCTGCGTTATCCGAACAGGATTTGCGAAATGTCTCAAATAACACAGCATATTCAATATACAGTGTCGACGATAGTCACTTCACGACGATAGGACGGAATCCGGCGTGTTTTGGGGCACATGTAGAAGAGAGCTGCTTTTTTACACAGCTTCAAAGCAAATAAATGAACATGTCTATTCCGTCCCCACACCCCAGACCCGACCCTATCTGCTATTTTTCGTGAAGATCCGGACGCGTTGTGTAGTGTGTCTTCTGGTGATTTGTGGAGATCCTCGGGAGAAGGCAGTCAGTCCTTTTATGTGGGGCTGCCCCACGCCTTTGGCATTTCTGGTCTGGAAAATCCCATCAAGTGCTGCCCTAGAAACCTTTCCTTGCAAGCACTAGAAACCTAAATTTGCTGTATAGCTCTGACATATCAAGGTCTTGAGTTGTGCATGACCTGGAAGTTTTTATTGATTCTCAGTTGTGCATGACCTGGAAGTTTTTATTGATTCTCGCCTGAAGCTCGGTGCTCATATTGGTAAAAGTTTCAATGATTCGTTTTGTTTCCTAGGCGTAATGTCACGTATTACTCAAAACTTCCGCAGCTATTCATGTTTGCTTAATATTTTTTGCTCACTAGTTTTGCCAAAGTTTGAACTTTCTTCAATTGTATTGAATTTCCTAGACATAATCAAACCCACCGTTTGGAATGTGTGCAACGACGGCTTGTTTGAATTGTTTATGATCGCCATATCGGACGTAAACTTTATTATGATTATGTGAGTCTTTTATAAACTCTTCGTCTCATGCCTCTTTCTAAAAGAAGATTAATTTATGATTTAGTGTTCTTATACAAAGTACTCAATGCTCTTATTAACTCCCCTTTGTTACTTTGCAAGATTTTGTTTCATGCTCCCCGGCGACAAAATAGGTACAAAGTACTTTCTTACCCACACTCCTCATAATCTGGAACTCCCTTGATTCGTATGCGATTTCTCTTTGATATGTCGAATAATGCTGATATTGAATTTTTTATACCCTTTGAGATATTAAAAAAATGTTTACCATTAATAATTGCTCATTAAGTTGTGACCAAATTCATTTATTTCCTTTTTATTCTTAGAGACTATGTGCACGTGGAACCCTATTTAGGCCTTTAAGCTCTTTGGGAGCACCATAAATAAATCTGAACCTAAATCTAAAAAGTGTATGTCAAACCGAGTCAAAGCTTGTCGACCAAGCTTTTAAATTCACGTGTAGCTGTATAGACATACACCGCTGCTCCCTGTGGGCAGAAAGCAGTTTCAGTATTGCTAAGAGTTGTAGATTGCTGCAGCGGATGGTGTCTGCCAGCATCGATTTTTGCTCTCAGATCGACTTTCCCATGGAACATCCTCTGAGCATCCGCATGGACTGCTCAGAGGCTTGGCGAAATGGGAACTAATGAGAAAACATTCCTAGCACAGTGCAAGTGCCCTTGTTGTTGGCAAAAAGGCCCGCATAAATATATGCAACGCACGAGGCATTGTCTAAATTTACAGTGCATTACTTGTAGATCTTACGTCATTTTTCCTTCGGGAAGGTGCTGATTAGTGCCCTGTTCAAAATGATGCGTCGCGTCTAACCCTCACACTGACTGGTTTCTTTCTAGCCCAGCTGAAACCTGAAGTGAGCAACAGCAAAGCATACCGAGCACCCACCCGAAAAGTTTGTTTAAATCAAAATGAAACCACCAAATAGTCATCTCTCTATTCTAAGAACTGATACATTTTTTAAAGGCTACTTTATGTAAAAGTAATGAAGCAATTAGAAAAAGTATGTATAAAAGTCATTGTTTATGTATTGCATGAAGACTACAGGTCTGTGGTGAACGTAACAGGTCTCTTATGCAGGGGTGGAACGGCTGCGCCATTTAGCGCCAGATGCATTTGTCTGCGCCATCCTGCGCCATATTGCGGTAACTGCACCACAGCCAATACCTCGCGCCATTATGCACCAAATCGCAAAACGTGCGCCAAAAAATTGTATTTTGTCTTGGTTTCGGTTGCTATCGACTCGATTGGCAACAATGAGCGCGTTTAGCTTGGTCGACCTGGCAATACTTTGTTCTGTTTATTCTGCCTGTGTATCCCGAGTCGAGTCGGAAGCGCGCGAAAAAACTCGGGGGTCAGATTCCAAGTGCTATAACTCCTGCGACTGGAAGTCGTCCGAGGTGAGGTCGAGTCGTTAAGCGTCAGATTGCCTGAGGCTCTGCATTCCGGGATCCGGACGTCAGCCAGTTGAAAACAAATGAGTAAAAGATTCCTTTTAGTACTTCATCGTTAGAAGTTGGAACCGCATTCCCGCAAGATAAATCGTGATTTGATAGAACAGAAACGCGGTCCGATCCGAAACCTTGCGGGCCAGCAGCTCTCACGCGAGCGGTAGATCTGCTCGGTATACTTTAACCTTGCTTCTGCTTATCGCTTCGAATACGATAACTCTGTTAATCGTAGTCTGCTGCTTCGATATTGAGTTGCACAATAGTATAAACTCGAAATTTGTTGCCCTGTTCCTCCGCGCAACTGCACGTCCGTTTCTTACGCACGTCACGTGGTTCGCACATATAATTACTATGTCGAGCACGTGTGGGTTGTGCGATAAGCAGTGCTGGTTTGCATTTTGAGCAGCTGAAAGCCTTTCAGAAATTATCAAGGACACTATCTTCAGAAACATATGATACTTGCTTTTTGGTTCTCATTAAGGCTCACAAAGTTTCAAGTTTTCACATCTGTTACACTGTTATCCGATCTACCTAGGTCCCTAACCACTCATGTTCATCTGTGCTGCTAAGCACAATTGAAATTGCTCCCGTGCTTGCCAAAGACACAAGCTGAAGTGCAATGAAAGCTGATCTGAGCTGCTCCTAGCCTGCTCCAGAATGTAGTTTTAGCTGCTCCCAGCCTGCTCCAAAACAGCTGTTTCAGCTGCTCCCGTGGCTACTCCCAAGTACATTTCATGAGTTGCACCCCTGCTTATGTTTGCAGATGACTGGATCCAACTGCTGCGAGTGTTCCTAACCGAAATTCTTCCGTACGGCCGTGTTTCGTCCGTCAGTTGTTGACTGAACAGGATTTGGTTTTTGTTCAATTAGGGCAGTACCTAAATGGAGAAGATCTCCAAAGAGTCAGTCGTAAGAATGACTTAGCTGGATGTCGTGCCCTTGTACGAAAATGTCACGAGAAAGAAATGTGTTTTTTCTTCCTCTACCTCCTTCGCCACGTGATAGTAGTAATTGTTGCATACTGCAAGAGCCAAGGAGGGCCTATGTTGTATCCAGGGGTCTGACTTCGGTGAAGACAAGAGCGAAAGCACTCTCGGCTGCTGATAGCTTCAGCTTGCGTGCGATCTCACTTCGTTGCGGCGCTCGGTTCGTAGCAGACAGTCTAGTCTTCTTTTTCCTATCTGTTCACGACGACGTTCTGTGTTTTCTCTTTTTATTTCCGTCTGCGAAAGGGCTAAGTAGCAGACGAACCACATTCTTCGCTTGCGTTAGCAGATGAAGTGTCTACGAACACTGTCTACACTCGCTCGCGAGAAACAAATTAGATTTTGCTATTGTTCTTGCGGTGACCAAAATTGGACCCTAGGTTTGTGTGGTAAAGCACCTTCCTCCGAGACTCACCGGCCGGATAACATGGCAGGAGGCCTCTTTCAGGTGCTCTGCCTCCAGCATGCACTCTTTGCCTTCCCCCATGTTTTCCTTGCTGGACGCTTACGAGAGGCTCAAGTGTTGACGACGGTAGGAAGCCCGTGCTGGAAGGCGGGACGATTGAAAGATCTCCTTGTCATTCTCATCCATAGGTAGCTACAAACGTTTTGAAATTAAGAGTTGATGGAGGGCGCATCCATGTCGGATTGCGGTTTCACGTGGAAGGGTCCTTCATACTTTTAAAGCTTTTATTGTGCCAGTTGCAAAGTGTGTGTCTTATCATCGTTATTAAACTACACTCTTTTCTCCCGCCAAAAGGTCCGCATCTACACTGCGTAGCACGGCTCAACAAAACACTTCGTTGGGACCTCCGAAGACCCTTCTATCTCTTCAAAAGTACACGGGCACCTTGTGATAGGTGCTAACAGGAGCATGGATTGTGGAAGCATGACTGCTTTGTATTTCTGCACATAAGAGAGAGATGTATGCATCCTAAATACTTGATCAAGGGCACATCTTTGGTACTGTCCATGTGATATTTTCATTCCCACAGGTGATGCCATACTTTGAAAAGATTGCATGGCAGAACAATCTGGAGAGGGCTTTTGGAACCATTTGCACATATCGTGTATCCAGTAGTAGTCTAAGGGGTGAGGCACAATGAAACATTAGGCAGGGTCATACGATGCAAGGGAAACACGAACCAACCAGGCACGGATTAGTCTTGGCAGTCACGTAACTGCGTGATTGGTCAGATTGAATCATCTTTCTGACACAATGAAAGATCCGTTGAACATTTTGTTTTGTACTTGTATCGTGCTTTACTGTGCAACGCATGGTGACATATTTCTTTAGTAGTTCACTCTGAACTGGTTGCTCGTTTTTAGCTGTGGCTTTGAAATGGTGTGTTCGATTCTGGCCACTGATCCTTTGTTTTCCATACATTTTTTTTAATTTTCTATCTCTTTTTAGGTGTAAGGTTGAATTACCTGTTTCATGGTTAGCTTGAAGAAACAAGAGAACCTGATATGTTGGCATGTTAAAGCATTGATCCTTTATGGACCTTTTTAGTTTAATACAGTTTTCAATAATCATCAGTGTAGGCAGTGTAATGGATAAGTGAGGGAAGTGTCTATTGATATTAGCTTGTCCAGAACTTACGTTGTGTAAACTTGTCAGGACACTATATGGTAAAGCCACTGAATCCATGGTAGGATAAACGCACTTGGCTTATAAAGTGTCTCCTCTGTACGCACATTTGAAAATGAAGCACTTTTGTATGGTTGTGCATATATGATTCAAACTTCCCTGGTGGCCTTAAAGGGTCTGTGCAACGATTTTCGAACGTCTGCCCATTAATTGCGCTAGTACTTAGCCTCGACCACTTATAGAATGAAGAACAGAAAATCGTTTCTGCTTACATGTGCTAGTTTTTATTTAAAGAAATGTAAGAAATTAAAGTTTGCAGTAATGATGGCATCATGCCATCGTTCCCACAGGAGCCACATGCGGCTGCAGGTTCAGAAATGGTGTTTTGCTTTGTGAATATACAGTGGGAATCTTTGTAACCTGGGAGAAAGCGGTGTGTTTTCTTTTGCTTGTGCGAAGATAAACAAGATAAAAGTAACATGCTGCAAAATCTTGCAATGTTAAAATCGTTGCTCTGCCCCTTTAAATCACTCTTGAGTCTCAAATGCTTGGCATTTAAGTCTTTCTTTGTTCAATACATTGCCAGAAAGCCTGGTCACAATGTCCGATAGTTGCAGAGTAAATTGTGGGCACAGTTACATGAGCTAGTTGTGTGCTTTTACATTCTGTCATTATGGGATGGACGTGAATGATTCCATTCACATTCACCCCACAATGACAATGCGTCTAGTTGTCTAAGTGCGGTTGGCTCTGCTTCGTTTGTGTGGATAGAAGAATATGAAGGGTGAAGAACGGTGCAAGTTTGTTAATGGGAAAACTTGCGCAATTGTTCTTGCCCTATTATGAGCAGTTATGAAACTATAAATACAGAAGACGTATGAAGATTGCCTCTGTGACGCAAACTATTTTGATGTGTCATAAGCTGTTCATGCCTCCACGTAGGAGCAGGCTGGCTACACTACAAATTGAAGAAAAAAGACATGCATATAACAACGTAAAAGGAACAATTCAAGCATTTATTATGGGCTTCTGAAGTTTAATTAATTATTTACTCTCTTCAGTCGATGGTTTGTACAGATGTCTTTGTGTTGCTGATGAATTATAAGGGATAGATGGGCATTGTGCGGATACGGTTGCAGTGTTATCAGCTAAATTAGATCCTTCCAGGATGTGCAGATTTTATTGAATGATGCACCTCATTTCCAAAGCTGCTGGTTTTTGTTTCCAAACAATTTCCCGCATAGAATCAATTGCAATTAGTAACGTTTTTGAAGGAAGGCAACAGTACAATTCTTTATTTTATTTTACATTATTGTTGTTTCTATGCAAACATTGAAACTAAATAGTTTTTTTTTTTTTAGTTTTAATACTTGACATTTTTCAGATAAAGGGCTGTTATGTTTTGCGCAAGTATTTTTAGAAGCTGGTTCAAAGAAGTAATATGGTAGTAATTTGCCACGTAACGAGCCGATAATTCTAGCCTGCAGCTTTTTCGAAGAGGCTAAATTTTTACAGTATTTTGTGAATCGTGAGTCGTGCATTCTGTAATCATCTTTCATCGCCGAATTTTTGAGCTCGTTGAAAAGTTGTGTACTCGAAGTGTAGGCCCCGCAGTTTCTTGCATTCGCTAATACACACAGGAAATAGGCACCCTCGCAAGTTTGTTTGCAGCATCATTCTGTGCCATTTTAGGATGTGCCAGTCTCTTGCACATTCGAACCTCAAATGTTGACACAGCACTCATGTCCAGTCCGGGCGTTTGTTTAACCCTCGGAGTTTCTTCTTCCGGGCAGGTGGGAGAGCGTAGTGTGAGAAAGTCACTACGGGAAGGTTTCCTGCAAGGCAGAAAACAGTCTTCCAGTACGGCCTTTAACGAGCAACTCCGTTCCTTCGCTGTCTCCCTAACAGTGCTCGAAGACGCCGCCCACGCAACGACGGAGTTCAGCTTCGACTGCCCCCACTGCGGCGCCATCTTCTCCTCTCAGAGTCACCTGTCGGCACACCGGAAGTTGGCGCACCAGTGGAAAGGGGGCAAGCACCAGTGCCGCTTCTGCCCTTACTCCAGCGACAGCACCACCCACGTGATCCGGCACGAGCGGGTCCACACGCGGGAGAAGCCGTTCCGGTGCCACGTGTGCGGCAGCGCCTTCTCGCAGAAGACCACCCTGGTGGAGCACCAGCGAATGCACTCTGGCGAGCGGCCGTTCGGGTGCCAGGTGTGCGGGCAGGGGTTTGCGGCGGCCAATCGCCTCGTCAGGCACATGCGGAAGCACACGGACGGGCGGCCGTACATCTGCCGGGTGTGCGGCAAGTCTTTTATGAAAAAGGGCGAGCTGGTAGTCCACGGCTACGTACACTAAACTTTGTCCGCCGGAAGCTACGTGCTTGTGGTATCGGTCGGCCACCCGTCTCGCACCCCGTAATCGGCTCTCTTGGCGTCGTGTTGCAGAGAGAGTGGGGTAAGGCTGCACTACTATTTCCGGTTGATTGGTCCTACGAGAACAGAGCTTAAACCACCCGTCGGCTTAGTAGCGAATGGAGTGTAGAAGTTCGGCAGGGAGGTCGGGTGTCGCCTGCGTTCTCGGCGGAGACCGCTTTTGTCTTGCACTGCCATTTATGGAGACGTTCGGTGGACTGCGCAGCACTGTAAGTGGAGACACAGCAGTGACGCTTTATTTCGTTAGAAGAGGGTGTGTGTTTAAAGTCCGGAGACCAGTTCGCGCTTTTCCTTCCCTTCGTCCTCTACCCTGTCTAGCGTTGCCTGTTTCCTCCTCCCCCATGGTGAGGAGGATCTTCTGCCTTGCAGAATCTCGGGTCTGGTCGTCAGCCTTTAAGAACGCAAAAGCTCATCGATACAATACCACTAAATTTGAGGCCCTGGGTGAGTGCTGTCTGCTGCACCACTATTCCCGGTTGCAGATTAAGAAAGGCTCTTTCCACTTAGCAGAGCGAATGCCGAAAAGGAGTTGAGCCCCTCTTTGCCCCGCCTCTTCTGCGGCGTTCGCTGTGCTGAGTGGAAAGGGCAAAGGGCTTCACGGGAGGAGTTTGTACCGCTTTTCTTAACTTGCAACAGGGTATAGTTTATGTTTATGTTTTCAAATTGAATATAGAATAGTTTTTCCCAGTTTTTCACCCAGCCGAACTCATGAAGGTTGTTGCCAAGCTTCCGCGTGTCCGTTTACAAGCTAAGTTCATTTTAATCTAACTATATTTATGGACTGTGGCATCAGAAAGTCTGGTGCCTACATTGGTATGGCAAGTTAACGACGAATTTGACATAAAGTTAAGCCTATAGAGATTCCCAGTTGTACCTAATTGGGCGGATATATAAATCTTGCTGTGTGCAAATAACCTTTCTTAAATCTCAAATTAAAAAAACAAAAAAAAAAAAAGAATCACGAGTAATGAACGCAGGTTGTCAGGGCATCTCTGCCTAACATATGCTCTTGCGTAATAGCTACAGTTAATTGTGAAAATTTTTACTGCAGCGCAAATATCAACGTTCATCAAAATTAA
The DNA here is from genome assembly GCA_013358835.2 of Ixodes persulcatus. Lineage (NCBI taxonomy): Eukaryota > Metazoa > Arthropoda > Arachnida > Ixodida > Ixodidae > Ixodes > Ixodes persulcatus. The sequence continues at coordinate 83,488 of JABSTQ010011515.1, forward strand.
CGTTTCTTTTTAAATACACCAGGTGCACGCGTGCATCATCCCACTTTGAAAGTGTGGTATTCTCCTAGGCACGCGACTGTAATATTTGTACTTTTCGAAAGGGTTGATCGCGGCAGGTCAGCCCCATGGAGCGTCCTTCTCACCGAGCTCCGGTGCACTGCGAGACGTGACACCCAGAGAGCTCACTTCCGCGGGCGTTGCTTCTCTGCAGTGCACCGGTGCTCGGAAAGGAGCGCTCTCAACAGGGCCAACCCACCGTGATCAACAGCAGAAATATGAATATCGCAATTATTACCCCTTTGACGGTTGTTGTCGTATATGTACGGCTGTGATTACACACTGGAAAGTGTCCGCCTAAGCGCGAAACTGCATGCACTGCGGGAGGTGTTGCTATTGGTTGTCCTTGGCGAACTGTAGAAATTATGTTCGCTCAGTGTTTCGCTTTGCTGGGCTATTCATAATTTTCAAATTCGACATGCCGCCACGTCATGCTCACTTCTTATACCAGCCGCTCCGACGGAAGTGCCACTGCCCCGTCAAATTCAGACTTCCTATGCTTTTTGGAATTAAATTCAGAGGATGAGAGTTCATCATCCTACGGAAAAGCTCTGTAAAGTACCTCTGGTTACGAATTCAAGAACCTGGAGCCGCCAGAATGTTGCCGAAGCGAACACACTGATATGAAACCGAATAGAAGATAGTTTACAACTTTTTGCCATCAATATTTTAATTTCACGCTTCTAAACCTAAACAGCTTGCAAGCGCTGTATGCACTCCCGCTAGGCAATTAAAAAAAAAACAAAAAAACACGCCTGTGCATTGACCTATTAAAGCATGAAAAGCTTGTTGACTCTACCCCCGTCCCAAAATGTTGTCCATCCGTCTACGGATTTTGTGCTAAAGTTTGCTGGGAAAGTGGCGTCACGTGACGTCGCATAATTTATACACCTTGGGGAAATTGACGGCACATGACCTAAACGTCAACTCAGTTTCCCCCGCTCAATTTAGCGGCAAAATTCACGTCTTGTGGCCAAAACATCAGTTTAGTTTCCCCGCTAGATTTAGCGAAAAATGATGTCACGTGACCTATATACCAATTCAGTTACTTGCTATGCTCAGCGGGAAAATTCACGTCTTGTGACCTACACACCAATCTACCGTAGTTTGCCCACTAAGTTTAGCGGGGGAATTGACGTCGCACAACCTATACAACCATTCAGTTTCCCCGCTAGCGGGAAAATTTACATCACGTGACACGCCAATTCCCTCACCAATGGCCTATAATGCATTTCATGCAATATAGAACTTTAAAGGTAAATGTCGCTTTCAATTTTCCTTTCTGCTATTCTTCGGGAACAAAACTTCACTACAGTACAGGAAAATCAGTTCCATTTATCGGGAGTTTCATTTACTGAGAGTATGGAGTGTCGGTACACTAAAAATGTTAAATGCCAGCTTAAATGCTGTTTCGACAAGTGCACAATTTGTAAACACCAGCTAGTGAATGTAGAAGGCAAAATAATGACAAAAACTCAAAATTGCTGTTTTTGTATATTCACACAAATCGTGCAAAAAAGTTGGACCAATATTCATGCGCCCCATTTCCCTGCTCTCTTCAGGGTGTCTATAAAAACAATCACTCACTGAGCAGAGAAAAAAAGTGAGGAGATCTTGGTTCGTTTAAGGTCTAGCAACCTCTTATTTTCTACCCTTGTCGTGAAGAGTCCTTGTCAGGCTACTTTTGGGAATGGCATACTTTGTTGCAAGCGCCGTTTTCGTGAAGCAACCGCTATAGAAATCGTTAATGACTTCAACTTATTTTTCTAACGTGAGCGCACGGTGTTGTCACTCCAGTGCCGCCATCGCTATGGTGCCTGGATCGCGTCTCCGACTGGTGTGTTTAGCGTCCTATCCCGCCCATACGTCAAAAGGGGTCCCCAAGAGGCAACCAATGACGTCACAGGACCCGGAGTCTCATGCTGTTGCCTGTCGCGATCCTGGCGGTTGGCCGTAGAAATGCTGGCGAAAAGCACGAACGAACGCGAGTGTAGCTGTCATCACGGCGTCCCAACTTCTGGCTGCTGTAGCTTCCGTGGACGGTCAGAGTGGAGAGCAACCTGCAGCGGAATAGGCGTCTGCGACGTTCACCACAGCTGTTGGGACACTGCCAGGATCGCGACCGGCGACAGCATGACACTTGGAGGACGTCATCAGGCAGAAACCGAGGGATCAGTTTCTTGGAGGCGGCAAACACACCAGTCGGAGACGCGTTCCAGGCACCATACCATCGCAGAAACCAACGTTACTAAAGCACTCAGTTGGGAAACTGCCATAGAGACTGCTCTGAAAAAGTGGCACCGACCCGTCCTCCAGAACCGAGCTAATGGCGATCACAACGCCGCCATTGCTCCCGCAGCGGCCATTCGAGGAACTGCACGTGACTTCTATTTTGGCTTTATTTGACCATTTTGGCGCCGAAACAGACATGGCAGAAGAGGTTACAGGGGTGCCACCCCAGTCTCCCCAGCGGACGCGCCGCGAATTACTACCGAAGCTAAAATACACCTAGGTCGGGACGCGCTACCTGAAATCACCGCTGAGGCATGGTTGTATAAAAGCAATATTAATTGTGCCGCAAAACCTTGCAAACTAAAGATTTTAGAAAGCATCACCCGTCCTCATTTTGTACTAAACTCCAATAAAAGTTACTACAAAAAGTGTTTTTTTCCCGTTGTGTATTACGCAAAAACATGCGTCTGAAAGTTCAAGGTGACCACAGTAAAGACAAATGATAAAGGGTGGCGCTGTTGTATTTAGCTCGGTCTCGGTGGATGCCAGCGGCCCATGTTTCAACGGTGAGTTTCCCAACTGAGGGTTCTAGTAACGTTGGCAGAAACTAGGCCACTAGGCCTAAGATGCTAGCGGAAGTCCTGTTGAGCCAAGCCTACCTATGCTTAAAAAAGGAGAAAAAACAACAAAAAAACATGCATACATGCTAATTTGGGGCAATAAAGCTAATAAATATTTAAAACATTTTTCTTACAGCTTTATTATTCCGAGTTCTTTTTCTTTTTTGTGATACCAAAAAATATCTGTCGGCGGCACAGTTTCGTTTTCAGTTGCATTTACCCAGAGGTGCGAGAATTTGAGTTCTGATAACGGGATTATTTTTACATTGCATGAATACAAAACCAGACAACTCCGAGATAGTTTCGTTTAAGCGACAATTCCGTTTAAGCGATTTGTGTTCAACGAGATTCTACGTACTGGGAAACATCTTTTGGGGAAAAAACTCGATTGTCGGAGGGTTAAGCTCGAAGCTAATATGGAGCAGCGTATTATTCTAAAGTACTATTTGAATATTTACACAATCCAATTGCAAGCTGTTTTGGTGTTGCTGCAAATCCAGGTCACGGTCTAAACCATCTGATCAAAACTCATTGGGGTTTGGCCACTGTTGAAAGAGTGGTTGTAAGGTAAAGATTACCATGTGGATTATTTTACCTCTGATTATTTTTCTGGGGTATTTTGTGCAGGATATTTTGGTCCTTGGCATGGATTCTTCACATAACACGGATTTCAATAACATATTTGGCTGGCCAAATTTTACAGAATTTTGGGGATCTATATTTTTGTGCAGTATTTTAAAATGAATTATCTGGTTACTGTACCAGATATCGTCAGTGACTTTTTTTCAAAACCGGCCATATATTTCCAAAGCAGGTGTTTTCAAGCTGCCACCATTGCTGCATGCTAAAGGCTGACTGCTCACACCTATATAATGCTGTCATTAACTTATTGCTGTTGATTGTCCAGGGCTTTCTAGGTAATACATTGGTGCAGTCCTTACAGCATTACCTGAGAAACCTTGCAATCAACAGCTGTCATTCACTTTTTTTTTAAGGTTTCTTATTAACTTTTCGATCATTGCCTAGAACTTTGTCAAGGGAGAACTGTCAAATATTTTATAACTCATAAAACAGTGCTTCTGGGGTCTATGTCAAAGTAACTTACTGCTGTGAAAGTTTATAGAAAAATGTGTGTCGCTATGTTGTATTTCTAGCATTTATACCATCACAAAGGTCTGTCAAAGTCAGTACATTGAATGAATTGTCATCAACATTATGTTGGTCTTGTTTGGCAGCACTGCTAGGGTTTCCAAGTTGGGCATACTTGTTATGTATATACTGTTTAATACAGATGGTCATCACAGAAAATTCTGCTGGGTTCCAAAAAATGAGGCAGAGTTCATAAAGAACTAATATTAAAAGAATTGCCAGGGAAAAAAAAAATGTGACTACCAAAGGGATTCAAACCCTTGGAAGTTTACCACCTTCCGATTGCTAAATAAAGCAATTTGACATTTTCTCCCAATCTGGATGTGTTGGAATTCAGCACAGTTGTTACCACAAGAAAACGGTGCATTGTTTTCTGTCACCATCACATTTTTGAGTTTGTTCACACCATACAATCTTTCTCACTTGAAAATGGTTTATTTTTCACTCTAACAATATTGCTTTGTCAGTATGCACATGCCTGAGTGATTGTAATTGCACGCAAACTTGGGCTAGGAGAGCATATGACAGATCTCCCGACAGTGCACAGTTAGTGCCACCTAGGATGCCTGGTGGATCTAATCTCGGCACTAGGGAAGCAGGGAGGAACCTAATGATTTTAATGCTCTCTGTCTGGCCGTTAAATGACTTAACCGGCTTCTGATCTTTGTATGGGAAAGGTTACTACAATGAGCAAAAATGCAGTGAGATGTGTGCAGTGCCACCAGTTTGTATGTTTCACAGGCTGCTACTGCAGTCATCCATTTCTTAAATTCAGCTTTTAGGATTCTGCAGCTGCTTCTGCAAAAAGAACTACGCAACGTCATTCTTTGGGCTAACCACATATTTTGTTGTATCTGTAAGAGGTTTTGTTGAGTGATAATTATCTAGTGAACTGTTCAATTATATGCTGATCTGGGAAATTAATGTCAGGCAGGCTTGTTACTTGGGTTTAACCTCAAGTTCATTTTGTCTGAAAGTGGTAGCCAGAGTCTGTCTGCATTGTATTTTGCATGTAGTTTTATTCTGCATGCCGTTAATTACCTATAGTGTGTGTGTGTGCCCAAATGGCTACTTTTTTTAGCATGTAGCCGTCCTAGGGGTTTGCTTACTACATTTCATGGTGTACCTGGGCATGTCTTTTGCAAATAAACTATTTTTGGGGGATTTAAAATATACATATGTGAAGCTGATTTCTCCTTTAGACAAATATAAACATTCACAAAAAGTGGCTGTGGCCCAGTAGGCCACTGTCGCCCATGAAGAGGTATACATTCAGTGTTCCAGCTCACTAATATCTGCTCATAAACTACTCTTTCCTGTTGCTCTGCAATTTGTAAGTTGCATTGCTTTATCCTCCTATGCAAAGTCTGCCAAGCTCACAAAACAGCGAAAATAGCATCCACAAGCGGGGAGCAGCCTTAAAAAAAAAGAACATTAATCAAAATCAGTGTGCATAAGTTCAAGAGAGTACAATAACGTGAAAACGTTTCCGCACTGCATGCTTGGAGTTTGTGGAGCGAAAGCTCGCGCTGTAGAACCCAGGGATCATGGGTTCGATTCCCACTCGTACCGGCGTGCGGTCGGGTATCACTACTACGTGGTGCACGTTAGGGACCTGACCCAGGCTAGTGGTCGTACTATACTTTGTTTCAGCTTCGATCCGAGCGCGGCCGATGTAATGAGCCGAAAGGCCAATCAAACAGCGAAGAGGCACAACGGTCATGGCTTGTTCTGTGCAGTTGATAGGACCAGCGGGTATTCGCCGTCTCTCTGTGCGTGCTCCTACGCCGGCTAGTCCTATCAAGCGCAGAGAGCACGCCATGACGTTGCGCTTTTTGCGCTGTTTGATTGGCCCGTCGGCTGATAACATCGGCCGCGCTCGGACCGAGGGTGAAACGAAGTATAGTTGCTAAATTTCACGTCTACAGCTGAGACATCAGATGTCCGTTAAGGCTGAATAACTTCCGGCTGTGTAAACATACTACACACAACTTAATTACATTTTTTTAGACGAACAAGTTCAGTGAAGTGATTGCTGCGCCAAAGTGCTCACCCTGCTACATCCTGCTACATTTTGGCGAAATGTGATGAATTTCCGCCAACTCTGCGCCAGAACATAATTTCAATTCATTATTGCTGAACATATAATAGTCGAGGCCGCGCTACATGGCCGAATTGTTGCGGTAGGCTTGTCCGAATTAAAAAAAAAAAAAAAAAAAAAAAAAAACAGGTTATCGCTTTTAATAACGTACTACTCGATCTGATCCCTGTATCAAAGACTGTGTTCTTTGAAGTGGCACAATATTTCCCATGTTCGTGGTCTGTTCTGGTGGGTTAGTTAGCTTCGTTAAGTGCGCGTCTCACCACGCACTGGTGCATTGCAGTGAAGCAAGAACCGCGGAGTAGGCATCGCGATTTTGCGTATCTTGCTTCGCCGCAACGCAGCTGCGTGCTAAAAAATAAACATTCCACCAGTCATAAAAAAAAAAAGAAAATAATTTGGTAAGGACGGATGTGACAATTCTACCCTGCAGCAAAAAAAAAAAAAAAAAAAAAAAAACTTGGAGCACGCTTTGTCTTTAAGAGTGGAACTCGGACAAGCGCGCCTTGCGCGGCCTAGTCAGCAAGTAGTGTGGCTTGCAACCGAAGGGCCGTGGGCTGAGTGTCGAACCGAACCGAAAACCGGAACCGAACCGCTATTTTTAACCGAACCGGAACTAAACCGAACTGAAATCTTCACCATCTTCTAAAACTGAACAGGGAAAAAAAAATTAACGGTAACCGGTTCAAAACTGTTTACGGTAATTTTTTTATTATTATTACAAAATGAGTGTTGGAGAAGTAAATATTGGCAGCTGTATTTCTATGTAGTGATCAAATGGTCATATACCGATTTGCAATGTATGAGAAATTGTGGGCTTTCGTGGCGCTTTTGTATTGGACTACGACTAATCATGTGTAACATGGTCATGTGATGTCATGGTGCCAAGACGTGAAATAATGTCACGTCACGTGGCCCCTTGACGTAGTCGCGTGATTCATCGCGTCACGTTGACTGAAATTGAGTATATCACTAGATGTATTAGCGTTGTTGACACTGACGTCACATGCCATCACAACTTGTCACCGCGATTCACGTGACATCGTTACGTACGAGGGGCGTTCATAAAGTTCGTATTATTGTCACGAAGGAATAGAGATTCAGCAATCAAACTCGAGTAGTAGTTGAGACCTTGTCTACATGTTCGCCACCAAAAGTTACCCACTTTTTCCGGCGATTCACTACATGCCGGAGACATTGTTAGAGAACTCCTCGTTTTGAGTGTTCAGGAATCGCTCCACTTGATCAATCACTCTGTCGCCGTCCTTGAAATGCTTTCCTCTTATTTGGCCACACTGGAAGCGTCTGTGCCATTTAACCAAAGTGTCATAAACTGGGGTGTTGTCCCCGAACAACGCTTCCAGATTGGAATGAATATCCTTGGCATTGCTTCCCTTCAAATGAAAACAACGGATCACTGCGTGTGCTTAGCACCGACGGGCGGTGCCATTTTTGTTTCGACTCCCTAGCGGCGTTCCGAGCTACTATAGCATGCGATGTTTATATTGTGCGGAAACTAGAGGGACGCGCGCTCATGTTGATGCCTGTTTTGTTCTGTTTTTTTTTTTTTTTCAATTTTTCGTGCCGATAATACGAACTTTATGAACGCCCCTCGTACTCGATTGTCATGAGCCCGAGTCGAGTGTTCGGGTTCTTGACAATCAGCATCGCCAAACATTCGGCTAATGGCTCATGTTCAATCAAAGATAATGATAACTGAACTCTAACAATGTCTGAAGCTAAGCTCGTGCTCTATACTTTGTCAACCCCAGCGCATGACTATGAGGAACACTGGCAGCATACAATTTGCGTCAGATCACATCGCCGCTTGTTCTAATAGAGTTGAGGAGGGGAACGCTGTTTCTTTCCTTTATTTTTTTCTGCATTATGCCATTGAGGAGAGAGGAACACTAATGGGTGTTCTTGCAAGTTATCAATGTCAGGTATTAGCTCTTACCGGTATTTACCGAAAGTGCGAAAGTTGATGCATGACTCATTTTACATGTACACATCATTGAGGCACCCAAACATGTTTTCGTTGTTGCTGAACTGCCTCAGAAAGTTGTCCCCGAGAATAGAAGCATTGAAACGACTAAATATAGCTTATTAATCTGACGATAAATAGAACTACAAGCGTATACGGCAGTGATACCTGAAAGGAAAGATTCTACTGGCCTCAGAGGGACAGCGGAACTTTGGCAGCGTCTCAAATTCTCACAGTTCTGCTTAAACTTCACAGTTTTCGGGTGCAAAATAAAAGAATTCGACGATTTATACTGTTAAAAAATACAGAAATATAATTGTCGAATTGGCACCCCCAAATAAAGGAGGGAGCCCTGGGAAATAGAAAGTATTCTTTGGAAAAGCATCCTAAAAAGAAAAAAACAAAGGGGGGGGGGGGGGGTGAAAAAAAGATTCCTCTGTTCCGCATCTTCGGCACAGACCAGACAGCTTGATCCTGCAAAACTACTTCGTTTGCAAAATCACTCCTGCCAGAAAGCGCGTTTTCGTGGTGCCAGACGCTCGCGCCATTCCTCACGACACTGCACCTAGCAAGAATAATTTTTGTTTCTGAATACATGAGTTGCACTGAGCTCGAACCTTGTGCAGCGTGCATTTTGCACCACGGGAATTTGGTTTTCTCAGCCAAAAGAAATCTCAATGACCACTATAACCCATTTTACCTTACGTCTAGACGCAGCGGACGCTACGAGCTATCCCAGCCAATAGGGAGTTTTCGTAGACCGCGTTTCTTCCTCCGCTAAGCCCTCCGCAACGAAGAAGTTGCTACTGCGCCTGCGCGCCGATGGCCTTGACTGTAGAGTTCCGGGTATCGTAGCGGGTTGCGGAGGGCGTTGCGGAATGGCGAAACGGTGTACGAAAACTCCCTACTTCCTCTCTGTGGACGTAGCCGCTTTCCGCTCGTCGTTGTGCCCCCTCTCCAAGGTCACGTGACACTCACACGGCCTTGGATCGGCTCTGGTGGCTGGTAGCATCCACTGCGCTCAACGGTAAGGTGAAACGGAGTATAGCATATTGTGCGATGATGTCACATGCAATTAAACAGCTCAGTTTTCTGGTGAAGTGTGATGTTCTCAACACAATCCTCCATTTCACTTGAAGTGTGAGCGTAGCGGAAGCTACATGAGCGAGCTCCGGGCTTTCAGAGTCCTTGGCAAGCACGCGCGCTCGTGCAGTGCAGGCACTGTTCAGGACCACATGCTTGTGCTTGCGCTTGTAGCATCGGCTGCGTCTGTGCTTTAGAGGGCCCGTTTCTGGCCATTTTTAGGGGCGAAGCTCCTTAAGGGGTATTCACACGAGGGAGAAATCTCGGGGATTTGTCCCCGGCACGCGCGCATCACGAGACAAAAACGCGAGGCTTTTGCATATCGCAAAACCTGACGTTTTCGTCGCGCGATGCGCGTGCCATGGAGAAATCCTCGGGATTTCTCCCTCGTGTGAATACCCCTTTAGGGGCTGGCCATGTCCGTCCGCCGTCCGTTGTCCGCCGTAGGCCGGCGTCGGGTGCTCGTGCTTCTGCTCGTGAGATCACGTGCTAACGAGCACGTGAGCACATGCTCACGTGCTCGTGTAGGGCAAAAAAAAAATTTGGAAAAAAAAAAGATGAAAAAAATTATGAAAAAAGAAAAAGAAGAAAAAGAAAAAGAAGAAAACCACACATTCTCCTACTGACATGAATGAAAAGGAGCAAAGAAAAAGAAGAAAAAAAAAGAGTAGGGGGTTCTGAGATACCATCCCATCTGTCTGCTTAAAAAAAGAAAAAGAAGAAAACCACACATTCTCCTACTGACATGAATGAAAAGGAGCAAAGAAAAAGAAGAAAAAAAAAGAGTAGGGGGTTCTGAGATACCATCCCATCTGTCTGCTTAAAAAAAGAAAAAGAAGAAAACCACACATTCTCCTACTGACATGAATGAAAAGGCTCAAAGAAAAAGAAGAAAAAAAGAAAAAGAAGAAAAAAAGAAAAAGAAGAAAACCACACATTCTCCTACTGACATGAATGAAAAGGCTCAAAGAAAAAGAAGAAAAAAAAGAGTAGTGGGTTTTGAGATACCATCCCATCTGTCTGCTTAAAAAAAGAAAAAGAAGAAAACCACACATTCTCCTACTGACATGAATGAAAAGGCTCAAAGAAAAAGAAGAAAAAAAAGAGTAGTGGGTTTTGAGATACCATCCCATCTGTCTGCTTAAAAAAAGAAAAATAGGAAAACCACACATTCTCCTACTGACATGAATGAAAAGGCTCAAAGAAGAAGAAAAAAAAGAGTAGGGGGTTCTGAGATGCCATCCGAAAACCACACATTCTCCTACTGACATGAATGAAAAGGCTCGGCATGCTGCGGCTCGGCGTCTACGCAGACAAGCACCACCAGAGCTTCGCCCCAAGCAACATCATTTTAATTTGCATCGCGCTCTCTCGAACTAGTGAGTGAGACTCTAGCAACACATGAAACATGAAACAAAAAAAGAAATATCTGATGTATTTTGAACATAATAGGTAAAACGTTCAGAATTTTAAGCACATTTTCTTTTGATGACGTCCTTGCTCTAAACCAATAGAGAGCCAAAACGACGAGAGCGTGCAGCAACCATGCGCGATCTTCCTAAGTGTTGGAAATCAACATCCTGTTGGGAAGATGTGAACGCCCCACCAATTTACGGGTGTTCCAAGCAAAAATTTGAGTGAGAGTCACGTGCTTGAAGGGATCAGAAGGGTTCACTTGCGCCTATTGAGCCAGTCCTACCTCTAGAATTCTAAGTCGTCATTCGACGCTGTAGACCAATGTCGTCACTGATCGCTCGTGTTAGAGGCACGCCTTTCGAAGCAGCATTTGGTTTTCTTCATCCGTTTACAGTGCCCCTTTAAAGGGGCCCACCAACAATTTTTTGACTGGTTTGAAGTTCGCGCTGAAACGGAGCTCCATGAAAGCAGGAACACCGAGGTAAAAAAATATTACAGAAATTTGCAATATTTTGTGAGTTATTAGCAAATTAAATATTGCAGAAAACAACTTTAAATAAGCAAAACATTGCGCTTCATGACGTAAAATGAAACAGTTTAGCGATTGGAGCAAAGCGGTTGGCCAATTGGACGCGAGTTTGGTTGATAGCCCGTCGGCCCGGTCGGCCATTAGGCCTCGCTGCAACCATCGTAGCTTTGGAATCGGGTTGCCATCATCGATGAATTTACCGGGCTTATCGAATTTTGAGCGCCGAATTCTTGAAAAGAAGCGCGGAGCTGGACGTCGGGCCGTACGAGGACACACCACGCAAGCGAAGCAGTCCGCTTCGACAGCCGCGGAAGGCTCATCTCCCGCAACTTCGCCAACTCCGCCACCGGAGCCACCTCGGCGAGTAGGAGGTACTCCGCCGCTGGGAGGCGCGCATGAGCGACGAGGCGCAGAGCCGTATTGTTTTCGCCCTTTTTGAACTTTAATTTGCAATTTTATTAGCTCTATAAAAACGACTTTTTAGAGAAATAATGACGGTTAACGTGTGATATACTTTATTCCGCTTCAAAATTTCTGGGACGGCTCTCGCCAATCATGAAACCCAGTGAATGTGACGTATAGTGAAAGGGAGCGCCGTTTTGCGCGCGCGTTCGGCACCTCGCGGCGCCATCGTCGGAGGAGGTGTTTCTGAGTTGTCAAACTAAAATATGATGCGCTAATATTTTTAAACTCTTTCGTTGTCCACTGGGTTTCCGGGACCACTAGCGTGGAGAAACCGCAAAAAAAAGTAGACGCTCAAATACTGTTGAAGGGCCCCTTTAAGCTGAAACAAAGTATGGCAAAAGGGGATGTCCAAATTGTAAAGTTGTGCAGTCTCGCGATGATACGCGGCAGCCTAATAAAATGTTAGAGCGCGCATGACTGATGAAGCACAGAGTTGTAAGATGAGGCCCCAAAACAAGTGCACGTAAAACCGAATATACCTTTAGCTTCCCGAGACAGTATTCTGCAAAGTTTCGAACTATTGAAAGCCGATGTCCAAATGTGAATAAAATTAGAAATATATTGTCTGTTCTTCGCACTGTTTATGTGTAATTAGGGATATTATTGCACGCATCTCTATCAGAGAAATACCAACCAAGTCCTAAACAGTTAGCAGCCCGACGTTTCAAAACCGATTCGTGTTTTTCATAAGGAGCGACTATTTGCACGTGAAGAGCAGCAGCAGCTTTTCCATCTACGGTGTATCGTTTACTTCATTCACTATTTCTTCTTCAAGTGCCCTAGTCACTATGAATACTGAAGCAGATTAATTATCAACGCATATTGTATTGTTCATAGGTGTCTTCAACCGCTTTCAACTGATTTGAATTAAATATCCAACGTAGAAGCCTCACTGCCATCGGCAGCACTAACTCCCAAAGACAAAACAATAAAACAAAATAAATAGAACTCTCCCTGTTCCGCAACGTGCCGCGATTGCTATAAAGGCAGCTTCAACCCCTAGGTATGGCTCCTCCAAGAATATTTGCTGCTACGATTGTTTCTACACGACTTCCCCAGTATTCTAAAATAGTGAGCACGTTGCCACCACTTGCGGACGTGGCGCGCGAAGTGGTGGACGGCGCCATGTTGAACACGGTTAGCAAGCCCGAAGCGAGCCCGCCAACCTCAGTCTCTTTAGCCATGGTTATCGGGCTAACTGCAGCTTGATTTGCTGTGTAACTATACTCGGCGACAACTTTTCTTGGCAATGCTGCCAAAGCTACAGAGCCGAAGCACGCTGTCTTCTTACGCAGCTGAACACAGTCCCCGGATCTAAATTGTGTTTTGGCTGTAACGTAAATTATAATCTTAGTATTCGTCATTTGAATAATAATTATCACATCACTATGAATCTTGAACAATAAAAATATAAAAATGAAATTAGTTTTCTAGTTACTAAAGATCTGGTAGTAGGTAACAAGAGGAAAAGGAGGTAGAGGAGCACAGAACCACGAGATCATGAACGGCACGAGAGGGAACGATAAACCGTCACCATCGAAACAGACGTGCCCGGGATCTCTTCCTTAAAGGAGCTGTGCAACGATATTCAATTGGAATGTTTTTCACTTTACACGAGCTTACTGGAACTAGTGGGACTCAAGGATACTCGCATGCAATGCCACTGGCCAAGAAACTCCTTTGTTGCGGTGTAATTTCAAGGACAAAAGCGATCATTTTCATTCAATCTCTCCCTTGCAAAATTCGATGACGTAACGCGGGGATCGCAGTACACCCGTATGACGATATTTGAATGCGGTTCATAGATTGGACCCGAGCATTGCGTGGGCACTCGATTTAGGCTCGTGATAATTGATAGCTCGAGAAGCATTCGAGTAGTGGCCCGTGTCCAATCGCTGCAACGACGACAATAGCCGAGCCATAACAATGTCTGGAACTCAGCGCGTGTCCTGTGCTTTGCCAACCCCAGCGCGTGGCTATGATCAACATTGGCGGCATATAATCGGCTCCAGATCACGTGGCCGCTTGTTCTGGCTGCGAGTTGAGGGCGTGAACGCTGCTCGTTGTTTTCTAATTTGTTTCTGGGACTTCTAATGCGTCGGGTGAAAAACGAAGGCGTGTTTCATAGGTCATTAACGTCAGGGATCCGTTCTAAGCGGTATTTGCGCAAAGTAAAAAAATTGTTGCATAGCCCCTTTAACAGATGGCATCTGCTCTGAGCCCGGGTATGTCCACTGGAAACGGTTTGCTTGCCTTGAATGTAGACAACGAATCCAAAACTGAAAACGAAACCAAAACTGACGTAATGAAAGCCCGGATGCTTGGCGGAATGATACATGTGCAGGAGCTCCGCCCCCCTAGCCACCCTAGCATTTCCTTCATTGCCAAGAAAAGTTGTCGCCGAGTATAGTACGGTTAAGCGTGACTGCGGTTGGCTTAAATGAGGTTAAGGCTGCCCGTGTAAGAGGGGTACTATAGAGTTGCATAAATTGCAACTGACACTATAGTTATGCTAGGCAGTCTTTTAGTTCATGCATGGGTGCAAAAGACTACCAGAGAGAAGATGACATGTGCTGTGACAAGACCGAAAACACAAAAGGAACCATCATGCAATTCCCTCTCCTCAGGACTCATGATATGATCTGGCAAGAATAAAAATATAAAAACGATGGCTTACAGACGCTTTTAGAGATTCAGCATGGTGGTGTTCGCACAGAAGCGAAAGTTTAGGCCAGCTTGCTATCATGCTGATAAAGACCGGGAATGCACAGAATGTGTTGACGTCACTCAAACGCATGCTCTGCGTGCTCGGGGACAATAGATGCGTGCTCGGGCACAATGGTGGTCACGTGACTATATGACCACCATTGGTCACTATTTCCAGTGTGATCACATGGTAGACGACCCCACTGACCATGACCACGTGACCACAAATGGATGACCGTCTCAGGCAAAGATGCGACTCTCTGTCGCATCTTTGTACGTGTGCTCTGTAAAAGTGCTCGAGCGAAACTCGCGCACATTATGTGGGACTGTACTAAGGTTTATAAAAGACAGCAGGTATTACGAAGTTTTCATTATGTTTTGTTCCCGTTTTTTCACGTGCATTACACCTCTTTAAAAATGAATGATTTGGTGTTTTTTGATGACTACAGATAAGGCACTAACCGCAATTTGTAACTCTGACGTCTTTCTAGAAAAAAAAACTATGTAGTCGTGTAAAAATCACCCTGTATAAACACCATTATAAGGCAGTTATTTTACGGCCGGCAACATCGTTGCGGTACGAAAAGAGAAGTGGACCACAGATCATGCACAGCCACTGATATTTTCGTACGAGAATTAGCAAACATTTGATCTCAAATAAAATAAATTTAGCATTCAACCTATTCGGCTTGTTTTCTGGATTCAAATCGATATTTGATTTGATCACAATTATTCTGTGCCCGCACACGCCTACTTTGTTCTTTAATGAGCTACAAGTGATACATTGTTTTGCGTCGTGTGAGGTTATTAACAATTTATCATTAACCAATTTAACAATCGATGCCATACGATTTCGCGGTGGAGGCACATTCGAAGATATTCAAAATTGTTTTGAGCTATCATACAAAACAACTTCTCAAGCTTCTTGCTGTTTGGGGCCTTTCCTACACGCAGTACCAATAATAAAACCAATACCTTATAGAGGAGACCGCCTGTATCGACTCAGCACGTAAACACGAATCACGATGAGGGTGTATAGTGCGTGCATTGGAAAAGAGATACGGGCGAGCGAACCATAGCGTCTAACGTCTCCGAGTCTCACACAGGAAAATGCTGCGCCTAACAAAGTCACTTAGGTCCCCGAAGTAGAATGGTTTAGAATCACTGGTCTATAGAACAGACCTTTTCTTTAACGGCGCCGCCATCTTGAGAATTGCGGCGCCGACGACGCCGTCTACCGGCTTAGAAAAAGAAATACCGGCTAGTTCTGGCAGTACAGCTATCTGGGTAGGCAACGGTGTGGGTATGGGGGGAACTTGGCTAGACTTGGCTATAGGTGGGCTGCAATAACTTGGTTGGAGCTTGTCCGGTTGAATCCAGCTGGCTACTCCCAGGCCATCACCTTGCCTCCTCGAGAGAACGACGACGAAGACGGTGGGGTGTTTTGATTGAGTTTCCACAGCGAAGTATATATGAGTAGTTTAATGTAGTCTATGCAGGTAAGCTCTCGGCATTTGATAGCTCCATCTTGAGTGGTGGCAATGTGGCATGTAGACGTTTTCATACCTTTCGCATACCATGGGGCTTGCAGTGATAATCTAATTGGACCCCCTGCACCGGGAATTAAAATCGGTCCTTTTGTCATAGACGAAGTGGTCGTGAGCTTAAACGTGACGTTGAGTCTGATACAAATCTCTCGTGATTCAAGCTCGCAATCGACTGACTTCATAAATAAGGATTCTTGGGGAAAATGCGAAGCTCGATAACATTGCAGCCACACTCGCGCTGCAGCTTCTTGTGCTCATGGCACACTTTCTGCTATTCTTATGCTTTTTAAAATTATTTATCCATCCGATGGCCACGCAGTGGTAGTCAGACAACCGTAGATTTTCGGAAATTGCAGCACGGTAAAAAGGAGCACTCGGAACTAACTCATGCACGACGTCCGTTTTTAAGCCTTTTCGCCCATACCCTTGGCAGTTGCATACCCTGTGTCAGCGGGCAATCCAAGAATGCACCAGGTCGAGGGTACGTCAGTTACAGGCTGGTTTGAGGTTATGCGAAAAAGGTCTGAGATACCGAAAAACGCGCCGCTCGTACTTCCCGCTGTCGCCATGAATTCGCATAAACAAAGAAAGATGCCAAACCAGAGATTTAGAACAAAATTGATACTTCAATGACTACTTCTTTGAATAGAACAACAGTTCTTGGTGTTTTCACAACAGCAGAAATCGTTGTCCAAACCCACTGTAAAAACAGCCAATCGAACTCGTTGGGGAGAGCAAGTGCCAAGCTCGCTCAAAACAGCTCCTCGGCTGGTTCAGCTCCTTGTCGCTTAGGTGCCGGCTTGCTTCTGGATAATCCTTTCAAATCCTCCCAACTTTGATTCCACCCACCCCAATCTTGCACAAAGGGGATCAGGCAGGCGGTCAGGAAAAAAGGTCGGAAAATGGCGAGGAGGAAAGGAGAGGCGATTTCCTCCTTTCACATGGCGATGAGGAAAGTGAGGGTCCGGTTCCTTCTCTCTGCTTGCGGGCCGGCTTTAAAAAAATGATCAGTTTTTCAACAGACAGAAAGCCTCAACGCGGTGCTCGCGATTGCAACTGGCAGTGCGGTGGGAAAGAGCGAACGGCTAATTAGGGCGAATTTGTGCCAGGGCGCGGCGCCACTGGTATCGCTCCAGCGCGCCCCCTGGCCTAGCAGAGCGGTCCCATCATTGTTGATAGCTTGCATTGAAGGCTGTAGGATTTCCCTCGCTGCTACCCGCCTTCTCGGAGAATGTCAGAACGCACTATACTTCGTTTCACTTTATCTGCGAGCGAAGCCAAAGCTAGAAGCGCGAGACCAGCGCTTTTTGCATTTCTCCCCAGCTCGCGCGCTTAGTTCAACATCACGTATAGTTGCGTATTGACTGTTATCGCCCGCGCTGCGACCCTGAAAAAGCCCCCGCATATACTTCTGCGCCGGCCTTTTATCAACGGCGGAGCGCCGCTGGCCTGGCCGATTACTTCTTTCGTCACCTCGCGGTAGAAATGTCCGAGAGACAATCTAACATGCGGGCGACCTTGTCGAGCGCTGTGGGTCACCAGGTTGCCTACACATCTCTCCCTTTTTAGAAAACAAACAGGAGACGGCTCAGGACGCCGTGAAGGAAGCGCCGCGCCATTTGCGCCAAACTGCGCAATGAAAGAGAGTCTGCTCTTGCGCCAAATGCCATCTTGGCTAAGAATTGCGCCAAACCTGCGCTGATATGGGCTTAAGCGAAGCAGAACAAGAAAATATTTTATTATTGGCCAACTCTTACTATAGAGAAAAGTAGAGAGAAAGGAAAAGAGTACACTATATATTTCACAGCGTCTGCCCCACTCAGCTACTCACCGTATAGTTTGTTTAATCTTACTTAGGCCAGAGCGCAGTCGAAGACTCAAACGCATGCGACTACGAACACGCATACTAAAAGCTCGCGGGGTATTCGCTGTACTTGATTGCTTTAGTCGATGAAAGTACACGCACAGGAAGATGGACAAATGGCGTGATATCGCGCTTTGACGCTGGTTGGTGGGTCCCATGGGCTCGTAGAGTCGGCTGAGCTTTGCATTAAGGTGAAAAAAAGTGGAAGAGGAGGAGGAGGAAAAAAGCTCTTGAGGAGGAGGAGGGGAGGGTACGTCCATGGTCCCCCTCTGTACCCTCCCCTCCTCCTCTCCTGGTCCCCTCCCATTTAGCGGGAAAATGGTGGTGAATTTCCCGCTAAATTAAGCGAAAATTTCCCCGCTAAATTTAACGGGAAAATATTCCCGCTAAATATAACGGGAAAATATTCCCGCGTAATTTAGCAGGAAATTTACCACCATTTTCCCCCTAAATTGAGCGGGGAAACTGAAGTAACCTTTATTTTTAAGCTCCAATGTCATGAAAATTTCCAGTGGTTATGATCATCGTTTGTTATTTTCTTACCCCTTTTCAATATTGGAGTTTATTGCTTTTTAGCGGATCTAGCAAATCCGACTAAACGTGAATCAGTCATCAATGTTCGTCACTGAAAATTTGTGAATGTTCCTTATTTCCGTACAAATTATACGCTGGAGTCTCTCGCTCAGAACCTACCTACACTGCTCTACAACATTTTCATGAACCGCATCGATATCAATTGTATATAAAAAGAAAAGAAAACGTGCGCACATGTTTTGTTAAGTTAAAAAGAATTGTTTTGCAAACAGTTTATAGGAATGTTTTCGATTGTTTTGATAGGAATTTGTATGACACGTGTTCAATTGTTTTGTATAATTTTTTATTTTGTATAATATATAATTTATATATAGTATATATTTGTATATCATTTTGTATATTTTGTACAGTCTACATGTTTTGTATAATTTTTAGGAACGGTTAATTGGGATTGTTTTTAAATAATGCATGTCCTGTACTTGCAAGGGCACCGGACCCAGTCTAGCTAGCTCTTGGTAGCTTTTTGTCCGGTGTCCTCGGCATAATGTTGCTGAAATGAAGTTCAAATTTCAAAGGCCAATGCGACATAAACCTTCATTTAGTGCGATGCGTACTTTTCACTGGGGCGACTGAGCCCGCGTTTTGTGTAACGCCCTGCATATCTTACATTTATCGGGATTGTACAGCGCGTTCAATTGCTAAACTAACCGGTAACCGAAACTAGAGCGCTAGATATTCCAACTTACCCAAGTACCACCATCGATTGGTCGTGTCGCAGGCGCTCCTGTTGGATGCCGGCGACGCACCGCCATTTTTCGTCTCGTGGCCCATCCCCCATGCGAACGCGCGAGCCCCTATTGGTCTGCCGAGGTGGCCGGAGGCACGTCGCCGTTTGCGAGCCATTAGCCACCGACGACGCGCCGAAATCGACGCGCCACCGTCGACGCATCGGATTGGAGGTGAAGCTCCGCCATTTTGAATAGAGATTTTGTGTTCGCGGATGCACCCAGGATGACGTTACAGTGTGACACCATGACGCTACATGAGAGCATGACGTAACGGGGAACTGTGATACCACGTGACGTTGTGACGTCGATGTCAGGTGACGTGACCTGACGTCACATGATGTCGGATGACACCATGACGTGACATCGTCATGTCATGTCAGGTGGCTTAATGACGTAAGATAAGGTTACGGTGTCAACGTTCAGATCCTCGTAGTAAGATACTTATCCTCCGTTCACACTTAGAGTGGATACTGAACCGAAACTTGGATTTCGCAAACTAATGCCGCAGAAGCGTTGAACGGGACGCTATGAACTCCAAAACCTCATCGATACATTGATATCTCAAAGGGATGACCGTATTTTTGGAAAAGAAGGGCGCGATCAAGCGAGGGCTCTGACGTCGCGATCCTCCTGGAACTGTTGAGAATCGAGGGAAAGCGGCCTTGCTCCTCTCCTCCTCACTCCGGTTAAAGGGGGGGGGGGGGTGCAACGATTTCCGGACTTCGGTCAAAGATTTGTGGAAGTTGCCCTCTGACACTTCTGAAGTATCGAACAGAAAACCGATTTCGCCTGCGTGTCCTAGTTGTTGCGTAAAAAAAAGATGAATATTAGCATTTCGGGCACCCCTCAACTCACTCCCAAGCCGCGTTTACATGAATGCGACTGAAGGCCCATACGCACATTCGCGTTTGAACGCGTTTGAGTGCGTTGCGGCGTCCTTGCGGCCAGGAGCGGTCGCTTGCGGGGCAACGCGCGCCTTCCCGCAACGCTTCGCAGCCGAACGCAAGCGAGTAGAGACTCGTTCAACTTTCCGAAGCGTTGCGCCGCGTTCGACCTAGTTCGACCAATCAGAAGCCCAGAGAGAGGAGAGGAGGGTGACGTGTCCGCTCGCGCCACTCGGCTGACTCGGCCGACTCGGCGAGACGTATCCGGTTCGCCGCCCGCAGAACTTGCTTTTTCGTTTTGGGGAGCGGTGGGAAGTGTATTTTCCGAGGCTGCGATGGTTCAAGCTTGACAAAACGTGGGGGAAGCCGGCGGGATCGTCCCAAGATCGAACACTTCGACGCTGTCGCTGTGCGCCGCCATGTTGCCGTGGATTTCGCGTACTATTGGTGAGCCGCTAGTGACGATAGCGCGTTCTTATTGGCTCTTGACTGCGGTTGACTGCGTGTCAACGCAACTGTGCGTACAAGTTTGGCGCAAGCGCTCTTCGCAACGCAACGCGTCCGCTTGCCGCGACGGAACGCACCGCGCTCAAACGCGAATGTGCGTATGGGCCTTTAGTCGCATCGAATCCAGTTGTCGCATTCAGTGCGGTCATGTAAACGACATAATGCGCAAAGAAAGCGCATCGCATTGAAGTCGCTAGACAGAGGTGGATCGAGATGGCGAGTGCGCATTCATTCAGCCCATGTAAACGGAGGTCGCATCGCATTTTGGAACGGGGAGGATTATGGGAAGGCGCTCGCTGCGGGAGCGAGTGAACAGCTGAGAACATGGCGGCGGCCAACCTCGTCGGCGGCGCGGAGAGCGGTCCCGTATGGTCGCCCGCAATTTTTTCCCGAGAACAAACGCGAGCTTTTATTGCCATCATAAGTAAGCGGAATATAGCGGAGCTGCTGGTGAGGGCGGTCCCCGTCCAAGCCTTGCGAAGTAACGACTTGCGCGTCCGAAGGGGTCCCAAAGGCTTCGGCGCAAGCACGAACGACACCGAGAGCTCCGAGCACTGTAGAGCACTGCATGGTAGCGCAGAACGAGCAGCTCCTACCTCGGTGCCGTTCCTGGCTGCGCAGGAGCCTTTCGAACTCGGGGTCCGGTTGGTCCGGTCACGGTCGGCGAGGTCTGGCGCGGCGAAGCGCGGAGGCTTCCTCAAAGCGTGCGCACACACGTCGCCTCCGGTCCAGAGTGACCCGGCGGCCCGGCCTGGAGCCCTAAACGCGTGGGTTTTGATGTTTCTTCCGTCTCGTAACTTCTTCCACAGCACCGAAAACAGCGGGCACGATCTTTACGTTCACTGAAAGCGTCAACAGACCTCCACGTGCGATGCACCGGAAAACGTGGTGCGGCTGTTGACGGAACTGCATAACTTCGAGCTTTGACACGGCGTGGCGCCACCTTCTAGTGCGCATTCATGTAAACGTTGCCGCGTCGGCTTCGTTCCAAGAACGAGTGGAGTCGATGCGCTGAAGTCGCTTTCATGTAAACGAGGCTCCAGTCTTCAGGGTCACACCTGGTCGCACTCCCAGTGACGTCATTCGGAGCGCCGTGCAGGTTTCCGTGTGCTATCTCGGAGGACGCTTCCTCTCCCTCTCTCTCCTGACATTAGCGGGCATTATGCTGCAGCTTAGAGCCGAGCGAGGTCACGTAATCTTTTCGCCGTAGTTCCTTCGGCTGCCACTTGGGGCTGCAGGTGGGCGAAAAAGCTCGACTTTTGCTTTGCGATTGTGCAGCGGAATCGCGACATTTTTAATGAAGGAGGTGTTTTCTGTCCTCCGGGACACGATAAACAACGTAAAAATGACGAGATGCAAATTCTTTTAATCATAAAATCGTTGCACCGCCCCTTTAACGTGCTCGAGGGGGCAAAGCGGAGAGGAGAGGGAATGAGAATCGTGACGTCACATGTCTCGTCGGTCTCGGCGGCCGTGTTCAATCGCGAATTTCTTTTCCAAAAAATACGGCCAGCCGTTAGAGATATCGCTGTATGAGTGGTGTTTTGGGTTCTGCAGCGTCCCGCCTATCGCTCCAGCCCCGTTTTCTGAGCTCGAAATTTCGGTTCAGTATCCCTCTAAGCTGAGAGCAGAAGCTCCGCCTACAGCGCGAGCTTCTAGTCTTCCGCAGTGCTTTGGTTGCGTGTGTCTGCGCGTTCACACTTGTGTCAGCAAGGGCAGAAAGCTCGCGCCGAAGGCGGAGCTTCTAGTCTCAGCTTAAGGCTGAATGTTTTATAGTACGGTATTTGGAAGAGGCCGAAGTCGGGTTCGCTGATTTTCAGAAATGCTTAAACGACATCTACATTTTACAGCGACAGCTCTTAGTGGCCAGTTCCCCGGTTTTTCGACGGTGTGAGTGTCAACTCCGTCAGTTTTCGCACTCAATCTAGCGAAAAAATTGATGTCACGTGATATACACCAAATCAGTATCCCCGCTATATTTGGAGGGAAAACTGATGTCACGTGACATGACCATGACGTCACGGGACCCACGGACAAATTAAGGTTCCCCGCTAAATTTAGTGGAAAAATTGACGTCACGTGACCTCTGCATTAATTTAGTTTCCCCGCTAAAATGAGCGAAAACATTTACGTCACGCGAACTTTGCACCCGTTCAGTTTCCCCGCTAAATTTGGCGGGAAAATTAATGTCACGTGACCTGACGTCACGGAACCTACACACAATTCAAGTTCCCCGCTAAATTTAGCAGAAAAATTGACATCAGGCGACCTATGCACCAATTCAGTTTCCCCGCTAAGTTTGGCGGGAAAACGCATCACTACCTTAAAATCATTTATTAATCAACAGCGTATCGACGCTAAATCAACGCAATGATATTTTAATTTCTGATCACCGTATGACGCACAATCGGCGCAATGTCAGTCGATCGTGATCGTCATATCATCGAATTAGCAGTGCAACTGTCGCTGTCTAGAGGCATCACGTCGTGTGATCGTCGCGCAATGCTTCCAGAATTTATTTGGGTCATACCATAGACAAGTTCAAGATATATTAGATAGAGTTCGTTGATCTGCGGATCACCAAACAGACAATAATTTGAAGGGCGCATATTCAGCAAGATACTTCGAAATTTGTTGTAATTTTTTTTTGTGCTGATCAATTTAATGTAATGTTTTTTTAAAATATACGAAATGTCCCAGCAGCTTTCACGGCAGTGTTCCAACTCTGCGCATATATGTGCGGACATACTTTTTGAAGACAACGACCGTGAAATCAGACCTGTTTTTCTTGTGAATGACAGATGAGCGTCTCCAAAACGTTTTAGGACTCAGGGCTAGTATAGCTTTAGTTAATATGTTCGCATTTTGGCAAGCAATATCGAACACCAAAAATATTCTATTGTGAGTGGATTCGGCCAATCTTGGAAAACATCTTTAAACATCACGTCGAGCTCGTAAAAGTTTTTCCACCTTTTAAATAATTGCCCCCCCCCCCCCCCCCCCCCCCCCCCACCACCACCACCACCACCTGTCTGCTCCGTCCCTCCTTTGCGGCGATTCGACACTCGGCAGAAAAATGCCACTGACCCCGGCCGCAGAAAGTGCCAGGGTAACACGAAAGAAAAAAAGAACATCATAAGCGCATTGTGATGTCCTCGCTTGTCCTTGTATACACGGCTCTTCATGCATCAGCTTGTTGAAACCATAAAGTGCCAAAGGGACAATATTACCAAGCACCCATATAGGGAGAAGAAAAGAAAGTGTGCACGCCGAGATCAGGAGAAAAGAGGAAAAAGGGGCTCGGCTGAAACGTGCACGAAAGGACGGAACGATGGCGTCGTCACCTTGTGAGCGCATTCCTTTTCTTTGAGTGTCATTTACCTTTACTTTAGCAATTAAATGTTTAACTATCCGTTGCACGGTGTCGGCTCCCCTCTGTGAACGCAACATTTTATTGGTGCCGAAACCCGGGAGAAAACCCCTGAACGATCTCTCCCAAGAACGCGACATCTGCAGCGAGACAGTCAAACGATGGATCGGTACACCAAGAAGCGTAAGGTACTTCGCACTCAAGTGACACGTCTTATGAATGAGTGCAACGAACGACTCAATCAACAGCTGACGCCAGAAGATGCGAACGTTTTACACGATCGACTGACGGGACTTAAGGTAGAGCTTAATGACGTAAACAACGAGATCGAACCTTTAGTCCCTGATCAAGACAGCGAGACTGAGTTTACTCAAGTCTTCGAATACAATGACAGAATCACAGCCTGTCTTTCAAGACTAGCGCATCGAGGTAGGACTGGCTTTCCAAATCAGCAAAGCCCACCGATCACCGATAGGAACGACAACCCCACTGGTGCGACAACGAGAATTCGAGTGAGACTACCAAAGCTCGAGCTGATGAAGTTCAACGGCTCCGTCAGCCAGTGGCAAGAATTTTGGGAACAATTCAACCAAGTTGTACATCATAACAACGAACTAACAGAGGTTGACAAGTTCAACTATCTGAAGACAGCAGTGACTGGAGATGCGGCAGCAGCGATTGCCGGACTTCCGTCGACCGCACGATGCTACGAAGACGCGGTCACATTGTTAAAGAGTCGCTTCGGAAACCAAGAACTGCTCGTTCAGACCCATCTAAAAAGACTAATCGATGTCAAGCCAGTGCGTTCTGCATTGGACGTTCGTGGTCTTCGTTGTCTTTACGACACAGTGATCTCAAACATAAGAGGTCTGGAAACGTTGGGAAGACAGCAGGGAACCTTCAGTTCTATGTTATTTCCCATCGTTCAACGTGCCCTCCCAAAAGAACTACTCCTAGACTTCAACAGGAAGTTAGTGATGGAGCAGCCGGAGGACTTAATAATTCCACGAAACACACTAACGGCGACGACAACACATCGGACAGAGTCTTCACATCCCAGCGATCAAGAAAGAACAGCTCCACAACTGAGGACGGAAGATTCGTTTTCCAAGTTAGTCCACTTTTTAAGACTTGAAGTACTAAGTCGAGAAAACCTTGCTGCTTTGCAAGCTATGGATAGTTATGGCGAGCCGCGGAAAAAAGAAACGGATCACAGGAAAAATGAAGACAACGAGAAAGCACGGAAGAGTCAAACTTCGGCGGCTCTACTGAATCCGTCCTCGAGGGGGGGCGATCGATGTTTTATTTGTAAGTCTACTCGACATACCGCTGACAACTGCGACGCCAGTAGATCTTTACGAGAGAAAAAAGACCTACTCCGAAAAGAGAAGCGATGCTTCAGATGTACCAAGAAGAACCATCAAGCAAAAGAGTGTCGGAGCAACATAAGATGCCAGAAGTGCAGAGGAAGACACGCAACATCAATGTGTGATCCACATTACTCTCCAGGAAAACAGACAAATAATGATACCGCCACAACAAGTGTCCCCGTCAACATGGAAGCGACGACGAACAACCAGGAGAAACCGATAGTCTTCATGCAAACCGCCACAGTTTGGTGTACTGGCGACAAAGAAAAGTTTCAACTTCGAGCACTTTTTGACGGTGGAAGTCAACGCACTTTCATTACAAAGAAAGCATCCAGAAAACTTGGTTGTAAGTTATTAGGTCAAGAGCGTTTGACAGTCGGTGTCTTCGGTGGCAGCATCACAGAGAAGAAATTCCAACGTGTATTGGTGTTTTTGACAGCACAGACCGGAAAGGTACATCAACTCGAGGTGTTGGAGACCGAACTGATATGCAACCAACGAATTCCAGTTCCGTCAAAACACCTTAACGACAAACTCAAAGAGCTAAACTGCTCCATCGGGGACCTCTCCAACGATGAGGGTCCGACAACCATCGATCTCCTGATCGGATCTGAACATTTCTGGGAGCTGACCACTGGACGGTCGCGTAAGCTGGAAGGAAGGCTCAGGGCAGTTGAATCTGTTTTCGGATGGAGCGTTCAAGGACCAGTCGAGGGAGCCACAGAGGAGCTTCCCTGTTATCAGATCACAGCTCTCAAGGCTGCAGTGACCGAGTCTACGACAGACATTCTGACAAAATTCTGGACACTAGAGACCATCGGTGTCAACGACTTCGAAAAGAAAGATTTGGGGAACGATCCCGTGATGAATAATTTTGAAGAAACTGTGACGCAAGCAAATGGACGGTACAAAGTTGTCCTTCCCTGGAAGAACATGGTGGACCTTGGGGACAACAAGGGGGTCGCTACAAAACGCCTGCACCAGCTAATCAGTAAGCTACGAAAGACACCTGGGAACCTACAGGCGTACGATAACGTCATAAGAGAGTACATGACTAAGGACATGGCAGAACGCATAGTTCCGAGTGACAACGAGAACGAATCACTGACCTATTACATGCCACACCAAGCTGTGGTTCGGGAATCAAGCAACACTACAAAGCTCCGGGTGGTTTTCGATGCTTCTTCACATGCATACGAAGCAAAATCACTCAATCAAAACCTCGAGAGCGGACCTAATTTAACCTCGGACCTCGTGAGCTTGCTGCTTAACTTCAGAACACACAAAATAGCCCTAGTGGCGGATATAGAGAAAGCGTTTTTACAAATTGAAATAGTCGAAACAGACAGAGACGCGCTTCGTTTCTTGTGGTTTGAAACGACTCCGCCACCTACTGGATCTTTACCACCCATCGAATGCTGGCGCATGAAACGAGTTCCATTTGGAACCACGTCAAGCCCTTTCCTGCTTTCTGCAACTATTCAACATCATTTGAAAAGTGTGGAACATAAGTATCCCGAGACTGTGAAAACTCTTAAGGAATCGTTTTATGTTGATGACTTGCTAACTGGAGTAGATGAAGAAGCAGCAGCCTTGAAGATTTACACGGAAGCCAAGACCATATTTAGCTCTGCTTCCATGACGCTGCACAAGTGGGTCTCAAACAGCAAGCGTTTGAAGGAGCGTTTTGATCAAGATTATCCAAACCACACCACACACCTCGGGTACCTTCCAGGGGTACTGAAGGTACTGGGACTCACATGGGATCCAGACTCCGATAGGCTGACGTTTACGACAAGCTTCAGATCAGAACATCAAGAGAAAGAAACCAAGCGAAGCGTCGTGAGAACGACGGCAGGGCTCTACGACCCCCTGGGGTGGATATCTCCCTTCACTGTCAGAGCGAAGTCGCTGTTTCAGCAACTGTGGAAGAGGAAGGTCGATTGGGATGAGAAAATTCCCGATGATATGAAAGAAGAATGGTTTCAGTGGTGTGCCGAACTCGACGAACTGAACAAGATTCAAGTGCCACGTTTTTACGGGTTTCTATCGAAGGACCGTTCGGAGAACGTTGCGTTGCACATCTTTGCTGATGCAAGCACCGTGGCCTACGGTACGGTTGCATACGTCAGTAGTACCGACTTTGAAGGTAACAACGTATCAACTATTGTGATGGGTAAATCAAGAATAGCACCGGTGAAATCACTAACTTTGGCAAGACTGGAATTGATGGCTTGCCTTCTCGCAGCCAGATTATACAAATATCTGACGCAAAGTTTACATGACGTACCAACGAAAACATACTTGTGGACTGACTCCACTATTGCGTGTCACTGGATAAACAGTGACGCCACCCGCTGGAAACCGTTTGTTCAGAACCGTGTCACAGAAATACAGAGTCATACCAATAGAATACGTTGGAGACATTGTCCTGGAAAGGAGAATCCAGCAGACTTAATGACACGCGGCATAAAAGCCAGCCGACTAGTAAATGAGCAACTCTGGTGGTCCGGACCAGAGTGGATCAATAGCCCTGAAGACTACTGGCCTAAGTTGGCTACATCTGCAGACTTAGCAGAACAAGACGCGAAGGAAAGACGGACAACTGAAGTTACACACACAACTACACTTCCAGCAACAGCACTTCCAGTAGTAGACATAAACCGCTTCAGTTCTGCCGACAGAGCATTCAGAGTGACGGCTTGGATTCTTCGCTACGTAAATAACTTGCGACGGACAGAAAAGGCAAGTGGCCCACTCAGAACACAAGAAATAAATGAGGCGGAACTCTACTGGCTTCGTCAAGAACAACGAGAACACTTCTCAATAGAGATTAGATCTACGCAGGAGAATACGAGAATTCCACGAGATTCTCCTCTTCGAGAACTATCGCTCTTTATCGATAGTGACGGCCTTCTACGAGTGAAGGGACGGCTACAACACAGTTTGAAACCCTACGGGGAACGTCATCCGATAGTTCTCCCAAAAGCAAAACTTTCCAGTTTGTTAGCAATACAATCACACCTTCGTGTGCTTCATGGTGGAGTGAGGGACACGTTAGTCCAACTAAAAGAAAGGTACTGGGTTGTCGGGGGACGGCAGTTGGTAAAACAAACGATCCGAAAGTGTTTGACTTGTCAGCGCTTCAACACACGCCCAGCACAACAAGTGACAGCGCCCCTTCCACCTGATCGGGTGACACGAGCTCCACCCTTTGCCATAACCGGAGTGGACTTCGCCGGACCCCTCTTCGTGAAGAGTTTAGGAGCAGACAAGAAATCCTATATTGCACTATTCACTTGTGCTGTCACAAGAGGTGTACACCTAGAGATGGTCAGCGACATGTCCACGAAAACCTTCTTACTAGCCTTTCGTCGATTCATATCGCGAAGAGGCATACCACAAATCATCTATAGTGACAACGCACTTTCATTTAAGAAAGCTAATCGAGATCTGACATGCATCTGGGCTGTCATTAGAACGGAAGAAGTGCGGAATTTTTTTGCAAATGCAAGAATCGAATGGAAGTTTATTGTTGAACGAGCTCCTTGGTGGTGAGGATTTTACGAAAGATTAGTTGGTTCGACAAAACAAGCATTGAAAAAGACCCTTGGCTCCAGCCGTCTCAATGCTGAAGAATTGACAACAACGTTAACTGAAATCGAAGCAGTCTTGAACTCTCGACCCTTGACCCACGTCTACGTCGAGTCTGGAGAGCCGGAAGCACTTTGTCCTGCTTTCTTCTTGACCGGAAAGCGAATGACTTCTCTGCCAAACTTGCGACAGCAAGAAATAAGAGACATCTCTTGTGAAAATCTGAGAAATCTTTGGAAGGACAGACAACGAGCACTGGACATTTTCTGGCGTAGATGGACAAAGGAATATCTCAACGATCTTCGCTCGACGTCGAACACCAGAGCGTCTGAGTGCAAAACGATTAAAGAAGGAGACATCGTGCTCTTGCGCGAAACCATGATACCACGTCAACTATGGAAGATGGGAAGAGTTATGCAAGTGTTCCCAGGACGTGACGGCAATGTAAGATCCTGCAAGTTAAAGCTTCCTGGAGGAAACATTGTCAAACGACCAATTCAACTTCTATACCCCTTGGAAATAACGCAATGAAATGACATTGTCATTTAGGGGGGCAGTGTGTTGAAACCATAAAGTGCCAAAGGGACAATATTACCAAGCACCCATATAGGGAGAAGAAAAGAAAGTGTGCACGCCGAGATCAGGAGAAAAGAGGAAAAAGGGGCTCGGCTGAAACGTGCACGAAAGGACGGAACGATGGCGTCGTCACCTTGTGAGCGCATTCCTTTTCTTTGAGTGTCATTTACCTTTACTTTAGCAATTAAATGTTTAACTATCCGTTGCACGGTGTCGGCTCCCCTCTGTGAACGCAACACAGCTAGCCTATTTTGTTTTTCTACTTTTGGAGCTTTATTGCTTTCCAATCTTGACAATCGCCTTTCTCGGACGCATGAGGGTTGCAGCATCTCCGGAGGAAATGCAATCTCCAAATACCTTCCTGGTCGAATGTAGACGTGCCGTTCGAAAGCTCGAACGAATATACCGCTAGACGCACGTTCAATGTCCCAAAGGATTGTTCAGCCACGGAAACTTTGGCGGGCACGTGTCTGAGCAAATGCGCATGAACCGGAAGTTGCCCAGTGGAGTGGTGGGGTAGGAACACGACGTCGGGTTGAGACAGGGTGTTCTACCCTCGTGCCTTTCGCATTGGTGCTGATTGTAGCTGCTCAGAGACACCGGATTCCTCATGAACTCGAGGGCTTGGGACATGGTGACCAGGTGGACGTCTTCTTTCTGCAGAAGCCATTCCACGAAGGCCATGTAGCCCTCCTGGCGCGCGGGATCCTTCAGCCACTCTTCACTCAGAGAAAGTTGGAACGGTGCCCTGTTCTTGTTGTAGTGCTGATCAAAGTGCGACCTGCATCGGGTGCAATATTAGGAATTCAGTGGGTCGTCGTTGTTGCTTCTGGGAGTGGTTGACAATAGAGCCACCAGAATAGCTATGCGGAGCGCAAGTTCGTCTGCTTCTTTTACAGGGGTTGTGGTGACATCAGAACGCCGAGGTCTGATTGGCTCTGATTGAAGAATAGTGGGTAGACCTCAAAGCAAGCTGCTTTGAGGTCCACTCATTATCCTTCATTCAGAGCCAATCAGAGCTCTGCGTTCTGACGCCATCACAACCCCTGCAAAAGAGGCAGACGAACTTGCGGTCCGCATAGTCTTAGAGAAGCGATACTCCCTTTCCCGATTTTCTTCTGCACCTGCTCTGACTTAGTGCAGAGCGGGTGCAGTTGGCGACGCTTTCGATTCCGAAATTCAACGTCCTTTGCTTTAGGTGTGGTGTTAGGAAGCATAGGCATTATCGTTTTCCTTCCTCGCGGACTGTTTTTAACATTTTCTGGAGAACGGAAAACGGTTTTCTGCGATTTCAGATGACGCTTCAGGTAAATGGCAACCATGAATTTAAGCACTAACCGCCGAATTCAGAAACCTCACTCAAACTACACTCAAACTTAAGGGCCCCTCCACTTCCTCGAGGAAGGCGCGAGGGCCGGCGCTGGCCAATCGCGACGGCGGGTCCGTCCTCGCGATTGGCCAGCGCCGGCCCTCACGCCTTCCTCGAAGAAGTGGAGGGACCCTTAAGTTTGAGTGTAGTTTGAGTGAGGTTTCTGAATTCGGCGGTAACATAGCTCGGTTGTATATCAAAACGCCCCATTCGCATTTCACCCTTTCTCGTTTCGCCCCCATTCTTGATTTTACCTTCTCGTTTGAACCTTCCCAAAACACCCAAACCGTTTTTTTTTTACATTTGGGCCGATTTGCATTTGGTCCCGTTCCCACTATTCACCACATTCGGCTGGAGTTGATACCTCGAGGGCGCCACAGTATTTTGTGCCCCAGTGGACTTCCGGTAGTGTATATATTTACCCTTCAGAAACTCACAGCGATCGGGTAAAACGAGTTTCCTTCGGAAAAGTTTCTGTAATATGTTTGTAAGAAGATTAGTGCATTGTAGAAAGTAGTACAAATAACAAAAGGATGCGACACCAATCGAAAAGAAGAGGAAAACCGGAAGCGCGCAGGGGTCCGCCGATAGGGGGTGATAGCGAGCTTGTTTGCAAACAAACATTGGTGAATAGGACCGAATGGCGCGTAGTACGTTTTAAAGCGAAAGTCTTACTTGTCCCATTACGCGAAAGAGCGTCGGGGTTGTGCCCCAAAGATGGTCGCACCCATACGTCATCAACCACGCGCCTCAGAAATAAAACACAAAGAAAAGCGCACCAACGCAGATGCTTCGTCACGGCAGCCGGCGGGGACGCTCAAGGTCAAAGCGGACGCGCCTCAGAAATAAAACACAAAGAAAAGCACAGCAACCCAGATGCTTCGTCATGGAAGCCGGCGGGGACGCTCAAGGTCAAAGCGGATGCGCCTCAGAAATAGAACACAAAGAAAAGCACAGCAACCCAGATGCTTCGTCACGGAAGCCGGCGGGAACGCTCAAGGTCAAAGCGGACGCGCCTCAGAATTAAAACACAAAGAAAGGCACAGCAACCCAGATGCTTCGTCACGGAAGCAGTCGTGAAGTAGGCGATGTTCTTCGCGCCTGCGCAGTGGGGTAGCGTGATGTCACCGCCGGAGTGCCATGTGCAAAACGAAGACGTGGCGCGCTGCTTGTAGGAATGCGCTGCGTGTTGGAATGCTTTCGCATTCCTACATGTAAGCAGTCTTAAGTATCTTTGCCGAATTTTCAGCTCTGGATTGCCTCCGACGGCTCGTAGCGTACGCTGCGGTCCTCTTTAAGGAAAAATATACGGTGTGTGTGTGTGGGGGGGGGGGGGGGGAGGGGGGAGGGGGGACCATTCCGAGTGCACCCTCCCGCGACACGGGAAAAGAGAGACATACGAAGCGTGCTTTGACACAAAAAATCAGTTTTTTTATTGCTTAGCGCCTGCTACGACTTTCGGACACCCCAACGAACGGGTCCCGACCCTCGCTGCATGTTTCAAGAGCAGAAGGGACGTATGCCAGTAGCTATTAGCCAAACCGCGGGACTAAAGCACGTTTGCGTGTGTATGTGAGCGCTTGCCTATAGGCGAGTTGGGAGGGGTGGACTTGAAGAATCTTCGAGGATAGGCGATAATCCAGCCATTATATCGACACGTCAAAGTGCCTCCATTTAATATATTTTTTCCCCCTTGGAGGATGAAACTCGAAGGATGTAACGAAAACGGGTGAAATGCGGCGGGCCCAAACGAGAAAGACGTTTTGAGAATTGCTCTTAGGAGAAAGTCCAAATGAGAAGGTCGAAACGAGAACACCCCCGAATGATAAGCATTCCAGATGACCCAAAGTGTCGTTACTCTGGAGCGTAGCTTGCTTAGCTGCTCCAATCGGCACTTGCCTAAATAGTGCATCGGCCAAGGATCTGTATGTCACGCTTGAGTTTCAATAAACGCACTTCTCTGTAATGAGTGAGATCGTAAATTTTTATAACAAGATAGCACAATTGATGTTGCGGTAAATTTGTGCATAGATTTTACGCACAGTCCTGGACAAAGCCAGCAGAGCAACAGAAAACAGTGACCTCGGACCATGTGCGCGCGTCAGTGCCGGCAGCAATAGTCATCCTGCTCAAAGGGCTCGGTTTCAACACCACCTAGAATAATCAAAGCTTGTACACTAACCTTCTGACGTCATCCTGCAGCGAGTTTGAGCGTGCACGCAGACATAATAAAAACAGAAACCGCACGAAGGCGAGGACAGTAAAAGGATAATGACAGGAGACAGCGCTGACTTTCAACTGAAGTTTATTCATGTTAGCATTTAGTATTAATAGCATATATGTTACCCGAATAAACTATGGAAGAACACAAAACGTGTATGTCACGTGTTAATTGTACCACAGTTACTGGTGTGCCCTCCCTGCTCCAAGAATTGCCACTCTTTATTGAAAAGTAAAATCGAAGGGGCAGTGACACAATCCGGCCCAGGTCTGGAAATATCGTGTGCTTCAATGAAATGAGAAAAATAACTGAAGCACGCAATATTGCGAAACTGGGGCCAGATTGCGATAGCGCCCGTTCGATTTTACTTTCCGATAAGGAGCGGCAATTCTTGGAGCGAGGAGGGCATACCAGTGATGGTGGTGTAATCTACACATGATATGAATGTTTTCTGTTTTTCCATCGTTTATTCGAGTGATGTGTGTGCTATTACTACTAGATGCTAACATGAATAAATTTCAATAGAGAGCCAGCGCTTTGTCCTATCGGTTTCCTTTTAGTTTGTCCTCGTCTTTGCAGTGTTCTTGTTTTTATTATGTCAAAATATCAACCAACAAAAAAAACAATGAGGTCCAGCGAAAGAATCGGAGCATCAACCTTGCCTCTTAAGTCGACTCAGCCGTGCTGAAGCAGCAGTCCTACTTCGCCTCCGCACAAAAAACGCGAAATAAAAAAAAAATATTGCATCGTCACAGCAGACGAAAATTACCTCTGTGGGAGGTTTGCAAAGTGTCAAAAGTCACCGGTTATATTCTCTGGGAATGTCCAAAATGCAACACTCAACGGCAGAGACTTTCCCAGCAACTTCAAGACCTTTATCCACTACTAGAAGAAATAGATGACCTCATTTTTCCAAGAGGCTCGCGAGCCCGCCGAAAACACCTTCAGATACTTTTTTTTTTACGATTTTTCAAGGACTCTGGATTAAAGGATCAGAACAGCAACTGAGTATGTGTTTTTGTGTGTATTTGATATGTGTATGTCTGATCATTAAAGGAGCTGTGCAACGATTTTAACGTTGAAAGAATTGGCGTTTTCTACTTTTGACATTGTTCATTTTGTCACAAAGGACAGAAAACACACCTCCTTCCTTCGAAATGTTTCGATTCCGCCGCGTAATCATGAGGCAAAAATTAGAATATTCCTCGACCTGCAGCCGCGAGCGGCGGCCATGAGAAACCCGCGGCATGACGTCAATGGGGAATCTCGTAGAAAGATAGCAAGTTGTGCGAATACCCGCTCGATAAAAGGTAACTTTTCTATAAATCTTGTCGTTCCAACATAAATATAAATGCGTCGAAAACCTGGTATCATCGACAAAACTTTTATTATACGGAGTTTCAGTGGCGCCATCTATCCTAGGTCCACAAAACCGTCAGCAGCGGAACAGCCGCCAGAAGCCGGAGAGGGAGGGGGGACAGGGCCGGACGGGTATGGCCGGACCCGGATGAGACTTTCCTCCATTCACCATATTGTTCCCGCTGCGCCCGCCAGCACGTGGTCACGCGGTCGCAAGCGGATGAGTTCTCGCCGCTCACTGATGGCTCTAAAGAGAGAGCTTCACCGGACCCCGCGCCGCCTTCACCATTGACGTCACAGCGCACGTGACTCGGAAGTTTGTGAAGGGGTTGAGAGGCGCCGAAAACCTCAATCTTTGTCCATTTTTAAAATAAAAACAAGGACATGCAGGCGAAAGCTGTTTTTTGTTCTTTACTTCAGAAATGTCGAGACACCAACTCCCACACTAGTTAAGCAAAGCACTGAAACTGTTGCACAGCTCCTTTAACCGTAAGCTTTCCTCCTATTTTCTTTCTCCGCTTTCTTAAACTTTCACTCTGTTTTTGGACGCTCCATTGTCGGGCGTTTCCCGCATGACATACTCCGTCTTCTTTACCTCTCCGGAATACCACCACCACCACCACCCAAACTTTGACGTTAATCGTGCACACAGATTGGACACGTATGCTGTGTCAGTGTTCGGCAGCGCTTCGTGCGCATTCAACGCGTCGAAGGGCACTCGGCGTCGAGCTCAGGTCCGTTTGCTGAGTTTCCGCCATCCGAATATGATGGCATTCCATGTCACGGGCCTTTATCGTGTTGGTCGATTGTGCGAGGTTAGCGTCTGTCAACGTCTGGTTATCAGCAGCACAGCTGGGCACGGTGCTGTCAAGAACTGGGAGGTCAAGTAGCCGGATGACGATAGTTGGTAATCTTGCAACCGGTCAACGTTCTGTGGGAGTGTTTCCACCGCCAGCGCGACGCGCGCGTAGTCAAAGAGTGCATTTAACTCTGGCTTTGTTGGCTGCGTCCATGACTGTACAACCCTTCAAGCATTGCTATTGCGTAAATCCTTCAAAGGGAAGTAGCCTGTCCCTTACTTCTGACGTTACTCTTAAAATCTTAACAGAATGGCGCTCGATTCCAGGAACTGACCACTTTTAGTTGGAAAAAGAAGAGATATTATGCGCCCCTAAGGTAGTAAATGCGGCTTTCTACAAGAGGGGGGACGTGTTCGATAACTGGTTGGAAGAAAGGGTTATGCCAGGATGTAGCCCATATTAAAACTAATACCCATTGGCACTCGTTCACTAACATGTTCACAAAGCATGTTCTCCTGGGTTACATCCTTGGATATCATCAGTACTGCGGTATGCTCGTTAAAGACCTCAGGTTAGCAGCCAAACTTAGATAACCAAATGGCCCATCCACATCGGTGACACCTGCAGGCCACGTGTTTAGGGAAAACTGTCTCTCCGCTGTGTAAACGTCCATGCAACTAATTTCATTCTAAATTTGGCAGTCAGCTGCTGGTGACCTGGAACCAAACGGCAAGGAGACCACGAAAATATGTATTTAATATATCTGCGAGTAAATTCTCCGTCACGACGACGGCAGAAAAGTCGCCCAGTCGTTTTCACCTACAGCGTGAGATTTCCTACCTTCAATTACTCTCGGGCGTTTCGTGAGCTTCGAGACTGCACGGGCAGTCAAAACGCGACGGAAGACAAAGACCGCATCCTTGAAACCGAGCATTCAAAATGGACGCCCTGCGCCCCTTGTCCCGTCAGTGGCCGTCGTGTCGGCTGTTTCTGTCGCCGTAATGCCGCGATCCCATGGCTACACATTATACAAAGGACCGTCTGCAGACACTAGTGAGAGTTGTAGGGAACTGTTTTTGCACATACGATAGGGTACGATGGGCCCTCCGGTAAGAACTGCGCATATGCGAGCCTTCTGTGGTAGCGCATGCGCAGTGCGTACCTGAGAGACCATCGCACCACAGAGGATGAGCAAAAATGGTTCCCTACAACTCTCTATTGTTAGATGAGTGTTTCTGTCCTTAAAACGGTTCCGTCACATTGCCCAAACAAAACCTGCCCTTAGACAGGTTCGAAGCTAAGATGTTTGGAACATGCTTGGCGCCACGGATACCACTGTGCTCATGTTCGCAGCGAACACCGTGTCTTTTGTACGATGCCTTAATGCGGAGAGCAAGTCGTCTGCTTCTTGCTCAGGAGTGGCGTTGACGTCAGAAAGACGCCGAGCTCTTATTGGCTGATTGAAAACAATAGGGGGTAGACCTCAATGCTCGCAGCCTTGAGGTCGACCCGCTATTTTTTTTCAATCAGCCAATAAGAGCTCGGCGTCATTCTGACGTCACCGCCAATCCTTCACAAGAAGCAGACGACTTGCTCTCCGCATAGCAAACTCAGATCGTGGCGAGTCTCGAGCGTCTGACTACCCCTTCGCAGCCAACGGAATTACGACATTATTAACCGATAACGTCTCCGAAGAACGAATCAGGAATGAATGAGTGGCAAAAAGCCACGCCATATGCGTGTCTTACGTTGTCTTGTGCCTACTGTATGACGGGGGGTTTAGGCAGGACCATTACCTCAGGTAGCGGAACGTGTCGTCGGCGGTGGTCGGCTGCGGCTCGCACGGGTCTCCGATGGGACAGGGTACCTCGCGGTCTTGCCCATCGACGACTTGGCTCTTGAGGTACACGTTGACGGGGAAGACCCAGAGTCCGGGATACGGGTCTCGAGGACAGGGCTCGACGACGCACGGCATCTTAAATCCGTAATCCAGGGTGTAGGGATAGAGCGGAAGGTCTTCCCCACGACGCCTCAGGTGGACGAGCGAGTTGTCGTACTCGACGTTACTGCTCTGGAGCGCCTTGAACCCCTTGTCTCCGCCGGTGTTGAGGAAAGGGCCCCTGAAACCCTTCACATCGCCTTCCGTGATGTTGCCGAACGCCTCCAGCATCTTCCTCTGGTCTGCGACTTCGCGCCTCCATTGTTCCGGGCTCAAGGACCTCCAGAAGTCAGCGTCGTTTCGATTGCTTCGGGAGTAGAAGAGATGAGAAAATAGAGCTTAATTGAAGCAATTTTGAAACTACGGTTAACTATTGTACTTAGACTAAAAATGTCGTTTTAAATCACGATGAACCTTTTTTTTTTTGAACTTCGGCTTACTATAGTGGTCAGGGCAAACACTTCGCATTCATATAGAAGAGTGACGTTGAAATGACGGACAATGAAACGATTTTCAAACTTCGACTATTATAGCAGTCTCGGTACACCATTTAAAATTGGGAATTTTGTGAAGCTGGTACCGGTTCGTTTCTACAAGACGAAATATTCACACAGAGCTGCAGCTGAGATTGAGCAAGACGGGTGGTTTTGAGATCAAATAAATGCTCCAAATGGCGCTACCACAATAGGGTCGATTACTAAAGAACGCCTAATGTTTTTCTAATTGTTATTTTTACTATACT
Organism: Ixodes persulcatus; assembly: GCA_013358835.2. Taxonomy (NCBI): domain Eukaryota; kingdom Metazoa; phylum Arthropoda; class Arachnida; order Ixodida; family Ixodidae; genus Ixodes; species Ixodes persulcatus. The sequence goes on from JABSTQ010011515.1 coordinate 121,294, forward strand.
CCGCTTTCAGATTAAGTCCTACCGCAGCTAACACTACGATCGAATGGAGGCGTTCAAGCAGCACCAAAACTGTATTCGGAGCGCAAGTTTGTCTGCTTTTTCCACAGAGGTTGCAGGGACGTCGGAACGCCGAGCTCCGATTAGCTCAGAATGAAGAATAGTGGGTAGACCTCAAAGCAAGCTGCCTGGAGGTCTACCCACTATCCTTCAATCAGAACCAATCAGAGCTCGGCTTTCTGACGTCACCACAACCCCTGCAAAAAAAGGAAGCAGATGAACTTGCGCTCCGCATTGACGTGGCGCTCGTCCTCGTCGTAGTTTTCTGTCGTTATTGGATCACGCGCGGAAAATGCGACGTGATCCTGCACTTTCTTTTTGTGCGTGATTCGTTTATAAAATTATAGCAAACGCACAAAGACGACGAGTGCCATGAATATGAAACATCGGTGCGGCTTGCTTGGCTCCATCAGATAATAGCGTCCCCCCCCCCCCCCCCCCCCCCCCCCTTTGCGACAGGCGAGGAAACACAATCATATAATATCCGAACGTGTTTCTCTTAACGTGACACATGTTTGACCTGTTGAATGTTTCTTTATATAATAATTCGTTCAAAGGTTCGACAACGTTGTAATAATATATTTATTTTTTTTTTATTTCGTTGATTATGCCGCATCTATTTGATCAGGATGTTACCAGGCTACACTGCACCTTTTTGTCGTACTTCACGAGGGCTGTGCAGTATCGCGATACAAATGTACCGCGATAGTATCTTGGAGATACTTCCGAGTATCTGTATCTCTGTATCGAGATACATTTGAAACATGTATTTGTAACTCAGTAGTGAAATACATTTAAGATGTATCGCTTGTATCGCGATACTTTGCCAGACTTACGTATATCGTTACATTTGTTGTCCTTTTTCAGATAAATTTAAAACATAAAAACATCTGTTTGGTTCAAGTTGCCTCGTAAATTATAATATGAACCCGCCCTGTAACATAATCAATCTCAGTCACCGACATAAAAAAAAAGACCTGTGGTTTAAAAAAAGGTTACGGGCAAGAATAACAAAATCAACTCCTCTCACAAAGCCCTCCACTCTTTACAATATAGAAGAGAGATCGCTGTAAAGGAGTTGAGTGAAGAAAAAGTACGGTCCCGTTGTCCAATCTCCCCAACTATGGGTGACGCAGAAGCTTATAATACGACAGTCTGAGATGCTCCCTCACGGCAAAACAGGGTACATTTCGGGCGGACTCCTTTGTCGAGCTCGGCATGCAGCCTTTACCGTTCTGTAACTATGCGATTCAACGGGGCGACATGTTTTCTTTAGCGGAATTTATGGTCAATATAAAGTTCGATGTAATGGGAACATTTTTAAAGTGGCACAAAAAAGGAGCACAAGCATAAATTACAATTTGTATTCACCACGAACCCACCTATACTCTATTTTACCTTATGATGTACCGCAAAAAAGGTTACGGGCGTGAGCTCCTTGCTCTAGGGCACATCTCGGCAGCACAAGCTCTCGTGCATTAAAGGCAGCTGCCAACGCCATGAGCTCGCGCTTCTAGCCTTCGCTGCGGTACAACATAAGGTGAAACGAAGTATTGGCGACGTGAGCGATCGAAAGCGTCGCTGTAGTCGGCCCACCACAATTGGCCGAATGCTGACTATGACGTCAGCAAAGGATGTCTCATCGACGGAAATAAGAGGAATGTAAGAACTTCAATTTTGACGGTGTTGGCAGTGTTGCTTTGACAGCGCTATGACTTCAGGCTTCCACCACACCGTCGAACTTGTTATTCACAAGGTAATGACGTCACGATAGGTAACCGAACGAGGGCGCCACCGAAACATCTCGCCGCTAATAGACGATTGCAAACAGGGCATCTGGTGGCCGCCATGCTCTTCCTCGTGTGAGCAAGCACGTGCAATTCCAGGCCTGCCAAAGCTATCTTCACGTGCATGCTGCACGTGCTTGCACGGATGGGGCACCAGCCGGGACGCCGTGCTTGCAAACGTCTATAGAGTGTATTCACTGGCGGCCATAGCTGTGTGCGCGATTGCTGAGCGCGTGCTGATGGCGAGCTTCCACAGTTATTTTGGAACGTGCACTTCACACCGTCAAGGTTGCCGGTCTTAGCAGCCTATTAATGTGGGCTCATTCTGAGCATGCGCTCTAAACAGCACCCACAAATATGGCGTCCAGTGAATAGACCCTATAGCACCGTTCGGGGAAAATGTATTTATATAAGTATCTCTATCTGTATTTCGGAATACTTTTCCGCCGGTTTTGCAGGAGTACCTCAGGAATATCCCGTTGCATACAAGACAAATGTATTTCAGTATCCGTATTCTTGGCCTCAAAACACATGTATCTGAGTATTTGTATTTCCGAATATTTTTTTTTGGAGTATCTCTGTCCAGCCCTGTGTTGCTCATTGAATTAACGATTGGGCCGGATAGTTTTAATTTATTTCAGTTTGCTCGGTGAAATTGGTGTTTCAATATGTAAAAAGCACAACGCAGTAAAGTTTTAATTGACCGAAAGTAGATTTTTCTGCAACGTTTTACCATACCCAGTAGCAGCATAGCCTCCCATATAAACCTTTTTCATTGTCCATCGCGCCCCGCTCTCCCTTCTGGGCCTTGGCGGATACGTTATATTCGTGTTTTTCGTCGCGTTATGCCGCGCTTCTTCTCTTACTGTGTAAAGTGTCGCCCGATACTTATATTTACTACATTACACCAGTATCTGCACAACGTCTACAGGTAATTGCTTAACACATTTTAGCTGTATTCACTGTCAGCGTACCAGATACGTGGGAAAAGGCTAAGGAGGCTCAAGAATTAGCGCTAGCGCTCACGCGCTAAAATATACTAAAATTTTAAGGTGGGCTAGTTGGTTCAACATACCGAACATATCTAGTGCAAGGGACAGACACAGACATGAAGTAGACAGTACAGCGTTATACTCACAACTGGGGTTTAAAGGGGCCATGAAACGAATTTTGGGTTGGGATGAATGATTTTAAATTGGGACTTTACTAATCGCATATCGTTTAGTTGGCCAAAAGAAACAGGCTAGAAAGTCAAAAGCCAGCTTTTCGGTACGAACATTTGAAAATATAGCGGACTATTTTGTACCTTCTTGCCTTCGAAAGCTCTCCGCCTTTTCACTATGATACATCCGCGATTCCAAAAGCGCGTCACCGGCGCCAAACTGACGTCAGCAGAGCCCAGCTCACGCATTGGACACGAGAACTGCGTCACTCGGACGTATGCGCTCGTCAACAATCAATCCGTCGACGAATATTTGGATTCGCGTTCGTGGCCAATGAGTGCCCTGACGGAACTTATTGTCACTGGGGAATGACAAGTTCTATGGTGTGCATAAAAAGCACGGTGGAACCTAGGAGTCATCGCACCGGTGCCGAAGGAATGTCACGACCACGTGATTTCACAATTCACATTTGAGTTGAGGATTAAAGCTAAGGAGGAAGAAGTAGGAAAATCGTTTCATGACCCCTTTAATAGGAAACTAAGGAAGACAAGAAAGAAGTTATATGAAAGACAAAAAGGACGAAAATAAAATAAATTAATTTAAGAAGTAGGAGAATGATTGCTAATGTGGATATATATAAATAAAAAAATAAAAACATATGATCAAAGACATTAAAAAATATAACTTTTTACAATGAAACAAACCCCGGATGTCCTGGGGTATCACATTGTTTCTGATAGCGAAAGCGTAGAACCTTGCTCGGCACGTAGAGACCGCTATCAAATTGACATCAAAAGGAAGAGGTTCGGGATGGGAAAAACACAGAAAAGGGCCCAATGTAGAAGAAAGAAAATGTACAAATACACATTGAGTATGTAGACTATTCTCAGACGTAAGGTACTGTAAACGGCATAATTTTTGAGAAGACCTATGTTTCGCGAATTTCCCGATTTGAAAAATATAACAAGCAATTAATCACGCGAATGCATGACCTCTTGATAACGAATACAAAACATACCTCTCCCTATTGCAAAATTTTGTGCCCCTCGAAATATTCCCGCACTTCCCATGATGCACAAATTATAGAGAATGCGAAAATTCGTCTGCTGTATAGTATTTAGGGTCGCGCAAAATCAGGGTAAAGGGCCACCATGCGTGTTTTCTGAAACTATCGTGCTTTGTATTAATAACAGATGAAAAACAGTGGCTTTTGATTATATGGTGGAACTCATGGAGAAGACGGGTACAAACGTTTAACTTGCATTTTTACATAAAAAATTTCGTATTAGGAATAAGAGTACGTCAGCATCAGGCAATTTGTTTGTTCATAATATTACATCCGCATGTGTATGATGTTCTTAATTGTTTTTTTTCTCGATTCACTTGATCGGTCTATTTATGAATTTAAAGAGGCTGCATACCGTGCTCGGTCCCATGTGTTCGAATTATTTGAAGGACTTTAATTATTTTATTAGAGTAACCAGTTCAATTTAAGTACTTATCTATTTATTTGAAATACCCTCAGGGCCATCGGCATTACAGAGAGGAATGGGGGTTAGTACACTTTGATAATCAGTCGTGACTGTATAGATTATTGACGGCAGTTTGAAATAGATGATAAATGACAACTGTGGTTATCAGTGCGGGAAGATGGTCCAAGTTCACAGAAGCTTTCGGTATGAACGACTCTTAAAATGTATTAGTGTTGCATTTTGGAATGACACCTTATATATGTATGATCCATGCCTGACGAATTGTAAACCGGATGATTCAGCAGTCGATCGTGAAGTAATGGATTAGTATGGTATGTGTTATGAAAGAGCCAGAAGCGAGCTATTTTTCGGCGTAAAGCAAGGTAAGGCAATGACTATAGGGTGGCTTTTAAAGAGGTTACGCTGGCGGTTCGATGATAGTTGTTAAGGGTGAAACGAGCAGAGCGATTTTGTACTGATTCTAGAGCATTAATTAGTTTATAATGACCAGGGTCCTAGATAGCAGAAGCATTTTGTAATTTAGAGCGAACGAGTGTTTTATAGAGTTAGTTTCAGAGATGAAGGAGCAGGAAAAAAAATTTGTTTCAGGTAACCCAGCATGCGGCTAGCGTTATTAATCACATGATAACATGTATCTGCCAGGAGATATCTGCAGATATATGAACACATGAACACAACACATGAACACCCAAGTATTTATATGAAGAAACAGAAAATAAGAGGACGTTTACAAGAAAATAAGAGCCAGGAACATTAGAATTACGCGATACTCTTTTTTTAATGTAAAGGTTGGGGCTCCCCGCGTCAGATGTCGTCGCAGATCGCTTGAGTGCCTAGGGCTCGCAGTATGACACCGAAAAAAAAAGTCGTCTGCATCAAAATCACCCGAACACAGCGTTGTCGATAGCGAGCAGATATTTGCTCGTAGTTTCTGGCGGCGCGGAATTTTATAAAGCGCATCTGTTCAGACAAATAAAGATCTTTATAAACAGATTCATGAAGTGGCGCCGTGCGTTTGACGTAGCTCAACCGAACTTGCCGGAGGTCGCTTCTCTGGCGCCGTTTATTTTTATTTCACAAATTTTACGGAAGAAAAGCTTCAAACCTCATTTGACGGGCCGGTCACTTATATCATATCTTCAAAACGTTGTAAGCAAATGTCCACGCAACAAATAGTTTATTTGCTGCTGTTAATGAGTACTGTAACAGAGACAATTGTTATTGGAATATTCGACTCTGCCTAGGTTCGACTACCGAGATATTTCTCGAGTACTTAATTGATTCGAAGAAAAGAAGCCTATGCAATATCACTTCTTTTTACATTGTGTACGTTATAGACGTATTTTTCCGTCTGCGCAGTTCACAAAAAGTTGGAGTCCACGAGAACCATACAGTGTTCTGTACTTCGAGACATATTTGTGCGATAAAATCAAGCGAAAACGGCATAACACACCGACACGTTCGCGTCCACTGTCAAACCGAAACCAACCGAATTAAAGTAATCTGATGCCGTCAAGCGCGAAAGCTGAGGTGAAAAGTTCAATAGGGGAAAAGCCTACGCTTTCGGTGCCAGAGCTATAAACGGCAGGTTGCGCTAAAGCGAGAGAAGGATCGGAAGGCGGGAAGGAAAGCATCTTGAAGGCAGTGCTACAAGGCGTGGGTCAAAACAGTATCGCGATACAAACTTATCGCGATAAAGAGAAACCTTCGAGTGTATGTACCTCTGCATTGAGATACATTAAATGATGCATTTATATCTCAGGAGTAATAAAAAAGACAAAAAAAAAAAAAACCGATGTATTTATTGTATATGAATACTCCGCCAGGCTTAGGTACCTCGTTACATTTCTCGTCTGTTTACGATAAAGTGAAAATCTAATTTTTGGAACGAGTGGTTCGAGAAGTTTTAATATGGACGCGCCGCGTACAGGAGGGAGGGGGGCTGGTTTCTCGGTATAACGCAAGCGGTCACGAAAATTAAGAGAAAAGAAGAAAGCAAACAAATATTAAATGTTGTTCGAGAGAAGGTCACTTGCAAGAACTGAAGAATGAGCTGCTCCCGTACAGCCCGCAACGATTTTCACATTAGTAGAATGAACGCCGCAAATTTGGCCAGCGAAGAGTGGGAACCACCAATCATGAACAGTAGAGAATTTGTGTCACTTGTGTGAGGAATTTCTTTTCCTGTCATGTTGCAACAGTCTCCGTGCAGATAGTGCAGACAGGTCCGGTGTGTGACTCAGAAGCACTCGAGATGGCAGTTTGGTTTTATCGGCATTCAGGATGGCATCTGAGATTAGACCAAAGGTTCGACGTAAGTGTAGTTGGATAAACCGCCACAAAGAGATGAACTAAGACCTATCGATTGCAATCACCGCGAACTGCCCCTAAATCGCAGCAAACCGGAAAAGAGCTCACCGGACAAAATCTCGCAGGACGGGAGTTTATCAAACAAAAGCTCCCCTATTTTTTGGCGGACCCGGGCAAATGCTCAATCATTCTTCGGCGTATTCAGACAGAAGCTGGCCTTTTCTTTTTTTTTTTTATAAACCGGACGGCACTTTACTCGGGGTAAAGTGGGCTGGGCTAAACTGTGATTCCACGTAAGTGACCTCATTCAGTAAAGATAATACTGAAAAGTATCTTTTTGGAACTTGGTTAACTAAACGCCTAGATCAAACTCAAGCTCAAACTTTAAGGCTGTGCTGGGGTTTTTCCTACTGTTCTTCATCTATGTGGGTGCTATGTAAGGAGACTCCGCGACACTCCTTGGCTTGCACTAGTTTTTTTTTTACGATGGAGGCAGTCATAGGCACGTTACTGCTAAAATGTAACTGTGTTATATTTGAAGTTACTGCAGGAGAAAAAAATAACCCGGTTAGAGTTGCAGCGAAAAATTTAAAGGCTAACTTGTTACTGTTACAGTTACCACAAAAAAGTAACGGCGTCACTCTTTTTTTTACCTTAAAAATGAAAAATCATTTAAAATGTCCTTCTGTCAACGTGCCTTTAATGTAGTGTAGAGGAGGAAAGCAAACAATGTTATTTGGGTGACCTTTTGTCCGGGTAAGAGCGGTGAGCTTTTCACCGGGTCTGTGAAAAATCCGATCAACGTTTGTCCGGTGAGCTTCTGTCCGGGATTCCGAAAAGGCACGTAGCACTGCTTGGAAAAAAATTACCTTGGAATGTATCGATACCTCTATTCCGGGACACGTTTTGGCCGTTTTTTCGGAAGTGTCCTAAATAATATTCCGTTACATAAAAGTCAAATGTATCTGCGTATCTGTATTTTTGCCTTACAATACACGTATTGCAATATTTGTAATCGTAGAATTCGTTTTAAAGCATAAGCACTCAGCCCTGGTAAGGCGAACCACGGCCCTTTTTGTTCTTGTACTTTGCGAGAGAAACGGAAATAGACGTCGTAAGTGTTGTGAAAAAAAAAAAAAGAAACATGTTTTTTTATGCAAAAATCAAAATCAAGAAATAGATCAGTATTTTGAAAAGTGCCCTGCAAAGTTGTTAAGGTAAAGAGACCAAGGCAGCTATAGCACAACGCCAAGAGGAATCTAGGGAGCACACGTGGGCAAAACAAAATTCTAAAGAAAAATCCAGCAGATGTGGCGTCAAAATGGGAGAACTTTCAAAATAGGAAAGGGAGGCATCAGCTTGATTACAAGACAAGGTTAACGCGCATTTTTCTTTTTTTTCCCGGTCCCTTAAAGTTAATCCTAGTGTTTTTTGTTTTTTTTTACACTATCTGGTGATAGTTTAGGTGCGGCAAGATACCGCCCGTTGTAAAGGGTACAGCCGTTTACATCCCCCCCCTCCCACCCCACCCGCCCAACTCGCCGATCTCTGAGGAGCGTGTTTTGTAAGTCTTTCCTTTCCAGTTTTTGCGGCCTGTTCTGGCGTCGAAGGCACAGGCGTTCCCCGTATAGAGGCAATGGTAGTACCCTTGTGTGTTGCAAATTACAGCATTTTTTCCCATGAGACTAGGCGTGTGTCATATTAATACTTGACATAAAAAATAAGACATTAACTGTCCTTTTTCGCTATACTCCAGCCTTACGATTGCTTATCGGTGCACCTTTTAGAGACATTATTCGAAACAAAAATTAAACAGCCACCTAATATAAGTCGTCCATTCGACGTTTCTCAGTGATATAGAAAAGAGTGTTGACCCAAATGACCAGCCACTCATGTCTCTGATGTTACGTCAGCAAGATGGCGCTGGCTGGAGACAGGAGCGCGCGCACTTGCATCGATCTTAAAAACAAACGAACTTCGAGCATTGGGCAGTGTTCACAGCTCCCGTATAGACAAACGTGCCTGTTAATGTACTTATAAGAAATGAATGCTCATGAAGATTTTAGCAGTTAATTCGCTCGTTTATAAAAGATTATCTGCATACACCCAAAGAACTAAGAAAACATGTACAGTTGGGCTCACCTGATGGACTGAAGAGCGAATTTCATTGCCAACAAAGTAGAAATCGTTCATGAACACATAATCGATGTCAGCGGAAACGAAGAAGGTGGCCGAGATGTCGCAACCAGTCGCCTTGTTCTTCTTGTGGGCTCCACCGAAAAGCTTGTAGAAGAACGGAATGTTGCCTTCGTGAACCGTGTGGTTGAAAGTCAGCATCACCAACTGCGGCGTGTCCTTCACCGCGAGTCCTCCTGGTGGCAGTTCGCTGCTGCACGCGCAACTGGGAGGCCTGCATCTTTGGACGTCGCAACCGCTATGCTCCGGTCTGTAGAGCTTGGTGTCGATCCCAGGTGGAACTGTCGAAGCTGTCGCTTCGGACAGAGGAGTTGTAACGAGCGTAGCCTGATCCTGGACCGACCCATTTTGGCCTCCCAGATATCTCTTGAGCTCGTCCGCCACAGATAGCAGCGTTTCCAGCGCTCCTTTCGCGACGCATGTTTGCCCTTCTAGCGAGGCACCTTTGGAACATTGTGGATTGTCCGACGACGTCTTGATGTACTATTAGACGTTCTCTCAATGGTGATGACCAGCTTCTCCTTTCTGCGATATCTTGATTGATCCGCTGGGCCTGTTCGTCACGCCGATTTTTCCGTCTACGACTGGATGACTCGGCAGTTGGATTTTGTGTTGGACGGACTGGTCCACGTTTGACGACAGCGATGCGAAGTTTGCCTGAACCGGAGGCGAATTGGTTTCCTTCGGGACGCTCAGCACCGAAGAAGCGAACCTCAGACATCCTAGCATGAACACGGCGAAGAGCCTGCAGAGATTCATCCTTCGATCACAACGCGAAGCGTTTGGCGTCCGGAATGCGATACCAGTGCCTTTTCAGAGCTTGCTAGATTAGATAAATACTTTGTGTATGACCTTCGATCTTCTCTCTCTTATTCCTTACCGATTGCAGCAAACATAGAAAGGGTCGGACAGATAAGGCGTATAAAAGCAAAGACGTTGTCAAATGCGCCACCGAGGTGAAACAAATGCCATCGGCGCCATATCAAAATCTACTTGCCATAGAGAGAGAGAAAAAAGAAAGAAATTGATATATATAGATATCGATTTCTTTCTCCTGATTGCTCTCTATGGCAAATGCATTTTGATATGGCGCCGATGGCATTCGGTTCACCTCGGTAACGCATTTGACGACGTCTTAGCTATTATACGCTTTATCTGTCCGACCCTTTGAATATTTGCTGCAATTGCAACTTTCTGGTCAGAACCGCATTCCCAGGTGTGAGCGTTTTTGCAGGCACCTCTTTGTCGGTGTAACCCGTAAATGTCAGGTGAAGAACCGCCAATTCAGGAGGGAAGAGGGGACAGGTAACTGAACGGTTCTGGAACAAGAAACATGGCGCGTTTCAGTACCAGTTTGGCAGGGGATCCAACAGTCGCACTCCTAGCGGAAAAGTTGATAAATACACCCATGAGGACACGACCGGACTGGATACGGGCTCGCTGTCCAGGGCCGTATGTGAAACCCAGTTTAGAACGGACAGACGTACAGCGAATTATTGTCGATATCGAACTCACGGAAAATTTAAATAAAAATGCAGGTAAGAAGTACTTTTTATAACGAACAACATATTGGCTATATCAAACGTTTTCCCCCCGGGAAGGCTTCCAAAAACGCGCAAGCAATCGTCTTCTATCCTGTCCCTTCCTCCCCCCCCCCCCCCAAAAAAAAAGTAGGAAAGAAAGAAAATTTTAAGAGCTAAAGTTGCAAACAAAATTGAGCGAAGAGAAGCGATTCAAAAAGGTAGAAAGCTAAAAAACACTCTCCACGCACTCACAGAAAAAAAAAAAATATCTTTTCATCCCAAGGAGGTTGCCCACGAGAGAAGCGATTCAGAAGGGAGATAAGCTAAAAAAAAACAAAACGCTGCACGCATGCAAAAAAAAAAAAAAAAAAAAAATTAGCGCGATGTTACAAGGCAGAGCGAAGGTATGAGAAAGACAAGCTCTCGCCTTACAACGAACGCATCGTGGAAGTTAGTTGTATGAGGTTTTTGCTATATTGAACTACTTGCTATATCAAACTGATCGTAGCAGGCCGCTGTTCGTTATAAACTGGTTTGGCTGTATATTGAGTCTCGTCAATAGGAGGAGCGCGCAGAGCCAGGGTGTGCATCAGACGTATATAGACGGCTGGACATGCTCTCTTGGCCAACCAGAAGACGGAAATAATCCTGTAGTGGTTGTAGCGAGAAACAATTTCAATAAGTGCGTAACAGTTAAATGTAGCAACTTTTTGTGGTGAAAATGCGGTGCACGCGATGTTTCGATTAGAATCATGCAAAAAAAAAAAAGATGGAGAAAACTAATGTGCCGCTTCAAACTCTTTTTCGCTTGGACAGAGCCTGTCCGCTCGGACGCCAGATTCCCGGACCTCGACGACTGGCGTACAGACTACGTTGATATCTGCTAGTGGCGCACGCTTTTTAAATCTTTATATATCTTTCCCCATGATTTTTTATGACCGTGATTGAAACATCACGTACACCACATTTTCAGTCACCGAGAGTTACTCTGACACACTTAATTTTGAGAGAGAGAGAGAGAGAGAGAAAGAGAAGTGTTGACAAGAAGGAAGCCTGGAACTTATGAACCAGGTTGGGGATGGGGAAAGAGGGGATCAAAAGAAAAGATGAGAAAAGTGAAGAGGGAGGAGAAAAGGTATCTTCGATGAGGTCACAGTTACTTGATTAGGTTTTTTCACTAGTGTATATCTTTTCACAGCACTGTGTTACAAGCGGTCCAGTAGGCAGGTATCTTCCAGGAATACAAGATGGTAAGAGAATGTTATAGCGGCATCACGTACGGAGCCGGGGGAAAAATAATATCTTGCGTAGTAGAGCGGGTTACTCCCGCGATCTGCACAGAGTGTCGAACCGGAACCGAACCGAACATAACCGAAAACCGGAACAGAACCGTTATTTTTAGCCGAACCGGAACTGAACCGAACCGAAATCTTCGCCGCCATCTTGGAACTGAACCGGAACTGAACCGGAAAAAAATATAACGGTAACCGGTTCGAAAACGGTTCACAGTATTATTATTTTTTTTTTTACAGAATGCATGTTTGAGAAATAAAAATGGGCAGCTCCATTTCTATGTAGGGATCAAATTGTCATATACCGAATTGCAATGTTTAAAAAATTGTGGCTTTTCGTGGTGCTTTTGTATTGGCGCTATGATAAATCGTGTGTCACGCGGTCACGCGACATCATGGTGCTCAAAACCTTTTTGTCAAATAATGTCACGTCACGTGGCCCCGCCTCATAGTCACGTGACTCTCTGCGTCCAGTCGATTTCAATAAACCGACCTCACCTGGTAGTTTGGCTACGCCACCGCTGCCGCAACGCATCGAGGGACCTTCTGCACGAGCGACAACCTCGCAGGAGCTCTGCGCGTGCAGAACACGAGGTGTCACGAGCTCTCTCGGGCATTGCCGCATGCAACCTCTGAACTAAAGTTATGACGGCTTCGCGCATATGCTGAACGCTTGGTGAAATCGGTATATTGAGAACGTCACAACATTTATTAGCATTGTTGACACCGTGATGTCACATGACATCACGACTCCCTCATGCGAGTCACGTGACACCGTGACGTACTCGATTGTCGTGAGCCCGAGTCGAGCACTCGGGTTCATGACAATCAGCATCGCCAAACATTGGGGTAATGGCTCGTGTTGAATCAAAGATGAGAATAGCCGAAGTTTAACAATGTCTAGAGCTCAACCCATGCTTTATTTCTTGCCAACCGCATCGCTTGACCGTCATGAACACTGACGGTATATAATTATTGTCAGATCACTTGTCAACTTGTCCTAGTTAGTTGAGGAGGGGAATGCTGTTTCTTTCCTTTGTTTTCCCTGTGTCTGCCATTGAACGGAGAGGAAGACTAATGGATATTTTTTTTTGGAAAGCTGTCAACGTCAGGGATTTGCTCTTAGCGGTATTTACTGAAAGTTCAAACATTGTTGCACTACTCATTTTACATGTACACATACATCATTGAGGCACCCAAACATGTTTTGTTGTTGCTGATCTGTCTCGGAAAGTTGTCCCCGAGAATATGAACATTGAAGGAAGTAAATGTGACTAATTAATCGGACGATAAATCGAACTACAAATGTACGAAAGAAATACCTGAAAAGAATGATCCTAGTGGCTTCAGAGGGACTGCCGAACGTTGAGAGCCGCTTTAATTCTCGCAGGAGTGTCGTTATAAATTTATACCCCAAGCTTTGACCACCCCCGTATTTTGTTCTAACCTCACAGTTTTTTTGGGGAAAAATAAAATAGATGCAGTATTCCTGTTCACAATTGACACAAATATAATTGTCGAATTAACACCCACAAACGGAGGAGGGAGTTTCTCAGGAATGAAGGTGTTCTCTAAAAGAGCATCGAAACAATAAAAAAAGAGGGAAAGAGGGTTGGGGGGGGGGGTATAGTTTTAAAACATACTGTGTTCTAAAGATTCCTCTGCTCCGCATCTTCGGCAGAGATCAGAAAGCGTCGTCCCGGCAGACTTGGACGTAGTTCAACTACTCTACTCAAACAATTGTAGTTTAACTACTTTTCCGTGTAACTTGGTAACTTTCAATTACATTTTTATTTGGGTAATTCGTAGTTTAATTTAACTACGTTTTTCATGTAACTTCTACTCAAATTACTAACTACTTACTAACTACTTTCGAGATCTAGTGCTAATTTTGCTCATCACAAATAAATAAGACGCCGGCAGATGAAGTGGCATCCCCGAACAAGGAACCCCCTCACATTCCGTTTTCACGCACTTATACTCGGCAGCCGTAGAAACTGCATCCATCACAGGCGTCCTTGGGCCAAGCTGGACCGTGGCGATGAGCAGACACAACATAACACGTGCGCGCACGAACGCAGGAAGAGATGCTGAACAAGCCTTGGTCGGGTATTGACCTAAACCGGTAATGCACGCAGGCGCAGCGCCTCCAGCTGCAACCGAGAAAGACGGGGACACTCCAAGGGTTGTTGTTGTTTTCATGTTGCCTGCTTTTAGTAAGTTCTGACTTAAGCGGTAGGTTCCACGGGAGGCGCCACCAGAATCACCTCGCAGCTGGGCGCCTGTTCCCAAGGTCGCCTCGTCGTCAGCGAATACTTCCTTGCAAAGCCGGACTCCCCAGCGCACAAACGCAGACACGGATAATCCATTCATGGGAGCACATTCCCGCTTCGAGCTGCAACTGTACGAGCGACGATGCGTGTTCACGTAATCCTTCGCGTCCTTCCAACCTTCCACGCCAAGGAGGTTTCCTCTTTGTTGAAAACGATTTACTTGTCAGGCGTGTCAGGCGTGTCAGGATACCGTAGTCGCCGGCGAGGATTGCGAGTCATTAGGGAGTTTTCGTAGATCGTTTTCGCCATCCCGCAATGCTCTCCGCAACCCGCTACAATACCCAGAACAGAACAGTCAAGGCCATCGGCGCGCAGGCACAGTAGCGGCTTTTTCGTAGCGGAGGGCTTAGCGGAGGGGGAAACGCGGTCTACGAAAACTCCCTACTCTTGGGAGATGCGTTTGTTGGACCCGGTGTCAGCGGCGAAGTATACTTCGTTTTATCTCCTGCTAAACTAAAACATATTTTTTTTCAGTAGCGTAGCACTAGCATTGCAACCAGACGCGCAGTCGTCCGTATGATGTCATCGTCGTGGCGCGAGACTTGAACCCGACGGTCAGGTGCACTCGCTCAGCGTACTCTCCAAACGTCGTGGGAATAAAGAGGGGCCAGTCATTACAATCTGAACTTGCCGACGAAAAAAAAAAAAAAAGAAAAAGGAGGAGAGTTTGTTATAAAAGACCCTCTAGCCGAGGCAAACCTCACATGTTTCGTCATGGACACCGAAGATGCCGACAGTCGCTTACCCGACTCTGCACAGCCTGTTTCTAAAATTCAGCGTTGCCATTCCATCCAGCACGTCGGTAGAATGTCTTTTTAGCTTTGCTGGGGACGTCTTTAGGAAAAAAAAAAGGGGAAAACTCTCCGATAAGAACTTTGAAAGTCAATTGCTTCTGCGAGCGAATAAACTGTTTTGGTGAAAACGCAAGCCATAAAGTGGCTGCATTTATTTTAGGCTCGCAGGATTTTACACGGATCAAAACTGGTGTTCATTTTGCTACCACAAAACTATAAAAAGGAACTTCGAAATTAACTTCAAAGTAACTCGCTACTTTTTACAGTAGATAGTAGCTTACTCAATTACTATTTCAAATGCGTAATTTCTACTCTACTCCAATTACTTTTGGCGTCAATACTCAGTAACTTAACTTAACTACAATTTTTGAGTAATTTGTACATGTCTGCGTCCCGGGAACTACTTGATTTGCAAAAACACTTTTACCAGAAAGCGCGTTATAGCCGTGCCCGACGCTCGTGCCGTTCCTCACCACGCTGCAAAAACCAAGAATAATTTGTGTCTCTCGAATACATGGCTTGCACTAATCGCGAACCTTCTGCAGTGTGTATTTTGCACCACCGGATTTGATTTTCTCAGCAAGAACAAATCGCAATGACCACCAGAATATAGTGCGATGACGTCACGTGCAAACCATGTTAAACATTTAAGTTTTTTTGGTGAAATGCGATGTTCTCAACACTGGCGAAAAGTGTATGTGAAAATTGTAAATTTGTGCAGTATATATAACAGTCTCGCGATGGTCTGCGGCAGCCTAATAAGATGTTAGAGTGCGCATGACTGACAAAGCACAGAGTTGTAAAGTGAGAGCCCCAAACAAGTGCACGTAAAACCAAATATAATATTAGCCTCCATAGGGTAATGTTATTTTTGTGAAGGTCCAAGCTCGTACAAGCCAATGTCCAAATGTAATTTATTTTAGAAATATATTGTTTGTCCTTTGAGCTATTTATGTGTAATTAGGAATATCATTGCATGCATAATCTCTATGTATATATTCTTGCAGTAAGGCGTTGTGTATGGAATTATATAGAAGAATACCATTTATTATCTCTCTGCACATTTTGTGCATTTGCCTTCAGATCTAGTATGTGAGCACACAGTCCTTTTGGGAATACCCCGCGACCCGGTGTTTCACATTGCCAAACAACGAACAAAAAAGCACGTTTCCGAAGACTCAACATATGACGTATTTTCGAGTATCGTTCTCCCCTGTCAGTCTCAGTCGGTTATGTAAACCTCCTGCAGTCAAATGTATTGATTGCAATTAAATATATTTAATTACTGACTGAATATTTGACAACATAAAAAAGACCCAATCACCTTAAACATATATGTAATAAATAAGTGCACCTCAAATTATCTAGTATCTACGCTGCAAATCTTCTCCTGCGTTTTTATCCTCAATAGACATGTCTAAAATGATTTGGGAGGGCTTAAACCAATGTCTGATTGTGAAGCTGATTTAAATAACTATGTTTTCTTGACACTTATTTAACTTCTCAAACACATAGAAGTCTGTTTTTGCCTCTTGTATCTGATGAACAACAATTCTATGTGTCTGTAGGCTGGACAAAAACAAAGTACAAAGGGGCGCGTGGCGGAACTATGACGAGTGTGCACGGAGACCGTCAGAAGGTGACCAATTAAGTAACTGTAATGTCGAGTAGAGTATGAAATAGTATTTTATTTCATTTAACAAAAACTCACCAATTAGCAAGTGTGATACTTATTTGCAAATTTAGTTTACCGGCATCTTGTCAAGAACATCAACAGCCAAGCTAGGCCGAAAATGTTCACTTGAGTACGCGCTATAATAGGTCAGAATCGATCTGAGTACGAAGGTAGGTATAAATGAGAGTGATCAATTTGAATCACTCTTCTGCATGATTATTCGCCTACATCCGAGTGCTGAGTTTAAACAATTATGGTCATGAAAACAAGTTTTGTGATTGCCGATCAATGCTTCTATAAACAGTAGACCGCAAGGCACACTGCAAGGGCTTGTCCTAAAACTTTCGTGACATTGTAAAAATATGATTGCTTTTAGTTCAGCTGTCGTCATATATATTGTGAAACGTATTTCGTAAATTAGATTTCACGATATATATGATGAGGAGGTACCCATTCCATGATTGCGTGCACTGAAATTAATTTTTAAGTTCAACATCACAATTAAAATTCAACTTTTAATACCGCCACGCAAAGTTGTACCAATCACGGGTCTTTTAGGCGACCTACCAGACTTCGTGATATCCTATCGATTCAAATAAAATATATGAGAATGAGGTAAACAACTAGATCTTGAGCGTTTAAGCATGATCTGCAGTTGTATGTTAATCTAGCTTTTCTTTTACTGTTTCGTCGAAAGTAAATAGATAATTTTTTTTTAATTTTTGGTTTGTGAAATAATAGTGGATTGTACGAATGATAAAAAGCTGGTATAATTATTCGTTTCACGGTGAAAAAAGTGCTTATTGCCAAAACAATGCGGAAATAATTTTCTCAATTTAGCGGTTCAAACCGGTTCGAACCAGTTCAAACCGGTTTGAACCGTTGTTTTTTGCTCCCCGGAACTGAACCGGAACTGAACCGAAAGGCGTGAACCCGAACCCGTACCGAACCGATATAAATTTCGGTTCGACACTCTGGATCTGCAGCCTGTCGAAGAAGATTTTTCTCTCGTCTGCGTAATTGGGACAGGCCCCAAAAAGATGGTCCAAATCCTCAAGAGTGTGACAAGTAGGGCAGTTTGGGCTCGTCGTTGCGTCAATTCGATGGATGGCAGATGCAGTATAGGCACAGCCTGTGCGAAGCCGGTGTAGTACGGAGGCGCTTGCACGTGGAAGCTTCGAAGGGACGCGTGGGGGTGGCCTCCCGTCAGCGGCGACCCGTGGGTCCGGATGATTCTGCGTTATCGCTTGGTGAATTAGCAGCTTGGCTTCATGAATCTTCGGCACCATAATAATGGGAGTTCCAAGCTGGTATGCCGCAGCTGCAAGAAGGTCGGCCGTCTCATTACCCGAAATGCCTACATGTGAGGGCAACCATTGGAATGATATTTCCCAGCCCTTCGCATGGAGGTCTCTTGCAAGGTGTGCAATGTATCGGGCATATTGAGCGGCATCATCAAGATTACCGAGATGTTGTAGTGCTATTTTTGAGTCGGTAGAAGTAAAGCCTTTCCCGTAGTAAGGAAGATTCTCCAGGGCGTCAAGTCCAAGCCTAAGGGCCACCAGCTCAGCGGTTGTTGATATGGCGTGGAAGCTGAGCCTTCTGGCATAAGACACATTCAGGTCAGGTATGTAGACCGCTGCGGTAGGTGACTTGCTGCTATGAAAAACTGAGCCGTGGGTGTATATTCGCATCCATCCCTGGTACACTGTCTCTATATGATCCTCTGTAGTGGTCCGGGCAACGACCTGTGCTGTGCTGCGTTTGCTATTGAGCGTTGGAACAATCTCATTTATGTTCAATGGAGGGGCATATGGTGGCGGTGCCGGGTAGTCGGTGTCAGGATCACCAATAAAGGCCATAAACTCCGTTGCCAGAGAACCAAGGCAAGAAAGTGGGCGTTGGCGAAGGCGATTCAGAAGAGGAGCAGTTGAGCGGCAGGCAGTTTGCCTCGCTATGTGCCGGAGTGTTAGTTTTCTACCGTGATTTTCGACTAGGTTTACCCTCGCTTCCACTAGTGTTGGAACGTTTGGTGAATATCTGGGTAATCCAAGGCGCTGACGGACTGCTACTCTCTGAAGAGTCTCAACTGCTGAGCTCTGGGCATTGCCGAGGTGCACCAGTGGCAGTGCGTATAACAACCTTGAAGGAATAAGACCTCTGTAGAGTTGCATCATCATTGCCTGTAGGTCCCCAATCTAGTGCCAATAATCATGCGGATAGCGTTGAGGTGTCAGGCGATATCTGATAAGGGTTGTCTTGACTGCTGGTCGCCAGGAGACTCGATTATCTAGGAGGAATCCTAGATAGGAGTATGTTCGAACCCTTGTCACGTTGGTCCCATTGATCGTGTAAGGTCGGTTGATCGAAGATCTGGGCGTAGGGTGGTATTGAAGAGCAGCTGTTTTGGAGGCCGATAACGTCAGACCAAGCCGAGATATCACGTCAATTATAGCGTCGAGGCCTAGTTGGAGTGTTCGCTGCATGTTACTGTATGAGCTAGTTGGGGCAGTAGCCCAGAGAGCAACATCGTCGGCGCAAATTCCGATGTTTATGACTGGAGAGGTTGTGTTCAAGGGCTGCAGGGCCTCCGGCAGAGCTGCCATTAATGCATTGAACAAAATGGGCTAATGACGCTGCCCTGAAGAACACCCTGGGCAACTTTCCGTTGCGAACTGCGCACACCTTCTAAGCGAACGCACATTGTACGCCCTGTCAGGAATGCACGAACAATTGCGAGTGCTCGGCCGGTAACACCAAGCCTGATTAGCTGAGCGAGAATGGTTTCGTGTGGGATAGAGTGCAAGGCTTTTTTGATATCAAGAAATATTGCCGAGGTTGCTTGGCGAGTTGCCTTTAATTGTTCCATGTCTGACACAAGGTCACCAATCGCGTCTGTTGTGCACCGCCGTTTCTGGAAGCCTGATAACTGATCAAGCAGAGCGTCAGATGTCTCAAGTTGCCAGTCAAGGCGTCTCAGGACTATCCGCTCCAGAAGCTTGCCGAGACAGCAGGTGAGGGGATAGGCCTCTAGGAGCTGATGTCCCCGGATAGCTTCTCTGGTTTGTGAATGGGAGCTACTTCAGATGTGAGCCATGCGCTTGGTAGAACCGCCGAGTGCCAGATGTCGTTCAGATATTCCAAAAGGCCCGGAAGGGCCGTTGCATCTAAATTGCGCAAGGCCTGAAAGGTGATCCCATCTGGTCTTGGAGCGGTGCGTTTGCGAGCAGAGTGGCGAAGAGCATGTTGCAGTTCCTTCAGCGTAAAGTGCACGTGGCTCGCGGCCGGTGTTGTTGGTAAAGTGTTAAGGCCGGTTCAGACACTTGCGTTTGAGTGCGTTTGACTGCGTTGCGCGCGTTGCGTCGAGAACCGAAAGCGAGTCACCGGCACATCTGTGCTTCGTATGAAGCGTGGAATCCAATTCAAGGAATCATACTGGCACGCGATATAAGCAGCAGGGATGTCCTGGTTTCTCGAGGCCGCAACGCAGTCAAACGCAATCACCCGCAACTGTCTGAACCAGGACAGAGGTGAATTCATCGGCAAGGAATTCTACTGCTTGAACCACAGTGATCTTCTGGGCGATGACAAAACCAAGAACGGGTGACCGTGGAACAGCGTGCCCGGCAAGGCCACGGGCCCCCCATGCGCCACGCTTGTTCTCCTCCACCAGGAGAGTGAAGCGACTCGCAACGCTGCCGCCATTGTCTTCTTTGTAATCGTTTGGAGTACTTCCGGAATGCTCTGTCTATCTTTCGATATCACTGAATGTCGTCTTGCTTTGATGTTTTAAGTGCTCGGCGCTGTGCCTGGCGTCGCGAGGCACGTAACTTGAGGTATTTTATGTCAGGGTTTGGCCGATATATGGGAATGATCACGGTTCTGGTCGCTTTGGATAACGCATTGGAGATGGCTGTCGTGTAATCCAAATTGCCTAGAGACATCATTTTGGCAAAGAACATGCGGTAAGCATCCCATTTAGTCACCTTGTAAGTCTTGTGTGTGGTGGGGCGTTCTTCTAGGGAAGTAATTTTGATTGGTAGGTGGTCGCTGCCCCAGCTATCAGGTTCCGCTGACCACAAGGCTTGTACAGGGGACGTAGTGAAGCTAAGGTCAAGTACACTTCCATCCACGCCAGCTCGTACGAAACTTTTTACTCCGTCGTTCAAGGAGTGGAGACCAAGGGCAGTTTCGACCACCTCTAGCGGTCGCCCGCGAGGTGTTGTTTTCTTATCCCCCCAGGTCTCGCTGTGGGCGTTAAAAGCCCCAAGAAACAGGGTGGCTGGTGCGCATCGCGAAAGAATTTCACGCAATGAGGATGAGTCCCACTGAACGTTAGGTCAAATGTAGACTGAGATGACAGTGACGTCTGAGTTCCCTTTTTTGATCGTCACAGCGACATATTCGGCGATGTTATCGCACAAGTCCGACAGGTCCACTTGTAATTGAGGTAGAGCTCGGTGTACGTATAATAATGCCTCTGGAGGATCTGTTGATGGGAAAGTTGCCCGAGGCGTACTATTCTAGATAACATAGGGCGACAGACAAATCAATTGTGGTTTGCAGTTTATCTCCTGGAGGGCTAGTACTTCAATTTGGTGCCTTTGTAAACATTGCCGTAAGTCGTCTATCTGATTTCGTAGTCCATTAACATTCCACTGGAGAATCGGAGGTATTAAACAGCGTCTTGCGCAGCGAGGAAGTCGATTTTGCGTCGATTGCAGTCCGACCTTATTAAGACGAGACTACTTCGACCAGGAGCCCGCAAATGGCAGGAGTATGTCGATTACTGTAACCCGTGCCTGAGCGAATGGAAAATTGAGAGACGTGAGAAAGGTACGTAGCTGTATGGCTAACGTACAAATCGCACTTCCGAGGCTTTGGGGCTTAGGTGTCGTATTAGATATTCGTTTAGCATCAGCAGGTGGCTCACTGTGCTTTCAGGTTGGCCGGGTCAGACCTCTTGAAGGGCCTTTTTTGGCGGTAGCTGCTGAAGCACTAGAAGGCTGAGTGCTTTGTCCAGACTGTGCTGGGGGAGCTGCTGAGGCGTCTGGAGCAGTTTTACCTGTCAAATTTTCCAAAGGAGGGAAGTTATCCTCGTTATGAAGTGGAATACTTGATTGCTTATCTTCTTTTGAACCTTGCGATCGTTTTCGAGGTGTCCAGTGTCTTCCAGTTCCACAGGCCTCTTGGTCGTTTTTGATAGCAGGTTTAGCGGATGTGTAGTTCACATTTTTTTAGCTTTTGTAGTTGATGATTTGTCTTTCTACTTTGTAGATGGCACAGACTTTTGATGTCGCATCATGGCGCTTCTTACAGTTGGTACATTTAGGCTGCTCAGCTGCACACTCATTTACTCCATTGTCGCCGCCGCAACGACTGCAGCGCTGTGCTTTAAGACAAGTGCTTGCAATGTGTCCGAAGCGGTTGCACTTCGGACACTGCCTTGGTTTTTCAAGGTAGGGGAGAGCTTTGTAGCGTGTATGCCCCGCAGTGACATATTCAGGTGAGGATTTGTTGCGAAGACCAGTTTGAGAATTTCTGACTTTCCAAGTCTTCTCACCTGGATTACTGAAGCTTTTTCTCTCATGGCTGCCAAGAGATCAGTGTCTTCGATGTCTGCAGATACTCCTCGAATAATATCCACAGATGCCGATGGTGGAGGAGGTTCGTAAGTCTGCACTTGAACTGTTCCTAGGTTCTTCAGTTGGAGGAGTGCTTTGGTGGATTCTACATTCTAGCATCGATGGACAGAAGATTAAATCGGTAGTTGGGCGGAATCTGAATGACACCGTCTGGGGCTAGGCTGTCCAGCTTTTATTTTGGTACCAGAGGGTTCATGTTGGAAATTATGGTGGTTGGTTCGGTAGGCTTAACAATGACTGTGAGATTATAACCCGGCTGGGTTATGATTGTGTCCTCTCTTGAATTTGAGCCGTGTCGTCTCTTCTTCGACGTATGGTTTTTCCACCCAGCTTCGTCTTCGAGGTCATCCATGACGCGGAAATGAGCGCCAAAGGAACAAGGACAGGTGAAGATGTGGACGACAACACGGGGAGCACTCGTAACATAAAGTTCATTAGAAAACACACATGCTTAAATACCTAAAATAAACCTTGTCACTTCCAGCGTCCCCCCTCTTTTTCCAAATATAAAAGTTCTTTATCTGATAAGGCCACCGACGGCTCGCTGATACAGATATCAGCCCCTCTTGTTTTGATGATGAATGCCTCGTGAATCTCTCTGGTTGTTTTTTTTTTTTTTGCTGTGTCGCCCCAGGATGATTGTGTTTGACAACTTCGGGGTGCACGGGCATCGATCACAATGCACGGCCATATGGCCTGACGGCGTCTGTTTGATAGTTGCCGGGCGCTCCCTCGCATGATCATTAATGCAGCGGCCTGTTTGCCCTACATACGAGTGCCCACAGGATAATGGTATATCGTAGACTACAGATGTTTTACAATCCACAAACTTCGTTCGGTGTTTCTTTTTGCATTCGTCACTAGCCTCTTCCGGAGCATTTATCCTTCTGCACAAGGCCAAGAGTTTCTTCGCGGCCGAAAAACAACCGGAACGTTGTAACGCACCCCAACTTTTTTTAAGTTGTGGGAGATTGCGTGAAGGTAAGGAATGATGGCCGGTCTGGTTTTTTGCCGTCCACGGCTGTTTAGGCGAACACCTCTATATTTCCTTTTCAGGCTGTCCGCTGCGTCAGTTAGAGATTTCCGCGGAAAACCCGCACTTTCTAGACAATCCACCTGTAACAGGAAGCTCCTGCCCATCTCATCTAGTCGAAAAAAATGTCCCTGGACATTTTTTTTCGTGGCTAAGACGCATACAAGGAACGTCCCTTTTTGGGTGATAGTGACAAAAAGAAACTCGTGGCAGTACCAGTTTTCCACCTTTCTCAGAACGCATTTTTCGTCATTAAAACTGTATGATGGGTTCCTGGTCCGTAGCTCAGATGAGGTGATTGACTTCCTGAAGGGTGGGTCTAGAGGGAAGTGTGATGCCTTTTCAATCGATGTTGAAGATAGTTTTTACTCTGTCCCGCATTAGGCCCTTTTTGCAGCTGTAACCAAATACATCGAGAGGAATGGAGAAACGGCCTTCCGGAGCTCCTGTGGTATGACTGTGGAGAAATGCATTGAACTCCTCTCTTTCTATCTTGAACACCCCTTTGTGTCCTTTGATGGTGAGGTGTATGTGCAAAAACAGGGCCTTTGCATTGGGTCGCGAGTGGCCCCCGTCTTCTGTAATATTTTTTTAGCACACTGCGACCAAGCTATAGCTGAAAGACTTGGAAATGAAGGCGATTTTAGAATTTTTAGGTATGTCGATGATTACCTTGTCACTGTCCTCGCATCTAAGGTGCTCACTGATATGGTTGCAGTTGATTTGATGGAAGCTTTTGCGGCCTGCCCCCATGGGTTGAGGTTTACCCATGAAAGAACCTCGGAAGGGTCTTTGCAGTTTCTAGATTTGAAACTTATGTTTTTAGAAGACCACATTGCTGGGCTTATTAACCCCGCCCTTAGAAGGGTGTACTCCCCTACGACTCCGCACATTCCAAACATGGTAAAACAAGGTATCGCCCAGTCCTGTCTCGGAGCTGCATTGGGCAATATAACTTGTTTAGCCGGGGGAGGGGGGGGGGGGAGCAAATTGCTTTCTCCAGCACCGTCTGAGCGATTCTGAACAAATGTTCCCCTACCACTGCGATTAAAAATGTGTGCCATTCCCAGGCAGCACAAAATGCATGGCCGGACTCTGGTCAAACCTATGCGGAGTGCAAGTCGTCAGCTTCTTGCGCAGGAATTCTGGGAACGTCAGAAAGACGCCGAGCTCTGATTGGCTCTGATTGAAGGATAGTGCGTAAACCTCAAAGCGCTCCTTTGAGGTCTACCCACTATTTTTTTTTAATCAACTAATAAGAGCTCGGCGTTCTGAAGTAACCACAACCCCTGCAAAAGAAGCAGACGAACTTGCGCTCGGTACAGTGACCGGTAAGTTTCTGGCTGGCCGATGGCTGGCCAAAATGCTCGGCCTACCGTTCGTTATGGTCCTTGGCCAGTGACTAGCAGTTCCGGCTGCCGAAGGCCAGCCAATGAGATTTGGCCAGACATCGGCCGGTACCTCGCCAAAGACCAGAGAGAGTGTTTGTGGCCGGGAGTGCCCCGCCGCCGTCGTGCTTCAAAACACTCATATTAAAAATAGCGCAAAAAAGACGGGACAAAAAGACGAAGAAGCACACAGGACAAGCGCTAACTGGCAACTAAAGTTTATTGAATGCTTTCATCCTTGCTATCGCTGTGCATGCGCTTAGTCTCGTCTCAACAAAAACACGGCGTACCGCCAAATGAGCAGATACAGCCCGCCCACCGCCTGTTCCAAAAAGTTAGCAAAACAGCTACATTACCTGGCCGCACAATCCGAACGAGGAAAGGAATAAAAAAAACGCCGCGTTAATATTTACAAGTTAGATAGTGTTAATGAAACTGCTCTCTTTCGGCTGCATATACACCGATGAGACGCTTATGCAAACGTCTTTGTCACAAGCATGTATTTTTGCCGCCTCCAGCAACTCTCGTTCTATCCTTCCTTTGTTGCGTCCCTCCACCTGCGCACCGTCCAGCGTGGGGGAACAACCACAGTTTTTACAATGCCCCGGCAAGTGGGAACCGTATTTGTTACCAAGAGAAGCGGCATGCTCTCGAAGTCTATCATTTAAGCAACGTCCCGTCTGCCCTATGTAAACACGACCACACGTTAAAGTAATCCTGTAAACCACCTCAGTGGCACAAGGCACAAACTTTGTGGCGTGTTTCTTGTTGCAAAGAGGTTTCTTCACTTTCGGCCCTCTCACCATAGCGCACAATTTTGACAATCTGCACGGGGCAGTGAAAACAACGTCCACGTCGAACTTAGACGCTATCATTTTCAGATTGTGCGACACCTTATAAATGTAAGGTAGCACTACAAAATTCTTTGGTTTCCTCTTAGGTACAACGGAAGAGCTTTTCAGCTTTTTTAAAAGGGATTCCGCAACTCCCTGTATTAAAACCGAGGGAAAGCCGTGCAGATTGTCAAAATTGTGCGCTATGGTGAGCGGGCCGAAAGTGAAGAAACCGGCTTGCAGCAAGAAACACGCCACAAAGTTCGTGCCTTGTGCCACTGAGGTGGTTTACAGGATTCCTTTAACGTGTGGTCGTGTTTACATAGGGCAGACGGGACGTTGCTTAAATGATGGACTTCGAGAGCATGCGGCTTTTTTTGGCAACAAATACGGTTCCCACTTGCCGGGGCATTGTAAAAACTGTGGTTGTTCCCCCACGCTGGACGGTGCGCAGGTGGAGGGACGCAACAAAGGAAGGATAGAACGAGAGTTGCTGGAGGCGGCAAAAATAAATGCTTGTGACACGTTTGCATAAGCGTCGTATTCAACGAGGAAATAAAATTAAAAACAACCGACGTAAAAATTGGGATCGTATTGTTTTTTAAATTTAAATGTGTTATAGCCAACGAATATAGCCTTAGCGCTTTCCTGTACTATTCATGCTTCTGAAAAGAGCACCCGCGCGTTAGTGTTGTGTTCTTTTACAGGTCTCCTAAACTTTTTTTTTAATATAGGACAATTTCCACAATGACGTGAAGGGCTCATGATAATGGTATGTAACATCAACGAGCATCTAATATTTGATGTGATTTTTTGGGAGCTTGATACTGACTAGCATCGTAGCATCGTAGCAACGGCGAGGTCCAGTCAACATTACTCAGATACACTGTTTTGCGCTTTTTTTTTCTCGGTCAAGGAGGTCTTTTACACCCGATTGAAGGCTTATGCAAAGTGCAGAACAGCTAGGCAACCTAACAACTTCGTTTCGCACATGAATGATAAAGACAATCGTGCTTAAAAGCAAAGGTGAACGCTCGCTTTCTTTACGCGGTCTCATTATCACGATACCCTTACATTTCGAGAAACATGTTCGAGATGTAGTCGAAAGCGTAAAGCGGGCTCTTGACTGCTAACCTGAACCTGTTGGAGAGTTTGACAATCGCGCGTGCTCGCCTCCCAACAGATCGGGTTCGCGCTGCGAGAGAAGCTTTTTTCTTTCTACTTTTGCTGCAAGCAAACTTATTTATGAGCACTGGTCAAATTCTATTGGTGACGTGCGCGATCGAAAGCGTCGTTGTGGTCGGCCTTCCACAATTGGCCGAATGCTGACTATGACGTCAGCAAAGGATTTCTCATCGACGGAAATAAACGGAATGGGAGAACTTTAATTTTGACAGTGTTGGCAGTGTTGATTTGAGAGCGCAATGATTTCAGGCTTCCACCATGCTAATTACAAACACCATTTCACTTGCTGTTCGCATGGTAATGACGTCACGAGAGGGAACCACATTAGGGCTCCACCAAAACATCTCGCCGCTAATTGCGAGTAAGCATGAAATGTAACTCTACTAGTGTATTCGCACGAGAGATATATCTCCGCGGCGAAAACTTGAAAAATCGGCTATGTCACAAACCTGCGAGGAGGAAAAGCCGCGTCGGAGAGGACGACACTCGGACAAGGTATATGTATCGATGGTAGCGAAGCTTCCATAGAAGCCCATAGGCGCAAAGATGGCGGCTCATGGGGCGCAGCGCTATCTGTGAGATGCGCGGCATTGTCATTAGTCATGCTCACCTGTGACGTACAGGAAGTGACGCTTTATTAAAAAGAAACACGATATGACCCAATTTCCTCATGATTGTGACGTCACGATTGTTTTTGCGCGAAATTTAAACGATTTTCGCCGGTGGCGCGAAATATAAATGCTTTTTTTCAGATGTTCCACATGCCTGCGCAAGTACCGTCCTTTATACCTTGCTTCACGCGTCATACCCTTGTTTGTATCAATCATTCCCATGTAATCCCTCTTACAAAAGAATTATTTTTTATCAGTTCTTGGAACCACCAATTAGTTACTATCTTTCTCAACTAAGCAGTGTCTTACAGCACGCCTATGAAGGCATACTTATTATTGTAACAATGGCTTGTTTGCCAAGAAAGACAAAAAGGCACAAGCTTGGTTTACACAGTTTATTATATACGAACTCACAACACCACCACTGAACACTTAAAGATTTAAATGTAAACATTTTCGACGGACATCCGTCTTGTTAGGAATGATATATAAAACTTCAACTTGAAACTCTAACCAAGCTTTATTAAAAGCAAAAATCCCGACGTTTCGGAACCAACTCGGTCCCTTGATCACGGGTGACTGTTTTTGTCCCGCGGAACGGCCTGCCCACGAACCCGAACACCCCCGGGTGCTCTCCGGATTATCCCTCTTAACCCCGAAACGTAGCTGCTGGGAAGGGTCCCTGTCGACCGGTTTACGTTGCCACGTGTGCATTGGATATGCCACGACTCTAACAGAAGGCGCCTCCGCCAGTTTCTCTCCATTCCGAGGATGGAGCTGTTGTCGAGGTCAATGGAGTGGTTTGTCTTCTCGACGTGTTCAGCCAGCGCGCTTCCCTCCACATTCTTCTTCACGATGTCGTAGCGGTGGCGCCGCAGGCGCTCTGGATAGTTTTTCGTTTCCCCAAGGTACGACGCGGGGCAGTCACCGCAGGGAATTTTGTAAACCAGTCCCTGAGCCCTCTCCCTCGGGGGCGATCCTTTGGTAGGGGGAGAAGGCCGCCGATGGTCGAGACTGGCTTGTGTGATGCCGCTATGCCGTACTGTCGTAGTACTCGGGCGAGAACCTCGCTTGTGCCCTTGATGTAGGGTACACACACGCGAGTGGGGGGAGGGGAGGAGTGATCAAGGGACCGAGTTGGTTCCGAAACGTCGTGATTTTTGCTTTTAATAAAGCTTGGTTAGAGTTTCAAGTTGAAGTTTTATATATCATTCCTAACCAGACGGATGTCCGTCGACAATGTTTACATTTAAGTCTCTTTGCAATGACTACGGTCCTGTTGTGGTGCGGCTTGACAAGCGATATGTGCACCTCTACAACTCCATCTCTACCGTCAAAACCCACCTCACTCTCAACAAGACTTGCAAGGAACTACGGTTAATCCCGAAGAGTCTCCGCCTGAAACGCCTGGTCCACACCACCGAGGGTCACAGGATCGTCGAGCAGGCCGAACGTCGTCTGCTCGACTCCAGGATTCAAGAATGCCGGGAAACTGTCAGGAAGAAGGACTTGGATCTTTTCTTTTTGCGAAGACAACTGGAATACCGTGCTCCGGAGCATTTTCCTTCCATCGGCGACTTTGCCAGATCTGCTGCCACGTCGGCCACTGAGAGAAGGAGTTCGGACCACCAGAAGAAACTCGTATCTCTCCAATTGCGTCCCGTCTTTTCCCAAGAGACCAACAAAAGGTTCGTAAAAAATCTGTCTTCGCGAGAACTCTCTGAGACCGAGACTCGTGTTCTGGCAAAGGGAAACAAATTCAACCTAACCACAACAACGCCGCCTATTGCTTCGATGGCAGCTGCTGTCGATTATGGCCTGCGTGAGTTAGACCCCTGCATCCGTGAAGAAGCCCGCCTCAAGGCCATCGGCGTGCTGTCCAAGGCGCACTGACGGGAGCAGTTAAATTACACGCCGGAAGAGAAACAAACCATTCAGAACTTGAGAGAAGGCAAGAGCATCGTCGTCCTCCCTGCCGACAAGGGGAACGCAACCGTGCTACTCGACCGCGCAGACTACGATGAGAAGGCGCTTCAGCTTCTCAACACCGACGCATTCATGATTCTGCCAAAGGACCCGACTGCCAAGATTCAGGCAAGTCTAAACAAAATGCTCTCTACGATGTTTGATGGGTATCCCGAGTCCCGAGGCCTTTACTTCGGTCTCATTTGCCGGAACAGGTCAGCGCCGGCCTTTTATGGCCTGCCGAAGGTGCACAAGCCAGATGTCCCCCTCCGACCCATAGTGGATGTCACCACTTCTCCGCTACGTGCGTTGTCCAACCATCTCCACCGACTGCTGTCGCCACTAACCGGGAAAACCGACACGTACGTCCAAAATTCTGGACACTTCATCGAGCTCACATCGGGCCTCGAACTGCGGGACGACGAGAGCCTCGTCTCCTTTGACGTCGTGTCGTTTTTCACAAGTGTGCCAGTGCCTCTGGCAGTGTCTGTGACGCGGGCAGCCCTCTCGTCTGACACGAGACTCTCCGAAAGAACGTGCCTTGAGGTGAACGAGATTTGCCGTCTACTATAATTCTGCCTAACCAGCACTTACTTTTCTTTTGCTGGCCGCTTCTACAGACACACCAGTGGTACGGCTATGGGTGTTGTGGTCTCCGTCACTGTGGCAAACCTCGCAATGGAGGCGACCGAGAGAAAAGCCCTGGACACTTTCTCCCCAGGACCCGTGTGTTTCCTGCGGTATGTCGATGACTGCTTTTGTGTTGTAAAGACCAGTGAGATCGACCGTCTCCACACACATCTAAACTCCATCGAGCCAGCGATTCAATTCACGATTGAGCACGAATCAGATGGCTGTCTCCCCTTCCTAGACGTCTGTGCAGTGAGATAGTCTGGCCGCCTGAACTTCCATGTGTATAGGAAGCCGACACACACAGGCCGATACCTGGACTTTTCATCGAGCCACCCTAGGACACATAAGTCTTCCGTGGCTTCGGCACTCGTCAGACGGGCGATCACGGTCTGCACTTCAGAGGAGACGCTTCGAAAAGAGATCGAAACAATCAAACAAGACCTGCGGAAGAATGGCTACCCAGCTAGATTTGTAAAAAGCACAATCAGGAAACTCCGACGCACCCTTTCAACTCAAGACGCCGCCCCTCCCCCCACCCGCGTGTGTGTACCCTACATCAAGGGCACAAGCGAGGTTCTCGCCCGAGTACTACGACAGTACGGCATAGCGGTATCACACAAGCCAGTCTCGACCATCGGCGGTCTTCTCCCCCTAGCAAAGGTTCGCCCCCCGAGGGAGGGGCTCAGAGACTGGTTTACAAAATTCCCTGCGGTGACTGCCCCGCGTCGTACCTTGGGGAAACGAAAAACTATCCAGAGCGCCTGCGGCGCCACCGCTACGACATCGTGAAGAAGAATGTGGAGGGAAGCGCGCTGGCTGAACACGTCGATAAGACAAACCACTCCATTGACCTCGACAACAGATCCATCCTCAGAATGGAGAGAAACTGGCGGAGGCGCCTTCTGTTAGAGTCGTGGCATATCCAATGCACACGTGGCAACGTAAACCGGTCGATGGGGACCCTTCCCAGCAGCTACGTTTCGGGGTTAAGAGCGATAATCCGGAGAGCACCCGGGGGTGTTCGGGTTCGTGGGCAGGCCGTTCCGCGGGACAAAAACAGTCACCCGTGATCAAGGGACCGAGTTGGTTCCGAAACGTCGGGATTTTTGCTTTTAATAAAGCTTGGTTAGAGTTTCAAGTTGAAGTTTTATATAACACTTAAAGATAGATATGGCGTTAAAAACATAGTGAAAAGAGGTTCGGACAACTCTATGCGCGCACTTTAATACTCTCAACAGGAGGCACGTTTACGCATTTATCTTGCACTGTTCACGTTGAGAGCTCGTAACTAGATTTAACCATATCAATCACAAGTGGAAGTGCGGGGCTATGCATGTCTTTTGCATGTGAATGTCCACGTGAATTAATGCTTCAAGAGATTGAAAATAGAGACTTTTCGTTATAGTACATGCGCTCGCCACAAACATATTGTGCTCCACAGCTTGGCTGTCTATGCGAGCGTTAGTACGCAAGAAACTGCAACTAATTGACAGGAAAAAAAAAAAAAACATTAGAAAAAGGTTATTAATTCGCTCTGCTGCAAATTGTTAGCACCATACTGACTCACTGATTTACCTTTCATCGCAGTTTGATAGACATTTGTATACCTCAGACAACCAAACATTCAATCCAGGTTTATGTTTCAAGTCGTCACACTGCACAAGTAAACATCGAGGTCAACGCTCGTTCTCACACACTCTTCAATCGTGCACAGGGTGTGTAGGGTGTCTATCAACCTGGAAAACCTAAAATTCTCAAGTAATGCGGATTATATTAAAAGGACAAGGTAATATAAAGGAAGCCATAAAAAGTTCCTAGTAAGTAAGAATGATAAGCGAAAGTGGAACGGCAGCGTGCAACGAAGCACGATGATTGCACAAGGATTGCACGGTGGTGCCGCTGCACTGAATAGCGTGGCTTGGCACGTCACTAGGCAGCGCAGGCCACTAAGCACTCCCTGAACCGAAGTAACGGTCAACATTTTATCGAAATAGTCAGGAAAACCTTTTGGGAAAATTGGGGAATTCGGAATCAGTGATTTGGTAGACACCCGGTCCCATCATTCAAGTGAGAGACGTCATCTGGCACTATAGAGCGAGGGTCGAATGAATCTAACATATTTTAAATAAAATTAAAAAAAAAACCAGTTTTGCAGAGCTGTGACACTGAAATTTTGATATTGATCCATGAAAAACTCAAGTTCATCTAGCTGAATCGATACGTTAATTGCAGTGTCTGAGCATGCGAAACGGACTTTTACACTTTATTTAAACTATGCTAGATTCATTTCGTCATCGCTGTAGACAATGTCAGCAAAGCGTGTGATAATTTTGAGGTATGTACTCGCACAATCGGGTATGCTAGCGCGAGCATTGAATGTAACATGTTGTCTCATCTGCACAGCCTCTGGACTTGTTGCTTGGTTTTGCGTCTCACAGCTGCATAAAGGAGCTCAGTATTCTTTTTACGGGCAAACCAATGAAGCCTCACCCTTCAAAATAAATCATCATAGACATCCTCACTGCAGAGAGTAGCAGTTTTTCGACCTTCTCATGAAGAGTGATACACAACGCCTTCCCAACGCCTTCTTTTAAAACAAGACTGTCAACTGATGCTACAAAAAACCTTCACACAAGCTTGAACGTTTAAGCTTCTCGCATGCTTGAACGAAGGAAACAAAGCAAGGTGAAGGGACTGAGAGGCTTCCAAAGTCACCTTCAGCCGTTCCTTTCACACTCAAATACAACAACACTTGGCTCTCATCAGAAAAAGTGGCATTCTTGATTTGCAATTCACATTCCTGAGTCACGTTTTGACATGTATGATACTTGACAAACCTTGTTACCAGCCATCCAGCAAAGTAAACCATGTTGTTAAGTGAAAATAAAGAGGGATAACTACAGGATGTGAGGTCAGCTGCACATTGTGGAATTGAGCTTCCTAGACTAAGTGAAGGTGAGGGAGCTGAGAGACCAACCGGAAGAGCCGCTAAAAGAGTTGCCATGTCCTCTTCGTAGTTGCTCTTGTCGGACAGTTTAAACAAGTTGATAACTAGGAGATGCCTAAAGGCTGCCTGAAACTGCCGGCAAGAGGAATAGGCGTTCGCACCAGACTTTGAACTTATTACGGAGAATGTGTTTTCGAGAGCATCTTGGTTGAGATGGCGAGTCAGAAGGTATCTGAAACCATACTCAGATGTCAGGCACCTTGTGTCAGGTGCTCACAAATCAGCATCACAGACCGAATGGCCAAGGAGATACCGCGAATGCAAGCAGGCTGCCGTGGGCACCCAAGAACGTTAAGGCTTTCGAACATAAGACGGCATTCTTTCAGAAACTCTTTGTGAACAGAGCCTTCGTGCATTGCAGACACATATGCACTCTTCCCGCGTTTCTGTGAGCTGTTCAAGCTATCAAAAAGACGATCCATTTTTTTTAATAAACCGGGCCGTGTGAATAGCTTCAACTGGCAGTTGCTGGAAAGTTACCATGGCAAACATTGCAGCAGCACA
The DNA here is from genome assembly GCA_013358835.2 of Ixodes persulcatus. NCBI lineage: Eukaryota > Metazoa > Arthropoda > Arachnida > Ixodida > Ixodidae > Ixodes > Ixodes persulcatus. Next base: position 154,721 of record JABSTQ010011515.1, read on the forward strand.
GTGATTACGGAATATTTGCGCTGCTACCTTCACTGACATCTTGGAGGCAAAAGTCAAATTAAAATGCTTTTCACTGAGCCTTGGCATGGATCGGATTTCAAGCTGTTTGTCTTTTTCGTAGCCTTCCCTGAGGAAAGAACTTCTCAATGTGTGGTCCCCAACTTGAAAATTGTACTTGACGAACATTTTTCGTAGCACTTCAGCAGATGCGGAACATCAAATAGAAAAAAAAAAAATGTGGCTTCTCATTCACAGTTATGCAGGGCTTCTCAGAGGTAACAAGGCCATTAAAAAGAGCAACATTTTTATTCCCTTGGTCACATACGACAACTACTGGCTCCAGGCCGGCTTTCACATGCAAATTGTGGCACTGAAAAATGAGGTCTTGCAAAATGTTGGCAGGTGTTCCCCCATGAGCAACAAAATAGCCAAGTGGCTGCTTCCATGGCGTGGGAATCCCTTTAGCCATAAACACAAGAGCTTTGCTTGCGAGCTTATGGCCTCTTCCGATGTTACTTTCTTGGAGCCCTTCAAACCTGTCCACAGAAGGGTTGTACGAGAGCTCTTTCGTGACGTGCATCTCGTCAAAGACAATGATACATGGCTTGTCTTAGGTGAAAAAGAAGATGCACGTCTTTTGACAAGTTCGAAAACTTCTGGGTAAAAACCAACCCTCAGGGGAACACGCTGAAGCCAAAGCTGTAACGACCTAACGGATGGGAGCCTCAACGATTGCCTACAGTACCGGTAACCCTTAGGGCTGTGAAAGTACAAGCCCAAGGCAAAGGCTTTGTTCTGGCTGCACCACCGCCTGCCGAACCTGCTTGCATTGGACATCTTCAGCTGAGCTTCCACAAGGGCAGCAACGGCTGGAGACACAAGGCTACGTACACTTTCAACTATCTCAGTGACAGTCAGCATATGACGCCGTCGCTGCAGTCGTTGCTGGGGTCTCTTGTTGTGTTTCCAAAGCTGTCGAAGTTTGGACCTCAACACGTCCATCTTCCCCTTGCCCTCGGTGCGGGTGGCACAGGACCCTGCAAGGGGAAAGCAAAAGCAATTATGAAACGTTTCGAGAAACAATGAAAGAAACAATGTGCCTCCACTGTAGAAAATGTGGAAGAACAAGTAAACTTTGTGCATTATGACAGACACCTACGTTGGTGAGAAACTGCAGAAGTCGAAGTCGCCGACGCATCATAACCGGTAGGGGAAGGTTCGGGCGCCCACACATCGTTTCCTCCAGACGGCAGACCATGTCCATCCATCGCATATGTGTGATTCTCTACAAAAAACAAAACAAAAAGGAAACAAAGTGACAGAGTGGTTGCAAAAAGCTGAACCAGCTATAGCTGGTCAAGTACTACGCAACAAAGTAATCTTCAAAGACTGTCCTAAACAATGCACGCTATCAAAACTTACCATGAGCTCTGGTTGGAGGGCTAGTCTTCGTGCTAGAGGTCAGAGCCGTGAGACTGCTCCCAACATCTGCAAAGCAATGACGAGGCAAATAAAAAAATCTGTCAAAAACATCAGTCATTCTATTGTTTCAGGATATTCCTGTGGGATGCGACAAGCTACATTAAAAACATGGTCATAAATGTTTTGCATGTTTCCCAAGAAAGCACAAGTACTGGGAACACACTCTATCATAGAAACGATGACTACTATGCGACAGTCCGAAATATATAAGAAACATGGCCTGCAACACTTCTCCGCCAATATGCAATTGCTTTTTCCTTGTTCCGTAGTGTGGTGCGTGTGACACCGTGATGATGTGGGCCCACCGGTGCTACTGCTGCTGGCCATTGTGGGCTCGCCCTCGCTGATCAATTGGCCAGGGCTGCTGCTCTGGACCGCATCTCCGGCACCTATGCAAAGTTAAGCACACACGTTATGTACACTGAAACAGTTCCCTGTATCTGCATGTAAAATACCTTTTGAATAATCTTACCTTCTCAGTAATAATGAAAACAAGATTTCGTGCTCACCCTCAGTGGTCAAATATGCTGGTATAGCATCACGACGCAGCCTTCCTCGATAAAGAATGCTGAGGGTTTTAAGGGGTGTATCTCAAAACGTCCCATTCGCATTTGAACCTTGCACATTTCGTCCCATTCTTATTTGGTCCTTCTCGGTTGAACCTTCTCATAAGATCCGAATCTTTTTTTTCGCAACTGGGCCCATTCTCATTTTGCCCGTTATCCGAAAACGTCCCATTCGCATTTTGACCGTGCGCATTTCGTCCCATTCTCATTTGGTCCGCCTTGTTTGAACCTTCTCATAAGATCCAAATAGTATTTTTTTTCAACTGGACCCATTCTCATTTCGCCCGTTCGCGCTACGACCAAATGGCACTAGTTCGGCATGCTTCTAACGTTGTTATGCCTTCGCGGCTTTGTTGATGAGCCTTACCTTGCTTGGGCCCCCAACATACCATCAGATATATGTTATGTTTCGAGTACGCACTGAGAATCGTGCAATGACGCCTACTTCCCTTCCTCTAAGCCAACGAAAACAAAAACGCGATGAACATTTAATCTGGAAACTGTTTGAACAGAAATAGCATACATTATAGAAGTGGTGGCATTGATCTAAGTCAAGAGACCTCAAACAACGTGACATTTCGGAATATGATCTGGCTACGATAAATAGTTGTTCTGTTTCATTGTCAGCTAGTAGCTTTTCACGACGACCTCGACGTACTGCTAAAATCCTTAGCAGAGAGAGTATGCCGGTAGCGAGGCACCGCACGCACGCACGCACGCACGCACGCACGCACGCACGCACGCACGCACGCACACGCACGCCTACACACACACACCTACACACACACACACACACACCAAATAATCAATGTATTTTTTTAATAATACCAAAAAAGAAAACGATTTTGGTATGGAATGCGTCAAGTGTGACGGGTTAAAGTTAGATATTTCTGAGAATGGCTGTTTTGAAAAGGGCCACGTGAGAAGGGCGAAACGAGAACGGGCCCGAATGAGGAGGGTTGAAATGCGAAAGACGAAACGGGAAAGGGCCAATGGCGACGGGTCAAAGCGAGGAGATCCTTTTGAGAATGGTTGTTTTGAGAAGGGCCAAGTGAGAAGGGCGAAACGAGAACGGTCTCAAATAAGGAGGGTTGAAATGCGAAGGACGAAACGGGAAAGGACCGAATGCGACAGGTCCAAGAGAGAAGATGTTTTTGGGAATGGTTGTTTTGAGAAGGGCCAAGTGAGAAGGGCGAAACGAGAATGGGCTCAAATGATAACCACCCGGCTTTAAGTGCCTGGAGCATACCGCCCGTTCCCGCAGCTGCTGTGGTGTCTTGTTCTGTAGGCTTGTGTTCCGGCAGAACTGAACCCAGACTCTCCACCTGAATGTGAAGCAGTGTATTACTTTACATACCCTGGGCTAAAGTCGACATTTAAGAAAGAAACAAGATTACACAATAATGTTAGCGATAAACTAGTGACATCATTGTACTTGGTTTCCCGTCTGGGTCCAGAGAACGCCATGAGCGCGGAGCACACCTCTGTGCCCGAGAGGTTAGATAGGTTCACAACGCAGATGATTACATTACTAGATTCCCGAGCACGACATCCACAGCAAGTAGACCTGATAGTCGCCAACATGTTAGAGGGACAACACCAAACACGTTTCAAGCAGAAATGATGTTTTAGTGTTATTCACACCATAATATGAAAGTTCGTTAAAACTGAAATGTTCAGTCATTGTTTCTTATTAGGTTTTTGGGGTCACGCAGCCGTTCAGCAGAGGTAAAGGAAAGCCGCCACTAATATCTGAGATTAGTTTCGTCTCGCGCAGCTTGGAACGAAGACTGGACCCAAAAAAACTCAATCAACGGCTGCCTATTACTAAATGAGCATGCATGAGGGCCCATAGAAGAGGTCAAGAGCTTACCAGACATCACCGGACAACGGACATCACGGTATCACACATAGTTGCAGCGGACACAGCTGCTAGAAGTTTTCCTTGCAGAGTCCACAGGTAAACGATGGAGTGTGATGCCAGCGGTGCAGTCATCACTTGGGCAGCGCGCTACCGAGCAGCGTCTCTTTACATGAGGCAGGCTCATCGTCCCGACGAACGGTGCCTTGAACGCGCCCGGCGGGCGCTCGACGACAAAACCCGCAGAACGGAGCAATAGGCCAGTACAAACCGTTCTGCACTCGGATACGTGGGAAACCTTAATACCACGAATTCGTTAAACGATTGCAAAGTGAAAGTTTAACGGGAGCTACGAAATGCAGGCACACTGGCAAACGCCAACAATGCAAACACGAGGCGTGCAAGGACTGCGAACTTCTGCCGACGGCGAAAAATAGCGATGTTGTGGATGTCGCAACAAGTATGTATACCATAATACATATTAAACATAACCTAAAAAAGGCACCCAACTGAACATGCTTAAACTAAGTTATTATGAATAAATAATACTTTGATTTAAAGTAAACTATATTAAACACCGAAAATGTGTCTTCAATATTTTATCAGCTTAGTGTTTCGCCGCGCAAAACACAGTCGCGCTGCGGTAGCGCGGCCTCCAGGGTGATGACGCTGACGATTGGTTTTGGGCCGCTTTTTTGCTCCACTTTCGCGACCTTGACTCGGAGATAACCGGGCTAGCATTCGCACGACGGAGTCGGCTCTGTTCTCCGTTGAGGCGCGGCGAAGAGCAAAATTGTTCCGCCCCCTGTACTCACGCAGTCCGGGGTGAGAGTATCCCCAGTATCCCTAGTGGCGCAGTTCGCCGCTTCCCTGTTTGCGAGTGCGGCGGAAATATGGACACTTCCAAGCGCAAGTTGCTCGCGTTGGCCCTCTTCATTGACGAAAGTTTTGAGTGCGACGAAGCGGCCGCAAACCAACCAAAGCTGTGGGCCAGGGAGTGTGTTCTGAATAAGCAAACGACCATGCAGAACAGTTTGGTGCCCGAACTGCGCCTGCACCAACCCGAGGGCGTACCGGGAGCTACTGCGCATGGACGAGACAACGTTCAAGGGGGTCCTGGATCGCGTCGGGCCCCTGATCGAGAAACAAATGAGACACCAACATGAGACAAAGCGTGAAGCCCGACACGCGACTCGAGCTCACCTTGAGGTTTTTAGCCACAGGTAAGTCAAGTTTCTCCACTGCATGGTTTCAGCTTGTGATAAAGCCCCGATTGGATGGCAGTCAGAAGTATCGTGCGCGATCGAGAATACGAAACTGCGTTTTTTGGCCCGCATAAATAAACTCGCATGGCGGAAAGCTGTAAGTCTGCCAGAATATGACGCCAGCGGTGGTGTCTAAATGCGAACGATCGAGAACGTGACGTTACCTTGATCTGACGTTATAAGAGAAAAACGAAAGTTTCCCCATGATAATAATAAAATAACCTAAAATACAATACTTCATGCACCCCATCTCACAAGTTGAGTGTAGCACCGGTAAAGCTAAGGTGGTGAGAAATATGAAAGCAAACAGCTGTTGACGCGTTTTCGACGCTCCTACAAGTTATGGAGCAAGTTACGGTTCAGACGAGGGCTAAAACGCAAAATTTAGATCCCTAACTACTTTGTGGGAGTCGTAAATCTAACAGGTGTTTGGATCAAGTGTTCACTTTTATATTTAGTGTTACCTTTTATATTTATTAAGATAGTAAAAGCGCGTTTGCGGGGATAGGTGCCTGCTCTGCACGAGTTCTTTCCCTCTTCGAACTTGCACTAATATAGGTGTGCATTTTATTTCCAGGAGAAAGGCAGAAGAGCTTGGCTTATCAGTTCCGGCTGGCACCAGCCACAGTGCACGAGGCACTGTGGGAAACGTGCCTCGCCATTTGCAGCACGCTGGATCACCTGGTGCGCACACCTGCCACAGAAGCAGAATGGGTGGAAAAAGTTGAGGATTTCAAGATGCTGTGGCAATTTCCCAACTGTATCGCCGCCATTGATGGCAAACACGTTCAAATCGTGAAGCCCGCAAAATCTGATAGTTTATACTATAACTACAAGAAAACGTTTGGTGTCGTCCTTTTTGCGCTCACAGATGCCAGGTACAACTTCATGTACGTTGACGCTAGCTCCTATGGCTCTGCGAGCGACGGTGGTGTCTGGTCGAGGACGCCCTTGGGTAAGCAGATCGCTAGCGGCAGTGCAAACTTGCCCGAAGCAGTTGCCCTGCCCAACTCGCAGCTTCAGCTTCCAGCTGTAATCGGAGGTGATGACGCGTTTCCGTTGGGCGAGCACCTGATGAAGCCGCACTCCAAGAATAAGCTCACGAAAAAGGCGTCATTCAACGAGCGTCTGTCGCGATCCAGGCGTGTTGTGGGGAATAGCTTTGACCAGCTGGCCAGCATGTTTCGTGTTTACCACACAAGTATTTACGCACAGCCAGACAGTGTGAGGGCCCTCATCAAGGCAACGTGCATTTTGCACGACCTGCTAAAGCAGGGTTCAAACCCCGCACCCAACCCACCACCCAAAAACGCCTCGGATAAACCCACAACAAGCGCAATGTTCCCTCTGAGGCCGTGTAGTGCTAGGTATGGAGCAAGTGCTGGATTTATCCGGGATGAGCTAAGTATTTTTCAACTGCAGGCGCTTTGCTCTAAACGCTACGTAGAGACCCGAAAATGTAGCACAACCTATAGGCCGTATACTTTCCGGTTTTAACCGAAAAACACCGATAAACATCCGCCGGTGTCGAAGATAAAAAATCGGTTAAAACCGAAAAATACCGGTTTTTGGACATTTTTGTACAAGCAGCAGTGTTTTTTTGTTTGTTTTTTACCGAGCAAGTTTTATGTAGACGTTTGTCAGACACTTTTTGTTTTTGTTTTTACGGTCGTTTGGGGATGATTGTCAGCATAGGTCTCTTAGTAATCGAGGTGTGTTTTTTTCTATCAGTGCTGGTTTCTTTGACCTTCAGTTTATCTCCCCAAAAGTTTGGCCTCATTGTGCCCTTTTGTAGATTGCCCCGTTGAAGGTTGGCCTCCTTTGTGGACCCTAGTTGGGTGGTTTGAAGTGTCTTTTATTTTTTGTAAATCGAAGCGTGTCTGAACTTAAGCTGAAACGAAGTATATATCACAATCATGAAGTATCAGGAACATTTTGTATCAGATGTAAATAAAAGTTAAGCCGGTTCTTCTCTTCATTGTTCGTTTCTCTTTGCCTATTTTCCCTCGATAAACGCCGTTTTAAGCGACTGCACGAGACAATTTACCGAAATGCACCGGCATTTTGGAAAGAAATAAACACCGAAAAACATCCCCCGATTTTTTACATAAATCAACACCGGAAAGTATACGGCAAAGGTAGAGCAGCTTAGAGCGGTAAACCGGAATTACATTAATCAGCGACAAATGAGCCCCTTCCCCATGGCCGCTACTGTTGTACGGTTTCTTGACCACTTGGGTAATATTGCGAACTGTCTCGTGTACCAGTTTTTGTGGGAGGATCATTGTCAAGCATAATTCATGCCTGTTTCCCGAGAAATGTTTCCTTATCTTTAAATGATTTTTCCCTTATGGTTTCTCAGACATATAAGTACTCATGGCCAGCACTACCAATCTCTGCTTAGTTATGCTTCATTTGTTTAAGTTCTGTTCGTGTGTACATGCAAACGTTTTATTTAGTATGTTGCAACAGCGTTCATGTCATTTCTTTTTTGTTTGTTCTCCTATATAATACACCCCATGTGAAATTACCACCGAGAATACTAATTTTAAAAGTTTTGGCATAACAATATAATGTGAGCCCTTGCATGAGAAATTGCTGTGAGAGTCTCTTCAGAAAATGTGTCATTAAAAACTATACTTTCCCACTTACCGTTTTCGAGTGGAGTGTGTCGCCCCGTAGCATGACAGCTCTTGCTCTTTCTACTCCATCTGCTAGTGCAATTCAGGCCCGTAGCCAGAGAGGGGGGGGGGGGGGGGGGGGGGCTAGGGGGCTTCGCGAATGTCAAGCGATAGGCTCTTTTTTTTTTCTTTCTTGCTTTTTGCAAACACGTTGGTTCGAGGTATGTCCATGCGCACGATGGACCACCGGTTCAGTCCATAGACTCCAGATTTGACACAGATGCAGTTTTCACGTGGAGATCGAGGCTGGGAGACCTGTATGAGTCGGTAAACAGAGAGGGGGTCCATCGTCCCGCAGCACCACATGCGACACCGAGCAGATACTTTCATGCCCATGTCCTGCGGCGCTGAATACATCGGCCAAATAGGTCGCTGCCTAAACGACCGGCTCCGGGAGCCTCACAAAGAAGTAGAGGAAGCCGCACCCAACAGTCGGCACCCGACAGACACGTAAAGACGGGATTGTCGCGGCTGCGCTTCCTACTTTGCCTCCACGACGACGCTGGTAAATCTTCGTGACCGTGTCGGAAGGAAGATTATAAAAGCCTTTCGAATGGTGACGAGCCCGCAAATTATAGGCTCATCGTTTCTTTTCTCAGAAAAACCTGTGGGCCCCGGCGGCTCGACTAATGCCCTTTTATTCCTAAATCCCCCCCCCCCCCCCCCCCCCCGCCGCCCTCTTTCTTCTAATGCTTGGAAGTCGTGGCATTAGCAAGTACCCCACCCCACGAAAAAACGTTCCTGACTACGGCCCTGGTGCAATCGATGAAATTTCCTTTGTGACCAATGAATAAGCTATGTTTGTTTTTGTTTTCATGTTTGTGTGTCTTTGTTTCAACAAATGTTTCTAGTGGTGTTTTTGCCCTCACCATGCCTTGGTTCCAAAACGTAAGCTGGCAATATCCGGAAATAAGAAATTGATAACTTGAAGCGAAATTCCCTAAGGCAACACCCTTCATTGAAATAAAAAGAAATATTAAATATGCTCATTATTTATTTGTCCAAAACCAGCATGCGCACAGAAAGCAATAGAAAAAAATCAATTACACATTTCATACATACATTGCAACCAACAAAATACATATTGTAGCATTTGAAATCTCGAAATCTACATAAGGGCTCACAACCTGGTAAAAATAAAACATAATTAATTTTGTTAAATGCAACAACCCCCTTTTAGTTCATCTCTGTCTCCTCTAAGGTAGTTGTATAGTCAAGCAGGCGCGTTTCAAACCAGCTGCGCCTCTCGAGTGATTGGCGCCGAAGGCGGCTTGCTATCAGCCTCCCGAAAATGGTGCACTCGTCATCTTCGGTAGGTGCTGCCAAGGCAGCCGCGATGGTGTTGAGGGCGACTATCCTGTCGTCACAACTTGCCTTGGCTGCCATTTTTTGTCTCTTCTTTGGTGGCTGTGGCAGCTCCTGCTGCTGCTCCTGGTCTGGCTCTAAAAGGGATTCGGAGCCGTCGGCCAGAGCCTCGTCTGCCACAGAAAGCTCTGCGTCCTCGTCGGGAAACTCCCAAGTAAAAGAAATGAAATGTCACAAGAGAATAGTAAGTGGGTACCGCTCGGGACAAACAGAGAGAGAGAGCGAGATTAGGTTGCAAAACAATTGGTGGAGGGGACCCACATTCGCTGTTTAGACTGCCACTGTCCTGCCTATGCGAGGTTCCACAGGCAAGTTGAGAAAGAGTATAAAGTAGAGTGGCAGAAGGAGAAAAATAATGAGCATGCTTGGAATAGAATATTGAAATCTGTCAGTTTGTAATAGTATGTACCATCTATATACCAACTCATTGTTTAGGCTTGCTCACAGAAGCTGTGGGCACTGTGCAAGCGCAGGAGCCCATTTCTCAAAGAAAAGCGTATGAGCATGTGTGTATTGCACGGCTTGTGTTGTGGAATTCACACTGTATTGTGCATAAGAACAATGTGTTGGTGTATAAAAAAAAAAGGTGTGTAAAACAGAACCCATTAGAAGTGATTTACCTCTGGTATGCCAAGCACATGTCCTTTGGGTGGAGATGGGTTCTTCTGTTCCAGGAAGGAGAGGGCCCCAAAATACTTCCACTTGCCCACATAGTTTGGGGCTTCTTGTCCGCTCTTAACAAATGTCTTTCGTTTTTTCTCGTCCATATATAGCGTCTTTTATTATTAAAAATCTTCCTGATCTCCTCTGAAAAAGGAGAAATAAGTAAACATTGTATGTGAGGTTGAAGGCCTTTTTTCTTCACAGTTCGTGTACGGCAGCAAACCGAAATCATAAGTACCTAGCTACAAACGAAGCGCGGGGCTTCGAATGCTTTCTACTTAAAATACCCGACATCCACAATTTGCTTGTTTGATCTCGTCGCCTGCACGACACAGTTCATAGCAGATGATTCACATCAGTCAGCACGACGCAAAGATGTTTGCTTTTGTAATCTTTTTTTGTTTGTTTTGTAAATGACATTTTGCAGCAAATGAAGTGACGAGCCCACGCTCTAATTCTGTGCTCACTTTCGCCCTCACCAAGAGCATAATCGTCCCCCCTCCCCCCCCCCCCTCCCCCCCTTCGCTCGAGCAATTAATTGCTCAGCTGAAGAACGCTCACAGTTTGTTCACACGCTCGTACGCTGCGATCTTGTGAGTATGCTATAGCTATCAGTGCTTATGCGGGACGGACGAAATGTGCATTAGCTATACACACCTGACACACAACTTTTGATACGCATAATTGCATATTGTCATAAATACAAGATTGCACCGTGCACGCACAAACACTTTCATACCTGCTTTCAAGACGTCCAGCTCCGGGAATGTTTCCTTCAGGCGTTCGCAGATGCTTTCCCAAATGCGGCCCTTCTTGTGGACGTTTTTGTATCCCTCGTGTTAAAGCCGCCACAGGCATTCATTTTCTTCTACAAGCAGAAACAGCTGAAAAAAGGCCTCTTCTGACAGCGCTGGCTCGTTCGTCGCCATTCTTGTCCGGACGAGGAGACGCGAGAGGCCACCTTCGCGGCCACCCGCGCTTATCCGTGGGGTGGGGGAAAAGAGGGTCGCGAGTCACGTGACCTCCAAACTCGATGACGTATGCCCTCTTCGAAGGCTGCTCCGCGGGAAAAACTCCGTCGTGCGAATACACCATATGTAACCGCGCTACCAGGAAGAGCACATTAAAATGTCGCTGACACTTAATCAGGCATTTTCTCTAAAGGCGCCGAAGAGTATAGATGCGCAAGTACTGAATTTATTTTTTTAGCAATATCATTATAATTATAAAAGGAAAATGTTTCGGCTTTCCGTAGAATAGTGTTTTTTTATGCGTTATATTCTGCGTACTTGCACCGCGGCGACACGCCGGTCATTTCCTTTTACGTTTGTGTGCCTCGTATACTTTTGTGTGAGTATGCTAGTGTAGATTTTCATTTTTATTTTTTTTTACCTGCAATAAAAATACTACTTCTAATCTTAAATTTGTGCTGTATCACACTTACTCATTATTATGATGTTTTGAGCTACCATTCGGTGATCTCTCCAAGAATAAAATTGTATTTAATAAACCTAATTTAATTTTTTTTTGTGTGTGTGGAATCATATCTGCAATATTCATCAGGCCAAGACAATGGGGAACCAAGATTGAACGTTAAACGCCCCCATCGTAAAATTCTGCAATTCGGGTCTGCACACGCTGGGTCAGGGTGCACTGGGTGAAGAACTGCTTGCATTCTTTAACCCGCAGCCGCGAACGCAAAATAAAAACAAACTGTCACACAGGGGCTGACGGCGTTGCTAAATATATCACACAGATCGTCCTTGTGCGAACAGGCAAAATCAGCTGGTCGGGCAAGTTAAAGCACGATTTTAAAACAAGTGCGTGGGCCGGCCTGCTCTGGTGTTGGAATGAAGCTCATTTTTATCAAAAGAGATTCTTAGTGAAACCACTGAAAACAAACTTGCGCTTAATATTCAACTTATTCTCGAGCGGCTGGCACCATCAATATACTAAAAATAAAATAAAAAAAAACACACACACACACACAAGAACATGCACAAACGCTACGTGGCGAGAGGAGTTCGTACTGCGGCGGGTGACGGGGACGGTGCAGAAGCCTCAAAGATGGGGCCGACCCTCGGATAGTACCCGTGGTCGCCGAGAGATGGCGTTAATAATGAATAAGGTCTTTTAAGGTGGTAAACAGTTTTGAAAAGAGCGAAAAGAGGAAGGCTGTTTTGGGTTCCGCGGAATACATGTCTACTCTAAAACAACTAATCAGACAACACTCGACAAACGGCTAGGTCGGACGAAGACGAAGAAACCGCTGGTGGGATAGAGAGGTACAGGCTTCAATCCAAGTACGGCAAGAGGTGAATGGGCAGCCTCTCCGCGCACTACAAACAGGCTCAAGCAATGAGGCAGCCAAAAAGTGGAGCCTTTACCAGGAATAGAAACGCATCACAAAAGAGCTGACACAGCAGAAGATAGCTGCTGCTGATCTACACACGGTGAGGGACATTCGCTCAAGCTGAAGAGATGCGCCCAGAACGCTCTGGAGGTACCTTGGAACCCTGAACGAAAGAGATCAAACCCCGACTATCGTTGACGAGTGCACTGGCTTAGAGGTGGTGGCTCTGGACCAACGCCTGACGGAACATCTCATTGAGGTGTTTGCACCGCGAGGAACAGAACTCTACCAAAATACCACCCCACAATATCACTCGGAATGTGATCTCGCAAGTACCGACGATAAGATCGGTTTTGTCACAATTGTTTGAGCGCTGAAGCACATCAAAAGCAGCACGGCACAAGGCTTGGATGGAATCCCAGCACGTATACTCAAAACACTCGGGAAGGATGCCAAAGACCAGCAAGCTGAGATATTCGCAGATATCCTTACCAGTAAAGCAGATTTCCCCCGAGACTGGCGACAAGGGAAGGCAGTCCTTGTGCGGAAGAAAGGAGTGGACAACCGGTTGCTGCGGAACTACAGGCCACTTACAGTCACCAGCACCGTGTACAGGGTTTTCGAGACCATAGTGAAGGAACGTCTGACAACTTGGGCAGAGAGAAAAGAAATCCTCACCCAGCCTCTAGGAGGATTTCGTCGGGGCAGGCTTCTTGAAGATAACGTGTACACCCTCACCCAGTTTATCGAGGTGGCTCGCAAAAAGGAGAGACGATTATTTGCAGTTTCTTGGACGTGGCAAAGGCGCATGATAGCGTCCCACATGACCAGCTCCTAAAAAGATTGGAGCAGCTTGATATGCCGCCACAGTGGACCGGACTCATTCGCCGGCTATACACGGGCAACACAGTAAAACACACACATGGGAAAGGCCACTTCAGATGAGGTAATGATGACGCGGGAACTGCGGCAGGGTTGTCCGCTCTCACCGCTCCTGTGTATGTTGTACGTTGCACACATGGAGGAGCGGTTGATCCGATCAGGATTGGGTTTCTCTCTACAACACATGGAGGAAGGAGAGAACGTGAACTGGGTACTGCCTGGCCTGACTTTCGCAGACGACATTGTGCTCACAGCCGGCTCTGTGGAAACTATTCAGCAACTACTCGAAATATGCGCTGATGAGGCTGCAGTGCTCGGTGTTCAGTACAACACTACGAAGTCCGCAGTGGTACAGTTCGCCGGCTCGGAGGAAATGAGGAGCGAAAGCCTAAAGTTGGGTGTGGACGACATACCGGCTCTTAAAATGTACAGGTACCTGGGAGTTACCCTCTCAAACTAGGTGGACTATATCTGAAAGAGCATCACACCCACCTTCGACTAGCCGCTACGCGGGGAGCCAGCATCCTCCACAAGCGCAGCCTGTGGAGCTGTAACAGATTCATAGTGAGCCGGGAGTTGTGGAAGGCCGTTGTGGTGCCCGGGAGTGGTATGTGTTCCGGGCGAAGTGAGAACCGTCTTGGGGCGCAGACAGCGAGAGATGGGGTGCCAGGCACTGGGCTGCCATGGGACGGTGGCTAACCGGGTGGTGCAGGGTGACCTCTGCTGGTCATTGTTCGAGGCACGGGAGGCAACCAGTAAGGTTGGGTATGACGGGAGACTTCGGCACATGGACCGCTGCCGCTGGGTGAAGAGGTTGTTCCTGTACACCGAACTAACTTCCGTGCGGACCCGGTGGCGGAAACGTCTTTGCCAACTGGAGAAGTTCGGTTTTTTCAGAGCACCGGTGGAGGCGACCACGGGGAAAGAATGGGTGTCCGAACTGCGAAAGAGGGTACGAGAGCAGGAGACCATCCAGTGGCGTGAAGTTACCCAAACTAAGTCAACGTTGACAACCTACGCCCCCGAAAAAACAGCAAATCAGCGCAGAGACACAGCTATAAGATAACAGCTTCGGAAGCTGTCTACTGTTCGTGGCACGTGCGGGTGGTCTTCGAATGCTTGTCTACAGGCAACGGTTCAACAATACCTTAACGTCAACCCTATGCCGAGTGTGTCAGGCGAATGAGAAAACAATTAAGCACCTCATACTCGAGTGCAAGGGCATACTTCCAACCCCCGCAAAAGAGTTCGCCCCACCCATTGGGACGGCGCGACGTCTAGCGACAGCACTGGGCTTTATGTCAACCTTAAGAAAACCCGCATCCACCCACCGGAGCAAACTCCAGTGGTCGCGCCAGCGCCAACGTGGCCACGCAGGTTGCTGTTTAACGGACTGTGAGACGCTTAGAAGATTGTGGAGAAAGATCCATCACAGATTACACTAACCACAATTCACTGTGACACCAACAACTAACTAGTCCTCCCCCCCCACCCCCCACCCCCTTAAAAGCTTGGGCGCGTTTATTCGCACCCGCCCGATTCAAAGGGAAGAGCTGCAAGTTCATACGCATCATCATCATCGTCTGGTCGCTGCAGTAATAGCCCATTTCATTGCCAATAAATTGTGCAACCTGCTTTCGCTTTGCTTTATCTCGCTCAGTAACAAAAAATTAGCGATGGCCTTGTAGAGGGCGCAACCCTCGTATGCGAGACTGCCGCAGGCAACCCTGTGCCGCCTCTGGGCGGCTTGGTATGCTGCAACGTTACTAAAACCCTCAGTTGGGAAACATACTCTTCAAAACCGGGCCGCTTTTGTCCACCGAGACCGAGCTAAATACGATAATAGCGCCACCCTTTAGCGACGAGTTGAAACATGAAAGTCGCTTTACATAGCTACTGCGAGATGGCCCTGCGAGATGGCGCCACCGGCCCTTGCTTGACTCGACGTGCAGCCGTGCAGTTCCCGGATTGGACGCTCCGGGAGAAATGGTGGCGTTGCGATCGCCATTAGCTCGTTTCTTGAGTACGGATAGGAGCCACTTCATTAAAGCTGGCGCTCTATGGCAGTTTCCCAACTGAGCGGTTCTAGTAACGTTTGTATGTTGTTATTTTTTGGGGGGAATAAGGTTTTTCTGGTTCGGAGCACGACGGTCTCTACATGCTCTCTGGTTCTGGGCACGGAGGTTTCTACATTGTGTCAGGAACTACCTACGCTCGCACTCTCTGCTGTGACTGGCACTACTGAGTACCTCGCTCGCCGCCTGCTGCTCGACCGCACGGTCCGCGGACTCAACTGCGTCGTCTGTCCCGAAGCTCCTCGCCGTCATGCCTAACGAACTAGGCATCGCCTTCACATGAACCGTCTCCGCGGTAACAGCGTAGTTCGCTCTCGCGTCTCCCGGCTTTCGACCGCCGTGTTCGTGCTCGCCGCCGCCTTGCTCTCTCTCATGCCTAACGAAGAAGGAGGCGGCGCCAAGCCTTCATGGCGGTTCCTTTCTCTGCATCAACCAGACCGCTTTGACTTCAAGACCGCCGGTTCCTGGCCTACGTGGCTAAGCCTTTTTGAGAATTACGCCTTTGCTCCCGGTCTTTGACAGGTGTCGGGAGAAGTTCAGGTCCGTACACTTCTGTATTGCATGGGGCCGTAAGCTCGTACTCTTCTTGCGACGTTCGGCCTGGGCGACGCTCCTACCGACTACAAGGTAGTCGTTGAGAGGTTTATGGCCCATTTTGTCCACCCCCTCAACGAGATGTACGAGTCGGCGCAGTTTCACTGGCGCGTCCAGCAACCGGAGGAGACGGTGGACAGCTACTATGTGGAACTCTGCAAGCTCTGCAAGAGATGCAAATATCCGTCACCAGAGGTCGTGGAATGCCTCGTCCGCGACCCCTTCATTGTAGGTCTATACGTGACGCTCGCTTCACCGACCAGCTCTGCCGCAACTCCAAGTTGACCCTCAAAGAAGCATGGGTGCAGGCGAGACAAGCAGAAGGCGCCCAAAAGCAGAGAGACCAGCTGGCAGGCCACGACACGCAGTCTCGACCGGTGAGCCTTGACGCCGCCAAGTCTCGGCAGCCACAAGCAGGACGCGTCAAGCACAGCTCGGTACGTGACATGCGCACCTCAAACTCTAGCTCTTGCGGCTACTGCGGCCGAGCTTCATACGCTCACTCGGAATGCCCCACACACAAGTCGTTTTGCAACCACTGCAAGAAAAAAGGCCATTTCGCGTACGTCTGCCGTTCCCAGGAGAAACGGTCGACCCAGGTGGCAGAGCTGGGACTGTACACTGTTCGCAACTCGGACCAAGGCAAGTTCGTGGAAGTTACCGTCAACGACTACACGGAAGTGTTCAAGGTTGACTCGGCAGCCGAAGTTTCAGCTGTCTCGAACACCTTCCCTAACCTGCCGCCGTCGCTTGACAAGGTGGACAACACTCTCTTCGGTCCATGGCAGCAGCCACTCAACGTTGTCGGTCCTTCATGGCCACTTTGCTGTGGAAAGGCAAGTCAACTCAGCAAAGACTACGTGGTTAAATCCCTCTCCGTGCCTCTTTTGGGCTTTCCAGCCATTTAGGCAGTTAAATTCGCCAAGTTCCTCGACGGGGTCTCATCGAAAAAAAAGGACCTTCCTAATGTCAAGGTTTCGTCTCAGACTCGTGACAGATTGTTTAATCGCCTCGGATCTTTCTATGAAGAAAATAGGATCCTCCTCCAGCAAGACGTTGTTCCACTTTCTCTTAGCGTGGCATCCCGTTGCGTGAAGTCCCGTTGCGTGAAGTCGTCCGCAAGGGACTGCAGAAAATAGAACAAGAAGTTGTCATTCGCCGAGTTGACACGCCAACACCATGGTGCGCTGGTCTGGTGGTCGCCCCAAAGCCACTGGGGGCCACAGGCTGTGCGTGGACTTTACGAAGTTTAACCGGGTGGTCCTGCGGGAACGCCACGTCCTTCCCACGGTCGACCGGTCCTTGGCCTGCTGGGAGACGCAGCAGTGTTCTCCAAGTTGGACGCTAAATCAAGCTTCTACCAGGTGAAGTTGGCGGAAGAACTGCAAGAACTCACCACGTTTATCACACCTTTCGGACGCTACTGCTTCCGTCGGATGCCCTTCGGCATCATCTTGGCTCCGGCATTTTTCCAGAAGCAGATGTCTAGGATTTTGGAAGGCCTGGAAGGCCCTGTGTGCATGAGAGACGACATACACGTCTTCGGACGCACTCTCAAAGAACTCGACTCTCGCCTGCACCAAGTCCTGATGAGACTATCCTGGGCAGGCATCACACTGAACGAGACGAAGTACTGCTTCCGCCAGAACGAGGTTTCCTTCCTGTGGGTGATGGTATCTGCAAGGGACATCCGTCCTGACCTAAGCAAGCTCCAAGCGATCAAGGAGATGAGCGCGCCAACTGGCCTCCCAGGTGTAAGACGCCTCCTCGGCATGGTGAACCACCTCGGGCGCTTCCTTCCGCACGCATCGGAAGTTGCAGCTCCAATCAGAGCACTCCTCGGCAAGAATGCTGCGTGGAACTGGTCCCACGAACAAGAAAGAGCATTTACCAAGCTGAAACTGATGCTCGTCTCGAACCACCGTATGGCGAAGTACCCCCCAGCGTACCCAACAGTCGTCTCAGCGGATGCCAGTTCAGTCGGCTTGGGGGCAGACCTTCTCCATACTCAGCCTTCCGGCGAAAGAAGACCGGTTGCTTTAGCGTCGCGGTCCCTGACAGCGACTGAACTACGATATAGCCAAACGGAGAAGAAAGCCCTGGCAGCTGTACGGGCTATTCAACGGTTCGACAAGTTCCTCCGTGGGTTGGTCTTCAACATAGAGACAGATCGCCTGCCACTGGTTTCACTGTTTGGCAAGATGGATTTGGACGTGGTACCTCCACGTATCCAGCGCCTTCGACTGAAGGTGATGCGTTACCATTTCACGATGTCGCACGTCTTTGGGAAGATTCTTGCAACAGCGAACACCCTGTCTCGCGTACCCACGGAACCTGCCGATCCGTCTCGTCCTCTAGACACGATCGAAGTGTTTTTTGCGGAAGTCCTTTAGAGCTCATCAGAAGCAGCATCCCTACAGATGGAGGACCTTCGAACTGCTCAAGCAAACGACGGGGAGTGTCGCGTACTCAGGTCGATGTGCCACAACGGGTTCCCTCCAAAATGTCAAGGTTACCGCTTCACCTGACGAAGAATGCAAGCGTGTTGGACAAACTTCCGGCTTGTGATGGGTTACTTTTGAAAGGCACTCGCATCGTGGTACCAAAAGTGCAACCTGCGACAGCTCTGGCTTTGATTCATGAAGGTCACCAATGCATTAACCGATGCAAGGCTGGGGCCCGGGAATACGTATGGTGGCCAAGTATCAGCGCTGACATAGCAGCACTTGTGGGACAGTGTGAACAGTGCACGTTTTACCGAGACAATGCAGCAGAGCCACTTCGGAGCACGCAGCTTCCAAGCCTTTCTTGGGACTTTTTTGGCGCTGACTTGTTCCACCTGAACCGACAGAATTACCTCTTCGTGGTCGACTATTATTCCAGTTACCCGGAAGTGGCTTCACTCAACTCTGCAACAGCTGCGCATGTCATCCAAGTACTCAAGAACATTTTCGCTCGTCACGGCATCCCATCTACTCTGCGTTCAGACAACGGACCACCCTTCCAGTCCCACGAGTTCGCTAGGTTCGTGTCATCTTATGGAATCGCAAACCTGACAAGCAGCCTCAACTTTCCACAGTCCAACGGGAAGGCTGAGCGCATGGTGCGTAAGGTAAAGAACTTGCTACGCAAGGCTCACGATCCGTGCCTAGCTTTGCTGAACTACCGAGATTCCTCCGGACCCTCGGGTTTCAGTCCGGCACAATTGTTGATGGGGCGCCGACTCCGCACTGGACTTCCGAAGGAGGGGAGATTGCTGGTGCCAAGTAGCAAGCCGCACGTGGAGGTGTCCTTCAAGGACGCGAAGCTCAAGCGTCGGCAAGCCACAGACTTCGATCGCCGCCATCGGGCTAGAAACTTCTCGCCACTGGAAGACGGTACCTGCGTCTGGTTTCGTCCAGAGCGAGTAAAGGCTACTGTCCTCAGTCCAGCGCAACGCCCCAGGTCGTACGTGGTGGAAACTGATGAGGGAGCAATCTTGCAGCGCAACCGGAAAAACTTGGTTCCTTTCAGGACAGGCAATGAAGATGTAACCGCAAGAGAAGAGGCCCAAGGACTGGCTCCTTCTCGAGAGCCGGCAGCACCTGCAGCGCAGGAACGGGCGTCACCTCGACAACCACCACCACCTGCAGCTCAAGGATCGGCTCAACCTAAACAGCCACCTTCGCCTACAAGCCATAGCCTCCGGCGCAACGAACCCGACTCCAAAACCACCCCTATTCAAAGAACCGGGTGTTGCAGACGGCTGGTCTGTCCCCGGAGTTTGAACTTTTACTGTGGTGTTTGGGTGCAGTACATTCTGAGGGGGCAGATGTGGAGGGTGCAACCCTCGTATGAGAGATTGCCGCAGGCAACCCTGTGCAGCCGCTGGGCGGCTTGGTATGTTCTTATTTTTTAGGGGGAGCATAAAGTTACTTCTGGTTCGGAGCACGACGGTCTCGACTTGCTCTCTGGTTCTGGGCACGGAGGTCTCTAAAGGGCTCACCTCATTTTAAATATCGACTCTGATTCTGGCCGTTCCTAAGCCCAGAGAGGCGCGGTAACCATTGACATGGCAACGTATTGCTCACAAAAAGTCAAATTGGACGTTTAGTGTTTATACAGCGTAAGGTCAGTCTGCCAGGATGGGGCGACACTGGTTTACACTGTAGATGAGAAATTTTACCAGTGCAGTACGACTGCTAACCTGGGGTCTTAACGTGCTCACGCAGTAGTGATACACAACCGCACGCCGGTATGATGCTCATCCAGATCGAAACGGGCAGGGGTGAGCTCGAACCCAGGATACCTGGGTTTTGAAAAGCGAGCTTTCGCTCCACGCGCGTCGAGCTGTGTGTGCGCTTTAGCCCAGTTGGCCACCGATCCCCCAACGTATTGCTACTCCGTGGCTCCGAGTGGATTTCGATCGTGGCACCATACCTGCAGCTTGAAAACAAGCATTTCTAGGCTTCAAAGTCGCTTAAGCTCAGATCTAAATAGAGCAGCTGCTCGCAGAGCATGTTCGCTCGCGTTCGTCTGAGTTTCGGCATAGTTGAAGGCCTAAATCTTCGGCGACAGACGGTCAAAGCGCACACGAACGCCCAAAAAATCCGAGAACGAGCGGAAAATGAGAGCTTTAAGGATTGTATTGTTTCGGCTGGTAAAGTCAACAATATTTGTACTGATTTTAGATTGTCTCTTGTTTTAGCCGGCTTGATTAGGAATTACCTGAACTATTATTTGTAAACAAAAATTACTTGCTAAGTGCACATGTTTTACGTTTTTCTTAATATTTTTTTTCTTTTTTGATTATTACGCTCGTTAGCCGCATTGGCGCTGCAAGCGGGAAACTTAAGCGCGCTGCGCTGCGTGGGCGCTGCCATCTTGGAATCACGGGACGCGGCAGCCTTTATGTTGCTTCAACTTGCTTCTCCGCTTCCCCCCCCCCCCCCCACCCCGCACCTTAGCGGATGCGTTGTATTCGTGTTTTTTGTCGCGTTTCACCGCGCTTTCGGAAAGTGTAGTCCGATACGTCTACTCGACGACTTATAACCCTGTCAGACTGCGTTCTAAAGGTGCTTTTCACTAAGCTTCTTTATAAAATCGGCCAATCAGCTCGCGATGCTGAGTGCGCACGTGCCCTACGGCGTGCTCTGGTTCGCCGATTTTGATAAAGGAGCTTGTTCTAAAGGCCTTTAAAATGCCCGTCTGACAGGAGTATAGGACATCACGAAGGTTTAAAGGTCCTTATGACAACTGAGGTTTGTTTACTAATAGTGGTGGAACATTCTCAGTAAGAAGCGCGTATATCTATATCGCGCATTTAGAATCGGAAGGCGTCAGGAATAGTCAGCGCATGGAGACTGTGTGTATTTCCTGAAAGTATCGTTATTTGTATTCATAAT
The DNA here is from genome assembly GCA_013358835.2 of Ixodes persulcatus. Classification (NCBI taxonomy): domain Eukaryota; kingdom Metazoa; phylum Arthropoda; class Arachnida; order Ixodida; family Ixodidae; genus Ixodes; species Ixodes persulcatus. Next base: position 175,892 of record JABSTQ010011515.1, read on the forward strand.
ATATTGAAAACAACTTCTTTTGATTATGTGAGGAAACTCGCGGAGGATATAGACAACGAGCGTTTAACTTGTATTTTATCTGAGGCTAGAAGTAGTAATACGTTAACAGCAGGCGATTTGTTTGTTCATAATATCACACCTACATGTGTATGAGGTTCTCAATCTTTTTTTTTTGCGACGTAAACATTCGGTTAAGAGGTTTATTTATGTAGCTTAAGAAATTGTATGCCGTGCTCGCTCCCACTTTCAGTCATTTAAGTGATTTATTGATCATATTTAGATAACCAGTGCCATCCACTTAATTTATTTTAATAGAAAGGTTGGGACTTCCCGCGTAAGACACTGCCACAGACAAGCGTGCACAAAGAAATAACGTCGTTTCCATTTGTAAATGCAAAACGCAGTTGGCGTTCGGCAGATGCGCAATAATGACGACGCTTTTTTTTTTGCGTACATTATTTTAATTTTTGCCATATCTAAAAACCCGCAATATTTACGTAAAAAAAAAAAAAAAAGAGCCGCTTGCGTAACAATCACTTGAGTCCAGTAATGCCGATGGCGAATTCAGGTTTACTTTTGGTGGCTGGCGACGCCAAAATTTACTAAACGAATCTGTTCAAACAAATAAATATCTGTTCACACAGGTCCGTGAAGTGGTGCCTAGCGCTAGAATTCGGGCAAACTTTCCGAGGTATTTCTCCTCCTGCGCCCTTTAAATTTATTTGGCCAATTTTACATAAGACAAATGCCAGATTTAGTTTGACGGTCCTGTTGCTTGTATCATATCTTGAGTAAGCAAATGTTCATATAAAAATAATTTATTTCCATATGGCCAATATCACGAAATGCTGCTGATGAGTACTTCAGCAGGGTTGATAATTGAAGAAATTTCCTACTCGACCTGTCAAAACATGCTCGAGTACCGAATTAAAAAAAAAGAGGCCAAGATAATACTCTTTGTTTATATCGATTCTCTGCGTCATTACACGATACGTTTTTAGTCTGCGAAGTTCACTAAAGGTTAGCTGCACACGAAAACGAAACAGTGAGTAATAAAGTCGCGAGTTCATCTGTTCTGGCCGATTCAGCACATTGCTTATCAAGCTGTCGATATGCTTCTTTACATTCACGTGTTAGTCTCTTCATTAGTTTGTTTTCTGAAAACTGGTGCCATCGGGTAGGGCCGTAGACGATGGTAATCTTCCGTGCACATCAGTCAGGCGTTTTGCAACCGACCATAATCAGATACATGAAAGCGGTTGGTCAAAAAAAAAAAAAAAAAGCCCGCAATTTAGGCTAAGATACACCTCGTAGTCCTCAATGTGGCTCAATACCACTGTTTCATTGGTTGTGTGCTACAAGAAAAATAATCGTATCACAAAGTTAAGCAAAACAACGAAAAACAGTAACATAGCGGCGTTCACGTTGAAATCGAAACCAACCAAATTGAAGCAACCTAATGGCGCCGAGTGCGTCAGCGCCGTCTATCCGCCGGTGAGGCAACTACTAAAATTAGCCAATCTTCTTGCGCTTGGGTCCCCCAATTTTTTAGGGGACCCAAATGTTGAGGTCCCCTATTCTAAAATCCTCTATTTTCGTGGGTCCTGCCTGGACCCCGTCGTTTTGCGCGTTGCCTCGTGGTAACTTTTCTACCTTTTCTAGAACACTCAGTTGGGTAACTCACTCTTGAAACCCGGATCGCTTACGTCCACAGAGACCAAACTGGATTAAACTGGATAAGATTACAGCGCCGCCCTTTAGCGGCGAGTCAAAAGATAAAAGTTGCTTTATATAGCCACTGCGAGATGGCACTTCGAGATGGCGCCACTGGCCCCCTCTTGGCTCGACTGAACCCATGTGTTCAACCGTGCAGTTCCCGAAGTGGCCGCTGTGAGAAAGACGGTGATGTTGCGATCGCGTCAAGTTCGCTTCTCGAGTACGTATCAGAGCTGCTTTTTCAAAGCAGGCTCCGATAGCAGTTTTCCAACTGAGTTGTTCTGGTAACGTTGCTCGTCTAGAAACCTCTGGTGTTTTCGTTGACGCTGCGGCTCTTGCAGCCGGATATTGAACTTGGTCATTTCCGGAGAGGGTATTCATCGGCAATTTCATTGTTTGCGAGCACAGTTCGAGTGACAAACTACTCGCATTTAACCAATACGGAAGCTAAATTCAAATGACGTGCTCTGAGAAAAGCGAAAAAAAAAAAAGACTCCCGCCACTGTGGATGTTCCGGTTATTTTGCTAGGTGCACCTAGCAAAAGCTGCCGCCAATTACAGAAAGTTTCGCCTCAACTCATTTATTAATCCACCTATTCATACACTCAGCTTCGTTGCGGGCGTTCAAGGAAGAGACTGTAAGATATAGTCCGCCTTTATTTACTAAAATTGCATGCCAAAAACTAGCATTTAGCCTTCCTAATCTTGCGTGATATTTTTCTTTTGGTCCCATAAAAAATATACGAAGCAGAGTCAAAAAGTAACCACAATTTAGCCATGAGAAAATCAAATCTAATGATAGACTGCTGCGCTGCAAACATGTTTTGACCTACCACAAGAGGGAGCTTTGCAAACCTGCCTGGAAACTTGATGGCAAATGTCACGTGACCACATCACTTTAAATGGCCGCCATTTGTTAGCATGCGCCAGGGAGTAGCCGCGTTCGGTTATCCTATTTTTGGGCGCAGAGGGCGACAAACCTGCGGATATTCATCGCAGGATGATGAAGCGGTACGGGGACGCCTGCGTATCGCTTCGGCAGGTGTACGAGTGACGCAAAAAGTTTCAAAGTGGAGCGTACAGTTTAACGGACGCACCCCGCTACGGCCGGGCTCACACTTCAACGACGCCGGACGCAATCTCTGCTGTGGCATGTCACCATCGATGAAGTGGCTGAAGAATTGAATATTAGTCCACGGCTCGACGCACCATATTATTCATAATATTCTGCAGTACCACAAAGTCTCCGCCAGGTGGGTACCAAGACAACTTACGCCGGAGCTTAAGGAGCGGCTTGTGGATGCTTGTGAGGCGCTACTGCGACACTACAAAGTCGAGGGAGATAAATTTCTTCGACTCATTACCACCGGTGATAAATGCTGGGTGCACTACGTCCAGCCAGACACAAAACAAGCAACCAAGGGGTGGTGACACAGAACGTCACCAAGGCCGAAGAAGTTCAAGACAACGCCAACGAGGGCAAGCTAATGCCCAGGGTCTTGGGACCATGAAAGCCCAATAGTTGTATGTTTCCTGCTCAAGGGACTCACTGTGAACAGTGCATTGTATTGCAACCTGTTGAGAACCACTGGAAGCCTGCAATCAGGTCAAAGCGTCGCGGACTGCTCAGCTCAAAAGTTTTGCTGCAGCACGACAATGCGCGGCATCACACGGCACGTACGACAGCGGACAAAGTCAAGGGACTGCGGTTCGAGTGTATTCCGCCCCCTCCATACTGGCCAGACCTCGCCCCGAATGATTTATACCTATTCGGACCCCTCAAAGGGGCTCTCGGGGAAAGAATTTCGATGCAGATCATGACCTGAAAGCGCCGGTGCATTGCTGGCTCCGGCGTCAGCCACAATATATTTTTCCCGCAGCATCTATGCATTGGTTAAGCGTTGGCGCACATGTGTCGAGCGAGGAGGTGACTATGTTGAAAAGTAATAAAGGGATTTTCATGATATCTATACTACCACGCAAATAAAAAATAAATTGGGATTACTTTTTGACTCTGCCTAGTACATGTAGTAAAATTCTGTCTAAAATTGTTTTATGGTCCCTTTAAATGGCTAACAAACCAGTGTCCACTCCAGGATGATTCATGCCGCCACAGAAGAAAAAGCACAAGGGCTGACCAACTAGGCTCCGTGCGTAGGGTGCCTCCATCTGCCGGCCGCTTCCGCTGACAGGGTGGAGACATAAATGGAGCCAATGGATCGCCACAATATGGCGTCCGAGGTCACTATTAGCTCCACATTGGGTGTGGGTCCTGTAGAGTGTGTGTGACAAAGTCGTGGTGCAAAAACGTTGTGTTTAGCGAAAGTTCTGGAAAGATAGACGCAATATGACGCCGGTGAGAGCATCGCAAAGTTCGCCCCAAAATGGCGGGTGTCTCCACCTTGTCAGCGGAGCGGCCGGCAAATGGAGGCATCCTATCCGTGCGTATCCGTGCGCAGAGTGCCCCGCCACCTACATCAACAAAACGAAATTTTCCTTCTTCTTTTTTTGAGCGAATGCCGAACACTGCGAGGTCTCCGACCACCAGATTGACATCACGAACGCACGCGTGATAGACACCAAGCCTCACGTTGAGAAATTACTTTTCCTGAAATCGCGACTCATCCAACACACTTCAGAAATTTAAACAGGTCCTTGGCTGCCTTGCCATCTGCGTATGCGCAGGCACTAGACCGCCCTACGAGGTTAATAAAAAAGAAACAGTTTCTGCAATCAAAAAACATAAAAAATAGAAGTTTGCTTTTGGCAGAAGAAGACGAGAGCTGCTGCTGCCCCCTGCTGCCTCGCCGTGAGATTATTACTGAAAAAATAGCCAACCAGCTTCTCAAACTTTGCTACACATTTCAAAGTTTTGGTTGGAGTGTGTTCGTTTTATCACTATAGTTACACACAGACAAACAAATTTCTGTTGAATATACTAGACATGTTGAAGCAAACATGTTCACGGCTGTGTTATTAAGTTCTATCTAAAAATTTGATCGACTTTGCTTTTAAAATATTTGCCATGAATACAATTTTATTAAATCAGCCATTTAACAAAGAAGTTAATATTATGTAGGCATACTATAGGTTCGGCTCTTAGCGAACCGTGCTTATATGCCAGGTAGAAGCAGCGTCGGACGGCACTCTAGACACTGCATTCTGAAAAGGCCATGGCTCCGTTCAGATTTAACCCCTTTGAAAGAGGCGGAACTTTGGGTTTTTGACTGACCTATTTCAACTCGTTCGTAAGAAGCAGACGACACTACGTCTGAATAGTTTCTGACAACCGGCGTCGATAAATTACACTTTGCGCGGTGTGGAGGCCAAGGCGCTCCTGCGTTTATAATTCTTTGGCTCTTGACTTTTGTTTGTGTGTGCCTGTTTTTTTTTTTGTTGTCGAGTGTTGCAATGCAAGAATTTTGGGGAAATTAGGTGTCAGAGTGAAGATGACAAATAGCGTGAAGGGTAACGCGTCTTTTGTTCTCTTTGAGGTTTTCTTATTAGTTCGGTGGGCTTAACCAGCAAGGTTGTTTTAGGCTGGATGGGGGTTGTTCTAAGAAGTGTGAGTTTTGTTCGAACGCATATTGGCCGCGCAAAGTCATGGTGTGTCATAAGTGTGCACATAGGTGGCTGCAAAGTTTGCAGAAAAATAGGAAGGAGAAAGAGATTTTTGTGTTTCTTTGTTGTGTTAGTTGGTGCCGACCTTAGTTTCAAGGGTCTAAATAAGATGGACCTAAATAAGAGGTTTACTAAATAAACTTATTTGCGGAGATTGATACATCGTCTGACTGGCTTGTTTCCTAGTCTCTTCAACGTTTGGTTGTTTCAAGGTTTTTTCACACCCAGTCTCAGATGTTTTAACATAGTGGTAAACTTACACCAGCCCCCCTGCGCCCTCATTATGTTTTTATTACAGTGTACGCGTTTTCTAGTACCATGATGCCTAGAGCGCATCCTATACTCCGGTTCACCTTATGTTGTACCGCAGCGAAGGCTAGAAGCGTGAGCTCATTGCGTTGGCAGCTGTTATTAATGCACGAGTGCTTGTGCCACAGAGATGTGCCCTAGAGCAAGGAATTCGCGCTTGTAGCCTTTCCTGCGGTTCGTCATAAGGTATAATAGAGTGTAATATACCATAGCGTCCTCTATACTGACAAAGCCTGGCAGATCGTCACGTGACGCGGCCGCCGAAAGTGAAAAGGTAGAGCGGCAGCCAAGAGTCCAGAGCCGTATATTGGGAGAGTTTAGCCAATAGGCGGAGCAAAGGCCGCCGCCAGCGCCGAATATTTCTTCGCGGTTAGAGCCTAAACTAAATATGCGACAACGCATTGACCAATCAGCAAACTGCGACGTTACAATATTCGAAACGACATTTAAAGCGTGAAATAGAAGCGTACAATCTCGCAGCAGCACGAAGACGGCGATGACGACGACGTTGAGAGGATGCCACACCGGGCATCGGCGGTGCCTCAGTCTAAGCCCTGGGCCTCAGTACTAGGCTGCAGCTTTCTGCTTTGACTGGGCTACCCCCTTGGAGCCTGATGCTTCGACCCGAGTGAGCGACAGTACCATCAAGCTCTTGGGGCTCCTTTGTGCAACCGTGCACCGATCGAACGTGGCTGCAGATCGGCTTGGCCCGCTGCTGACCCGCCTCAACGAAATGTGGACATCTTCAAATCGGACTGACATCCTCCGCAATAGCAACAATCCATCTCGTCGTCATCTTGCATGTGTATACTCATCCCATTATCATGTTCATTAGACGCGGCACAGTGGGCCTCCATGGTACGAGCTGTTGCCTTTCCGCGGTGAGTAGTTTTCGCAGGAGCGATTTGGCCTGCGTTCTCTGAAACACCCTGTATATATATATATAACGAAAGTTGAGAAATTCTAGGAAAGGCCTTTACTTCACCACCGTTTCAAGCGGGGACCGCTTTTCTTCAGAGTGGCAAATACTGCAAATACATTTATTTAGTTTCAATTATTTTAATTATTGCTGTTTATAATTACTATTTTCACAAATTTACGATCATTTTGTTGCTCGTGTTCCGAATGTTTTTTTTAATACTCTTCATAGCCATTCTTCCTGTTCCACACGAACGGCAACAAGAAGAAGGGAATGTATTTTACCCACCATCCCACCCTGAAGAAAAGCGGTCCCCGCTTGAAACGTTGCTGAAGTAAAGGCCCTTCCTGGAACTTTTCAACTTTCGTTTCACGTCCAACCAGCCCGTTGAACCTTCTTACCGTGTATATATATATATATATATATATATATGGATGATTTCATCTCAAATCGTGCAGGCAAAAAGGGTCGAATTTTTAATTTCGCTGAACAAAATATATGTTATGGATACTCGTCTCTAAAAACGTAGTCGCCATTATCCGCAAGTTTGTCGGATTTTTCGTTCTCGACTTACGAATTTTAAAAGAGACCGCGGCGGAAAGCACTGTTTTTCACATTCGTCGTGGATCGGATGTTTCGCTCGATCTTCCGCTGTGGAGTTTCAGTCCACATTATATTAACTTTTTTCAAGCGATTTGTGAGCACAGTTAAAAGGCCATGAAATAATTTGAGGTGCCATGAAATAATTTTCGGCGCTTTGCTTTTTTTCTGTAAAAATGTCAAAAACGTCCCCTCGTTACTTGTTGATGAAATTTGACAATTAAATACTTGCGATCTTCTTAGGTTACATCGATATTGTTATGTGTATGGCGATCACAAAACACGCTCTTTCTTTATAATATAAAATCACTATTTGTTGCATAAAATTCACTTTGCGGTACGCTTACGTTAATGCTATGCTAAAACCCCCAATATGATCAAATTTGAGGTCGATTTGATCAAAAACTCATTTTTTGTTGTTACAATGTAGATATGATAGTTGTGTGCTCAAAACGCAAGTCGAGAAAGTGTGTATCTTGTTCGTATGTTCTATATTGAAGCCTCACTGTCGAAGAAAAACGTGTTTGAACAGTTCAAAACGGATTTACCAATTGCGCGTCTTTACAAACTTGGAAATATTTCTGCCCTTTTTCAACGTTCTGATATAGATAAACTAGTTCTACCCTGATATATTTATTGCTCATTTAAATTTTAGCATAGGCTGCAAGTTACATGGGAACAGTTAAAAATAAAAGGAGCAGCACTTCTTAACGAACCAGCAGGCATCCTAATATTTTGATGTGTAGAAATCGGCAAACGTCGTACTGATTCGATTAAAAAAAAAAAACAAAAGAAAACACTGAATGCGGAGGACCATCTGTTCGCAGTCTAGAAACATCTTATGCAGTAGGCCAAAACTTCAGGTTTGGGCGGTTTTGCGCTGTGAACTTTATGATCGTGGAAGCGCTCGTATTCTTCTTAATTTCACGGGTCGCGTTCGACCCCTTTTCACTTTTCTTACATCTTTTTCAAAATCCCATTAGGTTTTCTCTCCCTGATACTCACAGATTACGATTGATATGGTTAATATATATTTGAGTTGTTGATGGTTTGAATATTTTTTAACTTGAAAGGTTTCCTTCTCATCGTATTTGGAAAGTTCTGACGAGCTCTAGATATGACCCGTTTCAAATTACCTAACAAACCAGATACCTTCTGAAAGCAAAAATTGGTTCTTTTACCACATTGTAAATTTTTATTTCTTAAACACAGACCGCCTTTAATTTACTATGAATATTGGGTTTTAGTCTTGGAAATCTTGTTGGAATTTTTAAATTTCCAACTCCGGGTCAGTTTTAAGTTTCCTGGATTTGACACTTCCTCCGTCCTACATTTTTAATGTGCGTTGAATTGTTCGCAGCCTAGAAACGTAAAAATGTACGTGAACATCTGCTGCCTTGAGTAGAACCAAAAATATCAGGGATGCACGAAGAGAACACGCCTCGCCCTGCGCCTACTCTTCTTCTAATTTTTATAAACAGCGGAAGAGAGGCGAGGTGTGCCTTGGCTAAGGTGCCTTCCCGTGAGCACGCAAAGGCAGCCTATCCAAACCCGGGCGCGTATCGGTCACACCTCACGGAGTAAACCTCGGGTCAATTCCGGGCCCTGATTGGCCTATATGAACGTCTCGCTTTTTCGGAAGCAGCGGAAAACCATGACCTTTCGCGCTCGTTGTTGAGGTAAGACGGCCCGTGGCAGTAACCCGAGCAGCGAACCCTGTGTCACTAGGAGTGAGATGGCGCGAATGTGGCGTTGACGCGGCCTACAGTGACGGCCACCCGGGAAGGTGAGGACCCCACTGCCGTACGATATCTGCGGTCAACAACAGCTCTGCTGAAAAAAACAAAAAAAAAAAAAAAACCGCGTGGGCACTAAAACCGGCGGCGCGGGACAACAATCCGGCACATCTGAGAAAATCTTGGACCAAGCCATCCGTGCACATGTGAAACGATGCCGCGTGCTTGCCCAAACTTTGAGCGCCCTATCCTTGAAACGGCCGTGCTCTATCTCTCTCCGCGGGGATCCGATAGCACCGAAGGGTTATTATCTCTTTTGGTCACAGCCAAACCCGGAGACTAGTTGCGTCAAAGTCAGGTCAGCACCCTTGTTAACGATAACCATTTGTGAAGAGTGGTCTTCTCCTGAGATGAAGAGTTAACGCCGGCTGACGTGTTCTTCTGAAAACGGCGAGGGAAAAGAAGAAGTTTGCATAACTACAGTAACCACCTCGAAAGCTCCTCTCCCGATATGGAACTCGAGGCACGTTACGTCTCGGTTGCCTTCTCGCGCATAAAACTGCACTGCTCTAATCTATTCTTCACTCTGTTCCGCACAGCCGTCGTTAACGAAAACTGACCATGTGTTTTAGAAAAGCCAGAAATGCATACTTGAGCCATGAGTGACCAACTCAGTAAACGCCGACAAATTTGTGTCGATTATTTACTGAGGCACAAAATCAAAATTGATTGCGGGCGCTTTGTACATAAGGTTTCAGAGCTGAGCGTCGGATCGCTGAAACGTGTGCTCCCGGCTGAGAGCGCCGAACGTGTAACCACTGAAGACGTGCTCTGCGTGAATGGCTTCAAAAGATTCCGGAGCGACATTGAAGAACTACAGCGGGAACAAAAAAACGCCATCATCGACCTCATCCTCGCCATCCCTCCCACCAGCGCACACGACATTCAACGACGAGGAATCCCTGTACCAAGGAGTGACTGAGACGATCGATGCTGCAGAAGTGAGTGTCACTCCATTGAAACTTCCACTTAACCTAAGTCCTCCCATTTGGAGGACCTACGTTAAGCGAAAACAATTTGAGGCTACAGAAGATTTCCGAAAGACAATTGGCCGTAAACTGAGCGATGTCTTCGAAGCACCCATATATGTGGATCAGGAGGAGCCTTGTTCCTTGTGCGATGAATGGATGAGTAATTTGCGCGTTGCCTATGCCAGGTGCACGTCACAGCAAGAACGCTACCGCCTCCTATCCCTCTTGCCATCTCATCTTTCAAAGAAAGGTATTTTAAAAACTGTCCCCGAAGCCACAATGCACGCTTTAGATAAGTCGACGAAGCTGAAGAAAGAAATGGGAGTTTGGGCGGCAGCTGATCCTTATCAGGGACATCCCCTAGATGAAAAGGATATCGCATTGGCGCTTTCTTATTACACATCAGATGCCACTGACTCGCGAGGCAAAGCCCTAAAAAGAAAGACGTGCCGGTTTTTAGCGACCGTCAAGAAGCATTTGTCACTAAGCGGTTTTCAACACGATTCATTAGGGAAACTTATGGGTAATTCAAAGGAGCTCATCCGGATTCAAAGATCGGCTTAACGAAGTTTTATTCTATTCGTCCCAAGTGGGTAAAAAAGCGCCCAGTTCACGAAGAATGCGTATGCGTTTGCTGCGCTAACTTGTCGCTCTCCCTTACCTCCCTCTTTAATGCAACTGGACGGTCTGTGAATTTTAGGGATGTTCAGAAACTGTTCCCGTGTGAAAACCCTTCGAAAGACTGCTTCCTGCTAGAATGTAAAAACGTATCTCTTGCTATGCTAGAAGTCGAACTCGAAGACGAGCTGGAGTTGGCCTTGTGGGAGTGTGGCGGCGAGTTGGTCAAAAAATATTTGGGAGCCACGGCAATCCTCAACGAGTTTGAAAAGTCGGCAAAGAAGTATATACCTCACAAATACATCCGGTGCGCTCAAAGAGAAGCCATATGGCTCCAGAAAGTGCACGGAAAGTCACGTGCTGTGATTTTTTCACCTTGATTTTGCTGAAAACTGGAGTGTTGTGATCCAACGCGCCGTACAGGGTCATCATTGGAAAAACAAGATGGTGTCTATCTTTACCTGCGTTGCTACGACCAAGCAATGAACGCTAAGCTTTGGTGTTGTTAGCGATGACATTTCCCATGACTCGGCACATGCGGTGTTCGCACTGAACGTCATCAAAGAGAAGCTGGAGGAACTTCTACCAATTTCCTCAGAGCTCGTTTAAGTTTCGGACGGCGCTCCGAGCCACTTCAGAAACACACACCAGCTGTACGAGTTAAAGATGGATATACACCCGATAGATATACACAGCGTCAGGTCACAGAAAAAGCGCGTGCGACGGAGTGGGCGCCGTGCTCAAGCATCATGCATCAATTCATAACTTGTCAACTGCAGAGTTGAATTCTATAACAAACGCGCAAACCTTCGTTGGAGAGGTCAGCCAGAAAATCAAAAAAGTCATTCTACTTTCGATATGCCAAGAGGAGATCATTCGTTTCCGGAAATAAAAAAAAAAGAGTGGGAGAAGGAGCGCCCACCAAAAGGAATTCGATAATCGCACGTGTGGAGGAAGCGGAAGGATGAAGGCAGCTACACTGTCATCTTAGAAAAGGTTTGTGAAGCACCACATTAACCGGACATATGTGCTAAGACCATGTAAAAAAAAAAGTGATAACACGTACTGCATTATGTACAGAATGGTTGCTAACCATCAGTGAGTAAGTGCCGGCAGACTCAACAGTACAACTGTGACAGAGTGGCTCGTATAGACATTGCCTGAAGCCCAGAACTAATTGACAATTGCATCGAAGTTGTTTATTAATATGCTGTCTTCGAGGAATGTGCCCCCTTTCTTTGTCACGAATTCCCAGCGTATTTTTTTATTTTATTTTGGCTTTGTCTTTCTTTTCCTCAGGCCGTATCTTGAGCGCATCTTCGCTTATCCGTTGAGGTGGCCGGAACGTCGCGAAGAGTTGGTTGTTGCTATGGCTTCCTCCCTCGTTTCGGATTATATATTTCTTTCTTTTGGTTATTTTGTCCGGCCTTCTTGGGTCCGAAGAAGATGCGTGTTTTGTATATTATATTTTTTTCTTTTGCTCCGAGGTCCCACGTGAAGGGATGTTTGGTTATGTATGACCTTTGTTTAGTATTACAGTGACCCTCGGAGCCCGCTCAATTATCGACTTTAGTGACTTATCGTCGTAGCAGTGTGGTCTGGTGACAGGGGCCCTGCAATCGTATTTAAGCGTCCACCTTTTTCGCGGTTTCCTCATCTCTTGGAGTTCGGGCAAGCGAGCGGGCACGAAGAGAGTAACTAATGGCGAATTCGCGTGGTTCTTTCTGCGCGCTCTCGAGCGCTCTTTCCAGAGCGCGCGAAATCGGGTGGTGGAAAGAGAGTGCTGTGGCCTGATCGGGTGGTTCATTCCGAGGGCGCCTCTTCCTCTCAGAGCGCTCTCTAGCACTCCGCCTGTAGCCGTCGGAGTGCGGAGCGGCGCAGGCGTCACGTGGTACTTGGACGGTGATCGCGTGGTTTTGTTGACGATGGCCGGCAGTGGTCTGCGGTGGTGTGCGGGGTCCTGCGAGACGGCGATTGATATGTGGTTCTACAAAGTGCTTGCGCATTTGATGCTGCGAGGATTACAACGGACGGGACGACATTTGTTTGTGACCGTAACAGGAAAAATCGATGTGTGAAGTATTCCCAGTGCTTTTACGAGATCATAAATCTCGCGGCGGTGATTCCGCTAAGCCTAACCGACGAAGAAACAGCTCGCAGAGCTCGCCGCTGTTTTACCGGGTTTTGTGGTCGCTTCAAGAAATTTTGAGGTTTTGTAAAAGTGCGTTGAAAGGTTTGTGTTGCAAAATAAGGGAAAGCCGAATCTAATGCACAGTCCCTTGTGTCACATGGCGATATGTGCTATATCCTGCTTGCACAATATTTCGCCGTGAGAAAAATGAGGTTTATTAACAATTTTATATTTGCCTGCTCTGTCGCACGCATGACCGCTATCGCAGCGCGTTCACTGTCGAAAACGCGATGAGTTGACAACTCTTTCCAAGCATTGGCTTTCGTTCTGTTCTGCAAAAATCAATTCGCATATTTTTTGTTTTTTTACATGCCGATGCGTAAAACAATTTACGTTAAAACCGTAATTCCATCACGTTGCGAGCGTAAATTTTGCTCAATCGTCCACCGTACACTGTAAAATCTTTTTGTTTTTAATGCATTACCAATGTCAAGAAATTTTAATTCCATGACATGGTCCGAGAATGTCAGAGCGCTCGGGACCCAGCAGTTGTGATCGGATGAAAAGGATCCCGAGAAGCTCTGGCGGCGAGGAGGGGGCGCTCTGCTGAATCAAGGTCAGAGGAGAGAGGCGACCACCCGAATTCACCATAAATATCAGTGCGTCATATTTTAACCGGACGACGCGGAATTTTCCTCCACCTACGGAGACGACCCGCGGTGCCGAAAGCGCGCGATATGTGACGTCTTTGGTCCTGGGCTCACTACTGGTCAGAGCCGCTAAAAATTATTTTAGTCGAAATACAAAATATTAGTGGAGCGAACTGTTCAATTATTTTTAATTATAAAAGAAACAAATGCTGTTTATAAATTACTGAAACAAGAAATGACCCGTCGACATACCCGCCGCCAAACGGTGGAAAAGGCGGCGCATACTAAAAAGGGGTTGTGGGATCAGGCACCGACGAGCGGCGAGCGTAAAACGGTTCCGGATGTACGCGGCGGCGCTGCGGACTATACGGGCTCGAGGATCCGACCGGTTCCGAGCGTTCCGAAGGCCTTCGGCGAGAAGGTTTGGCATGCGGTTTGGCCGTTTGGCGGTATGGCAGCGCGAAGTGGCTCCCATTCTGAACTGATCTTTACCCCGTGTTTGCTGTCGTTTGTGGCCAATGAAGTGTCATGCCGAATTAAGTGTTTAATCGCGCAGCAAATGCATTGCGAGCCGCCCTGGCTGCCCGCTTCATACAGCCTCTCCAGAACATGCTTTAGTGGCGCCCTCTCAAGCCGTCGACACGGAGTGCGGAAGCCGTGAGCGCTCGCTGAGCTCACTACCCCTCCTCTAGTTCACGCCACTCAAGCGACCAAGGACGTCATGAAGGAGATTATTTTTTGCTTGGTTTTGTAATTTTAGTTTGCCTATAACTTTTGAAATAAAGAGAAATTTGAGGTAAGAAAAGTTTCATTAAGTTACTACGTTCGGTGCGCTCAGGTTCGGTGCAAACTAAAAATTAGTAAAAACGTTCTTACAGGGCCCTTTTAAACAATCCCTTTTGGCGCAACTGCATTACCTCCATTAAAGAGGGTCATCGGCTGCTGTCGGAATTAAACTGAAACGAAGTGCAGGAGGAGCGAACATTTCCCCCAGCACTTACGCCGCGAGATAAAGATTCATCACGTTTACGCGAATTTCGGGATAAGGTAATCGCAGTGGTTTTTGTTTTTGAACCAGTTTTACGCCCCCCAGGTGCTGCTCAACTAAACGCCGAGGAAGCATTTTCATTTACGCGTACGATAAAGAGAGAATGGTGTCGTTCTCTGAGTTCACGCTATCTTAGCATCGAGCGTTTGACGGCGTGCTATCACGCAAACTGGCCACGAGACAACGCACATTGACGTCCGACTGCGCAGTGTCAAGTGAGACCTATTGTCTCGTAGACGTCGGCCATGCTCGGTCTGAAGTACGCTAGTGTGCTGACGTCATCGCGCGTGGGGAATTCTCTGTTTGAAGTGCAGCTGCAAGCTCATGCTGCACGAAGAAATGAAAATATATCGAAGCTTGAACGATCTTTCCGAACCTGCGATGTTCCATTTCACACCCCGGCCTTTCCACTCAGAATTAGTAACCATCATATTGGCATAATTAAAAATAGCTTCCTTTTTTATTATCGAACCGCTTTTTTTTTTGTGGCTCTTCTTTGGAATATTTGAGGTTAATTTATCTGTTGTCCGTGTCCCAGCGAATAATCTACTTGCGTGGCCATGAAAGTATGGGGCAAACAACCGCGTTGCAACGGTGATGCTCCTGCAACGCAAATATGTGCCCCATATTTTTATGGCGGCGTTCGTTAACTGAGATTCCTAATCCTAATAAAAATGGACAAAGTGTTTGGTACAAGGTGAGAAACTTATTAGAAAAAAAACCAAAAAAACGAAGGAAATGATTAGACTCAATAGCCCAGAAACTGAGGAGCAATTTTGTGGCCCGCCCACTTTTGTTACACTTCACTTTATGTATGGAGAATACGGACGCCGCCTCCTGCCCACAATAACCTACTTGACTGACATCGGGGAATGTGCAAGTCATTTGATTAGATAGTGAGCGTCGGAGTGCGGTATACGTAACGAGGCGACCAGCCAATCAAACCGCGAAGGAAGTACAATTAACGTCACTGCGATCATCAACAATTTCTGTGAGTGTTTTTTTTTGCTTTCTACTCGAACCAAACGCATCGGGTATGCCTTGACATTGCGGTTATAGTCCGCCGTTGTGCAGGGATTCAACTACTGCCGGCAGAGGGCAGCCTTTCGAAAGGGGTCTATTACTTGGTTTCAGCTTAGGGCCGAGCGTGGCCGTTGTTGTGGGCTGAAGGTCCAATCACACAGCGCAAAAAGCGCAACGTCATGGCTTTCTTCGCTCTTGATAGGACGAGCCGGCGGAGGAGCACGCACAGAAAGACGGCAAACACCGCTGGTCCTATCAACTGCGGAGAGCACGCCATGACGGTGCGACTTTTTCGCCATTAGATTGGACCTTCGGCTCATAACGTCGGCCACGCTCGGACCTGAGGTGAAACAAAGTATAACATCAAACGTCGGTCGCAAGTTTGAGGGTAGCTTCCTATGTAGTGACAAAGCCTGGCAGATCCCCACGAGAAGCGGCCGCCAAAATGTAAAAAGTGGAGTGGCAGACAACGGATGAGAGGAGAGCCGCGTGACTGGCGCCCCGCTGCGGCGAGACGCCGAAACGCACTTCTCCGGAGTGTGTTTCGGTTCCTCGCCGCTGAAAAGCTGTGCGCTGACGTCCAGGCTCCCCTAGAATTGGCTCTTTGATGCTCTGTGCTACCAGATCCTAGCGCTCCAAATTCGCGACCGGGCACTCTATGGCTCCGTCGTCGAACTGCCAGGCTTTGTGAATATAGAGGAGGCTATGGTTTAAGGCCTCATTTTTTGTTTAGTTATTCTATGAGCTTTTACTACATTCGGGGTTTCTGTTCTGAAATCGCAGATTGTTTGTGCCAGAATACGTCCGAGCGGAGGCGAGACCCCGACCCGAGGGAGTCAACGAAGCAGCGCCATAAGTGCGTCGTCACTGTGCTCGTCGTCTTCTTGGATTGGCTATCGTTGGCTAAACCAATCACGCGTAAAGTAAAGCTGAAGATCACCGTGTATTAACTGTGTGCGAATGTTTCAGTTGGGGATAGCAGAACGATTTCGAAGACGAGCGCCCACGATGCACGGTTTGCGGGACTGGATAGTCTGCACGGGATTGTAGTGTCGGATTTTATCGGACTTTGTGTGGAACGGGGTATAGTCTTCAATGGAGCTACTTTTTTAATGCATTAGCATTAGAACACTCGTTTTGACGAAAACCGGCGGGGTCTTTCATTTGTCAGCGCCGTGGAGAAAGTGAGGGGGAAGTGGTGACGCGTGCGACGCTCTCATTGGTCCAAAGTGCTGACGTCAGCACGCGTCAACCACCCCCGCTTTCCCCGGTGCTGACAAACTGAGAGACACCGCCGAGGTTTCATTAAGAAGAGCCCTTTCCTTCTTGTCAGTCACGCACACAGCTGACGCGGAGCGAGAGAGGAGGATGCGCCGCGGCGCGGTGGGATGCGGGCGTGCTCAGTGTGTTCTCTGCCTTCGCAGGATGTTCATCGCTCTGGGTTTTCGTAGTAGCTGTGCGTGGGCTGTGATGTGCGTTTGTAGTTAAAACGATTGATCCGGTTCCCTCCACGGGTGATATGGATGCGGTTCCTTCCACGAATGGTATGGATGTGGTTCTTTCCACAAGTGATATGAATGATCGTATTCAAGGGCGTCGACGTACTCTGACACGCAGAGTACAGAAAAGGGGGCGAAACAAATTACAGGAAGATCCATTGGTGAATTCTAAGGGAATGTGTTAGCATCACCCTTGGGAAACGCCGCTAACATGCTCTTTTGGGAAACGCTAATGCTGACCCCGTAACAAGGCCAAAAAGGGGCAGCAAAAATAAAAAAAGCAAAAGAGAAAAAAACAAACAAAAAAAAGAACAAAAAAAAAACCTTCGCAGAAAAGTGAAGTGGTCAGCGTTAGCGATTCCCAAAGATGGACATCTGTGGCGTTTCCCAAAGGTCATGCTACTGCATTACTACGAATCCACCACTGTTAAATGCGATGCCCTTTATAGGGACACCAAACTGTAAGATCGTGTGCGTCCGTGCGTAAGTGGCTCAACAGAGCACTTACTCATTGGCTGAAAATCCTTCGAAGGAGAAGAACACACGTAACGAGGGAAGAGGCACCGTGACTGGTGAAACATGTTTCGGCAGGCCTGGTGACGTCAGCTTGGACCATCTGCGCGCATAGGGAGCAGGCGCTGTGGCGTGGTCTGAAGGAGGTGACTTGAGCACATTACTACTGCGAGCATTGGCTCAATCTTCACAGTGCCACCAGAAAGAGTCCGCCAAATCCCGAGGAATAATCGGCGTAAAACAGCTTTGTGCTGATGAAGACTGAAAGCGCCGAGCTCGATGGAAGAGTAGGCAGAGGACGCCGGAAGCAGTCGCAATACATCGCCTCTATGCTCTTAACCTGGTTCCATGTAGATCCAAGTTAATGTTCCCCAGATTTTGTCTGAAACAAGTCAAACTTTTACGTGAATTTGAGGTTTTTATGTAAAACGCCGGTTCTCTTCGATTTTTTTTTTGTCATCTGGAGCAGGTAGGTGCTACGTGAATCGTCGTTTCATTTGTATGCAGTTCCACTTACCCTGTTCTACTTACGCGCGCATTTCTCAGAATAAAGCTTCTAGAAACAAAATTTCTGATATTTATCGTTTACAAATCAATTATTTCTAGCACTGATCTCTGCAATCTACGAGTTACTTACAATTATGGGATACACTGCTTTCGATAAAGTACAAAGTTAAGGGGTACGGCGGCTCCTGGTAAAGCAAAGCTTTTTTTTTTTGAAAAACAAAAGAAAGTGCCGGTGGCAACCGAAATTTAAGTGGAACGAGATTTAGATTGTAACAGCGAGCAGAGAGAAGGTGGGGTTTTTCGGTAGCGAGACTAGCACTCTATAAAGATTTCTAACGGGGTTCTCTAGGCCATAGTCTTCCAGCTATGATTCCTGGTTGTTCCGTTTACTCGGAACCAGTTGTCTTCATAGAGCTTCCTGTGTGATGGATACAGGTTGTTTCTGCGCGCTAGTCGGATGTAAAATATTTTAATAATGTGTATATTCAACGGAGAGGATTAAAAGTTTTTAAAAAAAAAGTGTCATCATGTGGTGCACAATTATCATATTTTAATCTTCCAAATGTAAAATCTAGAGAACGAATTCAACTTAAAATACGAAGTATTTTTTTCTTTTGTATCCACACACGAAGAAACGGTAAAAACCGTGTGGATGACGCTGATTTTTGTGCGTAACAGCTTATAGTAATAATCACGCTACTGATTTTTGAAAGTTCTATGTTTGAATCAATTGGGGTATTATAACAGTTGTTTTGGCTTTACTTCGTTTTATTAGAATTGCAATCTTTAATGAGATTCCCCAACAGCTTTTCGCAAAGATTGGAAGCCACGGCTGGACGAGCAGCACGGTCACAATGGTTATCAAACGACAGAAGACTCGTAAAACTTTGAAGCCGAGGCAGCTTCCAAATCACGTGACATAGTGTGTCAATGTGATACAACAACGCCAATAAAAAATCTTGGTATTTTTAATCAATCTCAATTGATTGTTTGAAGATTAGATCAAGGGGACTATCTGTTCAACATTTTGTACATTGCTTCCATGACGTTTTGTTGCTCGTGCACCCGTAGTGTGTCGCATGGTCGTTAGAGACGGTCCTCCAAAAAACGCTTTTTTTAAACGAGGTTTATAATATGCACAGTCAGTATTTCGACGTAATCTTCAGGAATCAAAGTGTTTGTGATTAAATGAATATCAGGACATTAAATTCGGGAGAGATATTTTGTTCTTTCGGGAGCCTTTTAAGTACGACCACACCGGACGATCCGATCGGATCGATCCAATAAAGCCGCGGCAAAAGTGCATTGTCAAGGCGCTCACAACCAATGGGCGTTTACTGTGACCTACAAAACCAATCCCTCAAAATGAATGCGCTGCGCACCGACGTCTTGTTCTGTCATAGCTTCCTATATACTGACAAGGCCTGGCAGATCGCCACGAGAAGCGGCCGCCGAAATGGAAAAGGTGGAGCGGCTGACAACGGATGAGAGGAGAGCCACGTGACTGGCGCGTCGCTGCGGCGAGACGCCGAAACGCGCTTCTCCCGAGCGAACAAGTGTGTTTCGGGTCCTCGCCGCTGGAAAAGCTGTGCGCTGACGTCCAGGTTCCTCGAGAAATGGCTCTTTGATGCTCTGTTCTACCAGATCCTCGCGATTCAAATCAGCGACCGGGCACTCTTTGGCTCCGTCGTCGAACTGCCAAGCATAGTTAGTATAGAGGAGGCTATTGTTCTGTGTGTGATTTGTTAAGCCGGTATAGAGAACGTGCACGTAGAATGAGCAGCGTTCTAATTCACGTTTGGCGCAGCTTTAGTGGCTCCATTAAACAGGCATCGGCTGCTGTCTTAATTAAAGGCAAACGAAGTGCAGGAGGAGCGAACATTTTCAGCAGCCCTTACTCAGAGAAACATCTTTTGCCTTGACACGAGTCACGGGATAACGTAATCGCAGCGTTTATTTTTTTTCATCTATATCAGGTCTCCTTTGTACTTCTGAACTAAACGTCGAGGAAGCATTTTCATTTGCACGTACGATAAAGGGAGAACGGTGTCATTATCAGAGTTCACGCTATCTTAGAATCGAGCGTTTGACGGCGCCCTATCACGCAAACTGGCCGGGAATCAACGCACCGTGACGTCCGACTGGGTGGTGTCTAGTCAGACCTATTGTCTCGTAGTCGTCATCCGTGCTCGTTTTCAAGCGCGTTACAATCTTGACGTCATCGCGCGTGGGGAATTTTCTGTTTGGAGTGCAGCGGCAAGCTCATGCCGCACGGAATAATGAAAAGACATCGAACCTTGAACTATCTTCTCGAACCTGCGTTGTTCCATTTCACACCCGGGCCTTTCCACTCAAAATTAATAACCATGTTCCGGGCATAATTAAAAATACCATTTTTTTTTTCTGTTCGAACCCTTTATTTTGGCTCTTCTCAATAATATTTGAGAGGTTAAAACGAGGAAGAGTCAAAAAGTTACCGCAATTTAGCCGGAAGAAAATGAAATCTAGTATTAGACAGCCGCGCTGCAAATATGTTTACACCTGCCATGCCGGCCTTGGCGACTTGATGGGAAATGTCACGTGACCACAGCACTTTCAGAATGGCCGCCCCCTTGTTAGCATGCACCTGGGAGGAGCAGCGCGCTCGGTTATCCAATATTTGGGGGCAGAAGTCCCAAAACTTGCAGATATTCATCGCAGGATGCTGACGAAGTATGGAGAAGCCTGTGCACCGCTTCGTAAGGTGTATAAATGGCACAAAAAAGTTTCAAAGTGGAGCGTACAGTTTAGCGGCCGCACCCCGCTACGGCCAGGCTCACACTTCAACAACGCCGGAAGCAATCTCTGCTGGGGAAGGGCTCATTCACGAGAACCGGCGTGTCACAATCGATGAAGTGGCTGATGAATATAATATTGGTGACGGCTCAACGCACCTAATCATTCATGATATTCTGCAGTACCACAGAGTATCCGCCAGGTGGGTAGCAAAACAACTTACACCGGACCTTAAGGAGCGGCGTATGGATGCTTGTGAGACTCCACTGCGATGCTTCGAAGCCGAGGGAGATGATTTCTTCCGACGCATTGTCACCGGTGATAAATGCTGGGTACACTACGCCCAGCCAGAAACAAAGCGAGAAAGCAAGGAGTGGCGACACACAACGTCACCAAGGCCGAAGAAGTTCAAGACAGCGCTAACGTTGAGCAAGCTAATGCTCACGGTCTTTTGGGACGACGAAGGCCCAATAGTTGAAGATTACACGCCCAAGGGACTCACTGTGAACAGTGCATCGTACTGCAACCTGTTTGAAGTCGCTTGAAGCCTGCAATCAGGTCAAAGCAT
The DNA here is from genome assembly GCA_013358835.2 of Ixodes persulcatus. Lineage (NCBI taxonomy): Eukaryota > Metazoa > Arthropoda > Arachnida > Ixodida > Ixodidae > Ixodes > Ixodes persulcatus. The sequence goes on from JABSTQ010011515.1 coordinate 197,156, forward strand.
CGCGGATTGCTCAGCTCATGGGTGTTGCTGCAACACGACAATGCGCGCTTCACACGGCACGTACGACAGCGGACAAAGTTAAGGGACCCCGGTTGGAGTGTATTCCGCCCCCTCCATACTCGCCAGACCTCGCATCGAGTGGTTTAATCTATTTGGAAGCCTCAAAGGGGCTCTCGGGGGAAAGAAATTTGATATAGATGATCACCTGGGAGCGGCGGTGCATTCGTGGCTCCGGAGTTAACCGCAAGCATTTTTTCCCCCGCGGCAACTATGCGTTTGTGAAACGTTAGCGCGCTTGTGTCGAGCGAGGAGGTGGCTTTGTTGAAAAGTAATAAAGGACTTTTATTACTTTTCCACGCAAATATAAAAGGATCACGCAAATAAAAAAAAAAAAAAAAAAACGAATTGCGGTTACTTTTTGAATCTGCCTCGTATAGGTTACGTGCGTGTGCCTCAGAATAATCGACTCGTGTTAAAATCTGAGATTCTATTAATATCTATATTTTTACGTTAACATGCCGTGCGCGCTCTCAATTATTCATTTATGTGCATTTTGGAGGCGTCTGTACGCTCACGTGTTGCGGTTCCGTTTTTCAGCCTGCCCCGCAGCTCTTGACGCGCAGTCGACTTAAGGCCGACCCACATAGGACGTGTTCTCGTCACATTTACGCGGTCTTCAGCGCACTTAATCACGGCATTTGGCGGGCGCTTTTTCCACAGAAGGGAAGAAAGGAAAGTCGCCAAACCACACACGGCGCTTTTTGTCGATCTCTCCTCGTTGTTCAGTGCTGTGTGGCCCGACTCGCGATTGTCTTGAAACGAGACAAAATGTAGATCAGCTGCTATAGTACTGCTTTCCGCAAGGGGACAGGAATGTCTGAATGTTAATAAACCACGAAAGCCTCGTTTCCTAACGCGTGCCTAGAAAATGTTCGTAATAAAAGCGCCGAAAACAACAAGGCGGAAGATGAAGTAAGACGAACTCAAGGCGCTTACTCGCAACTGTAGTCTATTTGGAAAGTACACGTACTCTATACACCTTCAAGTAGTTCTCCGCTTATTTTGTTTTTATATCTAGCAAGAGTCATAATATCATGCGACACCAGTAAGCACGAGCATCTACGGCAGTGAACGGCGAGAAAAACGATTCTTACAATAGACACGTTGCCAACAAGTCCCGGCAGGAGGAGGGTTGCGACCTCCGCACAAAACCCTATCGTTTATAAATTTTCTTTCGCCACATCGATAGTCCTTTTTTTCTGTCTCAGTCGCTCATCGCTCGTTCGAAAGAAATGTAGCGATTTCTTACAGTTTGCCGATAAGCCGTGGAACGCCACGAGCGAGCGCCCATTTCGCAGGCTGCAGGCGGCCGCAAAGCTAAGCAACCGATTCTCGAGCAAATTTCGGCTGTCAACTCGCCAGCTGATTGGCGGGCACCACGCCGTACGCTTCCGGATACGCCACGCCGAAATAAGCCGAAGCGCCGAGATCTCCCTCGGTCGAATCGCCAAATGCGCGCGTATTTACGCTGTCCTTGAGACGTCGGGGAAGCAGTCGTCCCAACGCCCGCTATACGTCGGGATTACGTCCGCCATGTCACCATGTTACCATGTCACCGGGACGTAAGAGCACGGTGTCGTCGTCCCTTTCTGCACGACGTGTATGCACAACTACGAAATGGCTCTGTCGTTTTCCGCGCATCGCGCGAAGATCCTTCATGCACACTCTGCGTGACTTGATCTGCTTGCACCAGGGAGAAGAGGGACCTTGGGACCCGCGGAAAAGTGCTGAGAGGCTGCATTTGAAGTGCGTCCTTTTATATACCGGCTGCACGAAATGTTGACGCATTTCTTCTAGAACCAGCCTGGCGGCAGTAGCGATTTGCGCTATTTTTTTTCTGGTGCAGCTTGTAGTGTCGGCTCGCCTTTTTTGGTGCGAACGCAGCTCATTGTAAGCAGACAAAGCCGAGGCAGTGAAGCGAGGCAAAGAGACGTAATTTTTAATTGTCTACGCCACCAACCATGATTAAAGATGCGTATGATTAACACTAAACAACAAAAGCTGAAAAGTCCGAAGTCCAACATCTAAATGTCATGTATTCAAAAGAAACAAAAAACGTTGGACGCATAGTAAACAATCTAATTACTTCGCGGCGATTTCCATACATTGGTTCCGGCGTAGGAAAACAAAATTTGTAAAATACTCTAAACGACTTCATTTTCGCGAGGACCTAATTTTCGCGAATTGCCTACAATTGGCGAGAAATAGGTCCCGCGAACTATTCCGGTAAAAATTTAACACATTGAAATCTATACTGAGATCTCACCGCGTCGCGAAAATTCGAACACGCGAATTATTCCAAAACTTCTGCTTTGACCTAAATCGCAAAATATTGAGCCCGCGAAAAGTAGGTCGTTTACAGTACCTCTAAGACTAAACAGGATAGTTCGTTGTTAAAATTTTCTTGAATACTTAAAGCGCGCTTATGTAGGATAGAAAACACAACACACACGGACGGCGCGTTTGTTTGCTCAACTCTCACAGAGAGGGTTTTGCTGTCTTTTTTGTTGAACGCCACGTTCCATTACATCACTTGCTTACGTTCACCGCAGTGGCTAAAACTACGATGTCGGCGGCGATAAAAAGTTACGCTGCGGACGTTGAGTGGAGCAACACGAGCGATTCCAACTTCATTTGATGGACTGCTTTTTTCTTTTTGTCGCAGCCAACGTTCCAAGTTTTCTTTTGTGCAAAGGTACTCGTTTTTTTTTTTTTGGAGGGGGGGGGGGAAGTCAATGCAGTTATTGTGCCAGGGTTGAACAAATCTTCATTAAGCAGTGCGACATCTGTCAACTCTGCTATGCGTCAACTGTGTCGGTGCTATACAAAGCCATACAGTCTCTTTGACACACCTGCAAAATATTTCACAGGGCACAGCTTCCTTTGGAAACACTCGGAGCTTTGCACCATTTAAAATGTTCACTAGTAACAGCTAAAGCATCTTGAGGACGCTTTGTCTTCGCTTTAAAAAGTGGAACGCGATAGCGTTATCGGGAACCGTTCGCATCGCCTTCGTATTGGCTTCTCATGCTCTTTCTGTCAGTGAACAGGAAGTGCGGCGGACATGGCCTTCTCATTCTTCTTCCGGCAGAAACAACAATCATACGCAGTACGATGAGCTCCTTCGAGGCGGCCACAACGGCCCCCGCCGGCCGTGGTGACTCGGCTTTTTCCGACTCGGATATTTACAGGGTAGTTCTTCCCTAATTGCCTTCAGGGAGGCGATGAAGCGTGCCGTCGTACTCCATGGCGACATGGCTTGTCGCCCATGCCGCATCAAGGACTTCCGCCAACCACTCGGTGAAGCAGGCGTGCTCGGTGAGGTTGCCAGTATTGGGGGGGTTCCAGCTGTATCATGTCTGGCTCCTCCACCTCAAGACCGATGCGGCCAAGACGAAGCTTCGCGAGGCGTGGCGATTCGCCGTCAAGGGCCGCACGTGCCTCATCGTCGACACTTTCCGGCAGGAATTGCGGGTGTAGCTGCTCCGTGTGGCGTTCGGCGTCACCAAGGACGCCATCCACAGGGCCTTCTCGGAGTTTGGGAAAGTCAAGGAGATGGCACACGAGTGTTGGAGGGTTCCGGGGTTCGAGGGCGCCGAGTCGACGACCAGGATCGTGAGCCTTGTTCTGCGAGTGGGCGTGAGCATCGACCGCCCGCCTCACCAACTTCGGCTCGGCGGTGGCTCGGTGCTCGTGGTCGTGCCTGGGCGGGCCCCCTTCTGCCTCCGGAGGCGTATGACGGGCCACATCCGTTGTGACTGCCGGGCCTCCAGGTGCACCAAGTACCGTGCCCTTGGCCACGAGCGGGCCGACTGCGTCCGCTCGTACGCCCGGGACTCAGGACGAGGTGCGCACGACGAGACCTACGACCACCTCATGGTTGAGGCCGAGAGAGCAGCCCAAGAAGGACGAGGTGTCCGACACCGTATTCGAGGGGGCGAACGCCCCGTCGTCGGAGCAGCCTTCGATCGAGGCTCCAGCCACTCCACTGGCAGGTGAGCACCAGTCTGCGACGTCACCTGGCAACGTCAAGCGCAGGCGCAGCTCCGGTTCCCGAGGGGGACCCAGCCGGACAAAAGAATGGACGTCGAGGTGGGTGCTGCGAAGTGCCCGCTCGAAGGTGTCACGGGGGCTACCCAGGAGCGCCCGCTGTGCCAGCTCGAGAAGAAATGAAAAATGGTGGCAGGCTGGAGGGGAGAAAAGCGCAAGCCGCGGCCTTCGGCACCGAATAGACGTGACAGACTGTCACAGGAAAAAAACTTGTGTGCGAGCGGAGCGCTCCAAGCGACAGCAGCTTGCGAAGGTCAGCGTCGTACGTTTGGTCTGGTCCCGATAGCTGATGGTCTCCTTAGAAAGGTCTGTTCGTTTTGCGACCCTCAACGTGCGAGGGCTCGCCGACCGTAGGAGACAGAGGCAACTGTAACGCCTCACGATGACAATCCCTGGAGAGGAGGAACAAGGGAGACAAACGACAAACACAAGTCTTCAAACACTGCCAGATGACTGGTGCGCTACTGAAAAAAATCCGACTGGTCCTTGTACCGAACCAGGCACCTCTCCTTTTTCAGTAGACCAGGCGGATTTTTTTTCAGTCGGGCACCAGTCACCTTGTTGTGCTTGGAAATTTGTGTTTGTCCTTCGTCCCCCTTGTTCCCCCTCTCTAGGGGTTATTAACGTTATTATTGTCTAGCTCGCTTGCACTTTTGCATTAATTGCATTTGTATCGTCTCGTCATCGGACAGGACCTAGATATCGTTGCGGTGCAGGAGACCACGGTAGCCAGCGAGGACCGGAAAGAATATATAGGGCGTCATTTTACGGCACGTTATAATGTCTGTGTCAGCCACACGATAGGGACTACGGCGGGGTGTTTGGTGCTCGTGCGCCAGAGTTTGTGCGCGACAGTTCAGGCTCTAACGACGTTTCATTCGGGACATTTTGTTGTCTGTGATTTTTTTTTCTGCTATCAAATGGCGATTCATTTGCGTTTTCAATCTCCAACTAGGGTGGAAGAGCGGCGGGTGTTTTTTTTTTTTAAATTTAATAAAGCAATATCTTAACTGCCTGCGCCTGCCTATTTTTCTTGGTGACTTTAACTGCGTATGTTCCTCCCAAGACTAAAGGAGTACTAAGCCGCATAGTGATGTGAGTGCCGTAAGCCTTAGTAGCGTAAGTAGTAAGTATGGCCTAGACGACGGCGGAGAATCTTTGAGAAACAGGAGAGACGCATTGTTTACCCACTTTGAAGGGGAAAGCCACGCCCGTATAGATCGAGCGTAAGTTTCGTTGCAGATTTTGCCTATTCGTTTCTAGTATCGCGTGCAACCTGCTTCATTTAGCGATCATTGTTTAATTTCTTGTTGCCTGCAAAGTAATTTTTTTTTCTGGGAGCTGTGGAAGCTTAATTGCGAACTTTTGGGGGAGAGCGTTTTTAAAGACAGAGTTAGGTTTCTACAGAGGTAGTAGAAAATTAAAGAAAAAAAAAAAACAGCCGAGTATGGGGCGAACTGGGATTTGCTTAAGCGGGGAATTAATTTGATAGCTTTGGAAAGGGCGAGAGCGCTTAAAAACGAAGAAAGAAAAAAAAAAATGAAACCCTACTGAGCAACAGCTTGCAGATTCTGATTAAAGAAGAGGTCAGAAGGCCGGGGTTTTCCAGAGATTACATGTGTTCGTCGAAAGGCCAAACTTAAGTTTATCGACAAAGAACGATAGCGCGGTGCGCTCTTAGAGCGATGGCAGGAAAGATGATTACCGGCGAGACGCCCACAAAACGAGCACTCGGCCTTGAAAAGCGCAACGCGCGTCTCTATGTGATCGCCGAAATAGACTGTTGCGGGACGTTCTCTAGTGATCAGTCTGACATAGTGTGCCTTTTACGTTTATTACAGCGCGCTGTTCACGTACACCCCAGTTCCAGTTGAACAATATAAAATTGAATTTGTCTTTTATGCCCTGTCGCGACGACGAAACGAAGGAATGATTGGAAGCTCCTATTTTGGTGGAAGATGTTTAAATAGCAATAGAGGCTTCAAACCCGGGCAAGTCCCCGGGTCCCGAAGGCCTTAGTGCAGGCCCCAATAGAGTCTTGAATAATAGGATCGCCCCTGTTCTATGCAGTGCGTTTAAGGAGGCTTTCCAACTTAAAGGACACATGCAAAGGAAAAAAAAGTTTTTTTTTTAAACAGTCTAGATGGAAAAAGAATGTTATCAAATAAATTTACAACGAAGAAAGAAAAATTTTAGAGCTATATTTACGGCGCAAAACGAATTTGTAGTTGGCGCCCGCGGGAGCCGCTGCTGGTCACGTGGTAGGCCCGCGCGCCACCGCGCTCCGTCGCCGGCGCCGCAAAGTACCCCGCGCCGCACGCTGAGCGTAGTGCGAACGCCGCTTCAACGCGTTTCTCCACGCCGCCGTCGCCGCCGCCGCACAAGTTCGCCTGCTTCGGGGTGCCGCCGCCATTATCTGACCGGCGCATAGGTCTCTCACGTCTGCTTGCGCTTTTTCGGGAGCTTCCTTTGGCAGCGACCCCGGAAGTGCATTTTACTTGGGGGGGGCCAGCGGTCGAAATGAAAAAAAAAAGGGGGGGGGGGGGGAGTGAAAAAAATGAAATAAAAAACAAAGAAAAAAACATTACATATATTTTACTGTTTACAGAAGGTTTATTATCACTACCTATACCGTGTGCCCATACGTTCAGACTAGTACCAGCACGCCTCTTCATAGTCATCAACATTCCAATTCGGTATCGTTTCATTACCTCTTTAATTACTAACATTTTTTTCAATTCATTTATTTACTTCCATCTTACATTTGGGATTGAAACATACAACGAAGTAATCTTGGTGGTTAAAGTATTCAGGGCTGGAACCGCCTCGTCCACCCACTTCTAAAACTGAACTCTCGTGTCTCAAACTAACAGACTTCTGCATACAAATAATACAAGAAATACTTGAGACTGAATGTGATTGTAATATAGCAAACTCTGTCATTTTGGGCGCATTCACGGGCATCTCTTATGAAGATCAAGGAGGTATTTTCACACTCCTCTCCTACATGCTGTCTGTTTTAAGGGTAAAATGTTTCAACTAGTTTTTGAAAAAATGGTCTTGTTTCCTCTAGTTCAGTAATTTAGAACTTCGCAGCCATTTAGACGTATTACTCTAAGCCAGGGGTAGCCTGGCTGACCCGGCCTAAGGGCCGCTAACAGAACCACTAAACTTCCAAGTGCCGACTGAAAGAGAAAAGGCAGGAAAAAGAGGGGGAGGGGGGGGGGTTAAGCTTGTTAGACCAATAAATGAAACTTGAACTAATTTAGATCTATCTAAGTCAAAAACAGTCCAACTGTACGTAGGTATGGTAGCCGTAGCACAGGACGAAACCGCAACCTGTCTTAATTTGAAACTCGTTCCTTTTCTCTTGTTGGGGAAGTGCTCATGTGACCGGGAGGGAGGCGGGAAAGGAGGGGGGTGTCAGGTATACTTGGGAGCCACGAGCCGCACTTTAACACCCGAAGAGCCGCTGCTTGGCCACCCCTGCTTTGAACTAAGAATAAAAAGTCATACCTCAGAGGCCCGGAAAAAGATTGCAGCGATTATATCACTCGATAACAGAAAAGGTGTCTCGCACTGGCAGATCAGACACGGGCTCCAGAGAGGTTGCTTGCAGTCGCTGCCTCTCGAAAACCTTTGGGGGCCATCTCAAGAGCCGGCTTCTTAAAACGCCTGTTAGTGGTTAGAAAGGAATGCTTCGGGAGGTTCACCAATATTTCTTTTTGCTTGTTTTAAACTTGTCCTTTCGGAGGAAACTTTCCATATGGAACTACGCTAAAAGACCAAAAATGTACACAAAATAATGTGTAGCCTGTATGTTGCTCGTGTAGCCTTCGGCAACACTTGCTTGCCTTCCAACTAACGATTGTCCGTGCAGCGCGTAGAGGGTGCCCCAGTACAATAGAGAACTCCGTGGCCGTCCTTCCTCCTGGTTTCAATTAGAAGAGACATCAAAGGGACCGCCAGCGTCGACAGCTTTGCTCCCTCCGACAAGGAGGGTGGGAGGCAACGCTTATATTTTGTTGCTCTAGCACAGTTTTTTACAATGAGCTCACAAACACCAGCTCGTTTAAAAAAAACCTGTTTCCCCGTTAAAAAAAAAAGAAAGAAAAGAAAAGGGGGTGGGGGTGTGGAAAATGGCACGACGTCAGAAAGCCAGGGCCCAGAGGCTCCTCTGAGTTTTGAGCTGTTCTAAACTGAAACCGACTAGCATTGCTTTTTCAAATTTCCGGGGACCAGCACGGGGCCCCCCGGGGCCCTGGGCTGCAGCCCCCTTAGCACGTACCTGAATTCGGCCCTGGGGGAGGGGGAGGCCTTGAGCGAAATGCACGGGGGCTCAGTATATTGTCCAGCACCCCCTGGAAAATGACAGCGGGTGCTCAAGCCCCCGCTGCCCCCCCGGTTCCGGGGTCCCTGTCCTTTGGGCTCTAAAAGTTACTTGTTATTCTTTGTTTTTTGTTGCACTTCAAACGAAGATGAATAAGTGACTTTTCGAGACCATAGGAAGCTTCCGAAAAGTTGAAAGTACCACGTGACAAATAAGGGCCAGTCACGTGATAAATATGGGCCACTTTTCCGCGACGCCTGCGGGCGCCAACTGCAAATTCGTATAGCGCCGTGAATATAGCTCTAAAAATTTTGATTTTTCGTTGTAAATTCGTTTTATGACTTCCTTTTCCCAAACCGGCTGTTTAAAAAAAAGTTTTTTTTCTTTGCATGTGTCCTTTAAGGTTTTTGCGCCGTCTTGTTTTTTGCGTCACACACTGTTATTCCTAAGATATAGGACACCGCTAAATTACGTCATGTCACATCTTACCGCTTTATTAGCCTGACCAGGCTTGTACACGCTACTGAAAAGTAGTAAGGAATTAAATTTACAATTACTCAAGGCTAAATTGTAACGAATTACTTCTACAATTACTCTTCCATAAAAGTAAGTGACTGTTACCACAAAAAGTAATCCACAACTTCTGCGGCGTTACTTTCACACAAAACACAAGTGTGTTATGGAAGCGTTTCTTTTTTCCACCAGTCACACTTCTGGGACCTTGACCAGCATCTGGCTCTCGAAAGTCTCGTCAGACGTCTTGCTTTCTTTCTATGTTAGGATGTCGTCCGCCGCACGAGTGCATCACGGACTGCATTGCGTGCTTTTCGAGAGAAAAAAACAACAAAAAAAAACTTTGCCTTGGTGAAAGCGAAGAGCTTCGTTGTTACAGGTATGCTGTTGGAATAGAAAAGCTGTAAAAATAGTAACACAGATAATTAAATCTTGATTGAAATCAATGTGCGTGAATATTTTATATAAACATATTTTTGCCGACAAATATCGCCAAACTGTCGTACAGAAAAATAGCAAGACACGGTAAGTACATATAACAATTATGTTATACATTATGTTTTTATATCAATCGTACATTAGCTCTGAACGCGTGGGGTACCTTGGTTGAGACGTCGGGGAATAAGAAGATGGTGCTTTTTGAATATATAACCGGCAAAAAAATCAAAGGGGTCCTTCAGGAAACAAAGATTTAATGCCGATTAAAACGGAAATGTAGACGCACGTGCGGCGTGCCTACCATTCAAAACGCCTGTAGCACGGATCGACCGTACCACAGCTCAGTGTTCTTCAGCTAAATGTCAGGTGAGGCCACGACAGTGTCCCCCCCCCCCCCCCCCCCCCAACCCTAGTGAAAAAGCCATTTGTATGAGAAAAGTTTTGTGTCCAATAAACACTTTTGAATCATACAAGATATATAAGAACATATAAAAATCAGATAAGGACTATATAACAACTATATAAGATATATAGGAACATTATAAAAAACTTTTAAGAAACTTCTAACAAGTTTCTTTTATGGTTATCATATGTTCTTATATATCTTATATAGCTTTTATATAGTTCTTATATGGTCGTTAAATGTTTCTTATATGTTCTTATATTTCTTGTATGATTTATATATGTTCATTCGACAAAGCAATTGCTCATAGAAATGAAATTTTTTTATTCGGCAGCGACAGCAGTAATTCCATTTTTGAGAAATGCGAGCTATATAAAATTTGTACCTCATAATTCCACGTCTGGAAGGTGTAAACAAGCATTTTCATCCTCAAGCCGACCATCCAGGAGCTATTGGAGACGAGATGGTTTGGTGGCGCCACCTCGCGGGCGGCCTCTTGTGACGCTGCTGGTAGTATGCGAGCAAACGACGCGCTATGTCGAAGCACGGAGTGGCTACGTTAGTTCGCATATATGCCAATTAAAAACGGTTTATTTGATAAAGAAACGCGTATAACATTTATGTGAGTGATCTTTCTAATGAATTACAGCGCCTCGAAGTTGTTTTTTGTATTAGAAAAAAAGATTTAGAATGTTTATTAAACAAGCCTGGAGCTTCACATTACAGCTTGCGCGGCGTGCGTGAGGGCTTTACACAGCCCCTCTGACTCTTGTTTTTTCGGATCTGTGGAGGCTGCTGTAGAAAAAGTTTTTGAATTCACCAGGGTAAATGACGAGCTGTCTTCTTAGTTGTGCGCGTGCGCGCAGTTGTGCTGCAAAGCGCCGCACACTTATTTTTGCTACATTGAGCTTACCGATACCGACGCTTCTTCCAGGTGTGACTCGACAGTTGCTGCGGAGCAAATGCTTGTCAGCAACTGACGCTTAGCTGCTCTTGAATAGAATGCGCGGCAAAGAAGTTTGTCACATCACGACTTCTGCTCGAAAGAGCAGCATACATTTTCATAAATTCTGAAATTGTCGGCCATGACCCGGCAAATTCAGGCGATTGATTAATTTCTTCTATCCTAACTTTATTAAGAATTGCTTTCAGATTTAAAATTGCTCGCTAAGAAGCCCTTCACGCATTATGCGAATTTGGGTTTGCAAAATTTAAACAAACAAACGGTGTAATCTATATCAAGTGTATTCCTCATTTACAGGGACGGGGAAGTGTCACGGACTTGCCAGGTTTAAGACTTCGATGGCGAGGGGGTCTCGCACGTTTCGCATCGACCGGGTGAATAAGCAGGGATTTAGTTGAAACGACTCCGGAAGCCAGCCACTGCTTCTTCCTGACAATTATATTGAGGAAATGTTCGTTTACTGGTTTTCAAAATTAAAAAAAAGAATCATCTTAGAACTAATAAGGGGCCAGCAGCCAGATTGCACATTGAAACCAACAGGATACACGGAGTCGCTTTCACCGAAGTGTTTGCTACACAAGCGAGAGGTTCTCAAATTTCGCTTCCTTATTTTCAGTTTGATGAGATATTTTTTCTTTGTTTTAATTTGTTCGAATAATAAAAAAAAATACACCCTATCCGCCGTGGTAGATGTTGTAGTGAGATAAAGCACTGGATATTCTATTTGCATCATTGAGCGTTTTGTATGGGGTAGGGAACACCACACCAACATCCGAGCACATTGACACTTTAGCGCCAAACGTGTTTGTTAGCACTACTACGCGTGCCACCTGCGGTTTCAAACTTTGGTAAAATTTCCTACTGAAAATATTATTTCACCAAATAAACACAACGCGAGAAAAAAGCTTTGCCGCGCGTTACTGAAACAGCGCACGAAGCGAGCTGACCAGCCCAGGGATCCAAGATCTGTGCAGTCTGTCCCAGTCTGTCCTACACGTGATGTCACAAGCGATGATGATGATAGCTAGAAAGGCGACCCCTGGGCAAGGTTCCAGAGAGCGCAATCGTCGGTTGATCATCAGCGCCACCGTGGCCAAATGAGGCAATACTGGGACGGCTAAAATCGGCAGCGCCGCCGGCGTACCCTCGCGAGATCACGTTATTACAAAGTCGGAGCGTTGTGTTGTCGGGCGTTAAACTACCGACTGTTTTATGAAGCTATCAAACGTTATATATATAAATGCGCATGCATGTGTGGTTGTGTCGTTCCAGCATTACGGAGTTTTAGTAAGTGCCTCCTCGAATGGTAAAGACAGCTCAAACGGGAACTAGCAGAACAAAATTGAACGTCCTGATTTCACGCCCAAATATAAGTAAAAGGAAGTATACAAAAGCCGTTTTTTTTATTTTACGTTGTGTGCGCGAGCCGCAAGATAGCAAAAGCGAAGTCCCCTTAGCGCAGCTTCCCTCATCTACAAAAGCAGAACTAAAACCGCCCTCCCCCCCCCCTCCCCTGCCTCTCGCCCTCACCCACCCTTTCTATCCAAGTGAACTCTCCCCGCATGGATAGCTGACCTCATTTTGGTGTTTGCAGTCCACTCGTCGCCGTGTTGAAGACGATTATGGTGTCTGAGGAATGTGTTTTTCGTGCAAGCTGGCAATAGTTTGAACGGTGCCCTATGCAGTTGCTCGTAGCAGGCTGATACTCGTTCTCGCCGATTGAGCATGCGGTTTACTTTTACATAGAACACAAATAAACGCCGCATGGATAACCTTTTCTCGTGGGGTAAGTATATTGTTTTATTATTTCTTAAGTATACTGTTTTCTCGCAGCGGGGATGAAGTTAGAACAGGATAGACACGGGTTGAAATAGAGCAACCATCTTGGGTAGCTACGCGATCACGCTAATGGCGCAAACGACAGTCCGTTCTGCAATCAACGAAGCGGAGAAAACGCTCGTTTCGGTTTTCGGTAACTACGATCAAACGTCCAGAAAACGTCGTTCGATTGAGTTATGTCTGCGGAGGAGCAATGAGAGTGCCAAAGGACTAATCTGAGTCTAGAGTCGCCGCATCAAATCCAAAGACAACGCCGGGCTCGAGCGCATTAATTACAGATATCGAGTGAAGTGGGGCATTTAGAAATGCAGCTCAAGTCAAGCAAATGGAACGGAATGCTTATTTTACACGTTTTACGGAATTTATTACTCCCCGAAGGCGTTGTATTTTTCACAGCTTCGACGGAAACCTGCGCGGCTTCACGCCTGCTAAGCTTCTGTGGTTGCGATAGTTTGGTACGCAGCAGTGCCTACAGCTTCGACGTTTGCTCTTCTGCGACATCCGATAGCAACGTTAAGAATAAAAGACCAAAAACGCACGAATCAACGTTTTTAAATTGATGCGTGAATATCCCCACGAGCAAGCATGCTGGTGAGAGGGCCGTCCCAGTGTTGCAAATATTTTGAGCTAGATGGCGTAACGTGTCACACCAAACTTGCTGCCCTGAGTGTATACTCCGTGTTCCTTGTAGTGTGCAGTGAAGGCGAAGTCAACGCCAGGCGATGAGAGAAAGGGCGAGCACTAGAAAGGCGGGACGTGAGAGGAGGTCAATGGAGAAAGGAAGAGTACTGGGAACGTTAGACAGGAGAGGATGTTACTTTTCTCATCCCTAGCCTTCCTATTGCTTGCCCCATCTTCCCTCACCTGGCGTTTCCTTCGCCGCGGTACAACCATCACTGAAAGTCCTGATATTGCAAAAAAAAACAAAACAAAAAAAAAAAAAACATGACGCACGAAAATGGAGACTGGGATGTAGGCAACCGGATGCTTTTAGAAAATCAGGTGAAAAGCAGCAAAAAACGAAATAAACAATCGTATGAACAAAAGGTTAGGGTGCAAACGAGCTGGTGGAGGTTAAACATTTGACTAAAAACTCCGAGACTGGGAAGAGAAGGGACGGACAAACACAAAGCTGTGTTTGAGACTTTGTGTTTGTCCTTCCCTTCTCCTGCTAGTCTCGGGGGTTTTACCCAAATGTTTAAACAATCTTATCTCCGAAAGATGATATGTGTTCTAATATCTCTTGAGCAGCATGCCAGTTAATGTCACATCTGTTTCAGTCGATTTGCGTGTTGAACTTACGTGTTGTGACAATGTGCAAACTGTCGTAGTCACTATAACCGAGGAGGGCATTGTTAATTGTCCCCAGCGTTTGGAAGGCACGCAGTCGACGATCGTTTTGTGTCATCCCCCCGTCTTCGAAAGAATAAGAGAGAAGGGACAAAAAAAAAGGCGCGCACGGATCGAGTTTTTTTTTCTTTTGTGAAGGAAACATTTCGACCTCTGGGAGTTTGCCTAACATTGTTTGCATCGAGAGTGCGGTTCCTTGTATCAGTGTGCTTCCCCCTTCGCCATGGTCAATCAAGCTGACGAGTTAGGACTTGATAATAATCAAGCCACAAAATAAAAAGAAAGAAAAAAGATTTTAATCGAGACTTTAGGTAACGTGAAGAAAGGATTTTGCGGTAGGGCTTAACCTTATAGAAAATAACTCTTTTGTTAGACACATTTTCTTGTTGTACTTGTTTTATATTCCTGCTTTTTCCCCCACGAATGAAAACGATTTGTAACAGATTGCAACCATCCCCGTGCATAAATAAGTAAGGGAATTACTTTACAATAACTTTGTAAAATATGCATTTACGCACCGTTGTCAGTTGAGCGAGTTGGTTATGCATAGTTATGAAGAGAGAAACAGCGCCAAAAGTACGGAGGACAAAGAACCAGGAGCACACAGACCGACCGCTGACTGACAGCTGGTTTTTTTTTCTCTGGAAAACCACCTACCGGCGTTAAAACACGGTCAAACATACATCGGACCATCGTCTAAGGGCACGTGTCACAGCTCTCCAAGAACGCGATTTCTTTATCGAAGAGCGCAATGGAGGGCGCACTCATCATTATACTTGGAAATTATTTCTAAGTAGTATAAGGATTAATGCGTCAGTGCTCCCTCAGTAGCGCTCTTCGATAAAGAAATCGCTCTCTTGGAGAGCTGTGATACGTGCCCTTAAGTGATGGTTCGATTGATGAGTGCCGTGCCGATCTTTCCCATATTGGGAGCGGTATTGACAGAAACGTCGGACTCGACGTGGGCGATTAGCTGATCGGAGGTGGTTCGAGCGGGAACGCCATGGATTACGCCCTTGCAGGAGTTTGTGGGAGCCGGTGGGCAGGATGTCATGGTGTATTTGGTGTTCTGAATTATGATTTGAGTGGTTTGAAGAAGCTTGGTCTTGGGGGAAGGGGGATAGGTGTTGGCGACGAAAATGTTTTGCACGTGACGGATCTTGTAGTATGTCTTTCTTACTTCTGAGGGTGTGAGATTGGCAGTGGTGATGACGGCGTCGGTAAGGAGAATGAACTTAAATTTCTAAAAGGAAACCCCGTCGGTCAGCTTCATGAAGATGGTGAGGTGATTTTCTGTCATTTTCTTTGGAATAGCGCATGGTAGTCTACGTTGTAGGATAGTACGGAGCCATGGCGGTATGCGTCGTTGCGACGCCGCGACGTTGGACTTTCGGCGAAGAGCTTTTAAGTTAAGAATTGGCGGAGCGATCGAAACGAACGTTTAGATCCGGCGCCTTCTTTGCTCAGGTTAAAACATTCTCTGACGATGAAAGAATTGTAAGCGCTCGCACCTTGCCCAGGGCGGTATGGACCTTTCATTATTCGCGGTTTTAGAGCGCAGCTCTTAGGCGCCCGTTTCCGGCTTGAGCGGCGTCGGCGTAACCGCAAGGTGACGTGACCCCCGAAGGTCACGTGACCTCTCAGGTCACATGAGCTCCCAGGTCACATGAGCCCCCAGGTCACGTGACCCCCTAGGCCACGTGACACCCCCAGGTCAAGTGACCCCATGCCATGTGACCCCCCGAGGTCACGTGACTCCGAGATCACGTAACCCCCAGGTCACGTGATCGCCGAGGTCACGTAACCCCCAGGTCACGTGATCCCCGAGGTCACGTGACCCCCTGGTCACTTGACTCCTGGTCACGTGACCCCCCAGGTCAAGTGACCGCCCCAAGGTCAAGTGACTACCCCCCAGGTCACGTGACCCCCCCCCCCCCCCCCCCGCGCCTTCCCCCCATCCTCAAGAGCTGCGCTCTAATTCGGCGTTACAGGGAGTTGTAAACGGCTTTCATTTTTTTGCATCGTCGCTCACCTGTAGAATTCGTCGTGTATAAAAAGGCGATAATAAAAACAAAACAACATGGCCTAGTTATTAGCGTGTCTGGCTCGCAACCGAAGGGTCCTATGTTTGAATTGCGGCTAAAAATCTTCAAATGTTGTTTTAAGACAAGTTAGTTAATGAAGTGAAATCGTTTGAGACATGCGGCGACCTTTCAAGCGCATAAATGTCCCGATATTAATCGTGTTCATTCCACGCGTGGTGTCACGTTTCACGTGAGCGTTGTGGGTTCTTTAGAACTCCCCTATGAGGTCATGTGGCTGTGACGTCATGACCCTATCGACCAATCAGGATTTCCCCGTCCCAACGCCACCGACGCCAGCTTTTCTTCGACACAATCTCCTTAACGCTATCCCGTTAAATTAAGCTTGAATCGCATAAATTGGCATCAGTGTTGGCGGGAACGCGTTACAATTAACGGCGTTACCGGTAAAGCGTTACTGTTTTAGTTACATAGTAACGTGCTCATCCGACTTAAAAAAAAACAGCAATGGCTAGCGCACTTGCGTTACTTTTTTCAAGTAACGCGTAACGTAGTTACGTTACTCGTTACACTTTCTTCCCGAAATCTAAGAAAAGTACACTTAAATTTTTTCTTGTTTCTATACTTCGTTTCACCTTAAATCTAGACGTAGCCATCACTACGAGCTCATATGACCAATCAGAGTGAAAATGACATCGTCATGGGTGCTCCTCATGTTTATGTACGTGCTCTATCATCGCTGAGCCAACCATAAGCAAAAATGCCCTGTGTCTTGCGCTCTTGACGCTGCTAGACTGGTCTCATTAGCTCGTAGCGTCGGCTGATTCCGGACTTGAGCGGAAACGAAGATGAGACCACAAGTCACTAAATACTGCTCTCGCTCTACTTGCCGTCAAAAGTTGGCCTGTCTTTTCCCCACGCAAAGAAGTCCCACTTTTGAAAAACTCCAACGGCCCCGCCTTTTGTCCCAGTGTTGAAAAGCGCTGTTGCCGGAAAAAAAAACAAACGCTTTTACCGTCAATTTATAAATGAAAAGTAACCCAAAAGTAAAGTGTCTTACTTTTTACTGGAAACGGTAACTCTAACCCTTTCCTTTTTTTTTTTTGGGGGGGGGGGGGGGGGCAACGTAGGTTAATAACGTGTCCCTTTATTTTGGAAGTAACGAGTTACGTATTTCGTTACTTTTCTCGGTAACGCCTACAACACTGTTATGCATAGAGCAGTGTATACCGTTCAACATTACGACTCCATGCGTCTTCGCATAGAAGCAAAATTGAAAGTTTCCCCGGAGATGAAAGAAATGACGGTTTAACCCTTTGTCCACGTGTTGGGTGAAAGGAAACCACGATACAATAAAGTTGCTGAATCACAATAAGTGGCAGCTCCCTGCCCTGAAAATGATTAAAAACCAAAACACAAGAAACTTGATGCTACGAAGACGGCTGCGCGCACAGTGCTGCCAGACCACTAAGCAATTTCGCATATTGTCTATTATGTATCGAGATAAACGGATATCGCCTGGACACAAGTTACGTGCAAACGTAAACGCGCAGGTCTTTCTTTATCTGTATTACGTCTCCCAGGTGTTCCTAAACTAAACGCCAAGCAAATATTTTAATTTGCAGGTACGATAAAGCGCGAGCGGTGCGCTCTGAGGGTTCCCGCTATCTTGAGAGGCACGCGTTTGATTGCGCGCTATCACGCAAACGTGCCGGGAGACAACACGCAGTGACGTCAAAATGCTCGGTACGTAGTCAGA
Organism: Ixodes persulcatus; assembly: GCA_013358835.2. Lineage (NCBI taxonomy): Eukaryota > Metazoa > Arthropoda > Arachnida > Ixodida > Ixodidae > Ixodes > Ixodes persulcatus. Next base: position 214,904 of record JABSTQ010011515.1, read on the forward strand.
CATACTGGCTCGTAGACGTCAGCCGTGCTCGGTGTCAAGCGCTTTACTATCTTGACGTCATCGCGCGTGGGGTATCCCCTGTTTTGAGTGCAGCTGCAAGCTTTTGCTGCACGGGGTGATGAGAAGACATCGACCCCTGGGACGATCTTTCCGAACCTTTGTTTTTCCATTTCACAGTTACAGTTACATTCACAGTAACCCTTTTCTTTTCATAATTAACGATAACGTTTACTTCGGCTTGACTATTTTTTCTGCTCTTTTCTAGAAGATTTGAGAGGTGAATATATTTTATATTCCTCGCGCCTGCAAATAATCTACATGTCCTAAGCGCTAGCATTTTTTTAATATGTCTATCTTGTACTCTAATATGTCGCATGTGCTATTAATTCTTTGTTAATGTACATTCATATCAGCTGTTTCCTTTAATTCATACATTAAATTATACTGTCCCTTTCATGTAATGCCGAATAGGGTTTTGGAGTTCTTGAATAAATAAATAATAAGAAATAAATATTCGGACAAACACAAAAGCTTCGCAACTTTTGAAAATGGTTGTCGATTTAGTAGTCAACTCGTAGGCTGGACTTATAAAAGATCGACCTTGTAAATAAGTAAAAATAAAATAAAATGGTAAATACTGTTATGTTATCGTGAGGGTTTATTTCAAAGAGCCGGATACAGTTCGAATTTTCGTGAAGTCCAGACAACAGTCACAGTTTTTCTACAAAAACTGTTTCGTCTATTAACACGAAGCTTTCGTCACTTCGAAAACGAAATTGTTTCAGCTTCGTATGTGAAGTGTTAGGTATTAGCGTGTGGGAATTTGCTTGAAACGTGGAAGATACCCTAATCTATAATCTGGAGGCAATGACTGGTAAAATATTACATGGTAAACTTTGTATATGGAAGGTCTGTGGACATCTAGATAAACGCTTAGCAAGTCTGTTTAACGTTAGTTTTCACAAAAAATTAATGTTTTAAAGAAAGTATGAGGGCGAATGTAAAGTGTGGGGAATCGAATGACCTTTTGTACTCAAGTGGCACTACACACTTTTCAAAAGTCCGCGCAATCGCTTGTCCGCTATTGGTTGGTCAAGTACTATTAGCATGGCTTAAACAGGATGGCTGCGTAAAAAATCGGCGAGGACTCTAATCTAATCACAAGCTTTGTGCCCCCAAAATGGCGACCGCCGATGTTGCCTGATTGGGTTTTGAGAAAGGTCTGAGGAGGCAGTGATTTCTTCGAGCTGTGTTCCTTGAGAGGCTTGTGGTTCCCGTTTGCTCGACCTTCGGCATTGGAGATTGGATGAATTATTAGTATCGAAGTAATAAGGACTGGCCTCTTTCTTTTAAATGGGTCCCGTTGGCATAGGCATGCAAATTTAAAACGAACAATGATGATAGCTCAAGAAATATTTTCCCGAAAACCAACCTGTGTAAGGAACATTTAAAGAGGAACCATGTTTTGACTACGAGCGAAAGGGGATATTGCGCTGAGATTCTTTCAGCAAAATGTACCTCATGGATACACCAGAGTGAGTAAGCAATTCTCTCAGGTTATATAGACCCCTTTAGAAAGTCGCGTGCCAAGCATTAGAAGGTAGGCACCACTGCACAATGGCGGGAGAACTGACATCGTGGAACGTGCAAGTCATTCCATAAGATAGCGAATGCCGGAGCGCTGTCAACCATACGAGCCGACGAGCCAATCAGACAGCGTATAAAGTACAACGTCACCGCGATCATCACATTTTTCTGTGGGTGTGTGTTCTTGCCTTCTAATCCAATCAATCGCATCGAGTGTGCCGTGACGTTGCGGTTTTAGTCCGCCATTGTGCAGGGATTCAACGTTTTCCCACAGAGGGCAGTCCTTCAAAAGGGGTCTAGCGTCAAACGTCGTTCGCCAGTTTAAGGCTTCGCCTATTTTGTAGTCATTCCATGAGCGTTTACTACATTCGTGGTTTCTGTTCTGAAATGTCGTACTGTCTGTATCAGAATAAGCCCGAGCGGAGCCGGCAGCCCGATCCGATGGAGGCAACCAAGCGGCGCGAAAAGTGCGTCGTCATTGCGCTCGTCGTCTTCTTGGATTGGCTATGATTGGCTAAACCAATCACGCGTACAATGAAGCTCATGATCACCGTGTATTCACTCTGTGCGATTGGTTCAGTTGGGGATAGCAGACCTTTAAAGAAGACGAGCGCCCTGACGATGCACTTTTGGCAGGTCCTGAGTCTGCATGGATTCTATTGTCGGCTGCTATCGAATTTTGTGTGGAACGGGGTATATTCTTCATTGGGGCTACGTCTTTTTTTACTTAACGAGACACTGACTTCCTCCCCTCTTCAAGCATTTGTAATTTATGCCAGGCGATTCACTATGATGCCAGAGGACTACCCAATCAATATTTTGCGCCAACGTCAGGTATATTTTTAATAAATAAAAAAAATCGCAACTCCTCGAAACCTAAGTCGAAACTGGACTGGGCACGAAGAAAAAATGTAGAGGAGGAGAGATTCGGCCGGAAGGCCCGTATTCACACGCGATGGGGTTACTTTTTTATTTTCCCCTGCTTTTACCGGCCGTTAGAGGCAGATAAAAAATAAGCAGGTCGCATGTCCGACTAAAAACGCCAAAGTCATGCACTTCGTGCTTGTCCTTGGCGCTCTTTTTAAGCCGTTACCAATTCGTGTTCGTAGCACGAGCGATGTCTTCAACCAGGACAAAGGACGACTACTTGGCGACTTCTTTGTGCGAATCATCTTGGCGGTCGGACTTGTCGTACGGAATAAAATCCTAATTTTTCATGGGTAACCGATTTCTCTTTCGAGGCTAGACAGATTCGCCGGTACTGCGAACAACAGCTCTGAAGTAGAGGTCCGTCGCCCGCCGCTGTGGCGCCCGCCGCTGTCGCATAGTCCTGCTTTCTTCAGCCCGTCCAGCCCGCGACTCGCGCGGTACGATGCCATGTTGAGAGTTAGGCAGAGAATGCTCACAGTGCTTCCGGTTTTTTGTGCAAGTTGGCTTTTTAGGTAATCGACGTATTCGCGGCCTTTTAGAAGCCACAAAAATGGGTATCATATTTTTTTTGTATTTTTCATATTCAGTGTATGCCTTCGGTGACCCAGGACTCTTATTATACTTGGTGTGTGTTTTTAAATCATAAACAACTGTACGTGGCCACGAAGAAGAGTGTGAGTGCGACTCAAACCAAGCAGTTTTCGATCGGCGGTTTCCGGCGGAAAAGAAAACGAATTCTGAGCCTCAAATTCTGTTATGGGTAGTTGGGACTTCAGTATGCCATGTACAAATAAAAACCATGGCGAGCATAAGTGCCCTGCCCAGTGTCCCCGTAAGTATTAAATGCGACGCGGATTTGTAGGACTACGAAACTGTGAGATCGTGTGCGTCCGTACGTAAGAGACTCGAGAGAGCGGTCACTCGTTGGTTGAAACTCCTTAGAAGGAGGAGTGCACATGGGGCGAGGGAAGAGGCACCGTGACTGGTGAAACACGTTTCTGCTGGCCTGGTGACGTGAACGCGGACCAGCGGCGTGCATAGAGCGCAGGTATTGTGGCGTGATCTGAAGGAGATGACGTGAACAGATTGCACCAGAGTGGAGGAGGAGCGCGCAATGACTCAATCTTCACAATGCCTCCAGAAAGTGTCCGCCAGGATCCTGAGGGACAACAGGCGCGAAATGTGCTGACGAATACTGAGACCGCCGAGCTCGAAGAAAAAAAGTAGGCAAAGGAGGCCCTACGCAATCGCATTACAATCTGGTCCCGCGTAGGTTCCAGTTAAATTAATGTTGCATGTATTATTTCTGGCAGAAGTCAAACTTTCATATGGATCAGGAATTATATGTGAACGCCTGTTTTCTTCCTTTAGTTTTTTATTTGTTTTAATTATCTTGAACAAGTAGGTGCTACGTGGGCAATCGTATCACTTGAATGGCGTTCCCCTTAGCCTGTCCAACTTAAGAGCCAATCTTTTCCGGATGAAGCTTCCCATTGAACTGATTTTCTACATTCATCGTTTGCAATTATCCACTATCGCTAACACCGATCTATACAATCTACCAGTCATTTACGATGATGTGGAACACTGATCTGGACATACTACGTAGTATGTTGAATACGGTTCCATCTAAGTAAGCGGAGCTTTTTTTTAAAAAGAAAGTCCGGTAACGACCGGCTTTCGATTGAAACGAGATTGAGAATGTAGCAGCGATCAGAGAGAAGGCACCGGTTTTTTAGAAGAGAGCCTAGCATCCTACGGAGAGTTCTCACGGGGTTCTCTAGGGTAGGCCATAGTCTTCTAGCAATGATTTCTGGTTGTTCCGTCCACTTGGAAACCGTTCGTCTTCATGTAGCTTCCTGTGTGATCGTTTTATACAGGGTGTTTCTGCGCCCTAGTAGGATGTAAACACATTTGTATGGTTTGTATAATCAATGGAGCGTATTGAAAATGTTCAAAAAGGTGCCTTTAGGTGGTGCACCGATTATATTTAAATTGTATTATTGGGAATTGTAGGGAAATATTTCAGCTTAAAACACCCTGCTTTTCGTAATGCCCAGGGTGAAAAACGGTAAAAACCCTCTGAATGACTCTGTCTTCTGTGAGGTACAGCTTATAACAATGATCGTGCTACTGATTTCGCTCAATTGTTTGTTCGAATCACCCTGGGATTATAATTATTTGTTGGCTTCGCTTCGGTTTTTTTATATTTGTAATCTAGAATGAGGTTCACCAACCGCTTTCAACGATTGGTAGCCACGGCTGAACGAGCAACATGGTCACAATGGTTATCACACGACAAAATACCCGTCGATGTTTGAAACCAAAACAGATTGCCAATCACGTGACGTAGTGTGTGAATCTGATACAACAACGCCAATAAAAACCTCCATGTTTTTTAATCACTCCCAATTTAGTATTTGAAGATTGAAAAAAAAATGTGTACATCTGTTCAACCTTTTTACATTGCTAACGTTCTACTAAAAGATTAAGGTGGGCTGGTTGGATATGCATATTAGGAATAAATAGCGCGAAAGTCAAGTACTGACGCATCAGGCGCCAACTCACAACTGTCGTTTTAATATTCACACAAAAGATGAGGAAGTGTTCTATCTTGTCTTTTTTTTTTTCGGCGTATAAAAAAATCTTCAACTATAAATTGCCCATAATGGGAAGAGGAAGTTACGTTGAAACGATTGGACGCGAAGAGAGAGTACCACTAATGCTTAGAAATATTATGTGTGGTGAAAAAATAAAAAGAATACTCATATCTAGGGTTGTGCGAATAGCGCTTCGAATCAAATAACGCTGCGTCATTCATAGCCTTGACAGTGCATGGGAAAGCCAAGAAGGCAGGTTCTTCCAGGTGTGCAGAAGCTGGGGATAACGCTGCACTATCCGATTCGAACCGCTATTCGCACACCCTTACTTATAACACAGTAAAGATTACGAAGTCCTGTCCTTGCTCATTGATGGAATTATTTATAGGCCTCGGAATGGGAACGTGATATCTTTTTTTAGAAACGTACTTCAGATTTGCAACTGAGAATAAATACGATGAAAAATTAACCTTAACATGCTGCAGGCTACACCCAATAAAATACAACTAGAACTGCTACTAAACAGTAGTGGTTGTATAAACGTAATTGCATCACCTACGCCAATCATGGTAGAATCATCAACATTGCTCGACTTGTTTATAACGAATTTGAACTTAGCTTATCTCAAAACCAGGGATAATAAGCACGTACATAAGTGACCATCTGGGTATATTTATTTCTGTAAAAAAAAGCGATAACTTCGAGGAATCTATTTCGTGGACCCTTTGGAAATATTACAGAAAGCAGCCTTTGTGAATTTAGATAAAATATTTCAGACCTCAACTTGAATGAAATTTACGATAAAGTAGACGCTGACGAAGCCTACAATTTGTTCTTAAACAAATTTCAGCGCATATCTAAAGAGTGTTTTCTCAATAAACCTGTTATGTTGTCGAAAAAAAGTCGTATGCCCTGGGTGTCTCAAAACTGTGAATAAAAATTAATAAAAAAAATGCTTTATATAAAATATTCATGGAAACAAGCAGTCTTGGGCAGTAACTAGTTACTAGTAACGCGTTACCGGTAACTAGTTACTTTTTCCGGTAACTTTTACCTGTAACGCGTTACTCTTTAATACAGGTAACTTGTAACTGTAGCACTGTTACTTTTTTATTGGGTAACTGTAACTGTTCAGGCCGTTACAGTTACTTTTTTTTACTATATAAATTGAACCCACTGCCGCGGACATGGAGAAATTGCCATCTTGAAGTATTTTTCTCCAAACTTCTCGCTGACAAAAAAAAAAAAAAAAAGCGTGGCTACGCTATAAACAAACAAAAAACAGCCTGGTTCAGCCCACGACCGAGGATGTACGACATTCGAGTCAGCACGAAACCGGGAGATAAAGGAAGCGGCGCCCGCGGTGGTAGGGGCGGCAAACAATGTCTGTTTCACCGACTGCGGTTCACTCTTCTCTCGTGCGTACCATCTGTGGGTGTTGGTGGTCGTTCAATTTCTCCGAGTAATCCGTCTGGGCTATGTCTGGGATATGTCCGTGCTGTCGTTTTTACTTCCAGTCGTTCGCCGTTTCCTCATCCCTAATAGATTTCAAGAAAGCCGTCCCCAAATTGTACAGAAAGCCGGCGCTTGTTTAATTTATTATTTCTCTTCGAAGCAATAAAGATTTACTCCTCCTCCTCCTCTCTTCGAAGCCGCTCAAGTGAACACGACTTCCACAGTTGGCGTTTCGGACATAGACGCCGCGGTGGTCGTCGCACACTCGTAAAGCACCTGAAGCTAATTGTCCCCTTTCCGCCTATATTCTTTGGAAGCTTCCGAGTAAATACCAGAATCTAATTAAGTGACCATCTCTGTCCTCATTCGTTTCGGAGTGAAAAATAAACCAAAACGTGCACTGACGCGGGCCGATGACAATTTTGAAAAACGGTTGATTCTAAGTTATAACAATTATTGCATATAAATTATGCACATCAAAATGCTGAAACGGCGAATGACGCAAAAAAAAAAAAAATGTAACGAGAAAGTAACGGCGTTACTGTTTTTGCAGTAACTGTAACTGTAACAAGTTATTTTTTTAAACCAGTAACTGTAACTGTAACAGAGTTACTTTTTCTCTCTAGGTAATTGTAACTGTAACACTGTTACTTTTTACTGGTAACGTGCCCATGACTGGAAACAAGGTACCCTGAAAACTTAAAAACGTTCAAAATATACCGTTATGGAATAACAAAAGGACTCAAAAATTCTAGAGCAAGATATTTTAGTAATTACTTTATGTCTCCTGGATTGCGAACAGACGTCACGTGGAAAAAAAATTGAAATCAATCCCACGGTACAAAGCAAATTGAAAAACTTTATCTTGATAGAATTAACAGAACAACCACTAGCAAATGTCTTTAATGATTATTTTGTAAACTTTGTTAGGGAAATCCCCAACAAAAATGCTTGCGCATACATTCAGCGTGGAAATGTAAGCTCGATCTTTCTTGAGCCTGCTGTAGAAATTGAAGTGACGTGAACATTTCAATCGCTAAAAAACGGTACAAGGAGTGACCCTGACGACATGCATATAAGTCCAATAAAATATCTTATAGATCTCATATCTCCCTGCTTGACGCATATTTTTAATTTGTGCTTACAGCGCTGGCTATTTCCGAAAAGAATGCAGATTGCAAAGGTCAGTGTTTTGTACTAAAAGGGTGAGAGGAATGACATAGGAAACTACAGACCGATTTCAATCTTATCAGTGTTTTCGAAAGGCCTTGAAAACAATTCTGCATTCGCGCCTAATGAAATTTTCTGATAAGCATGCTGTAATCACTTTGTCACTTTTTGGGTTTCGCAGAAACCGATCTACGTAACTTGCCCTTTAGAACAAAAGTATTACATTTTGCGTAGTTTTGAATATCAAAAGATGACACTCGGAGTTTGCATCGATTTCACAAAAGCATTCAATCTTTTAAACCACAATTTGTTAATCAAGAAGCTGGAATTCCGTGGTTATTACTCAACTTTAATTACGTCATACATATCGCATCGAAAACAATATGTTCACATAAATGTCTTCTGTTCTGATGTAAAACCAATCTTATCCGGTGTTCCCCCAGGGGAGTATCTTGGGGCCTTTTTGTTTAACCTGTATGTAAATGATATTGTAAACGTAAACCCAGATATTAAATATGTAGTCTATGCTGGTGACACCAGTTTATTTTTTTCAAGCAACTGCTGTCACAAATTAGTAATTGAAGCAAACAAAACTCTCAAGGATCTTGTTACTGGGGGTAGTTCTAATTCCTTAAAAATTAATGAGAGCAAAACAAACGCCATCGTATTTTGTCTAGAAAACAAGAATGATAATATTACCATTGATATTATACCGAATTCATCAAAGATAGAAGTTCTTTTTTGTTTTAAAACACTTGGTATCATTGTCACGGATCAAATGACGTGGGACGAGCATGCGAACTATGTACTGGTGAAGGTGTCACGCGTGGTTGGTATGATATACCGTCACAGCCATATTTTAACAAAATATGTGAAATTACTTGTTTTGATAATTCATTATTTCTCTCCCGTGTGAACTATTGTCATCTAGTAGGGGGAGATACAACAAACGCAAATTTAAAACTTGTCCACCAAAAACGTTTTACGAAACATATGTAATATCCCATATGACCATCCTAGTGCGCCTCTTTTAAGGGCCTGATTCGGATGTTTGTGAATTGCCTGTATCAATATCGACTGTGTGTAACTCATAAATCATGTGCAGAAAAAAATGCTCATACATTTCTGGAACTTGCGTCCCTAACACCAGATGTTGACCGCATATCTCACCCGTCACACGGAGTACTGGATGCTCCAAAATTACAAAACAATGTATGGCAAGCAAATTATATCAAGTACACTACCTACGCTACTCAACTTACTTCGCACCGAAAAAATTCCACCTCCCTACCTCGTCATATAAAGACCATCGAGCATTTGTTTTCAGATATGACTGTGTAGCAAATGTATAATATTTACCTTTCTAACAACGCTACCATAAATGTATTTCCTTACTTTGTTGTATTGAACTGCGTTTCGTCTGCATATATTATTTTTTCTGTGAATCTTGTTTCACGTGAATTTGTGTCTTTTTGTTTTGTTTTCTTTGACACTGCTGCCAAATGTAGAGATGGGGGCCGAGGGCTCGTCAAGCTGCATTACACAGCTTTTTTCCTCGGTCTCCCTCCGTCATACACTTTTTGCCGGAAAATAAAACAAATTAATATTAATATAAAGAATTGAGAAACATCGAAAAAGGAAGAGGAGGATGTTACGTTAAAAACTGAGAAATAGCAGAAAGAAAGAGGAAGTTGCTGACAGTGAACCACTGAAACAACCTCTAGTAGGAAGGTAAAGGTAATGAAGTCTTTGTCACTTAATGAAACTGATGGTGCACTGACAGAGGAGTTTTCATTTTGTTTGATGGTCATTGCCACGTATAGTTCCCTTGATTTCTTCTCACGGAACCTAAGAAGAACCATTGTCGCTGTCAGTATTGATTTGCAGGGACAGTCTCTTACGTGCACTGGCAGATGCCCCGCGGGTGTTGATTTGAGTGAAGAAGCATGTTAAAGGTAATGAAGTCTTTGTCACTTAATGACACTGATGGTGCACTGACAGAAGAGTTTTTATTTTTTTTGATGGTCATTGCCACGTATAGTTCCCTTGATTTCTTCTCACGGAACCTAAGAAGAACCTTTGTCGCTGTCAGTATTGATTTGCAGGGACAGTCTCTTACGTGCACTGGCAGATGCCCCGCGAGTGTTGATTTGAGTGAAGAAACATGTTAAAGGTAATGAAGTCTTTGTCACTTAATGAAACTGATGGTGCACTGACAGAGGAGTTTTCATTTTGTTTGATGGTCATTGCCACGTATAGTTCCCTTGATTTCTTCTCACGGAACCTAAGAAGAACCATTGTCGCTGTCAGTATTGATTTGCAGGGACAGTCTCTTACGTGCACTGGCAGATGCCCCGCGAGTGTTGATTTGAGTGAAGAAACATGTTAAAGGTAATGAAGTCTTTGTCACTTAATGACACTGATGGTGCACTGACAGAGGAGTTCTCATTTTGTTTGATGGTCATTTCCACGTTTAGTTCCCTTGATTTCTTCTCGCGGAACCTTAGAAGAACCTTTGTCGCTGTCAGTATTGATATGGAGTGACAGTCTCTTACGTGCCCTGACAGATGCCCCGCGGGTGTTGATTTGAGTGAAGAAGCATGTTCACGAAGCCTGGAGGTCACGCAGCGGTCTGACTGAGCCGCACACTCTCAGAAATGGGGGTGTAGGTCTCCTCACTTTTTGTCCCGTATGTAACACCTCAAAGCTACATTTCGACCTTTAGTCCCCTGACGTCGAGCTGGCGATACAAACTGTTATTAGAGGCTTGATAGCTGCTGAATATAATCTACTAAATAGCTAATGTGCGCTTCAAAGTCTACAAAAAAGGACAAAAAAAAAGCAAACACAGGTTTTGCAGCAGGGCCAAAACAAATCTTCGTTGTCTCACAGTTGTTTTAATGAGTACATTAGCTATTTTAATAAGTTGTATCGCTCGACTATCAAGCCGCTCGCGAGAGTTAATCTCGACGGTTCGACGTTGGTGAAATGAACGTAGAATTGTTGTTTTGGGGCAAGGTGTGTACCCCTCTACACCCCCCATTTCTAAAAGTGCAGTTGAAAGGTATTCCATATATAACCTGGCTTTGGCAAGGTATAAAAGTTTGCTTGTGTCTCAGGTCGCATTCATTGTGACGTTCCTGTGGGGTATATGTCTTGGAACAAAATTTCTTCAGCTTGTCTGGTGCTGAAAATATGAAGGGATGTCATACCTGGAAGCCACTTTTTTATGTTTTCATACCCTGTGAATATAGGGCATCGCAGCCGGGTGCAGTCCTTTGTACTAGGTTTTTTTTCTTTCTGTGTGTGATTCCCGACTCAAAACAAGTTATTTATTCCCAACTCGGAACAAGTTATACATAAATCTAAAAAATTATAACGTACTAGTACAAAATAGTTTTTCCCCCGACGGGGAAGATTTGTTTTATTCAATACTTCACGACCATCTGTTCGTAGCTGTAAGAGATTGTATTGAGCAAAGTGGTACAGTGCCTTTCCAAAACCAATCCTGCCTACATATTGAGTTATTCTTGGAGCTATAGACCATTTACCTTGCATGGCCAGTCATCTTATTTAGCAGGAATAATTACCTGCAAAAGGAAGGAATTTGCATTGAATCATGTGCCGCACCAGTGTTATGCGACATCTCCTTGTCTAAATTCGATCGAGCCATCGCCCAGTGGGTATTCAACAGCCATCGAAAAACAAATTTACCTAAGAAGTGCAAGGCATGAAGGCCCGATCCTTTTTCCGCGTTGGGCGATTGTTATTAAAAAAAAGAATAAAGTTGCGTAATCCCAAAAAGTGGCTGAGTACCCCTGCCCCGGAAATGATGGGAAACAGAAACTCACGAGACTTGACGCAACCAAGATGGCCTCGCTCGCATTGCCTCCAGACAGCGAAGCACTTTCGCATATCGTCTATTATGCTTCGAGATAAACATTTATCGCTTTGATGCACGTTATGGGATAACTCAAACGCACGGGATTGTAGTTATCAGTATAGTGCGTATCCCTTGTGTTCTTGAACCCGAGGAAGTGTTTTCTTTGGCATGTACGATGAACCAGGAACAGTGACGTTCTCAGAGTTCAGGCTACATTGACAAGCAAGCGTTTGACGAAGTGCTATCGCCCCGAAAGGGCCGGGAGACAACACGCAGTGACGTCAAAGTGCGCGGTACGTAGTCAGACATACTGGCTCGTAGACGTCAGCCGTGCTCGGTCTCAAGTGCGTTACTATCTTGACGTCATCGCGCCTGGGGAATTACCTGTTTTGAGTGCAGCTGGAAGCTCAAGCTTCGCGGAGTAGTGAAAAGACATCAAACTTAAAAACGATATTCCCGAACTTTTGTTTTTATGTCACACTAGGCTTTGTTTACTCAGAATTGGTAACCATCTTGTTTGCATAATAAAAAATCATGTTTTTTTGTTGGACGGCTTTTTTATGTCTATTTTTTAGAATATTTGAGAGGTTAATATATTTTATATCCGTGTGCCTGCGACTGATCTACTTGTGTTAAACGCTGTTGTTGTAGTAATGTCAATTTTATCGTTAATATGTCGTGTGTGCTGTTTATTCTTTGTTTATGTGCGCTGATTGGAGCTGCGCTCTCTCCAATTGATGTATGCAGTCATACCACGCCTTCCATGTACGTACTATCGAATATGCTTTTGAGGTACCTTAAATAATTAAATATTAAGAAATAAATATTTGGACGCACAGTAGATCTTCGAGAATTCCGATAATTAGTAGAGCATTGAGAAGAGACCTCGTTGTAGGCAGGACTTTGAGTAGATCACCCCTGTAAATAATAAAAAAAAAAGAAAAACGTAAAAGAAAAGTGTTTTGTTTTGCATGTGATCATGAAGGTTATCTTAAAAAGCGCGATAAGCTTGGAGAGTGCGTGGTCTCCAGATAGCAGTTACAGGTTTTCTACGAAAAATGTTTTATCTGATTAAGGGTACCTTTTGCCACGACGACAAGAGAGTTGTTGACGCAGCTTCATGCTGTAATGAATTGAGATGTGAAGTGCTGGGATTGAGGCTGTGGGTACACAGTCCCAGAGTACTTGAAACCTGAACGATAGCCTACCCTAGGGCGTTTTCAGAAAAGATCGAACAACCATGTCTGGTGAACATTTTTATTATTTATGAAAAAAAAAAATTATTGCTGGCTCCATGCCCAGAAAAATAAAACCGATCCTTGTTTTTTTTTTTTTTTTAAACTGTGTTTGCGAAAAAAAAAATGTAAGCATCCTTTCAGTCACTTGCGTGTTTTGCCTATCGCGCGATGTTGGCATTTCGGGCGGCTTCCCAAAAATATGTTCTGGCTATGGGTCTAGAAATATTTGCTGATAAATTAGGCATAGGAAGGATTGACAAAAAAATATTAATCACCGACTGTGAGGGTAGCTATTTTGAGAAACGAAATGGCAAATACGGCACATTGCGCAATAACGCTCTGGATTAAAGATATGTTTTCACCGTATCTTGAAAAGCTAGAAACTTCAAACTTTGCCAGTGTGTTCCTCTGTATATAGTTTGTCTGCGCATAAAATATTGTTTTCCTTATTAGCGGGAAAAATTTACAAATATGCATTATCATTTAAGAAAAGAATATGTTTAATATTCTTCATACTCTCCTACATTAACATTTATAACATTTACTAACAGATTCTGAAACAACATAATGCAATACTTGTGTGGCTTTGAAGTTATAAAACGAGAAATATGGCAAAATTGACGTTAACGCGGTTGCCTTTAATGGGGCGTGCACATACCAATTCTTTACGATTTCATTATTATTAAAAGGCGTAAAAATGCTACGGGGTGGTCAGGAAAAGACAAACTGACAGTACAGAGGTAAACGATAGTTATGAAGGGAAAATTCAAATACATTTTTGCACAACCGACCGAAAAATGTCCATGGGCAGGAGCGATCGTGAGGCGCCACCCTGTAAAATGCTTCGCGGTGTCTGTTTCAAAAACCGGCGTGTAGAGTCTCCGTCTACGCGACGTAAAGGAAGCAACCGGAGGGACTTTGCAAACAGATCAGCCTACAACCTTTGCGGTAACATGATATAGGAGGTAGGGCGCGGCAGAACCTGAACATGCGCCGCCTGTGAGCGCCAATAGATTCGCCTCCGTGAACAGCCGCATAACGCAAAAAACAAAACAAAAAAAAAACTAACAAACAAAGATGCCGCAGAAAGAAAAGAAAAGAAGAATTGCGATTGAATGAGATTGTCTAACTTAATTTATATGACAACAGTTTGGAGAATCGTGAAATTGAATTTGGGTATGCGCTTGTGACCTACGTCAGTGATGGTGCAACCAAATTATGCACTTGCTTTGCCGCGTCTCAAATCGTCGACATGGCCTTAAAGAAGCAGATGCCCTACGCCTTGTCCAGGCCCTGATACACACTCGCTCAACCTGCCACCTTTCTTACCACAACCTCACCCAGACCGAACCAGTGTTGGACAAAATACTCGATAAAAGTATTTAAGTTAAGTTACTAAATACCTGCGTCATAAAGTATTTAAAATACTACTCAAGTTACTTTCACTGTAAAGTATCTTGAGTAGAGTACAAATACTTATAAATGTATTTCAGTTACTTTTGAAGATACTTCCGCATTGCTTAATTTGTATCGACGTCATTGACTACGACAATTATGCAGCTACGCAAATCTGGGTTACCAGAATGGTTTATTAGCACGCAACAACGCAAAACGGGGAAAAAAAGTATTGTAGTGCTATTTTATGCAGTCCGACCATAAAGAGCAAAATATTGTCACGAGGCGGCGAATAATGAGGCGGCGAATAACTGAAGAAACTAAACGTTTAATGGGGCGAACTTGTTCCCAAAACAAAAGAGAGAAAGGCTAGCGTGGCAGGCGTCGATGTCGGCAAAACAGCAGGATCGACCGCTGGGGCGAGACTGACTCCGGACCGCCACTCGGAGCACCTTTTGTATCCGCGTGGGTTTCTGGAACATTCGGCGTAGAAAGTTCGGCGCGTAGAACATTCGTAACTCAATCAGACGACAAAATTCTCGAACTTACCAGAATGTCAAGTTGAAGGAATTAATACAAGAGAAGTCCGCTTTCTGGTATCGAACCCGGAGCCTCCGCGCGAGAGCCAAGCGCAGTAACCATCCGGCCACGCTGGGTAACGCACGTGGGAATATCACTGATAGATGTTACAAAACATTTCTGGGACAACAAGAAAGAGGTCGCTTTAGCTATTGGGGAAGAGATCAGACCGTGGCGCCCCAAGCGGTTAACTTTAGAACTATATGGATGGGGACAACAAATACAATGGCTCAGCGCTCGGCTGACTTAACCGAACTAAACCGAACGCGGCGTCAGCGTTCGGCGGGAGGGGCTCTTTTGTTACCCCTCCGGCCTGCATGAACAATGCAGCATGCACCCTGCCCAGCTCAGCACAAAAGCCCAAGTGGGTCAAGTTCGCATCCTCTGATGACTGCTTTCGGGGGAGATCCGGCACTTAACGCCACTTCACTTATTGTTGGTATTTTTTTCATCACACTATGCCCCGCGCTCTATTAAAAAAAAAGATGACACGAACATTCCCACAAGGCCTGTGGGCATGTGCATAGGCCTTGCGTTATGTAAACACCGAGGTGTGGGGGTGACAAACGGGTCAGAGCGCTTCGCCAATAGTGACATCGCTGAATATCACATCCTACGGCGCACCTTAGACGCATCGTTTTACTACAATCCATATTCCCTATACGGGGAGTTCACTATAAACGAACTTGGGACACGGATATGAGTGAATAGACAACAAAGAGAACCCACATAATAGCCACGGCAGTGGTCGCACCTTCTTCAAGTAGGTTGCGTTCAGAAAGGCACTCAGCGTTGGGAGGAGCTTTGTTGGGATTTTGAGAAGTCGTCCAGCTCGCAGTTCGTTTCCTGTACTGTTCTCTGCTTATCAATGCTCCCTTGCAGACAGTGGTCACGAGAGCAATAGGTGCCAAACTGACAACACATAAAAAAAAAAAACCTCGATGTTTTGCTTTAGCGGGGTCAAATATACAAAAAGCAAAACCAAAATGTATACTTTTTTGTGTGTGTTCACTTCTCCTTTTCTTCTATTTGTTATTTCTTTAAGTCTGCATTGTTCTCGTAGGTCGTTTCCAGGTCTGCTTGCGCCTCCCAGAGCATTTTTTATAGTATAAAAGGCTCTGGCGCCTCCGGGTGGCATCTTTACTTCCGTAAAACCACACCTTTTGTTTGAGGATTTTTTTTTTTTTGGAGGGGGGGGGGGGAAGCTCTATAGAAACAAAAGGCGCCTTTCGCAAGGCGAGGGGAGAGCCTTCATTGTACGAACTTTGGGCTGAAATATGAGTCAGAGCCGGCAAAAAAGCGATATTTTCACGAGCTCAGTTAAAGTCACCGTAGCTAATCGGAGCTAGCAACAGGATTCGGTTGCTCGAAAGAATGTTCGTTTGCTCGTGCCACGCCCACCCCACTTCATACCGAAAAACTCGCAAAATGGCGGAATGTCAAAAGTGTATTTAAGATAATGAGTACAAGATACTCGGAATTGTAATTAAAATAGAGTATTAAATACTCTCCATCAAAGGTATTTGCAAGATACCAAGATACTCAAAAAAGTATTTAAGATACAGTATCTTGAGTAGAGTATTTGAGATAGGCACAAGTCTGGACCGAACACACTCGTATGTCTGTATTGCTGCGGAAGGCGCAGAAACTTGCGCTCGGCCTCCCTGTTCACACAGCCACCGTTTGCCTCGAGAGGCTTGGGGTGACCAACACTCTGGAGGAGCTCATGGAAGCTCATCGGGCTGCCCGGTTGACGCGCTTGCGCTGCACGGCTCAGGGGCGGGCACTCCTCGCCACCCTTGGTTTTCCACCCTGTCCCGCTTCCCTCGCAGCTGAGGGTCTCTCCCCCGCTGCGCGTGCCAGACTCACTGTGGCTCCCATCCCCCGTCATATGAATCCTACCCGCCACTCGAATCGGCGCGACCGTCGCTCACGCTACCTCCGACGCGCATATCCGGTAGGTTGCGATAACGTTCGTGCGCTCTTTACGGACGCCAGCCCACAGGGTGTGCGCGGGGGAATTACGGTCGTCGAGAACTCTGATATTAGGACAGTCCACGCGGCCACTGAGCGTGTTCTTACCGACGTGTCCATTATGAAAGAACGAGTGATCGCCAGGGCAATCCTTTCTACCTCCTTTCTCCCCTCCTCCATCCCCATTCACATTTCTCACTGATTCGCAGACGGCCTGTCGGCACTTCCTATATAGCACCTTACATTTTTCCACTGCATCTTTACTCGACCCGTTCCTATCCTCCACCTCCCACAATTTCCGGCTGGTCTGGGTGCCTGGGCACGCAGCCGTCCTCGGTAATGAGCGCGCTCATGCGCTCGCCCGAGACCTCTCACACCGGGTGCCTGAGGAAGACTTTGTCAGCATCCAACCAGCCCCTTTCTCCTACAGCACTCACCTTGCCGAGCTACGCCTCGCTCGGCAACATTATCCTCCTCCTCGGCCTTCCCTTACTCGCAGAGACGCCGTCCTGTGGTGACAACTGGAAACTAACACTTTCCCGACCCCCCTCTTCTACTCTTACCTCCACCCGTCACTCAGCCCGCCTCAGTGCCCGCACTTCGGCGACCGTCCCAACCTTTTTCACATGGTCTGGCAGTGCCAGCTCATTCCCGCCGTCCCACCCAATCCCAATCCCACCCCCACCTCCTGGGAGGAGCGGCTGACCAATGACACGGCCACTGGCTAGCAATCGCTGGTGGACCGCGCCAAGGGGGTCGCCGCCACGTATGGGGCCCCGGACTAGGGGCTCCACCCGAGAGTTTGTCACACGTCGCTACAATAAAACTGTATTCACTAACTCACACGAGTTGCAGAGTAACAAGTACACGTAAGCGAAGTAGATTTTTTCCGCAACTGGACATGAAAAGAGTGCCCGCAATGAAATCGGGGGTCGTGTCAAGCACCAGGCAACGTTGCATAACCTCCGAGGGCCCACCACATCGGTGATCAGGTCGGCGTTAGAGATGGTTGCCCCACTGAATTAACACTAAACTGCGGAACGTGCAACTAATCTACCTCCCGAAAGCTGACGTCAAAGCATTCAGGGACATAAAGCAAAGGAGTGGGATTCTGTTTCTGTTGTGCGTGGAATGCAGTCCTGTTACTTGAGGCAGTGTACGCCGCCCGACACTCCGGAACCACAGCTGTTTTAGCAAGAACAGTAGACGCAGAAAAGATATATCTTTGAAAGAAAAGTCTCCTATGGCTGCGAAAAGCAGATCGAGGCCGCGAGCTTGCGATGCCACTAAGGAGAAACGAACAGTGATCGCTACAGGCGAAACGGGATAAAAATAGTCCTCCTCGGAGTGTCAGGAGAGTGCCGTGACCGACTCAAGTCAGCGTCCGGCAGAAAGAATGCACGCAACGAGCTCCGAATGTGCGCACAGGATCTTGATTAATTAAACTAGCTTCAATTGTACTACTTTAAACACGTGTTCTTTGTTATCACTTTTTAAACCTGGTCGTCAGCAGCCCAGCTTCTCCACGAAGGGTAGGCTCCGAAATTCACTGATCCGTGAATACTGTATTTAAATTGTTGACTTGTGCTTCAAACTCACCTCTAAACGTTTGTATGGACTCTTTTTTCAAACGAACTTCTGTCACAGTGCTCTCTCTTTACAGACTTCGCACATTTTTCGGCCACTTCCTTGCCCTTGTATGAAATCGGAAACGTCCCATCTTTCTCTACTCCTGTTAGGCATTTACTTAACGCTCTGCTAATTAAAAAAAATGCAAAAATATTGCAAAAAATTTGGAAGGACCTGATAGGAGGGATCATGATCCCTGAGTTGTGAAAGGTAGAATAATAATTAAGATGGCCTTCATTTTAAAATGATTTTCTAATTTTTGCAAATTCAGAAACCTGTCTACATTTGAGTGCATTTTTTAGAAAGGTTATCGTTTTCGATTTCAATGACAATTTATGCGAATATTAAACAAACGCGTCCAAATCATGTTAAACAATTTTAGTTTCCAGTCTTTTAAAATCCGGATCTATTAATCTCTGAATTGCTTTGCAATCGATAAATCATGTTTACCCCCTTTTATTCTATGTAGCTCTCCACACAGAAAATGAAGCCTAATGCGACAACTGTTTTTCCTTATATAAATATCCAAAGGGACGGTTTCACGCAAGTCGCAAAAACGTGCGAGTATATCGACAGCGACTTTCTGATTTTTGTTCCTCAATATTTCCGCAAAACAATTTTGAATATGTATTTGCGGTTGCACAACAAGTGAAATATATAATTTAGTAAAAATAAAAACAAAATTTCTACCGGACATGGTCGTTCGATCCTATCTGATAACGCCCAATACAAACAATCTTAATCAATCAAGGTTATTTTTTTGCGTTGTGCGGTTTTTTACGGCGGAGGATCTAGTGGCGTTTACAGGCGGTGCAGGTTCTGGTTCTGCCGCGCCTTACCTCCTATATCATGTTACCGCCAAGGTGGTAGGATGATCTGTTTGAAAACTCGCTTCGGTTGCTTCCTGTACGTCGCGTAGACGTACAGGATGGCGCCTCTCGATCGCTCCGGCCCATGGGCATTTTTGCGTCGGTTGTACGAAAATGTATTAGGAATGTACCCTTCGAAACTACCGTCCACCTCTGTGCTGTCAATTTGTCTTTTCCTGACCACCCCGCAGCATTTTTACGCTTTTTAATAATCATGAAATTGTGAAGAACGGCTATGTGCAAGTCCCATTTATGGCAACCGCGTTAGCGTCAATTTGGTCATATTTCTCGTTTTATAACTTAGAAGCCACACAAATATTTGCATTATGTATTTGCAGACTCTGTTAGTACATATTATAAACGGTAATTGCAGAGAGTTAAAAGAATGTTAAAGGTCGCCTTTGCTTTTAAGCGATTTTCAAAATAACACATATTTAGTTAAATCCCACTGTGTGAGCAATTGTAAATTTCTCCCGCCAACCAGGCCAACAATATTTCATGCACAGATGAACTATCTACAAAGAAACACACTGGCAAATTTTGAAGACCTTAGCTTTTACAGATACGGAGAAAACAAATATTTAATCCAGAGCGTTTTTGCGCAATGTGCCGTATTTAGCGATTTTGTTTCTCAAAATAACTACCCTAACACTGTGTGATTAAAACGTTTTAGAGCGCAGCTCTGAGGCGCCCGTTTCCGGCTTGAGCGGCGTCGCCATCGGCGTTGGCGTCGCCGTCGGCGTCGGCGTAACCGCGCGGTGGATCAAGGAAAATGTCCCATAATGCACCGCGCGAGCCCCCCCCCCCCCCCCCCCCCGGGGTCACTTGACCTCACCCGAGGCCACTTGACCCCGAGGCCACGTGACCCCCCAGGTCACGTGCTCCCCAGGTCACGTGGCCCCCAAGGTCACGTGACCCCCAGGCCACGTGACATCCACAAGGATTCGTGACCCCCCACGGCCACGTGACCCCCTCCCCCCGCCCCCGACGTCACGTAACCCCCTAAGGTCACGTGACCCCGAGGTCACGTGACCTTCCCCCTGAGAACACGTGACCCCCCACCCGGAGGAGATAGAAGAATGAGGGGAGGAGTAGTAGGAGGAGGGGGTCACGTGCTCCCCAGGTCACGTGACCTCCCCCATGTGACGCGACCCCCCGCGGTCACGTGACCTTCCAGAGGAGATTGAAGAATGAGGGCAGGAGGAGAAGTAGGAGGAGGGGTATATCCTCCCCTCAGTACCCTTCCCTCCTCCTCCTCAAGAGCTGCGCTCTAATTCGGCGTTACAGGGAGTTGTAAACGACTTTCACTTTTTTCAATCCTTCCTACGCTCACTTTGTCAGTAAATTTTTCTAGACCCGTAGTCAAAACACTTTGGGGGAAACCGCCCGAAGTGCCAACATCGCGCGATACGCAAAACGCACACCTGACTGAGAGGGTGCTTAGAATTTTTTTTCGCAAAAACAAATGTTTTTTTTGTTTTTTGGTTTTTTTAAAAAAACGATTGGTTTTATTCTTTTGGGCATGGTGCCAGCAAAATATTTTTTTTCCTCTAAACTTAAAATGGTTACCGGACATCGTTGTTCGATGTTATCTAAAAACGCCCTCTACTATTGCGTAGCCAAATACTGGCAGAATATTGCAAGGTTAATTTTGTGAGTGCGAGTTCTGTTGACATCTAGAGAAACGCTCAAGTCTAACGTTCTTCTCGAAAAACATGTTTAAAAAGAAGTATGTGGTGGGAGGAATTATGGCCCTTTGTTTCGAGGTGGCAGTACACTCTTATCAAAAGTCCGCGCTATCTGCTGTCCGCCATTGCTTGCTCATGTACTCCGAGTATGTATAGACCAACATTATGAGATTAGCTCAGTTGCGGAACTGCTCAAAGACGCTGCTTGCACGAGCAGTGCCACCCCCCTTACTTACCACTGCTCGCCTCCCGTTGTTCGACGCGCCACACGGTTGCTATGGTAAGTGCAGCGTATTCTATGGAATACGCACGATTCGAAGCACAGCCTCTAGATGGCGTTCCACCGTACTCTATGAAACACACAGTTATGAAATGAAAATCTAGATGACGCTCCAAATGACGGAAGGCGGAATGAAGTGACTGAGGGGGAGTACCCCCTTCCGCGAGAGTTCCACAACTGAGGTAATCTAGGTAAACCCGTAAAGTCACGGCACACTTTATGCGTTTGGTTGGAGTAGAATAAAAAAAAACAAAAAAACACCTACAAAGAAATGTAATGATCGCAGTGACGTTGCGGCTTTGACGCTGTTTGATTGACTCGTCTGTTTCCATCGTTGGTCATGCCCCGACGCTCGATCTCTTATTGAACGACTTGCACGTTCCACGATGTCAGTTGTTCCGCCATTCCGCAGTAATTCCGACCTTCTAATAATCGGCGCGCGAATTTCTGATGGGGTTTTTGGACGCGAGGGTTGTCATGGTTCGGTGAGGACTCAAAAGTCAATCTAAGTGGCATGCCAGCATACTTCCCAGAGACTTGAAGTATTTGTTTTGGGTAAAAGGACGCCTATTCCAATGGCAATTTCCATATGCTCGGCATATCATTCTAGGCGTTTTAAAGTATATCATTTTAGTGTACTTGAAAACATCATTTTAGACGTTTTAAAGCGGATAACTTTAATATCTTCCACATAATATTTCTAGGTTTCTTAATGTTCAGGGATCGACCGAAAAAATGAAACAGGGTTTTTCGGCCCGCGAGAATAAACTACGCATCGCAGTAGGCTCTTAGAGAACGTAACGCTAGTGGCGGTGATGAAACGCACGAATGCACAAAATGCACGAATGAGAACGCTCTTCTCAATTATTCAAAACGGACTGTATGTCGGAGATTGTCATTGGCGCCGTCTATTTTTTGTGGGTAGTGCCATTTCGAATAATTCATCGCCATCCTGCGTGTGTCGTTCCGCGGCCTTGCCCGGGGCCATCAAGGGGTGTGGAAATGTGGTACGCCAATTTGAGGATTTTATAGAACGCTCGTAAAAAAGTTGTTTGGGCGCAACAAACGCGCGCATCAAGTACGGGTAGAAAATTACTTGTTCCGAAAGCCAGACGAGCTCTGGCGATTTGTCAAGACACATTCAAAGACCACAACTAACAGTATTTTTTTACGGATTGGGTTTGGGGCATACGTGTCCTCGCCCCAAGAAATAGCAAATGCTTTTGCAAATCATTGTGTATATAGTTTCTTCTCTTCCAAAATTTATGGTGGCACTAAGTCTCATAATTTTAACTGTGATGAAACTTTGAGTATCACTAGCGTGGATACATCTCGAATCTTGGAAGCGATAAAAATACTGAAGCCAAAGCTTTCCGTACACATTCTTCAGAGACCCTGCTTGATCGTCAAGGGCTGCTCCGAATTATTTGCACCTGTTTTAGAGCATGTTTTTAAGCTTTCTTTGCGACTGGGGTAATTCGCTTCCCTGTGGAGATTGTCGGTTGTGTTTCCTGTGCATACGGTGGTGATGATTGAGTGGGAATCAGCTATAGACCTATTTCCTTATTATGAGCCTTTCCTAAACTTTTAGAGACTCTTATGTTTGCCCCTATGTCTCACTGCTTCCGGCACAAGCTACGTGATTTCCAGCATGGTTTCCTGAAGGGTCGTTCGGTGGAAACGAACCTCTCTTCTTTCTGTCAATATTCTGTGTCGTTTGTCCTAAATCGCGATCAAGTTGATACAGTTTACTTTGACATGTCGAAGGCGTTCAACAGAGCAAAGCACAGATTGCTTCTGCATAAATTATCTTGTTATGGTGTTTCTCCTGCACTCACCATATGACTTCAGTGTTATCGTACCGACAAGGACGTGTGATGGGCCATCAAAAAGGTCTGATTGGCCATCAAGGAAGTTTGATGGACCATCAAAAATTTCTGATGGTCTTTTCGATCGGCCAAGCCAGTCTAGATAGAGCGTAGGTTTCGTTGGAGATTTTCCCTGTTTGTTTCGAGCTTCGCGTGCGATCTGTTTCATTTAGAGATATCTTTTGATTTCTTGTTGCTTGCGGAGTGAAAAATAAAATAGAAAATTTTAGCTGGGAGCTATGGAAGCTTAATTCCCAACTTTCGGGGGACGACGTTTTTAAAGCCAGAGTTCACGCTCCTATAGAGAATGTAGAAAATTAGACAACTTCCGAGTATGGTATGAACTGGGATCTGTTTAATCAGGAAATAAAATTTATAGATTGAGAAAGGGCGAGCTCGATTAAAAACAAAGAAAGAAGAAATGAAATATTACTGCGCCACACCTTGAAGATTTTGATTAAAGAAGAGGGCAGAACGCAAGGGTTTTGCAGAGATTATATTTGTTGCTGAAGGCCATACTTGAGCTTATCGACAAAAAACGATATCGCGGTTCGCTCGTCAGAGCGATGGTAGGAGAGGTGATTGCGGGGAAGACGCCCACAAAACGAGCACTCGGCCTTGAAAAGCGTAACGCACATTGCTATGAGATAGCCGAAATAGAATGTCGCGGGATGTTCTCTAGTGAGCAGTCTGATATAGAGCGTGCCTTTTACGAGTATTACAGCGCTCTATTCGCGTACACCCCAGTTCTAGTTGAACAATTTAACTTAAAATTTAATTTGTCTTTTATGCCTTGTCTCGACGACGAAACGAAGGAAATTGTTGGAAGCCCCCATTTTGGTGGAGGATATTAAAATAGCAATCGAGGCTTTAACCCTCTACAAGTCCCTGGGCTCCCGAGGGACTTAGTGCAGGCTTCTATAGGGCCTTGAAAAAAAGGATCGCCCCTGTTCTATGCAGTGTGTTCAACGAGGTTTTCGAACTTAGCGTTCTTGCGCCATCTTTTTGGCGTCACACACTGTTCTTATTCGTAAGATGTAGGACAGCGCTAAATTACGTCAGGCTACATCGTTGCGTCCAATTAGCCTGACAAGCGTCGATAATAAAATATTTATGAAAATATTAGCTAGAAGGCCGCAGTTTGTCATAACAGATCTGGTCGGACCTCATGAACCATGTGGGATATAGGTGTGAGCCATTTTCACAAACCTTTAAAAATCACGTAGCGTACTGAAGCGTTGCGATGTAATGAATAAGAGCGTAGCAATGCTTTAAATCGATCTCAAGAAAGTATTCACTCAGGAGCCCGAGATGTCCTTTTATCTGTTTTAGATCAAGTGAATGTCGGTTTCATTATACGCGAAGAAGTGCGGATGTCTTATTCGCGACTCCAACTAACTATAGGTGGCGCCACTCATTTTCCAAACTGGCGGTTATAGCGAAGGTCGGAGATGCGTGCCGCTGTGCTCGCTTCACTGAGCGACACAAAGTATTCCTGGTAATACCAGGAAGCTAGTGTGTTATGAGAGCAGGTCCCCTCTTTATCCGGAAAACTAAAACGGTGTTTAGCGTAATACTTACTCCAGGAGGCATGTTTTAATTCGGGAGCGAAACCGATACTAACCTCGATTTTGGATTTAATTTCTTGATATAGGTCTTAATTTCAAATTCTTTCATAATTCGAGATGTGACCCTCATCGTAATTATTAGTTCAGGAAGTTGTTCGCGCAAACTTTATTTTGTGACATACATGTTCGATTCAGGCAGTTAAAAATATTTTGGAGATTTCATTGACCCTTTATAGACAGGGTCTTTCATGCATTTTAGAGGAAACATAGAATACTGTAGTTGATGAAAAAATCAGTGCTGATATTTGTGCGTTCTCGCTACCTTTTCTCGCTAAGATTATTGTCATGTGACTTAATGAACTGCGGACCTTTTAATGGGTTTTGGGTATTTAGATGATTAATTGCTTTAACATTGTTTCCAGCACAAGAATGACAGCAAAAATCCAATTTTTACAATATGTCCAGAAAACGTATGAATTAATAAACGGAATCCGAGTCAGGCAGCTGAAGTGTGTGCGTTTATTATAGCAACGCGTGACCCATAGGACTATGTATTGCACCCAGTGGTTGACTGTTTGTCTGTCTTGATAACGATTTCAGAGTTTTCCATATTCTAAAAATAAAAAAAAAGATACCTTCCTGAAAAGACGTTTATGCCTAAATGGCATATTTCTGTGATCGTGGTATTAATTGTGGGCATACATTGCAGTGATTTGTATTAATAATAATCATACTAAAATTAAGAAATTTTAATACTCAAATTTTCAAGCTCTGATATAATTTGTTGCTTAGGATCTAATTATAAACGCGCGAACAAGTATGACAATCAAAAGAGTGCTAATTATCATCGCTGGTGCCAAAGGCAGCATTTTTAATTGCCAAGTTATAAAATAAAAATGGTCCAAAATCAATCAAAACATTCTCGCTAATGTGAGAAATCCATGCAAAATTACATTAATTGTGGGTAAAGCATATTTTGCTATCAAAGTCGCGACTTTTGACAATCGGCAAGAGTTACAAAGTCGCCGCCAAACTCCTTCCAAACAAAATGCCCCAAAATAAAAAAAATAAAAATAAAAAATTGATTTTTTTAATTACCAATCTTTTAATAACATTTAGCTACTTTCATTTTTAAGCGCCGTCGTTTTGCCTATTTCGGCCTTTCCAGTTGGAAGGAACGCCTACCTGCCTGCACGTCTGCTCACTGCAGCACGTTGCGTTGGCGTTGGAAGCCGGGGAAACAGTTGTGAGTTTTAGTATTGCGTATACGAGTGAACGCAAGCGCTGTGTTTTTGCGTTAGTGCGCGCGCGGAGCCCGAAATTGCGGTCTTGGATTGGCTCATGGCGATGAAGCGCACGAGCAGCGTGGGTCACGCAACTCTAACGCAAACGCACAGCGCTTGCGTTTGCTTCTATACGCAATACTAAAACTCTCTAGTAAGGTACTATCCCATACCGGCTGCAGCACTACGTTGGGACAGTGAAGAGTGTTGTTTGCGTTCGGAAATGACATTTCGCGAGCCATGATCGCGCGCAGTTCCGTCGTGCCCGCTGAACAGGAGAATCGGGGGACCCTCACTAGAGAGCTTCCCGTTTCAACCGCGGGAGGGCGAGCAACGAGCTGGAGACGCGAATAGCGGTTGTACGACAAGTCTCATAGTGAACAAGCCTGTAGGAAGTCGTATTAAAGTGCAACGTTTTCTCCGCCAAAGTTGTCCTCTCTACCTCTTCACTTTTATATTTACGAGGTAATTTTGACTTAAAGTTATTAGAAACAATGCTATCTTCGCGTTCAAACATACGTCATTCGCGTTGCGCATACTAGCTTACGCGGAAGACATTGCTACATTTTGTGTAAATCAAGAAAGCATATTCGAAGTAGTGAACAATGTGAAACGTTTTTGTTTCGTTTCTGGTAGCGCCGTCAATTGGGGTAAATGCATGGGTATTTGGCAGGGTAATTGGCCTTTAACCCCTAATGTTTTTGAAAATGTAAGGTGGTTAACCACCCCTGTTTTCGTATTTGGGTGTTCGACGCGAGGAATAATGTGACAGCGAGCCTTACTGGCGTGGACAGGTCGCAGAGCTCCGTGAGAAAGCGGAGAAGTTCAGAGGTTGTTATATTTCGATTTTCGCCCGTGCAATTTGCAATTTTGGTTTTTGTCAGCAAACTGTGATACGTGCTACAAGTTTTACGCTGTTCACGAGGTATCGATCAGAATTTGCACCGCGTATTTGCCGTTCTTATTTGGGCCTCGACATGGGAACGTACGAGTGGCATGAACCTGTTCCGGCGCGTACGCGATGGCGGACTAGAACTGTCACATTTGTTTTTGCGCCAGATTGTTAATCGTTTTCCCTCCTGTCGCAACGTCAGTGACCCTCTTTCACGCCTGTTTTCTAGGTCAGTCTTAGTAGCATTCTACCTGAGATTATTGTTTCTTCGTCAAGTGAGTCAGGTGGTGTGGATGGTTACCTTAAAGAAGTTGTTTGTTTATGTTGATTTTCGGCAGCGCGTTTCGTTTTTCGAATACCTAAGCGGAGTGTCGCGTAAAAGGCTGTACAGGGACCTTTGCGATGTGGTACTTCCAGTTCCTTCTACAGAGCTCTGTACTGTGCAGGCCCAGTACAAGATGCGTGTAAAACATGTTAAGAAAATGCTGGTTCCGCCAGGAGTAAAATCATTCCTTTTTAAATTGCACACCAGCAAACTAAGTGCAAGGACGTGGATGGCGGCGAGAAAGATGTTTGTCCCGTGGAGCGACCATTGTTTCCTGTGTAAAAAAAAAACCTGAAGCGATCGAGCACGTCGTTCTGGAGTGCTGGGACGGCGTCTTCCTATGGGATGTCCTAAAGTGGCGAAGCGGCGAGTTGGTTCATGACTTATATAATTTAAAAGCGCTAACAAAGACGAGGACAAAAATAAAAAAAAAAATGGGTGGGATGTCTTTGAACGCACTTTGAAGAAAGACCTTCCCTTGGACGTTCACGGTATCAGGTACCTTTCAAAGGAAATTGAGGACAGGGTGCCCTTTAAGATGCTATTATTATAAGGCCTGCACAGTATCTGGAGGTGTCGGATGGCGACGCGCCGTGCCGATGTTGAAGCACGCGGGGATAGGCACTATTTTCCCGAAAGTATTGCTTCTCTGGTTGAAGTGCGTAAGGCACAAGTGTGAGTGCGAGACCGGATTCCACTCGTGGAATTTTCAATGACAATGAAAAGATTTTAAGCGCTCGCGCCTTGCCCAAGGCGGTCTGGACATTTCCTTATTCCTGGTTTTTTGAAATGTCGCTCACCTATATTTATCGTCATGTATAAGACGGCAATAAAATAAAAGGACATGACCTTGTCAGCAGCGTGTCTGGGTCGCAACCGAAGGGTCGTGAGTTCGAATCGCGCCTAAAACTCTGCAAGTGTTTCTTTAATGCAAGTTAATTTGTTGGTAAAGTGAAATCATTTGAGACATGCGGCGACCTTTCATGCGCATTACATGTTATGATTATGATCACTTTAATTCAACCCGTGATGTCACGCTTCACGTGAGCGTTGTGGGTTGTCTGAAATTCCCTCACGAGGTCATGTGGCTCTGACGTCATGGCCCTATCGACGTCGGATTTCCTCGTCACAACGCCGCCGACGCCGGATTCTCTGCGACATGAGCTCCTGAAAGGGGCCCTGCAACGACGTTTTGACAGGTTTTTAATTTGCACCGAGCCTGAGCCCACTGGACATAGTAACTTAGTGAAACTTTTCTTTTCTCGAATTTCGCTTTATTTAAGTTATAGGCAAATTAAAATTACAAACACAAGCGAAAAATAACCTCCTTCATGACGTCCTTGGTTGCTTTAGTGGACGTGTACTGATCTTTTTGTTAAATTTTGGGGGAGATTGTAGGGTTATCTTTTTTTGATTCGGCACGAAGGCCGTCCATAGTACTATTTTGTGTATTGGAAGGTTTGTCATTTGGACTATTTAGAGGTTATCACTTTGTGTTGGTAGTGGCTGATTGGAGGGTTCGGCGTTTGAACTGGTTAGAGGTTGCCCCATTGTGTTGGTGGTGGCTGATTGTGGGCTATATAAGGAGGCGGACTAAATAAACCTGGCAGTCGAGTTTGAGACGCCGTCCTGTTCTTTTCCATTCCTTCGACTTATATGCTCACTTCTGCCCCAGTCTCAGGTTTATTCAACATGACACTTCATTTGCCACAAACGACAGCAGACACGGGGAAATTATCAGTTCAGAGCGGAAGCCACTTCGCGCTGCCAAACTGCCAAACGGCCAAACCACAAGCCAAGCCTGCTCGCCGAAGGCATTCAGAACGCTCGGAATCGGTGTATATCCGGGACACTTCTACGCTCGCCGCTTCACATCAATGCGTGGCGCGCGTCGGCGCCTGTTACACTACCCCTTTCTAGTACGTGATACCTTTTTATACGCTTGGTGGCGGGTATATATACGGGTCATTTCTTGTTTCCGTACTTTATAACTGCATTTGTTTCTTTTCTCATCTGAAATATTAAAAAAAAACTTTCGTAAATTACTGAAACGTTTCGCGCAACTTATATTTTGTATTTCGACTAAAAAAGAGCTTTTACCGGCTTTGACCAATCATAAGGCAGGAGATGGCCATTACCGACAATGTCACGATATCGTCACAAGACGGGCGGGTTCGGTACCACTAAGCGCCCCCGTAAGTGGAGGAGGCTGCCGGTTAAAATATGTAGCACTTCGCTATCCACAAAAAAAAAAAAACGGTAAAAAACACTTTTTTTACAGATGGCATAACATAAAGAAAGAAAACGTGAGAGCTTATTTGAGATGAACTCCCGAAAGATGATCGAGCAGATCTTGCAGAACCAAGTGTCTGTAGTAACATGTGGGTTCTGAAGGTAGCGTCAACCAGATAGCATTTAAAGTTTTTCTTGAAATCCATACTGATAAAATTAGAGTATGATAAATGCACGACTAACACAACGCTGTGAAACGTTTCAGCGTAATCGTTCCTTTTATTTAATCATTTGTTTATATGATGATAGAAATCGTTAATGTCTGTTTGTCGTTTTACTGCTTTTGAACCCAAGGGAGACAGGAAATCTAGAAAACAGTTTCGCCGGAGACGGGTCGCGAGGGGAATTAAGAAAAGTTCAGGGTGCAGGGAAATTGATAATTTTTTGTTTCAAAGTACGAACAAATGGCAAATGAAGAGGATAATTAAAAAAAGATACTCACAAAGTACGTTTTACCATGCAGTTCAACGACGGGCAATGAGGCGTCCCTCAGTCCCTCACACCGAATACCCCTGAGAGTTCGTTGCGTGGACGAACCTCGAAAGAAAGGGTGCAGCTCAACGTAGTTTCCTTGAATCCTGGGCTTGTGAAGTAAAACGTGTTTTCATGACAGCTTGGGCGTGGCAAGAATCGGGCAAGTCCTGCGCCATGGTCATAGACCTACAAGCGGAGCCCCTCCTGCAACAAAACCTCAGGTTTCGCAGGTCATCCTTTCTTCTTTTTCTTCTATCCTCCAGCCCTATTTTTTGCGGTCCACTTCTTTCTTCTGAACATTGCATGGATCATTGCATATCGTGGGCACAACCACGATATTACCTTCGAACAGAAGAATCTTATTAGATTAAATACTTTATTATGTTTACTTCTACTCGAAACTGTTATGTCGTCGTCGACCACGCAGATTTTCGCAACTGGACTTTGACTTGACACTTTTCTTGAAAACTTCACTGCTATCGTTCCTGCGAGTCAAAGCACCGGCGTTTCATATTGACAAAGTAAACGCTACACTAAATAAAAGCAACACTGTCGTATTTGATTCAACGGCATCAATTCGTTTTCTTCTTTTCCTAAAATCTGAAGCAAAAAAAAAAAGAAGAAGAAATGATCATCCTGCTGTTAGTACGCGCGACCCTGTACATCAAACCGCAACACTAAAATCTTGAGTGCCAGTTCCCCCCCCCCCCCCCCCCCCTGTTTGGGGGGGGGGGGGGAACTGGCACCCCATAAGATTCCTGGTGTTCTAATCAACATAAACAACTCACAAATTACAAACGGTTCGTGACACTCCGAAAGAGAACCTTACTCCACCTAAGAAAAATATTTCTAACTCTGCTAAAGAACTAATTCGCTATACAGTTATCTTAAAGGACACATGCAAAGAAAAAAAAAAAAACATTTTTTTTTAAACGGCTTAGATGGAAAATGGATGTCATAAAACGATTTTACAACGAAGAAAAAAAAATTTTAGAGCTATATTTACGGCGCTCCTCCTTTCCACTTTTCTCTCTCGCGCCTGTGCGCTCCGCGGGGAGGAGAGGTAAGCCGCTTGGATTGGCTTGGCTGCTCGGCTAAACAAGGTGTCACTTCCGTTCAAGTTCGGCGCGCGCTGTGTTGTTGGCAACGTTGGTTGTTGGGTTTGTGTGGTGGTCGTGGAAGCGGTGGTAGTCTGCTCCGCGTCTTTTACGATAGATCCCGAGTTGAAGCGCAGACTCGTCGACCGGAGCAGGCAGCTCGGGCTTTGCCCCTACGAGGACACGCCTCGCAGACCAGCGAACCCCCCCCCGCGGAAAGCTCCGAGGCCAGCGATACGCTTCTCGTGCGGTTTGCCTCGACGCACGACAGCGAGTTCTCGTCGCCCGTCTCGTCACTCGACAAATCGTTTAGATTTGTCCAGTGACGAGATGCGATTTGGCTTTAAAGTCACGCGTTGGGTTCGCTCGCTGCGTGGCTCGAAGGCCTCCGGGGCGAAGTGACTAGAGCACACCCGGACATTCTTCTCGCCAGACGTGCCAGGCGTACGCCCGATCGCCTCTAGCCAGATCGCTCTCAAATGCTCGTCCGCCGGTACCGCATGTTTGCTGAAATCCTCCTGGTCACGATCACGAGAACTGCAGCCTTTCGTCGAGCAGCGGCGTCGCTTTCGTTGAACCGGCATGTCAAAAACAACACCGCGCCGACCGCGTCCGTCAGCTCCGCGCCCCTTCGCAGAAAAAATGGCGGACTTTGTTTGGTTTCGTAAGCGTCAAAACGGAAGTGATGATTTTCTTATACTTGAAGTTTCTCAAAAGTCAAAATATTCTGTTACAAAATAAGTGCTACAAAAAAATGAAGAAAATAAGTATTTTTCAAAAACCATAGAAAGCTTTCGAAAGAGCGCAGGCACCACGTGATAAATAAGGGCCAGTCACGTGATAAATATTGGCCACCTTTCCGCGGGGCCCACGGGCGCCAACTACAAATTCGTATTGCGCCGTAAATATAGCTCTAAAAAATTTTTTTTCTTCGTTGTAAAATCGTTTTATGACATCCTTTTTCCATCTAAGCCGTTTAAAAAAATTTTTTTTTCTTTTCATGTGTCCTTTAAGGGGGACCAGCAGTCGGGTGCTCGTGCTCCTGCTCGTGAGCTCACGAGCAGGAGCACGAGCACCCGACGGCGGACGGACATACGGACATGGCTAGCCCCTAAGGAGCTTCGCCCCTAAAAAAGAGGGCGAGGAGGACTTTCCGCCAGGCTGAAGAATATTTCTGCTGGTCCCCCTTTAATACAGTCATTCTACACCAAACAGGACACTTCATATAGGTGCACACATATTCGAATTTATCGAAAATTACTTCGTGACTTAGCTATTGAGAAGCTTCGATTCGATTTTCAACAGTCTTCGTATAACACATATTAGCAGTTCCAAAGTGTGAGAAGCAGAAAAAACAGCCAGTTATGCAATACCAGAACAAAAAAGTCGTTCACATACAAACACGGAAACAAGAATATTTGTCGAGTAACTTGCATAGCCAGTTTTGAGAGAACCCAGTTTTAATATCTCGATTAGATATGCAATTTGTCATGATTACTCATATAACCTCGAAGCCTATACGTCTTTTGGCTTGACAGCTTACACTGGCTCTCAACGGAATGTCGGGATTAAAGCTGAACTTCGCATGACCTCTCCCGCCTCAGATGATCCAGAATTTCACGTGAGCACAGCACGTGCTCTTTTTTTAATTGAACTTTCCACGGCATGGAGGTTTCTGAACTGCGCGTGGTCTCGCCGCGCGCTGACATTTTCTTCGCGCTGCTTGGGCAACATTCTTTGGACATTTGACTTACATTGCAACCGAAGCTAGCGCTTAATTTTTTCACCCGTTGATTTATGCTTCCTTCTCTTAGCACTCCTTGTGCTTTTCTTAGCATCTCTAACTACAGCCATGGGGTGCACCTCAGTGTCCACTGCGTTCGCAAGGCCTGAGGCTTCTGCTTCCGCACTCCCTTTGAGGTAGAGTTTCGAATATCCACAGGACGCATCCCCGTGCCTTTCACATGGTCCCCAGTCTTTACAAACGGATTGAAACCGTGGACACTTGTCGGTTGCAAAGATTCCCTCCTCTGGGAACTTTCAATCTGTACCGAGATCTCCTCCAATGACCTATCAGCACATTTTGTGCATTATCTTCAGCTTCCAGAACTGCGATTATCTCTTCCAAGTGATTGTACTCCGCCTGAGGACGTGCCGATTTCATCGCACTCTCCATCTGCCACTGTTGTGCCGATGCAGATGCAAAAAAAAACAAAAAACTGCTCGTTCTCTTGGTGCTCCCAGTCTTAGGTTACCTGCTCCCACTTTCGCTCTTCTTTTAAGTCTGCAGCTGCTGACTCAAGTGGTGTTCTCAACCATTCTTTCAGAGCTAAGCCTTCGAACCCAACGGCATTTCCGATGAAAGAGTTATTTTGCCACTCTAATCTAGGATTAGTTAGAGTATAGTTACAATGACAACGAAAAGCAAGACTAGGTGCTCACGTCAAATGCAGCTATTATGAGATGCTGATATCTTGCAACAATTTGAGGACGAGCAGTGTGAATAGAGAGAATGTCGTCTTGCATGAGAGTATTTTCTACGTTCACACTCACGTCTCAAACTTCATAACATCAGGATCTCAGAAGCACACTGGCGGGCTCGCTCTTGTCACGGTTCGCCCGGAGACTGATCGCGAGTAGAATTGATACATTTTATTTACAAAATAGAA
This sequence comes from Ixodes persulcatus, assembly GCA_013358835.2. Lineage (NCBI taxonomy): Eukaryota > Metazoa > Arthropoda > Arachnida > Ixodida > Ixodidae > Ixodes > Ixodes persulcatus. The sequence goes on from JABSTQ010011515.1 coordinate 248,649, forward strand.
ATACGAACAAATGGCAAGTCAAGAGGATAATCACAAAAATATAAATACTCACAACGTACGTTAGGCTATTCTGTTAAACGACGGGCAAAGAGACGTCTTTCAGTAACTCACATCAAATGCCCATCAGAGTTCGTTGCTTGGAAGAATCTCAAAGAGGTGCAGCTCACCGTTGTTGCCTCGAATCTTGGGCTCGTGAAGTAAAGAGTGTTGCTGTGGCAGCTTGGGCGTGGCATGAGTCGTGCACGTCCTGGGCCATAGTTATAGACCTCCTTGCGGAGCTCCTCTTTTGATCAAACCTCAGGTTTCGCTGGCCATCCTGTCTCCTTTTTCTTCTATCCTCCAGCTTGCCTTTTGCGCTCCACTTCTTTGTTTTCATCATGACATGATGCCATAGATAGAACTATGGCAGTCTCAGATTTCGTTTGAAGTTCATTGTGTTCTGAACTCCCAAAGATAAGAGGAAATAAATAGGTCGCACCGCGTTGAGCACATATAATGTGTCCGAGTCCGCTTGAGCGTATATCTGAACAGCCCCACAATACCCTGCGTCATCACTTGCAAACCGGGATTGCTGGGATCGAGATTCCGGGAAGGCCGATTTAGCAAAAGGTACATTAGTTGCATAAACAAGACTGTGTCAAACACCGACTGCTGGTTACTTGACAATGGCAGCCAGTCTCAGTTCCTCAGACACAATGCATACTTTCGGCTAAAAGGTATTCGATATGACCTCTGGCGCCGACCTCAATACAGAATTGGCAAGTAACCGTGAAGATGGACGGATCTTGAGGTTCACTATAACGCGCCCATGATTTGCTACCGGTCAGTTCTTTACCAAAAAACTGCAACGCAATCAACACTACAAATCTTAGTGCCGAGGGCAATCTAAAAGTAGAAATCGTCAGTCCTTTTTATTGATGGTGGCTGCCTCAAACAGAGCAATAATGTTAATAAACACCAATTTTCAGATAAACCCCCTCTACGGGACACTCCTCTATGCTTATCTTGCCCTTTTGATAATCGATAGCTTAGTAAATTTTCTGGGAAATCACATCGAGGCTCTCATGAAACGGAAGGAAAAAAAATGCCCTAGCTTGCAACGAGACACAGTGCTCTCGGTCAGTGAATTCCCCTGGCATATTACGCGCGTAAGACAATTTGTTTTTTGAGCATTCGTAATTGAAATTTTTTGTATTGCTCTCAGAAATATGAACTGTGCTTACGTTAGAACTCCTTCAGTTCTGAGGTGTAACATACAATTATTTGTTTGTAGAAGAAACGTAGAAACAAAAGGGAAGTATAAAAAAGCTAATAACTGTTAGTTTTTAGGATACCGTAATGTTAAGGGAGCTTGAGAATCAAGGTGTGAACGTGACTCAAGCTGGCGGTACGTAGAACATTTAATGCGCACAGAAAGGTGTTAGGATCATTCAAAATCTTGCGCAATATATATTTCATAATGAACTCATAATTATCCAGCATATTCCAGTAAGGGTCTCACCAACATTTTATATGTTGGTTCCTGAATTTAGCTAAGGCATGCTGGATGGATCTTCCGAGATAACCCTATCAACTTTTGAATTTTTAAACAATGTTTTGTACGTGATGACTTTACTCGCTTCAGACTCTGTCGTAAATAATAAAAATAGTAGCGATGTCATTTTTCTCGATTATTCCTACATGCTCCCCCAGTGAGGGAAGATCATTGGAATAGAGCAAGAAAACATTTTTACAATGATTATAACTAGGCCGCAGGATGTTCGGGTATTTATATTTAAAGTCGGCGGATGTTGTTCGGTGTTTATTGCTTATTCAAACATCTGTCTATTTTGCTGCTTTGTTGCGCACTGATGGTAGAATGATAGTCATAGGTAAAATAAAAAAAAAGCAAATAACAAGGAAGTGTTTAAATTTAATTTACAGATTTATACGCCGTTATAACGATTCAGATATATCATAACACGACAGAATATATTTTCAAACCTCGAATAAGTGAGAACATGGGTCACAATTGAGGTACTATTTGACGTAATCAATGAGAGCTTCTTGTTTCGCTTTATCCTGCTGCCCATCTTCTCCGTCTAATAAAAAAAATGTTCTGGTCAAAACGAACGCGAATGAGGCCAGTTTATTTTCGCTTCTTTTGCAGCACCCAATCCGCCAGCTTAGTTTTGGAGACTGTCCAGCTTTGACACGGCATAGAAGAGGATATCGTCCTATCCGTAGTGACCGACCTAGCTTTCATGACCAACTTTCACAAGCTCCTATCTGCATGTACGCAGATAAGAGCCTATAAGTAAAGAAACAGTGTAGATGGTTCAACCTGTTGGTTTCTGGTTTACGATAGCGAAATAGGGACATGGAAGACGAACAGACAGCACAAGCCTGTGCGCTCTGCCTGTCTTCGAAGTGCCTCTTTCGTTGTCGCAAAAGTAAACAAACAGGTTCGTTTGTTCTAAAGATGGCGTATAACTACCTTGGCTGTATTCCATATATGAGATACCGGTGGCATGTCGGTTTAAATATGTTGACAAGACGTCAAGATGTAATAATGACAGACTAATGAACTCAAACGTTACGTAAATAACAAAAGGTCGAATTCAGACCTAGCTACACATATTCTGAAATGTAATCATTGTACGGTCGATTAACCAGGAAAACAAGTGTGTTGCAGAGAGTCTAATGACATGAAACGCGTAGTGAAAGAGACTGTTCGGATAAATATGTCAGGCAATTGCGTCAGTCAAGCTTCAAAATCAACTGGGAAACCAGTATAAAATGTTTCTAAAATTGTTACTGAAATTGTATTGACAAAATGTTTTTTTTTAATTGTTTGCTGTCTTTGTTTTGAGGCTACAAATTGCACTGTAATTATTTATTTGTAAAGTTTGTTGGTTTGTACCGTTTTTATGCAAAAAAAAAAAAAAAAAACCCGGCAATATCAAGTGCCGTTTTCCTGTTCTTTTGTGTATTTGTGCCAAAGGGACTGAGGTTCGTTAAATTGCTTCTGAAGGGTTTACTCCTTGACTGTTAGCTTTGAGCTTTGGTGTGGTCAGAACAAAATGACTGAGAATTTCGGTCTCCTTAAAAACAGTTTTTTTTTTTTACTTTGGGCGCTCGTTGCCACGGCATTTACACAAGCCCGGAGAGGTGAGCCCCCAGTGAAGCGGGTGCAAAAACAACTCTGCGCCTGCAGAATCGTCTTAAAAATATCTGCGAGGGCTTGCAGTTACATTGAGACCTACCAAGACTGCTGGAGCTAGCAGGGAAGTGCATTCGCTTCTAACCAATCGATAAATAAACTTATTTCTAGTCTAATCAACAAACCATGCGCCTGTCAGATTTAATTTGTCGTTGCATTTTAGTGTAGCACGCATGCACCTAAGTTGTCCGCATTCGTGTTAAGATTAACATGAAATTTTTCCTTGTGAGCTTTTGTCCGGGTCTGTAAAAAAATGGGCTGAGCTTTTGTTCGGTTAGCTTTTGTCCGGTGAGCTTCTTTCCGGTGAGCTTTTTTCCGGTGAGCTTTTGTCCGGGATTCGAGTTTGAGATGCTTGACTGTCCCTTTTCCCGTCTCTTCTAATTCATCTTTCTCTCTTTCCAGCCTCATGGTTTAAACGTCATGTTTTATACGCACCAGCGCGCCTGCACGTTAACCAATTTTTTGCTATTTAGGGGAAACCGTGTGAAAAGGCAGTAAACAACCGATCGAAAAAAAGAGGGGTCTTTCAACCATAAAACGTCAAAGAAACAAATAGTCAAAATTGGCTTCTAATATTTTCAATGAATGCATAAGACACGCACACAACGCCAAATTGTACCTGTCTTTTTGCCTGTTGTGTTTGTCAGGACGTAAATTCTGCGTGTGGAGCCACACCTTCCTTGCCATGATCTTTGGTATTCTGCAACAGATAAATACAAATTTATCAATACCCCGAGAACTCTTCAATACGGTCTGCCACACGTAAAGCAGTTCCCCTTGTAGTTCAGGTTTGCTGGTCATGTAGGTTCTGTGCTAATCATCAGTCGTCGTTTATTTATCAAAATGGAGACTATGGCGGTTTTTACGATAGCATTGCTCAGCATAATTGGTCTGATGTTTTATCGGATCCAAATGCTGATTTACCCACCACTAAATTGACTACGGTAGTGTCAACAGTAATGGGCGATTTTATTCCACATAATTCTAAGTATCCTAGCTGGTTCTCTAGAAAGCTAAAACGCCTATTTCTTAATAAGTCTCCCTCTAAACAAACGTAAGAACCGTCTGGTACGATAAATTCAGTGTTTATCGTGCTCTGGTGAAAAAAAAGTCTATAAAAAGGATAAACTATTGTTGTCATCGAATGTTGAAAGAAGTTTAACTAGAGAGCCTCGGATGTTCTAGCGCTATGCTAAAGACCACATGCGCGACAATGCACAAAACTTATGCTTACGTGATTCAACTGCCTATTTATCCTTGCCAATTGACATAGCTAGTCGTTTCTCTAATTACTTTTGTTTTTGCTCTTATAGCTTGAGAACTGCCGGGGCATAAGGGAACATTAACAACAAAGACATTTTTATCTGCTTTTACTGTCGACGTCTCGTAAGATATTGGAAATATTTGCTCCCCTTTTGGAACATATATTTAACCCACCTCTCATGAAGGGTACTTTCCATGATTTGTGGAAGACTTCTTTAGTACTTCCCGATATTTAAGGCTGGTGATCCGTCATTAGGTAGTAACTATCTTCCCGTTTCGTTATTATGTGATTTCGAAAAGATTTCCTAAATGGTTTTGCCTAGCCGGATCTCAAATTACCTCAGTCAGAACATTAGTCCTTTTCAGCACGTTTTCTTTAAGGGAAATTCAGTTGAAACAAATCTGTGCTCTTTTCTAGATTTGTCTGTGCCGATAGTCAGGAAGAGAGGCCAAATTGATGCCGCAGAGTTTGACATGTCGAAGGCCATTGACCTTGTAGATGATACTTTACTAATTTGCAAACTTTGTTTTGATTGCATGTGTCCGAAGCTTTGTGAATGGCTGAGGAGGTTACTTGAGTTTACGCAGTAACACTGTTTGGGTTTGCAATTGTTTTTGTAGCGTTTTACATCAACTTCTGGTGTACCCCAAGGTTCGAACCAGGGACCACTGTTGTTTATTTTGTTTGTAACATATATATATTATCTTGCGTTAAGCACTCGAATGTCACTCTTTTTGCTGACAACATAGAACTCTTTTTAATAGGTAAAGACTACACTGATTGTACTTTATTGCAAACTGATATTGGTGCAATGTCCGAGTGGTGTTGAAAAAAACGCTTTGTCGTTAAATCCTGAAAAAAACTAAATTGATTTCTTTATCGAGAAAGCGGGACGTTTTCTTTCACCATTAAGAGCTTGAGAAAAATGTGATAGATCGCGTATCTCTAGCAAGAGATTTTGGCGTCTAGATTAATAGTACTCTTTCATTTACTGCCCACATTTCTTAGATCGTTGGTTCGGTGATAACAAAGTTGGGACTGATCACTCGGTTATCAAGGTGTTTCACTTCACCATTATCTGTAGTCCGTCTGTTTAGTAGCCTCGTGCGTTTAGGACTTGAATTTTGTTTCATTAGTTGGAATTCACTATATTTAACAAAAGTTGATATAATTGAGCGTGCGCAGAACAAATTTAAGTGAATCATTTATGACCGATAGATTGATCGAAAACATTTTTTTAGTTACAATTTTTCGCTGCATTTATTTAGCGTTGAAAGGCTATCAACTAGGCAGCCTGCTAGAGACATTCATTTTCTTACTTAGTGCATAATACTGTTAGAAGTGAAAGTTTACTGATGAATATGGACTTTCATGTGGCCTCCAGAGTTAGACGCTATTATTTAAAATTTTATTCTACTATAATTTGTGAATTGTCTCCATTATGTCGTATGCAGTCTTCCATTAACATTGTATGCAATTGTGACGTTGATATTTTTCTTCATTTTTTTTAGATTCAAGTCGGCCTTTCAAAAGTGGATTTTATTCAACGAACAGTTAGTTTAAGGTTGTATTTTCTCTGAAAACTTGTATTTGTGTCCTTACAAATATCTGTGTAACTTTGTGCATGTTTGTATTTTAAATAGTGTTGCCGTGAACACGACCTGGTAGTGCACCACACAAAGGGCGTTACAGCTGCTTGTGGGCACTAAGGAAAAATAAAACCTTAATATTATTATTATTATTATTATTATTATTATTATTATTATTATTATTATTATTATTATTATTATTATTATATTATATTTCCTAGGCTTCTACGAATAAAATGGTCTCGCTGAATTGGATCTAAGGTTTGAAGGGTTGATACACTTTTGCACTTTGATCCGATCCTCTCGATAGATCTCTATAAACGCTCAAGAAGTCACGGCCGTGGCAGAGCGGTGCAGGGAGATACGCATAGATTCTAACATACGTTTCTTTCCTTTTGTTAAAAACCCTTCAAAAATTTTGGTTTGCATGATAACAAAGTTTCAAGGTCCCATTTACTCCACCTTCTACCCCTCTGAAGCACAAAAAAAAAAAATAAGTAAGGAAGCGATCTCTAAAGTTTTCGCTTGGGGGTCACTGATTTTTTGAACATTGTAACGAGATACATTGGCCCGACATTGTATCGCGATACAAGGAATACACCAAAGTCGTATTCCGGTACTGAAATACAGATACTGATTGAAATACTGTATCGCATTACAGAAATGTAAATACTAAAAGTATTTCTGAAATACTATTGCGATACATTTGCATCGCGATAGTATTTGCAACTGATGCCAACCCTGCCTAAAGTTTTATTCCACATTATAGTGTTGATGTTCCTAATGAGTATTAAATATGCCATGATAAGTACTTAACGTAGAAAGGTCTTGAATGTGATACGCGTCATTACTATTCTTCATTTACCGACAACATGCTCGATGTGCATATTCAGTTTAAGATGGTAATCATTGTGCATTCCTAGCAATTTCAGGTGATCTGCATACATTAACGCCGGACATAAGCTTGCTGCACGTTTTGTCGTTTTATTTTCATTTGTAGTTCAGGAAGTATATTGTTTTTTTTCTGGTCTCTAAAGCTTAATTTTAGCGTTTTCTGAATGTTTCCAATTATTGGAATATTTTTACACCAATTTAAAAGTTAGTACATACTTTGCGCTTTTGCCGTCATGGCGAAGTTTTTGTTGTTGTGCTCGTATTGATTGCAACGTCATCTGGAAAGTGTAAAACGCGCGTTCTTGCTTCACCTGGGCGACCTCATTTGCGAGCTAAATTAAATTAAATGAGCCTAGGAGATGCATTATTTAAACACATTTTCCACATTCACAAGAACAGAACACTTTAAGATTACTGCTGCCGGGATTGCATGCATCTATCACGCCTGATCATAGAAATGAAGAAGTTGCAAACATTTGGATGTAGCTCACATTGGTGTACTTGCTGAAGGGAGTAGTTGGTTACTGACAAAATGCTGTCACTGTACTTTAGAGCGGCGAAATATATTTCAGGGTGGGCATCACTGCTGTCTGAAAAGGATGCCCACCGTGCCTTTCAGTTTTGTGCTTTATTTTGTTTGGAAGTAGAAAACGACCTTTCAGGGTGAGATTGCGGGGCACTCGTACTTGCATGATTCGTTCCTCCGCTCGCAGTGTACACCTAGATAAAAAAATGTGTTAGACGAAAACATGTCACCCAAATACTATTTGACAATTACTACAGGCTATGCGAGGGTTCAGAAAAATAAAATAAGATTGTTAAATTTAAACGTTGCAGTTTTTTTTCTTTTTCCTACATTGTTTTGTTGTTATTGCCCGCTTAGCAGTGTAAACAGGTGACAACACTGTGCCACGCCGAGCGCATCTAACTTTAGCCGCGATACCTTAAGATCTGGGTATTGTGCGTGTCCAGTTTAGCCACCGCTTGATCAGGCCCCGCCTCGACCACCCCGAAGGAGATCACACAACGCAGGGTACAAAGGATCTACTGTCTCACAGTTGGATGATCTGGAAGCAGCGCTTTTTCCTTTACCGCTCCGTCGCCGACCATTCGTGAGCTCGCTGCCCCAGCTCAGCCCCGTGCCGTCCTCTACTTCTCCTCACTCCCCCCCCCCCCCCCCCCCCCCCCCCCCCCTGCTGACCCATGTCCCGTCCCCTCGTGGTCACGATCCCCACACTCTGAATTAAAAGAAGCAACCAGACAAGCATGCAGATGAGCGAACAAACAAATAATTTTTGTTTTTTGTGCGCTCACAAGCCTGGAGACATTCGAGACTACTGCAAGGATTCGATAAATGTATGGTGTTAAACCGTTACCAGGGACAATAGAGCTTCGTCTCGTATGCTGGAGAAGTGTCTACGCGAGGCTGCGCAGAGTACCAAGTTCCTGTGACAACGTGTCAGAGTGTCGATTGAGGTTACGAAAAAAAAAGAAGGGAATGGTCCGCAGGGACGTTGTGTTGTTGGGGGACGCCTCAGCAACAGCGGACGTTCTGAAGGTCCTGAAGAAAGGCCCCAAGTTTGCCACTGAAGCGGTGGTAAAACCTCAAGAACTGTTGTCTACGGTTAGGAATGTTGCTTCCAAGGCGGAGGAGGTCAACAGGAACAGATGCATTTTGGAGGGAGTCGAGTCCTTGCCCAAGGGGTCTTGTGCCCACAACAATAGGTCTAATCTGGGTAAGGTCGTCTCTAACTGCTGAGAGAAGAGGTTAAAGCTAACGCTTACTAATAAGGAAGGAGGCTTTGCCTTACTGCCCGAAGGTGTCTTTTCAGAAAAAGTGGGAGTTACAATTCGTAAAAACTTTAAAGCAATTGAGAAAGTGAGAATGAATAAGGTTAAACAGAGGGCTATCCAGTTGTGTGAAGAGTTGGGTCTTGACAGGTTTAGGGCCTCAGTCAAGAAGGAGAAAGTTTTCCACCTGAGTCTGTTTTTCACGGTGAAGTCACATAAAGAGTCGATGCCATTTAGGGCCAATGTGACAGAAAAGGGTGCTTGGCAGTTGCATTTGGCGTCTTTTTTGAAGACGCACCTTACATCCCTCGAGCTACAAGACCCTTTTATGGTGTGTAGTTCGATGAGTGTTGTCGAGCTTTTGAGTGCGGAGAACCCCGGCTCCTGTGACGGTGTGTCTTTTGAGGTCGAAGATCTGTTTTACGCTATTCCGCACCACGAGTTATTGGGGGCCTGTTCGAGAATGTATTGAGTCAGCCGGACTTGTGTCTTTCAAGAAAGCCTGTGATGTTAGAGTTAAAAATTTCTTGGAACTGTTGTGTTTTTACCTTAGGTCTATGTATGTTGTGCATGATGACACACTGCTTTTTGCAGAAGCAGGGTGTAAGTATCGGGGCTAGCGTTGCTCCAGTCCTGAGTGACATCTTTCTTTCTATGTGCGATAGAGCTATTGAAGTAGGTCTTGGAAGAGAGGTGGTTCGTGTTTTTAAATACGTTGACGATTATTTTGTTTTATTTACGAAAGTATCTCGTGAAAGTAAGGATGATTGCATCGAAAACATGTTGAGTGCGTTCAAAGCCAACTCATATGATTTAAATTTTACAAGGGAAAATTCAGTAGACGGGAGGCTATAGTTTTTCGATATTAATCTTAGCTTTAATGAGGATCATGTGTGCTGGCGGTATTGGCCGAGGACAAAAAAGTGTGCTGCCTTTTTACTCTAGCCACTCCAAGGTTGTGAAAAGTGGGATTGGGAGAGGCTGTATGCAGGCGTTCCTGCTGAGGTCCTGCCCTCACCAGATGCTGGCTAGTTTTTGTAACCAGGCCGACAGGCTTACGCAGGGAAGGTACCCTAGGGAAATCCTTGTCGGTGTGGCAGAGGCCTGTTGAAAGGTCTTCGGCGCCCCAAGTCCCAACCTCGAAGAAACCTAACGTGAGTTCGGTGGTTCTTTCCTATATACATAAGATTACGCACATGCTTAAAAGGGTAGCACAACCTCATGGAGTCCCCGTGGTGTTTTCTCCGCCTTCAAACCCGGGCCGTATATTGCAAAGGTTGATAGGGGTCGTTCGGATAAACTCGGCTGCGGTAAGAAGCACAAGAAGGAGGTTGTGCCGTGCGCGGTCGGCGTGGGGTACAAAATTGAGTAGTCCTGTGGGAGGGTGTACTTTGGCCAATTATGGAGGTGCATCAATGATAGGCTCAGAGAACACGCACTTTTGATAAGATCTTCACCATCGGGTAAGTTGGCCATTCACTTTGATTGATGTGGGTGCTCCCATCTTTTAGATAAAACGATGATTGTCGCTCGGCACAGTCAACAGGTGACTCGTGTAATAATCGGGGCGTATTACAGTTCTAAGTAATATGATGAGTGCGTCAGTGCTCCCTCGATTGCGCTCTTCGATAAAGAAATCACGTTCTTGGAGAGCTGTGACACGTGCTCTTAGGCGATGGTCCGATGTATAATTGTCTTGTGTTTTTACGCCTGTATGTGGTTTTCCAGAAATGAACCAATTGTCAGTCAGCGCTTGGTCTGTGTGTTCCTCGTACTTTGTCCTCCGTTTTTGAGGCGCTGTTTCCCTCTTCATAACTATTGCCGCGGGAGTTTGGGGAGTTCAATTTTGCTCGACCAAGGCCCAACGGCGTGTGAAAATAAACTTTCCCAGTGCCTGGCACTCGGAATTGTGAGGGTTGACTTATTTCGAAGCAGCCTGGCATTGAAGTGTGCAACACCCCTGCTATCCTTGAGGGAAACTATGCAAGAGATAATGGCCAACAAAAGCCTAATTAAGTTAATAACATTGAGCGGTCAAACCTACTTTGTTTTAGATTATGCAAGGAGTAAAAGAGAGTACCTGAAACAGGGCAAAAAAGACACAGGGGTATCTGGAATCTATTATTCAAGGACTACAAACCATGCAAGGACTATACACTATTCAAAGACAGCACTATAAAATCAGTACAGACTATGCAAGGACTACAGTCTATGCAAGTTGTACACACCTTGGAAGAATTACTCACTATGCAAGGATTGCACGTTATGCCGAGGGTAGCCATTGAGAATACATAAGGGCCCGCAATCTCAGCGATAAGCGGGACTATAGGTTTCTTGTTTTCGTCTAGATTGGCTACAGACCAGGGTGGAGAATAAAAAATCACTACGATTTAAATCACGATTAACATAGGACTATTTTTACAATGATAAATTATATCAAACCATTTCCGAAAAATAATCCCAAAATTTAGTTCATTTACCGTTTGTCTAACACTTTTGTAATGAAAAAATAATCAAACAAAAATATTTTCACCAGGCTTAAGACGAGAAAAATATGTAGTGCTCTTTTCAAGCAAATCGGAGGATCGCCCTTTTTTTCACCTTTCACTTCGATTCTGAGTTCCGACAAAGAATTCTTTTTAACTGTAGAGAAAAAGTCAAGTTGTCTTTGTTGTAGTATAACGGCGATTCCATAATTAAAAAGTCATTTACGGTAATTTTATCTTCCAAATTGTTATTACCCTACTAAGAAATTTTTATGTATAAGAAGTTTCTCTGCCCAATAAAGGCATATGTAAGAGCATAAAAAAACCTCAAAAGAAGTAATAAAAAACTACTAGTCAGTTTCTTAGAAATACCTCTTCATACATTTTTACATATTTTTGTAAGGTTCTTGTTTTGTCTATCAGACAGACATTTTCTAACATGTAAGATTTTTCACTAGGGCAGTGATCCGACGGATTGAGCAATAAATCTGTGTGTTTAACAATACTTTTGGTAGTTAAGAATATCAACATTTTCTAGCCACCGTATTGTCCAGGCTATAGTCCGCACCCGGTGTATAATTGATGGTGGTGAGTAATTCCCTGATATAATGAAGGAAAGGAACTGCAGTATGCTGGTATTGGAGGAGCTATTGGAGTAGGTGGCTGGGTGGATGATGTCAAGGGTCGCTTTGTGCGCGCTGTTAGGAGGGTCAATTTGGGGTGAAAACTAAAAGTTTTTGCTTAGGTATCCCGCACCCGGTGCATAGTCCGCTCGCCCTGCATAGTCCGCACCTGGTGCTTAGTCGAGTAGAAAATCTTCTCATAAACAGCACACCTTGACAAATGTCCGCTTTCTTAGGTCACAAAGATGCTCGTATAATACATAAATCAGCGTTAACATACTCTTTTCTTCAACAAATCCGTCACGTCTCGTATCAATGAATCATCTTGAAAAACAAAAGTCCTGTATAGTCGTCACGCGTAGATAGTGCGCACAGCCCAGAAACTAAACTTCTATACTCCGGGGACTATAGCCCGGAAAATACGGTACATTGATTAACATCAGGTATATGATTTAATTGAAATAATTTAACTCCAATCTTTTCGATTATTTTGAATGGTTCTCCTCAAAACAGACACATTGCGCCAAACGCACCAAAATAAACTCGCCACCAAGCTAGAAGTACCATTCGTGGACACACATCTGTTCATATGTGGGACGCTCACCGGGGCCTCAACCGTTATTGGTGGTGTAAAAACAATATCAATAAACGCCTCAAGAAACATATGCAGCTCCTAACCACAAAGGCCCAGACACACGCAGACCGCCTGGTAAGTAAGTAGTTGCCGCTCTCTCTAGGATTCCCTGAACGGTCATCTTGATACCAAGCACGAATGGAACTTTCATCGATCTCTTACGCAACCTAACTCTCTTTAAAGCGCGAAACACATGTATGACGAAACCGTCCGATCCGACGTCCGATCCGGCAATACGACGGTCGAAGGCGAGGGTTTTCAACGCTCTCCGGTGCTACGAAAACCCTCGCCCCCGAAGGTCATTCCGGCAGTCAGCACGTCGGATCGGACGGTTTCGTCGTACATGTGTTTCGCGCTTAAGCTCACCCGTGAGGAAATTGAGGCAAATCTCGAAATCGCCCTCTTCTCCGCCGACCCACCCATCCACCTCCCCCCCCCCTCCCCCCCCCCCCCCCCACCTCCCCAGGACCCTGCCAAACACCTGTTCGTGCCTATAGTGGACACCCCCTTAAATATGCAGGAGCTTACCTGGTCTACAAGATTCCACGTTTCAAATGTTCAAAGTGCCTCGCTACTTATATTTGGCGAGACCAAAACATATTTTCTCAGAGGCTCACACAGCACAAGAACGACGTGCGCAATCTCGGCAATGACCACATTGCCGTCGCAGAATACTGCCATATCCACGACCACCCGATCGACTTCGCAAAAACCCGCGTGATTGAAACAAAGCCATAGATCCGGAAAAGGCTTTGCTCGGAGTTTTGTGCACATTCAGCAGAAGCCGGGAACATAAAGAAGTCCCTTGGTGCTTTTATATTGATGTACGCCCGTGCGCTGCGCCACTTCAGGATGGAAATAAAGAAGATACCATCTGCATAAAAAAAAATTAAACAAAAATTGAGTTGTAAACAACTAAGAAAAGGAAAGCTGCTGCTGCTCAACGCGATTAGTCATACCATCCATTATTTAGGACCTGCTTCACCTTGCCCAGCCGTTGCAGGTTTTGAAACGTCGGGTTGTACCTTTTAATGGGTTTAGGTTAGAGCCCTTCCCTTTTAAATGCAATTTTTCTCAAGGCACAATAACTTCCGTCGAAAATGTACTCGTTCAGATCGTTGTTGAATTAAAGATTTCGAGATGGCTTGACCGAGCAGCCACATCTTGCGCGCCATTAGTATTCTCGGAAAGGATGATAAAGACAGGTTCTACGCACTCCTAAAGGGATACTAAAACAAAATTTGGAGCTCGTAAAGCAAGGCTGAGATGGAGAGAACGGCGGGACGCTTTGAAAGACAAAAGACATTACTCATACAGCGATACCTCTAGCGGATGGCCGTAGTTTTAGAAAAATAGTGCACGACTGAAGAAGCCCAACAAGGCCGACGAAACATGCACGTCACGATTCTCATTCCCTCTCGCCTTCGCTTCGTCCCCACGAGCTGGAGAACCGAAGACAGGAGAAGAGGAGCAAGGCCGCTTACCCTCATTCTCAACTGTTCCAGGAGTGAGCAAAAGGCTACGGCGCAAACAAGCTGGTGGTGGTTAAACATTTGACTAGAAACCCCGCTACTGGGACGAGAGGGGACAGACAAACACAAAGTCTCAAGCACAGCTGAAATTTATTCGACATCGAAAGGGCGTTTATAGGCATCAGATCCTACACAAAACATTAGAGACGAGAGAAAGAGAGAGAGAAAGAAAGAAACGTGGTGGCACTCTCATTCCACGAGCTGTGCAATAGAGAACCTTTACAATAGAACTGAGAAGCAGTGACCTCCTTTATACAATAAAACAAAAACATTTTTTGTCAACGTTGTTCTTAGGGGCAGAGCCCACGAAAACTAAAGAGAAAGGTGTTTTAAAGATCACTCAAAACGTACACTTTTCTGGCGAAAACCGGAACACTAGAAAGGATCAACGCAACGAACCTAATGACCAGGAATTCAATACGAAGTGAACGGAACTTGATACACCTTGACATCACACAAAAGCAAGCAAAAATCTCTTAGACGGCAATGAAACACTTGACTTAACGCGCGAAAGCATTAAATTTGTACGAACCTTCTCTGTTATGTATCCAAAGTGAGGGGAATCCCGCAGGAAAGCTCACCGGAAAAAAGCTCACCGGAGATAAGCTCACTGGAGGAAAAAGGGGCTAGAGCGGCGCAGAGAAACACAGTCCGGATGCGGCAGATAAAGGCTCACCGATTTTTTTGGCTGTCGGCTGTATGATCTGGAGGGTGTTCGGTATGGGGTCATAGGGTGTCACACACCCCCCTCATCAAGCAATTTATTATCATTAAAAGTCGTCCGTTTTGTAAAAAAAAAATGCCCTTTTTTGTATAATTTCTTAAGCTTATTGGGTATATTGCTCCCGAATTCATAATGGCGGGCGAGTGTTTTCTGTGGCTTACTCTGTAGGCAACAAAAGCCCAACTCAAAACTTTATGACCTTGAAGAACATGAAAAAGTTCGAAAACTTAATAATGTTTGCCTAAAACTTAAAAAATCAAAACTGTAAATGTCGAAAATTCGAAAGTGCATGCTCAACAACGCGGTGCCTGGAATTCTCATTGAAGCTTTTGTTAACCTTTGAAAATAGGACAAAGCAGTCTGTAGGATATCGAAACTTTTTTCTTTCATGGAGAAGCACGTTTTCTAGCCGTTCGTGCAGGTGTTCGCACACGTTGCGTTTATGTGATAGTGCCTTTCTACGGCGAGCCACCCATGACCTTCAGAGCTGCACATTGGCACAGTTGTTACTCGTGACCTATGTAAGAAGCAGTCTTCTGTAAAGTAGCGAATAGGGCGAGTTGGTAAACGTTATACATGATAAAAACCGCTCAAACGACGACGACGGAGTGAAAATAACAAACACGACAGGACGAATCAGCTCTCGCAAGTACAGTTTTGTTAGTGAAATTAACAGAAGGAAAGCAGCGTAGCTGACACTCATTACATCAACAAACACCTACTTATCTCTTAGGCACTACACAATATTTGAAACTGAAACGGTTCACGCACCGCTATTCATATTAGCTCGCAATGAACAAACCTCTTTATTTGACAGAGCTACCGACGGCACACTGCCAGTTGTCAATAAATTGTGGTATTTTTTTACCGGTGTACGATATTCTGATTTTATACTTGCGGCTTCATTAATATACAGAATGGGTGATTACTAAGTTCTGATTAATTAGTAAATATGCCAAATGAACTTCTAGAATATTGCAAAAAAGTGGACATATTTGTAATGAAGTGACGAATGCTAATTTTGTTAAATTGCAACGTTTGACGCAGAATCCACTAAGGTAAAAAAAAAAATCAATGAGCTTTTCTCCGCATCCGCTAAAGGCCGGTGAGCTTTTCTCCGTATCTGCCAGTTTTGCGGTGAGCGTTTCTCTGGTGAGCTTATCGCCGGTGAGCTTTTCTCCGGTGAGCTTTTCTCCAGTGAGCTTTTCTCCGCCGCCCAAGTGAGGGATGGCCTATTTACCGCATTCCCATGCTTCACAATTGTACTTGGGTGATTTCATTTCACTCAGGCACGGATTTAGGGTCGAATTTTTAATTTTGACGAAAAAAAATATATGTTTCGGGGCAATTACTATAATAAAAGAATACGCAAACGGCAATGTCGTCGGAATTTTCGTTCTCGAGTTATGGACCGCTGAAGCGGTCAAGGTGGGAACTGACGTTTTTCCAGCTTATCGGAGGTGCCATATTTCACTCCATCCCTTTTCCATACTTTTTACGCTACATCAATATAACTTTTTGGGAACACTCTAGACATAGGCTTTTTTATGCTAATTAAGCGTGTAGGTCATAACATGTTTAATGAATTTTTGTTTATTTGTCAAACTGCTTCTCTGCGACGATATTTCACGACGTTCAACAAGCTGTGCTGCGTGACCTAATGAACATATTTTTATGATCGTTATATCACCGTAAAGCTCCAATTAAGCTCTTTCTTTTGAGTATACTTTCAATATCTTGCGATAAGTATATAATGCGCTACATGTGCCTGAAAAACGAAAATTTCGAAAAACTAGCAAGTTTGGAGTCGATTTTCTAAAAAAAAAACCACTTTTTATTTCTTTTATTTTTTATTCACAGTTAGTTAATATAGTAGTCCATCAGAAACTACCAACAGAAATTGTAATATATTGTTTATATGGCCGCTATTAAGACTCGAATCTCGTGCTATGAGCGTTTTGAACGGGACTTCGCACAGGCGCTGCTGAGCAGATATTTGGCCTATGTAAGGTTTTCTATTTATCGTTAGCAGTTACCTCAATATCCAACCATAAACATTAATAAAATTTAGATTAGTGTACTTAAAAAAAATTTATTTCGAGGTCCGTATCCACATGTGCGGTCACAGCGCTTACTTCCTCCAAATACGGGGGAATGCAGATCGTTAGAGAATTCCTCTGGGGCCTTTTGCTTTCGGCTCTGAGTTTGAAATACCGAACTTGACATGTAATTGTCATATTTTCTAATGTCAAACAGATATTCAGTGCATATACATATGTACGATTTAGTAACTGACGCTTAGGAAGTACGGTTTATTTTGTGCGCGTAGGGACTCTTTCTTAAAATAACGAGCATTTCGTAGCGTGTAAGGCTGCTTCAAACGTGTTAGTAATGTGTTTAGGTTTCATTTCTATTTTCAGTGATTCATGCCGGGTTACTTAGACTTTTTCCTCTTGACTTAAGTTTGTCCGGGAGTCTAGATGTTACGTATGTTCTCCGTCAATACATAATGCGAAGCTCACACATCTTCCAAATCACGCCAGTGCCAAGTAAATAAATATTGTTAGGATAAATATTGTGGCTTTACTGGCTTTTAAGCTGAGATATTGAGGTAAGTACTAACATTAAATAGAAAACCTTACATAGGTCAAAATTCTGTTCAGCTGAGCGTCTATGCGAAGTCCCGTTCAAAACTCTCACAGCACGAGATTCGAGTCCTAATAGCGGCCATACAAACAGTATATTAGAATTTCTGTTGGTAGGGCCTGACAGACTACTATATTACCTAAGTGTAAATAAAAAATAAAATAAATAAAAGGTGGCTTTTGTTTAGAAAATCGACTTCAAAACTTTTCTAAAGAAAGACTTGCAGTTTAAAGTCGATTTTCTAAAAAAAAAAACACCTTTTATTTCTTTCATTTTTTATTTACAGTTAGGTAATATAGTAATCTGTCAGGAACTACCAACAGAAATTGTAATATATTGTTTGTATGGCCGCTATTAGGACTCGAATCTCGTGCTGTGAGAGTTTTGAACGGGACTTCGCATAGACCCTCAGCTGAGCAAAATTTCGACCTATGTTAGGTTTTCTATTTAATGTAAGTACTTACCTCAATATCTGAGCGTAAAAGCCAGTGAAGCAACAATATTCATCCTAAGAAAATTTTCTTGGAACTGGCGGGATTTTCAAGGTGTGTGAGCTTCGCCCTATGTATTCACGGAGAAGATACGCAACATCTAGACTCCCGGACAAACTTAAGTCAAGAAGAGAAAGTCTAAGTAACCCGGCTTGAATCACTGAAAATAGAAATGAAACCTAAACACATGACTAAAACATTTGAAGCCTTACACGCTACGAAATGGTTGTTATTTTACGAAAGAGTCCGTACGCGCACAAAATAAAAAGTATTCCTAAGCGTCAGATACTAAATCGTACATATGTATATGCACTGCAGATCTGTCTGACGTAAGAAAATATGACAATTACATGTCAAGTTCGGTATTTCAAACTCAAAGCCGAAAGCAAAAGGCCCCAGAGGAATTCTCTAACGATCTGCATTCCCCCCGTATTGGGAGGAAGTAAGCGCTGTGCCCGCACTTGTGGCTACGGACTTCGAAATAATTTGTTTTAAGTACACTACTCCAAATGTTTTTAATGTTTATGGTTGGATATTGAGGTAACTGCTAACGATAAATAGAAAAACTTACATAGGCCAAATATCTGCTCAGCAGCGCCTGTGCGAAGTCCCGTTCAAAACGCTCATAGCACGAGATTTGAGTCTTAATAGCGGCCATACAAACAATATATTACAATTTTTGTAGGTCGTTCCTGATAGACTACTATATCAACTAACTGTGAATAAAAAACAAAAGAAATAAAAAGTGGGTTTTTTTAGAAAATCGACTCCGAACTTGCTAGTTTTTCGAAATTTTCGTTTTTCAGGCACATGTAGCGCATTATATACTTATCGCAAAATATTGAAAGTATATTCAAAAGAAAGAGCTTAATTGGAGCTTTACGGTGATATAACGATCATAAAAATATGTTCATTAGGTCACACAGCACAGCTTGTTGAACGTCGTCAAATACCGTCACAGAGAGGCAGTTTGACAAATAAACAAAAATTCATTAAACATGTTATGACCTAGACGCTTAATTAGCATGAAAAAGCCTATGTCTAGAGTGTTCCCAAAAAGTTATATTGATGTAGCGTAAAAAGTATGGAAAAGGGATGGAGTGAAATATGGCACCTCCGATAAGCTGGAAAAACGTCAGTTTCCACCTTGACCGCTTCAACGGTTCATAACTTGAGAACGAAAACTCCGACAACATTGCCGTTTGCGTCTTCTTTTATTATAGGAATTGCCCCAAAACATATATTTTTTTCGTCAAAATTAAAAATTCGACCCTAAATCCGTGCCTGAGTTGAGATGAAATCACCCACTTATTTTTGTCAAACGTTTCGGTCATTTGGTTTTGTTGTGACTATTGTGGTTGATTTTCAGTTAGGTGAACAATTATTGCATTCAAAAATATGTTTTGACACTTACGAATATGAATCTTTGTTTTTGACGAAACATTTGTGTTCGGTGAGACGATCTTTTGTACAGCGCTTGATCTGTCCTATGTAGCATAACGCGCAATGAAACGGGATCCTGTATATTATTCCAGACACGCAACTGACCTCTTTTTCCGTGTTTTCGAGTGCAACCAGATCGGGCGGAAACAAAACAGATTTCGCATAACCTTAGGTTTATTGGAAACAAGTATCGCATTAGTATTTTGTTCACCAATGATTACAAACTAAATTGAATGACTCCGTTTGCTTTCGACAGAGCTGGTTGCACCAAAAAACACAGAGGAAAAGAGGTCAGTTGCGTTTCGGGAATAGTATACAGGATCCCGTTTGAATGCGGATTATGCTACATAGGACGAGAAAAGCTCACCGGAGAAAAGCTCACCGGAGATAAGCTCACCGGAGAAAAGCTCACCGCAAAACCGGCGGATGCGGAGAAAAGCTCACCGGCCTTTGAGCGTATGCGGAGAAAAGCTCACCGATTTTTTTCTTCGTTTTATATTGTCGCGAATGACAATTAGTGAGGTGATGACAACTGAAGAAACTAAACGTTTAATGGGGCAAACGTGTGCCCAAAAATAAAAGGAAAAAGAAAGATAACAACAGAGCGTCGCGGGCGTCGAAAGCGGCGAAGCAGCAGGATCGGACGGTGAGGCAAAACTGGCTCCGGCTCGCCAGGCGGAGCCCCCTTATGTAACACGCGTGGGGTTCCGGAAGATTCGGCGTAGAAGGTTCTGCGTGCAGAGCATTCTGACCTCGAACAAGCAACACGGTTCTCGAATTTACCAGAACTTTACGTCAGAGTAAACAAAAATATGTCCCCGCGGCCAGGAATCGAACCCTAGCTTTCCGCTTGGAAGGCACGCGAGATAACCATTAGGCCACAGGCGCGCTGCCTGCTTGGCCAGCTCGCTCGCGGCAATATGGAGGTTGTTGGACCATGCGTAACATATATAAATTTATTATCATTAAAATTCGTCAGCTTTGTAAAAAAGAAAATGTCCTTTTTAGTAATATTTGTAAAGCTTATTGGGTATATTGCTCCCAAATTAATAATTGCGGGGGAGTGTTTTTTGTTGCTTTCTCTAGGCAACGAAAACCTAACTGAAAGCTTTATGAACTTGAAGAACAGGAAAATGTTCAAAAACTTAATAATGTCTGCCTAAAACCTAAAAATCAAAACTGTAAAGGCCAAAAATCCGAAAGTGCATGCGGAACAAGGCTTCTTTCTTCCACGTACATGCACGTTTTCTAGCCGTTTGTGCTGGTGTTTCCACACGTTGCCTTTCTGCAGTGGCGTACCATCTTGTTTTTGAGTGTGTGTGTGTGTGGGGGGGGGGGGGCAAACCAGACACCCCCCCCCCCCTCCTTCTCCTAGGGGCGGGGGACGGTGCCCTTGGTATCCCTCGGGCGCCGCCGGACAGTGTTTGCCCTGCCCAGTGGCGGCTGTTTCAAGGGGGCAAAACACATGCCTTGCCCCCCCCCCCCCCCACTCTGAGAACTGGGGCGGGCAAGCACTCCCTTGCCCCCCCCGGTTGGTACGCCCATGCCTTTGTGTGATAGTGCCCTTCTACGGTAAACCACCCATGACCTTCAGAGCTGCACAATGACACCGTTGTTACTCGTGACCTATCTAAGAAATAGTCTTCGGTAAGGTAGCGAATAGGGCGAGTTGGTAAACGTTATACATGATGAAAACCGCTCAAACGACGACGACGGAGTGAAGACAACAAACGCGACAGGACGAAGCTGTTCTCGCAACTAAAGGTTTGTAAGTGATTTTTTTTATCCGCAACATGGGTCTAAAGTATCAAACTGCCAGCAGTTCTTGCTGACTTGCAAGGTTCTGGCTGGCCCGTTGCGCGGCACTCCAGCCGGCAAGGCATGGAAATTTCAAGTTCCTTAGTCGCCGCCATGGCGGAAGCGCTCCCGCCTGACGACGAAGAACTCGCCAGCGTATCGGGCTCAATAGGTGAGCGGCGTTTGGCAACTTCCGGTTCCTTGGGAAATTTTGTTGAGGTGTTGACGAACGACGATGATGACCTGCAAACCTGTCTAAGCATGGTTCTGAAAACTACTGTCTGGAGGTTTCAAAATTATGCTTGCACAGGCTTGCAGCTCAATCTCATCGTTTGTCAACAGTAAAACAAAATTTCCTAAGGAACCGGAAGTTGCCAAACGCCGCTCACCTATTGCCGACGACAGTCAAGGTGCGTTCCAGGATGTCGTCCGCGGAACAAAGAGACGCCGCCCAAGTCAAGGCTCTGGTTCTAGCGAGAAGACTATCATCACCCAAACAGAGTCCACTGTCGGTCTCGTAGTTGTTCTCACTCCTGTGGATGGGGATGTAAGAATTGACTTCATCAATTCGGTTCACCTCACGTCCACTCTGGAGATGCTCGTGCCTTCGTGTGTTATTGAGGTGCGCTATAACAGGCGGAAGAATCTCCTAGCGATTGACACGCGGAATGGACAGACGACACGCACTCTTCTTGGCCAGACTGCGCTTTGCGGTATGAAAGTGCGTGCTTTCGAGCCTCGTGGAAAGGCCTCCAGCGTTGGAATTATCCGCGACATTGACAGCACCCTTTCTGACTTTGCAATACTCGGAGTTCTGCGCTCAACAGTAGTGGGCTTGCCGATGCAACGTCCGTCGCATCGGCAAGCCCACTACTATTCGTGTTGAGTTTGGTTGTCCTACACTTCCAGAGCACGTCTACGTCGGCCTGATTCGATATGGCGTCGACTTGTATGTCAACAACCCCATCCAATGACACCGATGCGGATTGTTTGGCCATGTTGCGGCTGTTTGTAAGCGGTCGCTAACTTCCCTCCGATGCGCACAGCCTCACGCAGCTACGGAATGCAAAGGCTCGAGCACTCTTTGCGTCAACTGCAAGAAACCAAATGAAACAACATCACAACAGTGCCCATTCTGGCAAGCTGGGCGCTTCGTGTGTCGCTATCTCTGCGAGAACAATGTGTCCTTCGCAGAAGCACGAGCCCAAGTTGACAAACGTACGGCCAAGCGCGCGGCTCCACGAGCCGAAGCTGCAACAAAGATGGTTGTTCTAACTGTAAAACTTCAACGGAGGCACCGTCATTCTCGACGACGCCAGGCGGAACAACCTATTGCAGGCAAACAAGACCCGTCCTCATTCCTTGTCGCCGAAGCCCCGAAGCCAATGGACATAGAACCTTTGCCTAAGGAAGCACCTGTCCTTGTCTCCTCCGGCGAGAACAACGGGCGACAAAGCTACAAAGCAGCGCTGCAAAACAAGCCCCCATCTTCGTCACCACCAGTTCAGGCCGGACCTGTACTCCGGGCCACTCGAGCTCCTCTAGGTGTTGGACAGGAGGCGATACCGTCCCTCCCAAATCCAAGCACCCCCACTTCCTCGTTAGGTAGCTTCGTACGCCAAATACTCGTCATAGCGCCACGATTTCTCCCGCTTCTACAGTATCCATGGGCGAACCAGCTCCTGAATTTTATCACACTTATAGAGCCTCTGGTCGAAAGTTTTCTGCGATGAAAGTTTTTACTCTGCTCAGTTTTATTTTTACGGCTTCCTGCCCATCTATTTTACAAGGGAACGCCCGCAGCATCACGTCTAAATTAGCAGAGTTGCAGTATTACCTTTTATCTCAGCCGGTACCTATACTTGTAATTTCGGAATGCCGCCTCAGACATGGCTCTCGAATTCAGCCCTATGTCTTTTACCCTAGCGCGGCGGCCACGCCTAACAGCTCGTCACGGGCATTACTCTTTGTTCACTCTAGTGTACAGCAAGCTGCAGAGGATGTGTCCCATCTGTGTACAGAAACAGCTGAATTTGCAGCATGCACGGTCCTATTTCGCTCCTTTAAGATGACCATTGTGTCTGTATATATATGTCCTACTGGTCGCTTTGATGCGAAGTGCATTCGTAGCCTACGTCTTCAATTTCCTGGTCTTCTCCTTAGATGCGGAGATTTTAACGCACACCATCCTGTCTGGGTAGTAAACGCACGACGCCTCGGGGTACGGCTCTCGCAGATGAGATTGGATCTACAGATTTGATTATTCTGAATGACGGCTCTCCTACATTTTTTGGTCATCGCGGAGAACCTAGCGTGCTGGACCTTACCCTCGCTTCCCCAAATCTAGACGTGTACTGGTCGTTGGATGCGGACACACGTGGAAGCGATCATCTCCCAATTTTGATGAATATACCCAAAGTGACCCGCCTCCCACGTCGTCAATACAGTGTAACAAATTGGGACGTATTTTGCAAAAAGTTTCGCTTTCTTGAGCCGTCAGAGGATATACTAAAAGCTATTCCTGCATGTCTCATTCAGTCCACATATAAAATTTCTTTAAGGATATCTCAGCCGTCCCAGGATTTGAAGTTCGTACGCTTGTGTGTTGTTCGCCGCCGCACTCAGCGTCGTGCGCACCGATCTGGCAAGGTCACTGATTGGATAGACTGTCGCCGTGTTACGTCAGCTTTACTCCATCATACTCGTGCACTTGTCGTTGACAATTTCGTCAATTTGCCTCGCCTCAACTCCATGTACACCTAAGCCAAAGATCTACAAAGTACTGAGAGGTATGGGCTGCTCTCCAACACCTCGAGATGTGTTCATCGCCCTCAGCCTTAAAACTGGCCTGGAATTATCACGACTTGCAGATTATTTTGCGGTGCGCTCCATTGTACCCCAGCGCCTTTCTGGATCTTCATATTCTCGATCACTGACTAGTCCTGCATGAAGTCCGGTGAGCCTGGATCATTCTTTCACTATGTCGGAACTAGATGCGGCTCTTTGGAAATGCCAACGCCACAGTGCTCCTGGGTCTGATGGCATTACTTACCAAGCATTGCGTAACCTGAGTGACAATTCACGCGTCGTCTTGCTCGAACGCTTAAATTTGGCGTGGACTACTGGTATTCGTCCGCAAGGTTGGAAGCATGCTGAAGTAACCCCTATTTTGAAACGAGGCAAGCCTTCGTCGGAATCGTCATCGTACCGCCCAATATCTTTGACCTCGTGTGCTGCAAAACTTCTAGAACGCTTGGTGCTTACGCGTCTCCAGTGGTACCTTGACGGAATTGAAGCACTGCCACCTGAAATAGCGGGATTCAGAAGTGGACGCTGCATTGCTGACTGTATTGCGAGCCTTACATCAGCGTTGGAAGACGCTCGTTCACGAGGAGACACTGCTTTGGCAGTGTTTCTTGATGTTGAACGAGCTTTTGACTTGGTTCCCCATGATGTAGTTCTTGCCTGCTTGAATCACCTTGGCATAACAGGAGGAATGCTAAAATATTTCCAAGAGTTTCTGAGCAACAGGACAATCAGTGTATGCTTGGGCAAGACTACGGGAGCCGTGCATCCACTGTTGCGTGGGTTACCTCAAGGTATTTGCCTTTGTCCAGTACTATTTAACATCGTAATGACGACAATACCTTTATGCATGGATAAATCACCACACCCTAGTGGTATTATCATCTATGCTGATGACATCTGTTTGTGGGCTTCCCATTCTGATCGACGCATTCTAGGTCCCTTTATGCAAACATCCCTCGCGCGTGTTGCAAACATGCTAGAAGACCTCGGACTTTCCGTCTCAGCGCAAAAAACAGCGGTGCTCGCTTGTTCCCGCCGCCCCTTTCGTCATGGATTTCCGCGGCTTACTTTATGTGGGACTCGAGTACCGCGCGTGCGTAACTATCGATACGTGGGGGTCGATCTTGATTCCCGATTATGTTGGCGTCGGCACGTTACGAATCTTGTACGTCAGACGGCGATGACGACATCTCTTCTTCGACGACTTCGTGGACTTGAGTGGGGATCGGCCCCTAAAGCCCTAATATGCGTGCACCGGGCGCTTAACCTTTCCCGCATTCTTTATGCGGCGTCATATTTGCCGCCTACGCGATCCCTAGGGGATCAGCTGGAACGATGCCACCGAGCCGGAATAAGAATGGCTCTTGGCTTTCCCTCGTACTCTCGAATAGATGCCACGTGGATTGAGGGCCGAGAGATGCCGGTAGCTTTACACGCTGTGAACCGTGCTCTTAAACATCTGGTTCGGCTTGATGAGTCGACCAGTGGTGTCTCCCTGTTCACTGAAATGCAACAGCGTCATATTTCACAGTATGGTGGTCACTGCACCTCTCTAGTTGAGGCTCTCGGCTTCATGCCCTCCGTCCATTCTCCTCCAGTTGACTCCCCGTGGAGCAAGCACCCGTTCACCATCTACGAGGACATCCCGGGTTTCCACGAAAAATCACGACACTCCTGTGCGGTTAGTCGAGCCCTGACAGAGGAGGTGATGACGTCTCGACATTCCTCGTTTTCGGCCATTTATACTGATGTCTTTGTCGACTTCATTCATGATGTCGCGTCTGCAGCTTACCACATCCCATCAGAACCCTGCTCATGGTCATCGACTACAACTGAGCTGAGGGGAATCGACGCAGCTCTTCTTCACATCACGACGAAACCACCAAATAACTGGCTTTTGGCAACAGACTCTCGGTGTGCGGTGCATAAAATCCTCAGCAGCAAAGGCGCCAATCCTGATTTGGTTCGTGAAATAATTAGTCTGGATCATCTACTTGTCTCGCATGGCTCTAACCTGCGAGTACAGTGGATACCTTCGCACATTGACTTACCCGGAAATGAGATGGCTGACCATCTGGCCTCAACCGCTCTAAAACTGCCCACTGCGACGTTGAATCTCCCCAACCACTCTGACCCGAGATTGGCTATTAAGACTTGAACACGACACAAGCATCCCGTTTCCAGTGTGGCGTCGGATGAACCTCCTCCTCCAGTTTGTACGCGTGGCCTAACACGGAAGTTCGCTTCCCTTCTCCACCGCTTAAGAGCAGACTGCTCGTACACGCGAGTGAACCTGCACCGCATCAAAAAAAAAAAAAAACAACCAGCCCCTTCTGCGAGCACTGCGATCAGCCAGAAACGCTGACGCATATATTGTTTTGAATGTGGACATACAATAAAAAAAAAAACTGTCCTTCTAGCTTCACTAAAGAGCCGCGGTGTTTCACCCACCCTCGTGGATATGCTACTCCCCAAGGGTCCACCATCCATGTGCACACGTCTCCGAAAGACTGTGTTCAGCTTCTTGGATACCAGTGGGCTCCTGGCAAGGCTGTGATAAGTGAGAAAATACGACCGCCCACTTCTCTTTTCGTGCTTGTGTGCCAGTGATAGTTTTTTTTCTTGAAGTTTCCTGCGAGAATTTTGTGAACATTTTGTGATGCTCGCGCTCTAGATGTGCCCATTTTCTCACTTTTGACTGATTTCTTGCCGACTATTTATTTTACTTTAATTTGTTAACTTGTGTTTCATCATCCTACATTTCTCATCGCCATCTGTTCGCCCTCCTTTCCCTTGCATTCATTCTCATCAAAACTGCAATAACCCAAGCCCGTGAAAATTTTCCACAGCCACTGAGAAAAACCTCACGTCAGGCAAACACCACCACCACCACCACCACCTAATTCCTTCGAGCGTTAGGTAAAGTGTTTAGTTGCGGCCTAGGAGGTTTTGACTTGCTTTTGTCCGATTTCAAGGTATATCAAGATCAGTTCGCTTTGTGTTGAATTCCTAGTCGTTTGGTTCGTCGTGTCCTTCCTTTTCTATTGTTCCGGCTTGTCCATCCCTTCTCGTCCCAGTCTCGGGGGTTTTTAGTCAAATGTTCAAGGAGGATTCTGACCAAATAGTCCTCGCATGATCACGCCCTTCGTTTCCAAGAATACGGCCATCCGTTTGAGATATCGATGTACGAGTGATGGTTTGGAGTTTGTAGCGTCCACTTCAACAATTCTGCGGCCTTATTTTGCAAAATTCTAATTTAGGTTGCGTACCCCTTCAAAGGGCGTTCCAAAGAAACACGCAAAACTGTGTTCGAAAACCTCTAAGACCCGAAAAACGATTTTTTAAAAAAATATAGCTTTTGCAGGCCTAAACGGCCTTAAACTTGGATTGAGCGCGTTGGTAATAGATTCAAAAATACACGAAAGAGTCAGACAAAGAGGACGGACAGGACAAACATCTTTCGACTTTGTGACCAATGTCTCGGCTCCCTCAAAGCAGTAGTTGTCGGTCTTCTTCATGGCCAAGACCCACAAACCGGAGACCCCCTTCAGGAGCATCGTCACAGAGAGCGGGTGCTGGTAAAAGCCGGTTGCCCTCTACCTACAGAACCATGTGACGAACATCCCTCTAGATCAACCTTTTCGTGTCGGCAACTCACAAGAGATCCTCCCAGCCATAGAACTTCTCCACTCTTCAGGGAAAAAGACATCGATGTTCTCACTCGACATCATAGACATGTATTACAGTCTTGACATCAAAATTATCCTGAATTCGGTAGAAGAAGCGATCCCAAAACATGGCCCTGTCAAGTTCCAAAACACGTCCGGCATCTCTCTGAACGCATTCCTGTAGCTCATCGCCGTCTACCTCCGGTTCACCCTCATAGACCACGACGGAAGAATATATACCCAAAAGTCCGGCATCTGCGTCGGTTCCTGCCTGGCGCCGACGCTCAGCGAGGTCTATCTCTCATTTGTCGACCAAGCCATTAAAATCCAGCTGGACTGCGTGGCCCCAGGAACACAAGGATACAGGTATGTGGATGACTACCTTGTGCTTCACGGCTCCGGTGTTTCTGCAGCTGCCATCCAGCAGATTTTTAAGGACAATGCACGGGGCCTTACTTTCACCAGAGAAGACGCCTCGACAAAGGGTCTACAGTTCCTGGACTTGGGCCTGATCTCCTCGGCGGAGGGCACCTGCTGGAGCTTCCAACAGCGTTCACAGAAGCCTGGTCAAGGCGGGGATCGTAAAAAGTCTGATCTCGTCCTCCCGCTCCAAGTCCTGCCATCACCCCTCGGCCTCCAGCCTGGGGGTCCAGATTGGCCGACTGATAAAGGCCGGATATCCCCGCGACCTGCTGTCGGCCACACTGAAAATACTAATAACCGAAAGGCCCGCTCCCCAGAAACCTGCTCGACAGAAATTCGTAGCCATCCCATACAGCCACAACACCGCGCACCGTCTAAAAGCAGCCGCCCGACGGTTAGACACCGAAGTCGGATTCACATGTCCGTTCAAACTGGGCACGATGTGCCGCCTCACCAACAACGTCCCGTCCCCGAAGACCGAGTGCTCCAAGAAGCATGTTGCGCCCTCTATCCCTTGCGCCACCGGTCGGGTATATTCGGGGCCCCTTTCCTGTGGGGCCGAATACATCGGGCAGACAGGGCGCTGCTTCAATGACCAACTACGAGAGCACCAGCGGGAGATCACTAAAGATGAGGCCGACTCGCAACACCCGATGCTGGGGCACCTCAGGGCATGCGCCCAGTGTTTCCCCGCTTTCCCCACCACCTGTGTCCTGGGGGAGCACAATAACCGGTACAGACGGGAAATATTGGAGGCCTTTGCCATGAGAAGAGCGCCGCGCAACATCTCGTCGCCGTCACTCCTGCTTTCGGAGAGGGAGATGACCTTCCTGGGGCCGGAGTTGGCGACCTTGACGGCCCGGACTGGCGGGCGTTGAATCGGGAGAGTTTTCGGGACGAGATACCTGTCCACGCCAAGCGCCCCCCAACCTCCCTTACTTCCTTTCCCGCCCCCTTCGCTCTTTTCTTTGCTCTGCCCCCCCTCCTTTCTTCTCCCGCCCCCCCCCCTTTCTCTCGCTGCTCTAATCTTTCCCACTAACCCTTTCCCCAAATCTTCGGCAGCTCGTTGCTTGTCGGCCTGGCAATAAAGACCTCAATGTGTTGAAAGTCGTAAGATGTTTGTCCTATCCGCACTCTTTGGCTGACTCTTTGGTATATTTTTGACAGCCTTAAAGGCCGGATACCAAACCCGATATTCTGCAAGGCTTTCCTCCTTTCACGTCTTTGAGCAAGGGGCGAGGGAAGCGAAGGATAGAAAGAGGGGACTAAAAAGTCGTGCATGAGTCCGCGCGCTGGGGGCGCACAAGAACCGGTACGAGCGGGAAATATTGGAGACCTTTGCCAAGAGAAGAGCTCCGCGCAACATCTCGTCGCCGTCACTCCTGCTCTCGGAGAGGGAGATGACCTTCCTGGGGCCGGAGTTGGCGACCTTGACGGCCCGGACTGGCGAGCGTTGACTCGGAGAGTTTTCGGGACGAGATACCAGTCTCACGCCACGCGCCCCCCGACCTCCCTTATTTTCTTTCCCGCCCCCTTCGCTCTTTTCTTTGCTCTCCCCCCTTTTTTCTTCCCCCCTCTCTCTCGCTGGTCTAATCTTTCCCACTAAGCCTTTCCCCAAATCTTCGGCAGCTCGTTGCTTGTCGGCCTGGCAATAAAGAGCTCAATGTGTTGAAAGTCGAAAGATGTTTGTCCTGTCCGTCCTCCTTGTCTGACACTTTCGTATATTTTTGAATCTATTACCAAGGCGCTCAATCCAAGTTTAGTTACAATTACTCTCGGTTTAAAGGTGCTTAATTAGATTACTTGATTATAAAATGAATTGTCCGTGACTCGAATACGTAACCGTTACTTTTTCGGTTACTTCCGATTTCTAAAACGACAGATATTTCTGCCGGTTTGACAACTGATCTTCCGTATTGTCCATTATTGGATAATAATCACCGAACTATAAACTACTTTTTTTTTCTGAATCCACCGAATTCGGTAAGCTATATCCTCCTGTCGAAGACGTGGTTTGAAGATTCCTGCGTAGGAAAGTTGCACAAAGGGCGCCATCAGAAAGAAGAGGGAGAAACAGTAACGGTTACAAGTTATTATAATGATAATAATAGTTTCTTTCCATAAAGCGTGGTGGAGCGAAGGGTAAAAGCCTCAAAGGAGGCTTGACCAGCCCTCGGCCCGGTACAATGCAGCAAGAACGCGCACGAGATTACAAGACAGTCATTAATCACCTAAACAGATTGCATGCACAGTCCTTGCAGACGAGGAAATCCGAAAAAAAACACAAAAGAGTGCATTTTATGTAGCATAAACAAATTTAAAGAATCAATTGGGTGGGTGAATTTTAGTGCGTCCAAAAGTAATCGGGTTGCCATCGTGATTACTTCCTGATAAATGTAATCAAATTATTACAAAATTACTCCGAAAAGTAATCGGTTACAAGTCATTTCATTTCTTGTCATGAGTACTGCACAAGCCTGGATCCTGAACCAGATGAGCACCTCCTACACCTCCTCGATACGGAGGCCGTATATAGGAAGTGTTCACTGGCGGCCATAGCTGTGTGCTCGACTGCTGAGCGCGTGCTGAGGGCTAGCTTCCAGGGGTCTTTTGCAACGTGCATTCCACACCGCCAAAATGGCCGGTCTTAGCAGCCTTTTAATGGGGGCTCGTTCTGAGCATGCGCTCTAGACAGCACCCACAAATATGGCGCCCAGTGAATACTCCTTATAGTACGGTGCTTGGAGCGCCTCTCTGACTGGTGTGCTTGGCGTCCTATGCGGAGTGCAAGTCGGCTGCTGCTTGCGCAGGAGTCGCAGTGACGTCAGAACGACGCCGAGCTCTGATTGGCTTTGATCGAAAGGATAGTGGGTAGACCTCAATGCTAGACGTCTTGAGGTCGACCCACTATTTCTTTCAA
The DNA here is from genome assembly GCA_013358835.2 of Ixodes persulcatus. NCBI lineage: Eukaryota > Metazoa > Arthropoda > Arachnida > Ixodida > Ixodidae > Ixodes > Ixodes persulcatus. Next base: position 279,584 of record JABSTQ010011515.1, read on the forward strand.
TCAGCCAAAAAAAGAAAAGAACTCGGTGTTTTGAAATCATCGCGAGTACAAGAAGCAGACGAACTTGCGCTTCGCATATTTCGCCCGCAGAAGGTACAAGTAAAAGACCAAGGCACGGAGAAATGGCGGCTTGTAGGGTGCCTTGTGACGTCACGTGCAAGGTATGTATTGAGGAGATCCAACCGCCGCGCTCCTAGCGGCCAAGTTGAAAACTAAATCCGTCGTAACAACAACAACAACGCGAATTGTTTGTTTTTCTGATGCAGCGCTGGGCTGGCGTAACCGAAACGCTGCGTCATCGTTTGAGTACGGAGCGTTCGTATTTTCGTTCAATGTTCGTGTTCGTGTTCGGACGCGATCGAAGAAGTTGGCGTGAATAATTCAGTCCGCGGGTCTTGTGTAGGGTTAACACCCAGCTCTGTGAAAAAGAAGGTGAACGAACCGCCCCCTATAGTTCATTCTCCTCCCTATATAGAGGGGCTACTCGAGCGCGCCGTGAGCGGTCCTATTGACCTATACCGACACCCTGAAAAGGAAAGGTCGCGATTGGGCGACATGTTCTGATCGCTGATTTGACAGACGTCCATGATGAAAGAGGCGTCGATAAAGGGCAAGACGAGTTCAAACTCTCATACGGCCAGTTTAGGATTCACCCGTAACTGGGTTGTCCTAATCCCCCGCAGGTCAGCGAAGGAAAATTAGATTCTTGCAGCGCACAATATAATGAAGAAGCCGCGTAGCGCGGTTAAGAGCTACCAGGTTTATTAGATGTTCTTTGGTAACCAAGCGCACACGACCGGTTCGTCCTCAGCCCCATTTATTGTCGTAAACTTCTATACTGACGTTTCCGAAGCCACAAGACGATGAGGTGGCCAACAAGCGGGGAGGCATCGTAAGCTCAACTAACCACTTCCGGGGAAAGTTCATTGGAAGGGTCGCAGATGGTCACACGGGGAGTCATTGGTAATTCAGCGGTCGTCCGCCGGCAGTGGATGTTTACGTGACCCGTGGTTTGAAAAGGCAGGACACAGGCGGAAGAAGAAAATAGTACACACGGCATTTATTCTTTCTCCAAGGTTTACTCAGATCTCCTCGTTTTATTCTTGCCCAGACACATTTTATGCTATTCGCGACTCCAGCGACGTCCTTATAGGGGTCGCCGCTATGGGGCGAATACGGCGGTCCAAAACAGGTCGCGCCGCGCCATGTGCTAGCTCAACGCAAAACCCTCGTGCCTCAGCAGCCAAGCATTGGACTTAAAATGGTTTGCCCCGATTTTTATTCACTACGTTTCAAACCTGCGCTGATGTGTTGGCATAAGGGAGCTTCCAGAGGCCGAACCTTCTTCGGGGAAGCGGTGGAAAGACTGTTTTTCTATGGTGCTGATGAACAATGGTAAACGCAGGGTCCGGTTCACTCGCGGCTGGGCAGGTTGCGTTCCGAGCAACCTGAGCAACACGCTGATATGACAGTAACGCCAGAGTCATTGGGGCTCAACTGTCCCATCGCGCCAATCGCCGTCAACATGTTATCATGGGAAGCACAAACGACGAGCAGAAACTTGCGAAAGGACCTGTTTCGGCCAGTTCGGTGTTTTGACGCTATTGGCGAGATCAAACTATAGGGGGCGCTGTGTTCACCAAAACAAATACCGTCTGCGTGGAAAACAACTCCGGCGTTCCAGTGTGCTGCCGTTGGCTGCCGTGTTGTTTCCGCGTTCGTTGCGTACCGCAGTTCTCAGCGCATGCTTTAGAGCCTGGAATCAGTTTTCATCGCTTTCCTGCCGAAAAAAATAAAAAAAAACTCAAATCGCAGTGGATAAGTAAGAGTAGGGAACAAGTTGACTGCGCACGACGTGGTGTGTGGTCGTCACTTTTCAAGCTATGCCTTCCAAGAAAACTACGCTAACAAACGAAGCACGTACGCGCGTAAATCACGCTTGCATCGATATCCGTTCAGAGCGTACATTTTATTTTATAGGTAGAACATATTCTGCCGGCAACCTGCACAACAAACCGAGCAAAAAAAAAGGCCGGTAGTAGTTCCCATTGGGTTTCGTGTAAAAGGAACAGTCGAAACGTGAACTTCTAGTTGTGTGAGTAGCTCAGTGGAAAGGTTTCCGTTTCACGTGCGGTGGGTCCCAGGTTCGGATCAGAGGAGGCGAACTTTTTTTTTTTTTTTCGTGAGGAAACATTTGGCGATTTATATTTGTTTCTTTTTTAGAATAATCATTGCCGTCCGAAACTCCCGGCATTTTTTTTTTTTCCGAGTGGTTGTGCCGGCTGCCGGCAAAATATCCCCACACTATTTTATAACAGTACTCAAGAGGAGGTTCTTGATACGCAACGCCGTTCCGTCGGCGAAGCTTCCGAAGGGACCACACGACCGGATCGTGAGGCTTCGGAAGCCACCGAGAGGTATATACTGCTATCATTTGATCACTATTTTATTCCAGGCTATCTTTTACACTGGAACATATTAGGTAGCAGTATCAGTTCGATATTGTGATATTTACGCAATTTCTTGAATCATTTTGCGATTCCTATAATTTCGATTGAGCAATGCAAATGTCTGTATGACCAAGTCCTCGTCGTGCAGAACTCATTGATATTTCATCGTGAACCGTGCACCATCGAATAACCGATAAATTAAAGTGAAAAATACAACCTGTAACGTTTAATGCCAATATGCAGTCTAATTAGCCACATTCTACATTATGATGTTCACAGTGTGTTCTGTATTTTGGCATTTCAAGAAAAACGTAATGTAATGACTATTTTGGTTGATGTCTTGGTGAAGATTTCTCCGGGGCGACGCTGCGCACGATTACATGATCACATTTCAGCACGTCCTCGCCTTCAACGAGGCACCTCTTGCTCTCGCCGATGTGGCTGATGATCGTTGCAAGGGACAGGGACACTGAAAACCAATGCGCGTGTTTCGTGACAACGGTTTCTCCAACCTAGGAAGCGCACAAACATCGCCACACCGCGTCAGTCACGCACGACCTGGCGCGCGCAGCCGGAGCTACGCGGCCGATCGCGAGCGCCTACACGTGGGTTGGTTTTTGCTTCCAACGAGAATACGGCGACATTTAAAAAGCAAGGTGAGACAAGCAGGGATTATGCTACCCCTACGCAGATGCTTTTCGAGCAGATAAATATTATCCACATACCTTTCACGAGCCTCAAGTCCTCATCCTCCATGGCTGAACGAATACTAGCGGCGGGATTGTTATTCCCGCAGAATAGTTCCGACTTCGGCCGCTATCCAGCGCCACCGTTCGATCTCCTCCCCAATAGGTGCCGCCTGTTTTGATGGAGTTGCGAATACTATGCACTAAAATTTAGAATAGTTCTCAAATAGTATGACTATCAAGAAACACAACCGATTGCCGTCGTATTGCTTTTTTTTTTTCTTTCGCTTTTGCAACAAGGGTTTTGTTTAGAGACCATAAGAGACAATCTAGAAACCGCGAACACTCTTTTTAGGCAAAAGTTTTTCATTTATTTCTAACGTGTATTTATAACAATACCAGCACATATTACTCGTCAACCTAGGCAGTAAGCATTTCGGTAGCATTACTAGTTACAGGTTGGTATGATAGCCGCCAGTTCTCTATTATTTCTAGCTTTCGATATTAGATAGTTATGTTGTATGTGCTAACGTATAAAGCAACACTGAAACATGTACAGACTGTCCACAACACTGCAATAAGAGCAATGTTATTTTACAATTCTATGGTTAACATATTACTTTCGGTTATAGCTTTTTGAATATCTTTTTTACTGTTGAACAACATCTAGAACTCTGTGTATCCACATTAACTTTCAAGCTTCTTTCTAAACTTGTACACTGCCAATCAATACATCTGAGGCACCAAAACATTGATTACCCACTCATGTCATGCACACGAATAGTCTCACATTGTTCCGCAAAATCAAACTACGGTGCTTTTTCATTTACACATGTAGCAGCTAAAACATGGAACGCTCTACGGGAAAGTATAATATCGATGTCAAGTTCTCGAGCATTCACCCACGCCTTGCTATCAGATATATTCGCTCTCGAACTTCACAGGAAATAAACTGGCTCATCCTCTACAGGTTTCTTATCATTTGTATTTTTCATTCATTCGTCTTTTCTCAACTAGCATTGAATATATCCACCTGCGTGCCGCTCATTTTTAATGGATCATATCAAAACTATGCTCTTCAACTGTCTAAGGATTTTATTTTCTTGTATTAAGAGTATATTTCCTTTTAAAACACATGTCACATACTCTAGGATTTCTGTTTGTTCTTTATTCTTTTTCTCGCAGCGAAACACACTTGTTCGCTCGGGAGAAGTGTGTTTCGGCGTCACGCCGCAGCGGGGTGCCAGTCACGTGGCTCTCCTCTCATTCGTTGTCTGCCGCTCCACTTTTTCCATTACGGCGGCCGCTTCTCGTGGCGATCTGCCAGGCTTTGTCGGAATATACGAGGCTATGCTGCTGCAGACGCCGGTGCCGCACGCGCACGCCTTCCCCGTATAAAAGATTCGAAGTAAACAACCAAGATGAAGCGTTGACGAAAGCGCGTGCAATATGCCATTTGTTTTAGGCTTTTCCTTTAGAACAGTTACTGCTGCAGACGCCGGCACATACGGCGCGTGAAGCACCATTCCCTGCATTCTCCTTGATGCTTGGGCAATTTAGCAATAGGTCTATTCAGTAGAGTAGTTATCAATAGGCATCATTTTCAAGATCAGTAGACTCTATATAAGTTAGATAATAAAGACTTCTCAAAGATTTGCCGCTAGTGCGAACCGCGTCGGCCATGTCTACGCTCGCACCGCTTTGTCTTTGTCGTCGTTCGAAGCCCGCTTGCGTGCCTAGTTTCCTTTCCTTTCGCTCTCCCGAGTGGCGGTCCCGTCCCGCGTGTCTAGTTTCCTCCGGCTCCTCGGGGCGGGTCCGTGTCGTGTGCTAAACAGCTTCGCTATTCATCCACCTTCACAAAGTGGAATGGCTCATGATTTTTTGTACTAAAACCACTTGTACCAAAATAAACTTTGACTTTGACTTTCACTTTCACTTTAGTAGATCGTTCAAAATGATTACGATAACGATACTCGATACTCCGCCTTTGCGCATGCATCGTATCGTTGTCGGGGATATCTCAAAGATCTACTAAAACATTCTATAGACGTCTTCATTCACCAATGTTTAGCTCTCTCCTCCTTCGCAGCGTCCGGCGGTGGATCTTGTGCGCGTCAGCAGCCTCGGGAGCGTTTCGGACGACGCTGTAGTAGAACCCGATTATCGAAGTTGTCTTTTGAAACGCTGAAATAACTGCTAAACCCCTTCTGGACGCCCTACGACATTTTGAAGTGGGGGACGTCTTGCTATAGTCATCTTTTTTTTTTAATTCTACGTCCGATCCAATATACGGAGTGCAAGCTCATCTGCTTCTTGCAAAGGGGTTGCTGTGATTGGAAAGAACGGAAAGAACGGAAAGCTCTTATTGGCTGAATACGAAAAGACAGTGGTTAGACCTCAAGGCATTTATAGTCCTATGCAACTCCAGAAGGTAGGGCGAGGGAAAGGAAGGACGGGGAGGAAGAAGCAGACGGCAGCGCGTATGTCTTGATACAATAACATGTGTCGAATTTAAAGTACGCCGGCATTAATCTTAATTCTCTACCTAAAAGGGGAAATTAGTAATACTGCTCGAGGAGCCGAACTTTTTTTTCGGGTGGAAATGTGTACAGTTGAAAGTTGAAACTGTAGTACATTTTCAGTCAAGTGTGCCCCCAATCTATAGCCACGTTAATTTGCACATTTGATGCTGTGCGTGTGTTGTGCTTCATTTTTGTTATCTTCTTGTGTGCTGCAATGTGAAGACCCGCGTGGTTGTTTTTGGGCACATAAAATAAACGATATTATCATTATGTTATATTATACAGTTTTCCACGATACCTTTCAGGTAAAGCATGATACAGGAAAGCAACTTCTAAATCTTTTTATTCCTTTGAAAGCAAACATTTAACCAAAGAAAACATATCTGACATACAAGTACTCCGAACATATATATATATATATATATATATATATATATATATATGTATACAGGCACGCTTTGTATTTTGTGCAAACAGTTATCATTCCTCATTCCAGTTTCGATCGCTTTAATAATGATTTACCTTATGTTTCTCTTCGTTTTTTTTTTTTTTTTTTTTTTTTTTACGAGTTTAACGGCTTCTGTCATACCATTAAAAACGTGGCACTTTATTTCCGCAGACATGTAGTCAATAAACCTTGGAGCTTGTAACGGGTACCATTTCGATTTTATAGTGGTCCCATAAATGCGCAGACTGCAGAGACTTCCGTTCCGACGAAGTTCCGGCCTTCCAGATTCCGTTTCTTTTTTTTCTTTCTTTCTTTTTTTTTTTAATACTTTGCGGGGCGATCGCCGGTATCAAACAAAAATGCAAAGAAAAAAAAAGAAAAGAAAAGGCACTCGAACTCCCACCACATCTTTATAGATGCTACAGCGGTTTGTAAGACCGTCTCGTTCTCAAATGCCGCAGCGCACCGCGTAGTAGTGCCCACAAAAACAGGTCCTCTCTTCCCATTTTCCTCCGTTCTTCCATCCAAGCAACTTCCGATATTCCCCCCCCTGCACATCGTGCTTCACTGCACCACTTCGCTGCTTTGCGTAAAGAAATCCTACCGTACCGAAATGATCCATATATACGTGACAAAAAAACAACAAAAAACAAGAAAAGATACTCAAAACTTTACCTAAGTAGCAAAGTAAAAGAAAAACAAAATAAGGCACTACAACTTGGACTGGAATCTTCCTTCATTTCCCTCCATCGTCCTTCTTTCTAGTTTTTCGTCCTTTTTATGTGATTTCTTTTTATGCGTTTTTTTTTCCTCGCTTATTCGCAACTGCATTGCGTTTCCCCGCAAGCGAGCCATAACTTGCAGAGCTGCAAACGCGTAGCTTAGGATCGCTAGCTAGTGCAACAAAGGAACAGAAGGAGTTCGCGAAGGAGAAAAGATGGGGAGATGAAAGAGAAGGGAGAAGAAGGCGTTGCAATAATAATAATAATATCAATAAGATAAAATAAAACAAAAAAAAGAAAGGAAAAGGAAAAAAAAACGCGCAACACTGCTAGGAGAAGAAACGGTGTTATTAAAACTTGGCGGACCATCCAATATGGGGAGAGCGCGAATCATGAATAATGCGCTTTTGGCCCAAGATCCATTTTGCGTCGGACGCGCCGAAGCTCTTCGGACGCAAAGTTGAGCCTCGCCTTCTCTCTCTCTCTCTCTCTCTCTCTCGAGTGGGTGGCAGAAACCTCGTAGAAGATAAAAAAAAAAAGGAAGGGGTGGATGCAATATTTCGAGAGCCTAGTTTGCAGGGAGCAAGCAACGGAAACCACGCTGAACGTTCGCAATTTTTAATAGCGGACGCATTCTGCGCAGATCGGTCGACGAGGAAAGCGGGTGGAAAGCAGGAGACGACTGCCGACGATCCTCATCGACGACGCTCTTGTCACCTTTCTGCAAACGCGGCGGACACGTAAACCACCCGACTCCGATCGAGTAGTAGGGAGACACTCTGCAATCGAGGCACACTGGCAATATTGAGCGATGATCGCGTGCTCTGTCGACGGAAGCGGCCGCTCATCCTCTTTTCAGCCTTCGAGGCTTCCGAAAACTTAGTTTGAGGCCGAGCCGGGAGAGAAGAATGGCGCGCGACTATATTACGACTATTACGGGTGGCCTGCCGCCGCCGCCGCCGCCGCCGCTGTCGTCCCACTTTCTTGCGGTGTCACCCTGAGTGCTAGGCCGAGGCGGTGACGGCGACTTGGCTCTAGGGCGCATACCCTCGCGACGAGTGCATCGCTTCCAGTGTTATTGATGGTGCCGGGCGGCCGGGAGTGGCGTCTGTAGTCAAATTCATCTCCATGGCTACTTTCTTTTCTTTTTTGTTGCTTTATACGTGTTGATTCTGCCTAGATCATACCGGGAGGTAGCGCGGGTAGCCTGAACACAATTGAAAAAGGAGAGACAATCATTCATCGTAAAGTTACAACGTTCCAACGCGAGAAACATCTGAAAAACTAGAAAGACCGAAGCTTCGAGGTAAGCGGGAAGAGCTCCAGCTCTAAAAGTATCCGGCTGTTCAGAAGAAACTTTCAATCTTGAAGTAAAGTGAGAAAAACGTGTATCGGAGATAAGTTTGAGCTGGCAATTTTTTTTTTTTTGTAGAGTAGCTCTTCTAAAGGACACACACGGAGAGTTTGGAAGACACGCTATTCTGTATAGATACTATTAGTATGGGCGTGAAAAACGCTCTAGGAAGGTTCAGATGGCGCAAACTTCATGGCGTCTGACTCAAAGGTGTATCGTGCAGAGACAACATAATTCAAATTATGCCATTCCTAAACCGTCCTTTTTTCTTTTTTTTTTTCTTGGGGGGGGGGGGGGGGGATGACGTGGCAAGGTTATCCAGTTTGTCTTTATTGGGCTTCGAGCTAGATCTCAATAAACCGGGGAAAACTAATATCCCTCGCACTTTTTGACCGGTTAGAAGAAACAGTTACGAGAAACGTATTCACAACTAAGATAAGCCGGCAGAGCCAGCGATTGTGACGAAAAGGGAGAAAGCAGTGGTAACGACGTGCAGAAACTAGCGACTGAGATACCGTCTGAGACAGAAAATATTGTATAGAATCAAAAGGGCACACTACTACATAGAAATAAAATTGAGACAGAAGAAAAGAGCTAAACGCAAACACTGAAACAAAGAGAGAAGGACCAATGACACGAAAAAAGGGGCAGAGCATGTAATCAGGTAAGAACAGAAAGCAGAGAGATCGAGAGATACAGAAGGCAAGCCGAAAGAGAGAGGTAATAAAACAAAAAGGAGAGATAGAGAGAAAGAAGTAAAGGAAGAGAGAAGGCGACAGAGAAAGAGAGAGAAAAAGGGTGATAAAACAAGAAGAAGAGAGAGAAGGATACGTAAACACACCCAGGGAGTGTTGTGCTTCTGAGAGCTAGGCGCGCTTGAACAAGACACGAAGCTGGGGCCGGGGAGGGGCGATGGATGCAGTTGCCCGGAAGAGCATATAAGAGGGGCAAGCTTCGTTTTGATAAGGCCAAAATAAATCAGAACGCCCGGGGTCGCCCTTTTACACGAAGCGCACGCCAAGTCAAAACAAACGATCACTTTGGGGCCACGACTGGGCTCCCCTCCATCTCGGCCCGGGATGGAAGCCAGAAAAGCGGGGGCCGAGAAGAAGACAGAGACGTTGGTTTATTTTCCTATGCTCCCTCCAGTTTCTGCTCTGGCTTTGCAGTGAGAGAGTTAGCTAGTTAGCTAGTAAGTCAGTTACCCTAACGAGGTCATTGCGCGGAAGAAGCAGGAAGCGATAAATTTTCCCCCAAGGAGCGCGAGCGGGTGTGAGTGTGTGCGTAGCGACCGAGAAAAGAATTATTCTTGGGATACATGAGCTCCGCTCGTTTTTCTGAACCTTCCTTCCTTTCTCGCGAATACCGCCGCAGTTCTGGTTAATCAGGCAAGTTTTCATTCGAAGAAAAAGCGTGGCTTTTGTTTCCTTCAAAATTCTGAGCACTTGCCCGCGGTTTTTATTTTTTGAACGGAGTAGAGAAATATGGGTTTCGTGTAAGTATATTTTGGATATATCTTTAGATAGCCAGGAAGGAAAGCCAGCAGAGATCGATGCCATTTGGACATTGGGATTCAGTACCGCAAGAGAATTACTGTTTACGGTGACTTTCATTGTGGCGATCTTGGCAGATTAGGGAGGAAAAGCACAATATTGACAACGCGAACAACCCGACCCCATAATGGGTGCCTAAAGTTTATTTGCACTCTGAATGCCTTATATTTTACAAACTAAATATGTGCCACGACGAAATTCAGAACCTTGTGGAAATATTAAGCCTGAATCATAGCGTGGTTTCCGACGTGTCAGACGCGGGAACGGGGACCGATGCACTTGCTCTCACACCTTATTTAGATATACCCCTACAGCGTCAGTGGCAGCGGGGAACTAACATAGGCAGTTGCTCCGTGTTCTTCATTTGAATTTAATTTTCATGCAAGTTTCACACCAAGCAATTGATTTTCCGGCCTCACATACACACCCAGGCAGTGTTTGTGAGACCTGATATAGGGATTAACGAAATTACTCAAAGTCAGGGGTGAAAAACTGCGGCTCGCGGCTGCCTGCCCCCCCCCCCCCCCCAATCCCTCCCCTTCCCCCTGCAAGGTCAGAAGGAACAGGTTAATTAATAAAATACAGTTCGCGTTTTGGCAGCCTTGTACGTACCACCATATACCTGTCGCGAGGCACTCTTCTAAATAATGGAGGTGGTGGCGACCCTCACGAACAAGCACCTAACGGGGCTTCTCATGACTGCAACGACGACATTCGAGCCGCATTTCAAGGTTTCCTTTTTCACGCATAGAGGGGCAGACCAAAGAAACATAATGGGCAGTGTAATTTTTTGTGACTGCCAATTGAAATTAAAGAAATAAATAAGAAAAACTGACGTGTCCCCCTTTCTATTGCTGTTCTAAAAATGGTTCCGTTTCGTGGCTCTTTGAATGCTTCTGTGTAGCTACCCCTGTCTCTAGCTCCGCAAACAATGTTTCTGGCAACGTAGTCTTTTTTTTTTCTTCTCTAGGATAGAAAAGTGGCTGAACAAACACTCGTTTCACACACCAGTGTACGGGGGGGGGGGGGGGGGGGGGGGGCAAGGCTTGTGTTTCGACCCCCCCCCCCCCCTGAAACAGCCGCCACTGGGCAGGGCAAGCACTGGCCGGCAGCGACCAAGGGATACCAAGGGCACCGCCCCCCGGCCCCGAGGGGGGGGGGGGGGGGGTTGTTTGCTTCCCTACTCAAAAACAAGTTGGTACGCCACTGAGCGTAAATATCACCTACGCGTTCTTTTTCTTTTTCTTCTTTTTTTATGAAGGCGATTGAACTTGTGGGAAAATTGAACAATCGCCCCGCACACCATCCTTTTCATACGTAGCTCGATCGTCTCCGATGACGCTATGTGCCGCTTCGAAACTTTGTTTTATACCCGTATATTAAGGGGTCTCTTTTTCGCTCTCTCTCTCTTGCTCGTGCTGGTAGACAGCACTGTTTAATAAACGCCAATTTATTCCTCGCATTCTCCAAAACCGAACTTGACACGTATTTCATGTCTCCCCTAAAGGAACGCCCCTCTAGGGGAGACATGTTGGTGCTGTGTTTTGCTAGTGCTGTTAGTGCTGTGTTGATGTCAGTGGGTTTCACAGAAACCCAGTGACACCAACACAGCACTAACACAAATCTTAAGAAGCGCGGGGCGTGGTTTTGCATCTCGTTATCGCTCAGCAGCCAATGATATTGCAGCATTAGACGATAAGAAGGGCTGAAGAATTAATCGCGAACCGATAAGCGAGCCACGTGCGGCCTTCCATGTGCTTTCCGCGACTTCAGGTCATTGACGTCTTCAGCTAATTAGCGAAAACACTCGCGAACTACGCTCAGCCTATCGTGAGAAAATCTAATGAAGTGAATGCAAGGACGCAAACGAGCTGGTTTGGATTGAACATGGCATAAACTCCGAGACTGCAGGCAAAAAAACGACACGAACACTAAAGGTTCTCGAGACCCTTGAATTATTAGTGTCGTTTCTTTTTTTTTTTTTTTCGCCTGCAGTCTCGGGGTTTATGTCATTTTCAGAAAACATAAAAATGCCCGTTAATTTAACCTACATAAGAATGAAAGTGGTGATCATTGTTCTGTTCAACTTATCTGTTAAACAACACCACATTTTAAAACTGCAATAGCCTTTTTTCCCCCTCTAAAGGGACGTTTAAGCGGTCTTGAATTTGATTAAAAACACTCGATTCTTTTTAATCCGACTTAAAGCATCACGGATATCACACAACGTAGACTATTTGATGCCCGATTGCCTGAAAGATACGGATTTAAAGTTGCGTTGAAACCCGCCCCTCCGTGGCATCGGGAGAGGGAAGTAAAAGGAGAAGGGAAAACATGACGTCACGAAAGGACCCTCGCGCGTGCTCCTCGGCTCCCAGAGCCAGCGTCGTGCGTCGTCCATACTCAGCTATACTCCGTGTCAATAGTTGCGTGCACTGCAGGAAAAGGCAACGCCAGGCGAAGAGAGAAAGGGCGAGCACAATGAAGACGGGACGGAAGAGGAGGGCGAGGGGAGAAAGGGAGAGCACTAGGAACGTTAAAAAGGAGAGCAGGTTTCTCTCCTCCTCCCCTGCCTTTCTAGTGCTTAGTTTTTCTCCCCTCGGCTGGCGTTGGCTTCGCCTGTACTGCATACAACTAGTGACAAGGAGTATAATTGGTGATTCATGCTTATGAAAGATGCCAGCTGAACGCAGGAACGTACATGAAGAGAGAGGAAAGAGGAGAAACATGGTGCTGGACTAGCAACCATTTACTGAAGACATTCTTCCTCCACATCCATTAGTTTCTTTCTTCTCTCGGAACGAATGGGTGTGGAAGAAGAAGAGCTGTATCTGCAGTAAATGGCTGCTGGTCCAGCAGTTTCGAGCACCTTTCTACAGATGAGGCAGGTACCTCAGCGAATCCAAGGAGCTCACCCGAAGAGGAGACGAAACGATGTAAGGATTGCTAGTTGATCGTTGTGCGAAAAATGCGATTAGAACCGGGCCTGCTCATTTTATGTCACGGCTCGACCAACCAATAACGTTTGGCGGCGGCAAGCGGCTGAGTTCTTTTTTTCCCCCTTTTTTTAGCGTTTAGTGCTGTTTTAAGGACAAATTATGTTGATATTTAGATTCTGCAGGATTTAAACTCGTTTATATTTAAACCGTTTAACTTTCTCTTTAGAAAAACAAAAAAAAAACTCAACAAAAAGCACTTACATCAAATGTACTAATTTTGTATTTCTCTTATGAAATGAAGTAATATAGTTCGGAATGCATCTTCGCAGTTGCCAGTACCAGCACCGCTGAAACAAAAATCGTACTAAACTCATATTAAAGAAAAAAAAAAAGATTTCTTAAGACATTGAGTATTAGCACGATATACTGAAATATGTTATAAGCTTATACCGTCTTGTTTTATTAAAGTACGTAATTTGTATACGTATAGTTAATGCTTCGAGGGAAAGGAATCGATGCAGTGTCCACAAAAAAACTGGAGGAGGTATGTTTTCCTAAACTTCTATTATTCGTGCGGAGCCCGCTTTCGTTCCAACAAAACAATACAATAAAAGGAAGAAAACAACAAAACAAAACAAAAACAGTGGTAACCGGTCAGAACTCTGAAACGCTAAACCCGGAAGAGGCTGGGGGTAGGGCTCAGAGTTTTTTTCCTCCCGAAAGTTAAAAGCGACAACAAACCCTACTCGCCTCTCGCACAGCCCTCCGCCACCCCCTTCCCCCTTTCCCCCTTCCCCCCTTTATTTTCCTCCCGGATTGTATTTTGCAGAGATGACTGGGGGAGGACCGCCACTTCCCCGGTGTATAGATCCCCTTTCCGTAACTCAAATAACCAAACCCTCCCCACAATCCTGACGTTTTAAAACGCCGGATCTGTAGCGCAAAACTCAAACACGATAACGCGATCGCATAATGATGGATTGGAAGGGAGACGAAGAGTAAAAAGTAAAGAGACAGAGAAAAAGAAAGAAAGAAGAAAAAAAAGCGGTGGGTCTCTGTTCATATCAGATACCTTCAGAACTAAAATGGGGGGTGGGGGAGGGGGGGGGGGGAGTGATAGAAACGAAACAAAATAAAACAAATTAAATGGACCCTGAAGCAAATTTTGAGTATAAAGAGTTGATGGGATGCTTCTTTTTTTATTTATTTTTTCACAGCTTCTGATAGAGTTATACGTCCGCTAAGGCCGGATCAGCAGCCAACGAAGCAGGCCCACCAAATATGGCACCAATAGCCGCCCACAACCACACAACAACGGAAGTTGGATGAAATCTCGCAGAACAACGGTGTCGAAATGTGACTGGAAACAAATTCGGTTCGAAAGCAGAGGCCTGAGCAAGGCGGCACGGGATAGCTCTCGCACTCTGAACTAGCACAACTTGGAATATGCAAAGCCCGCGCCAAGAGCATTCTGACGTCATTGGAATGAGATCGAGTATAAGGACGCTGATTGTACACGAGTGTGACGTCAGCGTTCGGCCGGGCCTCGTGTCCATGCATTCAACGCGCCGAAGGACTCCCGGTGTCGGGCTCGGGGTCCAATTGCTGAGTTGGTGCCATCTTAGCGTCAGTAGTAAGTTGTTTATAATGCTGTGAAAAAGAGTTAGCCTTTTCTGTTTCCTGCGAAGTTGGAGCAACGGTAAATTGGCTTCGCCGTAAAGAGGAAACACAGATTCCTCTCTTCGGAACCGCGAGTAAACAAAACGCAATGCCCGTCGCTGAACACTTTCTAGTTTTAACTGCAATTTTTTTACATGCGGATCCCAAATTTCGCACGCGTATTCTAAGATGGGGCGCACTAACATCTTGTATGCAATCAGCTTAGTTTCCTGTGACGCAAGTTTGAGCGTGCGCCAGATAAACCCTAGTCTTTAGTTGGCTTTACAAACAACGTTCTCTGTGTGCTTTGCCCATTTAAGGTCTGAAGTTATAGTTACTCCAAGGTACTTATAATCCGTGACATTTGTTAACGTAACCCCCTGAAACGTGTAGCTGAACCCCAAAGGCTGTCTCTTGTTAGTAATGGTCATGCATACGGTTTTTTGCGTGTTCAGGGACATTTGCCATGATGTACACCAATCAGTTATTTTAGACAAATATTCATTTAACGTAATTTGGTTTGCAACAGATTTGACTTCAGTGTAAATAATACCATCATCTGCAAATAATCTAGCTTGAATGGGCGAATCAATTATGAGGTCGTTAATGTACATAAAAAAAAAAAAGGCCCAAGCACCGAACCCTGTGGCACTCCCGACTGAACGTGACTTATTTCAGACATTTTTTCTTCAATACCTACAAACTGCCTACGATCGGTAAGAAATGCCTTGATCCAATTAACGACGTTATTATCTCCCAAGACCGATTTTAATTTAATTAGTAGTATTTTTATGACTGACCTTATTGAATGATTCATTGAAGTCCGAAAATATCATATCTACTTGTCCCTTATTATCAAACACTTCACAAAGAAAGTGCAGCGTTTCTACAAGCTGGGTCACTGTCGATAAACCCTCCCGAAACCCATGTTGGTAGTCACTTTAAAGCCTGTTACCAGAAAGAAATTGTCGGACATGTTTGGAAACTATATGTTCTAAAATTTTGCAGGATGTTGATTTTAAGGCAATGGGTCTATAGTTGGAAACAATTGTGGTTTCGCTACCTTTCGGTATAGCAATTATTTTACTCATCTTCCAGTCGCCTGGAAGGGTTCCCGTTGACAGTGCGATTTCGGAAATAATCAAAAGGTATTTGTCCATTCATTCTGCGTACCTTTATAAAAAGGCATTTGGGATTCCACCTGGGCCCATTGACTTAGACGTTTTTAGATTCAGTAATAAAGCTAGAATTCCTTCCTTTGAAAGTGTTAAGTCATCCAGTTCACAATCGTATGATAAAGGCCGACAAGTTGACTGTCGCTTCTTTGACTTCAAAAAAACTTTCGATATGGTTCCTCATGCTCTCCTTATGCAGAAACTTCGTAAACTAAATATAGGTCTTGGAATTTTTAATTGGAATTGTAATCACCTGAGCTCCAGGAAACAGTCCATATTAATTAACAGTGTACAGTCCTCTTTTACAGACATAACATCCGGAGTCCCGCAGGGGTCGATGCTTGGCCCTCTCTTGTTTTTAATATTTATTAATAATATAGTTGATAGCATCTCATTACATATTCGATTGTATGCCGAGGATTGCATTTTTTACAGTTATATCACTTGTGATGCTGATGTCTTTACTCTTGAAATGGCGCATGCCTCTAAATGTGTTTAAATGCAGGAGCGTCAGATTCACCAGAAAAACTAACATTGTTCCTTCGTCCTACAGTATTAGCGGTGTTTCACTTGAACAGGCGTGGGAAGTTAAATGTTTAGAAGTCATTTTTTCGTTTGATTTAAGATGGATTAAACGTGTCAACTTTTTGAAAGCGAAAGCAAGCCGGTGCTTTGGATCTATTAAACGTAATGTTAGTTTGGCTGCCCCTTCTGTGAAGGAAACACTATATATTTCTCATGCACCGTCCGTCTTTAACTAGGCCAGTGAGATTTGGGATCTGTTCAAGCGGAAATTTGTAGATCAATTTTAAAAAATTCAGAATCGTTTTGCCCGATTTGTTAAGGGGTAATTATAATTTCAGAGCTACGATAGCTACATTTATATCGTTTCTAAATTGGATACCTCTGAGTCAAAAGCGAAAATTTCTCCGTCTCAAACTTTTACATAAAGTGTTTTACAACGATACCGCTATTTGTAAATCCAAGTATATTTTTCAGTCTGCGCACCAGGAGATACAATTTTTTTTAAAAAAAAATCATCCATGATTGTAGAATTGATGTTTTCAAATTTTATTTTTTTCCCGCGGTCCGTTGACGATTGGAATATTCTGCCAAGGTGACATTGTTAAAGCAATGTTGTCGGAGCTGTATTTCTTTTTTTCTTCAAAGATTCAAAGACACGTTTAATTACCGTTGGGTTTTTCTTATTGCATTATTCTGTTTTACTTCTTGTTTTTGTGTTTAATTTTGTATCTGTGCCTCACGCCCGCCTACTATAATGTCTCTTTAGGCGATGTAGGTATTCAAATAAATAAATAAATAAAATATGACATATATCTACTCTAAAATGCACCTACACATCTCTTAACTCTACACATAAAGAAGGAAATTAGTAATGCCCCGCCAGTAGTCGGTCATTTTTTACTACGGTGCTGGATGTGGATACGAGTATAGGTACTCCCAAAAGCGTGCACGGGGCACTCGTGGGGAGACAGCGAGTTCAAGATCACGCGCTATAAGCAACGAAGACGCGACCGACCACCCAGGACGACTCATCTGCCTCGCGCTTCGCGACTCCAACCCCCGTTCCCCTCCGAATTTCTCTAATTCAAAACGCGGCCGCGAGGCCGGACCAATTTTTTGCTGCGCGCAGTTGGCGAGGCACTGGCTCCCCAATTTTCTCCTTCACGTCTTCTCCGCTGGGTGGCGCTTCCTTCTCCCGAATTACGAATAGCGGTAGAGGGGGGAGCTCTTTATCCGGTTTTATGTTTTTGGAAAGAGGGGTGAGGAACCTGGGTTGAGGAAGGGGGAGGGGGGGGGGGGGTTGAGGGGAGGGGGGAGGGGTTTGACATATTTTGTGGGCGCTGCTGCTGCGGCGACGCCAATGAAAACAGCGTCGCACCGAGATTCGCACCCCCCCCCCCCCCTTCCCTCTCATGCTATACGCTGTTTCACCAGAACTTGGCAAGCGGCGAAGGCTACGGCCCCAGTGAGCCAATCAGCACGTCGAAGCGAGGCACGTGAGATCGTATCGTCAGAATGCTCTCCTCCTGCGCAGGGCTGTCACGTGTGTTTCGTTCCTTTGCTTTGGTTGTTTACAGGGCGCCGTATCGTTCGCTCTTTGCCAAGTATGGTGAAACTATAGCCAACAAGCGACACGATGCTGCCTTTCGCGTGACGCGATACGATAGGCTAGATGCAACACGACGGCCAGCGTAATCTTCCTCCCGCCCCCTTTTTGTGGGAACGATGAACATAGCCGGTTCTTCTGGGAGATTTCGCGGCTAGGCGCGAAGGGGGATTTCCAAAACGCGTTGCCACGCCATCACGCGGCAAGCTTTGTCATTTTCTACCGGGTGTGTATTAATAAATACTGGTCGGCCTCGTTGTGCGCTCTCTTGTCGCTGCAGTCGTGATGAGCAACACAAAGAACCTGTGTGTGCATAGAGTGTGTGTAAGGGGGGGGGGGGGGGGGGTGCGACATGTACTCTAAACTTATCAGCCATCTTGCGTGTGTCACTCCTATTTCAGGGTTTAAAAACGAAAATTAGCAAATAAATCATTCCCAGCTTTTTAGGACATCAACGACTGCACGAAGAATGAAATTTCAACTGAACAACAAATATGGCAACGTTTCCCGGGAATATTTAAGATGACAGTCATAAAATATCGATAAGCAGTAATTAAACGTTTGGACGCGCATAGATTTTATTCCACGGCTCCACAGTTATTTTTCTTTTCTTTTTTTTTTTTTTGCGATGCCACATTCCAAAATTATCAGTTTCTGCTTTTCCTGAAACACGATCGTAATGTTCCCGAGGACTGTAATTGTCCGAGTATGATATAGAAGGCAAATCAATTAGACTAATAATATTTTCCTTGAAAAATTTTTTTTAGATGCGGAGCATCTCTTGCTCGGGTCTATGTCCCGCGGCGTCGTAGTCCGCACTCACACTACGCATGCGCAACTCTCCTCCTTCCCTCTCTCCAACAGCTGCGCGTTACTCTCTCCGCTCTCTCTCTCTCTACCAGCTGCGTGCACTTCGCGTGCGTTCGCTTCTACTCACACCGCGCGCGCATGCGCAACTCTCCTCCTTCTCCTCTCCTTCAAGTGTGAATATAAGCAGCGGTAGCGCGCTGCGCGCGTTCAGTTCAGCGCTGTTGACTCCACTTCACTCCGTTCTTCCGATGAAGTGTGATGGAAGCAACAGTCCCGTCAGTTAGTGGGTTGGCGCAAGCAAGCGTCAGCACCACCCCACAAACTAACAGCAACGCTACGTCCACTGAAGACAAAAACGTTACTAACAACGTTACTAACACCGTTAATAACGATCCGCGATGCTCCGCATCACCCCATGGTTCCCCTCGGGAAGATGGTGTAATTTTTTTTTATTCTAGGGAATGTCCCAGATAGTTGGCCGTATGGTTCGCGATGAGGTCGAACTATAGGAAGCGCTTTATCCAGCTTGTTTTCCACGAAGCTCAGGTGTTTATCCAACACGACGCTTGTGGACTGAATTCCTTGCGTAACCGAGCGTTGCGTCAGGAGCATAAACAAATAATTCATGTTGTTGTTGCCCCAAGGGTTCTTTTTTTTTAGCTTAAGCTAAAGCTTGGTTTGCTACTTAAGTAGCAAACCAACTGTTGCACTTGAAAAAAAAAAAAAAAACGCTTCGGCAGGGGAACGCACAAGGTACGTACATAAAAATCCCGTTGTGCCTTCCTCGGTCTAGAGGCTGGACTCCATGGGGCGAATATGCTCAAAAAAATGGACGGATTTTGCCCGGCGGCTTTTGTTTCGCGTGTGGCATCCCCACAGTGACTGCTACGCAGCGCGCAAAAGGGAGCGTGCCGTCGGGCGAAGTTCGCCAGTTATTCGTCGCATAATTCGCTCCATGAGGTCCAGTCTTAGGATATCTCAAGTAGACACGAACGTTGGAGAACTAAAAAGCAACTTTCTTAAAGCGCTTTCGGTAAAAAGGCTTTTGGTAAAAGCAAAAAAAAAAAAGCGTATTTTTGTTTTTTCTTACCCTTTTACAAATTTCTGTCCTCTGATTCTGTGTCTCAGTGTCAGATGTACGTCGCGAATTTCGTGGACTAAACCGCGCGAGCCAAAAACTAACCAGAGACCCAAACGACGTTGCAAGAACAAGCCTGCGACTTTTCGCTTTTCGCCTTCGTTTTTTTCTTTAATTTACACTTTTAATTGGTAATGCAGGCGTACATGTGCGTCAGAGGTCACAGGCAGCAACGAAAACGAGGTATTTCAGGCAAGCATAATACAAAAAAAAAACAAAAAAACAGACTCAACGAACGGAGTGGTCATGTCTCACCCCGCCTGCGCCACAGAAAACAAATAAAATAATTTAGAAAAAAAAAACAAAAAAAAACACCAGCACCAACCGGTGAGCTGAGCGGGCTAACAACGAACACAAAAGACTCCGACAACTAGTAAAAAGCAGCGAACAAATAATTAAAATGATAAACGCTAGGGAAAAGAAGAGGGGAGGGAAAGGGCAAAGGCCGCAGCGGCGGCGGACCATCCCCAAAACATGGCGCGCCATTAAAATTCCTCCCTATGATTTATATAGGACGAGTGTGTGCGTTCGTAGACCCATATCACCACGCCTCTTTTACCTCTCTTCTCTATTCTCTTCTCTCCCCCCCCCCCCCCCCTTTCACCATGCTTCTCTCTAAACGACATAAAAAATAGGGTATTCAAAGTCATCAGCGCCCGGGAGCGTAGCGGTAAACATTGCCCAGCACAATTAATACGGCGGTGAGACGTACCTCCCCCCCCCATCCCCCCAATCCTCTCCCACATACTCGTACACACACTACACACATATACAAATATAAACACCGACACGCATGTGACACGTAGAGCAGGTACGAGCGCGTACGACCGCCTATGACAGTGAAGAAGAGCGGCGTGCGTATAGATTATGTGGCTACAAAGTTGAACCGCACG
Source organism: Ixodes persulcatus (assembly GCA_013358835.2). NCBI lineage: Eukaryota > Metazoa > Arthropoda > Arachnida > Ixodida > Ixodidae > Ixodes > Ixodes persulcatus. The sequence continues at coordinate 300,064 of JABSTQ010011515.1, forward strand.
TCCGACTTTGTAACCAACCTTGAGCCAGGCTACTGTCACGTGAATTTACGTTCCGCTCGTAGGTTGCGCCTACATGGAAAAATCACGTGACTAAAATCCGTCCAATTATTAACCTTTTTTTTTTTCTTGCGCGGTTGGTTTACGAGTTGAGTTTGAAGGGACTCGCAGTTTGCGGCGAGCGGTGCAATGAAGGGAGGAGGGGGGGGGGGGGGGGTGCTTGTCGGTTGTGGTGTTCAGAGCGACGCCGTTTCAGGGCGCCAATTAGTTTATGACATTAAGCTAATGAGATGGGAGAGTGCCGCTGTAGCAATCGAGACCCTGATGGTGGGTCGGGTTAAAACACTGTACGCCTCCCCCCCCCCCCCCTCCCTCTTCCCTTACCTCCCTCAAAACACCTCATGTGAAAAGCTTGATAAGCGCCGGTTACGTGATGAACACGTCGTGTAATTTACGGGGGCGCATTTCACATTTTTTCATCGTTTTCTTCATTTTTTTTTTCTTGGGGGGGGGGGGGGGGTTGGGGGGGGGCGGGGAGCGTGTCTATTTATGATAGCCATATCTAATTTGTTCCCGTTTTAGGGGCTTTTTTTTTTTTGTTACAGGACGTTTTCTTTCTTTGTCTTCTTCACTGTTAGTTTGCGTAGGCTCATCGGCAACTTTTGAAACAATACTGCGAGGGACTTTGCCCAACTTGTACATGTACACGAAAAGCTCGAGAGCGTTGTAGCTAGCCCGAACGATTACTTCTTCAACAAGTTGCTGTTTGTTGTTGTTTTCTATTTATGTACGGTTCTAGAAGGCTGTCGTTGTAACAGCTTTTTCAATAAAGAACGATCTTGAGTTTTCAATAACATGAGCACGTTAAAATCAGGTTTTCTTCGCTCATTCGTGTCGGTAGTAAAATTGTGACAGAGCGCTGATGGCCTCCCAAAATAGCCGTGTGTCGCTGTACTCTTCCAGAATTCGCCAGAGTAAAATTCCTAATTGTATATAACAAACAAAAAGAAACATTTACGGGTGCGGCCGTAAGGATCATCACATTCGGCACACCTTGGAAAACTTTAATTCCAAACTTACCTACCTAAAACGCGTGGCAGACGAACGTAGTTTCGCAAAACAGTTTTATGCCGACTATTTTTTTCTAAAAATCAACTTAGAGCTGGTTAATTAAAAAAAATAGAGCAAAAGCGGCAGCCGTTTGTTTCCCCTGTCTTATACCGGCCTGTTCTTCGTGTGCACACTTGTTTACAAGCTCGCTCCCAGGTGGCGTCGCGAACGCGAAAAAAAAAAAAAAACCGCTGAGGTCGTCATGAGAGCTTGACAACGAGCGATATAACCGCGAAGAGCAGTGATTTTAACTAATATATGGGCGATAATGCATTTTCAGTTCGAATTGAGAAACGGGCTAACTTTTCAGTTCGATAAAGAAAAATTTCAAACCAAACGAATGTTCGTATTATTTTTGTCGTCTGCTATCCGTTCGCGCACCCCTGCAGGGCGCGGAAGGCGCGTTGGGAGGAGCGAACGAATAACATACAACAAAAAATCAGCTGCTCAAAATAAAAATAAAAAAACGTTTGTCAAACAAACATGTTTGCTTCATTCTAAATGCAAACTGAAACTGAATCATCGCTGACATATATCTACAAAAACATAACATTTACAAAGAAAAAAAAACGTTCGCAGCGAAGCACTTTAAAAAAACAGCTTGTTTTTTTCTTATTTTTTTAGATCTAAACATATCTCCAGCCTCGTGAATTGCAGAGCTCGCTTCGTATGTTGCATCGATTGGCTTTCCCAAGCACTCTGCTGGAAACTAGAGGCTCCAGATTTCTTATGGTGTGTACCTGTATGCCATTGCGAATGTTGTCGCAGAAAACGCAAGCCCGTCTCAGAGTAGTCTCGTATATAATTATTACTACGCCTACCGCCGGTATGCTTACTAAATAAAACCGAATCCCACAATAGCCTGAATATTCCAAATCGACAAGTGCCGCGTGACAAAAAAGAAAAAAAAAAAGATTATATATATAAAACAAAAAGCTACAAGAAACTTGCAATTCCATATCGACTATTTCTCACCTTTACGGCGACAACGATATTACGCAGCCGTCACGAGTTGAGTCATATAATCAACTTATTTTCGCAATCGCGAACCCCGAACTTGCGAAAGCAAACTGGAGCTAGTAGTAGACATAACATGGCATTGCAAAATCAACCGTAAAAAAAAGAGGAAAAATATCAATCTTTTGCGACATGTCTACGTGTTTGTTATGAAACGTTCTTGACGTATAGGAGCGCGTGAGCGTGCATGTATCAAAAAGGTCACGCGACGCAAACGCCTAAAGGACGTCGCGCAGTCGCGGGGGACGACACTTGTCGAGCACGTGAGGCGATGTCGAAACGGGCATAGGACTGCGCGACGATCGCCATGCGTTGACAGTGCGGTGGGAGCTTCGCCGGTCCAATCAACCGACTAAACCAATCAAACACGACAAAAGCAAAAGCGCGCCGTGATGCGGCGCTTTTTTTTTTTTTTTTTTTTCTTGCGTGATTGTTTAAAAGTGCAACAGAGAGTAACATATTCAAGGGCTGCGCACTTGAATTTTGACGTCATCACAGTGACTTAGCAAAGACGCATGATTCGTCACGGGGGTCGCGTCAGCGTTCAGCTGGACCTCTTGTCCAATGATAGCGTCGAAGGAGGCTCGGCATCGGGTTCGGGTCCGATTGCCGAGTGGCCGCCGTCCGACTGCGGTGATGTTTCATGGAGCGAGAAAAGGATTGTTCGCAGGCCTCGATTATGCTATGGTGGTTGTATTGGGTAGGTACGAAAGCGTCATCACGTGACGAAAGATGGATGTGCGATTGGTCCAAAGAACGCCTAGCTTGCACCGCACTATCAGTTGCAGCGGTAAACAAAACTCGACAACTCTCGTCCTCAAAAAAAAAAAAAAAAAATAAAATAAAATAAATAAAGAAACAGGAGCTGAAATATGAATGTGTGCATGATGAAAACGACTATTCTCTTCGGTGGTGGTCACGGCCAACGCGGTTGCACACGGCGCGCGTGTTTGTGTCTGTTTCTTTCGTTTCTTTCTTTTTTTTTTTCAGTGTCGCCTTTTATCGAACGCATTTCAGGTAATAACGCTCGGCGACGAATAAAATAAACGAGTAAAATTAATAAACCGTTTCGGGGTTAGAATGTCGAAACATCTACCGAGGCGTGGGTGATTGCGAAAGTGTGATTAATGGGGATACACTGACCAGCCGAAAATATCTGGTCACGGTTAGCTTCAAAGTAAAAGGGCGTAACTCAACGTGGTTTCACGAATTTTTTTGTTTCTTTGGATGAGTAAAGGAGGGGGTTGCTTATACGACTTTTACATTGCTTCTCAATACACCATTTCGAAATGTACCCAGAAACCATGTGCTCGTCTCACGTAAACACCGTTGCCTTCCATTACACATATATCGCTGCAATCAAGGTGTGGCAGTCACGCAGATGAGCTTCGTTTCTTCTACACAAAATAAAAAAATAAAGGGGTTAGTGCTTTGTATTTTTAACAAACACTAGCTTATTAGAATTGCAGTGAGATCTGACAACAAGCCCTGCTAAATTAATAAAAAAAAAAGTTTTATGTCGCGGTTTCGGAAGCTGCAAATATGGGCGAGCCAAGCGAGATGAAAGAAGTGAAACCTCCCATAGTCAATGACAGGTTGAGAGTAAAGTGGAAGCTCCTCCCACCTCTTTCCACTATAGCAGAGCGAACCCTGGACAGGAGGCGACCTCCTCTCCAGCGTCCTTTCTGCTAAAGTGGAAAGAGGTGGAAGGAGCTTGCACTTATACTCTTAACCCTTCACCGACCAGGTTTGACTTTAAGTGGGGCGAGGGGATGAATGAAACTTTTGGTTTCCAGGCTAGGTGGCGCAAAGCTACCGCCCTTTATAAAGCCTTCAGGGATTAGCGTCCATCCATCCAGCCGTTTGTCGAACTTTGCAAAAAAAGGGTCGCAGGTTTGCCAGAACCAGTCGAGCTTGGGGCTCGACAAACGCTCGCGACATCCCTCCACACGAGTGCTTCGTCAGCGTTCTACTCGGACTCGTAATCTTATTAGGGAGTTTTAGAATAGCGCACGCTAGAAGCTTTGCGTACGCAAAGAATAGCGTCGTCGCCACTGCGCATGCTCCGAACGCAAACCAGGTTTTGCGCTTTGCGTGCGAAATTTTAGCGTGCGCTATTTCTCGGAAATAGCGCGCGTACGCAAAGAGTTTTTGCGCTTCTCCAAGGAGGATTCGGGATGAGAAGTTGGCTAAAGCCAAGACGAGCAGAGTTTAAAACATTGCGGCTTCCACGATTATGTCGGCGGCTGCTTTAACGGCGTCGTGAGTGCGACGTCGGCGGCATCCTCGCGACAGCGATTTTCAATACGGGACGACATTATACTCTGTTTGGCGACGATCACCGGCAACTTGATGCTTGCGACGCGCGAACATTTCTCGGATGTGCGATGTGCGAAGGTGCGAAGTACTGACCTTCGCACGTGTGCGAAGGTCAGTACACCGTGCGAAGTACTGACCTTCGCACGATGTGCGAAGGTCAGTACACGAGACCTCTCTTGCCGAGGCGACGCAAGCGGACACGACCGGTCAACCGCTCGCGTCGTATTCTCACGTTTAAACAAATCTAAAATGGTACTCTGGACCAAAAGCTTGTTTTTTTCTAAAGTTACAGCATTTCGTGTGTGAAATAAGAATTGTGACTGTACCTTGGTGGCGTTCGCACTGCGACCGAATGGCACGTGGTATGTGTATTCCTTTTGCCGAGAGCCGTTTAGACTGGGAAATCGGTGGCCGAGTGCGGTAGGGGACAGCAGCTCGGAGAGTGCATGGAGAGGAACCTCGAGCCGCAGAGCTCAGTCACACTGGGGCTCAGTCCGCAACTATTGTGTCTGGAACGCGGTACACGCACTATACCCGTTTCCACCTCAAGAACCGTAGTAAAAAAAGTCCGGCTCCTCGTGGAGCATTACTGAGTTCCCCCTTTATGTAGATAATTAAGATATATGTAGGCGAATTCTAGATTAGATGTATGTTATCTTACCAAGACGTACACGTTCCAAACGCCAAAAGCATCGCTTTTTCCTCCGACAGCCAAATCTCGTAAGAACTACTTCGCGCCGCGTATGAACAATGCGCAAAACTTGCTTTTTTTTTTTTTTTTGAGGTGAAAACGGGTATAGTCGGGAATGACTGGTGTGTTTGCTGCGTCGAAAAAGGTGCTCCCTCAATTTACGCCTGGTGACGTCATAGAAGCGACACGCTGTCGCCGGGCACAATCCTGGCGGCGTCCCCAACGGCGGTGGTGGATGCGGCAGACACGCGTTCTGCTGCAAGTCGCTCTCCAGTGTGGCAGTTCACGGAAGTTTCGGCAGCCAAAAGCTGCAGGACGCGGCGACGAAAGCGACACTCGCGTTCGCTTCGTGGTTTTCGCCGGCATTTCTACGACCAACCGCCAGGATCGCGACATCCGACGGCGGGACACTCCGGCTTCTTTGACGTCATTTGTTGCCCCTTCGAGACCACTTTCGATGTATGGGCAGCGTGTGCGGGAAGCAAATGGTCTGCTTCTCGGGCAGAAAGACGCCGAGCTCTGATTGGCTCTGATTGAAGGATAGTGGGTAGACCTCAAAGCACGCTGCCTTGAGGTCTACCCACTATCCTTCATTAAGAACCAATCTGAGCTCGGCGTCTTTTTGACGTCACCGCAACCGCTGCAAAAGAATCAGACGAACTTGCGCTCCGCATAGGACTCTAAACACACCAGTGGGAGACGCGCTTCAGACACCATACCCCAACCCCGCGCGTTTTGATGCCGATGAGCATCGTATACCGGCGCGCGGTCGTGTATCGATACTGCCTGACGGGCGCGAAAAACCGCAGGCTATAGCAGTTGTGCCGTACTGGCTTAAATATTTCATTTATACAGGAAACACAAGACGCCTATTGGAGCCGACAATCTTTGCGCCGTCTAGACACGCACACAACGCCATTGCTGTAAGCGCCGTTCACACACTTACAACCGAGTAAAGGCCCGTTCACACTCTTGCGACCGAGTAAAACCGAGAGAGACCAGACCGGTTTATTATCCTCTTGCGATGTCTTAGGACCGCCTCCGCTGCAGCGCATCCGGTCCTAAGACGTCGCAAAAGGCTTAAAAAACGGTCTTGTCTCTCTCTTTCCTAGTCGTTTGCAAGTGTGTGAACGGGTCTGTACCGTTTATACTGCTTTCGCGAGACTTCGCGTTTCCGTGCGTTGGCACGGCATGAGAGGTTTCCAAGTACTTGCCTTCGAGGCGCGCTGCATGCGTGTGTGTAGACGCCTTTCTGTTTCCGGTCGTTCTCAATCACGTGGGTTTCTTATCTGACATGCGGGTCGAAAAAAATATTAGAACATTTCAACCTGGAATACGCGAGAAAATATGGGTGAGGGAAACCAAGAATGTGGGACAATCGCGCATTTTTCGTAAACACCTTCGAGCGGCGCGGAGAGATCAAAGCGATGTTTTACCGCAGGCGTACCAGAAGTGACGACCTTCAAGATGGCAGCCCCCTGGTGCAAAAAGGTGTATAAATCGGATTGCCAGACGAGCGCGTACTGCCAGGCACTTTCCTTTTGCGGTGGCCAGACTACGACGGCCTTTGTCTTTGAACGCTTACAGTTTAAGAGGAGCGGGGCGCGTCCGGGGAATTTCCGTTACCGTCCCGCGGCCCGTCGTGGACACAGCAAGCCACGCCCCGAGATTCTTAAGCTGCCAAGGACCGTATAACGGAAAATGACGAAGGAACGCGCCCCACACACCGAGGGCGGGCAGTGCGTTCGCATTATAGATGCGGCATCCTGTCAGCGACTAGAATATAGAATTCGCTGAGGGCTCGATATTGAGGAATCAATAATATTAAGCGGAATTCTCTAGCAACCCTCTCTCCATTTTCCGGCTCAGGAGCCGTTGCGAACGCCTACCCGACTCGCGGGGGCGCCCTTATATTCAAATTTCAAAAAGCACGTTCTGTGGCACACACAAAAAAAAATAAATAATAATAATAATAATTCTAAGAATAATAATAAAAAACACCAAGGAGAACCTTTTTGCGTCGTCGGGAATTTTTCCATAACCGAAACCATCGCTTGCAGAAGCCGACTCAGCACGGTTGTTGTTGTTTTTTTTTTTTTTTTCTTCTTACAAACTGTTGAGCACTTGAAAAGCCCGGGCGCGTATTGCGGGACCGCGCGCAGTGTAAGGACTTGGGATGCGGCGGGACATTCGAAAAATGCAATAATGCTTCGCCCACTCGAACGTGTGGGGGGCAGGTGAAGGACGTCTGCCGCAAGCTCGGTGTGCCGTTTCGGGCCCGATTCGGGTAGAACTCCGTTTCGCTTTTACGGTGCACCGCAGCGGAGCGAGCGACTACGAGTCGTGCCAGCCAATGCGGCGCCGTCCAGGAATCACGTGACCGCGTGCTTCGCGCGTCGCCGTGACCCCTCGCGGAGGTCACGTGTGACTCACGCGACGTTGAATTAGCCAAGATGCCGGGCAGCGCGCGCGCTGCGGTTCCTCCTGAGCCGAAACGAAGGATAAGGAGAATAGCATCTGAACACGGGAGCAACGCGGCTCCTGTAATCTATTCCGCTCGCGCTTAAGCTGACAGTGCGGTGGAAGCTACGTGGTCCTTGGACCAATCAGACGTCTAGATTTTCGCCACGTGATTCTGCTCTCACGCCTGTACCAACGCGCAGAGAGGGTGGTGGTTAAAATGGAGGCGCGTGATTGGCCCGTCGAGCGCGTATTTCGTTCCCACCGCACTGCCAGCTTAGGGGTGTGAGTACGGAGTTCTATAACGTGGGGTACTAGATATTGTTCCCTTTCTTTTTTTCTTATGCTAGAAAGTAGAGAAGTAAAGAAAAGGGGTGTGGGTTTATTGTTGCCAACTTAACCGTATTGTCCCGCATCTCTGTGTTTGAAAGAGGGAAAGAGAGACCCGAAGCACGCGTCCCCTTCCAAGAAATACCGGTTTTCAGAAAAGTGCCGTCTCTGAAAAGAAACGGCATTTTCGAGCGGATGCACTTTAGTGGGGAGTGCTTGACGCTTTTTGCCGTTTTCGACCCGTGGGTGGATGCGCCCGCGCGGGGCAGATTTTCCAACACGACGTCGAGAACGGGCAGAACATAAATCGACTCCCCTCGAAACGGAACAAGAGAGAGACAGAGAAAGGGGGTGTGTCTGTGTATGATATAAAGGCTTCGGAGAGGAGAAAAAAAAAAAACGGAGGGAGGGAAAACACAACCACTCAACGACGGCAGGGCACAGACCCGTGCTGCGGAGTCTTGCACTACGTTTTTTGCCTTACGATGGAGCGCATCGGAAGCTACAAACCGTCCCGGCCAATCCAGAACTGCGAAAGTAACACGTGACTACGTCTCCCGCGCGTTGCGGAGCCGGTTCCCAGATTCACGTGACACTCAGGCGTCTTTGGATTGGCTTGGATGGCACGTAGCTTCCTCCGCGCTCCGTCGTAAGGGCAACCGAAGTGTAGTCGATCCGTAAAAAATGAAGTGAAACGTAAAAAATAAAAAATAGGTTCGTACAACACGCACACGCACAACGGGAGATAACGAAATCCGGGCTTTTTTTTTTTTTTGTCGATCGCGCGCCGAGGAGGGGGAGGGAGAAAGACGTCGAAATGCGTTCGACGGAACGCGACCCAAGTGCTTCTTCAGTCTGCGCGAAGAATGGAGACCCGGGGAATCGCAATATTCATGCTTGTTCAAACATCGGTACCAATCCACCGGGCTTTCGGTATATACAAAGGGCGCGCTGTAGAGAGGATCGACCTGAGCCGTGTCGGAAAGGAGGTGGGCGCGCTCGCGACGTGGCGCCTCGAGCGGTTGAAAGGGGGTTCAACTACGGTGGCTGATACGCGTCTTCGACTGCCGTGTTTGACGTCCTATATATATATACAACACACCAACACCCCGTTTACAAAGAAGCCCGCGTTTGCCCGTACCAGGGGTGGGCACTGCACGCGTGCGCAGAAACCAGATTCGCGCGAGATGAGGTGTCTGCGCAAGCGCAATGCCAACAGCAGCGCCACCGCGGCGGTGTGACGTCATAGAATTGAGTTGGTGTCAACGTTACTAAACTTGCTCAGTTGCGGAACCCCAGCGGAGGGGTGTACCGCCAACGAACGAGCATACGGCGTCGAGAGCCGGCGTCTTTAGGAGACGACCTTTTCGACTCGAGAGCGGCGCGCGTTCCGCAGGCGGCGACAGTCCCAGAAACAAAAACAGGCGCAGTAACAACAAGGAACTGCAGTTCCTTGTCTGCTAAAGACGCCGGCTCTCGGCGTCGTATGCTCGTTCGTTGGCGGCAGTTGGCGTCGCGACCGCTTGCACCATCTCTTGTCTCCCGTGCGAAACGGCGCCGGGTTGTTTGAAGACCGGTGGCTTCGCTGCATTTCCATAAAAGCTGTCGTTTTCTTTCTTTACTTTTTCCTCAGGTAAGTTCGCTCTTTGCAAATTTTACAAAAAAACAAACAAACAAACAAACAACACCATCTGTGGGCAACGCGGCACAAAATCGTAGCGCGATAGGTTATGAACCGAATTTTGAGGTCGATTTAAAGAGCCTGGCCTCTCCTTGAATCACCCAGTAGTGTTGGAGTTGAGGCCCGTTCACGCATTTGCGAATTAGTCGTTAAACGTCAAACACACGCACACAAAAAAAACGCATTTGTAAAAAAACGTGACGTCGACGAGCATTACCTGTTGCAAGATGGTGACCGGGCCGTCTCCGTCTCTGCGATGTAGTCACCAGGGGTTGCCACCGTTCGTTGCCCAGCTCTAGAGCCTTGAAGAGTGTTCGCAACGGACCTTGAGCGCCGCCGGCCAGTGGCGGCTATTTTAAGGGGGGGGGGGGGGGGGGACACATGCCTATACTCCCACTCTGAGAACTGGGGGGGGGGGCAAGCGCCCCCCCCCCCCCCCCCTGCATCTCCCGGTTGGTACCCATGGGCATATCCGGTATAGGCGACGAAAAAAAAAACAATTTAATCCGCAAATAATAAAACATTAGAGGGAAGACAAAACGAAAATGGGTGACGCCTACGCGTCACCCATTGGCGTGGCGACGGCAAAACGATGTTTTCGCCCATACTGGAAGCGACGATATTCCAAGGTGGCGGTGCCCTCGTGAAAAGGGCCTATACGGCTCTGTTTGGGCTCCTGGATTCGTAAAGGACACTGCGAATTTGTTTAAACAGCGGGAAGTTAGATAGCCCCAGTGGGCGACTGATGCCTTCGCCCTTGTGGGCGAGAAGTTGCAGGCTCGTAGCCAGGGGGGGGGGGGGGGGCATGGAGCCTGGGGGGGGGGCATGGAGCCCTCCTCTTTACCCTCACCCTCATACAGCATTTTGTCATGGGCGCCCCCCCCCCCCCCCCCGAAACAAATCCTGGCTACGTGCCTGAGCCAGGGCACTATGCCACTGACATGGCCTGGCTTCTTTAAAGGAATGCTGAACCGAAGTTTTGGGTGGAAATTCTTGGTCGCAATGGCATACATAGCATGTCCTTTACTTCTAAATGACGTTGTTTTGAGCGAGAAGGCGTATAAAATTGAATAAACACGAAAAATACAATTTTACGCGACCCCTGGTGAGCGTCGTGGAAAGCTCGCTTCGTGACGTGCGCATTCTCATTCGCCTCAAAAGACAGACGGAGCCAAGCCAAGCCAGGCGCTAAGCCGGGTGGCGTTTGTTACTGTTAGTACCACGCGGGCTCTGCCCCATATTTTGGATTTCCGCGACCTCGGCTGGTCGGCGTTCGGCATTGCCTTTTGCGATCTCTTTACTAGTATGGCGACGTATAAAATCGTCGGCAGCAGCAGTAGCAGCAGCCTCAGCAGATTCAGCAGCCGCAGCAGCAGCAGGAGCAGCAGAACAGCCGCCGAGCGAAGAATCAAGGCGAGCACCAACGAACGAGGAGAATGCGCAGAGGCACCAGGGGCGCTGGGGGCGCCGAGAATGCGCACGTCAGTTCCGCTACGCCTGCTCTCAGAAGGACTCACTCGCGCCGGCGGCTTCCGGCCGAGGATTCGCTCTTAATTCAAACAAATACAATAATTCGGACCCCATCCGTCTGATTGAATATCGTTTTTAGGTACAGTACCACCCTGTGAAGCCCGCTCGGGCAATAATTATGCGATTTCAAATATCGGTTCAGCATCCCTTTAACGTGCATCACGCATTTGGGAGATATACACAATTCGCGCGCCGGTACGATGCTCATCCAAATGGAAGAAACGAACCGAGGTTGGGACCCCTAGCTGGGAGCGCGAGCGTTCGCTCCACGTGCTCAAGGCGGCGACGCTTTAACACTCGTCCACCGATTACCTCAGTGTACGAGCCGTACTCCGTTTCACTACAAGTCCGACAGCAGCGAGCGCCACAGTCCAAAGGAGCCATTCAATCGGCATCAAAAGTGCTTCGTCATGGCGCTCGTCGTCTTTGTTCGTTTGGTACCCGCGATTAAACCAACCACGCACAGTGAATGCCACGTGTGTGTATGCGTGAACTATCGCTTTACCACATTGTACTATCATTGCTCTACCAGAAAATGTGCACTGATGCCTCACGAGCCTTTAGGGTAAATAAATAAATAAAAAAAAAATTAAAGACGTTTACAATCCCCTGTAACACCGAATTAGAGTGCAGCTCTTGAGGAAGAAGAGGGGAAGGAACGGAGAGGAGGGTACGCCCCTCCTCATCCGTACCTTTTTCTCCAAATAGGGATGCTAAATTTCCCGCTAAATTTAGTGGAAAAAATTCCCCTCTAAATTTAGGGGGGACATTTCTCCGCTAATTTTAGCGGGGAAATTTTTTCCCCAACATTTAGTGGGGAAGTTTTACCACTAAATTTAGCGGAGAATTTTTTTCCGCAGCGGGGAAATTTTTCCCCGCTAAATTTAGCGGAGAATTTTTTTCCGCTAAATTTAGCGGGGAATCTGTTTTGCTAAATTTAGCGGGGAAATTTTACCGCTAAAATTAGCGGGGAATTTTTTTCGCTAAATTTAGGGGGAGTTTTTCCACAGTATTTAGCGGGAAATTTTTTCCACTAAATTTAACGGGGAATTTTTTTCCGCTAAACTTATCGGGGAAATTTACCCATAATGCAACGCGCGGTGACGTCACGAGTGACCCTCGTGACGTCACGTATGACGTCATTATGGGAAACGTCCAGTAATGCAACGCGCGGTTACGCCGACGGTGACGCCGACGGCGACGCCGCTCAAGCCGGAAACGGGCGCCTAAAGCGCGCTCCAAACCAAAGCTTCTTTTTGCGCGTGTAGGTCGTGCGCCTCCGGATGTGACGCATTTCGCGTCGTTTTTGCTGTTTCCGGGCGCGCCTTCTGAGTCAGAATCGTGCGGTTTGGTTTGGACGGTGAAGCTTCGGGCGAACGCGCACGGGCGCACGCAGGCACGAGCGCACTCTGGCGGTGAAGTGACGACCAATCAAATGCAGCTTTGGTCCCGAGCTGGTGTCCAATGAAAATTAATCTGTGGGATCGTTGCGCTGGTTGCGCGCGCCGTCTTCATTCCTCGGCGCGCGATCGACAAAAAAAAAAAAAAAAAGCCTGGATTTCGTTATCTCCCGTTGTGCGTGTGCGTGTTGTACGAAGCTATTATTTTTTTTTTTTTTTTTTTTTTACTTTTCGCTTCATTTTTACGGATCGACTACACTTCGGTTGCCCTTACGACGGAGCGCGGAGGAAGCTACGTGTCATCCAGCCATTCCAAAGCCGCCTGAGTGTCACGTGAACCTGGGGACCGGCTCCGCGACGCGCGGGACACGTAGTCACGTGTTACTTTCGCAGTTCTGGATTGGCCGGGACGGTTCGTAGCTTCCGATGCGCTCCATCGTAAGGCGAAAAACGGAGTGCAAGACTCCGCAGCACGGGTCTGTGCCCTGCCGTCGTTGAGTGGTTGTGTTTTCCCTCCCTCCGTTTTTTTTTTCTCCTCTCCGAAGCCTTTATATCATACACAGACACACCCCCTTTCTCTGTCTCTCTCTTGTTCCGTTTCGAGGGAGTCGATTTATGTTCTGCCCGTTCTCGACGTCGTGTTGGAAATCTGCCCCGCGCGGGCGCATCCACCCACGGGTCGAAAACGGCAAAAAGCGTCAAGCACTCCCCACTAAAGTGCATCCGCTCGAAATGCCGTTTCTTTTCAGAGACGGCACTTTTCTGAAAACCGGTATTTCTTGGATTCGTCGTTCTGGACGGATTGGCAAGGTTCTCTCTAGCGCTGAGCTTCCACACCTTATGGACTGCCCGCTGATGTGGTGTACTAACTGCAGAGACCGGTACCACAGCTAAGAACTCTGCGAGCTTTTTCTCAGGAAGCTCCTCAGACCTCTTCTGGCTAACTCGGCTGGTGACCTAAACAGCTCTCTAGAGAATATATTGAGACTTTCGCGGAAGCCTCTTTCCCGAAAGGTATTCCGCTTGCGAACTATATGACTCCCTTGATCTGTTCGTGAACAATGAAATTTATATTGCAGAAGTTATGCACGAGGAATCCCTTTCCCTCTAATGTTTTATTATTTGCGGATTAAATTGTTTTTTTTTCGTCGCCTATACCGGATATGCCCATGGGTACCAACCGGGGGGTGCAGGGGGGGGGGGGGGGGGGCGCTTGCCCCCCCCCCCAGTTCTCAGAGTGGGAGTAAGGCATGTGTCCCCCCCCCCCCCCCCCTTAAAATAGCCGCCACTGGCCGGCGGCGCTCAAGGTCCGTTGCGAACACTCTCAAGGCTCTAGAGCTGGGCAACGAACGGTGGCAACCCCTGGTGACTACATCGCAGAGACGGAGACGGCCCGGTCACCATCTTGCAACAGGTAATGCTCGTCGACGTCACGTTTTTTTACAAATGCGTTTTTTTTGTGTGTGTGTGTTTGACGTTTAACGACTAATTCGCAAATGCGTGAACGGGCCTCAACTCCAACACTACTGGGTGATTCAAGGAGAGGCCAGGCTCTTTAAATCGACCTCAAAATTCGGTTCATAACCTATCGCGCTACGATTTTGTGCCGCGTTGCCCACAGATGGTGTTGTTTGTTTGTTTGTTTGTTTTTTTGTAAAATTTGCAAAGAGCGAACTTACCTGAGGAAAAAGTAAAGAAAGAAAACGACAGCTTTTATGGAAATGCAGCGAAGCCACCGGTCTTCAAACAACCCGGCGCCGTTTCGCACGGGAGACAAGAGATGGTGCAAGCGGTCGCGACGCCAACTGCCGCCAACGAACGAGCATACGACGCCGAGAGCCGGCGTCTTTAGCAGACAAGGAACTGCAGTTCCTTGTTGTTACTGCGCCTGTTTTTGTTTCTGCGACTGTCGCCGCCTGCGGAACGCGCGCCGCTCTCGAGTCGAAAAGATCGTCTGCTAAAGACGCCGGCTCTCGGCGCCGTATGCTCGTTCGTTGGCGGTACACCCCTCCGCTGGGGTTCCGCAACTGAGCAAGTTTAGTAACGTTGACACCAACTCAATTCTATGGCGTCACACCGCCGCGGTGGCGCTGCTGTTGGCATTGCGCTTGCGCAGACACCTCATCTCGCGCGAATCTGGTTTCTGCGCACGCGTGCAGTGCCCACCCCTGGTACGGGCAAACGCGGGCTTCTTTGTAAACGGGGTGTTGGTGTGTTGTATATATATATAGGACGTCAAACACGGCAGTCGAAGACGCGTATCAGCCACCGTAGTTGAACCCCCTTTCAACCGCTCGAGGCGCCACGTCGCGAGCGCGCCCACCTCCTTTCCGACACGGCTCAGGTCGATCCTCTCTACAGCGCGCCCTTTGTATATACCGAAAGCCCGGTGGATTGGTACCGATGTTTGAACAAGCATGAATATTGCGATTCCCCGGGTCTCCATTCTTCGCGCAGACTGAAGAAGCACTTGGGTCGCGTTCCGTCGAACGCATTTCGACGTCTTTCTCCCTCCCCCTCCTCGGCGCGCGATCGACAAAAAAAAAAAAAAAAGCCTGGATTTCGTTATCTCCCGTTGTGCGTGTGCGTGTTGTACGAAGCTATTATTTTTTTTTTTTTTTTTTTTTTTACTTTTCGCTTCATTTTTACGGATCGACTACACTTCGGTTGCCCTTACGACGGAGCGCGGAGGAAGCTACGTGTCATCCAGCCATTCCAAAGCCGCCTGAGTGTCACGTGAACCTGGGGACCGGCTCCGCGACGCGCGGGACACGTAGTCACGTGTTACTTTCGCAGTTCTGGATTGGCCGGGACGGTTCGTAGCTTCCGATGCGCTCCATCGTAAGGCGAAAAACGGAGTGCAAGACTCCGCAGCACGGGTCTGTGCCCTGCCGTCGTTGAGTGGTTGTGTTTTCCCTCCCTCCGTTTTTTTTTTCTCCTCTCCGAAGCCTTTATATCATACACAGACACACCCCCTTTCTCTGTCTCTCTCTTGTTCCGTTTCGAGGGGAGTCGATTTATGTTCTGCCCGTTCTCGACGTCGTGTTGGAAAATCTGCCCCGCGCGGGCGCATCCACCCACGGGTCGAAAACGGCAAAAAGCGTCAAGCACTCCCCACTAAAGTGCATCCGCTCGAAAATGCCGTTTCTTTTCAGAGACGGCACTTTTCTGAAAACCGGTATTTCTTGGATTCGTCGTTCTGGACGGATTGGCAAGGTTCTCTCTAGCGCTGAGCTTCCACACCTTATGGACTGCCCGCTGATGTGGTGTACTAACTGCAGAGACCGGTACCACAGCTAAGAACTCTGCGAGCTTTTTCTCAGGAAGCTCCTCAGACCTCTTCTGGCTAACTCGGCTGGTGACCTAAACAGCTCTCTAGAGAATATATTGAGACTTTCGCGGAAGCCTCTTTCCCGAAAGGTATTCCGCTTGCGAACTATATGACTCCCTTGATCTGTTCGTGAACAATGAAATTTATATTGCAGAAGTTATGCACGAGGAATCCCTTTCTTATTGTCCCTCACAGATAAATAAAAGGCACAGCTCGAGCCTGCTCGAGCATCGGTTAAAATCGCAAATCATACGGCCTAGCTATATCCAACTATAACTCATTACAGTGGTGATAGAAACGGGACGGGAACAAGAAAACGACAATTCGCTCATACTGCCAGCTGAATGCGGCTCTAACGCGCAGCCTGCAGCTGAGTGAGCTCCTCGCAGAAAGAATTATGTGCTTCTATTCGGCACAGATTTGTCACATCATTCATGCAATCTGGCACTCGTTTCAAATGAGACTTGCAGCTTCACGAAAAACAATCTAAATAGCCACACCTAGGGTGCCTACATGTTTCCGCCGCTCCGGAAGCGGAGCGGAAACATGTAGGCACCCTATCCACACCGGGCCGCGCCGGGCGGACTGCACCTCTCTCGCCGATAACGAGCGCCACGGCTGGCGCTGCGGGGTAAAGTAGAACTATCGCTCTCACCGGCGGCGCGAGACATACGGCAGGCCGCTCCCAAGGGGAGTCCCTTATCAAGCGGAAGTGCAAGTGGCATCAAAAGTGCTTCGTCATGGCGCTCATCGTCTTTGTTCGTTTGGTACCCACGGTTAAACCAACCACGCACAGTAAATGCCACGTGTGTGTATGCGTGAACTATCGCTTTACCACATTGTACTATCATTGCTCTACCAGAAAATGTGCACTGATGCCTCACGAGCCTTTAGGGTAAATAAATAAATAAAAAAAAATGAAAGACGTTTACAATCCCCTGTAACGCCGAATTATAGTGCAGCTCTTGAGGAAGAAGAGGGGAAGGAACGGAGAGGAGGGTATGCCCCTCCTCATCGGTACACTTTTCTCCAAATAGGGATGCTAAATTTCCCGCTAAATTTAGTGGAAAAAATTCCCCTCTAAATTTAGGGGGGACATTTCTCCGCTAATTTTAGCGGGGAAATTTTTTCCTCAACATTTAGTGGGGACGTTTTACCACTAAATTTAGCGGAGAATTTTTTTCCGCAGCGGGGAAATTTTTCCCCGCTAAATTTAGCGGGAAAATTTTTTCAGCTAAATTTAGCGGGGAATCTTTTTTTGCTAAATTTAGCGGGGAAAGTTTACCGCTAAAATTAGCGGGGAATTTTTTTCGCTAAATTTAGGGGGAGTTTTTCCACTGTATTTAGCGGGAAAATTTTTCCACTAAATTTAACGGGGAATTTTTTTCCGCTAAACTTAGCGGGGACATTTACCCATAATGCAACGCGCAATGACGTCACGAGTGACCCTCGTGACGTCACGTATGACGTCATTATGGGAAACGTCCCGTAATGCAACGCGCGGTTACGCCGACGGTGACGCCGACGGCGGCGACGCCGCTCAAGCCGGAAACGGGCACCTAAGAGCTCCGCTCTAAATGTCAGTTTGACACTTCCTCCTGAACAACCTTTCCCTCTCTTTAAACGTACCCCCCCCCCCCCCCCGCATTCTTTCCCACACATTCTCCGCAAGCGGTAGTGACTCTGGGTAAGCCAGGTACGTTGCAGATCACTTATTAAAATGAAAGGATGATTCATCGTGGTCTATACTATGCAGAGTTCTGTGTCAATGAGCAATTCGGATGAGCAGCCATTTCACTCTTTCTGAACACTGAAGCGGCTATACTCCGTTTCCGCGCAACTTAATTGGCAACCGCGTAAACAGCACACCGTGTAAGATTTTATAGCATGTCATATTATACTCGTATCTCGTCTACTTTGTAGAGTCGAATTCATTCTCCCATGCTGATCCGCATGAGGTCGGGGATATTCACTTCATTCTTGACTGCAGCTTCCAGGTAGAGTGCATATTTCCCGACTTTTCCAAAACTTTTATTAAGATCCATCCCTGCCTGCTGCTGCCTCAGAAGCCAGATTAACTTAAAGGGGCACTGACACCCAAAAGGTCGTATTTTTTTTATTGTCTAAAACGACGCAAGTTGTAGTCATAGACACACAAAAAAAAAAACGCATCGCGAAAAAAAATTTCCCTGCGCGCACGCGCGCCTTTTTATTTTTGGCGTTTAAATCTCCCGCCGCTACCTCCTCGCTTCTTTTGATCGGTGACGTCAAAAATCAGGAAATTTAGAAGCTTTGTAGGCGACATTTCTATAACATTTAATAACGGCAATCGTAAAACATGTTTTTTAACGCAATTGCGAACGCACTACGGCCCCTCTTTTTGAAATACCAAAAATCAGAGTTCGGTGAGATGTTCCCTCCTAGATTTGTGTCCTCTCTCAGAAAACTTGGCGGTGCTCGAGCAGAACGGCGAGTCGGAGAAAGAAACCGGTTTTTTCCCGCGCGCCAGCTCGCCTGCTCCTCGCATCGTGTCAGCGGAGGTACGAGAGAAAGTCGAGTCGCAGGAGACCGCAAAATTTGACTGACTGCACTGGCGGGGATCGCGCGGGAACTTCAAATTCGGCATTTCGAAATTGTTTTTTGAATTCACAAATACTGAATTCCCAAGTTTCGAATTTTGAGGGTAATGTCCCGGCACCGTTTTCAATCGTTTCGGATAATAAAAAAAAATAGGATTTTGATGTGTCAGTGCCCCTTTAATTTCGACACCGACATCGTCACATGGTTGAGTTGTGCAATCCTGAGTGAAGATGGCGCTTCAGAAAGACTGCGATGCTGAAGCGATGTGACTCATTGTAGCGCCGAAGGGGGACGGTAGACGTCTCGAATCTGTGCGACCTGTTCGCGAGAACAACTTTTCCTATTGGCATTTGCCATCTTGAAAGACGGAACGTTTTGGTACGCGGAAACAAATTTTGCTCCCACTCTATGCCCTTGGAAGGTGTTCACGTTTTCGCCGCAACTCTCACACATTTGTCTTTTGCTTCTCTTATAAGTTACTTGTTACAGGTTACGATGTGTTTTCTTTTCCTCCCGCACACCGAATATGTGAACTAAGCCGCTGGGTACTAAATTAAACGAAACAAAAAAGAGATATACGTCGAGCAAGCTTGTTTGCTTCTTGCCCGGAGGACGCGGTGATGCGATGTCGAAGTTCTGAGCACTGCACTCTTAAAAAAAAAAGGGTACTGTAGTACCCTCCTTAAGGGGGTAACCGACTTGCACACAGGGCAACCCCTTTTGGAGGTATCGTTACCCCCTGCATCGAGGGTGCAAACTTACCCCCTGGGTTAGGGTGCAACATTGCCTCCTTTTGGAGGTAACCTTAGTTCCTTTTGGTGTTAAAAGTGCATCCTTTATCGGTCAGCCTTTACCTCCTTTAGGGGGGAATTTCAACCCTTTTGAGAGGTAAGACGACGTAATTGAGGGCGCTGCTTGTACCTCCTTTTGGAGGGAACTATGATCCACTTTGGGGTTGAATGCACACGATGAGGAAAACAGCTCAGAAATCGCGATCTACGAAGAACAAACACGACAGAAAAGTGTTGTCCTGTCATGTTTGTTCTTCGTAGTCCGGGCTTTCCGAGCTGTTTTCCCTATCATGTATAACAGCAACCAACTGGCCCAGTTCACCACCTTATTACAGGTTAAATGCAAACTTGATTGAATCACTTTGGAATCACATGACAATGATTTATTGTGGCTGTCACAAACAAAATGGCATAAAAATCAATGGCATGACTAGACATCTTATAAAAGTTCCAAGATGAAAATACTAAGCGCAATAAAGGCATCTGGAACAACACTTTCGGGGCTCTAGTCGTAGCTAAAGATGAACTAGAGGCAGAATGCAACCAGGACTGCCTCAGCAGGCGACGCGGCTTCGAGATCTCCCTCCATTGCTGCATAGCTGGGCGCCTCAGGATTAATTAGGCTTGAGCTGACAGCCACCGGGTAGATTGCACTGCCTGCCTGGAACCAAAAAAATGTGGAAATCATGTGATATGAAATTGAAACATATCATCCCCAATTTGAAGAAACTGTGAAGAAATATTAGATTTTTCTAAGACGCATTTGGAGCATTTGATGGGCCACTGATTCCAGCATTATAAAGCATCGACCATACTTACCAGACGTGACCAGTTTAACTGTTGACTAACTACCACTGACTAAAATTATCACATGGCGGGTGGTAATCATAGATTAGTAAGCACTTTGTATTCACCGGTCATGTTTAAATTTGTCACCCCGATTTACTTAGGTGACTAATAAATCTTAGTCAAAGGGGTACAACTACTGTAGCAGGTTAGTATATACAAGTGCTGATTGTTGGGCGAGTTGGTATTGTACGTGAAAAAACATGATTGCGCTTTAAGACAAGGACAGAGGAAGAACATACACCACAGAGCGCTACACCACATTAGCTACTCAGCACCACAGCAGATCCCTATGACCGCCAACCCTAACTGCCGAACTTCGGAAAATATGCAAATATTTTTGCCGAAGTGCTCTGCCAGATGAAAATTGAATTTGTTTTATTTAGACATGAGAAGAACAGCACACAAGGCCGAGAAAACATAAAAAGAACACACCGAAAAAGACACACTCAAGCGCCTTGTGTGTCTTACTCTAATTTATTTACTCGAAGTATACCCTCAATTTTCTCTGGAAAATAAACGAACACCACACACACAAAGAAAATTTAAAAATCAAGAACCTCATTTCAATTGCCCAAATGCGAACAAGAACACCAAAATAATATATCTGACTACGCTTACCTGCAGTTGCGTCCAAGGTAGCAGGCATCCAGTACTCTCGACGAAATCACCCTACAACGTTGACGCGGTAGGAAAAAAATATATTCAATCAACTTCAAATAATGCAAACTTAGCCATCTGACTCGCCTATTGCATGATCAGCGTTTAAAAATGCCTGCTCACACGCAGAAAAAAAAAAATGCCAAGACGATATACTTGCTAGTCTCTCTGCCGGCAATAACTTAATGACCTTATTCAGTAATATACTACTTGCGAAGCGCACGAATAATTTCTAACTGCCGAATGTCGAACTTCGGCAAATATGTAAATTTTTTTGCCGAAGTAATTTGCCAGATTAAAATTTAAAATTGAATCTATGTTTTATTTAGACATGAGAAGAACAGCACACAAGCACGAAAACACAAAAAATAACACCGAAAAAGACACACTCAAGCGCCTTGTGGGTCTTACTCTAATTTATTTACTCGAAGTATACACTCAATTTTCTCTCGGAAATGAACAAACAGCACACACACAAAATAAACATAAAGATAAAGAGCCCCATTTCAAGTGCACAAATGGGAACAAGAAAATCAAAATAAAATATCGCACTACGCTTACCTGCAGTAAACAGTGTTAAGAACTGTCACGAGAGGCGTCCAAAGTAGCAGGCATCCAGTACCCTCGACGAAATCACCCTGCAACGTTGCCGCAGGACGAAAGAAATATATTCAATCAACTTCAAATAATGCAAACTTGAGCCATATCTAACTCGCCTACTGAATGATTACTTTAAAAAAAAACCTGATCACACGCAAAAAAAAAAGAAAAAAAAGTCCAGACAACCCTATAATTGCTAGTCTCTCTGCCGGCAACAACTTAATGACCTTATTCCGTAATATACTACTTTTAATGTTTGCGAAGCGCACGAATAATTTCTAACTGCCGAATGTCGAACTTCGGCAAATATGTAAATATTCTTGCCGAAGTAATTTGCCAGATTAAAATTGAATGTATGTCTTATTTAGACATGAGAAGAACAGCACACAAGGACGAAAACACACACAAAAAAAACACCAAAAAAGACACACTCAAGCGCCTTGTGTGTCTTGCTCTAATTCATTTACTCGAAGTATACCCTCAATTTTCTCTCGGAAATGAACGAACAACACACACACAAAATCAACATAAAAATCAAGAGCCCCATTTCAAGTGCACAAACTGGAACAAGAAAATCAAAATAAAATAGGACGAGACTATTTTGCCGGCAGCCGGCAAAATAGCCCGGGGAAAAAAATGCCGGCAGTTTTGGACGGCGCGTGTATCACTGGGGAGCTCGTCAACACATCCCCCCGCCTGCGTTCACGCCGCTTCGCGGCGACAGTCTGCGGCTGCTCATTAGAAAAATGTTGAACCAATTGGCCTACCAGTACACGCCGCTTCGCGGCGGCCCGCCGGCGGCCCAAGCCCCGCTGGGCCGCCGGAGTCCATAGCGAAGTTTCGTCGACAACATTCGTTTTATTTCTTTACTATTTTTTTTTTCAGTGTTAATCCTAAAAAAAAAAAATATGTCGTAAATATCGCCAAATGCCTCTACAAAACAAAACCAATTTTTAACAAAAAAAAAAAAAAAAAAAAGAGCACTCGGTGGATCGAACCAGGGTCCTGCTGCGTATGAGGAAAGCACCCTACCACTGAGCTATTCTGCAACTTCGAATAGCCGTGTTCACAATTCGTTTTATACGACACCCAATGGGGCACAACTGCCGGTACTTTTTTTTCTCGGGATATTCTGCCGGCTGCCGGCAGAATATCCACTTCCAATAAAATATCGGACTCCGCTTACCTGCAGTAAGCAGTGTTAAGAACTGTCACGAGATGAGTCCAAGGTAGCAGGCATCCAGTACCCTCGACGAAATCACCCGTTGCCGCAGGACGAAAGAAATATATTCAATCAACTTCAAATAATGCAAACTTGAGTTATATCGAACTCGCCTACTGAATGATCAGAGTTTTAGAAATGCCTGATCACACGCAAAGAAAATGCCAAGACAATATAATTGCTAGCCCGCTGCCTGTAACAATTTCATGACCTTATTCCGTAATATAATACTATCAATGTTTGCGAAGCGCACGAATAATAAGCTCAGTCATTTATATTCGGTATTTCAAGGTAACGTGACATTTTACCAAACTATTTATTAAACCTCGTTAAATTAAAAATTAAAAAAAAACGTTGATATTAAAAATTAGTGTTTAACACTGATTTTTACAAATATCACCGACGTTGAGAATAAATCGCGCCGGTTGGCCGGTGCCGCCAGTGAATGCCTGATCGACTACTGCTCTGCGGGGAAAAAACAAAATAAAACAAAAAACAACCACCTTATGAGATTTTCAAATATTTGATCAGATCCTCAATTTAACGTCCGACGCCACACACCAACGGCCCCAAAAAGAGAAAACCTCCTACCCCCTCACGCCTTAAACGTAGGCGACACCCGATTCAAAAGGCGTCTTGCCGCCCGGCTCGCCGAACCGCCGCTCTCCCCCTTCGTCCACCCGCACACACATACACCGCGAAAAGCTGTCATTCCTGTTCTTGCTCTTTATGAACTTCGATGGTCTAAACCGTGTCTGCGTTCGCGCCACACACTAATTTTATCGAACGATCGACGCCTTCAAACGTGCCAACATGTCCGCCTACCCTTTGTCTAAGGAAGACGAGGGTCGCCTTCCCGGGCGGTCATAACCGACGCCAACTGCCGACCGCGCAGAACATTTCCTTACCTGCATACGGTGCACACGACTTGGATCTTCGACTGAAGTCAATGCAGCGCTCTCGGTGACCTCGTAAGAAGAGACTGAGCCGAACAGAACAATAAAGAACGTTCCTGCACCGGGACGCCTCCGTCGAACGTTCTAGAAGAAACACCGTTATGCCGTCATGACCGGGCGCGTCGGCGGGGAAGGCGCGGACGCTCCCGGTCGGCCGGACAGGCGCTTTCCCACGCATGCGCGAATAATCACGTGTCATACGAGGAGACCAATTAGCGAACTCGTTTGCGCGTTCCCACAGCCAATCGCAGCGCCCAGGCTTTGGCAGTGCAAAACAGGTGCACCCTCTGGGAGGTAATACATGCCTCCTTGGTGCCCCTTCGCGGCGAACTTCACCTGGTAGCACCGCATTCTTCGTGTTTGCTGCGCCTGAGGAGGTAACAAGCGGAGCGCTTCACCCCTGGCCGGGAGGAGGGTGGTAAAGGCGGTCTGTTACCTCCTTTTAGTACCCTTTTTTCTAAGAGTGTGATGGGAAGGAAAGTAGGTAGGCACAAAAGCTACGACTTCCCGTGTTTCCACTTACTGCATCCCTCCAATCAGAGCGAGCAAAATCGTCCTCTGCTCCTCGTGCAAAGAAGTGGCGTCAGTGTCAGGCGTTCGAACGCCGGCATCGACTGATAGTTCTAGCAATGGGGCTGTCTTACCTTTTCTGCGGCTTTCGGAAATCCACCGATTCTTTACGGTCGATCTTCCATCCTTACGATCCTCACGAGACTAAAAAAAAAATACTTCGAAGATATTTCTTTGTGAGATACTCGAGGCCATCGAAGAACACGCGGAGGAATGTGTTAGCACCTCGTCAATCTCTATCCACGCCGAAGAAAAACAGTATAGACGCTTTCAGGCAGCTGTGCATGGGCGCCGCCATAACCGACCTTCAGTTTTTGTTCCGTCTTATTCCGTTCGTTCCACTTCATCATTACCACAGTAGGTCAGGTCATTGCCATTTTAGATTCTACCGCGTCTTTCTCCCCAGCATAGGCCCTTGTGGAGACTCGTCAACGCCCGCTTCAGTGGCTCGGCATCTCGGTAAGACAAGAGAAGGTCGGCTATGGCGGCTCAATTTGGCGCGCGCTGAAAGCGTCTATATGCTGTGTGCCGCACCCAGATAACTCGTAGGAGTATTTTGGCGGATAATGTTAGATTTAATCATTTTCTCGTGTAAATAATCCTTGAAACGTATGGTTATTTTGGGTATGTGTGAACAGCTTCTGAAGGAGACGATTGCACATATGAAGAAGTGTACTAAAGTAAAGTTGTTAGCTGTTTTGATCTGTCCCGTCCTTTCTTCGTTGTTGTTGATACACGACTGTGTCTTTCAAAAGATTGCTGTATCATTTTTGCTGAAACAAATTTTCACATATTTCAAACATTTCAGGAAAAAAGAGTTTTTTTTTTTCTGTGTCTTTTTCAGTTTTTCTGCTTTCACATTTTTCGGAAATTTTGCATCCCTATTTGTGGAACCCACCATGATTTTTGAGAGGTCTTCACGTACCCTTCAAGAATTTATAAGAGGTCTGAAAAGTTCGCCAGTTTCCTGAGAGGTCTTCATGTACATACCTTCAAGAAAACCTGAGGGTCAGGGATGTTTGTCAGTTTTCTAAGAGGCCTCTCGCGATTTTCCCCCGGAGCGCACGTGACCCATCAAAATACTCCTAACGGGACTGGAGGGGGAGGGGGACAGATCACGTGACCTTTCAGGATATATACGTCGGGGAAACCGCTTGGCCATTTTGCATCCGGTGGTCGCAACAAACGGTCTCTATAGACCTTTGTCCGGAAGTGCTCTTTTTAGCCTCGACCGCAAGATGCAAAAGCGAACAATAATCTCGAACCCAGACGCTCACGGCGAGGAGGGGCTGCGTCGGCCTGCGCCGCTGCTTCCCGCCGCGGGCTTCTTCGCTGGTGTGCCGACTGCCGTTTCGCCGGCATCGGTCCTGTTTACCGCGGTATGTGAGTATAGTGCCCGTAAGGTGAGAGCCGTTTGTCCAAACGCCACTTTGTCGCTGTTGGTTTACATCTAGCCGTGCCAGAAAACATCTCGCGACGAGTTGACCGCGCCGCGAGTGACGAAGAAAAAGCAAACATGGCAACGGTTTGTACGATTGCTTTGGTGGTTCCGGTGTTGCGTGTCTTCAACGTCCTCGTGAGAAGATTCCCCTGCCCTTCGAAGTTATTGCAAGCACCACGAGTGGCACGAAAGATGTGGAATCATCGTCTCAACTACAAATAAACAGGCCTTCACGAGCAACGACAAAGCCGAGCAGGCGCTCGGCACCGTTGTGTCGTCAGATGTTCTACAACGCCGAGGTATTTTCATTTATCATTTGAAATGGCTTCAAGAGTGGGGAATTAATCTATTCCGCGGATTGTTAACGCCGAGGCGAGTGCCCTCCGTTGGTTGCAGTGCCGTTGTCGCGCAAAGTGCAGAAAAAACCGGGTGGCGATGGCGGCGGTGCTCTTTGATCGCTTTGATCTTGCGCCGTCGGGTTCATGGAGTCCGGAGTAAACGTACTTACGTCCGTCTGCTGGATAGGTGTTTTGGACTACCCCAAAACTCTTTCTCACGCGCATTGTCCCTGTGAAGCTTAGTAGCTCATTACACCTCGTCGTCGACTGCGCTCATTTGACTACGACGCACGAGCCTGCCTGATGTGAATTTCACTGCCTAAGATCTTTGGTGTGCTGTAACGAGGGCTAATAAAATATCACTTCTGAACAAACGAGTCGAAGTTTCGTCTGTTATAACTGATCGCCTGTCACAATATTAATCAGTAGCGTTCCTAGACTCCGCCCCCACAGGCACCCTGCTTCGTTGCCCGATAGTAAGTGTCTCCTGGTACCTCGTAGAATTCCAGCTCCCACTTCAAGTAAGTAGCATCCTTTAGAACTGGCAATTAATAGTTTCGAACCCAGACGCTTGCAGCGTGTGTGTGTGTGTGTGTGTGTGTGGGGGGGGGGGGGGTGCGATAGACCGCGACCTTTCCCAGTACTAGCACGTTGCCGGCGTCGGTCTTGTTTACCGCCGTGTAATGTATCAGAGCAATTCGTCCGGACGGCACTGTGCCGTTGTTGGTTGTACGAACCAGAGGAAACGCAGGGTTCTTTTGGACACCCACTGCCCGTCACAATTGCCTAAGAAGCGAGTGCGGATGCGACGTCTACGGCTTCCACAAGTTTCCGTCCCATGCAGCTTCTCGGCAAGAATGGACAGCCGCACTCAGAAGAAAAAACTTCACTCCGAGCAAGTACTGAAGAGTGAGTGCCAGTGTAGCAACAATTTTTTTCTATGCGTACGTTTCGCATGCGTGATGGATACAACAGAGGTGGTCACTCCTCCGTGATCAGTCGGCAGGTCGTTTACGTCGTGTACGTACGCTAGCTACGAATGGTACCTTCGTTTCGGTTTCGGTTTAGGCTCGGCAGAGCCGCGCTGCAGCAGAAAGGCAAGTAGATCGCGAAAATCGGTCTCAAACGTGCCACGAATGTAATGTCGTATACAAGAAGCCAACAATCAAGCATGTGAAAGCTACAAGAAAGCGGTAGCGACACATTTACTACGCAATAAACCCGGACTGAAACGCGGATGTCAAGGGTCAGCAGACACCGAGAACATCTAAGACAAGAAAAGTTTTCCCTTGTTTTCTTGATCGAGATGGGTTCTCGAATGTTCACGACATCTTCCCTGTTGAAGAACGGGCCGCGGAGGCTTCTGGTGAAGACATCTTGCACGATGTGTCGGTGTATTCGGACAGCCTGCCGCATCCACCTCCCCAAAGCAACGCCGCCAACGCAGCCCCCCCCCCCCCCCCCCCCCCCCCTCCTGCCTGCCAGTTCTTTCCGCGTGGTGGCGCGAGCGTAGATAAACATGGCGGCGCCCTGGAATCGGCGCGGACACCGGTCTATAGACCTTTTCTGTTTCCTGTCGTTCTCAGTCACGTGGGTTCCGTATCTGGTATGCGGGGCGAAAAAATATTAAAACGTTTGAACCTGGAATATGCGAGAAAATATAGGTGAGGCAAATCAAGAATGTGTGACAATCACGCATTTTTCGTAAACACCTTCCAGCTTCGGAGAGAGATCAAAAAGATGTTTTACCGCATACCAGAAGTGACGATATTCAAGATGGCTGCACGCTTGTGGAAAAGGTGTATAGGCCTCCCGTCTCACGCGTGGTATTTATCTCCTAAAGCAAATCTACAGCCGAACGTGCGGATACAGGTCTATCAGCGCCGTTTCTTATGCTTATTGATCCTCCCGGCTTTAGAAGCTCGCCCAGGGAGCGAAAAATACGCTGGGGACGCCACCACGACGGCACCCGGGACGACACCGTGCTCAAAATTCACATAAAGGCCGACCTACAAAATCATTTTCCGCAGGGTAGGAAAATCCTCCTCGTCACCCTTCCCATTTCCTCCTCTCCAAATGGCATCTTGACAGCTCGGGAACTCCCTTCGTTGCTGCACCTTAGGGCAGGATAAGCCGGAAGCTCACCCCAGCTTCTCTAGTCCTAAAGATGCAGGAACAAAGGGAGTCTCCCCGCCGTCAAGATATAACTGGGAGAAGAGGAAATGCGAAGGGTGGCAAGAATTTTCCTCCCTTGCGGAATTTTTTTTTTTTTTTTTGTAGATCGGGCTTTAACGGCGGCGGGGAACTGGTTTCGTGTTCATGACTTTCGCTAAACGTGTAGCTGACACTGTAAGTGCTGAACCCGCTCGGGTTGGAGTTTTACAAACATACATATCAGGAATTTAGGCCAGCGACATTGTACATAGATAATTTTGGTGACAAAAAGCTCGCTTGCCCCTCTTTGGTCCGACCGCTTGTCCCGCAATTGAGTACACGTTGTTACCCTCTTTCGGAATTTCAACGTGCCTGTAAAGCTCAATGTGCGAGATAAACCTCCAATGACGAGTTTAGAAACTGAATTTTGGTCTATGGCTCTAAGTCATTTGGGCGTCTAAAGGATTGAAAATCTGAGGGGTTTGAAAGGCTGAAGGGTCTGGAGGGCTAAAGGATCTTAAGTGCTAAGAGGTTTGAAGAACTGAGACGGTCCCATAACACATCAGGGCTGAGGGGTTATTTTTCATATGAGCTTTAGTCAGAAGACTTACACAGAGGGTTCCAGGCATTCCACGATGATGCCAATGTAGCTTGAGTGCAAATTCGAGCTTAAGCCCTGAAAGATACGACAGCTTCTTCCAACTTTACCTATTCTAGTCACGGATGAGCGTCGCACCGTCGAGCTTCCGTGTAAGGGCGATTGTATATGTAAGAGATGCGGGAGTCTGAGCTGGCCCAGCCGTGTTCAGGTCTAAGCGGCACAAAAGCCGTCTGGTATTTCCAGTACGTTGCTGTTGAGAGAGCGAGGTTATGTGGACTTCCACATTCCCTACTGCTGCAATGTGGGAGTCGGTTTCACACTTAGCACGCCGGATGCACCCCACGGGGAGTTTTGTCCATTTTGGCTAGCACCAAACTGGACCAGCTCCGATTGCCGCTGACTGTACGTCAGAGCCTCCTTCTACCAATCGTGCTGCGATGCCCTTCTACAACAAAGTGAGGACCTAACTCTCGAGGCAAGGTCACCTCACAATTTATGAACATGCACACAGCAAACATGTCAAGATATACCCGTACTTCGTGCGCCTGGCCCATCACATCTCACCTGAACTTCCACGACATCCGAGGTTCTCGATGACGGCTACGCTGTCCACAGTGACAGGACCTCGAAAAATTTGGTATTATCTTAACCAGAGGTACTAAAACGCTGCACTACGGCACTCCGATTTTCTTGTGAGCACTATCGTCGCATAAAGCTCGACCGAAATTGCTGTCACGGACTGTTGAACATCACTGGAAGTCGCAAGACCATTTCCCGCGATTAGGGGGCAACAATGATTTATAGCGCCAAGATGTATTCACGCAACACTGAAGCGTGGCTTATTAATGGTGTATTCGCACGACGGAGTTTCTCCGAGAGAGAATTAAACATCCTCGCAGTGTTGAAGTCACGTGCCACGCGCCACCGATGTTCGCTAATCCCCCGAGCTCGCGGGGAGCCGAGGTCCACAGCATTGAGGTCTGGGGTGCCTTTCCTTTTTCTTTGCAGCCTTTCGTTCGATGAGCCCCCGAATGCTGCCAACACGTCCACGAAAGTAGATTCCGCCGACTCCACTGCATGTGATTCCATCGTGCAAATGCTCGTGAAGGGAATTTAGCCTTCTTAATTTATTTACATATTTACAAATGCTCTATAGTCTGCTTGCCATCTGGGAATGTTCCGTGACCGTGATGGTGTCGGCTTCAGGAGGTGCGTGCCGGTTCCTGCTGCCGATCCTTCTGCCTCTCGTCGTCGTCTTCGCTGCTGCTCCGCTAGCCGCTACACTCGCTTGGGTTTTCTGCACAACCTCCTCCTCCTCGCAGCTCTATGACTTACTACCGGGTTTTCTCCGGAGATAAACTACCAATATAGCCACCTTCAAAGTATCTTGTCTTCTCGATTAATCTTTTAGGCCATGTTGTCGGCATGTTGTTCAGCACTGGATCTATTCAATGCCTCATTCATATGCCTCCAGCACAAAACGGTGGCCGAATGGGCTAGCGCCACGCTAACGCATACCAGCTCGGAGCCCATGGAGCGAAAGCTCGCGCTGCAGAACTCAGAGACCCTGGGCTTAATCCCCACCTCTGCCCGTTTCGATCTGGATGAGCACCGTACCGGCGTGCGGTCGTGTATCACTACTGCGTGGTGCACGTTAAAGACCCCAGGCTAGCGGTTGTACCGCACTGGCTTAAATTGCTCATCTACAGAGAGACAAGTCGCCCGTTGAGGCAGACTAAGTCCAGGCTGTATAAAACATACACACAAACCCCGATTCACGATACAGCCACTGCAAAGGAGGAGATCTCAAATTTAATGTGAAGTCGGTAACCCTTTACCTGGGTGTGGAATATCTCGCACGAGGATCTGAAAAAACAAAAAGCAAAAAGAAAACGAGCGCACCGCAGAAACAACACACGAGGGCAGTCTTTTCATTGTCCAGACATTTAATGCCTCACGAAAGAGTGGGGGGAGGAGGAAATCGGGGAATGGGGCGGGGATAAAGTGGTTGGTGATGCAATACATGGGGATGGGCTCTTCCCACATATACTGAAGTTTATAATACATGCTGTTCCTTCCGAGTGTGTATATATAGCGATTTATTTATAGTATTTATATAATAGACAAAAAAAAATTAAAGTCCGTACTCGGTAGTCTCATGTCGATTTTTTTTTTCACTCGCTTTTTTTCATTCCCTTCGAGAAACGACTTGTGCTTGGTAGCGGCTTTTTTGTTTGTTTTTGTTTTACTTGAATGATCTTCAAAGCAAAACCGACACACACACACATGCGCACATACATACGCTCACGCACGCGTACATACACACACACACACACATACAAGGGTCTCTTCTCTACCTGGCGCCGTTATTTTTGTTGTTGTTTGTTGTATTTTTTTTTCGGCTTGGAACTTGCTGCTGCTTGCCCGAGCAAACGTGTCAAACCACACTCGTCAAACTCCGAAATACTGGAACGCTTTGCTATCTCTCGCTCTCCCTGGCTTTAGCCAGGAATACCCGGAATCCTCATTAAAATATAAGGAGAAATCCTTAGGAACCTAGGCACGCAGTCTCTGCAGCTTGTTCAAACACCTTTTTTTCTTTTTGGCCCATTCGTGTGGCAACAAAGACCCGTTTTTTTTTCTTTCTTTATTATTTTTGTAGAAAGACGACTCAAACTTCGCGTCAGTTACTACCGCCGTAGGCAATCATTTTCTTTTTCAGATTTCTTTATCTCGCGTTTTCTTCACTATAAGCCCGTTGATAACCATTCTCTTCCTTATAGACCCACCCAGGCCTGACGTCTCGCGGCTGCGGCGGCGCTGCTGTCGGGCACGACGGATGGCGCATACACTTTACGTGACACTGGTTTCTGCGCTTGCGCACTGGCCAAATCTGGCGTGGCCGAACGCGGGCTTCTTTCTGAACAGCGAGGTGGTCTATAGTCTCGAATATCTGCTAAAACAAAATAATATTAATAAAAAAAAACACTATCTTATTTTTTTTTATTTATCGTCGGGCCGTTGCGACGGCGAGAGGGGTTGCTCATCCTGAGATTTGAAGGCAAAAGAAGGTACCGTCTGAAGTCGTCGTACGTTTACTCAATCTCCTCCTTTGTCATACCCTTTTTTTTTCTCTCTCTCTCTCTCTCACTCGCTCACCAGCTTTCTTTCTAAAAGCAGAAGAAAAAAGAAAGAAGCCCTCTTCCCCCCTTTCAGGAGCCCGCGTCGGGGAGGTCAAAAAGGCCAAGCATCAATATCGCTGAAAGGCTTCTTTGTCGTCGTTATCGCACGTACACGGCAGCAAGGAAAATAATTCTTTTACGAAACAATTCAGAAGGCATCTACACATTCTAAGGCGACTCGCTCTTCTTTTAAAAGGCGGAACAGACGCCTTATCTCTCTTCGTTCTCTTTTTTTTTTGTGCTTATTTTATTGGTTATTGTACGACTCAAAAAATCATCATCACACCTACAGCGGCTCTTTTCTTTCTTCGTTTTTGTTCCCTCCTCGCGTAGGCTCTTTCGCGCAGCAAAGTCCTTTCCTTGTCTACCTAACACTCGTCAACGCAGCTTGAAAGACGTAGATGAAGTCAAAATAAAACGTGACAACAAAGAAAAAAAAAAGAAAAAAAGTCAGATGTACGATGATGTATAAGAGGTCAAAACCGCTACCAACATACTCAGAACTAAAGATACTAAAAAAAAAAAAAAAAAGGAGGGGCTAGAAGGGGGAATTATCCTAGCTTGTCCTAATGACACATCATCATCTTCAACAGTCCGATGACTTCTCATTCTTCTTCGTTCTCTCTCATCATCATGACCACCAGACCATCATCATAATCTCTCTCTCTCTCCGATGAACTTTCACCGTCGGCACGCTTTCCAAAATGCACACCCCCCGGTATTTTCTTCTTCTGCTTCTTCACCAGATGTGGTGGCGTTTGAAGGGAAATAGTTATGCGAGGGGACTGACTAAGATGAACCTTATGTCACGGTTTTTGTTTGATTTTTTTTTTTTGTTTTGTTTTGCAGTTTTGTCTTTAGCCCCGCCAACAACGGTCGACACCCCACCGCTTGCCGTAAAAACAAACAAACAAGAAACAGAAATAAACAGCAAGCCACACCCCCTACACACTCGTGTGCCTCGTCCGCTCAATCTCGGTACTTCAAACTCTCTCTCTCTCTCCTTTGTAGGGTATAAATCTCTTCTCAGACAATTCGGTCCTCGTCTTGCAACACTGTCGACGTCAGCGCCATCCTATAAAACGGCAACATCGCTTCCGACGCGACAGCGTCACGACTCCAAAAGGCTTTTTTTTTTTTCTTCTTCTGCGCCCTCGAAAAGGCAGCATACAAAAACAAAGACTAAGATAGCAACACATAATGAATGGGAAATTAAGAGATCAAAGTGAAAAAAAAAAAAATATGCAATAGCGACACAAAAACAGCGCAAGACGCAACAATCTCACCATTATGTAAAAAGCACGTAAAACACAACGTGAAAAAAAAAAAAAGACGGCGAAACAATAAAGTCAAACACAAACACGAGTCCGCACTTTGTTGAAGTCCTTGGTAAAAAATTGTCCTAAGCTTTAGTAGTATTAGTAGTAGTAGTGGTAGTAGTAGTAGGTGTTGTTGTTGCTTGCTTGTAGCGCGTCTTGTGTTTTTCTTTTTTTTTTTTTTTGCGTCCCGACCCCGCTGTTCAGAGTCGCACCGACACTTTTCCTCACTTTCCAGGATAACGCAGGAGGGGGCGACGCACCGATTTTCTGGGCGTCGTTCTTCTCATCCAACTTGGTCACGTGACTGCGACGTGACGTCGCCGCACACACACACACACGCACGGTCGGTCTCCTAGGCCAGACGCCAGGCTCCCTTGCGGCGGCTGCTGCTGCTTCTCTGCCGGCCCGCACCTTGAGCGAGTCGGAGGGGGCGCATCGCGTTTCACAAAAGCTTCACCCTGATCTGCAAAGACACGAGAGAGAGAGAAAAAAAGGGAACCGGGATTAAGTCTCTGCTGTCTGTTACTACAACACGAGTTAACAAAAGCTGACACAGTGGCATGTACACAGTACCGTTTGTCAACACCATTCACATTACCGTTTGTCAGTACTGCTCACAGAGTATACTGTTAAACCGTACCGTTTACACCGCACCGTTCA
This sequence comes from Ixodes persulcatus, assembly GCA_013358835.2. Lineage (NCBI taxonomy): Eukaryota > Metazoa > Arthropoda > Arachnida > Ixodida > Ixodidae > Ixodes > Ixodes persulcatus. Next base: position 333,850 of record JABSTQ010011515.1, read on the forward strand.
CACGGCATCGTTTGTCAGTACTGTTCATACCACGCACCGTTCACGCAATACCGTTCACATAGTAGGGATGAGTTTTAGTAGATCGTTCCGATCACGATACGCGATAACGATACGACGCATGCCCCAAGGCGTCCGCCGAGTATAGAATACCGTTATCGGAACGATCCACTAAAACTCCATAGTAACCGTTGTGTCAGCACCGTTCACACAGTACCGTTTGTTCACGCAATAGGGAGTTTTAGTAGATCGTTCCCATGACTCCGAAAACGAGGCCCGAAACTCCGCCGCCTCCTTTGCCCATGCGTCGTATCGTTATCGGGGGGTATCGGAACCATTTGCTAAAACTCTCTAGTACTGTTCAGACAATACCACTCGTCAGTACCGTACACACAGTAACGTCCGCAGAGCATTGTTCACACCATACCGTTGACACAGTACCTCCTGCTTGCGTTGCGTTATGTTAAACCTAGTTTAGCAAACCACGTTTGAGGGTGAGCGATTGCGTTGCGCTTACTTGTAACCACTCACAACGAGGAAGCCCGCTGGCCCCATCCACCAGATAGCTTAGGAAAACTTTTGATTTCCGCATAACTATGGTCGGTGACAGAATAGAAAGATGTACCGCCTCTAGCGCGAGCTTGCTGCCTTCGATAACACTTCGTCGTACGCGCGGCCAAAGCTCGGCCGAAGCAAACGAACGCGTGCCGGAGCCGGCGCTATGAAACGATTCTTAACGTGTCACCGACCTTTTCTTTAAATAAATATATATATATATATATATGCCCTTAGATGTGGTTATAGCTGTGTGCGCGACTGCTGATTGCGTGCTGATGGGGAGCTTCCAATTATTTTTGCAACGTGCATTCCACACAATCAAGATTGGCTCTCTTAGCAGCTTATTGATGTGAGCTCGTCCTGAGCATGCGCTCTAGACAGGGCCCTCAACTATGGCATCCAGTAAATTCACACACCAATCGCCTCCACGAGGCGTTGACGTCACGCGCTCATCCGGCCAATCGAAATGTTCGGAACGTGCTACAATAGGCACGCCTCTTTCCCGAAGGAACTTTTCGACCAAGGATAACGGCCGTCCACAAATTGTCCCACGGTTCGCGGCTTGCGAGCCATTAAAATCGTCCCTACACTAAAGTAAAAAACAAAACAATGTCGTGCGCGCTTAGACAAACACGCTCCACGCGCTGGGCCAAGTGACGCTGCCAAAATTAATGGCCGGTCGCCACGGCTGACAAAACCGACAGCTGGTTCAATCTTCCTCATTACTCCCCCCCCCCCCCCCCCCCTCCCTCTCCATACATCACCGCAACTATACTCCGCTTCATCTTGCGTTGGACTGCGACGGACGTCATAAGCCGTCCCAGTCAATCCATCCCGGTCAAAACGTATCACGTAACTCCCTAAGGTCACGTGACACTCGCACGGCGGTGGATTGGCTCCTGGCGTCCGGTGCGGTCCACCGTAACGTACAACGGAGTATAGGCCTAAAGTGACGTCGGTACTCGTCACTCCATCATAGCCCCACCCTTTCGCCGCCTTTCTTTGTTTTTCTAATAGTTTTGTCTAGAACTTTCATCAGTGCGCTAAAAGAAGCCTTCGTATAAATAGATCGCTCGTAATGGAATTTTGGGCGCAGTCGTGGTTACTCGTTCCATAGATCTAAAGCTACCAGGTAACGGCCAACCCTGGCCTACTTGTGGCCATGGAGTCACCGGATCCTGGGGAAAGTAGCGCCATTGCCTTCCCCGCTTGCTAGCCGGACACGAACCGACGCTAACACACACAGACGACCGAAACGTCGCCATGGGATTGGCTAATGATCGGCCTCTGTGGCCACGGCAATCGCCATTTCGGTAGCTTGGGATTTTCGAAGCTCCGAAAAGGTCGTTTCGAACCAGCCGCACCAATATCGCTATAGGCAGCGTCGTCGTTCTGAAAGCGCCCCTCGCCAATAGGAGCGTCTTTGTCGCTGCGTATGCAATCAATTCATTGATTATGCCCATCACTCAATTTTACCGCGCGCAACCACACTCAATCTTCGCTTTTTTTTTGTTTTTTTTTTTCACACATCTGGCACGCCCCAGCGGAGGACTGAGGATTAATTGGGACCACCTGGGGATCTTTTGACGTGCAACCGAAAGCTCGGTTACACGGCGCCTCCTCCGCAATAAGCCTCCGTCAGATTGCAGGCACCTCGGCCGGGATTCGAACCCGCCACATGGGGACGGACGGGCACCGTAAGAGGGCGCTACCGCAACTTCTCGACGCTAATAAGGGTGAGCATAGCCTTCTTGAGTGACTCGGAATATGGAATAAGTCCGAGAATGACGACAGACGTCGAGCTGTCGCTGGAACGGTCCGATGTCGGTTATATCTACAGGTCAGGGGCAAGACTTCTAAAAAAACACCCGCTGGGACGCTGACGGTAAAGTGCGCATAGTGAGGTCATTTGCCACGAATCCTCAAAAAAAAGGACAGCTCCCAGACTGGGAGAGGAGTGATAAGTGGCTGCCTATCCACGCGTAGTAAAAAAAAAAAAAAAAAAAAAAAAAAGAAGGAACACACAGAAAAAAAGGTGTATAGAAAGAACAAGCGCACGCCAGGGAGAATCTCAGCGACGAAACAAGGCGTCAAACTGGATCTTCACGACTAGCCTTTATCTTCCCGCGAGCAACAATATCATAACAACAAGCGCAGGCGCCACTCGTCTCATAACAACGGGAGACCGGCACGGTGGCGATAGTCGTGAAGCAAAAATCGTGCATAAGACCCCCCCCCCCCCTCATCGTACAAGGCCAGCTTGCCCTTTTCTTTTCCATCTTGCTTTTTCACTAAACAACGAGCGAAATGCACCGCGCAAGCAAATAGCGAAACAAGGCTCGCCATTTTGCGAGGTCGTGCTCTGCTCGGAAGCTCCCCACCGTGCAGGAGAGAAGGCGACCAGAAAAGGTTAACCCCCCCCCCCCTCCCTCTCTCTTTCTCCGTGATTGACGGGCGACGGACCAGTGCGGGCACTTCGCGCTACCCTTCCCTCTGGACATCAAACCGGCCCCAAAGAAACCACCAACAAAAACAGAAACAAAAAATCGCTCTAAAAAAAAAAAAAAGAACGAGAAATGAGAATACAGTATTCATAAAGACAATAATAACCATAATAAAAGGTGCAAGTTTCAACCCCAGCAAGACCGGTGTGAAAAAAAAAAAAAAAAAAACCGCTCCCAATAATGCTAAAAAAATAAAAAAGCACATAAAATACAACAACCGGTTGTAAGCACAAACGACAAATGTCTAAAGCCCCAAGACCGCAAATACAGCCTAAACATAAAATTATGGAAAAGAAAGACCAACAAAAAAGCAAAAAAAACAAATGTAGCTGTTTCTCTTTTTAGACTTGTTCGTTTGGAAAGGGAAGGCCCTTCGCTATGTGCACTCTTGCTCTTTTGTCTTGAAGTTTCGTGCTTTTTTCGTTTATCGTTCCCTTCTTTGTGCTTTTGCTCCGTTCAGCTCAGCTCTCTCCCTCTCTGTCCGTGTGAAGGACGTCGTAGAACACCCTCGACGAGAAAACGCGAGACATTGGGACGAGACGGGGCACTCCAACGGAGTTTGGACACTTTCGTCTTCCAGCTACCACCAACGGTCGCGGCGACAAAGCCAACCGTCTTTGGATTTGTTTCCGGACTTGTCTCTGGACATGTTTCCGAATTTGTCTTCTTGCACCGACGTCTGGAGCGGGGGGTTGATTGTCCTCCCAAATTGGACTAGGGATGTGTCGTCCGACTGACGTTTGGATTGATCTTTGATTAGCCCTTCGGATTGGTCTGGGACCGCCTGTCTCGAGCGCACTTTCCATTCGTTTTGTTGGGACGAAGAACTAGCTCGACATTTGTCTTTGGATAAGGCGTTTTTTAAGGTTCGGTTTCGAATCGATTGGTGAACTTTTCTGTGGATGGAGCTTTCTATTACTGTCTTTCCCCATACAGTAGCCGCAGTTACACGGCTTATTAGATTCATTGTATGCGTTCCTTGAACTGAAATTTAGATAGGTTCGCGAACTTGTCCTTCCAATCTTGACCGCGTCCCCAGTCAGTCTAATATGTTGTGTGTTTTAAAGTAATCACGTGAGAAGGTACCCGACCACTTCATAGTCCCGATTAAACGCCACTACACAATTATTTATGTTCACCGGTACACGGCTACGCTGAGTGGGGGGCATTCCGCGAAATATTAATCGCAGTATTACCGACGAAATAGTGGTCACGTGATCTAATTTACACAATTTCGGATCACTTCCCGCAATATGGAAGACATATAAAATGATTACCAACATTTACACAATATATAAACAAGCATATGTTTGCTTTTAGAGATTTAAAGGCTTTTGAAACCCATATATGCCACAAATATTGCCTTCCTCCTCCGCAAGTATGCAACAGCTCGTTTTCCACCTTCCATTTCTGTCTACATCATTGACTAAAACTGAACCGATCTCGCGACTCCGGGTACAAGTTGTATATATTTACGAATCGACTTGGGTCACTCGTTTGCACCGCGCTATAACAACTCCCTTTACGCCCTAAGCTGACAGTGCGGTAAAAACTACGTGCTCGGTTTTTTTTTTTCATTTTGCTAACCTTAAAGCTTTATGTGCTGAATTAGGCGAATTGTATGAGCATTTAAAATCGGTAAACTGCTATTTTATCCAAACGTTCAGGTTCAAAAGCGTAAAAGAAAGTTGTTGTTCTTTCAATCAAATATCGTAAGAACTACTTCGCGCAGCGGATTAACTATGAACAAATCCTTTTTTTCCTTTTGTTTAGATGAAGACGTTTATGGTAATCAACAGGATAAGAACGGAAGAGCGTTTCTATCGAATGCTCGGCCTCCACAACTGGCCTTCCGTCGTGCGTTAGCTACGCTTGCAAACTCGCAACTTACAAGACGCCGTAAAAAACAAAACAAAAAAAAAAAACTTTTTTTTTCGTTGTTATTTTGGTAGCGAGTGACTAAAGCGCCCTTTCAGGAACGTGTGCATGTTACACCACTCAGCAGCTATTAGCTGCCCCTGCTACGTTTATGGACACTTTTTTCCTGAACACTGCATCCTTCACTCCCAACGCTGCTGCCTATGTCACGGTTAGGAGACGGCGAAATCGTCCCACCGTGGGCGAATGAACACATATGTACAAAACCATTTCATTTAATAATACGAAGACGTCTAGCAGTTTTCAGAAACGCATGCATGTTTGAGTATTCGATAGTACCTTAGCTGCCCTCGGTATACGTATATGGACACTTTTCTTCGAGAGCACTGCATTCTTCATCCCCAAAGTTCAGACCCGACTCACCGGGGCAAACAAAAACCATCATCGCAGAACCGCGCCGGTCATAGTCACAGCCAGAGCACGGCGGTTCCTTTAACCGGAGACCGCCGTAACTGACGCTGCTGACCAGTGTGGTTAGGAGACGGCAATATCGCTCTTCTAATGTGGGCGGCCCACGCGCAAATGCCTGTCGCATCAAAATATTTTATGAGATCCATCCGTTCGGAGCAGCAGAAGAAGCGTGGCGGCGGCCGAATGGCCTTTCCCGGATGTTTGTTCCGAACGCAGGGGATGCGCCCCTTCGGTTCCGTTACCGTCCATTTCGCGCCGGCGGCAGTTATAGTATTGCCGGCGGGATAGAAAGGAAAAAACGAAAAACGGACTGGGGAGGTGGGGGGGACATGCTTCACAGCGCACCTAATGATACCTTCCTGCGAGAAGAGTTGTGCGCGTGCGTGAGCTCGTCGCCCACCTGGCGGAGGGGGCTCGCATGTGCTTCGGAAGGCACGCGAACAGAGGAATGCGGACCGCGAATTCGTCTGCGTCTTGCACAGGGGTTGGGATGATGTCAGAACGCCATGCTCTTATTGGCTAACTAAAAAAAAAAAAAAGCAGTTGGTAGATTTTTAGGTTATCTAGCATTGAGTTCTACCCACTATCCTTCCAATCAAAGCCAATCAGAACTCAGCGTCGGTCTGAGGTCACCGCAACCCCTGCCCAAAAAGCAGACGACCTGATTTCGGCATGGCAGACGACACAAAAGTGTCGTCTGCTATCCGGCTGAAAGAGCAAGAAACACAAGTTTCGCCTATGCTAATTTTCACCGCAAGAAAAAAGAAAAAAAAAGAACGTTTTGCGCATTGTTTGTATATTGCGCGAAAGAGGTATTACAAGATTCGGTTGTCAAAAGAGGAGGAGGCGATTCTTTTGGAGTTGGAAACGTGTAGGTATTGATAAGATGACACATATCCAATCTGAAATACACCTATATATATCTTGATTCTCCACATAAAGGAGGAAAGTAGTAATGGTACGCGAGGAGCCGGACTTTTCTTTATTACGGTTATTGAGGTGAAAACGAGTGTAGGGATGTCGCGAACGTTTTGACAAACTTGAGGTTCGACTGGTTCGCGAACCTTCGACCTTTTGGCAAAATTCGATAAAGTTCGGCTTTATAACGAAGTTGCCCGACAACTAAAAAAAAAAAAATCGTATACTGACAAAATTAATGCGTAAATTAAGACTGTTTCTTGTATACCCTATAAAATGATTACCAACATATACGCAATATAGAAAGAAACAAGCATATGTTTGCTTTAAAAGGTTTAAAGGATTTTGAAAACCATATTCGCAACAAATATTGCCTTCCTCCTCCGCCAGTATGCAACAGCTTGTCTTCGATATCCACGCATGCGCAATATAGTCTAACTTTTCTCGAACTTCGGGATAAGAGTTCGAAGAAAGTCGAAACCTAGTCGAACTCGTACCCTAGCCCTCCGAGTGTTCGCAGACTCGTGAAGACATAGCACCACGATATCATCAATAATAAAGAAACGAATGACCTAACTCAACGAAATAAAGAACCGGGAAAAGCAAAGGTGCAGGAGAGCGTACTACTGCCGCACCAAATCTTGCAAGTAGTTGTATGAACAAAGAAACGCGGCAACGAAGCTCTCAACACCAAGAACTCCACAACCCACTAAGTCCCGCGAAAAATAATAATAATAAAAAAAAAGAAAACCCTTACGACGCGGTACTACTACCATCAGCCTGCCTGCCTGCCTGCCTCCCCCCCCCCCCTTTCCCCCCTTTGTTGTTGGTGTTTTTGTTTTTCCTACTCGAACTCCTAGCACCGTTCCTTGTGCGGAAGCAAAACCTTCGCCGCTGAGAGGATCGGCCGAATCAGCGAAAACGCCGCAACTCAGCCAAACAGAAAGAGATTGGGCGATAAGTGTCGGTAGTACAGCGCGCGAGCAAAACAGCCCGAGCGCAACGAAAGCAGCAAGGCCAAAGTCAAAGTGAGAAAAAAACAAGACCGTCCTTCCCCTCCAAGAACCAGTGCCCCTTCACTTCCCGCGACGATAGTGCGCGCTGCCACCGAGAGATGGCGCCACCGAGTGCCGAGGCGCAGTCCAGCGATTCGACTAGGCTACCAGAGTGCGGCGAACGACAGTGAACGCAGTTCCCCCCCACGCTTCCGGGTTTTGATTCCACGTAACCTCTCTCTCCCCATTTTATTTGTTTGCTTTTAGAAAACTCGATCGTCGTGTTCGCTCCCCCCCCCCCCCCTTTCCCCCCTATCTGCAGGGGGTAGGCCGGTACGAGATACAGCGAAGCGGTTGTCAAAAATTCTCAAACCCAGCACGGGGTCGAGCGAGGCAGAAAGCAGAAGTATGTCTGGGACTGAATATCACTCGACAAGATCCGGCCGGATCGGATGAGGCCGAATAGATCAGATGACGTCAGATCGGATCAAGCCGGACCGCAATCAGCCGATCCTGATTCAGTCGTCCCCGATCTTTTTCACAGTCATATTTCGACACAGATCATCTATCAAAGCGACAAAAGACACACGTTCTATCGTTTTATCGCCCGTCTGCCACGATGGGGGCACCCGTGTACGAGTGCATGAACGCACACCAGCTCGGAGCACGTGCAGCAAAAGCTCGCGCAGCTGAACGCGGGGATCCGGGGGTTCAATCCTCACCCCATCCCGCTTCGATCCGGATGTGCATCGTACCGGCGTCCGGACGGGCATCACTGGTGATTGGTGCTAGTTAAAGGAGCTGTGCAACGATATTCAATTGGAATGTTTTCCACTTTACACGAGCTTACTGGCACTAGTGGGACTCAAGGATACTCGCACGCAATGCCACTGGCCGAGAAGCTCCTTTGTTGCGGTGTAATTTCAGAGACAAAAGCGATCATTTTCATTCAATCTCTCCTTTGCAAAATTTGATGACGTAACGTGGGGATCGCAGTACACCCATATGACGATATTTGAATGCGGTTCATAGATTGGACCCGAGCATTGCGTGGGCACTCGATTTGGGCTCGTGATAATTGATAGCTCGAGAAGCATTCGGGTAGTGGCCCGTGTCCAATCGCTGCAACGACGACAATAGCCGAGCCATAACAATGTCTGGAACCCAGCGCGTGTCCTGTGCTTCTCCAACCCCAGCGCGTGGCTATGATCAACATTGGCGGCATATAATCGGCTCCAGATCACGTGGCCGCTTGTTCTGGCTGCGAGTTGAGGGCGTGAACGCTGCTCGTTTTTCTTTAATTTTTTTTCTGGAACTTCTATTGCGTGGGGTGAAAAACGAACGCGTGTTTCATAGGTCATTAACGTCAGGGATCCGTTCTAAGCGGTATTTGCGCATAGTAAAAAAATTGTTGCATAGACCCTTTAAAGGGGCTGTGCAACAATTTTCAGACTTTGGCCAATTAACTACGAAAATTAATCTGCGTCACCTATGGAACGAAAAGCAGAAAACCGTACTTTCTTGCGAGCGCTAGTTCTTATTAAAAAAAAAAAATGAAACAAATCGAAGGTTAAAGTGCCTCTCCACTCTCCACGTCGCCTTTCGAGTGACGTACTCTGGGGGATCACGTGGTTTCCCCTTGGGTTCTTTCTTCAGAGACCCCAGCCGCTTCCTCCGCGATCGTCGACTTTGAAAGGATTAGCCTCGTCGGAGGTCGCGGCGAGCGATCGACACAAAGGACCGTTCGCCACGGGGCTGACGGCGAGTGTAGCAGCGGAGGGGGACAGGGTTTGTTGACCTCCGCGTACCCCCAGAGATGGTGTCATTTTGGTTCCCGTAACCCCCGACAGGCGGCTGCGGATCGGCAAATAATTCGTTTTTTGCTTCGCGCTTACGCAGCAGAATAGCAGTTTTTCGGGGAAAGATGATGCGTTTTTGGTCACTTGGATTTGCATAAACAATATAAAAAATGCAAACTGCCAATTCTTTCAACATTAAAATCGTTGCACTGCCCCTTTAAAGACCCCAGGCTACCAGAGGTACTGCACTGGCTAATGTTCTCATCTACAGCTGAGCCACCAAACCGCCCACCGGGGCTGGCTTCCCGCATTGGACACACACACAAGCACAACACAATTACATTTTACTTGCAAAAAACAAAAAAACAAAAAACAAATTCTGTTTGTGCTCACTAGCCGAGTGCCGTTCGAGACTGGTTTATCGTCTTCCTTTTGTCACTATACATTTCGATTCAGGACGCAATTTTTTGTACAGAAGCACGAAAGAGAAATCTCGAAGTCACCCGTACTTCGTTTATCACACACACGCGCACGCGCGCGCGCGCGCGCACACACACACACACACACACACACACACACACACACACACACACACACACACACACACACACACACACACACACACAATTATAGTAGTGAGAGTACTAGGAAATTGAATAGCCCGAGTAGTGGCGGGAACGATATAACTCTAGCCCCAATATGATCGAAGGCTCAGACAGAAACAAACACGCATAAAAAGAGCACGAAATAGGTTCTATTTCTGGATACTCGGCTTTATAGCGGAGACGCAGTAAAGCCTTCCATAATCGCTGATAACGGGACCAGACAAGGGGAGAGGCATAGCGAAAACGAGAGAGAGAGAGAGAGAGAGGATAACGTTGCAGCAGGAGTGTTTTCCATTCTGTCGTATATACGGCAGGCTCGGTCGATGCAGCAAGGCCGCGTCCGGAGATTAAGCTAGTTTATTGAATCGCCAACGACCGCAAGGTAGATAAAAAGAAAAGAAAAAGAGAGGAACCGAAAAGCAGACAGCGCTCTCTCGTCCAATCTCCAAAGCCGCGTCGACGGCTGCCAAGGGCGCTCCATGTTGCCTTCAAACTTGACGCAATGGGAGTCGTTCCGCTAGGTGTCTAACTGCCAACAACAATCGAAAAAAGACAACAAAAAAAAAGCGAGAAAAGAGACCGTAAGCTGGAAGGTGCCAATGAACGATGGCTGGCACTGGCTCCGAGAATACAAATCCGTCGAATTAAAACTGGGTGCCCGCAGCGGGGATCGTGTCCGAATGTGCAAGTAAAAAAAAAAAAAAAAAAAAAAAAAAAAAGGTTCAATGTCTTACTGCCGATATTTTAGCACGTAGCAGTTGGACGCTCGTTAAAGGGACAATGAAGGCAATTTCGGATATTTGTTTGGCGATTGAACTGGGTTCCAGGCACGTCTCAGGCCACGTTACCCAAATTTCAGCCGAAACCGGCGCTTGTGTGCCGCGCAAATCAATTAAACAGACGCGGTAATAATCGCACCGGGATCGACTGGGGCGACGCCCCTAGAGTTGCGGGAGAAGCCAGGAGAAGCGGAGCTCACGTGACTGATGCGGGGTCAACAAGCGCGACGTCACAAGAGACGCGTCAGCGATTGGTCGAAACGAGAAACGTGCAATCGGTCACGTTTTGGTTCGCGACTTTTAGGAATACTGTTCTAATTTCCGCTTGAATAACCACGAAAAGTATAAATCGGACCGGAAATGATTACTAAACCATAAATAAAGCAGCATAATTGCTTTTTCTTTGCTACGCTGGACGCGAAACGGGCAACGAGCAACTATAGACAAACAAAATAAAATAAAAAAAGAACACGGTACTCGAAGGATTCTGCAACATGGTAGCTGTAGATGGCTGTTCTAACGGTCGACTGAAGACCAGTATTCGTTCGGGCGACGCTAGTTTTCACGTGTGGGTTGCTGTTCGTGTTCTTTGACGATGAAAAGAGGACGTCCGCGGAGGAACCGGATCCCGGAACGGCCGGATCGCTACCGCTTTCCCCTCGGCATCTCCCTCGCGTCCGTCCTTCGGCGTGCGGGCCGCTCATTGCCGGCTGGGCGGTCTCCGTCGGGTCCGCCACACACGTACTCCCGTTCCGTTGGTGTTCGGTCAGTGAACGGAAGCTCGAACTCGCTCGCGAGAGCGGCATTGCCGTCCATGTTGACAGATTCGGCGAAACGACCGCGCCACCGCGCTGCTATAACCCACCGCGGTTACCAGAGTCTCGATCTCCTAAATACTACCGATACCGACTATTCACTTTTTTAAAAGGTTAAAAAGCGCGAAGAAAACAAGGACAATATAGACACAAAGACGACAGGACGGGCGCTAACTCACAACTGATTTTATTAGAAAAAACATTGTCACTTTTATACACAAGATCAAATGCCACACCCACACTGCAACCAATCACCACTCTCACAAGCAGCCATCTAGAAACATTACTTCTTTCTGGAGCAAAAAGAGGGAAGGCATGCTTATGCAGTTGTCATCTGAACGATGACAACTGCATAAGCATGGACTATTCACACTTGACGTCACTCCTACGTCACCTCCGTTTTCGGAGGCCCAGAAACGAGAATGGAGATTGTTCAGTTTCGATTTCTTTACTTCTTTCGTAGGCACAAAAATACGCGTCACAAATGTCTCCAAAAAATTGGGCACCATGCTATGTTCCCAAGAAGCATAAAAACACCATTAAAAAAAAGTAAATAAAATCGTCTTCATTGTCCCTTTAACGCAAGCCTCGCTTCAACGTTTATTTTCGCGAGGAAGCCCAAACATACATCGGCCTGTTATTGAAAAGTACCGTTAACTTAACTCTGCAAAACAACTTATCCCACTTCAATTGTTTTCATATAGCTCAGATAGTGGCCCGCTCTGGTCATAACTTGTTTACGAGAAAAAAAGTTAGCTCTCCCCCAAAAAAGTGAACAGTCCGCAATTGATTTGTTTCTGTTTACATTCTCACAGATTACTACAGTCAGCGATACATTAAGAAACACAGGGCGCGACTTCGGCGTTCATATCGGTGAATAACGCAATCTCATTGACAAAGAAGCGATGTCGAGCTGTTCGTGACCCTTCACGCCCCACCCCCACGTTACCTAAGTTGTCGGTTGTTTAGAAGCGCATATCATCCCGACGAAAAGTGTCGAGTCACTCACAGGGCTGTGTACGTAAGCCCGGCGTCCGAGATTTCGCGGGCGCGAAACTGCGCACGTTCATAATCCGTCCACATCCCAGGAAGAAAGATGGCAGCCCGCGTGATGCCTTCTGGGCGCCGCCATCTTGAATTTCCAGGCTGTGGAAAGCAGTCTGAGCTTGCGAGTAAACTATCTTTTAACAAACACCGTACGCCGCGCACGCGTTCACAGAGCACAGTGACGCAGTAATAGCACCGCCCCCGATCGTATACCGTAATGATGTCGTTTCATTAATCTCAATTCGATTCGACGTGTGTGGTCGAAGTCGAGACCCTCCATCACGATTTCGAAAGGGCCGTCCGCGCTCCTCTTTGAACGAACGCGAGCGAGAGGACGCGTGCGATTACATTATCCATTACGGACGGCGCTTTAACCCTTCAAAGCCCGATTCATTTCCAGACGAAGTGTAGGTTTAAGGGGTCGCTTTATAACGCCAGGACGTCGAGGCAATTTGTGTAAGTTGCAAGGGACCCAAATGTACATCGATAATTTCGAGAAGGTATATTGCTAAAGTTGCTAAAAATATGTCATACCTACTCGCCCAGGCTTCAACTTTCGAGAAGGTTTCAGATGTCAAAGTTGAGGTAAGGATTCTTTCTCCTGTAGTAGTATTAGTAGTAGGGGCGGTAGTAGTAAGCGCTGAAAAGGGAAATTGAAGACATGCGTGAGGGGCCGGGGTTGCGGCATCGGCAGGGCTATCGATGTTATCACCCCTATATTGCCCCCACCAGCATCATCCCCTGCTGACTGTCGCCCCAACAAAACAGACAGCAATGCTGCTACAGTGCCAGACACATACGAATCTTCTCATACCATCGAATGCAACTAAACTCAAAACCCTTTAAAAAAAAAAAAAAAAAAAAAAAAAAAACGGCGATTTAAACCCGATGGCATTTCGACACCAACCAGACAAACGCAGACAACGTACAAAACAAAGGCTGGAGGAACACCCACGAAACTAGTCAGAATAGAATCCGAAAGGCTCACGGAAGAGAAACGGCTAGCGAACGTCGCAGAGCGGGCAAATGCGCCGGGGCGTCTGGACGAGCGATCGAACTCAAACGCGGGGCTCCGCTCAACACTTAGGAGCCGCCAGCCTCTTCCGTCCCCCTCATCACTTTGCTCCCTCCCTCCTAAGCCATTTTTCCGACGCCCCAGTCCCAATGGCGACCCCCCTCCCCTCCCCCAGCGTCGAGGAACGCCTGTTCTCGTCCCCCCCAGCAGCCACCGACACAAAGCAACGCCAACTAATTATCCATCGCTCGGAGAAGATCCCCTTCCTCTTCTGCTCATCCATCCTCCTCTCCCGCTTCTTTTTTTAGCCGGCAGTCTCCCGCTACCTCCTTTTTCCTTCGCGAGGAGGGAGGAAGGGACGGCTACAAAGAAACCAATTTCGGAGAGGAGCCGAAAAGGAGTGCTCGCAACCATTTCCTCCTTTTCGGGTGCTTTTCTGTTACTCCTTTTTTTTTTTTTGCCTCCTATTGGTTACACCGTCCTTCTCCTCCTCCTCCTCCTCCTTTTATTCCTCCTCTCCGCTCGAACAAGAGGAAACAATTGAGACCCGAGGCTGTCTTCGCGCAAAAGCGGTTTCAACCCCCCTTCCCGGTACCAATAGCCAAAAAACAAAGGAAATAGAAAATGCAGTAGAAAAAGTAAAAGAAAATAACGAAATATCACGGAAGACCCGAGCTTCAGAGCAGTTACCAAGACCGTCGGCCTCTTAGAAGAGAATTCTTTAACGTGATGCCCAGGGTTTTTTCTCTAACGTAAGAGGAACCCTATAAAGCTGCCTTTCCAACTCATTGGAGCCGAGCTTAGAAAGAAGGGCACTGTAAAAGGGGAAAAGAAAGAAAGTAAACAAAATATTTGTTAAAGAGCAAAAGAAAGCAAACCGAAATTTGAAAGACAGTTTGAGATACTTCGTCGCAAATTCAATCCGTCCTTTTTCGGTTCGGCCTTTTAGAGTCGGCAAGAAAGAACCAGGGAGAAAGGAAAACGGTTTTAGACGAAGAGAACGATATAATTCTCCGCAGCAAAACAAAGGGATAAAAAAAAAAAACGGTAGAAAACACGGATGAGAAAGGGCCGCGCATCAAATCTAGCGAACGAAAATTCAAAATATTGAGGCTCAAAAAAAAAAAAAAAGCAAAATGATTTAAAAGGCTACGACATTCTATTGCACGATCTACGACGCAGTTTGTAAAAACTGCTCGCGTCCTAAACTTCTATAACATGCTGATGATGATGGCCGAGGGCTTTACGGCGCCAAATGCCCCCTCGTAAGCCGAAGTGCGCCAAATTTGTTGAGCAATAAACTGCCAAGACATATTTTCAAAAACTCGAGTACAAAGCAGTCGTCAACGGCTCGGGTTTTCTATCAGTTCAGAATTGAAACCTTAGGGCTGAACTCCATGGAGCGAATTGTGCGACGCATAACTGACGAACTTCGCCCAACGGCACGCTCGCTTAGCGCGCGACGTGGCAGCCACTGTGCCGATGTTATGCGCGCAGGAAATGCCGCCGGCCAAAATTTGTAGTAGATTTTCCGCGCAGTATATTCGCCCGATGCAGTCCAGCCTTTAAAGTGGCGATGCAACAATTTTTGTACTTTGCGCAAATACCGCTTAGAACGGATCCCTGACGTTAATGACCTATAAAACACGCGTTCGTTTTTCACCCCACGCAATAGAAGTCCCTCCCAGTAAAAAATTAAAGAAAAACGAGCAGCGTTCACCCCTCAACTCGCAGCCAGAACAAGCGGCCACGTGATCTGGAGCCGATTATATGCCGCCAATGTTGATCATAGCCACGCGCTGGGGTTGGCAAAGCACAGGACGCGCGCTGAGTTCCAGACATTGTTATGGCTCGGCTATTGTCGTCGTTGCAGCGATTGGACACGGGCCACTACCCGAATGCTTCTCGAGGTAGTTATTATCACGAGCCCCAATCGAGCGCTCACGCAATGCTCGGGTCCAATCTATGAGCCGCATTCGAATATCGTCCCTGGAGGATGCTGCTACCACCAGGGTACGTCACCAAAATTGGCGAAGGAGAGATTGAAAGAAAACGCTCGCTTTCTCCTTGAAATTACACCGCAACAAAGAGGTTTCTTGGTCAGTGGCGTTGCGTGCGAGTGTACTTGGGTCCCGCTAGTGCCAGTAAGCTCATACAAAGTGAAAAACGTTCAAAACGAATATCGTTGCACCGCCCCTTTAAAGGGGCTATGCAACAATTTTTTTACTTTGCGCAAATACCGCTTAGAACGGATCCCTGACGTTAATGACCTATGAAACACGCCTTCGTTTTTCACCCGACGCATTAGAAGTCCCAGAAAAAAATTAAAAAACAACGAGCAGCGTTCACGCCCTCAACTCGCACCCAGAACAAGCGGCCACGTGATCTGGAGCCGATTATATGCCGCTAATGTTGATCATAGCCACGCGCTGGGGTTGGAAAAGCACAGGACACGCGCTGAGTTCCAGACATTGTTATGGCTCGGCTATTGTCGTCGTTGCAGCGATTGGACACGGGCCACTACTCGAATGCTTCTCGAGCTATCAATTATCACGAGCCTAAATCGAGTGCCCACGCAATGCTCGGGTCCAATCTACGAACCGCATTCAAATATCGTCATACGGGTGTACTGAGATCCCCGCGTTACGTCATCGAATTTTGCAAGGGAGAGATTGAATGAAAATGATCGCTTTTGTCCTTGAAATTACACCGCAACAAAGGAGTTTCTTGGCCAGTGGCATTGCATGCGAGTATCCTTGAGTCCCACTAGTGCCAGTAAGCTCGTGTAAAGTGAAAAACATTCCAATTGAATATCGTTGCACAGCTCCTTTAAATGCAGACCTAGGTTTTATTATTTTTTTTTTAATTCCAACTAATCGACGGGCGATATAAAACTGAAGTGGACAAGTAAACATAACTGTTTCTACTGGTTATGGTACCTGAAGCAGACACGTACTTACAATGTCGCTCAAACCACCGCGCATCAAGTTTTAAATTTTCTTTTTTGTTTTTCTCGATAATTCCTGATAGTTTTAAGTTTGGGAGAGAAATCATTGAATCATTTGCCATGGGGACTCTAAACAACAACATTTCTGCACCTTCATTATCATTGACAAAGACAGAGGTCGAATTCCTTAACATCAGAGATCACTAGATTGCTGACACCTCGTCGTGACGCTATTCATTCATTTGCTTTATTTTCTATAGCTTTGTAAACTTTTATACTTATGGTACATTCCCTTCGGGACTGCAAACAACAATAATTCTGCACCTTTATTATCACTGACAATGACAAAGGCCGAATTCTAACTAATCAGAGATAACTAGATTAGTGATACCCCGTCGTGACACCGGCGCTTTTCAAACTTTTATATTTACAGTGTATTCCCTTTCCTTTATAACAATTATCTCCTTTCCCTCCTTGAGAACGTTGAGACCTTGGGGGGGGGGCGGTTTTATCGTTGTGCCATTCTATGTTGTTGCTACACGAAAGATGTCCTGTTGCCGTCCTCGCTGTTTTATACTTTCAAGTTTTGTATGTAGTTTTAAGTAGTCTTTTCTTTTTTCTTTCCCCTCCACCAATTTTTTAGTGAAACGGGATTCCTTGTGACATTTTACTAGCCAACACTCTCAAGAAAAAGGGTGTAAAAGGGTAAAGGGTGTATCATTACACCCTTTGTCCCATATAATACACCCCCAAACTTCAATTGGACATTCAGCGCCCTATAGTCGAACAGACGGCCCCAAATTTTACGAGGGGCTTGATAACGGTGCGATATAACGTTTTAAATAGCTAAAGTACGTATCAAAGACCACATAAAGAAAACACCGAGTTTTTACAGTAGGGCCACGAAAACCCCGATTATGTTTTTTGTAGTCAGTAAAATGTACATTAGCTATTTTAATAAGTTGTACCACACGGCAATCAAGCCCCTCGTAAAATTTCGGGCCGTCTGTTCGATTGTAGGGCGCTATACGTCGAATTCAAGTTTGGGGGTGTATTATATGGGACAAAGAGTGTAACGATACACCCTTTTACACCCTTTTTTCTTGAGAGTGAAGGTTCTGTAAAAGCATTTTTGTTTCAGCACTTCGTTCCGAATAAAGGCACGACCACATTGGCGTCGCGGAGGCCTGCGGCGAGACGGTCGGCGCTGCCGGCTGCCAACCAAAACCAGTTTTCGGCTTCAGCGGCGCGACGTATGACGTACAGCGCCGCAGAGCCAACCGCTCCTTGCGCGGTTCAGAGCTCGCCGCCGCTCGCCGCAGAAGAGAGGAGCCAATGGGAGGTGGCGTAGATAGTGACGTTGCGATGCCATGGCAACGCTCAAGCCGGTCCTCCGCGCGTCTTTCACGTTCTGAAGGACGTGTTTCGTGTCGTCTGCTATCCCTATTTCCCCCCCCGATGCCTTCCCCAACGGAGCGGTTCCTTGAAACTGTACCACTGTCTCCCATTTTATATGACAAGACGCAGCCAGACTACCTAGATAATGACGCTAAGAACAATCGCTGGGAAATTATGAAAGGAATTCGGAATTACAAGTGAGTTTCTCCGTGGCACTTGTTGCATGTCGTCTGTGTTGTGACGGATGTCGTGTTGATTTGGTGACACTTTCGAAAGTAGCCTTCACCTCTGGCGCGCCGCCGGGGCAGCAAAGCACTGACCTGTCCTTCGGTGTTTCGGTAAAACCAACTCGGCCGGACCCAAAACTTGCGCCCCCTTCCCTTCAGAGCGCGGCGACGTCGCAAGATCAGCGAGCAGGCTAGGACAATCACATTCACACTGATCACCAGGTCATCATGAACTCCTACCATGTAGGCAGCGAGTGCGGTTTCGGTGCTGATATATATGCGAAAGATGAGAGCCGCAACGGAAGAATCTAACGAAGAGCAGACGAAGAAAGAGCGGCAAATCAGACGGGGGGCGCGCGCGCGATCGCGAGAGCCAGTGCTGTCACGTGACGCCCGCAAAACGGAGGCCAATGTGGACTCCTCGCGTTGGGAACTGAACACACTAACGTGAACGGCGCCGGCCGCGGCGGCGCCTTTCACGCTAGTGTGGTCAGGCCTTAAGTGTATCTCTTTTGTACCTTGATGCTTTGCATTTGTACGCTTTTTTATTCTTCCACGATTCCTAAGATAAGACTAACAGTAGACGCAAATAAATGAAGTAAAATAAGTCTCAACCCGGTGTCTGTGACGTTTGTACGAGGGGGAGGGGAGAGGCGTCCGGATAACCGAAAAAAACGGATGCCACATATCTTCCAAAGCTCGCGCAGTATAGACGAAGGCAACGACAGGAGGAAAAGGGGTAACCCCTAAAAAGGCTGGAGTAGGGGGAAAGAAACATCCTCTCCTCTCTAACGTTCCTACTGCTCTCCCCTTCTCCTCTCCCGCCCCGTCTTCCTAGTGCTCGCCCTCTGTATCTTCGCTTGGCGTTGCCTTCGCCTCCACTTGCTCCACTGAACAGTGACACGGAGCATAGGTTCGACTTTCGCGAACTTCTAACGTCAATTTCGTCACAAGTTCGACGTATATTAGACCAATCTACGCATGCGCGCAAATAGAGAGGGTGCTGACGTCAGAAGGTATAGAAAAATAACAAACAAAATCCCCCCCCCACAAAAAAAAAAAATGTTCGCTTTCATACTGCGCTAACACTAGAAATAAACTACCGCCTAATTTAGTTTCTTCAGATTTTAAACCGTTTGTGTAGAAAGTCGGGCAACGCTGTTCAAAAAGCCGAACTTCGTCGCATTTTGCCAAATGTCAAGGGAACTACCAAAGCGCGAGATACGACATTTAAGGCACTAAGGAGCTATTTCAGCAGATGACTCTCGCTGAATGTCTAGAAAAAAAGACAGGGCAAGATTGAGAATATTGAAAAAAAAACCGGTGAGCGTCACTCTATTTCTAATCTATTTCCACCGTTCCTATATCTATTCTCCTTCGATTCGAGCGGTTAGCTGCAAATCCGTTTTCTTTGGTAATACTAGAATTAAGTGTACATCGATGTCTTTATTTTCTTCTCTATTTTATCGCTAAAGCTACTTATAAATTTTCTTTTTAACGCTGGAAATCGAACTGCATCTCCTTTTGCTTGTGCTGCACAAATGTTAATGCGGGGATCTGGGGGGGAGGGGCGGCTACGATTTCGTCGAGTATCACGTACTAATGAAACCTCAGGTTTGACGAAAGTTCGCGACAGACCTGAGCGCCCGGGGCGGAAGTGACGCGAGAAACTCGCTGCAACCGGCAGGCGCCGAATCGAACTTCTCCGTCGCCTGACCAGGCAATGATACCTCTTGGGCGAATTCCTCCAAGTAAAGCGTCCGCGACATTCCGATTTAGAAGGACAACCGGAGAGCCGAGATGGGCGACACTAATTAGGCAGAGGTTGGCAGCTTTAAAGAACTCCGCTCGCCCCCAAACTGACAGTACGGTAGGAGCTACGTGCTCGACGAACCAATCCCGTACGTCGCACTCTCGCAGCGTGATCACGCTCTCCCACCGATACCCTAGCGCAGAAAGAAGGGTCACGTGATGGAGGGGAGGCGGTTGATTGGTCCGGTCGACGCGTAGCACACCCGCCGCACTGTCAGAGTGACCCGAGTTTATAGACGGACTTTGTGGAGTCCGCTCCAGACTTTGACGGGAGCACACACCTTTCAAGAACCCGTCCGAGTTTCTGATTGGACAGTTGGTGAAGGAGGGAAAGGGAGTGGTTACGTCACTCGTTCCGAAACGCGTTAAATGTCTCGGGGTGCCGCGGATGCCGAAGCGGTCATCGGAATTCTCGCGTTAGTAAGTCGTAGAAATATAACATCTTTTTTGTATGTTGTAAGTTGTTGTTATAAAAAAAAAGTTACGCGACTTTGACGGAGGTGGTAGGAAGGGAGCGTCTGGAACCTCTGATGAAATGAAGCGCGTGACAGGTTGACACGCGACATCAATTACCCCCCCCCCCCCCCCCCCCCCCGAGCGTTGTAAAAATAAAATATAAACACAAAATCTTTTAGCCGGTTGAAAAATTAAAAAAAAAAAAAACTTCCAAAACTGGTAAAAAAGAAAAAACAAAAACACTTCGCATAAACGAGAATTTACACTTATCAGCCATCACAAGCGAGGCAGAAAATCAAGCAGACCTCGTTAGCTTGAATTCATACCGGCTTCCGGCATGTAACGAATAAAATACATAAAAAAAATCACCTTGGCGTAACCTCGAGCTCAAACAAAAACGAACTGTCGTACCTACCATACCATAGAAAAAAAAAAGAAAGAAAAAAGAGGAGGGGGCGTGATTTTTATGATAGAGCTGGGCCCGTTTGGCCGAAAGCACTAAGTGACATGCTCGGTAGGGAAGCGGGGAAACATGGCGGTGCCCCCGTGAGTGAGCGCCGCTCGCTTTGGAACTAATATGTCGTTGTAGCTGCAACATTGGGCGCGTTAGTCAGCAATGAATGGTGCAGGAAGCTTTCGCTCTGCCTTACCTCACTTAAGTCGCAAAGCATGAGCAATGAGCCAGAGTTGCGCGTTCATCTCCGTAGCGCCGTCTTTCTTGCACGGCATGTTGATCCCGCTCGTCACGTGACTGAATTCGGCGAATAGCGGCGCCGCGCGTTCGAGGCGCGTGGCGCGCTCAAAAAAAGGGTACATGCGGCGGGGCGCGTGCAAAGTCTACTTTCCTGCACGGCACTTGATCCGGCTCCTCACGTGATCGGATCTCGGCGAATAGAGGCGCGGCTGGCACGTGGAAAACAGACGCGCAACTCTGGCTCCCGTAAGGAGCCTATACAGGAACTCTAAGCGGGCCCTGATGTACATAAAATGTGGTGGAAGCATTACGCTGGAAGAGCACTCCCCCATTTGTCTTATTTTATTTTTTTTCAGCGGCTAAACTTGACCTAGTGTATGATTCCACACTGGTCCAAATGCAAACAGCGTGCATTTGGGGTGTGCTAATAATAGAGAGTTTAAGTAGATCGTTCCGATGACTCCGATAACGATACCCGATACTCTGCCTCCGCCTTTGCGCTTACATATATAGTATCGTTATCGGGGGTATCGGAGGTATCCGAACGATCTACTAAAACTCTCTAATGCTTCGATTCGAATAAGTGTCCCGCCTGGTTTCAACACTGCCAAGAGGGTTGGCCCGGTGAAGATAATAAATGACGATGCGCCATTCGATTCAAACCACTTTTCCCAAACCTCTAGAGTATATTCAATCATTCACCAACTGAATTCGTTAAAAATGAAATTGGTCCATAATGGATTCGATGTTTAATCGAACCGGTGGATAATCAAATTAGTGCATCCTCAATTGGTGTCTAATGGAATTGGTGTACACAATTATACGCCGATTTGATTTTCTCGCTAAATTGGGGGGGGGGGGGGGGGGGGGGGGGGGTAAATTACGCGTTAAACATAAGCATCATCTAGCGAGGAATATGACTAATTGGCAAAAGGGTCAATGTGACGTGTTTAGATTTATAGGTGTAGACTTCACGGGTGTATCTTTGTTTCTCAAGGTGGTGCTTCTCGCAAAGAAGTAGAAGATGAACATGAACGAGTTGTAAGTCAGCGCATTTGTCTCCCCGTATCTTTCTCCACTAATGTCCTAGTCTTTTGTTTTTGTGCTGTTTTTATTTCGATTAGTTGCGCGCAAAACCTTTTTCGTGGCAACCTCTTTTCTTTCTTTCTCTCTCTCTCTATGAAACCCCAGTTTTAAACGCATTCTGCGTTAAAATGCAAAACGAAACAAAAAAAGTCCGAGCGTTTCAGCGACAAGGAACAACAACGGTTGCCTGCGACGGAACGAGGTCTTCGCCTCTCTCTCTCTGTCCCCGCGGTCCAAAGCCCGTCGTGCGAGCATAGACGTCGCCGAGGTCTGCGACTCGCTCCCCATAAATTCGTCCGAGTCGACGACAGTTCGACCTCATTCCCATCTCGACCCCGACCCGGGCAGCAATTGGGGAAGCTCTGTTGGCCTCAGCCGCCACCCCCTCGCTCGCGCCGAGAGATGAGACCCCTCTTGGCGACAACACTTTGTCCCGGCCGCCGTTCGCCGCGACCTGGACCGCAGCCAACGATAACCAGCCGTCTGAACCAATCCCATCGCGAGCGCGACACGTGATTTTCACATTTTAGCATCGCTTTAACCCAACTAGCTCCATCGTAAGAAAGTAATCGCATTTACCTGACCCACCACAGTGGATACTGAAGAGTTCTTAAGTGCCGGTGAAAGAACGAACAACAAACGGTTGCATATACAGTTTTCAAGTTCCTCAATAACTCTACAGACGATAGAAAGCCCGAACAGACTCACAGTCACGCTCCGCCGCTCAACAGTTACGCTCTTTTCTCTCGATTAATTTAACATACGGTGTGTGGCTTTTGCACTAAATTATTTCTGTTCGTTTTATTACTGTATACATGTGCAGGCGATTTGTAGGTGAACGCCGGACCGTCGACCGGTCCGTGCTATCAGCGCCATGACGCGGCTGCCATGGCGGCTCGCTTTGTTCTCAGCTCTGCTGCTACTTCCCGCAGAAAGCGCGAGGATTGCGGAAGGAGCCTTTCAGACGCTATCGGTAGACAATGTGATTCAGTAATTTTTTCTTGTTGTGATATCTGCTAAACCGGAAAGCAGTGGAACAAATAAAAAAGTAACTTATCCTTTTCGTTTCTTAAAAAGAACAGTTATTAGCGTTCGCAGTTATTAGCGTTCACTCATGAATGAAAAAAGCGGTTGAGTCACTGATAAACCATGCCGAAGAAAGTCCGCTCTATATTGTTCACGATGCAACGTGCAAATCATTTGCCTGCAATGGCGGGGGCACGGCGCCCACAAAAAGCGCTGCCGAAATCGAAACCCACTTCCACGCTTTCAGCGGGGAGTAGCAGCAGAGCTGAGAACAGCGCTCGATCCAAGCGCTTAATCTCGGCGAAGCGAGGGATAAGAAAGCGAGCCACCACGGCAGCCGCGTCACGGCGCTGATAGCACGCACCGGTCGACGGTCCGCCGTTCACCTTCATGTCGCCTGCGGGTGTACGTACATATATGTGTCCGTAGCCTGTACTCGACCAAACTGGTTGTACCACCGCCGATGGGGTCCACAACTTGTCAAGATTGATACTAAAGCTTTTTTTCCTCACGCTCCACGACTTCTCGAAATGGAAATAAAATACAAAAACAATATTACTATTACTATTATTATTATTGCGCGAATGCGCCACGCAACGGGGGCATCCCGAAGACACGTGACGAGCTCCCGGCTTCGGATTGGTCTCGCAGCGTTGTTCCGTGGTCCAACTTCTAAAGGCGTAAAAGGAAGACTCGTTATCTTGCCGACGCTCACTTCGGGTGGCATTTTTTTTTTCTTCTTCAGTTTGCCTTCTTTTTTTTTTTTTTTTGTCGCAGAATGAGAGAGACAAATAAGAGTGCTCGCTGAACAAGGGGGTAATACACTGGAGTTGTGCACTAGCTCACGCGCTTACGAAAGCCTCCATGTCTCTTCGCGTGTTCGCTTATTTCTTTTATTTCCTCCCCGATGAAACAAGAAGTCAAAGGACTGTTGCCCCCTACTAAAAAAGCCCGCGTGCGGCTCTTGCCTCGTTTCTCGCCCATGTGTGTGTATATATCTCCTCGATTGGGCGGTGAGGAAAGTGAATTTGATAGCCGGTGACATAGAGGCCCGCATGGTCAATTGGCACAACTTGATGCAACTCCGCGACAAGATAGCATCGCGCGAACAAGCCGGACCGATGACGGACGTTGATAGGGAAGACAACGAAGGGCCTAAGGGGACATAAGGAGGGGACGAGAGAACGGAACGCTCGCTTTCTTGGATGTGGCGGCGAAAGCGCGGACGAAGAGAATTCGAAGAATTGTACGCGTCGGGCGCCCCAAGTACGTGGTGTCAGACGAGGCCAACTTGAGCCGGCCCCAATCCATAGCAGTAGACCGCAAATTAGTTCGATCAACAAGCAGACGCCTCAGTGTACCAGAGAGCTTAAGAACTGCAGGGCGCTGCGCTCTCCGTCGTTCTCATCTGCTCATAAAATAGAGCCGAATAAAGAAAAGACGATAGCCAGCGGACAACCCTTCACTTCGTAAATGTTAGAACATGTCTGTCGATATCATACACACCCAGAAAGAAGAAAAAAAAAAAAAAAAGAACCGGCGCAGAGGAAAAAAAAATAGGAAAGAAAGAATTCTTTCTTAACTCGTCCAGCAAAATGGCGGTACGCGACTCGAAAAGTAAAAACATCGTACAACCATTAACGCCAGCGTCTCCCTCAGTCTAACCAATAGACGAACGCCACAACAACGTAGAACTGGGGAATGAAAGCGCATCAAAAACAGCTAGATTTCCGCTGCGAATACATTTCTATATATAACAATGTCGAAACGCAATGTGCGCACACTCAACCCACAAAAGTGATCGAGACCCCTTTCAACGAAAATCCTCTTCAAAATTTCACGCACCACTCGTCCGTCCCCCCCGGGCGCGCTCGTTGTTCAAATCCTCCGAGCAGGCACGTTCCACTAAACAGAAACATACCAGCGCGCAAAAGTCAACGCCGTTTTGGGCAAGCCGGCTTAAACTTAGTTTCATTATAATCATTTCCCCGAATTTTCCCGACGACGGAAGAAGGGGTGAGCGGGGGAAAAAAAAATGTTTCCCCGGGACAATGGAAAGGGGAAAGGGGAAGCAAGGGAAGGCTTTTGCTACAACGTCCCTGCTTCATTAGTCCCCTGAGTTCGCCCCCCCCCCCCTCCCCCCTCCCCCTCCCCCCCTAAGCTGACAGTGCGGTCGAAGCTATGCGTGCTCGTTAGAAGAGTCGTAAGGTCGATCTTTTGTCACGTGATCACGCTCTCCCGATCATACCCTGGCGTAGAAAGGAAAGGGGGGGGGGGGGGGGGGGGGCTAGCGACAAAAGCGAGGCCGCTGATTGGTCCGATCGGTACGTAGCCTCCACTGCACTGTCAGCTTGAGGAGGGAAACGAGCATGGTCGAGCGAGCGGCGTCGGTCGCGACGAAGCACCGGGCGTTCCGCCGATCGAAGTATACGGCTGCAATGGCGATCAGATCTTTTGCGAGAAACGGACAAATTGCTTTCGAATCGTAATTTGATTACACTGCGCGTCCTTTTGCATCCCGTGGTGTGAAAGTGTAGGGGGGGGGGGGGGGGGGTCAATATGCAGCGCAACTTCGGCCGACACTACAATCTAGAAGAAAAGGCCCGCGTATTACGTCGTCGTCGTCGTTAGTGGAGCTCAAGACGAGAGTACGCAACAAAGCGACGGACGCTCGGTGTTGCGCCCATACCAGTTTTCACCTCAAGAACCGTAGTAAAAAAACGTCCGCCTTCTCGCGGAGCATTACTGATTTCCCCCTTTACGTTGATAATTAAGATATATCTACGGGAATTTTAGATTTACATATATGTTCTGTTTCAAGACGTAGGCGTTCCAAACGCTATAAGCATCGCTTTTTCCTCCGACAACCAAATATCGTAAGAACTACTTAACGCCGCGCATAAACAATGCGAAAAACTTGCTTTTTTTCGTGAGGTGAAAACGGGTATAATCGTCTGCTAGCATCGCGACTGGTCGCGAGACGCTGCACGACGCTTTCGTGTGCATCGAGCGCGCTCGCAACGGCGAGAGCACGGCGGAAGGCAACAAAGAACGTGCTGGAGAGGTTAAGACATCAGAGAGGCCCCACTTCATAGCTGCAAGCCGGAGTCTCGCGGCATAACGGACGCGTCGCGAGTCACCTGCCGTCGTGGAAACCAAGCCCCTGAATTCACATACTACCGGTACCGAAGCGCACAGCGTTAAGTCATCACGATCGAAGGTAGAGTCTGGGACTGGAAGTGGGGCGCAATTTCAGCCGCTTTCAATGGTTTCGAACACCCGATCAACGATAAAACGGCAGTGACGGCGCACGGGGGAGCTGGTGTAGGTGTACCATTTTCTTAAACCACCTGGAACTAGACGGGAAAAAAAACAAAAACAAAAAAACACCCTAAATGAAGAAAAAAACACATAAAAACAACAAGAGAATAACAAAGTAACAGACGTCTCAAGCTTGAGACGTTGCCTTCTTTGATTGCTCTTTTCTTTCCGATTTTAGATTCTTCTCGTTCTCCGCCCAGTCTCAGCTGGTCTAAAAAAAAAAAAAAAATTGTAAAGCCCGATCAAAGTAAAGTCCAGTCGCCTTCGTTAGTGTATGGCAATTTCCACGGTTGAACACGAAGGGCGCCAAATCGGGCTCGAGAACGACCTGCCACGGTTCAATTCCTCATAATCGGGTGCCAAAACCTGCCGTATACTCCCTAGTTAAATCTATACGCGCTGCCCCTCTATGAGAGAGAAGTGTCGAGTGGTGTCCAACAACCCCAACGTGTTCTTCTAAAAAAGAAAAAAAGAAATGTTTAGAAGCTTGGTTTTTTTTTTTTCGGAGGTTTTTGTTGCACACACTTACCGCATCCTTCGCTTCGCGCGTGTACACACGATACCGCCAAAGCGTCGCGCGGAGTGGAGCTTCCAGAACTTCGGCAATAATCAGCATTCTCCTCGGCAAAAACACACGCTAACGAAAAAAATAAATAAATAAAAAATACGGTACAGATGGGCGAATGACCCAGTTGGCAGCCGCAACACCCCCCCCCCCCCCCTCTTTCCCCTCTCCGTTCTTTTCCAACGTTGCCAAGGTTCCTCTCCCTCCTCCAAACGACCAAAGCCGCCAAACAACGAACGACTCGGAGGAAACCCTCGGCTGCAAAACCATGCCGGTTGTGTTTCGGCTCAGAGCGAGCGAACGTGAATAAGCACCGACCTTCGACAGGCACACACGCACGCCGGGTTGAACGTTGTTACTTTGAACGACACTGACGTACGGCGCGTTTCGCTCGATTTACGGGCTTTCTTTAGCGGCTCGAGAAAAGGAACCCTCAGGAAAGCGAGGCGGGGATTCGTCAAGGAGTGTGGCAAAACACTCCCGAGCCATTGGAGGGGGAGTAGGCGGGTATCACAAAGCGGTGACGCCGGAAGTGAGTTTCTCGCTCTTAAGCCGGATACGACAGCTTTCGCGAGCACTGGTCCAGGCACTGAAGTCCGGTGGCCTTGGGTATAAAACCGATTATTTGCAAG
Organism: Ixodes persulcatus; assembly: GCA_013358835.2. Classification (NCBI taxonomy): domain Eukaryota; kingdom Metazoa; phylum Arthropoda; class Arachnida; order Ixodida; family Ixodidae; genus Ixodes; species Ixodes persulcatus. The sequence goes on from JABSTQ010011515.1 coordinate 361,395, forward strand.
TAGAAGTACGAGCCAAATCCCCTTAGCTCGAACTGGACCGCGTTCGATTTTAAAGCAAAAGTCGATGAACGTTCGGCGGAGGTTCGACGATTACGCGCATGCGCAGAAGCTGAAAACGAGCCGACGTCGCCTGGCCGAGGACCGGTGCAACCTTTACCGGCTACGGAATGTTCGAAGGTCGCGGTTCGACACACGTTGAACCGTTTGCAGTGGCGAACGCGGAAGAGGGGCCAACTTTAAAGCTACAAATAAAGTTCGATCGAGGCTAAATTCCAAAATAAAAACGAAAACAAAAAAAAACAACACCGACTTGGGTGCGGTCGTGTGGTAACCGGACGTGAAAACTCGCGAGTTCGCACTTCAAACGAAGCGAGCTCCAGTCTCTCGGGTAGCAATTACACCAGTTACGCTGGGACTGCTTTCTCGTCCCCCCACCACTTCGTCACGATGTGGCCCGCAGAAAGTCGTACGAGACGAGTCTTCGTGAAGTGGGCCAACGTGCTGCGTGCAACGTGACCACCAAAGCTTCTGGTTGTTGCGAGAGGATGAAAAACTCGCAGGTCCAATCGTCGTTTGCAGGTACGAATATTAATGCAATTATCGCCACATTTAAGGGGGGGTCGGCGCTCCCCAGAAGTAATTCGCTCGCCACGCTTCGCAATAACACGTTTTGTATGCATTCAGTTTCGTTAGCGCCGCATCTTGAACGCTGAAACAACGCCCGTGTTACTCCTTTTTTTTTTTTTTTCCTCTTTAAGTCGTGCCATTTTATTTCTGTATGTTATGTTACTTTCTAAAATGATTTTTTTTTTTAATATACATCTTCAGGCTTATTTTGTTTTATAGTTTCGGGGACGTATCCAGCCCAAGTTCTTAAAGAGGGGATTCTTAGCAGTGTGAAAGGAGTCATGCAAACTTTATCAACACATTAAAAAAGAAGCAAACGTTTAGAAATTTCAAACGTACAGACAGGGATCGAATCGAGAGTTCCCGCTACAGTTGCCGAAAACTTGAGAAACGCCGGGGGCGTGGCTGATGACGTCGACGCTCCTTGCTTTGTGATTGGTCCCTCCGCGCCCTTAGCGGCTAATCCTGTAATCTCATTGGCCGCGGAGCGATAAAGAGATGCTTGGAGACTCGCCACGCCCTCCACTTCTTAAGTTGTCAATAACCGTAATAAATTAAAAAAAAAATCGTGGACAGCACTAGAAGAGGGTCTCGTTAGACTCTAACCGCAACATCGTGAAACGTACCGTCATTTAAGTCGGTTAAAACTCCTGTGTGTGTCACTGGCTGGAAGAACACCCACCCACTGGTCTTTTCATCGAAGAATGGGTAAAAAAAAAAAAACCGCCCCCCTCCTTCCAAAAAAAAAAAAAAAATCGAGCATAGAAAGAGACACTTTGCTCAACACAAATCCAAGCTCGCACGAATACTTGCCGACCTTTTTGTTAATTGCTTCCGTCAGCTCGTCATCATTAGCCGCCGCCCCTGCAGTCACGCAACGCGAACACAATCTGTCACAATAATAAAAAGAGAAAAAAATAACGATATAAAAATTGAAATATCGCGCTACATTCTCTTAGACTAGACGACCCTTCGCGTTACACAAAGCAAACAATCCGTCACGAAGGAGAAACATGAAAAACAAAACCACGACATCAAAAAGCCAAACACATCTATTCCGCTCCTCGGGACTTGTCACTTCCTCTCGTTTGTTCACGCACCAGGCGAGAACGAGCAAAAAAAAAAAACCAAAACGTAAAAATAAAATAAAAAAAAGAAAGGAAACAGCAAGGTGGCACACAAATAAAACGAAGGGAGAGAGAGAAAGAAACACCAACTATCCTTGGCCCCTTTAAGAAAGCTCCTTACGTTTCCAACTCTCGCAAAACGCCGTTACGAATTGGACCGCACGCCGCGAAAGCCGGTCCCCGCAGCCGCACGGGACCCAACGAGGCGAGAGTGGAGAGGCGTGAATACGAAGGGGCGAGAGAGAAATTCTAACGACCACAGGAAATGATAGCGCGGCGTAACCTCACTGTACGGTGGAGGCCGCGCACTCTTTGGACCAGATGTACGTAGGCTTTCCGCTTCTAACCGAAAAACACCGGTAAACGTTCGTCGGCGTAAAAAATACAAAATCGTAAAAGAAAAAAAAAAGCCACCGATTAACATTTGTTGCTGTCAAAAATACAAAATCGGTTGAAGACCGAAACATTTCGATAAACCACCGTCGGTGTCAAACGATACAGAACCGGATAAAACCAAAAATAAAAAACATCAAAAACATCCGTTGGTGACAGAAAAAAAAAAAGATCCGTTAAACTTGAAAAACGCCGATTTCTAAAAAAAAAAAAAAGCTGCTCCAGCTAGAACTGTTTTCATTGACACTTTTTATTAATTGAATTTTTTTTATAGATTTATCTTTGTTTGTTATGGAATTTTTTTTTTTTACCGATAATCAGGGGTTTTATCGTCTGTCCCAAAGAGACAACAGAAATACACGAAAACATCAAAAATAAATAAAGAAGAAAAAACACAAAAAAACTTTCACCGAGTTTTTTTTATTAGCAAACAGCACCTGAACACCCTATACCCGTTTTCACCTCAAGCAAAGAAGGAAGTTTTGCGCATCGTTCACACGCCGCGCCAAGTACCTCTTACAAACGTTATTTGTCGGAGGAAGAAGCGATGCTTTTTGGCGTTTCAAACGTGTACATCTTAATGAGGTAACAGATATCTAATCTAAAATTCAACTACACCTATCTTAATTCTCTACATAAATGGTGAAATTAGTTATGCTCCGCGAGGGACCACTATTTTTTTTTTTTATCACGGTTTTTGAGGTGCAAACAAGTACAGTTGTATGTTTATCTTTCGCCACGTGGTCACGCTCCAGCCCCCCCCCCCCCCCCCCCCCGACCCACGCGCAGGAAGAGGAGGGGTCAGGTGACGAAAGGGAGGCGACTGATTGGTGCGGCTCCAGCGTAGCTTCCAGCGCACTGTCAACCGGGATCTCGGGCGTTCTCCTTTGTTGGCTGCCCCTCTCTCTCCCTTCCTCCCCCGTTTATCGACACACACACACATCGCTTTGTCTGTTGGTCGTTTCGATAAAGCGCAGAGGGTCTCGCAGATGTTCGTTACACCCGCGGATTGTAATTCGTTCAGCGTAGGAGGCCCAAGGTCGCATCGCCGAGTCGTCGAGTGTTATGCATGAGAGTATTGTCTTCCCTTCTTTTTTTCTTTTGTAGTCACAAAATTTTTTTTTTTTCAAGCTACAAATTTGTAAAGGCTTTGAAGACAATATAACTGAAGTGAAGTGAGCTGAACCAACACCGCCTAGAAGACAAGGCCGTAGTGGCGACATTTTTTGCGTCACCAGCGAAGGCCAGCGCTGGACACTGATTAGAAAAGAGTGCGACGTCAGCGCTCGACTTGGAATCAAGTTTGAGCCGAACACTGCCGCAATCGTCGTGTCCGATCTGTGACCAGGGTTGGCCTTCGCTGACGACGACATCTCTATCGGCACTATAATTGCTTTGTTATCTAGGAGGGGTTGACTGAACGGTCAACAAAACGACCACAAAGAACGGAGGAAGAGTAAATGAGAGGAATAATTTCTTGAGGCACCTTTGATGAACACCCTGCAGTGGTTTTTACCTGTCACTCTGTACACATAAAAAAAAAAGGATAACTATGACTGCCCACAATTAAGAAAAAAAAACGAGGTCAGCATTTCATTATTATCGGGCAGCCAATAAAATTGCAGTGTCTCTTGATAAGAACAGCGAGGAACTATACTCCGTGCCACTAGTTGCGTGCAGTACAGGCGAAGTCAACGCCAGGCGAGGGGAGAAAAACTAAGCACTAGAAAGGCAAGGGAGGAAGAGAGAAACCTCCTCTCCTCTCTAACGTTCCTAGTGCTCTCCCGTTTTCCCCTCGCCCTCCACTGCCCTCCTCTTCAGTCCCGTCTTCCTAGTGCTCTTATTTTTATTTTATTTTATATTTATGACATACTGCGGACCTAAATGGTCCAAGCAGAAGGGAATACAGATCATAAAATACACGACAAAAAACAGTCTTCAACAAAAGATATTAAAAAAGGCCACTAGGTTAAAATATACAGTAAATAACAAATGCAAAATACAGGACAAGAAGCCTCCAAGAGCAAGATACACATTACTAGTAAAAACCTATACGGTCATGAGGTAGGAAGAAGGAAGTGACTCAGTGGGCAGAGAATTCCAGTCATTGATTGTTCTTGGAAAAAAGGAAAATTTGAAAAGATTGGTGCGAGCAAAGTACGGAGTCAGTGAATGTGGTTGGTGATGCCTGGTCTGTCTCGTAGCAATGGGTTTTAGATATGCATGGCGATTAATAGATAGCTTATCATTTGCAAGAAGAGACAGAAACTTTAACCTTGCTATTTGCCTTCGTTCCTGCAACAATTCAATTTTGTTTATCTGCATTAGAGAGGAGGGAGAATCTGATCGCTTGAACTTATCGTAAATGAATCTGACTGCCCGTCTTTGAACCCTTTCCAATTTATTTATGTCTTTTTTTGGTAAGGGGATCCCATACAACGCTGGCGTATTCCAGTTTAGGTCTCACAAGCGTGTTGACCGCTAACAATTTTACGTTAGGGGGTGTATTTTTCAACTTGTGTCTAATGAGGCCTAGCTTTCTAAAAGCAGCAGATGTAATGTTGTCGATGTGTTTTGACCAGCCCAAATGCCTATCAATTGTCAGCCCTAGATACTTGTAATGGTCTACCTCAGAGACGTTATAATCTTCTATTTTGTACTGAAAGGAGAGGTACTTCTTTTTGTTTGTGATTCTAAGAAAGACAGTTTTCTCGAGATTCAATTTCATTTTCCATTGGTAGCACCAGTCTTGGCTAGAGTTTAAGCTTGAGTTAAGTGCGAGGTGGTCATTAGTACACAAAACATCTTTGAACAATACACAATCGTCCGCAAATAAACGAATGTTCACTCCTGGGTCCACAACAGAAACAATATCATTGACGTATATCAAGAACAATAGTGGCCCAAGGACACTTCCCTGGGGTACACCGGAAGTCACATCAAGCATCTCTGAGCAACCAGAACCAACCTCGACATACTGTCTACGACCATGTAGTAGGATCCGATCCATTTAACGATGGCTGAGTCAAGACCAATACTTTCCAATTTAAAAAAGCAGTTTACCATGTGGCACTCTGTCAAATGCCTCGCTGAAGTCTATGAATACGGCATCTATCTGACCAGATTTATCTAAAGTGGAGGCAAATTCGTGCACTGTGGTAACTAGCTGTGTCACTGTTGAATAGCCCTTTCGAAATCCATGTTGAAACTCGGTTATTAAGTTATTTTTATCGAGGAAGTCAGTTACCATATTTGAAATTATATGTTCTAGTAACTTACACGATGTACACGTAAGCGAGATTGGCCTGTAGTTGCTCAGAGATAAGTGGTCTCCTTTTTTAAACACCGGCACAACACGTGCTAAGAGCCAATCATTCGGCAGAACTCCCGATAAAAATGACGTGCGGAATATCACTGTTAAGAAGTGTGCTAAGTGCTCTTCCTCTCTCGCTTCGCCTGGCGTTGCCTTCGCCTGCACTGCATGCGACTAGTGACACGGAGTATAATAGGGAAGGGACTAACGCGGTCATAATTGGCCACGGGCCGCCTCTTTTGAGAAAGCCGACCAAAGTCCAAAAACTGTCGAGAGTCCTTTTTTTTTTTTTCAAATCTTTCGGATGATTTTAATTGGACGGAATTCACCGTTTCTGTACTCTGTTTCATACCTAGTATACGACACTGCCAAAGGTACTAGCGCTTGCGGGTGGCTTCATCTAAGAGTTCGTTTGTGTCAGAACGCGTGCAAATGATACACACGCATATATACATATACGTATGTTTATTACACGGTATATGGATAAGATACTAGAAGAACTAGATAACGATGCGAGTAGCGAATTTCACAGTAAATACTTATCCGTAACAAACCAACAATGAGCGAGTTACTTGCCAAACAAAAACTCTGCACAAACTAAACAAACAACCAACCGCCTGTGTAGGCTGCTTACATTGAAAGAAACAACATACTCCCCTATGAGAAAAATGAAGTCAAAACCCAGCTTCCTTTCCTTTCTTCCTCCTCCTCGCCCCAAATTTCAACCATTGTCCTTACATCGCGTTTCTACACGTGCAACACCGCGCTTGGAAAAAAAAGCACACACCCCCAAAAAAAGGAAACATACAAGCTACCGTGACCTCGGACGAAACAAGCAGATGTCCCCCCCCGACGAGGCAACGCTAATTACGGCAATTAACGAAAACGACTAGCATAATAAACATAATAAAAACAAAGAAGGCACACACGATAATCAGACGCTCAACGAGAAAACGCACTAAAGCGACCATGTCGTGCATGTACGTGAAATCGACATTTCGCGTGCGCGGGCATTTCTTTCTTTCGTTGTTTTTTTTTTTTTTCCCTCTCTCTGGAAAAGCTTTTTCTTTTGTTCAAACCTACATTAGGTATTGCGTGCAGTCGCTGCAGTCTAGACGTTCCCTCGCAATACCACACAAAGAGCTAAGCATACGGCAGTATACGACAGCCGTGGTTACGTTATACAGTCTGAGTATATACCAACAATGTATGGTCAAGTTCACCTGTGCACGCGATCGGCAGGTTATCTCCAAGGAGCGTTAACCCGCCGACATTTTTCTTTCTTTTGTCTATCTCTTTACACCAACGCGTGTTTCCGACAACACAGTGCTACGGTGGCGCCTTCTGACGTCGTCTCTAAAACTCAGCACCAAAATGGTCGGCGCACAAAAGAAAATCGGGAAACGAAAGTGTCGGTACTCTAAGTGTAGCGTATTTATTTAGTGGCCCTATACTCATTTGTCGCATAAAAAAAAAAAAAAAAGTTTTGCGCGTTATTTACGCGTTGGGCGAAGTAGTTTTTGCAAGATTTGGTTGTGGGTGTAAAAAATGCCGCTTTTTGGGGATTGAAACAGGTACGTCGTGATGAAATAGCATAAGGCTAGTCTAAGATGCATTTGGAGTACATATATCGTATTTCGACACATCCGGGGGAACATTAATAATACACCGATATTAGCCGTACAATTTTTACTGAGGTTTTTTGAGGTGAGTATAGATACAGGTGCAGTTGCAGCTTTCAAAGCCGAGATGGCGGCGTGACGAGCAAGCAAGGAACGCGAGTCAGCTAGCTGCCGCAGAAGAATTTGGAAACCTCTACACGTAAAAACAATCAAAATTAAAAAAAAAAAAAATTAAAAAAAAGAAGTGAAGGCGGATAGGGGTAGAGGCGACTAAGAAGACTAGCCGGGCGTAATCAAAATGCAATTTCGCAGCCGCGCACGCGCTAACAACACAACAGGCAACGCAGGCATAAAACAGATAGGTTTCTCGAGAAAGTGTGTCAGGCAAACGCCGGCCGATAAATGGTCGCAATCCATTCGAAAACACCCACACAATCCTCCCCCCCCCCCCTCCTTCTTTCCTCCAGATTAATCTCTATTATATTCCGTCGCACAAGGTGTTTCCACTCGAGAGAGAAAATAACAAAACAAAAAACAGACTCTCTCCACCAGACAGCAACTACCTAGACGAGACGGCAGCGGCAACTGGATTTGTTACGTCACAAACCGAGGGCCAGCGAGCGAGGGATCAGACTCGGAGATTGAGCACGAATGCTGCGTCGGCATTCGGCCAAGACTCGTGTTCTCGCAGCTTGCACACGCGTCCAAGCCGAGCAATGACACGGCACTTTGTGACCAGATTGAGCCCTACCATGGCTTCGCTAGGTGACGTGGCAAATCGGGCTCCAAGGCCTTCGCGTCACCTTAATAAAAACAACAAATAAACAGCCTGTTTTGCGCTTTATTTATACGTCGCGCGAAGTAGTTCCTACAAGATTTGGTTATCGGAAGAAGAAGCGATGCATTGCGTTTCAAACGTGTACGACTTGATAAGATAATCTAATCCACAATGCACCCACATATATCTTAATTGTTCGCTTAAAGGGGGGAATTAGCTACGCTTCACGAGGAGTCAGTTCTTGGGGTAAAAACGAGTATGAGGGGTGTTTATACGGTACAAAACTGAGGATTAGAGAAACAACATAAACACATACAAACAGAGCGCAGAGACCAATTTTTCGTTTATCGACGGTGAGCTTTTCGATACACCGATACAAGTCAATACAGTCATGGGAGAAGTTAGAGGGAAATCCAGACCCACAAAAGAAAAAAAAAAAAAAAAAGAGAATGCGACAAAAAACAAGAATTGAGTTGCGTGCGTGGTGGAACGATGGAAGAGAAGGGAGAGAGATGCTGACGGAGGGACGTAAGAGGGAAAAGTATGGATATACGCGAAAACGAAATTACGCCTTATCGCGCCCGAAATCTCCGAGAGGAATTGCACTCGGAGAGAAAGAAAGAAAGAGAGGAGCGGATAGGGAAAGGACACCGAAGAAATCCCAGGGCAATCGCTTCTGATTCCCGAAACCCGATTTCGCCGAGTATTAGCCCCGAGCGGGACCTACTGGAGCGCTGCGATCGCTCGATGGTCACGTGGTGTCAAGGATCACGTGACGAGGCCAGGTATTTTCTTCGCTCTGCTCCGGTTGTGTGCTTTTAGCGCGTAGCAGCAGAAACTGTTCGCTAGGTGTATTTTGTTTTCGCTATCAAGCAAAGCGCTCGTAAACAAAACATAAAAAAATCCGAATACGCCAAGCGAAGCGATTGGAAGTTGTGTGTACGTTACGATGGAGTCCTACGATAGCTTCAAGGCCGCCAACACCGCTCGGATACTTCGCCGCGGAGGCCAACGAGAATACTCCTAGCTGCTCTTCGCGCGCTTCCCGACTTCAAGCAGGACACGAAAGGAAATACGCGCTCGATTCACGGGTTACGGAAGTAACGACTACAATCCCAACGACTTCAGCGACAGCTCAAGTCGCAAGGTGGGTCGGAAGGCTCAGCAAGGTGCTGGTGCCCTTGTCAACCCTCATGCTACCAACGAAGCGAAGAAGCGGTCACGTGTCGTCAAATGCTACGTCCCAACGAGGAGCCGCCAGGTGGCACCACTCCATCTTCTCGGGGCGAACAGTCTTCCGGAGTGCTCGCACCACGTGATGTTCGAGCGCTTGCCTCTGCTTTGTGTGTCCTTCGACAAAGACCGACCTTCGCCTTTACATGCCTTCTTTGCTCATCTTTCATTGTTATTCTCATGACAGCCCTTCGGTTATGCACAGTTTACAACCCAGACTGAAATTCTAAAAAAAAAAAAAAAAAAAAAAAAAAAAAAAACTGAAGAAGAGTGAAACTAAGGAAACAAATGACATCGTAAAACTTAACTCACTTTTCTGCATGTGTTGAAAGCTTCGCGTTCGCGAAGCAATTAAACCGCTTCTCGTAAACGGTCGCGAAAACCGCTAGGCGCTTGAAAGCAATCTAAACGACGGGACGTGTCATCATGTCGCCTTCAGACGAACATAATATATTTTTCGCCACCAGAGAAACGTACATGTCACGCAGGCACACACCCGCCCACATATGTAGACACACGCACACACATACGCCCACAACACACATGCCTAACAAATACACATAAAAACGTTTCCGCGTCATGAGCAAGAATATCCCGGGGTCAAAGGGCCGCCCCCTCCTCCAATTAACTTAGGTTTAAGAGCCGATATATACACCTGCCATCGCGAATAAGTTTAAGAAAAACGCGCGTATATACGTTTCGCAGAATTGCTCGGACATGAACACTTTCCAAAATTCAGCATGATCACTTTGATGATGATCAACACCTGAGGAATGGCATGTCTGCCATACTAACGGCGGTCTTCTGGTTGCACGACGAAGGAAGAAATTAAAAATGCCCTTGAGCGGATGGTGCGAGGCCTATTTGAGACGAAGCAGGAATTGAATACAAGAGCTACCCAGGCGTTCATTTCTAACAGGGGCGCTGTCGCAAACAATTGGCTTCAAAGCCCCTTCGTGTGTAGCAGTGTTAATTAAGCTGTAAGTTAAGCCAAATAGCTCCGAGGGGAAAAAAAAAAAAACGATTTTAGCTTAGTACAGGTTGCAGCTCAACATCCAGCTGGAAGCTGAGAGTCGCAATGTGCAAACAACTCCCTCGCTTTGAGAATCTGCGCTCTAACAAACAGGGTACCATTCGCCATTACGAATTGTCATTACCTCTGGAAAGTGTGTTTATTCTTCATCTAGGCGACTACAGGGTCTTCGTTATAATCCGGTTGTCCCTCGCGGGAAGTGCTTGATGAAGGCTTGGCTCAAACAATAGGGCTGGAACAAGAAGTGTAGGTCCCATTCCTTCGAACACCTTTTTGACAAATCGAGAGACAATGAAGCTTTCTGATACCGTAAAGGCAGACAGAAGCCAACTCGGGTATTGCAGCTTGCCCGTATTGTCCGCGGGGGCGCATGTGACGAGCACTTTCTCGTCTGCCCCTGGGCTTGCGAAGGAGTGACAGTGCCCGATGAAATACTACAGACAACAGCTACAGTACCGCTATTAGTACGAAAAAAGTTAAACAGTCATTCGTTCAAACCAACGGGTGGCAATGCATTTGGGAAAAAGGTCTATTATTGTCGTTTAATGGCCTTTCGTTTAAAGTCAGTAAAACGTGCGCTGCTGCTTGAGCCCGGCCTTCCAAGAGCGCTGGAGCAATTCGCGCCAGACCTTGGGGGCAGTAAAAAACGTTTCGAGGTCGGCGCCGCAAAGGTTAGGAGCGCGCGCTTTGGAAACAAGTCGTCAAGTTTGGCGACCTTGCTGACGCTAACAAATCAGCGTTTAACAAGACGCGCGGTAGCAGCTGCAACCGGGGAACGCACGCCTTGCGACAGACAACACCTTCGGAGGAAACGCTAGAGACGATAATTAAAGTTTATGGGAAAAAAAAGAAAAAGAAAATGACGGCTCACACCCCGAGGTGGCCGACCAGGAAAACACAGGGGAGTAAGTCAAGTTTGAGGACCATGCATGAATCTCGAGCCCTCTCCTTCACCACACTTTCTCTCTCTATATATCTCTCTCTCTCGACTTTCTTTTTTCTACCTCTGCTGTGGGACTGAGAAGCCCCGTGCAACAGGAAAGAAATAACTTTATTCTTTACGACCAAACTAACCCGCGAAGATGTAGCAATAGTAAAGAAGTTTAAATAATTTTACAAACGAGAAAAAAAAGTTTTATAGATTATTTTAGAGGGCAACTGAACCACTTACCGCTAGTCTATTTATGGCCATAACTCAATCTCTGAACTCTAAGCTTCCTAAAGTACAAGAACAATAAATTCATGCGTGGGAGGTGTCTTTGAAAATCGGCATCAAAGATCGATTACCTCAGAACTATCCCAGAATCTTTGATATCGATTGTAACGGTGAAATCGACCACGCGCGAACCTAATGTTTGTTTGTTCTTAGGATGGTTAGAGCCCATAAGTTGAGTAATGATCATATATAGACCGTCGCAGAAAGCGGTTTAGCGCCCCATTAAAGTATATTATATAAAGTATACAAAAAACAAACAAACTCATGCAGCATAACACGCCTTGGTCAAAAACACTGCTCAACAACACAAAACCGTTATAGTAACGTTTTTTTTTTTTTGTTGTTGTTTATTTGTGGTCACGAGTGTCACCAACGGACCAGGAAACAACACGAGACAGGACCTGCGAGATACTGCAAGTAATTGTTCGGGAGCGCATGCACAATAGCTGTCTTCCGCGGCATCCTATCGGACGCTTAGCATATGTCCACACCACAGTGACTCAGCGCCATTTTTCGCCCGGGTGATAAGCGCTGGAAAGGTATATAATATGGGCGACGCTTAGGAGAGGACTACCTCGTTTTCTCGGTATCGAAAATGAAGCCGCGGGGAGTTGGCCTTTTCAGAGCATGGAATCAAACGAACGACGTGGAAAACGGTAGCGGCGCACTGGAATCCTCCCTCCAAGTACGCCACTCGAACAAACGACAGTGGTGGTATCAGTGCACCAAGTTCGGGCACGAGGAAACCTAGAACGCCGCGAAACGAAGAAGAATCTCCCCCTTCTCCCTTTTACAAGCAGAGCGCGCACGCACGCACACGCACACGCACGTACATACAGATACACTGCGTGCACATACACAACAGACACGCGCGCATACGCACACAGACACACATACACGCACGCACACTCAGGCGCACGAAAGGCACGCACGCTCAGCGTCGGTACATACATACATACTAGACGGAATGAGGGGAGCGATGGCTTTGGACGAGTCGAAACGAATTGCTGTTTGCTCCGCGAACCACTCTTGCCCCGTTTCCTCGTCGAACCGCCGTCGAATAAAAACTGCCTCCGAATGAAAAAGAAATCCCTACGAGGAAGAAACACGAGAAAAAGAAGCGGTACACAAGAGGAAGAGATATTCGGGGGAAGATACAACAAGCACTCAAATAATACGAAAGAAGAATAGACAGTGTTTCCAGCGTCATTTGTCAAAGTCGGCGAGAGAAGAGCTCCCATTTTTTTTTTTAAATATATACTTTATTCGTCTGCGTGCATTTTTTTTCACTTCTCTTTTCAATTTTTTTTTTTTTTTTTGCCGAACGTATGTTTTGATTATTATCGTTTTTTTCACGTATCGTTCTGGGTATTTTTTTTCTGCTTTTTTTTTTTTTTGCAGGCATTATCTGGCCAAAAAGATTCATCCTAACAAAGCCGTACGGTTTCTTCATACGTGTTTCGGGCGCACTTTATCTCGGCGCGAACGAGAGCGCCAGTGTTTCAACACGTGGCTGTCGCGTAATGCCGAAATACAGGGCGAAACACGGGAAAGACGGACTAATGAGCGTCGGCAATACGTTCGCGTTTTTTAGGTTTCCGCTGTATACGCCCTAAAGGTAGCCAGCGCGAAATACGAGCCGTTTGTCTTCTTCGAATCGCGAGATAATCTAACGCGCCGTCAAATCTTTCGAACATTTTATATCAAAACCACTCCATTAAATTTCACATCCCCTTCCAATCTATACACCCCTTAATAAAGGGCCTCTGACACGCCAAAAAGAATATTTTTTTTTCACGCTAAACGTTGCAAGGCATATCAGGACATTACAAAAAAATTGTTTCACTATAGAGTTGCGTAGTTTTTTTATAAAAGATAGAAATACGAGGCCCAATTCAAAGTTCCCGCCGTGCACTGTGACGTAACAGTGCACCGCAAGGTGTCGGGGCGGTCAGAAAGGAGGCATCGAGCTACGTCACTAAAAGTGGGTTAACCGGAAGTCGCGTGAGTTTCACTCCTCGTGCTCTCCGCGACCGTGCCTAAGACTTTTTTTCTTTTTATTATTCTGCTCTTCGTACGAGCGATCGTAGAAAACGAAGTTTCAGTTCCACTAGCTCTTTATCCCTGCACCGTTGGTTAGTTTGCGTGCTGTAAAATTTGAGGACGAAGAGTCAGTGGATCGACGTGATGGAGGTCAATGATGAAAGCGTTGCGAGTACAAGCCAGTGTACGAGTGCATGCCGTCAGTCCGATAATACAGGGCTATACTGGGCGCAAAACAAGCTATCAAGTTTGAAAAAAAAATTTAGAACGCTCGCAGAAATTAGGATTGCTAGCATACGACACGCCCGATCGCATTGCTGAAGGTTGAGACACCGAGGTCGTTGAATCATCGGATACTCTCCAGGCTGTAGATGCCTGCCGTCTAAAGAATACGAACTGGTGAGTTTACCAAGTACAAGTAAACGTCGAGCACAAAGTACGTATTTTGTCTAGAGCATGAGTAGAACTTGTTTACTGGGTGCTCATGCGGCCGATGTATGTCTCTCAGAAATGCATGCAGTGTGATCTCTTCTTCAGTTGCTGAAATACCGGGACAGTCCCTCACACAGCACCTTCTAGGCATTGTAGTTGATCACGTCAATTCATTGACTCCGCTTCTTCTACCTTTACAGAAAAATTAAGCGATGAAAAGCAAATAAAAGAAACCTTGTCTGCTTGGATCGCTCGTGGAGGTGCGGAGAATAACAAAAATATTAAAAAAAATATTACACGCGCTCGCGGTAAGCACGAGGAGGGATACAACTCACGTGACTTCCGGCGATGCCTCCCTTCTGACCGCCCCGACACCTTGCGGTACACTGTTACGTCACAGTGCACGGCGGGAACTTTGAATTAGGCCACGTATTTCTATTTTTTATAAAAAAAACTACGCAACTCTATAGTGAAACATTTTTTTTGTAATGTCCTGATATGCCATTGCAACGTTTAGCATGAAAAAAATAAATATTTTTTTTTGGCGTGTCAGAGGCCCTTTAAAGTGTACCCGCATTTGAATATAAACACCAGTTGAAATCTGACAAATTCTGCGAATCCGAGCATTCCTTAAATATATCACCCCTAAAAACTCCCTTACATCTAACGTCTTGAAACCTAACCGTCACACAAAACCTTTTTTTTTTTTTTTAGTTTAAAAACTCCCTTAAATCTAACATCTCTAAATCTAAACGTCCCCCAAAATCTTTTTTTTTTAAGTCAAACGACACTAAATCGTTCTAAAATCTAACAACGTATCTAAATCTAAACATGTCCAAGACATTCGTCAAATCCAACATTCTTTTCAAACCTAGACATCCACAAAACCTTGCTTAAAACTAACATCCCATTTAAATTTAAGCATCCTCTTTAACAACCTCCTTAAATCTAGACATCGCTCTTAACCCTATCACCGCTTTAAACCTAAGGTATCTTAATTATAATCGTGCGTTGCAATCGAAGCATCGCTTTTTTTTTTTTTAAACCCACTCATCTCTTTAAATATGCCTCTAAATCTAATAATCCCTTTACACCTAAAAAAATAACAACAAAACTGGTAATAACGATGTTGCGGTTTACGCATCAGAAAGACACCGCTCGCTCCACCGGAAGGGCTGTCTTTTTCTTACACTTGCTCTTTCTTTTCTTTTCATCTCCTCGACCGTTTTCAAACTTCTCCCCCCCCCCCCCCCCCCCCCCTTTTTTTTTTTCTTCTCCATATTTTCGTTTGTTTGGCGGGCTTTCTTCCGAAAGGTGTGCTACGTTTCTTTTCCCAGTGTCGTTCTTTTACCAGAATTTGAAAGACTTCCTGTTCACTTGTCCCTCCTCTCTCTCTCTCTTTCCTTCGGTCGTTCTTCGCGTATGCTAAAAAAAGGGAAAAAAGAAGGATACTTGGCTGCAAAACCGACTGTTGTTTTCATCCTACCGCTTTTTCATAAGGCCATAGGGAGTATTGCTCCCGTTTTTTCTCCCTCGGCAGAGATCCTCACGTTCGACGAGAGGCACAATAAAACGACGTTATTCTCCCAAAAAGGCGGATGAAACCGATAAGTGGCACACATGGTATTAAAACAAAAACGCTAAGTACTGCGTCAAGCCTTACACTGATTAATAAGTAAATGTTATTGTGTGAATGGTAATAGGTGCCGACAGTTGGATCCAGCGTTTGTACTGGGCTGTCAGGTGCAACGACCACGACTATTTCGACCACGACCCACTCGACAACGGAGTTTCAGGAAGATGTGCAGCATTTGCTTAAAATAAATTCATACTGCAGAAGAAAAAAAATATTTTTAGGGCTTTAAATATGAAGCATTTAGGGGCAACGTGCGCTCACACCTTCGCAGAAACTGTCTAGGACAGTGTGTCTTTCGTATTGCTGGAGAACCACACGTACACATCGCGACACTGTTAGCGCGAACACGGCATCGGCGCATTTTCGCATTTTACTTCTAAATAGTATTAGCGAGCACGAAATTTTATCGCTTACATTATAGATCTAAATGAGCTCTTTCCGTAGCAATAATAGCTTGAATGACATCCCTTGGTTTCAAAGAGAAAAACTGAAAAAACCGGCGATCGCTTGTTCGCGCTAACAGTGTCGCGCTCTGTACTGAATCCATCGATTACCACAAAACCAGAAAGCGACACGTCTGGTAGTTTCCCAGTTCTCAGAGGGTGTATTGGGTAAAAAGAAAGCCTGGAAACAACACCGCAATTTTCAGTCCAGGTGGGTTCAGCCTTCTCACGAACTGGACCAACCCCCCCCCCCCCCCCCCCGCCCCTTTTTTAGAAAAAAAAAACCAACAAAAAAAATCAACGAGTAAAGAAAAGAATATTGGTGATGCCTGACGTGGCCGGAGGCTGTTTCCTGCTTCCCATTCCATAGCCCTTATGATTTTTTTTTTTTTTTACATTTCCAGCTCCCCGGATATCTTTTTATACGCCGAGAATCGTGAGTGCGAGTACGAGTCACTACCTAAAGCCGATCCAAATCGAAACGAAAATATGTTTTCACGAAGTTGGCGTCGGCATAATAATAAGCATCCACAACTAACTAAACAGTGAAAGAAAAAAAAAAGAAAGAAAAAAAAAGAAGACGCGGGTTGTTTCGGTCCCGGAAATAATTACAACACGTCAACGGCTCAAGCTACGCACGGCTCGTACGATATCGCGGATCAAATCGCACATGCTTCCAGAACCAATTTTGCTGCCTGTTATTTATTGCTATGTTCCCACCCATAGTATTATTGTTCCTGATCCGTTATTATAGCTCCGTGTTCCTTTTTTTTTTTTTCGTTCGGAGCTTCGTCATGTGTACTCATGTTCTATTACGCGCTTCCGGCTTGTATAAAAGCTCAGGAACTCGTAGAATTGACAGCCGAAAATGGCGTGCATCTGTGTGTAAGCGTTAAGTTTTTATGTTGTATATTTCTAACAATACCTTTTTTTCTTTCTTTTTTTTTGCTGGCAAGGGATTAATATTACATTTTGATACGTGCTCTCCTGCTGTTGTAGTTTGGGGGCTTGGGGACCATTCGAGCTGTTTCGAAGATCTTTGTTGGAAACTGAAATATTTGTTATTAATATTGCAGAACTAATCACCGTCCCAAAATTACACGTAACGTAAAATAAACTATTTACAAGAAATTGTTTACAAGAATGTAACTGACTAAATTCTTCGGTAAAAACGTGAAAAGTTCATCGAAAATCAGGGCGAATATACATGTTATCCAATCGTGCTAAATAAATAAAACCTAAGGTAAAAAGAATTCTTTGGAGTTGAGTGGGTTGTCTACGCGTCCAAAGTGACAAGAAGCGTGTTTCCAGCCGAACAAGCGATACAAGCAGGAATTACAACACACTGACCAGAAATAAACCTTCAACGCGCTACGTCAAGAAGGTCGCTCTTACGCAACAACCATACGTGTCCTTTGTATGACATCACATTGACGCGTGACACTGCCCAAACACATATAAAAGAAAAAAAAAAAGAAAGAAAAGGGCTGCAGCTCTGAAGTCCTTCGCGTAGAGAGTGCCCCCTTGCTGTCACTTTAGACCTCCGCCATGCCACACCCTGCAGCTTTCGCAGTACCTTAATTACCTCTTGCATGACCACGACGCAGAGTTGTCAGAATCCTTGCAAGGGCGAGGGTAAAAAAAAAAAAAAAGAATAAAATTGCTTAGACTAAGAACAGCAGCGCAAAAAGAAAAGAGGCAGTACCATTAAAAACGGGGATGATCGAAAAGGGGCAGGCGGCCGCCGGTAACTTGGCTCTTTTTATCGTGGCTCCATTGACGTCACGACGGCGAAGACTTAAAATGAAAGAGTGAAAGAGAGAGAGAGAGAGAGAAGACACAACCGATGCCACTATTACCATCTGCGCGGGGAACTGCGCCCGTGCAGTTATGAATCGGACCGAGCTGTTACGCGGTAGACGATTCAAAAGTCTTTTTTCACGTGGAGGGACGCTACGCAAGAACGCACCTGTGACATTGCACAGGTGCCACCACTGGGAGTGTCACAAAAGCTTTTTTGTGGCGAATTCGAGGTTCGTCGTCAAACGTGGAGGTTCGCCCCGGTTTCGGCGAACCTGCGGAAAAATTCGATCAAGTTCGACTTTCTGAGCAGAAAAGCCCGAAACGTCTAACGCCAACATCGAACATTTTGAGAACAAAATAAAGAAATTATACGATAGTTTCTTTCATACTGTAAAAAAAAAAAAAAAAAAAAATTACCAACGTTTACGTAATGTCCAAGCAAGCATATAATAAACTATAGACGATTCAGAGTCGCGAAACAATATATCCAATAAATACTGGACTATCCTCCGCAACGCGGCGCCGTTTCGTTTGTAAATTTTTCGCGCATGCTCATCACAGTCGAATTTTAGCCGAACGTAGCAGTAAAAGTTCGAAAAGGTCGAACCTCGACAGTTTCATTACATCCCTAATTATTACTGTTATTATTATTATTGTTGTTGTTGTCTTCCGTGCGGCCTAGCGCCGCAGTCGTACCGGTCTTTCGGAAACGCTTTTCTAAGCCTCCAAATGTAACCGGGGATTTTGTTGTTGTTTATAATCGTAACTTGGGCGGGAACACTCCGTTCTTCGGGAATTTTAGCGCGAGCACGGGTACGAACGACACGTGAACACTTCGTGCCGTCTACGGCAGGAGCAGCAGCCGCACGCGAGTGTCTCCGTTCGAAGGGCGCCCAAGTTCGCCCACCGATTTTCCACGACGATAATGTTTTCGCAGAGATTGCCCCATCGGCTTTACACATCCCGCGCTCGCGAGCCGCTCGCAGCAATAAAACCAACTTTCTTCGCTAGACCTCACTTTTAGTTTTTTTTTCTTGGCTTTCCCAGCGACCTTGAGATAACAAGAGCCAGTTGCGAGTCAAATGTAAGCCACACGCACGAGCCGAAGCAACCAAAGAAAATTAGAGAGAAAGAAACGATACGACGGCATTTCCTTATCGAATTTGTCAATACACCTTACCAAAAAATTAAAAAAAAAAAGAACGCGAGCGAAAATTTAGCGCCGGCACGCGCCGACTTCAATCTGCGTTCTCTTGCTCTTTTTTCACGCCGGTTTTACGCGCTCACCGCCAAGAGCGAATAGATAAATACACAGCCTCGGAATACAAAAAAAAAAATAAAAAAAAAGTTTGCGATGAAAATTGTTGTAGCGCGATTACGAGGGACCGCGGCGGACGGAGAGCTGGGATCGTGTCACGTGGCTTAGGGATCCCAGCTCCGCTGTAGCGTCACACCGGAAGGCTGGCAACCTTGCGACCTCGTTTCGCGAAGTGAGGACGAACGAGCCAATCAGGAAGGCTTATTAAGAGGACAAACGCAGAGAACAAAAACTAACTCTTTTTTTCCTATCTCTCGCGTTCCCCCTGTCCAACAAGGTTGCAGCGGTGGCCCGCGCACATGCGGCATCCGTGATGATAAGATAAGAGCAGCCCTGTTTTCTACCCTACTCGGAATGCTACCGAGAGCGTGCGTACGCGGCGTAGACACGCCCTCTAATGCGCGCGTGTACGCGTACACACGTTTTGCGTGTGTGCGCTTGTGCATGACGCAGTTGTACTATAGGACAATATGAAAGGGAACAGACTTTCCCCGCTCTTCTGACGCACCTACAAATTTTGATAACATGTTATGGTCCCGACATGGGCTAGAACGGAATGTTTAGATCCGAAACAACATACTGTATGAAAAATTGAGAGTTAATTAAGGACTGTGCAAGCCGTGAAACCGGAATGAAGAAAGATGAACTGTTCCCTTTCATACTGTTGCCAATAGTACATTAAAGGGACAATGAAGACGATTTTATTTAATTTTTTTGAATGGTGTTTTTATGCTTCTTGGGAACATAGCATGGTGCCCAATTTTTTGTAGACATTTGTGACGCGTATTTCTGTGCCTACGAAAGAAGTAAATAAACCGAAACTGAACAATCTCCATTCTCGTTTCTGGGCCTCCGAAAACGGAGGTGACGTAGGGGGTGACGTAGGGAGTGACGTCAAGTGTGAATAGTCGGTATCGGTAGTATTTAGGAGATCGAGACTCTGGTAACCGCGGTGGGTTATAGCAGCGCGGTGGACCGGTCGTTTCGCCGAATCTGTCAACATGGACGGCAATGCTGCTCTCGCGAGCGAGTTCGAGCTTCCGTTCACTGACCGAACACCAACGGAACGGGAGTAAGTGTGTGGCGGACCCGACGGAGACCGCCCAGCCGGCAGTGAGCGGCCCGCACGCCGAAGGACGGACGCGAGCCTCGAGGGAGATGCCGAGGGGAAAGCGGTAGCGATCCGACCGTTCCGGGATCCGGTTCCTCCGCGGACGTCCTCTTTTCGTCGTCAAAGAACACGAACAGCAACCCACACGTGAAAACTAGCGCCGCCCGAACGAATACTGGTCTTCAGTCGACCGTTAGAACAGCCATCTACAGCTCCCATTTTGCAGAATCCTTCGAGTACCGTGTTCTTTTTTTATTTTATTTTGTTTGCCCATAGTTGCTCGTTGCCCGTTTCGCGTCCAGCGTAGCAAAGAAAAAAACAATTATGCTGCTTTATTTATGGTTTAGTAATCCTTTCCGGTCCGATTTATACTTTTCGTGGTTATTCAAGCGGAAATTAGAACAGTATTCCTAAAAATCGCGAATCAAAACGTGACCGAGGGCGCGCTTCTCGTTTCGACCAATCGCCGACGCGTCTCTTGTGACGTCGCTCTTCTTGGCCCCGCATCAGTCACGTGAGCTCCGCTTCTCCTGGCTTCTCCCGCAACTCTCGGGGCGTCGCCCCAGTCGATCCCGGTGCGATTATTACCGCGTCTGTTTAATTGATTTGCGCGGCACACAAGCGCCGGTTTCGGCTGAAATTTGGGAAACGTGGCCTGAGACGTGCCTGGAACCCAGTTCAATCACCAAAAAGATGTCCGAAATTGCCTTCATTGTCCCTTCAAGTAAACGCAAACAAACATTCTCCGTCGGTTTCTCACGATGAAATTCCGGTAACTGACAATGTCATAGGGAGGGAAAAAAAAAAGATATTTGGGCCGCTGAGTTGTGAGACAAATAAAATAACAGAACCCCGTGTTACTAATCAATATAGGCCCTCAACGCTGAATCTGAAGGTCCAATGCTAGAATATTAATAAATATTTTGACGAACCAACAAATATCCAGTCTACAGCGTTCGATGACCGCCACCGATAACAACCGAATGAAAACAACGAAATATATAAACGACATTCCTATTTCTGGGTTCGCGAAGACCTATTTGCACGGCGCATCGAGTGTCGCCATTGTCTTATCACACTCGTCTGCGCACACTGAAACCAATCAGCGCCCAAAGCGATACCGCATACACTTGAAAAAAAAAAAAAAAAAACGAAATAAAAGAGGCGATCTTTCCGAGCTTTTTTCTCCTCCTTCTTCGCCCCCCCCCTCCCCCCTCCCCCCCCCCCCTTCTCCTCCGGTCGTCACTCACCCGACCTGGGCAGTCTACGCAACACTGCCCAAATGGCGACACCGCCGTAGTGCCAGAATTGGGACGCCACCCGCCCTAGGGCGAGAATCGATTACAAACTCGACACGAGTGCTGGGGGCCCGAGTCCAAGCCGAGTCCGAGCCGAATATGACGTATGATCTCGTGCCAAATACGCGGTTCCCAGCAGCTGGCCTCGGGCGGGTGACGTTGTATATCTAGAGGTAAGGCCTCTAGGTATACATTTGAAGACCGGTGGATTGAAGACCGGTGGCTTCGCTACGGTTTCAAAGGAGTTAAGCCTTTTCTTTCTTTACTTTTTCCTCACTAAGTTGGCTCTTTTGCAAATTTTATAGAAAAAATGCACCACCCGTGGGCAAAGCTGCACAATATCGCAGCGAGATAGGTTAAGAAACCGAATTTTGCGATCGATTTAAAGACCCCGGTCGCTACTTGAGACACCCGGTACTATAGGGGTGGGAAGCGACGAAATGGAGCATTAATCTGAGTGGTCAATTTCGACGAACGCCTGTACCCTTATGAGTCAGTAACGTGAGAAAAGGCGGCGAAGCCCTGTTCGCGCTAACGGTGTCGCGCTGTTACCACACTCCCAACTATGAAGGCGAATGAAACTAGCGAAACAATGGGACATCGGTGCGTGCGTGTCTGTGCACTGACCCAAGTCTCGGAAGTTTGCTCAAGAATGATAAAAGAAAAGCGTCCGGCAAAAAGGGCCGGTCCACGCGAGATAAACACACGACTACGACAAATTCACACGGGGACGCAGTATACGGCATCTCTTTTGTTATGTGGCAGTAAAGAGTAACAATTTCTTGCACGACGACGGCGACCGCGATAACGGTGCTGGAATCTACTGGCGTATCATTGTGTGTTTCTTCTTGGTCGGTTGTCGAATATGAGGTTGCGCCTTGACGATTACACTTCAGTTGTAAGTGTTCAGCGATTGTGTGTCCTCTTTCTTTTGTCCCGTCTTTGCGCACTGTACGTTTGAATCATCGAACGCAGAACTTTCAATACACAGTACGCGATAGAAGCGAACAAGTTGACAACCCTGGAACAGCACGAGCGTACAAGGTACAGAAATACATCACAGAGGAGAAAAAAAAAAAAAAAAAAAGGTACGTTCAGAAAAACACATTGAACTAAAAACGGAGGTCGTTCATGACTACCTCCTTCCTTTCCTTTTCCTTCATATTTTAATCTCTGTTTTTCTTCCTGACACTACTCTGCCGTGTTTCACCACACACAGATAAAAATAAAAAATAAAACGTAGTTGCGAAAGGCCTCGCGTGAGCTACACCTTTCCTTCGCACTGTCCGTAATTCTTTTTCGCCTATTTTGATTCATTCAACCTTGTTTTTCCCCAGGAACTCGACGTAAAGCATACCACTTTTATATACTACAAAAAAAAAAAAAGACAAGGCAACAAAATTACGTTGTAGAGGAAGAGAAAAATGAAAGAAAGAGAACGAAGGTGCGCAAAGTACATAAACACTACGAAATCTGGAACACGGCGCGTAACTAAGATGCAAAGAAGAAACACGAGATGTGGTGTGTGTGTGTGTGTGTGTGTTCGCTCTCCAAGTAAACAGCACGCGCGTTTTCCCTTTTTTTATTTTTATTTCCTACTCTTTTGTTTTTATTGATTCCAGAGAGAGCGTTGATGCAAGATGCAATTTGACGCGAGCATCTGTGCCGCTTCCTCTTCCTCTTATAGATAGGGCAAACGGAAGACGGGAATAAAGAGAATAAGCCAGTTCAAATAGCGTATTGGCGACTCCGGCGAAATAGACGCGCCACGCAGCTGCAGAAACTCAAGAGAGGAGGTCGCTTCGACTCTGTCGTCTGTTATCGCTGCTGGGTTCTCGTAGGCAGCCTAGAAACAAACATCGTTTCCAGTAATTATTTGTGCATGCTTTCGCCGTGTCATTTTTACGCATTGAGTAGAAGAAGGTTGGTACCGTCGAAAAATCGCTTTGCTTTCATACGTACAACCCGAATTTACGCTGCAGTGCAAGAAATTTATGGTGGTCCGCGTGATGAACGACGAAACCGACCGCCTTTCGTCCGCCATCGTACCTGACTACCGCGCGCTCCTTGTAGTTCCCTGGAGTCGCGAATAGAAAGGTTCCGTGTTTATACAGATGAACCCCCAAAATCAACCTTCCAAAATGTTCTCTTTCTTCTATTTTTAAGAATTGGAAAGAAAAAAGCCATAAATAAGGGGGAAAAAAAAAAAAACCAAGCTTATTAGAAAGGAATTTTTTATGCATAGCTTTATTTCGCTATAAACAGGAGCATAGCCCAAAATGAACTTTCGGTACAGGGGCGATTTTTCAGCATTCGTGTCACGCAAATGTTCCCCAGGGGTTTGGAAATCTTATGCTCGTGTTCCTTAATATTATTATTACTATTATTTCGCACGAACCCCAATAAACTTTGATGACTTGCCCAACACGTGTCCGATAGTGATAATCAGGGGCAACGCCATGATTTTCCTCTGGTGCCTACTCGGCCGGTCAGGCGAGCTAAATTCCCCCTCGTAGGAAAATGCCGTAAACTTTCTGCCGCGGTTAAGGTTAACCGGCTGCCGAGCAACCGGGCCCAGGAGAGAGAAAGCAACTACCATAATAATTCGTTTATTTCCATGTATGCATTGATGTGGAGCTCGAGAGAAAAAGCTGCGATATACAGCTTGACAAGGCCCTCGACCCCCTACATAGGGGCAACAGCAGAGGTACAGGAAAAACAAATGCTATACATCATGCGAAAGTACAAAACGGGTGGATAATATATAATACCACAACCAAAAAGACAGAACGCGAAATCAAACAATGTTCGCGGCGCACCTTCGTGCGAGATACGAAATCATGCTAAGTTACGACGAGAACTCGAATTCGAACCATAGGTATGTATTCCGCGCTTCCAATCTAACACGTCCCTGTGCGAACGAACATCAACCATTCGAGATCGGACTGTTTCGTGGAGAAATATTTATTTACTTTCCGCACCATTTTGTTAAAAACGAGGCTACATTCTATACTGCAACAAACATAAAAGAATTATTACATTTGCGCCTGCTGCTTTTCAAATCGACATACTTTTTTTTTTCGTCAGTCGCTTTTTTTTAATGAAATGAAGGCAGACGGCTCACAGTCCTTTACTCTCTCTCTCTCTCTCACACACACACACACACACACACACATTATATATATATATATATATATATATATATATATATATATATATATATATATATATATATTTCTGTCTGTCTAGAGGCGCAGCATCACCGCACGAGCCGATCTAAAAAATAATATGGATAATAAAACAGACCAAAGAAAATACAAAAAAAAAAGAAAGAAAGAAAAGTATCAACTGTATACAGCACTTTGCGAAACACACGCAACAGTATTCAGATACGCGCGAAATATTGTTTACGAGGAAGAAGGGCAAATATCATGCAAATTAGCTCGTTGTCAGCTTCAACTCGAGCCCTCAGCTCCCCTCTTCTGGGGAACGCAAGCAGTATACGCGCCCGAACTCTTTATTCTTTTTTTTTTTTTTTTGCTTCTTAAACACAGATTTTAGCCGCTGTTATTTTGCTTTTCACACGGCCTGGTTTCCTGCGGGAACGTAGTATTAATCGCGTGATAGATCTTACCATGCTCCGAATAACATTACCAAAAACGCGCGCGCGCGTGCGTGTGTGTGTGTATGTGCCTTCAGCACAGCACGAAATTCGCTTTTTGCATCGTCCGTCCCCACGTCAAGGTTCTCGTAACACCGAAAACAGAAAAATAAAAAGGAGGTAATGCAAAGTTAAGGTGGGAACAACGAACTTCCCTAATGCAAGCTTTTGTTGCTTCAGGCCACGGTCCCACTGAATGTGGCAGTTTAGGTACTTTTTGGCAGGTCATTACTCATCTTCTTTTGAATATTGTTTTGTGGGATTGACGTCGTTCGAAAGGCAAAGCAATCCTCTTTCATTTGATATTATGCATGTATTGGTTTATGCTGCTCATTAGCATTTGTTGCGTTGCGAATATGATGGCGCGGACCCTCACTTGCTCCGCTGGTTCATGTTTCATGAAGAATCTATTAAAGATACAGCCCCTTTAAAGATAACACGGTTCCAATAGAGCAGTTTTGTTAAGATGATGTTGGAGCAGAATGGAACGATATACTTTTTTGGTATTTGCACTACTTTGTTTTGTTCATCTCTCCAAATATTGCCCTAAAAATGTAATTTTTCAGCACAAATATGTTTTTAATGACATGCGCTAGGGCATTGAAATTAGCTAGAGACGTAGTGCTTATAATTGGTAATATGCAGAAAAAAATTAATGTTGCATAAATTTTTTGTTTGTTTAGATATTATATATCAAACGTAGCACTTTTTTGTGCTTCGAGTCACGGTGCTTCAAATGCCACTGAGGAAATAATTAAACTATGATAAAATCTTTTATAACATTTAGAACTACAATGGTTGCCCAAGAAGTGGACGATGGCTTTTTTTCATTTTTAAAGTCATAACGCTTCAGGAGTCATTCAAACTAATCTGTTTGTGACGCATATCTTTTATGGACATCAAACAGATTTGCATTGCGATGTATTAGATTTTCACAATGATCTTGCTTTGGTTTCTTGATAGTTGTAGAGCTTAGTTAATTTTAAAAACAATTAAAAACTGTTTGGGTGTTTTGTTGCGCTACCTGCCGGATGGCAGACAAAACTGCTGATTTCTAATCTTCAAGAAATTTTCGAGGGCGGCGTTGGCGTCTGTATCATCATCAATGTCCGTGTCTTTTTACCTTCACATTTAGAAAATATGTTGGAAGATTTGCTATCGACAAATGAATGATTTAAGCACTGGGTCAGGTAAATAAATCTAAGATGTATAATTACACAAGCGTAGTGTGATATAATGTGTTCATTATTCGATATGATTGAAATCGATAAACAATAAAGACGAAAAGGAAAAGAATACACCCAAGTTCGCTTCGTGCCTAGAATCACTAAATGAGCTGCGCTTAGAGTATCGGCACTCCGTTCCCCAACATTGTTGTGGGCGCCGCCATTTTGGTCTTGTGCAGAGCGAACGCAACTGCCGATCATCATGATTTAAAAGTGCGACTTCCTCAGCATTAGATACGGTGTCAGGAAGCTGATGCAATATTGCTTTGCTCTGTCGCGGGCTGTTTAAACATTTGTGGAGGACGGAAAAGCGTTTTCTGTGATTTTAGATAAAGCTTCAGATAACTGGCAACCATGATTTTAAGCCACAATATGCCCAAGTGTCGTTACTCTGAAGCGTAGCTTATTTAATGACACTATTCATGCCCTTGTTCAAGGAGCTTGTAATACCTGAAGGGGCCATGACGTAACCCCCGTGGGTTCCAGAAGCCACTACCTTTTGACGCCTGCCTCTTCCTCATTGTTCCCGCTAGTGCCACTAAATTAGCTACGCTTCAGAGTAGCGACACTTGACCATATTGTGGCTTAAAATCATGGTTGCCAGTTATCTGAAATCACAGGAAACGCTTTTTCGTCCTCCACAAATGTTCAAACAGTTCGCGACAAAGCAAAGCAATATACATGAGCCTCCTAACACCAAATCTAATGCTGAGGAAGTCGCACTTTTGAATCATGACGATCGGCAGTAGCG
Source organism: Ixodes persulcatus (assembly GCA_013358835.2). Lineage (NCBI taxonomy): Eukaryota > Metazoa > Arthropoda > Arachnida > Ixodida > Ixodidae > Ixodes > Ixodes persulcatus. The sequence continues at coordinate 388,459 of JABSTQ010011515.1, forward strand.
TCTGTTCTGCACAAGCACCAAAATGGCGGCGCCCACAACAATGTAGGGGAACGGAATGCCGATACTCTAAGCGCAGCTCATTTAGCGGCTCTAGTTCCCGCGAACCTCCTTTCCCCTGACTGAAACTTGAAACTAAATATGAATAATACACCATCATTATAGCTTATTTAGTTATAACCAACTACACATGATGAGAGGAGGAAGCGGCCGGTGTGACCGTCCTAACCGTCTCAGAAGAGAAAATGCCAGCTTGCGCTGGTTTCAAAAAGACGATCCAAGTAAAAGAGGTGGCACGCTGTGTTCTTTGCGATTGTGCGTCTAATTTATATGCAGGTACATTTGAAGATCGACGATGGACGTCGATCGTCTTGAGGTAATGTAACGTATTAACATTATATAAAAAAGAAGGAAGGACTGAACGACTCAATTTTTTAATTCATGTATTGTAATATGGTGGTAGCCTATTGTACTTATTGTTGATGAAGAGCAATATGAGGTGACGAGGTAATGATTAAATGATGAGGCTCTATAAGGACGACGACATTAGTGGGTATCGAACGGCAACGTACAGTGCCAGACTTGTTTCAAGTATCGTGTACCCAAAGACTTTTCTTCACCCGCAACAGAATATGGTAGAATCAATGAGGATGCTACTTTACAACTGTACGTGGAACATGAAAACTGCACTGCGCGAAAGCGCAGCTTATTCATTAATATGAGGGACAGATTTCTAGCAGCATCCCCTCATGGACTGCTTGGAACAAATGGCCTCGTTGAGGTAAATCGCAACTACAGTCACTGAGAGCTCTAGAAACGACGCAAAGCGTGATGAACATTTCATTATAGCTCCTCCTCAGCCAATAAACTTGCAACAATAGCCAATAAAAAAAAAAAGAACAAAAGAAGCCACATAACAAATTAAAAAGACTGTTCGTCCTTTTTTTTTTACCTTATTGTGTTTTTGTAATTCGAACAAAAGGCCCCGCCCCTCGTTCTTCAAGTTGCCAATAACAACAACAAAAAAAAACGAACGCAAAAAAAACAACGAAAATAGAGGCATAAAAACGAGGAAACGAGTGAAACTCCAAATCTACCGCACCAACACGCGCCAGCACAAAGTATTAAAAAAAAAAATCCAGATTGCAAAAAAGAAAAACGCGTTGCACGTGAGTCGGGCATGACTTCATTTCCGCATAGGCGAATCGACACCAACAGACCCCCCCCTCTTCCCCCCAGTGCGCCGCGAAGCTTACCCTCTCGAGCGGCGTGCGTGCGTGTGTATGTACTCGTATACGCTTCGGTCGGCTCGACAAAGTGTGTAGATGCTCGCGAAGCAGCCGGCCTGGATAAGGACTCCAACAGCACGTCGAGAGTCGACGACTGCCGCTTGCTGGCGGAGGCTCGATACGCGAAACAAAACGCAATCACAAAAATAGCAGCAAAAAAAAAACAAAAACAGAAACAACACGCCAACAACCAGTGAGCGCACTTCGCTTCTCCTAGGGAACCTACGGGCCATCCCAGGCAATCCCGGGCCGCGAGCGTTATCACGTGATCAGGTGTTCCGCGCGCGCCGCTGCGCCAACCTCTCGTAAGTCACGTGACAAAGACGCTGCGTTTGATTGGCTTAAAATGCCACGTAGCATTCTCCGCGGTCCGTCCCAAGGTGTAGCGGAGTGTGGAAACAGCGATATATTCGAGCAACGGAAACAAACATAAAAGCGACGACAACCCTAAAACAGCTAGATGAGCGAGGAGGAGAAAAAAAAAAAAAAAAAGCCAACGGCGATAGAAACTTTCATAAAACGAACCAGTTTGTGGCTTGGAAGCGTGTGTTTGTGGGGGGGTTGGGGGGTGCGGGTGTTATGGGGAAGGCGACGGCGATGTCGGATTAATTCGCCTCCCCGTAGAATCGCCGGGGGATTTAACGAATCAGCGGGAGAGAAGTTTCGCCGCTGCCGCAAGCCAAGGCCATCGCCTTCGTCAATTTGTTGCGGGTTTAGTCGCTTCGTTTTCAAATTGGCGTGTGAGCGTCCTTTTTTTTTAATTTGATGCTTTTACGGACGCAAGATTTGATCTATACCCAGGCAAAAACAGGAACCTTCCCTCCCTTATAAACGCCATCTGAATTTAAACGAATGTCGCGGTTCCTTTCTCGCAGACTGCGTGCGTTCATGTCTCTCTCTCTCTCTGTGTGTGTGTGTGTGTGTGTGTGTGTGTGTGTGTGTGTGTGTGTGTGTGTGTGGTGTGTGTGTGTGTGTTTGTGCGTGTGTGTGTGTGCGTGCGTGCGTGCGTGTGTGTGTGCGCGCCTGTGTGTGTATGCGTGCGTGTGTGTATGAAGTTGCAGCATTTTCAAATTTGGTCTGAGTCCCCCTACCGGCAACACGGAAACGACGTCAAACGCTGTAACAATGGGGGGGGGGGGGGAGTAAATATTGCTTTAAATATTTTACAAGAATTTCGATGGCGTGTAATGAATACTCATGCGAGCAAAACAATAAAAATACGCTAAATATCGCGTTTTTCTTTTTTTTTTTATGCGAGACTGTTTCTTTGACTTGCAAGTTGTACAACATGTGCCGTCATCCCGCTGGAGACCGCGGGAATACGTGAATGTTGGTTCTGGCACAACTTGCACTTCCCGTTTTCTCAATAGACCTTTTGAATGTAGACAATCAGTAGCATCCTGGGCATTGCCAAAAATGTTCATTTTTAAGAGGACCGGGAAACAGGAGCCCGCAGCGTGTCCCCGGCGTGACGCATCGAGTTCCGAAACGCCTATTGGCTGCCGCGTGTTTTTTTGTTTTTTTTTTTATTTCGGGCGGATAAGCACCTCCGGGAAGTCGGATTAGGGGGATTAACCGTGGCGAAGAGATAATCCTTCCCTCGATTCCTCGAAGTGGGCAAGCGTGCAGACTTTCAGCCACACTCGTGCCAGTTTCGAATCATCGATTCCACCCAAGTCACTAAGGTCGCTCCTCTCGACTACTCCAAGCACCTTTAAACGGGTGGGTCAGTTCCATGATCCATCTAACGGTTCTTGTCTTTCTTTTCTCCTTACTAAACACTCCATTCAACAGCGTAAAAAAAAGAAAAAAGAAAAGAAACGTTGTTTGCAACGCTGTCAAACGAGCTTACAAAAAAGGACAAACCGAAAAGGGGGAGGGGAGAGGCAGCATGGTGTTCATGCCTCGGGGAGCTATCCTCTCTCTCTCTCTCTCTCTCTCTCTCAGTTTTTCCACAGTTTCCCAAGCCCAGCACGAAAACGGAAAGCAAGCAAGCAAGGGAAGACGCACTTTGCGCCTTTCGCAGCTGATTTGATACTCCGGTGCCTCGCAACGAGTGAGAAACGAGTGAGACTACATCATGGTGATTTTTATTTCACCTCTGTCCCCCCCCCCCTTTTTTTTCCCCCAAGAAAAAAAAAAAAAAAAAGCTACAGGAGAAACAGATGGAAGCAGGCACCAAACTATATCGTCTTCGAAGAAATAGCTCCTATCCCATCCTCGCCCCCTCCCCCCTCCTTCCTGTTCCGTGCTTTCTCTGTGATGAGGTCATTTCGGGAAGCAAACAGACGAAGGCGGCTACGCATTCTGAGAAACGACGCTCTTTCCCCACCTCTTACGAACTGCCTCATTTTCTTCGTTCCTTCGGCAACCCCCCCCCCCCCCCCCCCCCCGCTCTCCCTCTCTCCAAGTTGCATCAGAGCCGACAGTGGTGCACTTCAAGGACCATTAAACGACTGCTGCTGCCCTGCCCCTGCCGCCCCCCCCCCCCCCCCCTCCCCTCGTTTCCGAATTTCAGACAAATACATAACGAACAAAACAAACTACAACCAATAAAACAAAGGATAATAGACTCAAAAAGAAATCGAGAAAGGAGAACAAAGAAAGATGGACGGGCACAAATATCCAGAAAACGATAAACAAGAGAAGCAAACTTCGTTTAGGTGAACGAAAACGTAACATCGTCAATGGTCTAAAGACGCGAACCCTTCTTGCCGGTGCCTTTTAGCCGCCGCTTCGTACGAACCCCCGCCTCTGTCTCTCTCTCCCTTGTTCTTTCTTTCTCTACTCTCCCTCGTTGTTATTTCGGTCCCTTCTGTAGAATCTATAGCACAACCTTCTGTGTTGAGTTTCCGCTCTCGGAACTCGAACCCCGCGCGCGATGCTGCGACAGACAGATGACAACGCCTGAAACACACACACACACAAGGAACCCCCCCCCCCCCCCCCCCCCCCCGAAGCAACTGACCGACCGGATAAAATGGACAGAAGCCTCAACCCCCCCCGCCCTCCTTCTCTTCCCGGCTTCTTATTCTAGAAATAAAAATAAAAAAAAAGACCTAAACGACGTAGGGGAACGAGTAGAAGATGGCCGAAAACGCGGCGGCGCGGAACGCCGAATTGAAGGAGGCTTTCTTCATCAAACAAGAACCATCACGCGAGCGATTGAAACGCACACGTACAAAATGGTCCCAACTCCGAAATTACGTAGACGACAGGAAACGCAAGTACAAACAATGGGGAATTGTAGTAGACCGTTTCCGCAGCCCGCTAAGCACCCGGTTAGCGCTCCGTAATCCGCCACAAGACCTTGAACTATGCGGACAAGGCTGGCGGCGCGCATGCGCAGCTGCAGCGTTTTCTTCACGGATACCGTAGCGGAGGAGAAACACGGTCTACTATAGTAAGTTACAGGTTAAGAAGGTAGCGGCAAATGCCCCTCAAAGGGAATCAGATATCCCTCCGCCACCTCCGCATCCAATAGCGTCCCATCGTTTCCGTGACGTCGCGGCCAACGCGCGAGGAGTGTCTTGCCTTTCTGTACATATTTGCTTTATCTTTCGACTTTGACTTAGTATTGTGGAAGCCACGAGAGGGAGATTAGAGTTTTCCCCCTCCGATGGAAACAGATACGGATTTCGGGGATTAGCTTCCCCCTCCGATGGATACAAAAGCTGCTTTCAGGGGCTCGGTTCCCTCTCCGATGAATACAAAGGTCGCTTTCTTAAAAAGTGGAGGTCGAAGACAAGTTGCCACCACTCTAGGGCCATTATCTACCCATTGAAGCGGAGAAAGGAGCGTTTCCAGTGGACTATTCTTTCGACAGCGGAGGGATTTGAAACGGGCGCATCACTCTTTTGGGAGGAGCTTCTCCTACCTTCTTGACTTGTAACCGACTATACAATTCCCTAATAACCGCTACGAAAGGCCGAAAGCTGGTCCACACATTTGCGTTTGACTGCCACCGCTTAGGACTACAGAACAAACACACTGACGCCATCTGTCGCGTAGCCCTGAAACGATTACAATCTGCATATATTCCCCTTAGCCGCCCCCCCCCCCCTCCCCCCGGGCAAACACTGGAATTCACTCGAAAATGATATACTAACACTTCATTCGATTCAACATTTTACTGCTCCCCTTAACGACGTATTTTCCTGGACCACACCTTTGCATGTTCATATAATTAAAAAAAAAAAAAAAAACTAATATTGTATTTTGCTACGGCTTTCCGTTGAGCGCCGCAGTATCATCGAATAAAACTAAAACAATAACAATAAAAATACTGAAGTATTTATTTAGATCTGCTCGCTCATTTTCTTTTGTTGCGCAATCGTCAATGTTGACGATGAACACAAGCTTTCGGAAGAGGGCTAAGAGGATTACGCTCTGTAATCTGGTTGGATTACGACATCCCACGGAGGAGGAGACGCCTTAACGGTATCGAGTTTTCTTCGTAATGAAAAATGTACTAAGAGAAGAAAAAAAATCGTACACTTTTAAAGATTTGTTTACTTGGGGAGACAAGTCGAAACGACATTTCATCACCAACAGTCATACCCTACGGCCCACTATTTTCTGCCGGCCGACGCCGTTCTAAACCTCTCCCGCACGCAAAGGTCATGCCGTTATATCGCGCGTCATATAAATAAAAAACGTAACTTGTTAATAATAAAAAAAAAAACGCACTCACAACAACAACCCACGCATAAAATCGAGTGCGAAAAAAGAAAATGCAAAATGAACAAAGAAAAAGGAAAAGAAAAAAAACAAAACGAACAGCAAGATTGGATATCTACATCCACAGGATCGCGTCACTGCCGTTGTGTGTGTGTGTACACTACAACCGGGAGGGAGCAGAAAAGATTTAGGGCGACCGTGCTCTTTGTACGTTGGTTGGTTTATTTGTCGGTGTTGTTTGACGTCGTCGCTGCTTTTTTTCCGTCGCCCAAGTTCCTTTACAATCTTTCATTAAAGTTTGTCTTCACGACGTCGCAGGAGATGCACAACCAAAGCAAAAACGACGTGTTTTTTTTATACTTTTAGTTTTTACTGTTTTTACTATTCCTGAAATTCCGGGTATGCGAATTATACCGCGCGAAGAAGCTTTCCAAGGGATGCCGTCGCTAATGTAAGATAGCTCTTTTCTTTGTTTTTTTTTTTTTTTTCGAAGGCAGAAATTTTTAGGTGCGTATCTGGTGCTCTCCGCGGAGAATGTTGACGAAAATGTCGTAAAATCTAGAGCGAAGATTGGCTCCTGGAACGTTTATAAACGTGCATGGATGTACCAAGGAGACGGAGAAGAGATACCATAAGCTGGCCGACGCGCACACGCCGATTCCGAAAACACGGTCAATGGACATTTCAAAATTAAAGTATAGACCGACACGCTGTTTACAAACAAGCCCGCGTTTGCCCACACCGGGTGTGGGCACTGCGCGTGCGCAGAAACCAAATTCACGTGAAGTGAAGCGTCTGTGCATGCGCAGTGCCGTCAACAGCGCCACCGCAGCTGCGTGACGTCAGGGCCGCGTGTTGGTTTATATATATACAGGGTGTTTCACGAAAGGTGGACAAATTCGATATTGCGAATACTACGCGTCGCAACAAAAAAAGGCTTGTGTCGTTTTGGTCCTGGGCGAGGGGCCTATTTAGGAAAATTATTGAAAGTACGGGATAATTAAGTTGTTCATTATTTTTCCGTAATTAACTTTTTAATATTGTGTTTAAGGGCATGGTTTCCATTAGAAAATTGATCAGCATCATCGAAAAACACTAAATCAATAAATTGCAGAACGATAGAAGGCACGCGAAGCATTTTACGGCTATCTGAAAAACCGCACAAATTCGACGGGTTTTTAAGTTTCGGTTTGCAATCGGAGCGCATCTCGGCCCCGACGGCACCGCGCCCCGTGGAGAAATAGCGCAACCAAACTCTGGTGCGCTGTCATCGCGCGATGCAGCAGAGGCTGGTTTCACTATTTCTCCGCGAGGCGCGGTGCCGTCGGGGCCGAGATGCGCTCCGATTGCAAACCGAAACTTAAAAACCCGTCGAATTTGTGCGGTTTTTCAGATAGCCGTAAAATGCTTCGCGTGCCTTCTATCGTTCTGCAATTTATTGATTTAGTGTTCTTCGATGATGCTGAGCGATTTTCTACTTTCAATTTCAAAACGGCATCAGCGCCACCGCGCGCTTCACCTCGCGAAAATCTGGTACTGCGCACGCTCGTTGCCGCCGGCACCCCCCTCCCCCTCCTCCTTCTCATTCCCCCACCCCCCAGTGTGGGCAAATGCCAAGTTGTTTGTGAAGAGCGCATTGGGCAGAACCTTGTCTATTTTCGCAATATTTTTTTAAAGGACCTTAGAAAATTTGTTTAAAAAAAAAACAAAAAAAACGCGGAATTGGGAAGCGAGAGGAGAGAGTCGAAAAAAAAAAAGACGGGGAGATGGAGAAGGGCCGATTTTAAACTAAGTAAATAAGAAGATTTATAGCTTCAAACAAAATAGTAATGACAATACCAGAGAAACAAAAAGAACATAAAGGCACGAGCGTCAGGACGCAGGCGCACACAGATGCACCCGTAAGAAGCGCGGAAACTGAGCAGCATCTCCAGATCGAAGCCAACACAAAAGCGACCTCGCAAAACGAGAACAACCAAAAAACAAATGAAAACAAAAACACCAACAATCGCGGCAAAAAGAAAATAGCGAGAAAAAAAAAAGAAAACACTTTCAGGCAAGAGAGAGGAGAAAGCCGAAGCTCTTTCTTGAAATTCAATATCTTTAAAAGTCCCTCCCCTTTCTACCTCCGTACTTGGCCAAACTACTCAACCGGCGGCAGACACGTTTATTTTATTATTCCGTTCCAATAGTATTATTTGTATTTAACTCCGAAGACAAAAGAGTTCAGTGAAGACAAGCAAAGCAAGGATTGACAAACGCACACAACATAGGCAAGTATAGGAAAGCCAACGGACCTATATTTCGCCCAAGCACCAGGAAGGTGGAGCACGTTTTATTGAATCGCTCGCTGGCGGCGCACATAAAAATGAGCGGCCATGAGCGAAAATCGCCCGCATCAAAAAAAAAAAAAAATACAAATAGGTTTTTAGAATTTATAGAAACATGAACGGGGTTGGGGGACAACGTATTTGGAGGAACAGGAACAAGAGGGAAAACCAGTAACAAAAAAAGAAATCCACGTGCGATTTCAAAACAAGAAAAAAAAAAGGGTTTGTCATTTTTTCAACGAGGAAATCTAAAGGCCCAATTATAAAATTCCTACTAGAACAAATTTGTTTTAAACTGCGCACGTTAACTTTTTTTTTTTTTTCAAAAGTCATGCAACGTATTTTTTTCTTTTTAGATATTATGCTTATATTTATGTTGCTGTTTTTAAGGTGATTTAAAGGACGAGGGACAAATGTCGAAGCATTTGCTACCCATACTTTGATATATTATGTAAAAAGAGACAACTGTGATGCGAGACATGCGAAAGGAAACAAGGGGCTCTGAAACGACGGTGACGACATTTGTACTGAGAAAAAAGAGATTGTTTTGATTAAGTCAGTCGGTTTGATAACGGACAGTGCGCGCGGTTCCGGGCGGGACATTGAGTAACCTAGGGAAGTACTGCGTCTCGCGGAGTAATGACGCTTCATTACTTGGAATCTAGCGCGGAAGGCAGAGGTGCCGCACACACAATGAACGTCCCCAGACGATACACTCTACAAGTAAAGCCAAGATGGCGGCGAAAAGAGGGCGAGATTTAACAAATTGTCGGCGAAAGTAGCGAGAGGAAAATATCGCGAGCATGCCACTTTTCTTTTCAAAGAGAATGAAACCGTTCAACGGTTAACGTACCTTCATCAGAAACACAGCGACCTTCCAACTTACGTGTTCTTACACTTGCCGTTCCCCTTTTCTGCCGATTTCCTGTTCCCGTTCGCCGCTCTTTTTCGTAAGGCTTTACTTTTTTTTTAATTTTTATACGCCAGTTTTGGTTAGATTTATATGTTTACACATAGGCCGTCAACCGACCGTTTGCAAAACGTGCCAGCCCTCCGCTGTGCCGAAAGGAATTCTGGGAGATTGCTGTACAACACCACTTCTAGCAGGCGACGCAGGAAACGCGGCGTGGGCAAGCGTGCAACTGCCACAAATGTCACGTGCTACCCGGCTGTCCTCTCTGCATTCTTTTTCTTTCGCTGCCTTCACTGTAAAGGCACGTTCACACTCTTGAAACCTCTTGAAACTGGGTTCCTTAAAACCTCTAATACAACGAGAGGACACGCTGGCGCCATCTATTGGGTAGCAGTGTAAACTTGGCGGTCGGGCATATTTTCTATTCCTCTCGCGCGTTATCCTTTCTTTCTTGGCTCGAAAAACTTTTGTCAACGTTATAAACGAGCCTTTCTTATAGGTATTACGCAAAATTGACCTCGGAAATACCGCAAAACCTTCGCTCTTGTGAAATGCAGTTCCAGGGTCATCGCATAGAGGGCACCAGAATGCCAGTGTGTTCTCTCGTGCTAAGAAATTTTAAGAAGTTTTAACAGATCTCGTCTCTCTCGGTCGTACTCGGTTGCAAGAGTGTGAACAGGCCTTAAAGCGCCCTTCACACATATGCAACCGAGTAAGACCGAGAGAGACGAGACCGGTTTTTAAGCTTCTTGCAACGTCTCAGGACCGGATGCGCTGCAGCAGAGCTGGTCCTAAGAGATCGCAAGAGGTTTAAAAAACGGTCTGGTCTCTCTCGGTCGTTGTCCGTTGCAAATGTGGGAGCGAGCCTTTAGGTGGTAGATGCTGCTGGAGCACGGAGGAGCATACAGGATGATCCCACGATTCGTGCAGAGAGAAGCGCCCGGCCTTTCGGGATTTTTGAAAATGGTTCATTATACTAACGTGTGTGAGAGAGAGAAAGAGATAGAAAGAGTGAGAGAGAAGGAAACAGGGGGGGGGGGGACCTGGGAACTCAAGCTTTTTAGCCTAGCGTGCTTCAAACTTGGAACCTGGAAATTCAAAATCGCTGCAAAGGGTTTGCGTGCGACGGGGAAGCCAGCTCCCGTTGTTCGACGAAAAGAGGCCCCTATCGGCGTGGTGGACAAAAAACTTCTCGGGAGATAACAGCGCCGGTTTCGCCAGAAGCGAGCGAAAATCTAGTTAGCACCAACGCCGTCGTCAGACGCCGGGGACAGCCCATCAGTCAGGAGACGCAGAGAGGGACAAAGAGAGAGTAAGGAAGAGAAAGAAAGAGACCGAGAGAGAGGGAGTAAATAAAGGAGAGAGAGGGGGAAGGCTACGCGGAAGGCGACGGGATGCCGAGATGGAGGGGCGTTATTGAACCGAACAAGATTTTAATACAGCCTTCTTGATTTATCTGTTCGTATATTTTATCACCACGATTTAGGGTTGCCACTGATTATGCGACACGCGGGAAGCTGAACGGACTTCGGTTAAGCCCTGACAAGAAATAATATAACGAGGGAAAAAAAATCTTTCCTGGATTATTATTGAAGGAAACTCGAGTTATCCAACAGCGCTCGTCCTGCTTTTTTTCTTCTAATTATTTTCGAATGATTAGAAAGTAAATTCGTCCCTGATCATAACTTTATACGGCCGCTCAATTCTGGTTGACTCTCCACTGGAAACTGCCTGCCGAGTGTCTCCTTTTGATACCCTAGTACGAAAACCTTCTGCAACTGTAGTTTTTTTGTTTTTTTTTCTTTACACATAAAAAAAAAAGGGAGACGTTTCTTTTTGAGGCGTTTGTGTTTAATAAACTCTCCGTTGTTATTCAATTATCTCTGTACGTTTCTGGGAAGAAAAAAAATGAAAACAAAGATAGGTTCTCAGGTTGGCCGCAGTAAGTGATTTTAAGCCCGGTGGTGCTGACCAGCGGCCACGGTAGCTAACAGCGAACGAGCGGAAGCAGCCTGTGGCCCGAACAACGCAAAGACATTGCTTGCGTTAGCTTAGCCGCGCCTCGGGGGCATCGGTAGCGGAGTGGGCTAGCGCACACCAGCTCGGAGCACGTGGAGCGAAAGCTAGCGCTGCAGAAGAGCCTGGGTTCAATCCCCACCCCTGCCCGTTTCGATCTGGATGAGCATCGTACCGGCGTGCGGTCGTGTATCATACTGCGTGGTGCACGTTAAAGACCCCAGGCTAGCGGCTGTACTGCACTGGCTAAATTTCTCATTTACAGCTGGGAGACTCGTCGCCAGTCCAGGCAGACCAAGTTCTAGGCTGCTTTGGCCGCGCCTTTAGCGACAAACTCCAAACACTCGACTGAATACGTTTCCACGTACCTCAGATTGAAGCAGCAGGCAGCAGCGAAGCGGCAGTGACACTGCTAACATTTTTAGTTCGAATAATGCTCAATATAGTCGGTTGTACCATACGACATCGAGACGAAACGCTCGCAGTCTTTCAAGCCTTTAACGAAATAGGAAAAGATAAAAAAAAAAAAGAACACACCAGTGAATGCTTGATGGCATCAAGCACGTAGGATTTTGTTTCGGGGGAAGGGGGGCGGCGCCCATGATAAATGCTGTATGAGGGGGAGGGGGTGAGCCGGGCCCCATGGCCCCCCCCCCCCCCCCCCCTGGCTACGTGCCTGGTTGGCATGCAGAAACATTTCTTCTGCATCTACCCTACCGAACAAAAATCATATATATTCCATATACATTTGAAATATAGATGAAATATATCTTAAGCTGGGAAATCGTCTTGCCCGTCTGTTTTGTGTTCTTCCCCTTATTTATATTGCCCTTGGCAGCACGCGCTCCATTCCAAGTATATTTATTACTGGACACCATAATTGAGGGCGATTTTTAGAGCGCATGCTCAGTACGAGCTATCATTGATCGGTTGTTAAGTCCGGCAATCTAGAGGGTAGGGAATGCACTTTGCAAAATAACTCTGGTACCTCGCCGTCTTTACACGCTCAGCAGTAGCGCACACAGTCATGGCCGCCAGCGAATACTCCCACTAATAATCTGATTTGTTGTCATACGTTAATTGGACACACTCCTATATTCTTGTTCGGTAGAATAAGGCGTCTCTGCAGCATGCCCCAGTCCAATTAAACAAGAAAAAAAAAAGTAAACCCATCGTTAAAACAACCAAAAGAACCACACGACAAAAGCTGGGGGCTCATATTGTTAGGCGTACACCCGAGAGTTCAAACCAGCGATTCAAAAATTCACCTCGACTCCCGTGTCATAAACCAAGATCAAGCGAGAAAAGCAGGCCGGGAACAATTCCACGCGCGCCGAGCGCAGTGTTGACATCTTTCCCTTTCTTTGTTTCCCTCTCCCATCTATAATCCGCGGCGCGCGCTTGGGCACTCCCGAATGCCACCATACCGCGGCGGGCGGGCGGGCGCGCGTCAGAGCCAGTTACCGTGTTAGCGTAAGGCTTAAAATCCTGCCTCTCGCTACATAAATTAGACGGGGCAGATTGAGGCCCTCCATTTCGTTCGCTCGAGAGAAAGAAAGAGCGGCAGCGTCTTGGGGCGTGGAAAGAAGTGTCCGGGAATAAAGCCTTCGCGGAAAGTCTTCCCGAAGCTGCGCAATAGCAATGCCACCTATAGAAGTCAAGGCCCTGCGCATGACGTCATCGTTGGTGGACCTGCGACCCGCCACAGGTTTGACGAGAGTGTGCCGAAAGATGGGCCGCGCCGCGTGGACCAAAGGCCTTATCTCCTAGGTAAGCTGCTCGTTGAACCAGTCATATGCGTCCGTCTTTTGTTGCGTAATTCCGCTTTCCTGCCCATAGCCGCGCGTAAAGAGCGGGGGGTCAGGTGGGAGGCGGTTGAGTGGCCCGCTCTGTAACGTCACGACGCGGTGGTGGCGCGTCGGGCGCACTTCCGGTCTGGGTCTGTGGGCGGAAGTCACCGTGCGGGACGTGCATGTCTGTGTTGTTTTGGAAGAAACCGGACAAAAACAAAAACCGCCTTCTCATCAAAACGCCGCGACTGGGGCTGTACCAAAAGAGTCGGGAAAGGACTGAAGGTCAGTTTTCATGTGTTTTCCGCCTGGATGGTTCATCCGAAAACGTTGATAAATGCCGCAAAAAAAAAGATAATAAAAAAAAAAATAAAGAGACACCATCGAATTACGATTGCTCGTGCGGGAACACTGAATTGAATTCACAAAGAGCAAAAAATTGAAGCATTGCTTTTTTTTTTTTTGCTCTCACTTTTTGAAGCTCTCAAGGTTGTTTTCGATACTTACGCGTTTTTCTTGACAACTTTAAGGGTGGATTCATTGAGATGCGATAACGCTCGAAAGTACTCATAATAATAATTTAAAAAAAACTGTACCCGTTTTCACCTCAAGAAAAAAGCAAGTTTAGTGCATTGTTCATACTCGGCGCGAAGTAGTTCTTCCGAGATTTGGCTGTCGGAGGAAAAAGCGATGCTTTTAGCGTTTGAAAGTGTGCGTCTCGGATAAGATAACATAAATCTAACCTAAAATGAACCTGCGTATACCTTAATAATGCACACAAAGGGGGAAATCAGTGATGCTCCACGAGGAGCTCTTGAGGTGAAAACAGGTATAGCTTAATATAAAGGACATCTAAAAGAAAAGAAAGAAAAGGAGAGCTTAGTTTAAAGGATGAAATAAATTAAAAGGGAGAGAAAACGACCTTAGACAAAAGCCGGCGACAACGCGTCCGCTGAATCATGTGACATCCGTTATGGAGAGCCTACTATACAAAAAGAAAACACACGCACGACAACTCAAACAAAAGGAAAGGCGAGGCAAAACGACGCAACAAAGAGCAATAAAGAAGGGAAAGGGCGTGGATACCCGGAAGCGAGAATAGCACTTATCTACGACGCTGCTCGCGACAGGACGCTGTGTAAAAAAGAAAGAAGGCAAATTTCGTTAAAAACATTTACGCAAAAAGAAAGAAGATAAAAAAAAAAGGCTGCACACTGAAGGCCTTATCCGAAATCCCGTACACAGGCACATGTGTACCCTGCAGTGAGTCACTTGGGACACTACGTATCGCGCACGCACGAGAGAAAAAAAAATGCATTTACGAGTTACGTGCGGTGACGAGAGTGAGGTCGGACGTGAATAAAATACCCACCTAAAAAAAAATATTTGGACCCCACTTTTTCAGACTGACCCACCTGCGTGTACTGCACGCGCGTTGCAAACCAAATGCATATTTCTTTTTCTTCTCTTTTTGTATTCGCCCGCACATTTAGCTCGCTTTTTAGTGTATCCGCCGTATTCTCTTTGACGAAAATAATCCCTGGAGAAGGGGAACAAGAGGGACGAAGGACAAACACAGATCTTCAAACACAGCCAGGTGACTGGAGCGCGGTCGAAAACAAAATCGCCTGGCCCGGGTATCCAGGCGGATTTTTTTCGGTCGCGCACCAGTCACCTATGTGTACCCTGCAGTGAATCACTTGGGACACTGCATATCGCACACGCACGAGGGGGAAAAAAAATGCATTTACGAGTTACGTGCGTAGACAAGAGTGAGGTGTTTGGAGATTTGTGTTTATCCGTTGTTCTCCTTCTCCGGGGATTATTATCGTCATTATTGTCCAGCTCGCTCGCACCTTTGCATTGAATTGCATTATAATCAAAACGTTTCTTCTTGGTTCGTTTCATCTGAAGCGAGTGAAAATTATGGAAACGACGCGGCTTACGATAATAATCTCTAGGTTCAAAGCCGCGCCGTTCCGAAAATTCGATACAAACAAAAAATGGCAGCGAGATGTGCGTTTCTCTCCCCGGTGGTGGCTATGATCGAGACTGCTGGCAACTGTCAACGTCCCTTTGCCCTACTGACGGCTTCGCTCTCGCTGAGCTCACCAGTGTTAATACTCTGGCGATATTAACGCGAAAGCATTAACTGTCCCATGGAGCGAGCTGACGTCATCAGTTTGGAGCGCGAAGACGGCACCTAGTTTCCGCAATCCCAATAGGAGCGAAGTAAAGCTGGTGGATTTCGCCTTCGGTTCCATTGGCTGGCGCGCGTCGACGGGGCTCCCATTGGCCGCTGCGCTCGTCAGTTTCCACGACCGCTCACCCCATGGCGCTGCGTGTCCATCAGCGCGCCGTTAACACGGAGTGTCCAAGGTCACCAGAGGAGCACGCGTGCGGCTTGCATGCCTTCGCATTCACAACTCACAAGGAATGCTTAGGTGTAGCTTTTTTTTTTTTTTTTTCAGCTACCACAACCTTACTATATATTTTCGGAATCACCGGCCTTTAACCTTTTGCGCCAGGGGCATCGCGAACTTCAAGCTAGTTGACCGAAAAATCGGCAAGTGAAAATGAGGCTAAAAAAAAAAAAATTCAAATATACTCGCGCATTTTTCGTGCAGTAAAGGTCGAGGGAACGCAGACTCGCGGGTCGAACGGGCAGTCTACGAATATGACTATGCGAGGCATTTTTGCTTCGTGCGCGGGTGCTGGGGCGAGCTTCCAAAGCATCCACTTTGACACCATAAAACTGACTAATCAGTCGGGAAGAAAGTCTACAGTCCAAAGAGTGAAGCCCCGCCTTCCGCTGACGTCAGGTTTTCCTTGTTGCAAGTAAAAACTTTCACTTTTAAGAAAGAAAAAAGAACACGGCGAGGACCATAATCGTAAATTCAATAAGTTCGCGAAATAAATTTATTTTGGCCCAATATTTAAGTTACTATTTCAGTTATTTTTTTCTGTTGTTCGTCTGTTTGGCAAATGTTCAGGCAGATCGGTGACTATGATAACAACGCCGGAGTACCCTCTTAATACAGCCCTCCGCTACTCCTAAACAGATCCTAAAATAAAATTCCAAACCGAACTTTTTTTTTTGTTTTTTTCGCGGTTACCAGTCACGTGGACTGGTGCTTAGTCCTCGCGACTGGTCCCTGGTGCTTAGTGGACGCGACAATTTCGGATACACGGCCCACCTTGACAAATGTCTGCTTTCTTAGCTCACAAAGAAGCTTGCATACATAAATCATAGCTAACATACGTTTTCATTCACAAAATCCGTCACGTGTCGTCATTATGAACGATCCTGAAAAACAGAACTCCTTTCATAGTCCGCACCTGGAGACAGTCCGCTCCGCGTAAAATTTCAACTTTCAAACACGTATACAGTCCCGAAACGCCAACGCCGTTTTTGTATGCCGACTTCACGACTGTCCCACGCCGTTCGCCAAGGCCGTCACTGGCTTAAAGGGCTGATGACGTTTTGACAAGTCAGTCATTTTTTTTTTCTTTTTTATTAACCGAGACGATTGAAAACGATGCCTGGACATTACCCTCAAAAATCGAAGCTCAGAAACTCAACATTTGTAAAGAAAAAAAAAAAAATATCCGCACGCTGATTTTGAAGTTTCCGCGCGATCCGCGCCCTTGCAGTGACGTCAAAAATTGAGTCGTCCTGGATCTCGAGTTTCTCTATGACTCCGTGTCGTGCTTGCCCGCGTCCCGTGATCAACCGCTCCGTGCGCGCCCGTCTATCGCTGTGAGCAGACGACGCTTCACTTTCGACTTCGAAGTTCTTGTAGGGCCCCTTCAGCGATCTCTCAAATTCTTTGAAACGGTGCGAAGTGTGAGGTCGTAGAGAACGCGCAGTGGACACTTGTTAGCGACGTGAGGGGCCACGTCGCGCCGGTTCTGCGTAAAAGACTGCCCCGGCGGACTCACAAACGAAACTACGGTACGCAGACACCGAACCCAGTTGTTCTGACCTTAGACGATTTCCTTTTCGAGGTCTGAAAGGTCGTCGGGCACCCAAAAAAGAGAACTTCGTCCGATTCCCCGACTTACCGATCATCCTCAGTGCCCTATGCGTCGAGGGCCGCCATGTTTTCCGAGGGAGGATAAAAAGCCAGGATGCGACGCGACATCACTCCGGACTCCGATTTTCGGTATTTCAAAAATGGCCATAGTGCGTTCGGAGTTGCATTAAAAAAAGAATCATGTCTTACGAATGCCGTTATTACATATTATAGAAATGTCGCTTACAAAGCTTCTAAATTTCACAATCGATCACATCACGAACAAACAGAAGCGAGGAGGCTGAGGAGCGGGAGAAACAAACCAAAAATAAAAAGACGCGCGCGTGCGTGGGTATTTTTTTTTTTGCATTTTTGCATTTTTTTTGCGTGTCTATGACTACAACTTACATCGTTTTTAACAACAAAAACAAATACGAGCTTTGGGGTGTCAGTGCCCCTTTAACGCTGACGTTTGACGCCCGTCCGTACTTCACTGAAAACCAGTTAGATCTCTCGCAAGTATACATTTTCTAGGTACCCCACAAGGCGAGAGTGAAGTGCTCAACTAGCCTGTTCACAACTGGAACCAATTTCTCACTCACGACTCACCCAGCACGAAGTCCGTGTACGACTCCGCGCCGGAGTCGTACACGTATTTCACACGAAGAGATCTGTGCGGACCGACCTACGGCCTACTGACTTCAGTTTGTTGATTAAAACAACGTAGACTATTTCATACGAGGGGTCTTTGGTGCCAGCTCTTCGACTCCGCTAATGACCCACGTACGAGGAGGGGTCTTGTTTCGCGCGTTCCCTGGACTCGAAATAACGTACTCGGTTTTAGCGATGGCCGCCGGTGGCGCGCAGTCGCTTCGGCGGCGCGATATTCTTAAAAGATGAGAGTAAAATACCGATTCGATAATTCCTACGAGCCTAACATACTCGCCGTACATAAGCCGCGAAACGCTAGCTACTATTCAAAATATCTATTTAGTTTTAAGCTGTCATAGCAGCTTTTAAGCTGTGGAATGTAGCAGCCAAGAAAACAGGCGGGTAAAGAACGTCGAAGAGGAGAAACAAAATGTGAGAAAGAGAGAGATAGAGAAAAAAAAGGTAACGGCAATGGAAAGGAAGAAGGGCACGCACACCTTCCCAAAAAGACCAGATTTGATTTTTTTTTTTTTTTTTACGCATATCGATTTATTTTGTCACCGCGGAACAAATAGACAAGCTACGTTCGGCGCGCGAGGCCTATCTGCCTTCGCCTTCTAATTCCCTTTCTTTTATATGCGGCTGCAAACTCCCAGACCTTCTTTTTCTCTTCTTATTGCTTGAGCAGCCACTCTCAGGTAGATAAGACAGGCGCGCGCGCGCGCGCTCGCTGTGCAATATGGCTCCACCCCGAAAAAAAAGAAAAATAGTCCAGAAATGTAAAAAAAAGAAAATAATAAAAAAAAAAGCTTCAAAGCGCCGTCTCAATTTTTTTTTATCACTTCTTGAAAGGTGTTGCAACTTTCAGCGAGGCTACGTAGCAGCGGGACTCACTTCTATATTGGAAAAAAAAAAAGGAATACATAAACGGTGATCACGCATGCGCAGCGGAGTACGCCTCTGCGGCGAAGCGTGAAGGAAACACATCGACACACCAACGGTATAACGAAGGAAAAAAACAATTTTTTTTCCTTTAGGAGGACTAAACTAAGTCGGCCTAAATACACAGCAGTCATAACAACACAACCGCCAAACGAACGGCGGAAGGACGCACAAAAAGATCGATCGCCCTCAATCGACAGTCTCGTAGCTTTCGATCGACAAATTGTTCGCCGGAGATCGCCGACATGTGCGGTCGTTTCTCGCGCGGAGGAGCCGTACGTAGAGCGTTCGCTACAACCCGCAACAAACAACCTATATGCGGGGGGGGGGGGGGGGGGGGGGGGGGGGGCTCCCAGTTTTTAAACAAACCACTGACGTCGATCGCTTAATGCAATCAAAAGGCCCGTTCACAAAACCCTCGCGACTTCATATCTGGACGCGTGGCTCAAAACACTTTAAAACCTCTTACAAAAAAAAAAAAAAAAAAAAAAAAAAAAAAAACACGAAATGCAGTTTTGGGGTTGCCGCACAGATGCTCTCTCGTCCTAAGAGGTTTTCGAGACTTGAAGGCCCACTGTCCTAAGAAGTAGTCGCAAGTTTGTGGAACAGCGGCCCTTAAGCTTTAAGCTAAGAGGCTCGAAGACCCATTGTCCTGAGATGGAGCCGCAAGTTTGTGGAACGGCGGCCCTTAAGGCCCGTTCACACTCTTGCGACCGAGTTCGACAGAGAGAGACCAGACCGGTTTTTAAGCCTCTTGCGATCTCTTAAGACCAGCTCCGCTGTACCAGCTCCGCTGCTGCGGAGCTGGTCCTAAGAGATCGCAAGAGGCTTAAAAACCGGTCTGGTCTCTCTCGGTCTCTCTCGGTCGCAAGAGTGTGAACGGGCCTTTAGGCCGAGGTCACATTGCTCATACAAAGGTCAATATGCAGACACTGTCCGATGTGTGCTTCTCCCTTGTACGAAGCTCCCGTGACGTTGGGCGTACAAAAAAAAAAACAACAACAAAAAAAAAAACGTTTCAATTTTTTTGAATGCCGAATGTGAGCGCAGCTCTTGAGGAGGGGGAAGGGAGGGTTCGGAGGGGAGGGTATGCCCCTCCTCCCCCTCCCTACCCTCTCGTCCTCCTGTCCTGCTCCACTCCTATTTAGCGAAACTTCCTCAGCTAAATCTAGCGCGGAAACATTCCCGCTAAGTTTAGCGGGGGATTTACCAACATTTCCCCGCTAAATTTAGCGCGAAATTTCGCGAAAACTTCCCCGTTACATTTAGCGGGGAAACTGAATTCGTGTTGAGGTCACGTGACATCCATTTTCCCGCTAAATTTCACTCCAAGTCACATTCATTCACGTGACGTCACGTTTGACATCACGGGAGTAAAATTTTCGCGCTAAATTTGTCGGGATATATTTCCGCTAAATGTAGCGGGAAAATTTCCCCGCTAAATTTAGCGTAAAAAGTTTCCCGGGTTGAGTGGAGTCATGTGTGACGTCACGATGGATGGTAAAATTTCCCGCTAAATTTGGCGGGAAACTTTTCCACTAATTTATTGGGAAAATTTTCCGCCAGATTTAGCGAAAAACGTTTACCCTCGTGACGTCACACGTACCATCATTATGGGAAACGTCCTACAATGCAACGCGCGGTTACGCCGACGGCGACGCCGCTCAACCCGGAAACGGGCGCCTAAGAGCTGCGCTCTAAAACTGCCCGCAGAAGTGTTCCAGGCA
The DNA here is from genome assembly GCA_013358835.2 of Ixodes persulcatus. Classification (NCBI taxonomy): domain Eukaryota; kingdom Metazoa; phylum Arthropoda; class Arachnida; order Ixodida; family Ixodidae; genus Ixodes; species Ixodes persulcatus. The sequence continues at coordinate 408,810 of JABSTQ010011515.1, forward strand.
TTTAGGCCAACGCGCTGTTTACAAACAAGCTCACACAAGGTGTGGGCAGCGCCGCGTGTTGGTCTATACATGGGTTGCACGTGACGTCATTTAAAGAGCGCTCCGATGACCACCAGAGAAGAGAGGAAGAGGAAGCTAGCCTCTTATCAGGATCCTCTTTTGTGCCTCCCGGATTTGCACAGACGTCGCTATTCTCCTCCCAGAAGATTGTAGAAGATTAATCCGTCACTCAAAATTGTTACAAAAGCAGCTTCCCTCTTCGTCCTCTTACATGGTGGTCAGAAGTATGAGATGTGACGTCAGTGCAACCTATGTATACGCACGTAAAAAGTAAAACAGGCTTCAAACGCGCTCGAGGTGTTGTCACCAGACATAACTCTCACATCGCGTCTGAAAGGGAACAACGTGCCTTTTGTTCTATGATCTTTGAGCAGTTTGACGACTATGATGATGATGATAATTTAATTATTTCTGCGGCTTTTTGAGGCACCATCTATCGGGTGAAGCAACGAAACACCTCCCCCATCTGCGAATATATATATTTTACGCGTCATTCTGTTCCCGTGCGTTTGAAATATTTTAATCATTCTGAAAAAAAAAAAAGAGAAATGTTTATGAGAGACCATTTCTCACGATAGCACACAGATTTGACATCGGAAATACCGAAAAAACTATCTAATGACCCGCACGTAGGCAGCGTTCCAGGGCCCGCCGATAGATGGCGCCACCGTTCTCTTTTGTGGCAAGGTGTTACAGGCGGTTTTAACGCGATCGAGCACCGCGAAACGCAAAGGTGTGCACCGACCTTTAGTTGATTAAATGCAGCCGCGACTGACTTGTTTTTTTTTTTTTTTTTTTTTTTGTACGTTTTTGCGCATGCAAACACTTCCTCCCCTGGCCTCGCTTACGCTGTCGTCATTTCGTGAGGACATACCGCAAGACCAACATTCAAGGCGGCTATCTTTGCGCAATTTTCGCCCCCCCCCCCCCCCTTCTTTTTTTTTTTTAGTATCCGTGGTATGCGGCAAGCATGCAATGAAAAACGATAAAACGGCGCGATGACAGTGTGTTCGGAAGCCGGGTGGGCTAGCGCACACCAGCTCGGAGCACGTGGACCGAAAGCTCGCGCTGCAGAACCCAGGGAGATCCTGGGTTCAATCCCCACCCTTGCCCGTTTCGATCTGGATGAGCATCGTACCAGCGTGCTGTCGTGTAACACTACTGCGTGGTACACGTTAAAGACCCCAGGCTAGCGGTTGTACTGCACTGGCTAAATTGCTCATCTACAGCGAGATAAATCGCCCGTTGAGGCAGTCTAAGTTCAGGCTGTATAAATATACCCACACACTAATTCTTTTTAATTGACAATGTGTTCCCACGGGCGGAGGGTATGTTGCAGACTTGTGCCTATCTCAAATACTCTACTCAAGATACTGTATCTTAAATACTTTTTGAAGTATCTTGGTATCTTGCAAATACTTTTGATCGAGAGTATTTAATACTCTATCTTAAATACATTTATTATCTCAAATACATTTTTGACATTCCGGGATTTTCCGAGTTTTTCGGTATGAAGTGGTATGGGCGTGGCACGAGGAAACGTGAACATTCTTTCGAGCAACCAAATCCTGTTGCTAGCTCCGATAAGCTACGGTGACTTATATTGAGCTCGTGAAAAGATCGCTTTTGTGACGATTGTGACTCATATTTCACCCCGAAGTTCGTGCAATGAAGTTTTTCCCCTCGCCTTCCCAAAGGCGCTTTTTGTTTTCAGAGATTCTCCCAAAAAATCCTCAAACAAAAGGGGTGGTTTCACGGAAGTTAGGATTGGACACTGAGGCGCGGCGCAGACCGGGAAACGAGCTACGACAACAATGCAGACTTGACTGTCAAGAAAATAACTAATAAAAAAAAAAAGAAGAGAAGTGGATAGGAAAAAAAGAAGACATTTTTGTTTTACTTGTTGTATTTTTGACCCCCCTACCGCAAAACGTCTAGGCTTCCTTTTGTTTATTTTATTTTTGTCGTCAGTCCGTCTCTTATTGCTTTCGCGAACATTGATAAGCGGAGAACAGGACAGGAAACGAACTAAAAGTGTGATGATCTCTCGAAATCCCAACAAAAGTGCCCCCCAACGCTGAGTGCCTTTCTGAACGCAACCAACTTGAAGAGGGTGCGACCACTGCCGATGGCTTTTATGTGGGTTCTCTTCGTTATCCGTTCACTCATATCCGTATCCCAAGTTCGTTTATAGTAAACTCCCCATATAGGGAATATGGATTGTAGTTAAACGCTGCGTCTAAGGTGCGCCGCAGGACGTGATATTCAGCGATGTCACTATAGCTAAAGCGACCTCTTTATTTATGTCCCAGAAATGTTTTGTAACGTGTATCAGTGATATTGCCACGCGCGTCGTCGAGCGAGCGCGAGGCCGAATGGTTCGCGCGGAGCTTCCGGGTTCGATTCCAGGGAGCGGACTCCTCTTTTATTTATTCTTTCAACTTGACATTCTCGTAAGTTCGAGAACCTTGGCGTGTGATCGAGTTACGAATATTCTACGCCAGGAACGTTCTACGCCGAATTTTCGAGAAACCCACGCGGGTACAAAAGGTGTTCCGCGTGGCGGTAGCGAAAGCTTGCGCTGGGAACCTCTTTGGTTCGATCCCCACTGCCCCCGCCCCTTTTGATCTGGATAAGTTTCGCACCGGCACGCGTTCGTGTAATCACTACTAGTACTACTGCGTGATGCACGTTAAAACCCCCAGGTTAGCGGTTGTACTGCACTGGCTAAATTTCTCATCTACAGCTAAGCGACCGGTCACCTGTTGAGAAAGCAAGCCAATTTTTTCTTTTTTTGGTTCGGTGCCAGTCTCGTCCAGCGCTCGATCCTGCTGTTCCGCCGACATCGACGCCTGCGACGCTAAAGGTACGTTTATACTCCAACGTAACGTCGACGGGCGCGGCGTACCGCCGCGTACACTGATACCGATTGGTCGCAGATATCGAGTTCCTGGTTGCCGGCCAATGAAAGGCGCACGTTCTGTGCTACGCTACGTTTCCTGCGCTCAACGTCGGAGTATAAACATCCCTTAACTTACTTCTATTTTGTTTTGGGCATACGTTCGCCACATTAGACGTTTAGTTTCTTCAGTTATTCGCCGCCTCATCATTTTGTCATTCGTGACAATATCCTGATCCTTATAGTTGGACTGCATTAAATAGCCTTACGATGTTCTTTTTTTTGTTTTGTGTTGGTTCGCGCAAATAAACTATTCTGGTAAACCGGATTTGCGCAACCGTATAATTGTTTGTCACTGACGTCGATTTAAATTACGCAATGCGGAAGTATCTTCAAAAGTAACTGAATTACATTTCTAAATATTTGTACTCTACTCAAGATACTTTACAGGGAAAGTAACTTGAGTAGTATTTTAAATGCTTTATGAAGCAGGTATTTAGTAACTTAACTTAATTACTTTCATCGAGTATTTTGTCCAACACTGGTATGTTGGGGCTGCTGGGCGGTAGCAGTACCGCCCAGTGACGATATTTGAACGAGGCTCATAGATTGGACCCGAGCATTGCGTGGACACTCGATTTGAGCTCGTGATAATCGATAGCTCGAGAAGCATTCGGGTAGTGGCCCGTGTCCAATCGCTGCAATGACGACAACAGCCGAACCATAAGAATGTCTGGAACTCCGCGCGTGTCCTGTGCCTTGCCAACCCCAGTGCATGGCTATGATCAACATTGGCGGCATATAATCGGCTCCAGATCACGTGGCCGCTTGTTCTGGCTGCGAGTTGAGGAGGTGAACGCTGCTCGCTTTTCTTTATTTTTTTCTGCGACTTCGATTGCGTGTGGTGAAAAACGAACGGGTATTTCACAGGTCATTAACGTCAGGGATCCGTTCTAAGCGGTATTTGCGCAAAATACAAAAATCGTTGCATCGCCCCTTTAAAGAGGCCCTGCAAGGACTTTTGTTTACTGGTTTCTAATTTGCACCGAACCTGAGCGCACTGAACGTAGTACCTTAATGAAACTTTTCTCGAATTTCGCTTTATTTTAAAAGTTATAGGCAAATTAAAATTACAAAAACAAGCGAAAAATAACCTCCTTCATGAGGTCCTTGGTTATTTGAGTGGCCGTGAACTAGAGGAGGGGTAGTGAGCTCAGCGAGCGGTCACGGCTGCCGCACTCCGTGTCGACGGCTCGAGAGGGCGCCACTAAAGCATGTTCTGGATAGGCTGTAGGAAGCGGGCGGCCAGGGCGGCTAGCATTGCATTTGCTGCGCGATTAAACACTAATTCGGCATGGCACTTCATTGGCCACAAACGACAGCAAACACGGGTTAAAGATCAGTTCAGAACGGGAGCCACTTTGCGCTGCCATACCACCAAACTGCAAGCCAAACCTGCTCCGAAGGCCTTCGGAACGCTCGGAAGCGGTCGGATTCTCGACTGCAGCGCCGCCGCGTACATCCGGGAGCTTTCTACGCTCGCCGCTGGTCGGTGGCTGATCCCACTACACCTTTCTTGTATGCGCCGCCTTTTCCACCGCTTGGTGGCGGGTATGTCGACGGGTCCGTTCTTGTTTCCGTAGTTTATAAACTGCATTTGTTTCTTTTCTGATCTAAAATGCTGAACAAAAACTATTTTTATAAATAATGGAAACGGCTCGCGCTACTTATATTTTGTATTTCGTTTAAAAATAAGGTTTTAGCGGCTCTGACCAGTAGTACGCCCAGGACCAAAGACGTCACACATCGCGCGCTTTCGGCACCACGGGTCGCCCCCATAAGTGGAGGAGGTTTCCGCGTCGTCCGGTCAAAATATGATGCACTGATATTTAGTTACCCTCTCCATGCCCGCTGGCTTGCCCGAACCCCAAGAGACGTGGAAACCGCAAAAAAAGGTAAACGCTTAAATATGATTGCAGGGCCCTTTTAATGCGCAGCAACCAATGACGTAAGCCACAAAGCATCCTCCCTTCTGCTTCTTTCACGTATCGTCCTTCTTTCCTAATGTCCCGTTCCTCCTTTCCCTCGGTCATCCTCCTCTCCCGTCTACGTTGCAAGACCTCGTACGTCGATTCAATTGAATATTTGATGAAGGACTTTATCGTATTACCCCCGCCTCACGTGCGGCGGAAGAGAAAAGGGGACGAACGAATCTACAAACCCTCATAAAAAACCAAAACAAGAAAGCTCTGCCTCTATTCTATCCCTAAAAAAAAAAAAAAAATCCTCTTTTCACTTTTTCAGTTTTTCCTAATTTCGTTTGGTAAAGACATCAGCCCCGGCGGCACCCCATACCAGGTTACGTCCGCGGCATCGGCCCCGAAGAGCTGAGAGACATTTAGGGAAAAGACTTCCCGCAAAGCGCCTTCGACCCGCGGTATTTTCACACTCCCTGCCCTTCGTCGCCGATTGACTACGTCGTGAAAGACACTAAGGGATTCGACAAAAAGCTTCGAGTCAAGAGTCCTTCTCGGAGACTTTGTGGCCTGTCGGGATACAATTCTAACAGAAACTTACGATGCTAAAATGCTGCCGTTTTTGGCAAGAGAGTCATAAAACAGTGGGGGCTAGAGAACGGTTCTAAATTACTGGGTCAAACGAAGACAAAAAGAATTGAAGGCGTTGAATGTCTAACATCACGTCCCTGCTCTTCATCGTAAGATTCACCACGATAAACTTGTTTAAAATTCAATGCTGGTCAAATATGCAGAGACCGTCAAACGAACGTAAGGCTTTTTCGTCGGTGTAATTTCGAGCGGTGGAATGTTTAAAGATCCCATACTAATCCGGGTTCGGATGCTTCTACCATTGCTGCAGACGCCTAATCTCGACAAAAAAATAGTTTCCGTTGTCGCGCAAGCGGAACATCGAGCCATTGTGTCCGACCAATCTGACACGTGACTACCGTAGCTCGCGGGTGTTGTTCTACCAGCTGTATTTCATACGCGTTTAACGAGTTTTTAATAACACCACAGCCTCTACTAAATACGAAACTAACACGAAAACCGCCGCAAGAAATAGAAACAGGCTCGTATACAACTACGAGAAAAACGAAAACGACGTATAAAAGGATAACATTCGGATCGGTGAACAAGGTTAGAGCCTACGCGACACTCGCTAAAAAGAAAAAAATTACGCACAAAAAGAATACTTCAAATAAATAAATAAATAAATAAATAAATAAATAAATAAATATATATATATAAATAAAAGCCAACAAAAAGATGAGGCATAGAGTGAAGCGTTAAGAGACAAAAAAAAAACATAAAAAAATCTCAACGTACACAGCGCACATGCTACGGAAATTTATTGGATAGGGGAGACGGGTAGGAAAAAAAAAAGAAAAAAAAGAAAAGGCGGGATGCCGGAAGTGTACAAAACCAAGGACGACGCACCGTCGCTCGTGAGAGGCCGAAGAAAAAAAAATAAAAATAATAATAAAAAAAGCAATCGGAGGAGGGCGGGTGGAACATACATCCGCCGCCGCACCTGCTGCCCCACTGGCGCATATTATTCCACTCGACGGTTCGCGTGCGCGGCAAGGCTATGATACAACCAAGCAACAAGATAACAAAAGGGGCAGGGAGGCACCGCGAGTGCTCGCGAAAGGCTGCACACCAAATGCCGTCATGGAACTAAGGGTATAACTATGCCGCGTGTGTTAGACGCCTTTGAGGGAATCATTATGAAGGCGATCAATTAAACTGTCCTCGGCGGGGTACCGCCGCAGTTGTAGCGCGCAGGTACCTCCTTCAAAACGGCGCAAGCGTAATAATCGGATCGAACCTTTCCCCTCAAGTCCCTAAATCAGAGGTTAATTAGGACACCGTTCTTCAGACGAACGGCCCATCTACGGTCCATGAGATATGTTGTTACAGGAGCCTACTGCGCAGGCGCCTCCTTGAACTCCACTTAAGATGGACGGGTCAAACAGCTCTCTTAAAGTTCCTGGTATAGAGCTTTAGGGAATAACTTCGATCCCCGAAGCTGCGGGATCGAACCGTTCCCTAAACGTCCCTAGTACAGCGTTTCAAGGAAACGTTCTGCGGACGGTCGCTTAGAACACGGGAGTACCTGTATAGTACGTTTAGGGAACCGTTCTGCATACGAACCGCTGAACTATGATCCGTAAGATGCTGTTGAAGGAGCCCATCGCGCAGGCGACCACTTGAACACCGCGCGACCGCAGTGCTTGAATCTAAAAGTTCAAAATACAGCGTTTTAGGGAAATGTTCTGCGGACAATCAATGCGACAGCGAAAGTCACTAGTACAAAGGTTTGGGGAATTATTCTTCGGAGAAATAATTCAACTAAGGCCCGTGAGTACCGCTGTGATCGGATCAAACAGTTCCCTAAAAGTTCCTAGCATAGATCTCTAGGGAATTATTTTGCGGGTCATCAAACATCATCATAATCCCCTCTCCCTCCAACCCTCACAACCCCCTCCCACCTGCCTCAGGTTCACCAGACCATAGGCAGGCGAACCTTTCTCATCAATAAAGACAAGATTTCAATCAATCAATCAAGCGACAAGGGTAGTTGAGATGCCGATAGTTGGACACCGCGCACGCGCGGTGCTCTGGACGAACTGTTCCCTAGACGTCCCTAGTAGAGAAGTTTAGGGAACAGTTCCGAAGATCGATTCAACTACAATCGGCAAGAAGCCGTTACTGCGTAGTGCGCAGGCACGTCCTCGAACACCGTGCAAGTAAGTACAGAGGTCGAAACGCGATTAAAGACGCGCACAAAAAGACAAGAGAAACACGTAGACAACAGACAACCTCTAATGTGTTTCTCTTCTTTGTCCCCGTTTTTCTGTGCGCTAACCATGTATAATTAGCACCAACTCGCCCTACCGACCATCTTACTACCGTGGTCGAATGAAATCAGGACAACCAAGGCGGCACCAACCAGCGTGACCAGACTTCAAAGGGGGGAAAACAAAACAAGAATACACAGCTAAAGGCTAACAGACGTTGTGAACATTTGCCAAAGGATTTTATCGCCGTCTGTAACTAAAGAAAAAGTAAGAGATGAGGAAACAACTCAATGAACGAGTTATAGAAAACTTAATTTTTTTTTTTATTTTCTTGTAAAGAAACGGGTAGTCTTCAACCACTTCACACGCAAAAAACTGAAGCTAAAAAAAAAAAGGGTTATTTTTCTTCGTCCATTTTTAATGAACGATTCATATCCCATCAGCGTCGCTAAGGCCTCAAGAAAAACAGCGTCTTTGAGTTAAACGAAAAACACCCAACTCCGTTTTCGTGATTGAAGCAGCGGGGCGCTTTTTTCGGCAAGCAGGAATAGTTCCACGCATAGCGAACTAATTATTATTTTTTAATCCTTTTTCCGCATTACGTACCCGTTCTCGAAACACGCGACGCTCTTCGCTACTTCATGTTCGAGACCGTCTGATCCAGTAATCTCCCCGGAGATAACATTAAAAAAAAAAAAAAAATTATTATATTTAAACGAATGGCGGGAAAATGTGTGTGCATGTGTGTGTGAGAAATTGGGGAGGGTATGTCAGTTTAGAAGCGCAGCAGCGTTAGTTTGAACGCCTCAGCGCCCAAACGCAACATATGCATATTATCGATAGTTCGGAACGCGCACAAAACGCCCCAACATACTGGAATTTTGTACTGAATAACGAAAACATACACCGCTGTGCGTAGAAAAGGGGGGGGGGGGGCCTGAAACCCAATTAGGGCCGCAGCTTACTCTACTCAACTACGCTGAAACTTACCTGAAAAAAAAAAAAAAAAGCAGGGAGAAGAAAAGAGAGAGAGAGAGAGAGAGAGAGAAAGCAAGGAAATAAGGGACGAGGTAGTATCGTGCGCGCGCCTATTTAATCACTTCTGCTCCAAATTTATTTGGCAGCCTAGCTAACGCGACGAGATATTGACCCGCACTGTTTTCTTTTTTCTTTTTTCATCCGTACCCCTTTTTTTTTTTTCTTTGGGTGGTAATACCTACTACGTCTGCAGGGTTTGCTAGCAGCCGTGTCGTCAGTGGGCTGACACGGGTATATGGTTAATATCGATTCTTTTTGGTCACGACCGAGATCGATAAAAGACACAGACTGCCGAAATGTTTTCTCTACTATTTTCTCAAACTTCATTTTTTTTTTACGTTCAGTACACCGCCCCCCCCCCCATTTTTTTCTTCTCTTTCTCTTTTTTTTTTCTTTTTTTGTTTTTAGAAGGGCTCAAAAATGTTTCCACATTTCCCTCCTGTCATAACTCAGACTTTTTCTTTCTTTTATAATTCCATTTTATTTTTTTTTGCCGCTCTCTATTCATTCGATGTCAACTGTAATTACATTTTCAAGATTGAACGACACTTGTTTTTTGTTTTTTTTTTTCTACTCAACTGTTCTTATATTTTTTATTCTTTTTTTTTTTTTCGTGGCGAAATTTTGAGTCCAATTTGGCGGCACAAAAATTTCAAGTGGACGAAGCGCCCAAGGCCTACTACATTATTCCGCGACTCGACAGAGCGCTCCTGCCGCGACTACGCTCGTAAAATTTAACGACTACTCAACCGAAATTTTCCAACTAATTTAGAGACAGAAGTTATACATTTATAAAAACGATAGGACGACAACGACGTGTTATGCTATAACAAAACACCCTTAAACTAAACAAACGTGAAAAAAAAAAATATTCGCGAATGAAGTTTCTATTGGTGATAATTTTCATGCGAGGATGATCATAATTACGGATACATCGATAAGTTGCATTCGGGCAGCCACGAAATCTCCTTTTCGAGTGACCCTGAAACAGCAAAAATGCTGTTTCAGGGTCACCCCATAGATAACGCCAACGAGTCCGCTCTTCGGAAGAAATCACCAGAACTCGGTCGCAAGCAAACACAAGTGCGTGAAAGGGCGCCTTAAAGGGACACTGACCGGGCATTCATGCTCGCCAAGGTTTTTAGTTGAACATGACATATGAGAGCCCAACCACCCAGAACGCAATTTACGGCTTGAAATTCGTTTTCTTTCCGCCCGAAAACCGCCGGTCGAGGGGTGGCCGGTTTGTGTCGCGCTCACTCTCTTCACCGTGGTCACGTGCCGTTTTCTATGGTTTAGTCAGACACTACCAACAAAGATAATCAAAGTCCAGGGTCATCGAAGGCACACATCCCGTGTTAAAAGAATATGAGACAAATTTTTTGAGGCCCCTAAAAAACAGCAAATACGTTAAATACAAAAAAAAAAAAATAATAAATAGGGTGCGCAGTTACGTGACTTTCGTTAACCCTCTCCTCCTCTATATTTCTTCTGCTTCCCCAGTCCAGTTTCGGTTTCGGCTTCGAGCAGTTGCGCTTTTTGACGCTATTAAAAGTATACTTGACGCTGTTGATTGGGTAGTCTCCCCACAGCATGATAAAACGCCTTGCAAAAAAAAAAAAAAAAAATGTAAAAAAAAGTACTGTTTTGGGGTGTCAGTGTCTTTTTAAGGCTTTGTGCAGAACTGCTATATGGTAGCATGCGCCAAATCCCCCAAGGAGTGAGACGCTTCAATAAATACTCAATGATGCCTCCACTCGAGGCGAAGAGCAAGTCGCGTCATCTAGGCAACTCGTAAGACAATTGATGGATAAATCGAGTCGCACGAGAAACATGCATACCTGAACCCGAAGCATAACGGTAACTAACAGCAAAGACAAAGATACAAAGCACCCCCCCCCCCCAAGAAAAAAAAGAAAAAAAAGAAAGGTATATAAGCGGGGAAAGGCGACCTTCGTGCTGAGATCATAAGTCCTCCCTCACTCCTCCCTTCCTTCCACTTCCTACACACCGAAACGGTTTCACCTCGAACTTGGCAGCGGTCGGGATCGTCCCCGTGACGTCAGAAGGGGGAAAAAAAAAGGGAGGGAAATTAGGAATGGGGAGAGGGAGACAAAGTACGTCACAGGCATTCCGTTCTCTTCCCAAGCCTCCCAACACCCTCCTCTCCCATAACAACCTTCCCCAAAAGCGAGCGATCGATCTCAGCTTCTTTTTCCTCCTTATTTCATTCTCCCTTTTTCCCTCGCTTTCCAACCTCTTTCACTGCCCTTACACACCGAGACCAGCGTTGCTAAGCAACAACGCAGTGCAGGGAAAGGAGGGTAATGATGGAGAGTAGGGAAAATAATAGTATCACTGAGAGGGGGAGTCGAAAGGGAAGAAGCTCAATCCAAACGGGATAGAAAAAAAAAAATAAAAAGAAAAAGAATACGGGCAGCGCGGTTCCAGGAACCCGAAATCCCGCAGAAAAGGAGGAGGAAGCCCGCTCCGTTTCACCTTGCGATGGACTTCAGCGAGCATTACGCGAGCCCTCCCAGCGAATCCAATGACGCGTGAGTGTCGCGTGACATATGGGAGGGGAGCAGAGCGTGATGCTCTCTCAGCGTTGGATTGGTTGGGATGGCCTCGCAGCATCCGCCCCAGTCCAACGCAAGACGACACCGGGTGCAGGCGAAAATAAAGGAGAGATTGGGGAGGAGAGGAGAACGCCGAGAGATCCGAACGCACGCACAACGCTAACAGAGGATCAAAGGGGAGCGGGGGAAAGGGTAGTGAAGAATGAATGAGGAGGGATAAAGGGGACGGAATATTGCGGGAGTCCAAATGACACGTAGGTATACATATCTGTCCTGCCTGCACGCACCGGGTGACGCGAGATAGGAAAATGTAAAACGAACGCTCGCGACGCGACTTTTTGACGCCTAATATACCTCTTGCTCTCTTCCGTATCATCATAGGACTTTGACTGACTCTTCCTTGTTTCGTAGCTCATGCCCATGGTCATAGTTTTTGTATATATATTTAACGCGCGTCGCTCAACGGCCCCCAAGGAAAACGCAAGCGCCATTCATCGGCGCCACTCAAAAATCAGAACATGAGAGCGGTAACCTTCGCTCCTGTCCAAATAAATCTGACGACCACAAGTATCCGTGAATTCAATACAAAGCGCCTCCCGTCCAAGCAATCGTGGTCCGACGGCGTTTTGACGCCGTCGGACCACGGTTGCATGGGCGCAAAACGCATGAAAACTGACCTTCAAACCTTTCCCGACTCTTTTGGTAAAGCCCCAGTCGCGGCGTTTTGACGAGAAGGCAGGTTTTAGTTCGGTATTTCCAAAGCAACACAGGAATGCACGTGCCCCATGGCGGCTTCCGCCCACAGCCCCAGACCGGAAGCGCGCCCGACGCGACACCACCGCGCCGTAACGTAACAGAGATGAGACTCTACTCAACGCTGGAACGCGTTCGAAAGCCCAACGCCTTCTTCGAACAGCGGTTAAGGTCCGTTCACACTCTTGCAACCGAGTACGACCGAGAGAGACCAGACCGGTTTTTAAGCCTCTTGCGACCTCTTAGGACCAGCTCCGCTGCAGCGCATCCGGTCCTAAGAGGTTGCAAGAGGGTTAAAAACCGGTCTGGTCTCTCTCGGTCGTACTCGGTTACAAGGGTGTGAACGGACCTTTAGAGACAAAGGCAGCTATCCTTTTCCCCACTAATCATTCCAATCAAGATCGGCGGTCTGACGTCCCCTCTCCCCGAGTTTCTCTCCGCATAGCATTAGTTGCCAACTTGCGCCTCCATCAGACACGATAACGGCGCCATTCGCAACGCAAAAAAAAAAGAGGCGTCTTTATGAAGAGTGCCACTTGGCCGAAAAAGGATGGACTTTCCCCGAGCCTTCCCCCAAGAGAGTGGGCCGCTCCTCGTCCTCCTCCTTGTGCCGAAACGTGCTCCCCCTACGAGTCCCCGAAAGAAGAAGCATCGGAGGCAGCGTGAGCAGCAAGCGGCACTGCCCACTGCAGCCGTCTGCATAGCAGAGATAAAGCCAGGCGGCGGAGAGTTGCAAAAGGGAGCAGATCTATCGATGGGACTGCCCCGAAGGAAAGAGGAACATCCCTCTTCTCACTCTCGCCACCCTAGAACGCGACTTGGAAGGTTACACGGCCAGTCCCTCTCCGCGCTACCTCCAAGGGGGGAGAGAGAGAGAATAAACTGTATTTTACAACTCAATTCCGAGTTGTATTATTCTTCCCCGGAAGTTGAAGGGTCTTCTTTGTCAACCGGGTGTTGTGAGGGGTGGTTCTCGGGGGAGAGTACGCGAAACAATCCGATTTGGAGGTTACGGCAAGTTCCCTTGTCGCAGTGGTTACAACAAAAACATAAATGAAAAACGGAGTTTTGTTTTATAGCCTAAACCGCCTTTATTTCTAAAAAAAAAAGGGGGGGGGGGGGAGCGTCCCTTGCTGCGCATTATCTGTCCAAGTCGTGATGACGTCACCGTCGGCATTCCCGAGCCAGTTGAAAGGCTCACCTGATACCACCAATGACGTCACATTCTCTAGTCTTCCGTCTTACTCTCTCCGTCCCAGCCGCTGAGCGGGCAGCCGGGACGAGACCACGGCGATATCTTAACTAGGGATTACGTCGCTTCTTCCAATTACACAAAAAGGGGGGGGGGGGGGGGGGGGGGAAAGAAGCTTTACATAATAATTTTGTTGTATGTTCATACGGCCGGAAGTTAGCCTCAACGCGCGGCTTGTCTCTCAGCTCTAGATGACCAATTTAGCCAGTGCGGTACAACCGCTAGCCTGGGGTCTTTAACGTGCACCACGCTGTAGTGATACGCGACCGCACGCCGATACGATGCTCGTCCAGATCGAAACGGCCAGGAATAGGGACGGAAGCCAGGATTCCTGGGTTCTGCGGCGCAAGCTTTCGCTCCACGCGCTCCACCACCGTTCCCCCAAAAGCTTTACGTGTGCGGTTCCTAGTCTCGAGTATTTACTCTCTCTACGTACCCAGAAAAATGCAAAAACTAAAAAAAGCAAAAAGAAAAAGGGGCGAAAACACATGCAGAATGTTCTATAACATATGTCGAAGTAAATTCGTTATTATGATTATTATTATTACTATAACGGCGTTCACGACATTAAATGCGCTGTTAGTGCGTCTTATATAACACAAACAACAGCAGCAAAACAAGTAGAGCTTTCCTTCGAGGTACCCTTTGGAGTGACGGTGCAACTTTTGGGCGAAAAAACGGCCACCTGCTTTCTCGCAAGACCCCGCGTTCGTTGGCGATGTTTGAAAAATATGGGCGTAAAGGAAGTTCTGCGATACGTCGTTTACCCTACCGCGTGCCAAAATAAACGCAATCGAAAAAAAAGGGGCAATATTAGCTAGGTTTATTAAAGTGAAGGAAAAAAAAAAAAAAGAATACCGCCGAGTTCTTACGTCGTATCTTCTATTAGAACTCCGCGAGTCGAAAACATTTACTTTTTCTATCGCAGGGCAGCGAAGACAAACCGACGTTCCTTCCAGGTTACCAAATCAAATCGACAGTCAATATTTCTTTTTCGAGTCATTCGCTGACACACGTCTAATGAGTATCAGCCGCTAAAAGGTTTTCGCAAGCGCACTTCGAAGTAAATGTTGTTCTCGGCAGCTAGAGTGAGAGCGGTAAAGAATCAAACACGTACAAACATAATTTTTACGACTACTAAAAAGTTGGCACAAGCCTAAAAAAATAATAATAATAATCACACTCAAGGAAACAATAAAAACAAAAAGAACGGACACGTCAAGAATCAAATTTCGTTGGGCCACCTAACGAGAGAAAACAAAAAGTGCAAAAAAGAAAACAATTACACATTTTTATGGGCCCGAACAATTTTCACACAAGCGGTTTCCACAATGCAGCCGATTCGTTTCCACGTTTGCTTCTTGTACTTCTTCCGTTTCGTTTCGTTTCTTTTTTTTTTTTCTCTTTACGAGGGTTTTAACAATGTTTACGATCTACGGCTGTCATAACAGCAGCGGAGGTTTGTTGCCCCGAGTTTTGAATTATTGACGTAAACAAAAGAAAAAAAAAAGAATTAGCGAGGTGTTATTGATTTAAAAATAGATTAAACATCCTACGACGCACGTAAATAGATCCGCGAGCATGGTATAGAAAACACGACAGTAAAAAAGTTCATTGATAAGCTACGTAGGAAGACCACTCTTTCTTCCTCGTCCGAGACGAGCGCAACATCTGTCTCGATGCATGTCCTGGTAAGACACCGAAACAAACCAAGGTAAAAAAAAAAAAAATGATGAAGAATGAGTTGATGAAGAACGATGCGTGACTTGTTTACGCGTCAAACACCAACAAACGCAAAAAAAAAAAAAGTTAGGTACATTTTGAAGACAGTTCGGAGGAAAATAGAATACGAATTAAAGACAACTTAGAGGCTCGAACGCGATAGCGCAGCGTACAGAGCGCGACACTGTTAGCGCGAACAAGCGGTCGCCGGTTTTTCCAGTTTTTCTCTTTGAAACCAAGGGATGTTATCCAAGTTATTACTGCTACGGAAAGAGCTCATTTAGTTATATAATGTAAGCGATAAAAGTTCGTGCTCGCTAATACTATGTAGAAGTAAAATGCAAAAATGCGTCGATGTCGTGTTCGTGCGAACAGTGTCGCGTTGTGTACATTGCTAATGTAGATTGCCCGAACACAAGTGTGATTTTTCGTACGCGACAAAAAGTTGACTTTCGAGTAAAGCATAAAGACATTAAAACCCGATACATATGTCGCTCAGCGCGATAACTTTTATCGCAAAAGCGCGGGAAAAAAGAGCAACGCGATTTGAGCAGTCACTTGCTAGCCCGATTTTTTGCGACGCGACCTCGTCGCGGAGCGGCTGAGCCAATCAGCGGCGTTCGGAGCGGGAGTTTTCGAGAAGCAACTCGCTCATCGCGCATACCAGTGTGACCATCCATTTTTTTTTTTTTTTTGCGATGCGATCTAGTCGCATGGTGGGACTGTTTTCATGCCCGGTCTGAACGCGCTTTAAAGAGTTCATCACCGTAATACATATAAAACATATTTTCTCTCTAAAAATATAACTGTACAAACAAAGAAAGAGAAGAAAAAAAAATCCCAGGACAAACGTGTATCTTCGCCTTCAGTGACATGAATGACAGACGAGACAGACATGTTTGGTGCAACAACCGCAATACCCCCCCCCCCCCCCTTTTTTTTTAAGCGCGCGTTATTTCGCAATATTGATGACCATAGTGGGCAATCAGAAATAGGAAAACGTAATGTAAGTTAAAAAAAAAGGGCAATCAGAAAGAGGAAATCGCAATGTAAGTTAAAAAAAGCTACATTTCATGAATAATTTTACCGAATGAATAGTAAAGTTGAGTTTGCCATTTTCTGGCGTTAACACAATTTACGCACTCCACGCGTCCTTAATGAGCAAAAAAAAAAAGTTACGATCGCATATTTCCCCAATAAATAACATCAAAGGTAGCGATATGCCTCCAAAAAGGGTAGATTTCCCGCTCTTTGATAGCATCTTGATGCGAATGGAGGGGGCCCGTGACGATGATTTTGCTTTATATTCCTTCCCTTCCCTCCCCAATCCCCAAATGGCAGGGAGGAGCTTCACTTGCTCTGCCTCCAGTGGGAGCTAAAGCACGACGGAAGGCATGGTCACGCCTCTGTCGTGCTGCCTTTCTCACTCGGTCGCTGACTACAGATTCCGAGAACGAAAGCGGCTCGTGGAAGACAATGCAGCCGACACGGGCCGTCATCGTCGTCGTGTCGCCTGCACTACTGTCTTCTAGGCTGCCTCTTTCGGCGTTCGTACTTTGATGGCCAGCAGCGTCACATAAAGCAGCCTCGGCGAACGGACATTTCCTACTGGGGAAGATTACCGTACGTCGTCGTCGAGTAATCCGGGTACGTAATACGCTCGCGACGCTATTCGACGCACAGTAAAATTACTGGCGCAGTTACGCCCGCAGATTTCCAGCGAGACCTGCCGATGGTGTTCACGGACGACGCCCCGTTGATGACGTCAGCGGGACCGCCATAACAAACAGTCGTCGCGAAAGGGGACATCTACCTAGAAGCGGAGAAATACCTAACAGAGCGAAAGAAAGAGAGAGAGAGAGAGAGAGAGAAAGAGGAGCTGATGAATAAAATGACTCGCAGTCGCAAGATCGCAATTAGCCCAAAAGGCAGGGGGCAAAGCTCACCCCCGGGCACATTTTGGGAACCCTCAGCTAAAGAACGAAGGTAAAATGGTAAACTATCCATCCCCTCCGCGGCGAGTACAATTCCAGTGGCGGTGTTAGTAACGAGGAGAGAGACCCTAACGAGGGAGAGGGTGCGGAAGTGGGGAACGAAAGAGATAAGCAGCCCTCCCGGCTTTTTCGTTTTCCTTTTTTTTATTGTTTTTTTCACCTTTACTATGGAGCAAGCCGGCCGGACCCCGATCAATAGGGAAAAGAGGACCCCACCAAATTAAGTAGCCTCTGCTTTCCCCCTCCTTACGCCAGTTTAATATGAAAAACAAAATCATGGAAAATAAAACAACAGTCACGTGTTCCGCATCGAAGATAACTACAAAAGAAAGGTGAGGGAATTGGCGGTTTGTATGCGCGGGTTTGTGTATTTGGCCTCCGGTGTAGGCAATAGCTCGCAGCTTTCGCCACACAAAGCGGTGTCAGCTTCTATCTAGTGCCCACATTAAACGGCAACGATGCATCTTTATAAGTCGGCAGACAGATATTCGGACAAATCGGTCTTTCATTCGCGGTAAGGGGGAGGGGGACGACACAGTAAGCGGCTACGAAGCGAACGAAGGGATTAGACGCCGGTTTATGTAACAGGCGTACATTCCGCGGCGAGGATGGAAGCGAAGCAGAGGAGAGAGAGCGAGGTGGACACGTACGCAATAAGCGGCAAGAAAATCAAGAGAGAACAGGAGGGAGAGACGGTTGATCAGAAAAGCAGGGAGGGGAGAGAGAGGAGGACTAACATGGCAGAGAAGACGCTAAGTAATTCGTTAATTAAGGCCCCGCTGTCTCATCTTGTGGCGACTGAGAACCCCTAATTTTGTGTGATCTTTGCCGGACGTTTTCGTTTTGTTTTATTTTCGTTCTTTCTGTGCGTGGGGCATTGACGCGTGCCCAGTCAGATACGCCTGCTGGATGCTGAGCAGACACAGCAAAAAAAAGCAGAGGAAAAATCGAACTCATCTCTTTACAATGCATATCCGAATCCGGCACGGTTGTTCTGTCACGTGGTTTTGGTGACGTCACAGGGAGAAAATGGGAGACTAGGCGTTCGCTGTGTCACTATTTTCCCGAGCGGAGTACGCGAAAGTACTTTATTCGCGAATAGATCTCGTAGAAAGAGTACGACTTCCAGATGGAAAGGAGTTTGTTGCCACTTCCCCGAAAGCAGCGGACGAGTATGCCCATAGCCTCCTCTATACCAGTCGTGAAGCAGGTGCAAGGCTGGGGCTAGGTAAGAGACGGAAAAATTGCGCGGGCGCCTTACCGCAACCGCTAGCCTTGTACCTGCTCCACGAGTGGCCACTTTAGAGCACTACTACGCTTCTACAGCGCTCAAAGTCTTTCTGAAAATGACTGATGTAGTGGTTTTCGAAGACGCTGAGCATGTTTCTAATTGGAACTATTTGTCTATTTTCATTAATTAAAAAGTTAATTAACGAATTTTAACTAATTAGCCGACTGATCGTTACGATTAGCCTCCTATATTATGTCCTCCTGGCCGTATTACTCACCTGAACAGACCGCATTATACTAGCTTTCACGGCTTTTAAACAAAATTCGGTTAAGCTTAAATATATATATATATATATATATATATATATATATATATATATATATATATATATGGTTTTTTTAAAGCTTAACAGGATTATATATATATATATATATAAAGAAAAAAGGAAGTCAAGATCAAAATTCGAGCGAGCGAGCATTAGGAGCATATAAAAATATATACGAGTATACGAAAAAAAACAATGGCCGACAATGTTTATCTTTATATTGTTTCGAGGGTTTTTCTCAGACGAGGGAGGCTGGATCTCAGCACAGCACGGTAATATATAGAGTAGAACGAAGAGGGAGAGTACAATTTAGAAGCAGACAAGAATCGGACCCAAAACAATCCAAAAACAAAAGACAACAAAAAACGGGACAAGTCGAAATTACTCTACAAACATCCATTAATCCCGTAGGGTGACGGCCAGACAGATGGCGCGCATTCCGCGGTGCCGGCTAAGTTTTCTCTACAACCCTCCCCCCCCCCCCTCCCTTTTTTTAAAAAAAAGAGAGGAAAGAAAAAAAAAAAAAAAGATACGGAAACAAAACGAACTACGGTTCACGGATCCGCGAAAGCATGAACGCGCATTGCACATCCCTGATCCGCGTCCCACAAAGCCGACAACTTAAATAAATGGCGTCGCTTATAATGTTTACATGTCTTGTTTTTTCAGGTTACTGCCACCAATTTCATTGGTTGCAGACCGTTTCTTAAGTTTTCGGTGACTGTAACTGATATAAACGTATTTAACGTGTTATAGGTCACGATACGTTTGTAAAACAACATCATATAATTTTTTTTTTGTTTTGTCTCGTCTTTTTCCTTGGGTAAATTACGAACGTTTCCCACGGCGTCACCCCAACCAATCTGGCAACAATGGCCGGCGGAGGAGAGAGAGAGAGGAACTCACCTGCTGCATCTTCTCGAAGTCTAGGCAGGGCCTCTGCACGGGCCCGCCGTCCACGAGCGAGAAGACACCGAAGGCCGTCCCACCACCGCGGTCCTGCCGGTGCCTCTTGCGCGGCGACACGGCGCACACCTCGAAGGCCGGAATGTGCGCGGACGTTCCCCCCGAAGACACCGACGACCCCAACGACGACGTCAGGCCGCCGCCGCCGGACGCCGCGGCGGCGTGAAACACTTTGGGCGGGGGCGACCCGTTGTAGGGCCGGTGCACGTGAAGCGGGGGCGACGCACGGAACTCGACGGGCGTCGGAGGAACCACGATGCACCGGTGAGACGACGTCGTGTGGCCGCCGCCGCCGCCGCCGGGCGTCGTCGGCGCCGTCACCGCACCGCCACGACCGCGGTGGACGCCGTTGGCGAGGCTTCCGTTGGTCGTCGCGGCCGCACAGGCGCCGTTGAGGACGACGGCGGCGCCGCCCCGACTCCACGTAAGGTCCCGCACTTCGACGTCGTCGTCGTCCTCTTCGTCGTCGTCGTCGTCGCCCGTGACGCCGCCGCCAGCCCGAACGTCGTCGACGCCCGTTGTGACCAGGTCGTCCTCATCTTCGGAGGAGGTGTCGCCTCCGGCGCCGTCCGAACGACTTCGGCGTAGCGAGGCTGCGGAGAGAGAAAGGACGAAACCGTTAGGCACTGGGGACAACCGACGTCACGGACAATTTCCAAGTTAAAACTAAAAAAAAGTGACTTTAATTTGCTCGAAACGTTATAACAGATTTAAATCATTTAAACATAGATATTGGAAACAATCGACGTCACAGCCACCGCCAAAGTTACGGCCGCGAACGGCTTACCAATCGTGCTGTTCACACAGAGCCGGAATCTGTCAAGTTTGACGCATTTCGGTATGGGCCGCCGCGTATGTGGACCGGTAGCCGGCAAAATTTAGCGGACGGTCGGCTCTGAGTGAACATGACTGAACAACACTATGCCCCGCGTAAAGCTTTATTTACTCCGTTTGACCCTTAGGACGGACCGCACAGTACGTTAGGAGCCGTAAGAGCCAATCCAACGCCGGCTGAGTGTCACGTGGCCTTGACGATATTCGAGATTGTGGAGGTCAAATGAACGCGATTTAATTTCGTTTCCTCAAATAGAAGACCGCTTCAGCCTCCTCCCTTGAATAGGAAAGGAAGACCGAGACAGCTTAGCAACAGTCATCTGACGAGGATGCGAGATGGGAGGTGAGATGTTGAGGGTGAAGGAGTGAGTCCATGATCAACTATATTGCTTCGTAGTTCTTGTCCCTTACTCAACCCAGTCTTCAGAGCGTAGCTACGGGGAAAGTCGGCCGAATGTTCTAATGGCCGACTTTTCCTTCAGTCGCCATTTATTGCCCTCCATCCCGCCTGCATACCGAAAAGAAAAAAAAAATGGAAGAAAAGACAAGAAGCGCAGATGACTCTCGGTCAGGGTGGACCACCAGCGGTGCATCTCGCGCCGCCAACGCCTTTCTCGCGAGGTGTGGGGGGATCCACAAGGCCTCACCTCACAGGGCCGGGAAAGGGTCCGGTAGCGGAAAAGGCGTGACACCTCCTTGCCGCCAGACTGCGGGCCGCTTCACGAGCCACGCACACGCCACCGGAGGGCGCGGTCCCCACACTACGTTCTTCTTCCGTTTCCTTTGGGTTGCTGGCCAAAGCCGAATGCCAACCCAAACCAATCTCGCGCCTCGAAAAAAAAAAAAAAATCACCACGTGACTTATACCTTACCACCCTAAAGGCTGGTTCTCACATTTGAGTGAGAAGGGCAGTTCACACACCTGTGCTTGCTTAGAACTGAGCTCTTTTTTGCGAGGTCTCACGACGAGACAGCACACTGGCACGACTGGCGCCATCTATGAGACGACCCTGGCACTGCATTTCACTAAAGCGAAGGTCTTGCGGTAGTTGCGAGATCAAATGTGTACGTACTACCTATGAGAAATGGTTCCTTTATTACATTGTAAAAAAAGTTTTTCGAGCCAAGAAAAAAGAATGGTGTGCGAACAAGATAGGAGCTACAATACGAAAACTGGAAGTGTTCCACGAGAACTCGCTAGGCGGCGCCAGTGGGTTCTATAGAAGCAAGATATATTTCAAGGCAAACGGTCCTAAGCAGCGGCAATTGGTGTGTGAACCAGCCTTCAGCTTCCAACCAGAGAACACACAGGAACCCTGGCGCCATCTATCAGCTCGACATGGAACTCTGAACAACTGAACCGAAGGCATTTTTACGGCATAGGCGAGCTGACACCCACGCACTATGAAAGAGAAATAATCGATCATAACAATGTCCGACTTTTTTTTTTTCTTCTTTTTTATGCCAGTAGCGATGAAACGACGCGTAAGCAATTTCGAAATACACGTAGCTCGGAAGTGAATGTGTGTTTTTTCGTCGTAAGCAGTCATAAGTAGGGATGTCGCGAACTTCCATCGAAACCCCAGGTTCGACTTCGGTTGTTAGCAGTTTCTCGGTGGTCGCACAGTCGTTACAAAATAAATCATAGTAAAGTCAGTCACATTGTGAACTTCGTGATGCGAGGTTTCACCGAACTCGCAATAGTTTGCGATGTTTGGTATTTTCCGGCCAGGCGATGGCAGGATGACAGTGTTCGAGAGCTGGGCGGCGATTAAAACTTTTAACCCTATGACTCGCCACCTTTTAATCGATTAATTCATCGATTAACCGGTCTCGTTAATTTCTATGCATAATATAAAAAATATATATTTTTGCTTTTGGCAAATCGGTGACAAACGGGGCAATATACAATTTGAATTCCGAATCAACCTCTATGTGTAGTTGAGAACAGTTTAAAAGACACACACGCTCACCGATTATTACTTCAGCTGCATGAGGCAGAGAGGTTCGTTCATATTCTCGGGCAAGAGCTACCACCCTTGAATGTTTGCAACCGTCTCTGCTGCGCTAAACGGACAGTCAAACGAGTTAACGCGGACGGGACAAGTTGAAACCTTCTGCAAGTGTCTCAAGTAAAGCATTTCGTCCCTACAGTTTACTTTAGGGCAAACACCTAAAGTTTTTTCTTTCATGAAGGTGTACTCGTCCACGTCTGCGTGGTGAAAACGTTGAATTTTTATCTCTTTAGGTTCGTAAAAAATTGACCAATTAACCGGTTAAAAAAAATTAACCGGTAGGTTAATCGATCAACTGCCCTGCCCTATACTTTGTTTCATACATAGTGGGCAACGCTGTCAAAGCTACTGGCGCGAGCCTGGGGCTTGATCTCGTTGATCATTTGCACGCGTTCTCGCACAAACAAAACCAGAGATGAAGCCACGCGCTCGCGCCAGTCGCTTTGACAACGTTGCACACTAAGTACGAAACAGAGTATAGTGAAAGGCAAGTGCGATAACGTTTCGTATCGAAGCGGATAAGAGCGTTCGCGGCAGTCGGCAGACGCGAAAAAAAGTCGATGTTTTGAGTAGCGCCTATCAATATCGAAATGAGACACGATCCGAGCGAAATCACAGCCTATTACTTCGCTTATTCAAATTCATGCGTTGAAAGAGGCGACAAACGAGCGCGTTGCTGACAGGTTGATGCCTCCATGTTCCTCCGCTTAGTTCGATGTGCCGCGCTTCGTGGCACCCGATGCCGCTCGCAAGCGCAGGCGACACAGAAAGGCATGCGGTATAAGCCGTAACTGCTCCCAAACGACGAAATATGGGAAAATGGAACGTCATCACCTCTCCCGGTAGATGCACGCCGATAGCCCCGCCGAGCGGCGAGCAGTGAGCAGTGAGTACTAAGCAGTGAGCTGCGAGCACTTTGACGGAACCACGGTGGTAACCACAACTGTAACAACCTTAACCCGCTTCCCACCCCTACCGGGGAAAAAAAAAAAAAAAAACGGTACAACTTTACGCTAACTGGAATATGAAACTGGAAATCTACTGGACTTCTTGCTGGAAACCTGAAATCCAGTTTGCAGTTAAGTAGGGACAGAAACAAACTGGTGAACAGCACCGCTCGCTAGCTCACCGCCTGTAAACCTGGCAAGTGCGACCACTATGACTGTGACCGACGGGTTCACGCGTCTGATTTGGCCTCAAGCACCATGGCCACTCTTGAGGCCATATTCGCGTTTAAAAATTACTTCGCGCATCAAAATAAAATTTGTTGCAAATGAAAGATACTTTTTATGCGTTTTATAAAATATTCAATGGTTTTGAAGCTAGTACACAATAAAAAAAAAAATGTGCACAGTTCTACAGTGGTTCCTGACAGATTATTAAGAAACACGCGGGGCGGGGCTTGTTCCTTCTTTGGCGCTATGATTGTCTAACGTCGCAATCTTGCGTTGCTTAAGATCTCTCTTACTATATACGGTCTTGGCGATGCTTTTCCTGCATGGCATCATTGATCGCGAATGTTCGGTCACATCGTTTTCTGCTACCCGAGCGAGCGTAAAGGCCCTGTCACACTGAGGCAACACGAAGGCAACAGCAACACAACAAGTTGTCCAACAGTCGGGAAACTTGTTGCTCGCTCCCCATGTTGTCCGACAAACCTGTCACATCGCGGCAACAGCACGACAACATGGACGACAACTAAAATGTTGCCTCGGTATGACAGCTTTCGGGCAACAGAAACAGCATCAACTTGTGTTGGACAACGTGTGTTGCCCTGATCGCTGGCTGAGCTAATTTCGGGCCGGCAACACGACAACATAGATAGCCTCGATGGTAGAGCTAGTCCCTTATCAGTAACGTCTTACTCAAATAAAGGCTTGGAAAACGTTATTTAACAATAATTAGGGCTGGCGTGCAGCTAAAATATTTCCCATTAATGTGTTTGCTGTTGTTGCCGTGATGTGACAGGGTCGCCGGCAACACGACTGCCCCGTGTTGCCGGAGAGAGTTGTCCAACCGTTGCCTCAGTGTGACAGGGCCTTTATGGAACGCGACACTTCGAGAGAAAAAACAACAACATTCGAGTGTTTCGCTTCTCCTGATCGCCCCGCCGATCCCTCCGCGCCTGCCAAGGCAAACGGGCGGGCTATGCGGACCCGCGTCCACGGAACCTGTCCCAAAGCTCGGAAGCAATCTTTTCACAAAAGCCTCCCCCCCCCCCCCCCCCCCCCCCCCGGTCCGCTTGTACCTACCGCTCGGGCTTGCCAAAAAAAAAAAAAAACAATAACAAGAAATAAAAAAAAAATCCGGTCTTTTCAAGGACGCGCTGCAGCATGCATGCAGTTCAACTCGCAAGAACAAAAAAACAAATAATGGTAGTTTTTTTTTTGTTTGTTTATTTATTTCCCACAACCTCAACGCAATTGTCAATGGCGACTGGATACCGTCACTATTGCGACCCCTTTAACCGCAAAGGCTCGTTCACAGAGTTGCGTCGACTGCGTTGCGTCGAGCAGAACAGCGCCAAACCATTGGCTCGTCCTAAGGGTCGCCAAAGCAACCGCTCGACGCAACCAGTCTTAACGCAGCCAAACGTAACTGTCTAAACGAGACTCAAAGCTCCAGGCCCATTATGCCCGATACCCGCTATACCCGTTCACTCCTGAAAAAAAAAAAAAAGAAAAAAAAAAAAACACTGCGATAATTTTTTTTTTTTTCTGAAAAAACACCTATAAAAAAAGTTAGAATTTTCTTTTTAAAGCAATATTTACGCCGTTAAACGATATTTAGGCGCAAAATGTGGAAATCGCAGCCCGCTTAGCCCCACCCCGTGCTTACAAGGTCTCTTTGGGTGGAGGGATGATTGACGTGTGAAAGGTTGGTTGTAAATTCGTATCTCCGTGTCGTAATCTTTTATGTTTTATCTCGAGATTGCCTTTCCGCTTGGGTTTTAAACGATACCAGACATGGCTTGCCGGTGTCTGCGGAGTGCTGAGCGAACATACCTTGTTGAGCTCGCCAATTTCTTTATGAGTGCGGGTCATTTTGAGTTCACAGAGGTGTCTAGAGGAAGATCTCATCAACCGACACAGTTTGCAGCAAGCAAACAACTGTCGCAGCCAAGTACGCACCTTCGGAAGCTCTGAGCGGCTGCTTGTTTTCGTAGCGGTGCTTAGCGTCGTGATCGCGACCATGGTTTCGACACCGAGAAGATACCTACACAGGTAAGAATTTGCGAGCCAATTGGCTGGTACGTTCCCGTCATTTTGCTTCGAAAGGCAAGTAGCTCAAGTTTTGCAGTGCACCTGGTCTGCCAAAGCGAATAATCTTAGGTCAGGTTTTAATCGTGCGCAATAACGCTCTCTCACCCTGCTCGCAAATGCCACGCCAAAAAAAAAACGAAAAAAAAACACAAAAAAACAAGAACATAAAAGTGAAACGACAGCATATTTATATTGTTGCTATTTTTTTCTTAGTCCTCTTGGTCGCATTTTACCGCTCATCAACTGAGGCTGACAGACGCTTGTATTGGACCGTCGCTCGTACATCATGGAACGCTAGAACGCCGCTTTCATGGTCGAGTCTTGCGAGCGTTGTAAACGTTTTTAGGCGAGGCGGAGTAGCAGACGGACGAAGGCGAAAACGGACGCCGACGGGCAGCGTTCACGTCCGCGTCCTTCGGGCATGGCAGATGACGATAAACGATGGTGAAATAGCGGACGATACCGGAGGCTGCCGCGCGTCTGCTCGCACAACTAACAGGCGTTACCAGACGACAGACTAGACGCCGGATGTCGCGAAAGGGAAAGACCAACGAGCTCGAGTAAACTTAGAGCGGTAAACCAGCGGCCAAAAATGCCCCCCCCCCCCCCCCCCGGTTGCCACCATTTTGACCGTTTGCCACATTGGTGATCACGTGACTTTAAGATGGCTGCGTCCACAGGTGCGTCAGATTAAATTTGGCCCGATTATTCTAAGTAGGGCCGCTGTCCAAAATTTACTTGATCTCACTCTAGGGTAAATGTTCTGTATCTTGGCGTTCGAAAACCTACCCGCGCCCAGTTGCTCAGTCAGTCTTGTCACGTGACATGATCCGCCGGAGTAACTCGGATCCCCTCGAGTAAGATTGGAACGCAGCCCCAGAGGGCCCCTCCCCTCTGCTTGCCGTGATCTGGCCAATCTGATCTGGCCCACCTCTGGGCGCAGCCATCTTGACGTCACATGACCACTAATGTGGCAAAGAGGCGAGATGGCGGCAACCGTGGGGGGGGGGGGGGGGGGGGGGTGCGCCATTTCCGCAGCAAGCCTTGGGTGGCGGTTTACTGCTCTAAGGTTGCCACCTCAAGCTCGTTGGGAGCGACTATAGTCCGTTGCAACCTAAGAAGGAAGGGCGAGGGTAAGACAGGCAGGAGAGGAGGAAGCAGACGGAACGCTAAAGAGAGAAGGAAGGGCAGTTTGATACTTTAGACCCATGTTGCGGATAGAAAAAACAGGACGCGGGATGGCCAGAAAAACGTGCTTTTCGTGTAAGGCTCGTCAAATTATGAGGCGCTGGAGAAATTCAGCCTTCTGCGTTAAGTCCTTATTTCGAACTCTTTTTGTTCGCCTTCCGCCCAATGAAGAGCATGCGGGAAGGGCCTTAGAACGCACCTGGTATCGCTGCGCCGCAGCGTTCTTCCGCACGTCTGCTTTCCTCGCCGTCACCATGGCAACGAACGCCGAATGAATGGAAGCACGCACGGTACCGCCGCGTGAAGCCAGCAACAGCTGACGCCATTTTACGAACGCCGTCTGCTAGCCAAAGCCGAACGCGGTATGTCAGATCAACCGCCTCCGCCGGTGCTCGATCCGGCGATCGAGCACCGGCGGAGGCGGTTGATCTGACATACCGCGTTCGAGATCGAGCACCGGCGGAGGCGGTTGATCTGACATACCGCGTTCGGCTTTGGCTAGCAGACGGCGTTCGTAAAATGGCGTCAGCTGTTGCTGGCTTCACGCGGCGGTACCGTGCGTGCTTCCATTCATTCGGCGTTCGTTGCCATGGTGACGGCGAGGAAAGCAGACGTGCGGAAGAACGCTGCGGCGCAGCGATACCAGGTGCGTTCTAAGGCCCTTCCCGCATGCTTTTCAATGGGCGGAAGGCGAACAAAAAGAGTTCGAAATAAGGACTTAACGCAGAAGGCTGAATTTCTCCAGCGCCTCATAATTTGACGAGCCTTACACGAAAACACGTTTTTTTGGCCATCCCGCGCCCTATTTTTTTTATCCGCAACATGGGTCTAAAGTATCGATCTGCCACAACCGGCGCCTGCCAACCTCAAGCACGTCAATCGTGCACGAGGAAGTACCCTTTGCGAGGCTTGTTGTAGTCTCGGTGCTCGTGAAGCAAGCAGGAGTGACTGCAAGCCCACCAAAGACACATTCATGTGCATGATGCTCGTGTTTGAGGTTCGTCGGTGCCGGCTAGAGTGCCTTCGTACACACGCGCTTTTGCTCGAGTTGTGACATCTCAGACATTCTTCCGCCCAATCGCTTTTTTTTTTTGTGTGTGTGCTTTTCGAATTGCACGCGGTCCGGAGTGACTCGGCTCGAGCGCGTAGCCTTGGCTAATGCTTAGACGCCATTTCACCGCGTAAGTCACGCACTGAGCGCTCCAACGCGTCAAGGGCAGGCTCGCTCGGTGCAATAAAGAATGTCTTCACCCTGAGACAGACGGACATCTATTCACGACTCCACCGAACTATAGGGGGCGCGCTGGTCAGGCAAAATGGCGGACGAAAGGAGGTCGTTTTCGTCGTTCAGCACGCGGACCACCATAAATTTCTTGCACTGTAGCGTAAAATTGGTGTTACACATGAAAGCATAACGATTTTTCGACGGTACCAACCTTCTTCAAGTCAATGCGTAGGAATGACACGGCGGAAGCATTCAAATAATTACTGGAAACGATATTTGTTTCTATGCTGCCTACGAGTACCAAGCAGCGATAGCAGACGACAGAGTTGAAACGACCTCCTCTCATGAGCTTCGCGGCGTTGCCGCTACGCGGCGTCGATTTCGCTGGAGTCGCCAATAAGCACCCTATTGCGTCGGCTGTTTCTGTTTGTCGCTCTAGTAGGGCCTGAACATAATCAGCCCGAGTCTCACATATAGACGTTTTCTGTTTCCTGTCGTTCTCAGTCATGTGGGATCGGTATCTGGTATGCGGGACGAAAGAAATAATACAACATTTCAACTTGCAATATGCGAGAAAATGTAGGTGAGGCAAAACTAGAATGTGTGACAACCATGCATTTTTTGTAAACACGTTCCAGCGGCCTGGAGATCAAAGCGATGTTTTACCGTATACCAGAAGTGACAACATTCAAGATGGCTGCGCCCTTGTGGAAAAGGAGAATAAGGGGAATTCACTGGCCGCCACAGCTGTGTATGCTACTGCTGAGCGCGTGCAGATGGCTAGCTTTCACAGTTCTTCTGCAAAGTGCATTCGACACCATCACGATTGCCGGTCTTAGCAACCTATAAATGCGAGCTCACTTTGAGCATGCGCTCTAAACTGCAGCCACAAATATGGCGTCCAGCGAATACTCCCTATTTAGCAGCCAGACCTGCAAAAGGGCTAAAACGTGTCAGATTTAGCCTTTGTCACGTGCGGTGTAGCCCTCTTCATGTGCGCTTTAGCACCCTTCATGTGTGGTTAAGGTCGTTCTTGTGTGAAGTCACCCCTTTCGTGAGCGCTTTAGCCCTTGTTCTATGCGGTTTAGCCCTTATGTACGGCGCGTTTGCCTATACTTGCGCGTGTCCCCAGTGCCAAAGGACAGACGCGACGGGGCACCCACCTCTGGCATCGCGGACCCTCCTCTGGTTGGCCTGCGACCACTTGCGCTTCTCGGCCGAGCCGGCCCTGTTGTTGATCACCTCCAGCTCTTCCTCGGAGCTGTGCTGGTCCAGCGTGTGGTCGCTGTCGCTGGGCAGCGCCGAGTCCAGCGCCACGGGGCTCGGAGACACGGCCACGCGGGCCTCCGTCGCCACCAGGCCGCCGGGAGACAGGAGGGTCACCACGGCCGAGGGCACGGGAGGGGACGGCACGGGCTTCCTGGTGGGCGGGGCCTCAACCGCCGGGCTACCGCCGTTGATGCTGATCTGCTGCGGGTGGCGCCGCCTCTGTGGCTGGTGGGATTGTTGGTGATGGTGGTGGTGGTGGTGATGGTGGTGGTGTGGCGGCGGTGGTGGCGGCTGCTGCCGGTTTGCGAACCTCGTCTGCTGGTAGAGGACTCGCCGCCGGCCCGGCGAGTGACCGCTGCCGTCCTCCAGTTGGATGCTGTGCTCCATGTCTGCGTAGATGAAAGAATATTTCGATGTTAGTTATTGGTACTAATAACAACGCCAAACTTTATTTTGGACTGCTCGAGTGGCGTCGGACGGGTGACGGGAGGGAGGGAGGGAGGGAGGGAGGGGGGGGGGGGGGGGAGGGGGATAAGGCAGGGACCAAATTCTATTTTACCCGGCACATACACTCCAAGGAATCGCTGAACCAATAGAAAAGACCCAGTGGCTTGTATAGAGAGTCTACTTCCTCGAAAAGCGCTTCGGAGAGCCCAAAAAAAAATCGGCGTCCTGAAACCAAGCACGACGTTTCACGCGGATAGGCCATGCCCAATGAAGTGCCACGGCGCAGACTACTTATTTTCATGTCAATACATAGAAGGTTTACATAGATAAGGACGCTGCTGATTTATACATATCTATATATATATATGTCTATATATACAAAGGATGCTCCGGATTTCTTGGGGTGTACCATCCTTGTGTACTTTTCAGCAGTAAAAAAATAATAATAACATGACAATCAAAAACACTTAGTTTCAGTAGTTTCAGGCGGCTGTGCTAGAGTCGGCTTGGTCGGGCCCGCATTTCTTGGGGTGAGAAAATATAGGCGCCCCTGTCTCTCTCTCTCTCTCTCTCTCACACACACACACACACACACACACACACACACACACACACACACACACACACTCTCTCTCTCTCTCTCTCTCTCTCTCTAAAAAATAAAGTGCTCCTGGCAAAAATCTGCTTAAACGCCACCGCAAAACCCGCCTCGGCAAATGGGCGTTTCGCATTGTTAAAGACTGTACCCCCAACTTTAACGGCGCCGAGATCCAAAGGGGGAGCTCGCTTTCTGCTACTCAACATGAGTCTGAACTATCTGAATGCAATCAGAACAGTAAGAATAAGCTATAGTCGGATGCAACCTAAGAACAATCTTTTAGCTCCACCCACAAGCGCATTGCGCCCATCTGAAGTGCCTCCGCCGTCGAGAAAGTAGTTCGCTAGCAACGTTGCTTTTTCTTCCTCCAGTAAACGTGTCTTAAACTACTACAATATTTATTTAATTCATTCAGGACGTTTAAATAAGTTAGAATACGTTTTTGTCAACGAAATAGCTGTTTAGTAAAGAAAGAAAGTCATGTCCAATGTACCGTCTTCCCAATTCATTTTCTGTCCAAGATACTGTCTAACATACCGTCTTCCAGCGCCTTCGATTGAGGGAAAGCGGCGAAAACGAAACCAACCTTTCTCTCGCCAAAATTATAAATAACAAAGCACTTATAGTTCCTGCAAATAATAAATATTTAGTGATTTACTTAGTTTTGTGGGCTTTGCAAACGAAATGTGTGCCTTTATTTTGTTGGATTAATAGAAAACAAGAATAATTATACTTTTCGGGTTTTGACAAATCGGCACCCTCCCAAGTCATCAACACCCCCACCGCGCCCCGCTAGAGTGCCTGCCTTCATACACACGCGCGCTTTTGCTTGAGTGGTGACATCTCAGCCATTTTTACGCCCAATCGTTTTTTTATGCATTTTGAAGTACGCGCAATCCGGTGTCAATCAGCTCGAGCGCGTAGCTTTGGCTAATGCATAGATGCCATTTTAGCGCCCAGGTCACGCAACGAGTGCGCGAGAGCGTCACGCGCTGAACATTCAGTGCAACAATGAATGTCTTCACCCTGAGACAGACAGACATGTAGGCACCCTACGCCCCGCTCTCTTTGTCTTCCGTCATGGATCCCACTGAGGTGCACGGCAATCTCAGCTCACCCGCGGAAACCACAGCGAATTGAAGCAGCGGTGCCGGTACTATGTTGAGTAGCCACGTGGGGCAGAGGCGACAGAAATCCAACGAAGCAGACGACGTCCGGCGTAGCTTCTCACCTCTCAGCAGTGCTAAGCCTCGCGCCCGCTTCGAAATTTTCGTTGGCGATAGCGTCGCTGGATTCTCACGTTGTCGCGCAAAAACTGCTGCAAACGCAAGCCGATACCATTAAGATTTCGTGGCGTAACCTCGGGCACGTAAAACACGGTGCAAAAAAGCAGAATAATTGTCACGAGAAACTAGCGTCGCGTTGCTAAGGCCAGCAGCCATGTTGAGCTTTTTTTTTTTCAAAAGGATCGCGATTGGTCCACGGAATCGTGACGTCATGAAAACGATTGGCTGGCGTTTCTCGGCGTAGGAATACAGTTTCCTCTGAGAGGCATTTCAGGTTTTTTCTTAGCTTGCAATCAACTATAGCTATGAACGAAACAAAATTGAAAAAAAAAAAAAAACGTCTTTTTTATATTTTTGAGGTACCTGGGATACATACAGCTACAACGAAAGGACAATTCCTTCCGGTTCGCGAAAACTACGATGTGACGCCGCATTGTGGCCGAACGCTGTGCACAACTGCCGGGGAAGGGAGCCGGGGGTTCAACACGAACAAAGTGTCGACGGGCGAAAGCAATCAGCGATGTCACAACGCGAAACTTGCTCACCGCGAACAATGGATCGGTTAAAAGCGAGGCGGTGACGGTTCGAAAGTGCCTGAGACAGACAGAACGAAAGGTCCGAGTAGGAGACAAACGACGATTAAAAGCAAGACGGAATCTAGAGAAGGCGAAATGTTGAAAGCCTACGCGGCGACGTGGCGGTTGGCTCGTTTCACTTTAAAAGATGGACCGCAGCCAACGTCACGATCCCACCAAGCCAATCAGTCAGCGCTCAAAAGTGCGTCGTCACTATGCGGAGCGCAAGTTCGTCTGCCTCTTTTTGCAGGGGTCGTGGTGACGTCAGAACGCCGAGCTCCGATTGGCTCTGATGGAAGGATAGGGGGTAGACCTCAGAGCAAGCTACCTTGAGGTCTACCTACTATCCTTCCATCAGAGCCAATCAGATGCTCGGCGTTCTGACGTCACCACAACCCCCGCAAAAGGAGCAGACGAACTTGCGCTCAGCATACACTCGTTGTCTTTGACGCTCTGCTATCCCAACTAACCCAATCACCCGCAAAAAAAAAAAAAAGAAAAAAAAAACGCGGTTAGGTGGCGCGCGTTACCGCCCGTTACAAATGTTACAGCCGTTATCATCCATCCATCCGGCGGGATAAACGCAGAAAGGCGACGAGCGCCGTGACGATGCACTCTTCTCGCTGCCTGATTGGCTACATCGCATCGTATTCATCGTATGCGGTCGTACGGTTTAACCTTCCTTTCTTTGAACTCGTGTGTGTGTGTGTGTGTGTGTGTGTGTGTGTGTGTGTGTGTGTGTGTGTGTGTGTGTGTGTGTGTGTGTGTGCGTGTGTGTGCGTGTGTATGTGTGTGTGTGTGTGTGTGTGTGCGCGTGCGTGCGTGCGTGCGTGCGTGTGTGTGTGTGTGTGTGTGTGTGTGTGTGTGTGTGTGTGTGTGTGCGTGTGTGTGTGTGTGTGCGCGTGCGTGTGTGTGTGCGTGTGTTGGGGGGGGGGGGGGGAACTAATTCCTCGAGGTTTTATTTTCACGAACGCATTCGGTGCTTATCGCTGTCAATTTTCAGTGTTCAGAAAAAAATAGACTTTTACGGGGGACTCGTACACGTGACCTTAATAACAGCATATCAATCACATTATTATTTATGAAAGAGTAAGAAGAAAAGTGCAGAACACATCACATAACTTTCGTTTCTCTACCTGATAAAAACCGGTCCCCACTCGAAAACGTCGACTATACCACTCGCAGTGTCACCCTAGTAATTCAACCTTTCACAACAAAGTGAATGAAGTATGATGCTAACAACGGGTCGAGAAAAACGCGTACAGCCAGCTGCTATTCTTTCGAAGTTAAAATTTGTCACGACGTTCCGAGCCGTAGCCAGCTTTCACGACGTCGCAATAAACACTTCAAACTAGTGACTTCCAAAAGTGCGCATTTTAAAGGCATTAATTTTTGTTTTTTCCAGGCCCACGTCTTTAAACTTGTTCCCGTGTGCGTACTCGCAGACTTCAGCGAATGAACCGCAGACAGCTTTCATTACTACAACCGGCTACAGGAGCACGGCAACGGGGCAGCGGTTCGAGCTGTGACTGGCTGGAAAGGGAACACGTGACATGAGCTTTTGCGGAGCTAAAAGGTTCATACTTGTAAATAAAAAACAAAAAAAAAATATTTTTTTTCGAGACACGATGGTAACGGAGTTGACAATGAGACGGCTGTGTGTTTCGCTCCTTGACCTTTGCGCTTTTTAACAAATTCAGCTGTCCGTGTAAAAAAAAAAAGCTAAAACGTTATTAAAAAAAAAACGTGTTAGAGCTAAATTTTAGACTATTTTTATCCCGTCAATCTGAATATTACGTTCGTTTTCCCACATTATGTAACTAAACGCGGGAAAAAAAAAAAACGAAAAACCTTCGATTAGTATACTCCGTTTCACCTTATGTTGTGCCGCAGCGAAGGCTATAGAAGCGCGAGCTCATAGCGTTGGCAGCTGCCCTTGGTGCACGAGAGCTTGTGCCGCCGAGATGTGCCCTAGAGCAAGGAGCTCGCGCTTGTAGCCTTTCCTGCGGTACGACACAAGGTGAAACAAAAAAAAATTGTTGTGTGTATGTTTATACAGCCGGAAGTTAGTCTGCCTCAGTGGGCGTCTGGTGTCTCAGCTGTAGATGAGCAATTTAGCCAGTGCGGTACCACCGCTAACCTGGGGTCTTTAACGTGCACCACGCAGTAGTGATACACGAACGCACGCCGGTACGATGCTCATCCAGATCGAAACGGGCAGGGACGGGGATTGAACCCAGGATCCCTGGGTTCTGCAGCGCGAGCTTTCGCTCCACGTGCTCCGAGCTGGTGTGCGCTAGCCCACTCGGCCACCGATCCCCCAAGGTGAAACAGAGTATATAGACGATTGCAAGCAAAGCGACTGGCCGCCGCCATTTCTCTGCTCGTGCGGGAAAGCTCATGCAATTTCAAGCTTGCCAAAGCTATCTTCACGCGCATGTTACACGTGCTTGCACGCCTGGGGCACCAGTCGTGATTCCATGCTTGCAATTGTCTATACCTTTTTCGCATAAGCTCAAACCAGCCAGTAACTGACGTACCCTCAACCCGGTGCATTTTTGGATTGCCCGCTGACACAGGGTATGCAACCGCCAAGGGTATGGGCGAAAAGGCCTAAAAACGGACGTCGTGCATGAGTTAGTTCCGAGTGTTCCTTTTTACCGTGCTGCAATTTCCGAAACTCCACGGCTGTCTGGCTACCACTGCGTGGTCGTCGGATGGATAAATAATATTAAAAAGCATAAGAGCAATAGCAGAAAGCGTGCCATTAGCACAAGAAGCTGCAGCGCGAGTGTGGCTGCAATGTTATCGAGCTTCGCATTTTCCCCAAAAATCCTTATTTATGAAGTCAGTCGATTGCGAGCTTGAATCGCGAGAGATTTGTATCAGATTCAACGTCACGTTTAAGCTCAAGACCACTTCGTCTACGACAAGAGGACCGATTTTAATTTCCGGTGCAGGTGGTCCGATTAGGTTATCACTGCAAGCCCCATGGTATGTGAAAGGTATAAAAAACGTCTATATGCCACCACTCAAGATGGAGCTATCAAATGCCGAGAGCTTACCTGCATAGACTACTACATTAAACTGCTGATATATACTTCGCTGTGGAAACTCATTCAAAACACCCCACCGTCTTCGTCCTCGTTCTCTCGAGGAGGCAAGGTGATGGCCTCTGAGCAGCCAGCTGGATTCAACCGGACAAGCTCCAACCAAGTTATTGCAGCCCACCATAGCGAAGTCTAGCCAAGTTCCCCCCATACCCACACCGTTGCCTACCCAGATAGCTGTGCTGCCAGAACTAGCCGGTATTTCTTTTTCTAAGCCGCTAGACGGCGTCGTCGGCGACGCAATTCTCAAGATGGCGGCGCCGTTAAAGAAAAGGTCTATAGTTGCATCATAAAAGGATATTTCGACCGCCAAGCGCGTGTCGCTCGTGTAAGCAGAGGGTGAAATAGACCGATCTCACCAGCCAGTTTGACTACGCCATCGCTGCCGCAATGCATCCAGGGAACTTTAGTCTTTCTGCACGTGCGACAACCTCGCTGGAGCACTGCGCGTGTAAAGCACGAGAAGGCTCGAGCCCTTGCGTGCACGGCCGTCTGCCTCCTGAGAAGTAAAGTTATGGCGGCGTCACGCATGCGCCCGATGCTTAGTGAGATCGGTCTATTGCAAGCTTGCCAGGTATATTCCCCCGCAGTGCCGCACTATAGGGAGTATTCACTGGCCGCCATATTTGAGGTCACTGTTTAGAGCGCATGCTCAGAACGAGCTCGCATTAATAGGCTGCCAAGACCAGCAATCTTGGTGGTTCGGAATGCACGTGGCGAAAGAACTGTGGAAGCTCGCGTTCAGCACGCGCTCCGCAGCCGAGCACACAGCTATGGCCGCCAGTGAATGCTCCCTATAGTTCGTTTCACTTTATGTGCGAGCGAAGCCGATGCTACAAGCGCGAGCATGCTGTTTGTCACAGCGCCTGTAGTGCACGAGCGCACGTGCGAAGCAGGAACGCTCAGAGCGTAGGGCTCGCGCTTCTAGCTTTGACTTCGCTCGCACATAACGTGAAACGAAGTATAACACCAGTCGTGACATCTTATTTTTCTTTTTTTTTTTTTTACCGTTTTGAGGATGGCAAGAGAGTGCGTGCATAGCATTAATAGGTGCTGAAGATGCGCGAAAGCGGAGATTCCGAACACTCCTTTTATGACGGAACGACCCGGGAAGGAGGGGCTCGTGCGGTACATTGAGACCGATTTTCTGCAGCCTCCGTGCACCATAAATACAAGTGTCTCAAACACAGAGCCGCTTCAGTTTTCCTCTAACAAGAACACGTGACTCGTCAGAGCCCGAACTCGTTGCTCTGACAGGTCACATTAATTTCAACTTCGTGGAATCGCAGACGGAGAAAGGAATAAGCGTCCTCTATTAGGCAACACCAATTCAGTCTTTTCCCTTTTCTTTCTTTCATCCCGAACAGCTGCCGATTTCACCAAAACATTTTTGTTTTGTCGTCTTGTTTTGTTTTAGATTTATACGAAAACTTCGAGCTCACGTTGTGAGCGAACCCCCTAGACCGAGGCAATAAATGCCTAAAAATATACATTAAAAAAAAAACTAATAAGATGAAGGCGCAATTTGAAAATCCTGGTATTGTTTCGACCATATACTCAGCAAACAAACTTTGTCCGTCCGTCGGCCCCATCGGCCGACGGTCGGACAAGCCGCTGTTTCTCTTCTTTTTAGTTTTTTTTTTTATTATTATTGTTTTTTGTTTTTTTGTTTCTTTCTGATTCATACAGCAATCTCGCCTTCTCCAGATTCGGTTAGGCCGATGACTATAGGGTACGTTCTCGAGAGTTATTCGATCGTACTACAAATCATACAAATAAGCCAATGAACGGAGTGTAATGAAATTTTTTTTCTCACAAATATGTCTTTTAGGCAGTACATTTATCATCCCCAAATTTCATGAATGTAAGTTAAAAAAAAAGTGCAATAAACTAAAAACTTTGTATATCCTTTACAACGGGTGAAAAAGGACACAAGCCATCTGGTTGTATCGTACCACGTACACAAGCTCGGACATGCACGATCTGCTTTGGGGTGTTCATCTCTCAAGAAGCTTTCAAGTTGCTTGTACCATGTGGTGGCATACGCGAGCCGCAAAGTAGCAGCGCCAACCCGACGGTTTGCTGTTTTCCTCCCGCGCATATAGATAAAAAAAATAAAGATTTTCCTTTGTTGCATTTTTTTTTTTACCGGAAAGCTATTGTCATTAAATATGAGTATGGTAAATGCGCGCCACCTAAAGACCTCTTTGTGAAACTTCCATGGCACTCAGTTTAATGGTTTATTTGGATTAATTGGTTTTACGCCCGAAACAGCGCTCGAAAACGCCCTGTACACATCCCGTTTCACGTAGTTCCGCGCATGCGCGGAAATCGAACACGAACTGACGCCGCCTGGCGGACGAAGAATGTAATATTTTTTTGGGTTATCTGCCATTTCCGTCGAAAGCTATCTAGATCATTAAACGCTTGTATGTTCTCTTTCACATTGTGCGAACATCGGGAATTGTTCTCTAAAACCTTTATAGACCAACTAAGCACTCTCACGTCACGCCACGGAGGCGGCGCTGCTGTCGGAATTGAGCATGCGCAAAGTCTTTATGTGACGTGAATCTGGCATCTGCGCGCGCACAGTGCCCACACCTCGTGTGTGACGAACGTGGCTTGTTTGCAAACATCGTGAAGTAGGGCAACACTGTTCAAGAAGTTGAACTTCGTCGAATTTTGTGTGAAATTCCTAAGGTTCGTCCAACCAGTCAAAAATTCGCTACTGCCCCCACCCCCCCTCACACACACACACACACACACACACAAGGACCTGTCACACAGCTCTTCGCTGAAATCTACAAGCGACTCAGCTTTATTTTTACGCAACCCGTGACCGATAAAGCGCAAGTTTGGCAGATTTCGTCTAGACCGCCGAAGACAAATGGAACAACGGACCCGACTTGTGTCTCCTTTTTTTTCTCATAAAATTAAAAATAAATAAATAATACAGACGTGATTCACCGTCTTTGGAAAGCGTATACAAAAGTTTATTCTTCGTCAATAATACTAGTGGCAAATAAAAAACAAAAAACAAAAAGAAACAAGCAACGTATACCAGAAAATATCTGACAATCTCGTCAGTGGAAAGCCTAAGAATATCGCATCGAGGTTGTCTGGCATCCGAACGAACAACAGAAAACGACAGCTACAGATTTTGCCTGCACGGAGGTGAGTCAACGTCGAACATTCAAAACGCGCCTCTGACGTCCGTATCTTCGTGCGTCTTTCGCAAAGAAGGAAGGGCGATTCACACACCTGCGTCGAGTCCGACCCAGTGAGAGGGTTGCCATGGCAACAGCTGCGTCTGCTCCATCGCAGCTGTCGTCATAGCAACCCTAGAGCACTCTGTCGAACTCGACGCAAGCCTGCGAATCGCCCTCGAGAGTCGGCCAGGCAGAATCACTCAACTTGCAGTAGCATGATCGTATGCGCCCGCGAATGTCTATGTAGTACATGCCACGAGTGTCGCACTTTTGTATGTTTGTGTTTGCTTATCTCTGTATGCGTGTGTGCGCGCGCGTGGTGTGTGTGTGTGTGTGTACAGGAACCTCTATAGCGCGTCCAACAGTACGTTTTCGCGACACAAAAACCAATGCCTTACCGTATCCATGTCCTGATAACGTATCGACAACGCCATCCGTGATACCGTGCCCGCGATACGATTACACACGCGCGTACAGCGACGGGCTACCGCGTAACGATAACGCAGGCGTTACCGTGTTATGGTAGCGCTTGAAAGCTGCGTCGACGATACGCCAAATCGCTTTAAAGTCCGAGGACCTAGAGTCGCATTAGCGCAACAAACCGTACCTTGGACAGCCAACGCAACAAGTTTCTCGGCGAGGTATAGTACCGCAAGTTATGCAAACACGCTCACCGCGTTGCCCACTACACGCTCGGATGCAAACAACACGGATCTATACACAAGATACGTCCTCGAGATGTCCGCGTAACACACAGCCGCGCCGCAGTTTCGCACGCTTTGGGGACGCAAAAGGATATGTCCCCTGCACAAGACTTGCACAGTACTAATTACAAGTAATCAAATTACTCGTAATCGATTACCTTTGCAGCAGTTATGTAATCATTCGAAGTAATAGCACGAGAAATATCATTACTTTTCGAGATACTAAAATGACTCCTAACCGCGGCTCTTTTTCCCTCCCCTTTCTAATGGCGCCCCTTGTGCGAAGTTCCCTACCGAGGAATCCTCGAACCAAGCCTCAGACAGGGGGATGATTTACCAAAT
This sequence comes from Ixodes persulcatus, assembly GCA_013358835.2. Classification (NCBI taxonomy): domain Eukaryota; kingdom Metazoa; phylum Arthropoda; class Arachnida; order Ixodida; family Ixodidae; genus Ixodes; species Ixodes persulcatus. Next base: position 448,513 of record JABSTQ010011515.1, read on the forward strand.
TTGGTGGCTCTAAACCGGGGGGAAAATTCGTCGTTTTCAAAAATAAGGGGGTACTTTTTTTTTTTTTTTTCGAATAACGGACATTTATATTTCATCTCGAGCGATCAAGTGAAATACTTCTTAGCCAAGAGTACTTGTCATCGGCTCCTTTCCTCGAGTAGCGTGTACAAGACCGCCTCGCGCTCAAAGCCGCGTGGTCGAACGCCCGTAACGTGCGCCGACTACATATGACCCCGCGCGAGGCTTCCCCGCATCGCATGCGTCCATGCACAAGAGCGCGTCCGCGCTCAGTCCGCTGCTCCAAGCCCGTCTCGTCACTTTCAGCGAAAGCAGCGGACCAGAAACCTTCGACACAACGCCGACAAGAGCCTCGCTCGGCACGCACGCACCAAGTAGACCTAGTCACGGTATGCCCCGTTTCACCTTACCATGGACAGCGGCCGATGCAACGGGCCATCCCGGCGCTGCAAAACGAGTCACGTGACAACGCGCCCAGCACGTCGCTGCGCGCTGCTCGGCAAGATCACGTGACGCTCCCGCGGCATTGCATTGGCCTCGACGGCTCGTCTCGTCGCGTTCTCCGCGCTTCGTCGTATAACGGCGACCTGAGTATATAAAAGAAACGACTGCCAGTGGGGAGTTACAAACTAACCGTACGTGAATCGTTAGACCGAGAGAAGTTACGGAACGGTCAGATAAGCAAACGACGAGGAAAGCGGACCGCCGATGACGAGCCAGCGAGAGAGGAAGACGGATGACCGAAACGAAAGGAAGAAAGGAAGGTGAGCATCATTAGAGAGAGAGAGAGAGGCTGGTTTCGCTTCTCGGAACACGGGAGTCGGGATCAGGAAAAAAAAAAAAAAGAACACAGTTTCGGAGTAGCAAAGTTCCGCGGTACGCATTTTAAACAGTGGCATTAAGAACGAGCGGTTACTTCCACGAGGAAGTTTTTACACAAAATGTGCCTAGAGCTAATGCTTAACCGACGCCGTGGTTACTAGGTGGCGCGCCATTTCGTGAAAATATATTTTTATTAAGGGCGAAAAACAAAATATTAAAATATTTATACGCTGTTGGTCCCACGCAAATAGCAACATAAAAGAAACCTCTTTCCAGCAACACAAATCCAGAAGAGCTTCCAGTCACGTGTCGTGCTACGTCATAGGAGGCTTTGGCTGTGTCTACCAATAAAGTGAAGGGAACAAAAAACAACATTCGCGCGCAATAACAATGTAGGTGGACGTCACGATGTAAAGCCCTAAGCGAACCAATGAAATGAAAGCAGTAGCGGAGGTGACTTCCGAGAAATCGATTTTTCCAGCTCCAGTGAAAGCCCACCGCGGCAAGGGCAGAATCGAACCTGTAATCGGTTACACTACTACTTTTAAAAGAGGTTGTGGGGAAGTAATGCGTACGAGACAAAGACATATGACCGAATAGAAAAAGAGAGCGGTGGCCAAAGAAAGTAACGCGGAGCATCACCAAACGGCCACTTTCTATACTTCCTGGAATACGAATACCACCATCAGGAAAATAAACAACTTTCCGAGGTTGCCCAGTGTGGCAACCTCGGAAAACCAATAAAGCAATAAAAAAAAAATAAAAAAAAGGCATAAGATCAGGGAGGTAAGCGCGTGTGGTAAGTGGCATCGCCAGTGACTTGGAAGCGGAACGAACGTAATAACCGGGAACAAGGTGCCGAATTTCCCGGTTATTACAATCGTTTCACCTCAGCCATATGACAAAAAAAAAAAAAAGAAGAAGAAAGAAGTGGGATCGGAAATGCTCACCCAAGACTTATTTTTCCTCCGTGAGAACAAAAAAAAAAAAAAATAATAATAATACCGGCAGAAACGGGAACGTTGCGAGCACGTTCGGGCACTTTTCGCGCCGCTAACACGCCGACAAACCGAGTGAATACATCATACATGCATCCGCGGGGGGACCCCTAGAAGCACGACTAAATCCACGAACGTGTAGGGAGCGAGGGCTAACAACAAGCGTTCACATCCAACACCTCATACGCAGCAAGGCCCCAGTGCTGGGTTTTCCCCACGTCACATAGAGGAGACCAGTGCAGGACGCTGATTGGACGAGAGAACACTGTGTACTTCGCTTCGGCTCAAGTCCAGACGCAGCCGAAGCTACGAGGTAATCGGACCAATCAAACAGCCTTAAAAGCGGAAGTCACTAGGCCTTCTCTTTTCATGATTGGTGCAGCGATAAGAGAAACACGCATACGGAAAAATGACGAACACCCCGACGGTGCGCTTTTTCACGCTGTCGGCGCTGTTGTCCCTAGTGCGCATGCGCAGGAGGTTCCTTTCACGCAAATCCGGTTTCTGCATGCGGCGCACGTGCAGTGCCCCCACCTGTTGTGGGCAAACGCTGAATTGTGCCGGTCTATAGTCGCATGCAGTCGAACTCTAAACGCATCACCATCGTAAGGTGTTTCACCTTCCGATGGCTGTGGGTTATGGTAAGGTGAAGCAACTAACGATGGCCCACAACGGACGCTACGAGCCGCTAGAGCCAATCCAATTCAACGCCGCGTGAGTGTCACGCGACCTTCGGGAGGGCCGCGCGGTCACCCGATACATACGCAGCACTGGATTGGCCCGGACAGCTTCAGCGTCCGCTGCGGTCCATCGCAAGGGGAAACAAGTATGGCGGGTTTCGACGTTCAATGCCATTACCCTTCCCCCCCCCCCCCCCCTTTTTTATTTTTGTGAAGGTTTGTCTCTTTTTTTTTTAACACACAAACGTCAGTTGTACAGCCATAACTATAAAAAAAAATATAGAGAAAAGAGAAAGAAATACACGTTTCTTTCCCGCCATCCAGCGATCTGTGTGTTGGCCGAGAAATAAATGCCCGCCTGCCGAGCAAGGGGAAAGGAAGGCACCGGTTCGCAGCACCGCTGGAGAACGAGAGAAACACGATACCCAAGGCGAAACGTACTACACCTTGGGCTACACGGGCAACAAGAACGGCAAAATAAAGAAAAGAAAAGAAAAAAAAACCCGCAGGAACGAAGGGAAAGAAAAACAACAACAAAAAACCGAACGTACGGGAGAGAAAACGCGGCCACCGATTATTTGAGACGATCGCGAAGCAGCGCGTACGCGCTTCCTCCTCGTACAGTCTTCCTGCAGGCACGGTTCTGCCAACGAGAAAGCCAAAAACAATTTTGGTTTTCCGTTTCCCTTACTGTTTTTTTTTTTTTCTTCTTTTTTCTGCTGCGGCTGTTGGTGCTCGATTCCTTCCCCGAATCCCAGCCAAATAGATCCCCTGTTACGTTCTTCCACCCCTCACGTTTATCTGAAACAAATAATACACTGAAGTCAAACACGACGCTCCGTGTAACCACAAAACTCGCACGCGTCGGCACGAGTTTCCACGCAAGTGTTACATGACGGTGTTCCTTTCCACGCAACTCGCACGATGGTGTTGGGTTTCGATGACACGATGGTGCGAGTTTCCACCAAACCAGGACGACCATAAAGTTTCCCTCTAAACTCGCCTATGGCGCGGGTTTCCACATAACTCATACGATGGTCTGTTTCCACAAAAACTAGCACAATGGCGCGAGTTTCCACAAAAACCACGCAATGCTGCGAGTTTTGCGAGAAAATAACGCAATAACGCGAGTTTCCACAACACACAACCACTATGATGCGAGCTTAAAGGGCAACTCCGCTTCATGTTTGGTTTTGAAAAAACAATGCAGTCCTCTTCAGTATCGCCTAGGAAGACCACACGTCAAATATTACGACGCAGTTCTGTCTAAATGTTTCTTAAACGGTCCTGCAAACTTTGCAACTCGCCAAGTTGCCCAAATCGGCTGACTCGAGCGGGCGAATTCAGGCGCAACCAACAGCGCAGTCAAGGCTACGGCATGAGCGGAGCCAACATTGAGCTAAACGTCATCCTCATGGCCCCCTTTTGCTTGTTTTTACTTCTCCGGGCGAGCGCAGCGCATGACGCCAGCAACGTTGCCTCTCGGCGCTCAGCGGTGTCCACGTGATTGGCGTTCTTGGGAGCCTTCCGGCCGCCCGCCGTGGTCCCGCCGTTACCGCCGTCTTCCGCGTCACAACCACTGTCGTCGTCTCACCGTTTGTGGTTGTTGTCTGTCGGAGTTTCGTCCACACTACGGACACCACGTACGCAGACTTATGCCGCAGTTGCGCAGACCAAAACATGGCGAAGAGTGCGGTGCAGACGACACTCGCGCCTACCACACGCCCGCCCCCATCCCGCCCGTCGTTGGGCCGAGGATCACGTGACATCTCGTACCACGTGATGGGCATGTACTTGGCGGCCCGAGGCCAATGTTGCCAGACGGAGTCGAAGTTTCGGTTTCGATTTCCGTTCGTGTTTAAAATTAATTTAAAAATATATGTCCCATTTTTCGCGAAGCAAACGACGTAGTGTCTTTTATTAGGGCTTTTTTTTAATTCGAAATCACTCATTATCCCGAAATCTTTGGAATTGAGCGGAGTTGCCCTTTAAAGGAAACTCACATAATGGTGTTTCTGCAAAACTCACACGGTGGTGGGAGTTTCCGCAAAACTCGCACAATGATGTGAGTTTGCAGAAACATCCCATGGTAGTGTCAGGTTTCACAAAACTGACACCTTGCCGGAGTTTATAAAGAGTTTCCGGGAAACACACGTAGCAGGACGCTTTTCGTAGACCATACCCCGCGAGCGCCCGCCCTCAAAGCTACGACAAGTCCTTTCGCTCATCTCCTCGTTTCCCAACGGTACGACAGAGGACGATGACGCTTCCGCAGCGTCCATTTACCCATCTCGCGACACTAATGCGCAAATATGTACTCGTGTACAGTCTCGACCACATGTCAGCCAAACAAGGCGCGCGACTCGACGGCGCTGGACCCGTGATAACCTCCGCAAGGCGACAGCAACGAGGGTTAGTTACTACACGCACAAACAGATCAAACAAAAAAAACACGTCAATTTGTATCGGCATATCGCTATGCCGATAGACATGTGTGGTCCGCTACAAGGTCGAAGATAACAGTGCGGATGATGTTACTATTGTCATCCCTACATATATTAACATACTTTTTTTTTTTTTTTTGCACCACACGTCGTGCCTGTTCGTAGCGGCTGTGCTGGCGTTGAAGGAAGCGCAAGATATGTGACCGGACGCCAATATATCTATTGAGTCCGTCAAGCAACATTGGCGGTCGCCATTTCTTGGGCTAGATGGCGCAAGCTACCGCCCGTTAGATAGGGTACAGCCATTAACATCCATCCATCCACCCTTGGGGCACAAAACGTGTGATTGGATCCAAGTCTTCGCCGAACGCTGACGTAACGCTCGTTCTCGGTACCAGTTGAACCGAGCAATGGTGGGCTCGGATAATTGGCGATGCCGCCACTAGATGGCAGCACGCACTTTTTGATGCCGATGCGCCTGCGACAAACAAAGCAAAGAGAGCGAACAAAAAAAGAAGTTCGCCGAAAAGAAAGGGATCCGTTGTTCAGCTTCATCCGCACTGCCGCGAGAACGCAAGCAGTTCCCATGTTCCGTATAGATTTGGTGAGCACCCATCACGGCTTTTTAACGACAGATCTGTAGGAATTAAAATCACACACCCTGTATAATGTCAGGAAGTTGAAGTCGACGGGGTCAGTGGCGCCCGACCACGGAGGCCGGGCCAGCACATTGGGCATGGCGCAAGATGCTCCATGTCCAACGTGCCGGCCCGGCCTCCACATATCCTTTGTCTGTTCTATCATCTTGTCCTGTCCTTTCTGCTGCCGCCAGCATAATCATTACAATATTCAATGGATGTAAAACATCCAATTAAAAAGCGTAAAAAAAAACGCCAACGTACCAAATCTTGCCCGTCGCTAGGATAACTACGTAAGACGATGCCTTCCCGATCGAGTTGCGATCGTGTAGAGGCAATGTACGGGCCGACGAACCAGTTAAACTAGTAAACAGAAACGCGTCCCCTCCCTCTTCCCTTGTTCCCCCTCCCTCCTCCAACGCGAAACTTGTTACGAGGAAATTTGTTGTGTCGAGAAAACGGCCTCTCCCCGAGTTGCGACAAGACAAAACGGGCGAAAAAAGAAAACAGCAAAATACACGTGCCGCCGACGATGCTTGCTAGCGGTCGGTCGATCACATCACGTAGATTACGAGCGGTCTGAGGAAAGCAGGAAAAAAAAAAAGGGGAAAAAAAGGACCGTAATGAAAGAAAGCGGAGGCGACAGTCACCATCGTTCCCTCGTTCTAAATTCTCGCAGCCCGTCTTCTTACGCTCCAATTAAAACCAACCGAGGAGCTCGAAGCATCGAAAAAGAAGAAGAAAAAATATTGGAAGAGTAAGTGAGCTCGTAAAAGCCAGCAGTCGAATGAAATGTCGGAAGAAGTTAGGGTTCATTCCCGTCTTCATTTTTGTCTTCTCTCCTCCTCTCTTTTTCGTGACAGAAGAGAAAGAGAAAAGGGTGAGAGAGAAAGCGTTCCCGCCAGGTTAATTAGCATCTCCCAAATGCAGGGGACGAGGCGGTGGCGCGCGGACGCGCCAGCGCTTCCCAAATTACTTTGTCTTCCGGCAGGAGATGTCTCTCCTCCTTCCCCTCATCTTCTTCCTACTCCTTCTTTCTCTCCTTCTCTCGTGTTCCCTTCGTTCAAAACCTTCAAACTTCACCCCTACAGATTTTTTTTTTTTTTTTTTTTGAGAGAGAGAGTCTGAGCATTCTGCAATTTAAACTCTTGGGTTCGGAGTAGTGACCCGGTGTCTTGCGAAAATTAGTGGAGCGTTTAGGAGGCGACAAGGGGCGCAAGTTTGGGCACCCGACGAAAAGAAACGCGAGATAAATACATCAAAATAAATAAATAAAAAGCACCCGCGGGGGTAACTTTTTCGCGTATGCTCAAAGTCGCAGTAGCGTGTACCGGAGGCGCTGGCGTTTTCGGGTAATCCAAATAAAAAAAAAAAAAAAACTTTTTTAAAAATTATTTTGTGGAAACCGCAATTTCCAAATACGCTTCTACTTCGAGGTGTCGACTCTGAAAAAGAGAAGCATGCTACAAAATACACCCTTTAAAAAAAAAAAAAGTTTTTGAGCAACATTGGTTGCAGCCATTTTTCTTGCGCAAGACGGGTCCGATCGGATTTCGAGTCCTCGTGGAACGCCGCAAGCGGCAGCACTCGTTCTCGGCCCGAGCCGAGCCGAGTTCACGTCGAACGTTGCCGAGTCCCAAACGTCCAACAGGTGTTTCCTCCGAGTACACCTGCCCAAAACAGTGGCGGTACTCGGATGACTGACGCCGCTACTAGATGGCGCGCCGCGCGCTTTTAGAAAAGGGCATATTGCTCAAACGAGTCTTGCGACGTACATAACGTGATAATTTCTTTTTCTTTCCGTGAAATTTTTTTTTGTAACGGATAGATGAATCTCAATGGCTGCACCCTCTATAACGGGTACAACTTTTGTTTCTAGAGTAAAAAAAAAAAAAAAAGAAGTATTGTTTCTTTTGCCAGCATATAAAAGCTACAGTCAAACACCAAAGCCTTCGTTGAATTGTGCATTTTTTCCGCAAATGCGTACCTAATTCTATTTATTGCTCCAACACGCCCCGAAGATACAATAACCAGGGACTGTGTTCATCATTCAACAAATAGCCTACATCAATAATTCGGTGAAACGCATAAACCGGACACTGTACTTCCGAATGACGTCACGCGTGGCGTCACTTTTCATATTTTTCCACATAGAACGCAGCTGCCCGTAATAGCAGAGACGTGAGTCATATATAGGAAGAATTTCTGAAGGGAGGTCGAGATACTGCCAACAGAGCGCGGTCACGGATTCCCGAGACACCGTGCACAACCGTCGTGCTCCAGGTAAAAGATCCAATGAGTCAGCAGTTCAATGCACGCTTAAGGCAGCTGGCGTAGTCAAGAACAAGCAAAAATAAAAGTGAAGCAAAACAAGCGACTCCGGCGCGCAGCATAAATCCGTTTTTTTTGTTTTTTTTTTCTTTTCTTTCTTTTTTAACTGCTCGAGGACGCAAACTTTGCGACGACGTCTTTGCCTGATGCACTATTGCCCCAGGGCAGCGAACAGGAGGCGCCTCGGTCGGCCGCTAGTCAGCGCGGCTGGTGGCCAAAAATGGCAACTTTGGCAAGGCCATGTCACCGAGCGATTTGACACGAGCGCTACGTCACAGTCTCAGAGTTGCAAAGATTCCCAGTAGCATGGCGCCACTCGTCAAACCAAACTTCACTGCCTGGTGGGTATAGACCTTTTCTACGCGGGCGCCGCCATCTTGAATCGCGGAACTTCCGGTATGCGGGAAAACATTGTTATCCTCTCGCCACACTTCGTATCAGAAGCTCACGTTTTAATCGCGACTGCGCGACTGTATAGCATCCTTGTTTGGCCTCGTCTACATTATTTTACTTGTTCCTAGTTGTAATATCTTTCCTACATACTGGATTTGTCACCCACGCGGCAGGGGACGACGGTAGGCTAAAAAAAGGTCTGCAGTCCGACCGCACTCAACGCCACAATCCGACGAAGCCAATCGCGCCGCGCCAAAAGTGCATCGTCATGGCGGCGCTCGACGTCCTTGTGCCTTTGCCGTCGCCGGCTAAACCAATCACGGACGGGGACCGTCGATGAAAAATGCCAGGCTAGGTGGCGCAAGCTACCACCCGTTATAAAGGGCACAGCCGTTAGCATCCGTCCATCCAATATCCACCCAGACTCGACTATCAGACGATCTACAGACGCCAGCAGCAAGATGGCTGCGCCCACAGGAAACGCCTGCGAGCGTCTGCGCACCTTTCCAGGAGTTATCCACCCGGGCGAAATATGCCGAGTCACCGAGCTGAGCACACACGCGCGGGAGTCGGGGGTATTTCGCAGAAGGGAACTACTGCGCATGCTCAAAACGCGTCAAAAAAAAAAAAAAAAAATTATGGCACCGCGCAGAAGGCGAATCTTGTAATGGTCTGTCCGTAAGAATGGCGTCGGGATATTGCCATTCGTTTCGAACGCGCTTTAGGGACTTCATTTTTGCGTTTGCATGCCAAAATCAACGTTGATCTTCCTCAACGGTGTCCTTAATTCCCAAAGATAAAATCGACGTTCATTTCCCCAAGATAACGTCGGTGTCAGTTTCTCCTAAGCAAAATCAACGGTTCTTTATTCACAAAGCTAACAGAGAAAGCTTCCGTAGACAGTTTTACGCCCTCTGCAACGAAGACGCCGCTCCCGAGCGTCTAGAGCCTTGCCTGCAAGTTCAGTATCTCTCGACCGGTTCCGCAGAGCGTTGCGAGACGGCGTAAACGGCCTACGTCAACTCTCTAATGACGGGGATTATTTCCCAAAGATGAAATCGGCATTTATCGGCATTTATCGGCGTTTATTCCAAATGTATTCACCGTCAACTCAAACCGCCCCTCCTACATCTCCTTTTTGTTTTTTTTTTTTTTTTTTTTTTTTTTTTTGGGGGGGGGGGGGGGGGTTTGGTAGCAAGCCGCTGCACCATCATTGTTGTTACATTCGGGACAAACGAAAAAAAACAAACAACCAAAGAGAACACATAAGGAGCCGACAGACTCGTATCACGTATCTCGGACAAACATCGCGTCCGTAATCGCGCCGCGTGCAGTCAGGAATTGCAGCAACGACTCGTAGAGATCGATGCGGACACCGACGGGGGGCGCAAGCAAGTGAACGAATCAAAAACGAAACCGATATACGAAAGGGGTGGAGCGAGGAAATAAATAATTGGGGACGCACAAAAAAATCCCCACCCCCCCCCCCCCCCCCCCCCCAAAAAAAAAAAAAAGAAGAAATTGATGTTTACGGGGAATATTACTTGAAGGGGCCATGAAACGAATTTTGGCTGTGATAAATGATTTTAAATTGGGACTTTACTAATCGCCTATCGTTTAGTTGGCCAAAAGAAAGAGGGTAGAAAGTCAACAGCCAGCTTTTCGGTACGCGAACATTTAAAAATATAGCGGACTATTTTGTACCTTCTTTCCTTCGAAAGCTCTCCGCCTTTTCACTATGATACATCCGCGGTTCCCAAAGCGCGTCAGCGGTGCCAACCTGACGTCAGCCGAGCCCAACTCACGCATTGGACACCAGAACTGCGTCACTCGGACGTATGCGCTCGTCAATAATAAATCCGTCGACAAATATTCGGATTCGTGTTCGTGGCCAATGAGTGCCCTGACGAAACTTATCGACACTGGGGAATGACAAGTTCTATGGTGTGCATAAAAAGCACTGTGGAAGCTAGGAGTCATCGCACCGGTGCCGAAGAATGTCACGACGACGTGATTTCACAATTCGCATTTGAGTTGAGGATTAAAGCTAAGGAGGAAGAAGTAGGAAAATCGTTTCATGACCCCTTTAAGCTGTAAATACAGAAAGAGAAAGACAGAGAGAGAGAGAGAGAGTACAGCACACATACACACATACTCTCTCTCTTCTATCCATACTCCGTTCCACCTTACAATAGACCGCACCAACAGTTATTTTATTATTTTATGGGTAGTGCGGTTATGACGAATCGCATGTGTCGTGCCGACAGAAGCGCCGCCACATGCAGAAAATTCCCTAACGTAAGGCGACTGCCGTGGCGCTGCTGTCAGCACTGCGTTCACTGCGCAGACGCTTGACGCTAATCTGGTTTCCGCGCAGGCGCAGTGGGGGCAAACGGGGGCCTGTTTGTAAACGGCGCGTTGGTGATATAGCAAAAGTATGGTACCCTTCTGCGCCTTCAGAACTGACGTCAGATCGTCTACTATCGGCGAAACGGGAAAACGCCGAGGACAGTTGCGCGGCCATTCGCGGCTTGACGTTCCGTCGGCTTATCAGAGTGCGTGTAGATCAAACAGCGCTGAAGCAGCAGTCTGTGCCATCTTTCCCTTGCATCTGCCGCGTATCTTTCTGAGCGCCGCGGCCGCCCTCCATTCGATGGGGTAGGTCGGCTGCAAGGCCTTCAATGAGCTCAGAAAAATATATATATATACATTAGAAGAAAAAAAAAGGAAAGGAAAAGGTCTTCGAGTTCCTTTCACTCTCGTATCGGTGAGACAACGGCCTGGAAATTTCTATCATTATTTTTTGTGGACGATATCCTTTGCGGAGAGTAGACCTGCAAGTGTGGGGAAGGATGTTAGGGAATCGAGAACAGGCACCCCTTTGAGAGGTTTTGTAGGCAACGCGTTTGTGATCTGGCGAAGGCAGTGCGTGTAGAAACGTGGCGCCCGACCAATCTGTCCAGTAACGAGCGCCGTCTGGGGAGTTGTCTTCGAACTGCAAATGAAAGATCGACTAGCGTGCTTCCGCCCGGTCGAAGAACACAATGGCATCGTGCTGTCGCATCGTTTTCTTTTTTTACTTCGTGTGTTTTATACTATTATGCACAAAAATAATCGTAAAAAACACAAACAAAAAACTAACTTAAACAACTGTGCAACTATTTCAGTGCTTTGCTTACATAATTTGGGGGTTGGTGTCTCGACCTTTGTGAAGTAAAGAACAAAAAAAAAAAAGATTTTGCCTGAATGTTTTAGTTTTTATTTTTAAAAAAACTGACAAAGATTGAGGTTTTGGAACCTCTCAACTCCTTCACCATATTCCGAGTCACGTGCGCTGTGACGTGAATGGGGGGAGGCGCGGGGTTCTGGTGAAGCTCTCTCTCTAGAGCCATCAGTGAGCAGCGAGAACTCACCCGCTCGCGACCACGTGCTTGCGCAGCGCGATCAACATGGCGAAAGGAGGAAAGTGCCAACGTGCTCGTCCGGGTCCGGCTCTGCCCCCGACCCCCTCCGGCTTCTGGCGGCTGTTCGCGGTAGCAGATAGAGCTGACGGTTCTGTTCACCTCGGATAGATGGCGCCACTAAAACTCCGTATAATAAAAGTTTTGTCGATGATACCAGGTTTCTGACGCATTTATAGTTATGTTGGAATGACAAGATTTATAGGACAATAACCTTTATCAAGCTGGTATTTGCAAAACTTGCTATCTTTTTACAAGTCCCCTTTTGACGTCACGCCGCGTGGTTCTCATGGCCGCCGCTCGCGGCTGCAGGTCGGGAACGATTCTAATTATCGCCTAGCGATTTCGTGGCGGAATCGCAACATTCCGAAGGCAGGACATGTGTTTTCTGTCCTTTCTGACAAGAAAAACAATGCCAAAAGTAGAAGATGCCAACTCTTTCAACGTTAAAATCGTTGCACAGCTCCTTTAACGTCTGAACTCGAACCCAACACTTCGTCGTGCGCTATCTTGCGAACCATCTTACATATTTTCACGCATAGATCACGATATAAAAGTTGGAATCCCCCGCAGTAAACACGTCCAATTTCAATGCTTCTTTCTTTTTTTGCCAATAACCTTTTATAGGTTGGAATCGCCTTCCCACAGCCATTGTCGCCATTATACTGACACTGGTGATTTCAAAAGTTTCAATTACTTATTTATTACAAGATGCGTCGTAATGTTTTTGAGTATTTTTTTTTTTTTTTTTTTCTTATTGTTTTTAACTTGCTGTATATTAAACCCACTCCTCCCTGTAATGCCCGCGGGCACCGAGAGAAAAATACACGAAATTAAATATGCGGAAAGTTAGGCGCTGACAATGTTGGTCGCGCTGGACAGTCACGGCGCCCTCCGCAAACGGCCACCACGGGAAGCAACGCCAGGCGAGAGAGAGAGAGTTCACATGCGCAAAGGGTTGCTCTCAAAAAGGTCCATTGTGTGCAGTGAGGTGGCGCCGCACAGACATGAGGATGGTGATCGTCATATCCAATATTGCGGTCCGTTTTTTTTTTTTTTTTTTTAATTTTTACAGAATTGCTTTATGCGATTACGGCCTTGCAACCTTACCGACGCTCGAACGCCAAATTATTTCCATTCGTTATCGCGTACCCTTTAACGCTCCTCGAACGTGATGACGTTAGCGAACCACCATAACACTTGTATCTCGTTTCACTAGAGTCTTGAGTTTCATTCTTTTGTCCTCTCGCCTCGTTATTCGAGACGAGCAAATAACACGCGGCGGTGCGTCGTGGACGACGCTTGGAGTAGTCTGAACGGCGAAGAAAGAGGTGATTAGTTCCAAGGCCTCTTCTCTCCTTTCTGGTGTGTGCGTGTGTTTCGTCTGTTGATCGGGCAGTTTCTCCGCCTAGTCCCATCAATCTTAATACAGTCGTTAATTAGACTCTCTGCGCTCGCGCTCATAATTACCCGCATGGTTTGTCCGGCGATGGAAGTACGTTCGCGCTTGCTCGGTAGTAGAATATCCGAGCGTGTGCGCTCTTGAAGGAAGGTGAGCTGAAGGTTTTAATGGAAAAATGGCGGCTGACTGACGAAGCCCATGAATCCATGCGGGAGACCGAACGGCCTCAGCTACCGAGAACGGACCCCATTTTCCCACTGAAAAAATCAGGAAATTACTTATAATATAAAATCACGGTTGCTTTTTAAACCTTGGCAGCTGGTACGGACCCCCTAGGCCTACATCTGGGCGGAAACCAGCTTTCGGCAATGTAATTTATTTTATAAACTAAAAAAAAAAAAAACTTTTTTTTTGTGGACACAATGTATGTTTGCGCTCAATTTTACTGCAATGACGTCAGAATGCAAATGCAAAGGCTTTCATCATCCTAGTTGGTGTTGCTAGAGCGCTCGTTTTCACGCGTTTTTGCTTTCTATCGTTTTGGTTCCGTTTATTCGCAGCTGTACGAAGTTGCAGGTGCGACTAGAAGTGTCAACCCTGTGTCGTACAGATGGTTAAATGGGTCTCCGCTACGTGATTCATGTAAGCGTTCAGCGAGCGTGATGACGTCACATTTAGTGGACGAGTGTCCTCCGTTTGTGCAAACAGGCTTCCAACCCGAGCGGCTTCTTTGTCCCGGTGGTCGTACACGTCACGCCGGTGACACATTTCTACACCCTCATTAACTGCGCAGTATACAAGTTTCAAAAGGTTCCAATTCGCGTCACTTGCTCTCCGGTGTAATCTAGGGCCTCCATCGTGTTCGCGGTTTAATAGTCTCCTTTGTACGGTAGACCTTTTTTTATGAATTACCCAGGCATCAAAGAGAATGCCGGGAACCTAGGTACACGCGCTGCGCGGGCTGGCGTCTGCAGCTGTAACTGTTCCAAAGCAAAAAAAAAAAAAATGGCACTTCCCACGCGCGTTCGAGAAACGGTTTATTTCGGTTATTTACTTCGAATCTTTTGAAATAAGGAAGGCGAGCGCGTGCAACGCGTCTACCTACGCTTCCAGCATTCTCTTGGATGCTTGGGTAAATTAGCGAAAGGTCTGTATATCTGATCGCGTATCCACCAGCGCGCGGCTAAGAGGTCACGCCGCTCTGGGGGTGCTCTTGTCGGCACGGTGCACGCGCAGTCAACTCAACTTACGCGGAGTGCCCACAACTGTTGCGGGCAAATGCTATGCACGGAGCTACCATCTTTAAAGGGGCGATGCAACGATTTCAACGTGAAACGGTCTTTGGCTCGTTCCTCCGGATTTCGTGAAGCCGCGGTCTGTTTCTCCGCTAAATTTAGCGGGGAAGTTGCATTGGTGAACATAGAGCACTGTATAGCTCCTATACGGAGCAGAGTAGCGCAATTCTTTGATCCACGTGTTTTGCCGACAGAATGGCCGACAGAGCAGCTCGGCGCGAGTCACGTGGTACTCGGGGTTCCAGGAGGCGGCCCGGCCTATGGGAGAACACATGAAGATCGACGCAACACGGCTGATCAAAAAAAAAAAAAAAAAGAAACACCGAGTTCACACTTTTGGAAACTAGTCTGTCGTGACGTTGGTAACGCACTAAACACTTTATCAAAGTTTTCATAATATTGGATGTGTGTGAAAATTTTTGAGAAGGCAATTTCCAAGGCAATGGCGTTTGAACCAGACGATTCTTTTACACAGCGGAGATGAACTTCTTGGGTTGGCCGGAGCGGGTCGCGTGAACGGTGTGACGTCGCCGCGTCGTCTGCTGCACTGTGCCGCTCAGGCAATTTGAGCGAAAATTATTGTAAAATGTTCCTTTATTATGTCAAAAACTATTGTCCTTCAGTACATTCTCAAAATATCGAAGAAACAGCGATTTTCTCACGTTCCTAATGCATTTCTGATCGGAGTTGGAACCTCCGGGAGTTTAATAATAATAATGTTTATTTTCCGTCAAAACACAAATGAGGGAGGGAGACCGAGGAAAAAAGCTGCATCATGCAGCTTGACGGGCCCTCGCCCCCCCCCCCCCCCCCCCCCTTACATATGGCAGCAGTGGCACAACAAGTGACCCAAAAAGAAAACCAAACGAAAAGCTAACAATTTCAGAGATGAGAACATGACAATATTAAAAAAAAGGTGCGACTACATAACAGGCTAACAAAAACAAAGTACATAAGTACATGCAAGCACAGCATTATTCAATTTAGCAAAAATTAAGGTTATGAAACATGACAACTAAGCAATCGCATTTGAAAAAGAAAGAAATGCTCGAAGATTTTTTACAGACGTTCTGGGACGATCAATGTTGCGAGTAACAAGAAAATTAAGCAGTCGAGGAAGTGCATATCTTAACATTTGTTCACCGTAGTTAGCTTCGCAAATAGGGAGCGTCCAAATTTCCGTGTTTCGAGTAGGATATGTTGCTACTCGTGGCGAGAGAGACGCCAATTCACTAAGGGCAGGAAGTTTTTTGTACTTCTGATTTATAGGTCACGCGTAAACGGTATCTACATAATCTATTTACAGGCATCAAATTTAAACTTTTAAAGAGAGGTTCAGTAGGGTGATCGTATGACACGCTACAAAAACTTCGCAATATTTTCTTTCGTATTACAAGTATTTTGTTTAAATTTGTATTTCTAGTATTACCCCAGACTAAGAAGGAGTAATGGATGTGTGCCATCGGCGAGTAATGCCCGTTAGCATTACTCGCCGAGAGATGGCGTTCTAGATTGCGCTACTCTGCTCCGAAGGAGCTATACAGTGCTCTAGGTGCATAGGTCTGCGACGCCCCGTAAGGCAACGTGCGCAGTGTTGCATTATGGTACCACACAGACCTATACACTAAATCAGTTTTCCCGCTAAATTTAGCGGGGAAAATGACGTCACCTGACCTGACGTCGCGTAATGCTAGAACGATTAACCTGTGCAACAGAATTGACCCGCAATTTTTTTTTTTTTTTGTGCATTCCGCAAATACCGCTTAGAACGAATCCATGACGTTAATGACCTATAAGACACGCGTTCGCTTTTCCCCACACGCG
Organism: Ixodes persulcatus; assembly: GCA_013358835.2. Lineage (NCBI taxonomy): Eukaryota > Metazoa > Arthropoda > Arachnida > Ixodida > Ixodidae > Ixodes > Ixodes persulcatus. The sequence continues at coordinate 464,819 of JABSTQ010011515.1, forward strand.
ATAGAAGTCGCAGAAAAAAAAAAAAAAAAAAAATTCTCTCAAGCCTCAACTCGCAGCCAGAGCAAGCGGCCACCTGAACTGGAGCCGATAATAAAACAAATTGCAGCGTGTGTATTTTTATACAGCCTAAAACTTGGTCTGCCTCAACGGGCGACTTGTGTCCCAGCTGTAGATGAGCAATTTAGCCAGTGCGGTACAGGCGCTAGCCTGGGGTCTTTAACGTGCCTCACGCAGTAGTGATACACGAGCGCACGCCGGTACGATGCTCATCCAGATCGAAACGGGCCGGAGTGGGGATTGAACCAAAGGACCAGGATCCCTGGGTTCTGCAGCGCGAGCTTTCGCTACACGTGTTCGGAGCTGGTATGCGCTAGCCCACTCAGCCACCGATCCCCCTAGAAGATGAGATTGAAAGAAAACGCTCGCTTTTGTCCTTGAAATTACACCGCAACAAAGGAGTTTCTTGGTCAGGGGCATTGCGTGCGCGTATACTTGAGTCCGACTAGTGCCAATAAACTGGTGTAAAATAAAACAAAAAGTGTCAGGCAAATGTTGTTGCACGGCGTTGATTGTATTTCTGGTACCTGTTGTTAGCGCCGAGATCAGAGCCATCTATACTTGGAGAGTTTGGCATTCTATTGAAGACGCCGACAGTCTAGCAACCACGGCCAGGGATTCCCCCGCCATACTGTGTTACTAATTCATGGCCCACTCTGGATTAGCCAACCCATGTCCACGGTGACGTGTCATCGCACCTAAAGGGTCTCTCGTTAACGTACGCGCCGTTGGCTCTTACCCCGCGATCAATAGACCTTTTGCTAAATTACCCGAGCACCAAGGAGCATGCTGCGAGTGTAGTTACACGCGCTGTACGCGCTGGCGCCCGCAGTGTAACTGCTCTAATGCAAAATCCCGAAACAAATTTCATCTTGCACGCGCGTTTGTCAAAGCCTTACTTGGCTTATTTCCTTCGAATCTTAAATTCGGGAAAGGCGGGCGCGTGCGGCGCGTAGAATTACATTCCCAGCATTCTCCTCGATGCTTGGGGGATTTAGAAATAGGCCTATTGCTCACACCTCCTTCACTGCAATGATCTCCGAAAATATTACCGCCTTTCATTCCCCTTTATTTATTTATTTTTTTTTCTAGAAATTTACATTTTTTAATATTCCCCACCACCACCACCACAATTCAACACCGCGGAGAGCGTTCGAACACGTGCTCTAATTGCCTGACCACTTTTGATTAAAAAAACCGTGTATGTGCTTATAAAAAAAATGTAAGTTTTGTTATTGGAAATTAATAAAAAATTGGCCGGTTTTTGAATGCAGTGATCAATTACAGGCGTAATAAAATACCGATGAAAGAGAAGCCTTTTCACAACGCTACTTATAACCACGAATTTAAGTCGGCTCGCTCAGAGTGGAGTGCCGAAAACTAAAACGAATCTCCATATTGCGTGTCTCCATACGCGGCGCGACGTCACGATCGCGATTTTTCTCTCCGTGACGTCATAATTTGTGACACCGATCGGTTGCGAATGACAAGTTGAACGGCGTGTGCAAGTAACCAACCAGATAAAAGGTCGGAGTCATCGCATCCATAAACCGACACCGTCAACGCCGACAGTTTCACATTACCCTCATTTCCGTGGATGACGCACAACTGATACCCTTTTCATGACGTCATAGCGAGTGCTTGGCCAAATCGCGGGAAGCCGACCACAGCGACGCTTTTGGGCGCGCACGTCAACAAATAACCCAGTGACTTCTCGTAACAATCGTCGGCACACATAATGACGGCGTTGCTCGACAAATGCCCGAAAGCGAGTAACCCTGGCGGCTTGTTGATATTCCTTATTTAATCGCACACGCAAACGATATATATATATATATATATATATATATATAGGAGAAAAAAAAAGGAAACGTTAGGCTGTAAAACTGGCTGGCTCACTATTCTGTCGCGTCGTATATTTTGCAAAACGCGGGCCCCGTTTGCAAGTTTTCTATTGTGAATTCGGTCGTCGAGCATCTCCCTGCGTTGCAGCGCCGTCTTTTGTGTTCCCTTTCGCGCGTGGCGAACGCGAAGTACATACACTCAACGTTAGAATATCTTTTCAACTCGGTTCGGCTTGTGCGCTGGACCGGCTAAGCCTCCTTTCAACCGTTGGGTTCTACGTCTGCGTCGTTAGCGCCGGGACGTATGTCGCTAATAGCGCTTCCAAATTTCGAAATCTCGCTTTCTCTTCTTTATGCCTTTTAACGCCGTTCATTTCCTTCTTTAATAGGTTGTGTTATGTAGCAAACGAGGTGTTATGAGTTTCGGTGAAACGATGCGTTTCCGTATATAACGCTTAACAGTGGTACAGTCTTTGTGTTAGACGATTTTTTTTTTTTTTTCAAGTGACTATTTCTTTTTAGCAATCAGCGTAGCGTTGCTTGTTCTTAATAGATAGTCCGTTATTTAATTTTGGGGACGTACGCCTCTAGTTGTCTGCATCCCTAGTTTAATGATAAATATGCCACTTCTCCCGTAGTGACCTGCGTGAACAGATATATTATCAGTAGTTTTAAGCTTTATATGAAAAAACTTCGAAGATTACTGCCAATAAATCCTGATTTCTATTTGATTTCTTAATTCTAGTCAACTAGTTTCTGGTCCTTACTCCTTTGTTTCGCGGTTGAACCGCTGGACGGCTCCCCGTTGCAATTGACAACACACTTGCTAGGTGGCACTAGTCGCCGCCTGATTCGATGGGTTCAGCCATATCTGTCCGCGCGGTGCATGATGGGAAATTTACCCATCATGCACCGCGCGGTTACGCCGACGCCAACGCCGACGCCGCTTAAGCCGGAAACGGGCGCCTGCGAGCTGCGCTCTAAAACTAAATCTTTTTTCCGCCCGGAACAATGAAATATCAACGTTTAAATCTGGCAACAAAGTATTTTGCCGAATCTATGCCGTCTTCGCCAAATGTTTAGAGAAGTTCGGCAAAACTTCGGCTTTGCCGAATCCCAAGGTTCGGCGCCGAATTTTCGATTCGGCAAAAGTTCGGCCCATCACTAGGCACAAGTAAGAGTTTAAGTGACGTACGTCTCGTAAAATAAGTTCTTTGATTTTTTTTTTTTTTTTTTTTTGCTACTATTGTTAGCCGCGCGTGCTAAAAGTGCGAGCTAGTCGCTTTGAATGAAGCCACGGCGGCTGCACGAGCGCTCGTGCAGCAAGTGCTCTAGTCAAGGCAGTCAAGGCTGGCCGCTCGCGCTAGCTCAGCCTTCGCGGTTAGTCCATGCTAGGGTGAGACGAAGTATAGACCTTTCCAAAAACGAGCTTGTGGCCGGTGCCATTTTGAGCGTTCGTGCGAATGGCGCGTGCTTCGCTCGCTTTCCGAAGCGACGAACACGCACGTGCTGGACTGTGAAGATCGCACGCTGGACTGTGATTTTGTAAACATTGGAAAGGTCTATAGGCATTATTTTTGCGCATTCAATTTATTAATGTACAATCAGTAGATACTGCCGACGAAGGGAAAGATAGGCGATGCCGCAAAACTGAGTTGGTACCGCTTTTCTTCAAAATCCATCGAATAGAAGAAAAAAAAGTGAAAGCCGTTTACAACTAACTCCCTGTAACGCCGAATTGGAGCGCAGCTCTTGAGGAGGAGGAGGGAAGGGTAATTAGGGGAGGGTATACCCCTCCTCCTCCTCCTCCCCTCATTCTTCAATCTCCTCCGGGTTGGGGGGGGGGTCACGTGACCTCGGGGGGAGGGGGGTCGTGATCTGTGACCTCGGGGGGAGGAGGGGGAGGGCGGTCACGTGACCCCCTCCCCCTCCTCCCCCAGGTCACGTGACCCCCCTCCCTCCCAGGTCACGTGACCCCTCCCCTCCCCCAGGTCACGTGACCCCGGGGGGGGGGGGGGGGGCTCGCGCGGTGCATTATGGGATATTTCCCATAATGCACCGCGCGGTTACGCCGACGCCGACAGCGACGCCGACGCCGACGCTGCTCAAGCCGGAAACGAGAGCCTAATGGTACGTTTACACTTGCGGATCCGCTAGCGAATCCGCCCAGCTTTTGCCGCTGGGGCGAAACGCTGGGCGGAAAACGCGGCGTCGAGCCGTTTAGGTCCAGGACCTATTTCTGCCGCCGAACGAGGCGTTTCGCTGACCGGAAGTGAAATTCTTGCGCAGCGCGACGCTGCCTACGTCATTAGCACGCGTAGTTCCGGGAGCAGCTACGCCCGGGAGAGAGAGCCGAGGCGGGAACTCTCGCGCCTTCTCGTCATATTTGACGAGATGTTACGGGAACCGCTGCCGCAGCTGGTGCCGCCGCCACTGCTCGAAGGAAATAGATGTAAACGCAACCCGCTCGTGGCCGCCGCCGCCGGGGGCGGATCCGCTCCCGCGGCAGCGGATTTCTTCTCAGGTGTAAACGTACCATAAGAGCTGCGCTCTAAAAACAAAAAAAACAAAAAAAAAACGCTCGCTCTCGTGCGGTGGCACCGCCTGGGTTGCCCCAAGATAGCAGGCAGCATTTTTGCAAGAATACCTTTGCTTACGTTTATTCGGTAATTCTATCTGGTTCTGGTTTCCGCTTGGGACCAGTTTGTCTAGGGCCATTTTTTTATCCGGGACCACTTTTATCCGGATCGAGGTCGTCCTCGCGACCGCGTTCGTGAATGGTGGCTGCTCTGCACATCAAAGCTATCTCAATTGCCGCTTTTGCAAATAAACGCGGTTTTCCATGTTCTAACTTGGGGTGAAAAGATAACTCTCGAGTAAAAAGTTAACTGGACTGAAAAGTTAACTTCGCGTAAAAGGTTATTGAGTTACGGCATTTTCTTATTGTTTCGGATGCTTCGCTGAAAAAAAAGTTTCTGCGACTTAGAGGGGACTCCAAAAGGAAAACGTACAAATGCAAGAGTTTGATAAGGTGAATTTTCGAGCAAGATGGGTTCAGGTTGCCAGATCTTCAAGAAATAAGAAAAAAAAAAAAACAAAAAAAAACAAGGGGCGATGAGGTGACGCATAAGAAAAGGGAGAGGAAAAAAGGAGGGGAAAGGAGAGTAGAAGAGGAGAGTCTGTTGCTTTCCTGGTGTTTATATTTTCACCCTCTCCCCCCGGAACTGGTCTTAGCGGGAGAGCAACGCCTCGCTCACCGAAGCTCAGCGCGTCTCGCAGGCTTGGCTTGATTTGTCTCTTTTGCTTACTTTCCTTTTTTTCTTTTTTTTTCTCCGGGCTCGCCGCTTGTAAATAACACGTGGCGCAGCGGGTGTGTATGTGCCTGCGCGCGGGCTCACTCGTACGGCCAACGTACGGTTCGTATATGCGAACAGGGGAGAGATGAAAAAGAGTAAGAAAGAAAGAGAGAGAGAGATGCTACGCGCTACTTTGTTTGTGTGCGTGCTGTCTTGGATGGTTTCTCTTTTTTCTTTTTTTTTATTCTTCGACTTTATTTATTGTTGCTCGTGCATAAGGCAGGGGGACGCGAGCTCGGCCGCTTTTAAAACGTATCGCGCGCTGTGGCGGCCGCTGGCCTCGGTCCAAGTGCAACAGTGGAGAGGGGAAAAGACCAGGCCACGACTTGCCACGACACTAGCGAGCGAATTTCACCCCCGCCTTCCTTTAAAGTTTTTTTTTTCTTCTGTATTATTATCGGTATTATTATTATTATTACCGCCACTACTACTAGCAGTGTTGTTGTTGGGCTCGCGGTCGTTCGGCGTAAAAGCCTGCTGCGCTGCTCTTGGTTGCTGCTTTTTCTTTTCTTTTTTTCACCTCTCCCAAAAAGTCTTTTTTTTGCTTTTTTTTTTTTTTTTTTTTTACGGACGTTGCGTCTTTGGTTAGCTGTTTTATGTGTCTGTGTGCCGTGATTGTGTGTTCTGCGGGTGTTGTCGTTTAAAGGGCCTCTCTCTCTACCTCCTATTGCCCCCTTTCCCTTGGTATCTTGTTTTTCTTTTTTTCGTGAAGTCCGCTTGTTTTGTTTGGAGGGGTGGCTGCGTTGGCGAGTTGCGCTTTGTTTTGGGGTTTTCTTTTTTTTTTCTTTTTTTTAAGGTAGCTTGCGTTAGAGTATAGACGAGTTAGTTCGTTTCTGGTTACGAAAGGAGGGGGAGGGGGGGACTGGATGACTGCTTGACTTTGTTGAAGGCCCAGGAAAAAAAACGTAGGGATGCCGCAAAAATTGCCGAGTCGTTGGGCTTCGTCGAACCTCTAACACAAAGTTCGGCGCACAAAAAAAAAAAAAAAAAAAAGAAGTACGACTAAAGCTCGGCCTTCGTGCCCATGCGCAAAAACTGGAAAACGACTCGATGCCACCTGGCGAGAGAAAGAAAAAAGTGCAATATTTTTATATGCACCGTTTCATTGTATTACATTAATGAACTAACTGAAGCGTTAAAACTCCCTAAACTTTTATATTGCGTATATATTGGTAATCAGCTTATAAAATATAAAATAAACCACATTAAAAACTAGATATATATATTGTTTTTCTTTTTTGTGTGTGTGTGCGTGAGTTAATTCCGGCAACTATTTCCATACGTCGAAAGTCACCCAAAGTTCGAAAGTCAACCAAAGTTCAAAGGTTCACCGAACCAATCGACCCTCGGGTAGGACAAAACGTTCGCGACATCCCTAGAAAAGAGTGAAGGGAGGTTGCAATCTATAGAAGGAAAGGGTGGAGAAGTGGCGCGGTATTCATCTTCGCCAAATGGTGTCGTTCCCTGAGCACGTTTCGACGCTCCGGTTGCTACCGGCGGCACGCGATTTGAAAGGCACGCACACGGGGGAACGTCAACGTCGATCTGAACGTAAAGCGAGCGGCGACTTGATTTAAAATATCGACATAGTAAGTTGCCCACGAGCAGAGAGGGAAAGCAGGAGGACGGACGTCAACTTTCAACTTGGGCGCGCATATAGACTCACTACTGACAGAATGATGAGAACGACGGGGCGTCTCTTTCGGATGCCCGGTTCCGGTCCTCCAGCATGTGTTTGTTGCCTTCCGTCGTGCCATAGCCTCCTCTACGCTCACAAAGCCTGGCAGTTCGACGAGAGAGCCATTGAGTGCCGGTCGCAGATCTGGAGCGCGAGGATCTGGTAGCACAGAGCATCAAAAAGCCATTCCGCGGGGAACCTGGACGTCAGCGCACAGCTTTTGCAGCGGCGAGGACCCGAAACACACTTGTTCGCTCGGGAGAAAAGCGTTTCGGTGTTTCAGGTGGCTCTCCTCTCACCCGTTGTCTGCCGCTCGACCTTTCCCATTTCGGCGGCCGCTTCACGTGGCAATCTGCCAGGCTTTATCAGTATATAGGAGGCTGTGGTCGTGCTTTAGATGCACGCTCGAGGCTCAAGAGACGTCCAAGCGCTATCGATGGTAGGTGGCTCACGCTGGTGGCTCCCGCGACAACTGAGACTCCTACTTGTCGTTCCCATCGTGACGGTGACTGTAATCACAACCATATTTCTCCGGGGTGCAGAAGTCTGAGCCTGCACTACCCACGTCGGGTTTGATCCATCATTAGGATGCTTTTGTGCGGCTTTTAAAGGGATCCAAGCGGCTTATTGGCTGCGGTTGTTTGGTTTGGTCTTTGACTAAAAGATCAAAAGGCGCGAACTGAAACAAGACGAAAAAGACACACGTACAACACGGACAAGCGCCATCCGTGTGTCTCTCTTTTTCATCCTGTTTCAGTTCGCGCCTTTTAAATTTTAATCGTATGTACCCACTAGCTAACCCCAACCAAAGCTTTTTTTATTATTATTTTCTTGCTTCGTTTTTTCAAGTTTTGCAGCTTACGCACCATTTCGTTCAGCCTGCGCTGCGTGCCTGATTAAACGGATTATCTATTACGAATGGATATTCAGAGTCGTGACTGGTAGTCACACAGGGAGGGACGTGCGTCTCGTAATCAGCGAGCGGAGCGCTCTCCCCAGCTTCGTCGCTCACACGGATGAGGTTCCGGTAGGATGAATCAATCGATCAATCCATATTTCATCTGCACAAAAGAGAAGGGAAACGCAGGAGGCGTGCTCGGCTAGCAAACAGCTCCATACCCCTACGCAGGAGTGCCTACTAGCCAACTAGCAGCCTAACGTGGTGCTTTTTACTCTTGACATAAAACTTTAGACACCTGCAGCTGGCACCGGAGCTTTGAACGACGAAACATCGTTAAAAGCAAACCGATCCGCCGCCACACAGGGATTGTTTGGAGCGCCCGAGCGTTCCCTCTGTTTTCCGCCCAGGAGCTCACGTCAACGCACCGCATCGCAAAAAGTGTGATGTTTTCGTCACGTGATCCGAGTTTGCCTGGATTTCTGCGAAAACCTCCTCGTGTAAGCTGAGATTTGTATATTTTGAATTCTATCGTTAGTGTGAGGTGTTTGTCCAGAGCGCGAGTGGACCGAAATGAAACGGACGTTCCACAGACTTGTAACACCTCAAGTTCCCATTGTTATTTCGGTCATACACCCGATGACTCGAAGTAATTCCTGGAAGCGGGGAAAAGAAAACTCTCTCTCAGGTGCTGTCGGCAGACTTCCTAATCCAAACTGCAGCAGCTAAAATTCTCCTAGTGCATAATTAGAGAGTTAGAGCACATCGTCCTGAAAACGATGCAATGCGTGCGCAAAGGTGTGGGCTGAGTATCCGATATCCGTTATCGGAGATATCGGTACGATCTACTACAACTCCCAGTTATTAAATAGGGAACGAAAGGGTTAAGGTGACAGAGCGCGCATGAGTCAACGAAGGCTGCGATTGTGGTTTGAAATGTTGGAAGTCTGGCGTGCGAATATAATTGCTGTTAGGCACTGTCAAGGTTAAAAACAGCGTCCAATACCATGCCCACTATACACGAACTCAGCTCTGTTACATGACGGCGCGTCGGGCGCACTTCCGGTCTGGGTCTGTGGGCGGAAGTCACCATGCAGGACTTGCATTCCTGTGTTGTTTTGAAAGAAATCAGAAAAAAACCTGCCTTGTCGTCAAAACGCCGCTACTGGGGCTGTACCAAAAGAGTCGGGAAAGGTTTGAAAGTCATTTTTCACGCGCTCAGTTTGTCAGACAACATTGATAGGTGCCGTGAAAAATAAAAAAAACCCAGACGTCGGAACACGGTTGTTTGGGCGGGAAGTATTTTGGGTTGAATTCACGGATAGTTGTGGTCATCAGATTTATTTGTTTTGTTCCAACATGAACCCGGAAAAACCGTCAAATTGTACGGAACACCTGCGGACTACGTTCAATGCGTCTTCAAGTTCAAACGGCCGCCTGATCGTTCGAACTGTCGTCTGCTCTTTCAAACGTTTCTGCTTGTCGTCTGCTCTTTCAAATGACAGCGGCCCGTAGACCAAACGTTGGGCCGTTAATTGCGATAAGAAGTAAGTGCAGGCCTCAAAAAAAGACTTCTACGTTTGAAGGTTGGTTGGAGTAAGTAGGCTCGGTGTAAACAGTAGATAGAAGGAGATGTTGATGATTGTTGCCAGTGGCCATGACCGACTTGTAATGTCTGATTCTGCTTGCGATTTTCAGTATCGACGTCGACAATCTCAGCTACGGTTCACGCTTTTGCAGCCCGAGCGACGTCGCGACTGAAAATTGCGAGCGGAATCTCAGCATGCGAATCAGGCTTTAGCGTCATTTCTGCGGCATCCACGCGGAATGAATCGCCGCACGTCAAATCATTTACGCAAATGTTTGCGGCGTAACGTGCCTTGATAATTTCGCTCAGGCGACTAAAGTGGTAAGACATTGCTATGAGGACGTAGAATCAACAATTCCAATGCGAAAAAGAGCACGGGGACTCAGTTCGACGCCGACAACATCGCATTTCAAAGGTTTGTTTATGGGCGACGGCGACCTTCTTGCCCACACTCCATCGCGCGTCGCCGGTGGCGCCCGCTAGGGGCGTTCTGGTTTGTTTGTGGACATGAGTTGGTCTATACAGACACGCAGGTTGTTTACAAACAGGTCCGCGTTTGCCCATATCAGGTGTCGGCACTACGGTTGCTTCTTGGTTGTCATTGAAATTCCCAGAAACGCCATTTACTTCGTTAACTGAGAGGGCACCCTTGAACTGCTGTTGTCCCTGATAGTATAGACTACCGCAAAGAAGGCGAGTTAGGGGAAACTGTGGGTGGAATATGCGCAGAACTGTTCCTATAACTGTTTTTACAACCGGTAATACGGACACTGATTCACGCAGAGCTATTTACGTTCGGTGCACACCCCGGCCGTGGCGCGAAATACGACGACGGGCATCTGGCAACAGTTATACCTTCACTAATAATGTAGTTAGGCCTTTTTTTCCTTTTTCACACACACATCTCTAGCCGGCGGCGGATGTTTTTCGGCAGTCGGGCACAAAAACATCCGGGAGACTCCAGCCGCGTCAGCAGCACCACGTACCACTTTCACACGTTCTCGCATAACAGAGGGAAAACAGAAAGAAGGCAACACGACTTACATTAAACGGCATCACACTATCGTGGTGTGACTTTAAAACGTTGAAGTCTCTTATATCCGGAGTTCGACGTGCGAGCGTTGCGACGACCCTGCGGATGAAGCGCAGATTCGGAAGATAACAATGTCAGGGAGCGTGCGAAGAGTTGGTTCAAATCGGATAGCACAGTGTCATCCCTAGAGAGTTTTCGCGGCTTTTCCTCGCACTGTGAAGACCACGAATGAAAGCAGCGCTGTTCAGTTCGAACCAGCAGTAGCGCATTTCTAAACCAACCAAAAAAATGGAGTGTGTTACAATAAGCGGCGTGTGATGCTAACGGGTGTTACATTAGGCGGCGGAGTCTGTCCTAGCGGCATTAGCGTGGCGGCGCCACTCCTTCTGCGAGTTCTGCGACGCACCGGTCGTCGTCGCGAGACGCATCCAAGATCGTCTCCCTCCTCCCCCTCCTCCACCGCACAGAGCTGCGCGGTTGTGTTCTCCGTTCATTTCCGGCACTCCCTCCCCTTTCCCCCCTCTCCGCTTGTTTATCGCTCTCTCCACGTTCTTTATCGTCGCTTCTGTTTTCTCTATTTTTTTTTTGTAATATTTTGTCCTACCCAGTTCCCTAGAGCCCCGTCTGGCGGCTTTCTCCTCCGAGTCTGGCGAAAGGTTTAGAAATGTCTGGGTGCGGACAATGATCATAAAACGAAACACACTGGTACAAGGAAACGAACGAGGTGACGATGCAGCCGCCCGGTTGACGTGAGTAAAGAAGAAATACGACAGACACGGGCATCGTCCACTGATTTCCAGGTCCCCACGTCATGAATTCCGCGACTCGTGTTTTGCATCATCCGTTTTGACTGAGGCGTTCTCTAACCTGACGCAAATATTTCTATCTATTTTTTAAAGAAAAGGATTGTGCGTGTTTTTAGCGTTATTTTGTTTTTTGGGTGTCTAGGCCTAAAATATCGAAATGTCAGTTGCTTGTTTAGGTAACCAGCGCCAAGAATAAACTTGTCGGTGAGCCAATAATTGACGAGGCTCGATCATGCACTGACCTTTTTCTAAAGTGGGTGGCACGTGCTTTTGCTTGAGTAGTGACATGCAAACCATATCTCCGAAGTATTTTTGCAATGAGGGCAAGCCGATGTGACTCAGCTCGAGCGCGTAGTTTTGGGTAATGCTTAGACGCCATTGTACCTCACAAGTCACGCACTGAGTGCGCGAGTGCAGCAAAGGATGTCTTTACACCGAGCCAGACAGACCTGTAGCCACCCTAGCGAGAGCCATCTCTCGGTGACATAATTAGTTTCACCCGATAATTAGTTCAATCGGATAATTCGCTTAATCGGATAATCCGTCGCGAACGGAAGATCGCACGATGTGAAACTACGGATGTTCTACAACTAGGCTACGGAACCTTGGATGTAGCGATATAAGACGAATAATAGAAATAGAAATTTGCGGCACTGGACTTGTCACCCATGGCGTGATCTCATGTGGGGGACAGGGGGTGACATTCCGTTTTCACAGCTCCAATTCCATTTTGTGGTTCTTTGATCAAATCGCTGTGCGTCTTGAGGTTCCCCACATGTGTGACGTACTGTACTGCTTATCTGCACTTTGGGGTAGCTAAGAGGGGAGGGGTTAGCACCTGGCTGTACCAGTTCCAGAATAACAGCACCGCAGCAACTCTTAGTTTTTTAAGATTGTGCTGCGTTCGAACAGCTGTCAGTTAATGTACACCCGCCGGCAATATGAAGGTGAACACCTTACCTGGTGTCTTGCCTGTTTTACGGCTCCCTAAAGCTATATTAACTCTCAACGTCTCAAATGGTACGTGGCTTGGGGTCTAAACTTTGCGTTCTAGCTCTTTTCTGGAACAGAGCTTGTTCCAAAACTTGCAGGAGCGTCAAAAACAAGAAGAGGGCTGTTCACCTTCATATCGCTCGTGGGTGTACTCTCAATTTTAGATGTTGACCACGGGCGTCGACGAAACAACTCTAGTGCAGGCACGTAGCCAGGATTTTGTTTCGGGGGGGGGGGGGGGGGGGGGGGGGCGCCATGTCAAAATGCTGTATGAGGGGGAGGGGGGAGAGGAGGTCCCAGCAAAATCCCCCCCCCCTTGGCTACGTGCCAGCACTGCCAGGTCTAGTATGCGGTCTGCATCTTGCAGAACAAAGGTAACGCATCATATGATGTAGCCTAGTGGCACCACCTTTGTAGGTAACGCACCAAAGTCAACATAGTGATTCGTTGCTAACAGCGTAGTTTTGTATGGCAACACGGCGGCTCAAGGCGCCGTGCCTGACCCCTAAGGTTTTAGTAGACCGTTCGGATGAATCCCGACAGGGACACGACGTATGCGCCAAGGCGTCAGCGGTGCCTCGGATATCGCTATCGGAATTATCGGAACGATTTACTACAACTCCCTACTAGGGAGTTTAAATATAATGTTCCGATAGCTCCGATAACGACAGCCGATAACGATATTATGCGTGCGTAAAGGCGTCGACGTAGTGTCGGGTATTGTTACCGACCGAAACGATCCACTAAAACCCCCTACGAGCTCTGAAAGAGTCATTCCGTGGCTCGACGTGTTATACATGTTTTTTTTTTTTTTTTTTCTTTCTTGGGTTCGGGTAATGGCACGCGCAAATGCCATTCCCCAGCTGTTTTCCGTGACTCGAGGAAGGGACACGTTGTGCGAGAAACCGCCGGGGATTATGGCTGCAGAGGTAACTAGTGGCAACAATATTTTTTTTTTCGCTCTCTCCCGCTCGCCCACCTCCCTTTGACTTTCCTTTGGCGGGATGTTTGTAGCACCGCCCGTAAAAGAGAGAGAGAGAGAGAGAGAGGAGGACGAGCATGATGAATGGCCATCCATGAGTTTGGATCACGTGGTGTGCCCGACGAGAAGGCTGCAAAGCGAGGAATACACACGAGGAGGAGGGGCGTTGGGGAAGTCGTGCACCGGCGGGCGCTGTTCACCCGCCCATGCTGAGAGAGTGCGGTGGCAAGCTACGTGCTCGTCGGACCAATCCAACGCCCTCCCTTTCGCCACGTGACTCCGCACACCGCGTGTGCCCATGGGCGGGAAAGCGCGATCACGTGGCGAAACAAAGACGCCTGACTGCCTGGTCCGGCGAGCACGTAGCGTCGGCCGCATTCTCGGCTCAGCAACGAACGAAGCGTGCGGCGGCGTTCGTGCGTCGGTAACTTTTGTTCGCGTAACGGGCAACCACACCTATGATGGTTTTCTCTGAGGAGAGAGGGAAAGAGACACGATGGGGGAGACGAGAAAGAGGGGGAGGAGGCGTTTTATTGTTATGATGCGAGAGTATCGGCGGTATCGGCTTCTTTTCTCGTTCTTTTTTTCTTTTGTGCCGTCAATGTTTTTTATGGGTTTTTGTTTTTTCGAGGTCTGTGGAGGGGTGCGGGGAACGCGTTTTACTTCGCTAGGAGGTCGATGCGTCTTAATTTGCGCGTTCTCAGTGTTGGCCGACTCATTTTTGATTGGGTTTCGGTTCCGCTTTGTACTTTTGAAGGTGTATCGGTTCGGCGGTACTTTGTCTTGTTTCCTGGGACGGTATGTGTATACTCCGTTTCGCTTCGCGATGAACCACGATGGCTGGGATGGCACGTAGAGACCGCTGCGGCTCATCGCAAAGGTGGTTCGAATCGACATCCGTTTGGCGCTTGCCCCTCGTCGTGGCGATTAGATTGGCTGAGATCCCATGGCCATCCTCGTGTTCGTGACTGGGAGTAGTAGTGGAGAGACGCGTCGAAAGCCGCCGTGAGAATCGCTGCTCTGTATCTTTTTTTTCTTTTTACCTGATTTTTGTTTTTGCGAAGATTGGGAACGAAGGCGCAGGGGCGTGTACGCCCCAATCGCACGCACGCAAGTGAACCTAGCATGTGGGTGCGTTGCTGGAAGTGACGTCAGGGTTACCCCTCCCTAATGAAGCGACGGTGAGGGTGCAGGTTAGCTGGTGTTATCTGAGCCTAGTTGTGAACCCGGAAAAAACGGCAGTGACACCGACGCGGTGCTTGCCGCGTTGTTGTAAACGACGGCGAGGAATTTCAGTTTGTCCCTCCGCCAGCCCTTCCTAGTTTCGATATCGCTTCCGAGCTTGCACGCGCTGCCAAAGCAGGACAAAGGGCAACGAGCGTGTGACGTCACTTCGCTGACGTGCTATCCCCACAGTGAAGAGAGGGAGAGAAGGAAAGCGAAAGCCTTCATCGATCAAAGGGGCTTTGTTCGGAAGGAGAACACACACACGATGGATCCTTCAGCGAAGACATTTGGGTAAAGAGCGGCGGGGATGGCCGATGTGTTGGTCCAGGATTATGCAAATGCAGAGATTGAGTCGAAGGCTGTGCGAGGGGGGGCGGGGTTCCTCTCCTCCCCGCGGCTGCGTCGTTGTTTTGTCTTGGGAGTGTACAGAACGGGAGAATGGAAGTGTTCGGAGGTGAACGGAAGGCCCGGCATTGTTCCATTGTTTTCACTGCTCCGGAGGAGGGAAAGGGGCGCGAAAGGGTTGTTGATGGCGACGAGGCGTACGGGTACTGTCGGGTGATTGTTTAGTTTTTTGTTTTGTTTAGGAAGTGCGGAAGCGGCGTAGACATAGGATCTACCTTGGGATGCCTTTTATTATTATTATTAATATTATGATTTTTATATTAGCATTATTTCTTATTATTAGTATTACTCGAATCAAACATCGTTGGGGAAAGTTAAAAAAAGAAAGAAAGATGCTTCCAAGTATTTGTTTTTAAAGAAACTCCGGGTTCAGTCTGTATTCAGTGTTTCTATTGATGTATTTGTTTGCTTGTATGCCATTCTTGAGCGCCTGCGTTTGTGAAAGTGTTTGATACTGCGTTATTTGCAGTACAAGTCAATTTCGCTTTTGTCAATAGATGCCGGCTTTTATTTATGTTTCTTCTGATCGAATAATAATATGTTCTGGGGGAGTTCACTTTGTTTTTGTATTGTTTTTTTTTGTATTTGTGTATGTATAATCTTTTTTCTGGAACTACAAATTATAACAATATACTGAACGTTCTCTTTGCTTGTAGCAATAAACTATTATTATCAATCTCGGCAATAATAATAATTTTATTTCTTTCGTCTCTCTTTTTTTTTTTTTTTTTGCTGTTTGTTGTTTAGGGGCGGAGGATAGGACATTTGGTCGTTCAGACTGGCCCCCTGCTTGTGTGGTTGAAGAACGTAATTATTGCTACCGTTAGCGACAAATGAAGTGACACTTTTTTCTCTTTTTTTTTTTTGCATAGAATCGAAGCAGGGATTTAGAAAATTGGCCACTACGGCTTTGTATCTAGGTGGTGTAGCCTCCCAAGTGCGCAGTGGCACCCTCGTGTTATCGGCACCCCGCGGCGAAACAAACAAGGTGCATACGCGGAATTCCGGTTCCTCGTATACCAGGGGATGATTTGTTTCTAGACACGTGAGCCCGCTAGCTTCTTGCCGTGTCTCGCGAATCGACGCAGTTTGTTTTTCGACACACGTGGACGACGTGACGTCATCGAGTGTACTCGAAGTTTACGAGAAAGGGGGAGAGAGAGAAAGGGAAAAGGGGACGAGGATCGTGCGGCGCTCGGCTGCTGCTGGTGTTGTCGTCGGCTGGATTATTTCCAACTCGTCGTCGAGAGAGGAGCGATAACAGGCCGGCACACTCTTTCCCTCTCTCTCTCTCTCTCTCTCTCTCGGGGGGGGGGGGGGGGGGGGGTATGTGTAAACGCGCAGAGTCCTCCGACCTCTGTGATTACTGCCGTATACTCCCTCCGCGCCTCGATGGTTCAATTCCCCTTGTTTTTCAAGCAGCAACTGCGGTGTTGGTGCGACTTTTTTTCTTTTTTGCCTTATATTTTTATGTTTTTCTTTTTTCTCGTTCTTCCTTTCATTCTTTTTTTTTTCCTATTATTATTCCACGGCTTCGGTTTTTTTTTTTTTTTACGTTTTTCGCGGTTCTTTTTGTGTCCTATCGATATATGTTGCTCATTTTCTTCGTACATCTCCATTTCGTTTTCAACCTGACGCACAGCCTCCTCGCCCCTTCGGAATGTAGTATTGTCGTTCCACTAACTGTGCGTTGCTGCCGTAATCCGCTTTTTTTTTTTCTCTCTCTCTCTCTTTACATTGGGGTTTGCATTTTGTTTTACTGCGTGGCGTGTGTTGTCGGGAAGAGGAGGGTTCGATTGGTGTCGTCCATCCACGCTCTTTGCCCGGTTACCACTGCATGCTGTCGGAATCGTGCGGCACGTAATAGGCGCACATTTGGTACCGCTGGCAAGAACTCGAGGCTTCGTCTTGGCAAAGGCGCATGGCTCTTGAAGCCTCCGTTATTTCTATCGGCTATAACGGAGGCTAGTGATTTCACTTTGCTCATGGGATAGCCTAGTTCCTCCGCGCCACCCGACAAACGATCACTCCAAGTAATCCTCTTTAACATTCTTACTTCATTAGCCTGTTTTCTTGTCACCCGATTGGGAGGCTATGGCCGCCCCATTGCTTCTCGAATTTGGGGGAGGGGGCCTACGAACCAATTTTTAGAATCCGCCAACGCCCCCCCCCCCCTCCCCCTTTTCTTTTCCCGCAAAACGTGAAGAATATTTTTTTCCAATGTACTCGAGTTTTGTCTGCGGGGATATGGCTATTACATCGGCGTTCGCCTTACAGTCTTTTGAATATTGTCTATTGGAAGATAAAGATAAAATTAATATGCCCCGCCCACGCAAAAAAAACCAAACAAAAAAACGTTCAGTGTAATGGCCAGAGCGCTGTTGTGCATTCAGCATTACATGGGAACGCCCCTTTTTTCTTTCTTTTTTTTTGTAGGCAACCATATTTAAAATAAAAACAAAGGTGCCGACTGTTGCGCTTCCCGTTCCGTGACGTCATCAAAAAGACGGCTTCGTACTGAGCGACGTCAAATGTTGTCCTATCTCTGGCGAATTATATGCTGTTTCTGTTCTTTTTTTTTTTTCTCGCTCATTTTTGTTTTTTAATTGGACAGGATGCGTGCCATATTTCGATGCATCGTGCACGTTACCAGTAACCGGTCACGTGATCCGAGGCTCCGAGCATGACGTTGCCAAAGATATAGGAAGACATGTTTATGGGATCCCAGTTCCGTCGCGAATAATTGGTTAACTAATAAAATACTCACCTTCTCTCATTCCTCTTTGTTTTATATCTATTAAGAGAGAGAGAGACAGCGCGATTTTGTTTTTTTTTTTTCTTTTGAGGGATGGTTTTCGATCTTCTCGCCGCCTCTTCGTCGTGTATGCCCGCTCTTGGTGTCCAGAAAGTTCAATAACCTACGCGATATTCGGACGCGGTCGCGGGGTGTGTTAGTTACCTGCCGGCCGCGGTTTTATTAATTTGATTACTTATTCATTGGCCTTTGGTGACCAGGCGTGTGCGAACCTATTGAGGTTCGAGTTCAACCATGTTCGACGTGTTTTCGTTTTTTTTTTTTTGTGTGTGTGTGTGTGTGTGGAAGGCGGGCAACACTGTTGGGAGTGTCGAACTTCGTCAAATTTTGACAAAAAGTCCGAAGGTTCGCCGAACATATCGAACTTTCGAGGTTCGACAAAACGTTCGCATGTAGTTAGAGGACTGCGCGCCCCTAGCCTCCGGGAAGTTCAATGACCTACGCGAGGTTTGTCGGTTCCCGGGACTCGGTCGCAGAAAAAAAAAAGGGGGGGGGGGGGGGGGGGGCGGTTAGTGGCGTGTCGGCAGCGATATACATTTTTTTTTTTCTCGGTGGCTGTTTGTGTGACATGCGGACTGCCCAAAACGACTGCGTTTCTCCGAACTGCCGCCGATAATTAGCGTTCCCCGGGAAGATCACGTGACGCGAGCGCCGCCGAGGTCGCGGTAAGGCGAGCTGGCTTCCCGTCTGGGCGGGATGGGCGACGAGGCACGCCGACGACGAGCGAGGAAATGCGCCGTAATTGCACGGTCTGGTTTTCCGGGTTTTGGGAGAACGGCGAAACTATACACTGACAATGCGATGAACTTTGGAAGCGTCGTGTTATGACGGTTTCGATGGTGAGCACCTGCAGTGACAACTGCACTAACACCGTCGATGAATACGAAAGGCGTCTTACGACAGTCTGATTTGTCAGCGCTTGCACTGACAACTTCATTAACTATGTCGGCAGTAAATACATTTTGGAAACGTCGTCTCGTGACTGTTTAGACTCGGAGTGCCTACAGTGAAAATAAGTAGACCTCGAAACGTCGTCTTTGACATTCTGGATTGGAAGCGCCTACACTGACAGCTGCATTAACAACAGTGGGGTAAACTAAGCCTCGGAACCTTGTCTCATGGCAGGTTTGATTGTGACCGCCTGCACTGTCCAGTGCGCTATCTACACTGACCACAAACAGACTTCGAAACGTCGTCGTTTAAATTGTGAGCACCTGCACTGACAAGCTGCGTTAACTACACTGACGTTTTATGAACATTGAAGGTGATAGGAGAGCGTGTTGGTTGACACATGTCTATGCGTTCTTGAACGCATAGTATACGGACAAGGGACAAACAAGGAAAAACATCCGTCTTACGATAGTTTCGATTGTGAGCGCCTACACTGACGACGGCATTACACGTCAAATAAAACTTTGAAACGACGTCTTGGGAAGCTTTTACGTTGTACCAATGTATGTATCCCGTCAATGTATGTTCCACGTCGATACACTGACGGTAACACTTAACTACACTGGCAATAGACAGGCTTTGTTAACATCGTCTTACGACGGCTTAGACTGCGAGTGCCGGCTCGAGGTTTACACTTTCCTTTCGAGATAGGTGAGAAAACACTCAAAATGATGGCTCCTCCAACCGAATACTCACAAGTGCGGACTTCACTATCTACAATGTGTCCGTGAAAGTCTTCCCATCTTTTACTGCTTAGTTTTTGTACCTGGTTTGAGATTTCGAGCATTTAGCTATGAGCATTTAGCTTCTCGTGACTTTCCCGAAAACACTTGCAAAAATCGCGTTGTTAAAAACAAAAAAAAAAAAAAAATTGAGGGCGAATTTGGTATTGTTTTACTTTTATTAGTTAATCGTAGCTCCGGAATATAATCGGCAATTTTCTTTTGTAGCGCATTAGTCGTTGTGTTCTAAACGAGAATGGAAAGCTGTGCCTTGGACACCCTGTTATTTCACCGAGCGGGTCAGTGTCGAAGAACAGTCAACAAACGTCAATGAGAATCGCGAGCCAGATTTAATATTGTAGTCAGTAATTACAAGTATGTTAATTCAGTACGCCATCAGTACACCGGCTTCGCAATATTAAATATAAAAAAAAACACCACAACGTTGAGAAACAGAAAAAAAAAGAGATAAAAATGAAAAGAACGGGACAGGACAAATATATCGCGGCAGTACTGATCCGCATAGATCTACCGGCCGTTGCTTGTCAGATACGGTTTCGGTTCGCCAAATCGAACCTGACCGACAGACGCCGGTAGATCACAAAAAGGTGTATACGTGAATACATCAAGATATGTGCCACTTTGAGTGTCAAGAAACTCGTCAACACCAACTCAAACGTTTCGAGACAATGAAGCCAACTTCCATCGCGTTGAATGACGAAACTCTCGACTTCAAATCCATAGACGATTAAACCTGCACGTCCCACATTTTTCGTTCGTACTGTTTTTGCCGCGACTATTTTTCTGGCCCGCGCGGTTTTTTCTCGACCAGGACTCATCGTGGCGGCCTACTCCACGCTACCGAGGGACATTCAGTAGTACAACGGGCAGCAGGAAGAGAAAAGGAGACAGAAGAGGGAGAGGGGAACTCGTATGTCACGTCGACCGAAGACGCGGAATGCTTTCTTTTCTTTTTCTTGACGAACCATTATTTTTCGCGGGAGAGCCAGACGGCAGACAACAACAGTGAAGAGACGGAACGGCCGTACTCCGTCTTACCTTACCATGGACCGCTGCGGACGCTACGAGCCATCCCGGCCAATCCCAACACCGCAAAAAACATCACGTGACTACGCGCCCCGGGCGTCGCCGCAAGCAATCTCGTACCCGTTACGGAGGCATTAGAAAAGAGGGGGAGGGGGTGTAAAGTTATCAGTACTTCCAAAAGTAATTAAATTACTTTCGAAATTACTTCCTAATGAATTCATTGAAATGATTACGAAATTACTGTAAAAGGTAATCGATTACGAGTGCAGTGTAGTCACTTGTAAGAGGTACAGTACAAGTCTGGCTCGTTACAAGCGCTCGCACGCCCATTGGATCGGCTTCGACAAGGTCATTCTGGGTTCATCCCGAGGTGTTGGCCTCAAGATCGAACTATCCGTGTCACTAGTTGCGTGCAGTACAGGCGAAGGCAACGCCAGGAGAGGGGAAAAAGGGGCAAGCACTAGAAGGCCTGGGGAGGAGAGAAACCTCCTCTCTTCTCTAACGTTCACAGTGCCCGCCCTTCCTCCCCTCGCCCTCCTCTCCCGTCCCGCCTTCTTAGTGCTCGCCCTTTCTCTTTCTGTCCGGCCTTGCCTTCGCCTCCACTGCATACAACTAGTGACACGGATGATAGAGGTGGCCCTACTGTCGCGCTATCATCATAATCGAAGTGCCTGGAAGTGCGTGCTGAGCTTTTTTCGGAGTCGGAACAAGTTTACCACGTCGCGATGAGGAGAGAGTGTCTGTTTTAGTTACGATCCCGAAACTGTTCTTTTGGCAGTGAAACTGAGACGAGTGAAACAAAACTGTTCTAATATATCTGCGAGTGAAACACACGAGCGTACTCAAACAACGCAACAGCATTCGTGTTATTAGATGCTCTTCTCGGTAGTGTAGGTTCACCCGCTTCAATTTTATCGGGGAGGGCAGAACTCATCGAGAGACTAATATCATAAATGTCTAGCTACATCTTCTATCGGAACGTAGTAGGCTCTGCGACTCCAACGGACGACCCGCACCACGGCGCACAGGCAGCATCGGCCACAGCGACCCTCTTCCGATAACCCTCTGCCCTAATCTTACGCATAACAGGACTGGGCAGATCATCGATTAACCTTCAGATTATCGAAATGATGCTTTAATCGCGATACTTTTTTTTTTTTTTTTTGCCGTTTAGTCGGTGTGCTGGGGAAATTCAAAACAAAAAAGAAAGCGAGAAAAAAAAATGCCTGGCTTAATACAGATTTAGTTATTTTAGGACAGATGCTTGCACGGTGAAGCGGCGACGCGAGAGGAGATTAGTCACGTGGAACGTTCGCAGCGCTTGGATTGGCTTGGATGACTCGTAGTAGCGTCGGCTGCGATCCGTCGTGAGGTAAAACGGGAGTGTAGTGGGAGGGGCTGGCAAAGCGCTGCCACTGTTTTCGTTGCGGCTCTGCCATTGTGTTTCCGGGTTTTTTGGCTTTCGCGTACGCCTCTCTGCCTCTCCATCGTGCCTTTCTTCCCTCTCTCTCTCTTACTCGGCTCCATTGAATGGTTATGGCGTGTTTAGCAGCGCCGGCGCTGACGCATTGCAACGGTCGGCTGGGGGGGAAGAGAGATTTCAGAAACTCCGGCAGTGCCATCAACGTTTTTCTTTTTCTTTTTTTCTCTCTTTTGTTTTTTTTTTGTCTAAATGTCGTGCTACGATCGCACTACTTTCTGCCTCTCTCTTCTTTCCATCGCTTCCCTGCTCGAAAAACGGTACAAAGCAAAAGCCCTCTTTTTTTAATGATTTTTAGTTTGGGCTTTATTCGTGGTTGGCCCGATTTCATACGGCAGGAGACTGTGGTCTACTCTACAGTGTGTTCAAACGTAAGATCTGCAGCAGAACTTCCACCAGCTCCAGAGCGAGCTTTCCACCTTCGATGACGTTTCGGCATCTTGTGAGGACGCGCGGTAAAAGCACCACGGAAGGCAACGTGCGTGCGCGTACGGGAGGCGGTGCCAACGGTTGTAGGGTGGAGTGGAACGGAAGTTTATCGAAATTTCCCGACGGCTACATTTCGGTACGGCCAAACAAGGGTGCGCATTTAATCCCAATTCCCCCGTTTTACATTTTCGCCGCCAGATTGCGCCGGTTTTTTGGGGGTGCGCACTCGCGGATAGGCGCACGGTAGCTCCCCACATCTCTCCTTCGCGTCTTTCCCGCTGGGTGGCGTCGTCTCCTTCTGGAGTTAGAAATGTACGGGACAAGAAGAGCAAACATTTAAAAGATGGGAATATTTGATAACTCTAGCGGGAGTGTGTCATTCTTTGAGGCTAGGAGAGGGGTTTTGAGAACAAGGACGGAGAGCGTCAAATAACAAGAGATGGATACAACGCGCGTTATTAGCGGGGAGGGATTCGAAACGCCAGAGTACGTCACTCTGGACTGTAAAGGCCGGTTCTCACATGAAGTGCAGCGCCGATGTAGGGCTGCTCCCGTGCCGTCAGCTACTTCTCGTCCGCCATGAGGTTAGGGCGACGCACAAAAAGACGGGGACATAGGAGAGAAATACGTAGGCGACTGACAGACCCACAATCGCGACTAGCAGGTATTGAAAGGCAGACGGCAAGAAAGAAGTACTGAAGGGGGAACCAGCTCGAAGCAAACGGTCACACAGGCACGAGGGCACACCAGCTCTAGGTCGATACGTGGATCCAACCCGCACTTCTTTTCCTTCTTCCTTCCAATGCGTGTGAGTTAATTTGTGAGTGCGCGCTTGGCTGTCGTTTGCGTGTTTCTCTCCTCCGTTCCCGTCTTGTTGTGCCCAACTCTAACCATGATCAACCAGTGCCAACTCGCCCAACTGATCACCTTATTACGAATATGATTAAATAAACTAAAACATTACTTAACCTAAAAAGAAAAGAAAACATTTGGAAAGTTGGCGCAGGTCACCGCCGGATTCAAAGGGAACAGCCGTCATCTGTCCATTCATTCATCCGTCGAATACTTGTAATGGCTTGGCTACTGTACTCACATTGACCTTGCACTCCACATATTGCCGCTCCCGATTCAAGAATCACGTGATACGCTTCCGGTTCCGATATTGGCTCGGAACCCCCCCCCCCCCCCCCGAACCAAAATCCTGGCTACGTGCCTGGTACTTATCGATGCGCGAAGCAAGAAACGCGCCAAACCTGTGCAGTACGAGGGTTTAAAAGCTCACGCGAGGCACACCCGCATAAACGCTGGCGTGTGTACTCGCGTAGACACACAGACTAATGCACCGGTACGCACGTTCTGAGAGGAGCAGACGGACAGACACGTCACTGGACTCCATGTGTGAGGGCACCGTTCATTGAGCATGCTCGGACCGAGCTCGTACCTACAGGCTCGCAAGACCAACAATCTTGGACGGTGTCAAAGGCACGTTGCGAAAGCACAGTGAAAGCTCACTGCCAGCACGCGCTGAGCAGCTATGTACTCACTCGGCTATGGTTGCCAGTGAATATGCCCTGTACTGCAAACAAACAAACAAAAAAACGCGCTCAAATACACACACGTGCGCGAGCACACACGTGATCTCTTTTTCCTTCTCATTTTCGCTTTCGTGTGCCTGTATATATATATATATATATATATATATATATATATATATATATATATATATATATATATATATATATATGTGATATACGGCGCCTGAGAGGGTCGCGAGTCGGCAGCGTCAGTTTTCGAGACATACTCGTAACGGGTTTTGCGCTGTTCGGCGGCACGGAAGAGATTGTACTTTTTGTTTTCGTTCCTCACTTTTTTCTTTTCTTTTCTCATTGCGGTTGCTCGGGTCTTTCTTGGCGTAGGAGGAGGAGGAGGAAAGCGCTGTTTACGCTCCGATGAAAGAAAACAAAGTTTTGGGGGTTCTGGAAGTGCGAAGTGACGCACTCATGCGTTGCAAGCTCTCGCCGAAATAAACACAACCCGTGCCAACGTCAACGAACACAAAACCTCTCCCCCCCGAGGGATATACACGCGTGTTGTCATTATAACCGAAGTGCACTTCCGGGCATTGGAACTTCGTCTACTGTGGTTTGTTATGGGATAATGCGAATTCGTGTTTTTGTTTCCCGTCAATAAACAAAAATATCTAACAAACACTGCTTTTTTTTTTTTTTTTAGTGCGAAAATGATGCATGAAAACAGTCTGATATAAATCGTATAGTACTAGCGTGCAGTACTGGCTAACGTATTGTTATTAACGACACTAATAATATTATTGCGAGCGACAAATTTTGATTGTAAAAAGAAAGTGAGGCGTTGGTTACGCAAGAGGAGCATTCGTCTCCAGTATGTATAGAGCGGTGTGGACAGTAACGGGCTAGACTACCGAATTTTAGTATTAACGTACGCAACTTTAGCGGACGCTACGCAAGAGTGTGTTAGAATAGCTCTTCTCCGCAGCGAAGCAAAAGCCCGAGCACCTCGCGCTTGCAACGCCACCAAGATGCAGCAACAATGTTTATTTCACACACGAAGTGCTGTGCCTTGAGTATAAAAAGAGTAAAATTTTTTTATTTGTTTAAATTTAAATACCGCCTGCGTCGCTGCAGCACTAGTGTACTGACTTTCGCAAGCCGTCCCTTCGCCGAGAAACGTTCTTTCGCGTCGAAAGCAGCAAGTAGCCGGCGATCGTTACCCACCTTGCTCGGTCTTCCAAAAAGTTTCCGACGTGCACCTCCCTCCCGTAGGAGTGCAATGCCGACCAACGTTGAAAATCGCAGTCGCGAGGATGCCGCCGACGTCGCGCTCAGGACAATGCCCAAGCGGCGGCACCCGCGGACCTGGGAGCCGCCATTTTTTTTTTATCTGTGCTAGTCTTGGCTTTAGCAAACTTTTCATTAGGAATCCTCCTTGGAGGAGGGCAAAGACTCTTTGGGTACGCACGCAATTTCTGAAAAATAGCGCACGCTAAAATAGGATAGCGCACGCAAAGCGCAAACCGCAGTTAGCGTTCGACGCACGCGCAGTGGCGAGGACGCTGTTCTTCGCGGACGCGAAGCCTTTGCGCACGCTATTCTAAAAACTCCGCAGTAAGGGCGTTACCGGTAACGGGTTACTTTTCTCGCTAACGCACTAACGTACTCGTTACGTTAGTTGAGATACAGGTAGCGTATAACTACATTACTCGTTACGTCTTTCCAAAACTTCACGAAAAATTACACTTCGATATATTTTTGTTTTTCGTGCTTTAGGCACACAGTTGTATGCCTTCTTGCACTCATCCCAAACACCTTCAAAACCAGAACCATATAAAATATATGCACGGATATTATGTTTCTTGGAATATGGCACGCCCTTCTGCGTACCTGTAACGTCAAAAAACTAAACCGTTTTAACTGAATGAATACAACGTGCGTTACATTTTCATCGGAACTCGGTAATACGTTCATTTTATTTTATGGTAATGTAGGTCGGTAACGCCTTCTTTCTGCTTGCCAGAAACGAAGAAAGAATTTCTTTTACTTTTTTCTTTCGTTCGGTAACGTCCTCAACATTGGTGCGAAGTGCCTAAATAAGAGCTTCCTACAAGTAGCGACATTCTTCGAAGCGCCGCCGACTGCTTGACGGTGCAAGTATTACGAAGCCAATGGCGGCGCACCAAAGTCTCTTGATACTTCTTTTACAAGTAACGACAACTAACACAAATAACAAGGCACATTCCGCTGGAACAAAATGGCGGCATTCAGTTTCAACCTCTGCTGTGCGCCGCCATTATCTTCCTAAAACCTGCGCCCTCACGCAGTCGGCCCTTCAAAGAATGTCGCTACTTGTAGGAAGCTCTTATCCTATGGACTTTGGGCTCGTTTAGGTTCACGTTTGCAGCTATGTGATCGGCTCTCCGACGTTCATGTTCGCCGATGCCGTATTCTGATTCACGGATAATAAAGTTCTCAAAACTCACCCCGCCGTTTTCGTTCTTTTTTTTTTTTTTACATGTCAGTGATTAGGCATTTTCCCAGCGGTTACCGCCCCGGGTGAAAAGTGCCGAGTCACTGGGCGGCTGTGGACGCATGCGCAGCGTCTTCTCATTCCGAAAGATTGTGTGGGTGCTCGAGATGCGTTCCACACAGCCCGGGAGGGGACACAAAGATGGCGGCGAGTCCACCAACGATGACGTCATGCGCGGCCTGTGTGCTCTCGAATGATGGCTCAAGCTTGGCTGCCTCGTCATTGCGCGTTGCCCACGCGTTCTTAATGTTGTCCACTGATTGGCCTGCCCCCCCCCCCCCCCCCTTACCCCCCTCCCCTCCCTTTTCGCGTTCTGATGCGACGAAGGATGTATTTTAGAACACCTCGCCCGCGGTATTGGAATGGTCTACTCTACAAGGTGAGACGTTTCCCTGGCGGAAGTGGCGCTAGGAAATCGAAGGCTGTATACTTATCCGGGCCAAAATATAGAGGTGGCTCTTCGGCAAGTGTCGCGGTTTCGCGGTATTCGACGGTAATTGCCCGTTGTCTCTCCCTCCTTCCATATCCTATATGTATTTTTGTTCTTCCATATCCTATATATACGTAATCGTTTTTTTTAATTTGATTTTTTTTTCCAGCATCGAGGGCAGTATTTCCTGAACACGACGTAGAACGCCCCAAATGTTGCCTTTCCGTTTTTATATTCTCTATACTCTGTTTCTCACCTTACGATGGACTTCAACTACGAATACATGAAGGGATAAAAACAGATAGAGGTCGGAGACGGAAACAAAACTTCTTGCCGTCCCCGTCCTCTTATGATTTTTTTTTTTTTAATCATTTCACGTATTCGTATCCGATTCCCCAACGCGTTCGTTTTCAACGAATGGTAGACCTCGATACGCGCAACGAGCAAATCCCAGCTCTGCAAAGGCGTCACGTGACTACCCGGGTCGCTCTGCCCTTCTCGACGGACACTTGACACGGCATTGGATTGGCTTGGATAACTTGTAGTTCACACACTTGCAACCGAGTAGGACCGACGGGCACAAGACCGGTTTTTAAGCCTCTTGTGACGGCTGAGGACCTGCTTCGCAGCAGCGCATCTGGTCCTACGCCATCGCAAGAGGCTTAAAAATCGGTCTTGTTTCTCTCTCTCTCTGTCCTACTCGGTTGCAAGTGTGTAAACGGGCCTTAAAGGGGCCTTGCAACGACTTTTTGACTGGTCTTTAATTTTGCACCGAACCTGAGCGCTCTGAACGTAGTAACTTAGTGAAACTTTTCTTTTCTCAAAATTCGCTTTATTTTAAAAGGTACAGACAAATTAAAGTTACAGAAACGAGCAAAAAAAAAAAAAAAAACCCTTCACGACCGTCCCTGGTCTTGGCTTGAGTCAACGTTATTAGATTAACTCAGTTACGGAACTGTTCATAGACGCTGCATGCACAAACAGTACCCCCCCTCACTCACCACGACTCGCCCGGAGTCGCTCGACGCGCCGCCGGACGGCTGCTTTGGTAACTGAATCGGGATACGTTCGTTTCAACGTTACTAGAAACGTAAAAACCAACGGAAAAAAAAAAAAAAACTCTTTTTGTAGTAACTTTTATTGGAGTTAGTACAAAATGAGGGGCGCGTGATGTTTTCTAAAATTTTTAGTTTGCAAGGTTTTGCAGCACAATTAATATTGTTTTTATACGACCATGCCTCAGCGGGGATTTCAGGTAGCGCGTCCCGACCTAGGTGCATCTTAACTTCATTAATATTGCGCGGCGCGTCCGCTGGGGAGACGGGGGTGGCACCCCTGTAACCATTTCATCTGCTTCGGCTCCGAAATGGCCGATTGAAGCCAAAAATAGATGTCACGTGCAGTTCCTCGATTGACCGCTGCGGGAGAAATGGCGGCGTTGTGATCGCCATTTGGCGCTTCAGCTCTGCTCTTTATAATTCACAGTTATGAAACGAAAAGATAGATGGCGCTTCGAACGATTCCAGGAGGATTGAAGTGAGTGAGTGAGGGGGGCTACCCCCCTCCGCGGGAGTTCCACAACTGAGGTAATCTAATAACGTTGACGACAGCAAAAGATAAACAATATGTATTTTATAAAAGTGTTACATATAGAAAACAAAGACTCACATTAGTGTGTGGAACGAACGAGCTAGTGTGCTGGGGCACCTCGGGATGTGGGTGAAAGCGCAGTTCAATGTCAGACAGCTGACCGAAGAACAATATCCGGGGAAAAACGTCCCCTCTCTGAGACCATAGAATGATCTTCAGTGCAGAAAAGGCTCGCTGCACGCTGACCTGGGTCGCAGGCACTCCCAGGGATATACTTGCGTCAATGGGTAGAGTTCTGGATGGCGTCCCTTTCTCTCCTCCCAAAATTGTAACACGTTAGCGTCCCTTGAAAGCCGCGGCTCCTTGTCTAGAAATGCTCAGAAGAACTGTGCGCCTTGATGTTTGTGTTTCTGAGGAGAAAACGTTTTGGTCCTTGCTGTTTCTGCTGCCAGAGATCGAAGTTGTTCTTCTGTTTTCTGTAGCTGTAACTGCTGATTGAATCCCCCCTCTCCTTCTAGACTTTAATTTCGGGCAGATTATTAAATCCGCCGAGTTATTTTGAGAGCAGATTAGATGCGCCACAGTACGGCAACTGGTGCAAGTTCTAAAATATCCATCGACCTTCGTATCGCTTTCTTATCCAAACAGTTGTACAATGAAATCAAGGCGTTTGAAGTAAATTGCACACAATTCTACAAAATTAAAAACAAGAAACACCAAAAAAACTTAAACTTAGCGCGAAAAAAAAAAAACAAGAACAAAGAGATGCATAGACAACACTAGGGGTGTTGTCTATACCTCTCTTTGCCCTATTTTTGCGTTTAGTCCGTGATGAAAAGCCATCTAGCCCAACTCACCGTTTTGCCACCAAACAGGCTCATTAATTGGTCACTTCTGCTGACGTACGAGCTATCTATTTTTTTCGTTTTTTGACTTCCCCCAAACGAAACACCGCAAAAATAATTGACCAGTTTTGCCCAGGAACGAAAAGAATTATTATTTTGGTCCTACTCAACTCCGGTTTGCGCAAAAAAATTTTGCTCTCTTTCATTTTTTGGTTTACTTTTAAGGTTACTGTGTTTTTCGCCACGCACTTCTCACGCAACCTGACTTCGCGTATGAATTGAAAACCGCATGGAAAACATATCGGTTCGGCTCCGGAGCGAGAAAAATTATTTCGTTCTGGGTCCACTCCGGTTCGTGCGCAAATAACGGTTTTTTTTTTTCCGGTTTTCCGTTCACGGTTCGGGTTCGGTTCAATACCCTGGGGGTGCCACTTCAGCGCGCCCGCTTATAGATCGGAAATGGGGAATCGGTGCTCTGTCTGTCTGTCTGTCTGTGTGTGTGTGTGCGCGCGCGCACGTGTGTGTACGTGTGTGTGTGCGTGCGTGTGTGCGTGTTTCTGCGCGTTGGGGGTAAGGGGGAGGAGAGAACAAGAGGAGAGAGAGATCCATCTTCGAGGCTAAACACGATGTTTGAAATAATAGCAGGCTAGCGGCGAGACGAAAGTGCGGGAGTAAGGCCGAGTTTTTAAGTCGCGTTTCCAAACCCGGACTCTGCTCCTTTCTTCCTCTCCTCTTTTTTTTTTTTCTCTTTTCTTTTTGCTGATGTCGACGGGGAAATGTGTCCGGGAACGATAATTAAAGAAAACAAAAGAGCCTTTCAAACTAATGCGCACGTTTCTTTGTTTAATTTCATAAACTTGGAGGTTGGTTTCATTTGGTGCGCCGATGCCCACTCTGTGTGCATGACGCTTTTGTTCGTTTAGTTTGGTGTAGTGTCAAATGTCTTGCTTTCGCGGGCTCTTAAATAAAATTGAACGACTCGGCTTTAGACTTTTTTATAAGCCTGGTTTTTCTTTTGTTTTCGATAATATTTCTTGACGAGGGCGTGGGGTTAAATCTGGAGTTTTCATTGTTAATCTGGGTAACATAATCCACCGAATATTTCTTGGAACAAAAAAATTACCATTTTTTTTTCTTTTTTTGTTTGCGACAATTTTGAAGCATTCATTTTGTCGTTTTTCTTTATGGGCAGCTTGGTTTAATATGCGACAAAAGATAAAAACGTCATTTTATATATATATAAAAAGTAGGTACAGGAAACGTACTCTATGATTAGAAGATAATGCGACAATATCAAAACGCACATAAATGCAGACATATTATGCCCTGTCGACGCCGTTATCTTTCGGTTATTATAAATGCGCTACGTTTGTGATACCAGTATCTTTTTGTTTTTCTTTGAGCGTGTGACAGACGCGGAGCGACAAGATTTGTGCAAAATGGCTGCACGATGAGAAATATTTTTACCGTAGTGAAAATTGATATGCGTGGAAAGTGATTCCGCGCAAAAGCGTATTGTAACTTTAGTAACTGAAAGGGCGAGAACGGCAAGGAGGAGAATCAGCTGTTGTCCTCACTCTGTCAGTCTCTAAAACAAAAGAATGTCAAGTGTTCAAGATGCCTGTACGATTATTCGAATAGTTTAACATAATTAAAAGTTATATCCGTGCAAAATAAGCGTACAAAAATGTTATAACAAAACTTGAAAAAAAAAAAAAGGCGACCTTTTCTTTTTGAAGTTTCATAACGCATGAAATGCATATAGGGAATTGGTATGTCACTTGACGTACATTTTCTCGCTAATAGACCCTTCCAGAAATTCAGTCTGGCCACTGTGATCACTATCATCATCTGTAGAACGGCATTTGTGCCATACGAATGGCGGCCTTCTAGTGACTGATAAAGGAAGACGTTGAAGATGCTCCTAAGCGGATGATGCGAGGCCTGAATATTCGGGGGGTCAGCACGACGCGACGTAGGAATGGAACACAAGAGCTACGTAAGCGTTTACTTCTAATAACTCAGATTCAGTCAATCTGTGGGCGGCACACAATTGGCTTTAAAGCCCTTTGGTGTATAGAATTTTCTCGAGGCATCTGAGTGGGTTGGAGCTTTGTTCTGAATGCAGGTTCTTGGTCACCATCGAACTGAAAGTGATCAAGAAAGAACTCACACTGAACGATTCCTCGCGTGCCGTTGACTTGCGAAAGTGACGGTGCCGATACAAGTTCATCTCCGCCATTGATAGGGCAAAACCTAAACTGCTTTACGAACCACCAGATGGAACTGAATTTCGGAAAGGGTCTATTATAGCGGGGAAACTGAATGGTAGTCTAGGTAATGTGACGTCTGACCACGTGACGTCGATTTCCCCCGCTAAATGTAGCGGAGAAACTGGACTGGTGTCTAAGTCACAAGACGTGAATTTTCCCGCTAAATTTAGCGGGGAAACTGAATTGATGTTTCGGCCTCAAGACGTTCATTTACCCGCTAAATTTAGCGAGGAAACTGAGGTGACGTATAGATTACGTGACGTCGCATGAGGTGACGTCACGTGACGATACTTTAACCGCTAAATCTAGCGAAATACGCACGGACGGACAAAACTTTTGGATTGGGGCGGGGTTAAAAACAAAAGCATGCTTTAAAAAGTGTTTGTGTGGGATGGATGTATGATAAGAATGTTTTGACAAAATGAAAAGTAGTAATGTGGGGAAACCCGTGAACAATAAAAACTTCGTCACACGGTGAAAGACGATATGTGGACAATGCCTGTATGATAAGATACGATGACAATATTTATTTATTATATTTACCTTCAGGGCGTAAGCATTGTAGTGGGTACACATGCGCAGAATCAGAGTATACACGATCTCTGTTACGTCACGGCGCGGTGGTGGCGCGTCGGGCGCACTTCCGGTCTGGGGCTGTGGGCGGAAGTCCCCATGTGAGACGTGTATTCCTGCGTTGTTTTGAAAGTAACCTGACAAAAACCTGCCTTCTCGTCAAAACGCCGCGACTGGGGCTTCACCAAAAGAGTCGGGAAAGTTTTGAAGGTCAGTTTTCAGTGCGTTTTCTGCCTGCTCGGTTCGCCCGAGAACGTGAACAGGGGCCGTTAAAAAGGAAAAACAGACGCCGTCGGACCACGATTGCTTGGGCGGAAAGCACTTTGGATTGAATTCACGGATACTTCTGGTCATTAGATTTATTTGTTTGTTCCAACATGAACGCCGGAAAACCGTCAACCGTCACGCAACGTTCAGTGCTTCATCACGTTCAAACGGCCGCCTCATCGTTCGAGCTGTCGTCTGCTCGTTCAAACGACAGCGGCCCGTAGACCAAACGTTGACCCGGTAATTGCGATAAGAAGTGCAGACCCCAAAAGACATTTAAGTTTGAAGGTTGCTTCGGGTAAGTAGGCTCGGTGTAAACAGTTGATAAAAGGAGATGTTGATAATTGTTACCAGTGGCCATCACCGACTTGTTATGCCCTGATTCACTCGGTCCGATTCTGCTTGCGATGTTCAAGTATCGACGTCGACACCCTCAGCTACGGTTCACGCTTTCGCAGCCGAGCGACGTCAAGACTGAAAATTCCAAGCGGAACCTCAGCATGCGAATCAGGCTTTAGCGTACATTCTGCGGCGTCCAAGCGGAATGAATGGCCGCATGTTACATTATTCACGACAAGTTTTGCGGTGTAACGAGGCTCGCTTATTTCGCTCACGTCGCTCGAGTAGTCAAGACATTGCCAGGAAGACGTAGAATCAACAGTTCCAACGCGAAAAAAAGCGCGGGGACTCATACCGACGCCGACAACATCCCATTCCAATGGTTTGTTTATGGGCGACGGCGAGCTTCTTGCCCACCCCCCCCCCCCATCGCGCATGCGCGGCGCCGGTGGCGTCCGCTAGGGCCGCTCCGGTTTGTTTGTAAAACATAGATGGCTTGGTGTACAACACGTGGGGAGACATAATAAGCGTAGGTTGGATGATGAGACAATCTAAGTCTATCTTAAAAAGAACGTGATCAGTGATTGAGGCTATGACCGCTAAGAGCGATGTCACAGTAGAGGGTTGTGTACGACAGTGGCGCCACTGGAGTCACTTATATTCTACTCGCAGTTATGATGCGAACTAAATGTAATCCAAGCCAGGTGAAAAACCGAAACTAGAAAAAAAAGTTCAAACTCTTCTATAACCACCTTGAATACATCCACAACTTCAGCGTCACGCAAATTGTTTTTTTAAATTGTTTTTTTTTTTTTTACTTTTTGGCGTGAAAACGAAGTTTTCGACCAGGCTTTCTTTTTCATTTCTTTTTTACACTTCCATTACTAGTACCGCTATACTTCGTCTGATCCAACGATGGACTAAAGGCAAAAGCTATGGACCGCGAGATCCAATCACGAGCCACTTAGAAATTGTGCGGTATTTCGCTTCGATGCACGTATCGATGACTTGAATCAGTGATGAGGGGACTGGTGGACAATGGTTCGAATCAAAGAGCACCGAGTGACTCAACACATATAGACCGACACGCTGTTTACAAACAAGCCCGCGTTTGCCCATACCAGGTGTGGGCACTGCGCGTGCGCAGGAACCACATTCGCGTCAAGTGACACGTTCGCGCATGAGCAGTGCTGTCGACAGCGCCACCGCAGCTGCGTGACGTAAGAGCCGCGTGTTGGTCTATAGGTTCTTTGCAGCGTCAAAGCTATAAAAAATGATGCGGCGCTTTTGGATTCGAGCATTATTCGTTCACCCTTAATCAATGTTAAGCGTGTCGTAGTATAGCGTGGAACGTGATTGGACCTGGCGGCCCGTGGCTTTGGCCTTTAGTCCATCGTAGGATGAGACAAAGTATAGGGCAGAATTCGCGGTTTGTGGTTGGCCAACAGGCGGACTTACGAACACGCCTCAGCGCCGCGCTCGGCCGATGGCGTTCCCTCATTTCGTGCTGGCCATCTCAACTAAACACCGCAGAGCAAAAAAACAACAAACGAAAAATACAAAACGACGGGTGCGTAATTTCATGTTTCTAAGTTAAAACACGAGTGTTTCAGTCAGGTCGTGGCTTCGGTACTCCGTACTAACTTTTGTTGCAATTATTGCATCCGCAAACTGCGAGTTTTTTTTGTTTTTTTTTGTCGATTAAACGCGGAGGACTGCGTTGGTGGCGCAATTGACGACTATTCTCGACACACGCACACACACACACACACGCGCGCACATAAAAAAAAAACAGCACTGGAGAACCAGAGGCACACAAAATTCGAAATCGATAGTGCTACCCTCCCACGCTCCGTAATTGCATTCGACGACCGACTTCTCTCTCCCCCCATTGACAGTGGCTTCGCCTGCCATAAGTGACCGGCGTATACTCCGACGGACCGCTGCGGGCGCTAAGAGACATACCAGCCCAGAGACATATATATATATATATATATATATATATATATATATATATATATATATATATATATATATATAGGGGAGAGTTCGGCCAACTGGCGTGGCCTCGCTGACAGCTCGTCAACTACGTCACTGACGCACCACGCGAACGCCATGGCCACGCCCATTTCGCCATCTTTGAGCCCAACCGACGCCGGGGACCTATATGCTTGGTTCTCGGTTTCCTCCAACGTATGCCCGTCTTATTGTGTTTTAAGTCGTCCGGAGCCATATAACGCTAGTTCCCGGTTACCTTGTCTATTCTGCCTCCGTACACGCCGCGTCATCAGCCCGTTCATACGCTTCGCGGACGATGGGTGCGTCGCGCAAATTTACGCTCGCGTAAATTTCCCAATTTCCACTTCTAGTTGACGCCTCTTGTTATTTTAGCGGTGCACCAAGATAACTGCTTCTAATTCGCCGCTGAGGGGCTTTCCGTTGAGCATTCTGATAAGTTGTTAGATTGTTAACTCAGCTACAGCCCTTCTTCAGAGAGTTTCCCCAGAGTTTTGTTTCTCCCTAATTGCATTTCTTCTTGACTAAGCGTCGGTCAGCGTGTCAAACGAGATGGCTCGATCGAAGCGATCGCTGCTCCCGATATGGGATGTCCACACCGTGCATGCTTGCTGCCTGCCTCCACCGAACTTTCTTAGCAATGAAACGGCGATCCTGCTCTTTGAACATCGAGGAAGCCGGAAGGTTACAAAAATATATAAATAAAATAAATGAAGCTCGTGCGAGTTTGATGGCAGTAAAAACGGCACCGGCACTAACGTTTGTCGTAACGTTAGAGCCGTCTATTTCATAATGGAAGGTTACGAAATAAATATCGAGCGACTCGGCGAAAAGGCGGCTCTTCGAGAACTGATAAGCTTGCTCGCTTTAATAGATTTACCTCAACTGATTGGCCCTTCCTAACGGCGCTTAGATCCCAGCATCCATCGTCATGTCATTACATGAAAAGTAATGAAAGAACAAAAGACAACAAAACTAGCTTTTTCAGACAAAAAAA
This sequence comes from Ixodes persulcatus, assembly GCA_013358835.2. Classification (NCBI taxonomy): domain Eukaryota; kingdom Metazoa; phylum Arthropoda; class Arachnida; order Ixodida; family Ixodidae; genus Ixodes; species Ixodes persulcatus. Next base: position 500,522 of record JABSTQ010011515.1, read on the forward strand.
AAAACATTTATTATGAAAAGGCATCAAATAATAAATTAATTCACTTCACGGATAGGAGAGGAAGGCCGGGGAAAACGCTACACAGATGAGACGTCCCTGTCTCGTCCTGCAATTACTCACATTACACACTTCACGCGAGCTTTGCGTAGTAACTAGTTCGCTAGTTTTCGTCACTACTGTGACGAAAACTCATTTTATAAAAAGTTTGAATATGAAACAACCATTCTTACTTCACAAAGACGGCAGCCTTCCGTGGGCGTCCTCAATTGTCGCGCCTGATTTTATACAACCATCATTTCCTACGTTTCTTTTTTTTTTTTTTAAAGAATCATAAAAAAAAAGGGGTCGAAAACCATGAGGGCTGCGATTGGAGCATTCAATCGCACAACATCGGACCATTTTCTTACTAGAAACCCTAAAAATAAGGCTCTGTAAGTAGGATACCATGCGGCCCTGCCTACGCGCCGTTCTCCCGGCGTTTTCCGTTGCTAGGCGGTTGCTAGGCCTGACGTCAGTGCTCTGGGAGGAGTCTGGGAGGAGCTAAGGTACGGCGAAAGGCCACCGAGGACAAGAGATGTCCAGACTCCTTCCTCCCCTATAGATGTGGCTCTGGGAAGAGAAAGATGCTAGCGCTGCATAAGCCCCAGGCGGTAGAAACGGGAAGTTTTTTTTTTTTTTTTTTCTTTTGTTTTTTTTTTGCGAATGGTATTTGCGTAGGAACAGAAATAAGAGATAGAGGCATGATGCCTGACAAGGCCTCTGTCCCCCCCCCCCTCACCCCCTATACTCAGTAATACAAACAAGGAACAATAAATAACATCATGCGCAAAACACGCGCGAAAAATGAAACGAAACAAGGATCAATATGAAGCGCCGATTATATTCATACGATGGAGCGTCTCCCATAAAACGAGTAGAAAAAAAAAAAACATTCTACATTGAACGTTACGAATTTCATTTTGATGTATAGGTGTGACAGAAACTGCTTCGTCATCATTCTAACACGAGTGACCCAATACATAACATTTCAGAAGAAAAAAGATCGGGTTAAATGTTTACAAAGAAAAAAAAAGGGGGTAATTATGTACTTGTCTACACAATTCCGATTACGCGAAAAAAAACTTCCATTATACAAAAGGAAATGCAACATCACGTGTCACCAGGCACGCTTCAATTATTCACTCTCACACAAAGCAATTAGAAACCCAGTTCAATTATTCACTCTCACAGAAGAGCGAATTAGAAACCCGGTTCAATTATTCACTCTCACAGAAGAGCGATGGTCTAAACTAGCTGGCCTGGCAACGCGGTCGCAAGGGGTCACGACGACTGCGGAACTGAAGATTCTTTAGGTCACAAGTTCGTCACTGTAATTTGGGAATAATAAACGAGTATGCTATCAAAGACCCCAGCAGGCATACAAACAGCTGCGTCACTAAGCTATTGTGTTCCTTGGGGCGCCTCTTTTTCCTGCAAGTCGATTTAGGATAGTAGCTACCTGATGCAGGTCTGTAGAAGAGCTCTGTTGGTATCTTCATATTAGAGCAGCGTTCCAGGAAGCGATAAGGCACCGGTAACACTCAATTTGAATAAAGGAAAGGTGCTGAAAGTACCGATAAGGGATATCGTGTAACAGTTTGCTTTGATATCATCTGTGGCGAGACTTCGTGGAGTGTAAACGTATATTAAAGTTGGAATATCCGCTGATATTTCTGCAAGTCTTGAACAAGAGATAGCGGCTCCAGAGCGCACACATTGAATGTCAAGGCAGTGACATTATACCCACATTGTTACCTGCAACAATGCCTGCTCCAAACACAGTTTTCTGTAACAATGTCACGTCCAAACAAACTGTCCTTGTTAGGAAATCGCATGTTGCAAAAAAAAAAAAAGCACCTTCAAAATTTCCCACCAGAAAAAGTATTTGATAGGGGTTACACTCCATTAAGAGTTCCAAGTAACTTCCTCTGAAAAGCGTTACCTAGTACCATGAAAATATTTCTATTGCAAAATTTAAAAAAGCGTCAAAATGGTTGCAGTGCAGAAGGCATACTGATGTACAAACCACAGGGTACAATTAAAATGCAATCGTTACATAAGCAACTTATGCAAACACATACGACCCTTCACATCAAGGTTTGTAACATGGGCATCCATTGCACTGGTTTGCAATGTTCACATTATGATTGACGCCCCTTTCCTTTGCAGCAGCTATGACAGCAATGCTGCCAAAGTGTAGACTATAGATGAAACAAAACTTAAGTAAAATATTGCCGATTTGCGTTATTCAAAATGTTCTACGGGTGATTTAACTGTTACACTGCAGCCCATTCAGGGTTAGGTGGGGCTTGCGGGGATTGCCCACACAGGGGCACAACAATTAACAACTAAAGTATCTGCTGACATTGTGCCAATTAGAAGAAACGAAAACTTAATATGTTTGGATGGGAAAACGCGAAGACTGCTTCAGAGCCTCTGAGTTGAGGAAAATCGCAAGTGTCCTGCTATCCTGCAAAAACGAAGTAAGACGGGTTCCTACAACTAACAAAAGGCAACATCGCTCCGAACCGGTGTGCACACGAGTACTACTACTCACATTTCTGCAGTTCCTCAATTTCAGCGCTCTCGTCGTCAGACTCTGTTCCTGAATCATGATCGTCATCAGTCTGCAAGAAAAAAGAAAAAAAGGAAGTCAACGGTGAGAAACTGGACAGAGCGTCTGAACAAATGCAGCGATGACGCAAACAGAAGTCGCTCACCGAAACACCAAGGCGCATTAGCATAAAACAATCATCAGCGCCGCAGCGTAACTAACACCTCATGCATGCACAGTGCAGTCCACCCGTGCCCCTACACCGCCAAGGCCTCATGAAAGATGCACGTCCTTTAACAATAGCTCTCAACCTTGCCTTTATTAATAAACCATGGCAATGTATGAAGCCTACTGAGGACTCGACACAACTACAGGGTTCGGTAGAAAATGTACAGCACTGGTCAAAAGTTAGCTTCTGTTCGAGCATGAAACTAACTCCTTGTGACGTTTCGTTATGAAAGGTGATGGGCTGTTTCTTAAAAAATACAGCATGCTGCCATCGAATGACCGGGAAAATACAAGCGGATCACTTTTGAAGAGTTAAAATGGATGACAATGGTAGAGGAATAATGGTTCCTGTTCTGTAGGGTCATTGCATCACTGTCATCATGCAAATGGCTTGCAGCATTTCTAAAGCATGATATGATTGAAATCATAGATTTTCAATGCCCAGTTATTGTTCTAGTCCAAGCAAGTTTCTTGTATTCAAAAGAAAGCTGCCAGCGACTTGTAAATCTTGAACAACACTTGAACTCGGGTCCGCACACCTACTATGTCCGAACAGTAACCTGCAAAGTTTTATGTAGAACAAGGAGCGACTGTTTCATGACAAGAAAATGAAATTATGGGGATTATGTGCCAAACAGACAGATGAAGAGCATCTAAATATGCCTCAGAAAAAGACTGATGATTAATATTAAAGGTCTTCTGGGGATCACTTGACATGAAACCAAAATCAGGGTTACACCGTGACTTCACCGCAATTCACTGCACCCCACCGGATTCGAACCCTCAAACAGGGCTGCTCCAGAAAAATAACTCTTCTAATAATTATGAAAAAAAAAAACAAAAAAACCTTGTTATATTTTTAAAGTTTTTGAAGGACCAGGAAATTATTGTTCGTCGATAAAACAACGGAAAGTTAAAGAGAGTCAGGAAAACCATTCTTGATGGGCAACACTGCCTAAAGTTCACTTTTATCAAATTCTTCGTGGCACGAAACAATTGTTTCCCGAACGAATCTGAAAGTTAGTGGACTCAAAACTACTGAACCCAAAAAGTGAAGGTTGCAAGCAAAAGCCATCAAGTTCAACGAGTTCATTCTCAGGCTGACAACCTGTTATGACAGCTCATTCTTCAGCCTAGCAAAACTGGAGCCCCCTAATCTTAACGAATCTGAAAATGTTCAGGGGTCACTCAACCTGTAACAAGAAATCAATGAAAACAAAGTTGAAAATTCAAGGGTGTGTATGGTTTTCAAAGATAGATGAACCTGGGAAAGCTGTTTTTTTTCGAGTGTGGCTGGCAGGCAGTTCACGAGGTAAAACAAGCAATGTGTGTGAAATCTCACAAGCGCGCAAACGCAACCACATGGGTATCAATCGAGCTCGACAGTCGAAGAAGCGCGAAAAGAAACCACTCTAAATGGTGGGTACAGGTTCCAGGTTTCTTGGTACAACCTTTACTACCAAAAATTCCCGGCCCAACGTCAAGAAAACGAACTACGAATAACAAAGACAAAGGTACGCAAACGGGAACCGTTACCTTCCGCAAGGTATCTATTAACATGACCCTCATACCGTTTGAGACAAATTTATTAGAGGTTTTCTAGCCTTTCCTTCTCTATATGAACACTGCATGCAGTTAAAAAAAGCAGACAGAACTGCTCCAATGTTTGGCTCAAAAGTACAATGCAAAATGTGTCGGCTAGCCACGCCACAAAGCCAAGGTTGAGTGCCAGTGTCACTCGTGACAGAAAAGGAGCAGGAGGAAACAACGGGGAAGTACCTTCTTGAGGCTGTCTGTCATGACTAATTTCAAGTTACCGAGAGGCAGCAGCTTCATGGCTGTTGAACTGATGACTGCAAAACATGCAACATGAAAGAACAACAATCAGTCTCAGCATGCACACATCACAGTCCAAGGTACCACGGCAAGACCATTTTTTTTTTTTTGTGAATTATCCGGTTTCCCAAGCCTGCATCGTTATTTAACGCTGCTACCTGTACATAAATTACCACAATCCAAGTAGCTCGTTCTGATGGCTGTTGCCCATTTTTGGGTCCTAGAAGTAAATTAACCGTCCCACAGCCAAATCATGAGAATCAAAAGGTTTCGAATAAAAAAAAAATAAGGCACGCCTAATTGTCATCTCACTTTAGTGTGTTGTGCCAAACAAGGAACCCTAGTCCAGTCGCATATCTAGGACTGGAGTACTTCCGGCTTTATAAACTTAAGAGTATACTGAATGTGTGCAATCCCGAAGCCAATGACAGTATCACACAATCAAGAGAAAGCCAAATCTCTGCAACATATTTGTCAAAAGAAAACGTGTGTAACTGTTCAGCCAATTCACAGCTTTTCCTGATGCTCACTAGGTTTCAGCCATATTCACCGAGCCAAAATGTATCGACAACGGGAGGTCTGTCTATCTTGAAGTGGCACCCTACGTCTCCTCTGCGAGGAAACAATTTGTCTAGTGGGGGAACGGAGAGCCTCGGTTCTTAACTAGTATTAGGTACTCTGCAAACTTCCCAGCCTGATCAAGCTTACCATAATAGACCTAATTCAAATGATTACAACACAAAGGAGCATGCTACGTTTGTAGGCACACAAAACCACGCATGCACGCCCTGCCTGTAAAAAAAAAAAAAAATTAAAGTACAAAACAACATAAGGCGATGATGAATGCACGTGCAAAGTGCAGTCTGATCTCGACCTCTGCTTAGAAAAACTGCTGCCGTAAACACCAGCGCGTGCACTACGTGTCACCGCATACCCATCATGCCCCTGCGCATTCCATTCATTTAGCAAAGAAGTCTATACCAACGACAGTTGCACGAGGCTCATTTCCCGTTCGCGGACACCCAGAAATGACATCGAGAACATGGGACCGCCTTACGGTCGCAACATGCATGCCACACGGAAAGATAGAAAGCACGAGCGACACAGAGAGACGCATTCAACTGCCCACTTTCCGGCTCGTGTAACCGTTTCAAACCTGCAAGAAAGGCATCGGCACTGCTGTCAACGATAAGGTAACCCGCATCGAATCTAGAAGGCCCCGCACCGAAAACGGGGAGCATGTACGCCCCTTAAAGCCGGCTCTGCCCCCGGCCACGTAGGCCGGCTCGTTTTCGACACGTCATGCACCGGACCGGGGTCGTGGTGCAGGAACAATGCACTCAATAACTGATGAGCGAGACAGGCCAGCTGTAAACCTCGCAAACCTACGATCGGGAACATGTGAAACAACGAATCAAGAGAAACGACAGCAAGCCATGCTAAGCAACCTGTATCAGAACCAGAGTTTGATAACGTGTTGACGAGACGCGGTTCTCCCTTGCCATCACACAACACATGCTTTGCCGCGTAGCAGCGTGACGGTGAACGGTACGAGCTATTTATGGAATCGGTAGATAGCGCGGCGAAACCTAGATTGGATCCGCTCACAGCTGCAACTGCCAAAAGAAAACGAAAAAAAAAAAAAAAAAAGAGGAATCGAAACGAGCAGTTTACCACAAGCCCGCCTTCTTGCAAAAGGCGGCAAACATGAAGACAATGATGTGTACACGTTCCGTACGACACAGCAGTGTTGGAAACGCCAGCGGAACAAAACAAAAGCTTCAACGAGCGTGTCAGCACAGATCCGTACGAAATGTTGTAAGCTGAAAGCTTGCGTCCGTCTGGGTTTCGCCTTTGTATACGGTTTCGCGCTTCCGCGCCTCACAAACGCAAACTCCTCGCCTCGTCCTCCGCACTGCAAAAAAACAGCGGAACGAAAAGAGGACAGGTGCAAGCAGCACTGCACCGGGCAATTGTCTTCGCACAAAACTTAAGAACTTTGCAATGCACAATATATCATCAATCACCCCGGGATGACATTTAATACAACGAAGCCAGAATGGAGCCGCCTTCCACACTGCAACACAAGCGGTGCTGTCTTTGGTTGTTTCTACACCGAGATGCGTTTCCTCTTTCGTGCATCGAGAGATGTGCCTGCACCCTAGTTTTTTGTTGTTGTTGTTGTTGTTGACATTTTTTTTTTTTGCCAAACGAATGCGCCGGCGACGCAGGTGGAAACGAGACACCTGTTTCGTTTCCAACTTAGCGCTTCATGCTCTCAGCCGCACAGTTTTCTCGTCGTGGAAGGCTAAAAAAGAAGCAACACTGTCGTTTTTCGGAACAATGGGTTAAGACAATACGACGGTATTTGTCTCGGGGGACCAGAAGAAATTAACTCGGAACAAACAATGAGTGCAAGTCCTTCCCTCAAGCCAGTCTGCCATTCCATGGCAGATTCAAAATGGTGTCGGAAGTAAGTATGGCCACTCCGGCGGACTTAGTGAAACATGACTTCTTGGATGTTTGCGATGATGCTCTCGAGTTCCTTCGCCAAATGTTGTCTCGCTTCGTTCGATGAGAGTTGTTCCGACGTCATGAGGGACGGCCCAGAGATATTTGTCACCTTCCAACTGCTGGGGTAAACAATTTCCAGAAAGGATTCTACACCGAAGCACCCTTTCTGTTCCAGATCCATGAGAAACAAAGTAGATAAAGTATCTGCCCATTTCTGAACACGGTACCATCAGGAGTATATATGCTCCTCAAATTTCGGTTTCTGGGTGGTTTGACGCGGCAGCCGAAGAGCTGAATCGAGAACTTACATGCTTCGGATAGCCTGAGCTGCCCTGAAGAGACGGACGGATCAAATCAGAACAGGATCGGAGACAGAGTATGACAAATGTACATCAAAAGGCTTTCCCTCGAATGAGTTGACCCTTGAAGGCACCGCTGAGGAGACACTCTGCATCTGCAACCATTTTTAATCTATCCTGCAGCCCAACGCAATCCTGAGATTTCTATTATCCGTATAACTCGGACACCAACCAAAGTGAGAATACACAGGCACACATTTGGAAAGTCCGAGTTCGAAAGGAGTGCTGCTCGATATGCAACCAAGGATAGGCGGAAATAAAGGGCCCGAAGCTTGCAAACCACAATTCAAGAACATCCAAATAGTTCGAACACCTACCGAAGTAAGAAGGCACAGATATACCCGTGCAAAACTTAGGTCCGAAAGGAGCAGCACTCTCAATTAGGCCAATGATATGCCAAAGTAATGGCCCAGAGCTCGCTAACCAGAGAAGTGGCCCCAGGGATCACAAGAGCACGGGCGAGTCTACTCGAAGACATCGATGAAGTGTGAAAACAAATTAAGTGGGACAAAGAACTGCAAGACAAAACATTTCACAGAAAAAAAAAAAAAGGGGGGGGGGGGGGGGGGGGGGGGACTCCACCATCCCTAGACTCTGTATAACTTTCCAATAACTTCAACATCAAAATTTGAAAAAAAAAAAAAAAAAAAAAAAAACAGCACCGAAAACGGTCGCGCGGAATCGACGTTATGCGAGACAAGCAAGCCTTGCCCCACGTCCACGAGGTTTGCGGTATCTTGTATTTGCAATGCAAACTTGTCATCTCCGAAGGAGAGAACACAAACCGCCCGGCAGGCGCAATCTTGTGATAGGTCGCCGGTCCTCCGGCCACGCGTGTTTTCGTTTTAGAGAGCAGAGCTTGGGAATTCGCATGTCGTCGCCGGGGAAAAGATCCTGTAATGCTCGCCAGGACGCATACATAAGCGTCTGCATTAACATACATACAAGAGAACGTAAAAAGAATTAAAACCTTTCCTCTCCCTCCACGGAAAGACAACAAACTTGCGGGGCGTTTTTTTTGTTTGGTCGAGTAGTTTACACTTGTAGAGTTAAAAGCTCGGGAATGGTTAAACGGAGGAACAGGGCATAAAGTGGCCGCGTCCCGCGAGGACAATTGCCGACGCACGAAAGAGTCCGCCGAGGTCATCACGTTTAGTCAGGCTTGAAACACAAAGACGGCCCCTATCCAAGGCCATATCGGAAGACGTTAGCTGACCAGCAAGTTGAACTCTTGCCCAAACCGTGCTCTGACCAGCACGTGCACGACTCGCTAGAGAACAAATAGTCTACCCACCATGTTACTTTCACGAGAACAAGGTTCCCGGCACTTTGCCAGTTTACGCAACCGTGTGAGAGAGGAACTGAGACGCTCATCTTCCCTTCTATGATGAGCTTTTGCTAAAAGAGAGCCAAATGGAATCTAAAACAATCGACCACGGCGAAAATGGCGCACCATTGTGTACATTCCGTGAGCTCAAAAAAAAGGTGAAGATAAACAAGACTGTTGTTCGCAACTTCCGTCGTTCGTACCATTATTGAGTTATTATCGAAAGGATTACTAACATGCTAAAACGCTGTATTCAGTTCGAGTCAAAAAGCCGAGTCAATTTTAAGGTAGCAAAGCCACTTTTGGAGCATAAGCACATTCTTCATTCTTATTTATTCCCCTTCAAATACATTATGTTCATATTCATGAGTTGAACTAAAAGACAGTGCCTCCCTACCTTTCTTCAACTACTTGACAGTGTCTATATTACAGCAAGTTTGACTAACTCAAACATTCTTGGAACTGTTTTGTTGTGCTTCATAGCACCAAACACAGCAACAGCGATGGTGTGAAAATAGCTCTTCATTTCGTTTGAAAGGGGTCATTAGAGCACCAACCTTTGAAACGCATTTTGGGATTGCGAAGTTTAGTGCGAAGCTGAGTAGTTTTAACAAAAATCGTGACATTCCTTTTCATTAAAATTGACGCGCGCGCGCCCAGCCCCCAGCCCTGGGAAGGTGCTCTTGCGTTAGCACACGGCTGCACTGCAATGAAGAGAGACCCGCAGGAGCGCAATGACTGCTTCCCCCCGGGGGGGGGGGGGGGGGGGGGGGGTCGCTCTTTTTTTTTTTTTTTTTTTTGCAGCGCATCGGTGATTGGCGAGAAGCGAACACAACGAAGATAGCTAGAACAGATCTAAGACCACTGAGAAACTGCAGAACTCTCGAGTACAGTCAGTGTGCAATAGACCCTTTTCCGAAATTGTGAAATGATGCATAAATTATACGTAGCCGCCATTAGTTGGTCTCATCACTTCCGGCGGGAAGCCCGTTATTGGTTCTGAGTTCGCGCCGAGCACTGACGTAGCACTCGTGGGGAATGCGTTTCGATCCACTCCGAATGCTGACGAAGCGCTCGTATCCAATGCTTGTTTACGGTGCATGACCAACTAATGGCGGCCGCACATAACCTATACATCATTTTGAAATTTCGAAAGGGTCTGTACGAACCTCAAATCAAATAGTATGTGATCAGACGCGATAACTTAGGCTTGCTAAAGTTCTCACAAGCCTAGTGTAATCATACGGCAGTATATCGAGGCGAGCAATTAGTTTGAGTATAGGTGCGCATAACGTGAAATCATTTTTTGACGCAATGTTGGCACGTGTTCCTCACAATTCGATAGAACGCAGTAGAAAGTAGCGGAGAAAGCACTTTGACGCAAATGACTCAGCAATGACATTACTGCTGAGAGGATTAATTTCCCTGCCAAATCATTTTCCCTTAGAATACCGCCATAGTAGATACACTAAAGAAAATTACACACTGCCTCTGCCTTAAAGGGACAATGAAGGCAATTTCGGATATTTGTTTGGCGATTGAACTGGCTTCCAGGCACGTCTCGGGCCACGTTGCCCAAATTTCAGCCGAAACCGGCGCTTGTGTGCCGCGCAAATCAATTAAACAGTCGCGGTAATAATCGTACCGGGATCTACTGGGGCGACGCCCCGAGAGTTGCGGGAGAAGCCAGGAGAAGCGGAGCTCACGTGACCGTTGCCGGGCCAAGAAGCGCGAGACGCGTCAGCGATTGGTCGAAACGAGAGACGTGCCCTCGGTCACGTTTTGGTTCGCGATTTTTAGGAATACAGTTCTAATTGCCACTTGAATAACCATGAAAGAATGAATCGGACCGGAAATAATTACTAAACCGTAAATAAAACAGCATAATTGTTTTTCTCTTCGCTACGCCGAACGCGAAACGGGCAACGAGCAACTATGGGCAAACAAAATAAAATAAAAAAAAGAACACGCGGGAGACGTTTGGTTGCAGATGTCGGTGTCGTGTTTACTTTGGGAACACGGTACTCGAAGGATTCTGCAAAACGGTATTCATGCCAAACTTGTGCGCTGCAGATGGCTGTTCTAACGGTCAACTGAAGACCAGTGTTCGTTCGGGTGACGCTAGTTTTCACGTGTGGGTCGCTGTTCGTGTCCTTTGACGGCGGGAAGAGGACGTCCGTCTTCGGTGAAAACCAAAAATGGTGCTGTTTATTTTCTCCTTCTTGGGGAGCGTCCCCCGCGGAGGAACCGGTTCCCGGAACGGCCGGACCGCTCCTTATTTTCCCCTCGACATCTCCCCCGCGTCCCTGTCCTTCGGCAACGCGCCGCACCCGTCTCGCCCGCGCGAATGTTGCTACTGCTTCCCTGCTCGGAGCCTGCGGGTCGCTCGTTGTCGGCTGGGCGGTCTCCGTCGGGTGATGGCGGAGGCCGCCACACACGTACTCCCGTTCCGTTGGTGTTAGGTCACTGAACGGAAGCCCGAACTGCCCAAACTCGCTCGCGAGAGCGGCATTGTCGCCCATGTTGACAGATTCGACGAAACGACCGCGCCACCGCGCTGCTATATCCCACCGCGGTAACCAGAGTCTCGACCTCCTAAATACTACGAATACCGACTAATCACACTTGACGTCACTCCCTACGTCACCTCCGTTTTCGGAGGCCCAGACATGAGAATGGAGATAGTTCAGTTTCGGTTTCTTTACTTCTTTCGTAGGCACAGAAATACGCGTCACAAATGTCTACAAAAAATTGGGCAGCATGCTAAGTTCCCAAGAAGCCTAAAAACACCATTTAAAAAAAAATTAAATAAAATCGTCTTCATCGTCCCTTTAAACGAACAAACACCAGCTACGTTACCGAAGCAAAGCAGCAAAGGCGGTTCTACCCTGGCCACATTTCGAAACAAAGGTATGTTCAAAGGTTTCCGTACACAAACGAAAACGGGACTACATATCAGCACACAAAGGTTGAAGACCCTAAGCAGGGGACGGGAACCACGACAGTAATTACAGTTTGTGTGCACCTAACGGAACACTAAGCACGGGGTACCCCCTAGAACGTAAACACACACCACCACTCGCTGCCCACAAAGCCGCACTGTGTCAAATAAAAGTTGGAAAATATGAAAACCGGAAAGAGCGTGTACAACAACAAAAAGAAAACACGAAAAAAAAACGCCAGGATCAAATAGCGTTTCCAAGGTCCTCTGTTGTAAAGCAACCCCCGTGCAACGACTCTTGCGTAACGTCCGTTGTAATGACTCCCCGACTCTCGCTCATTGAGCAATGCTATCAAGAGAGCATTAAGGCAGACCAGCAGCAACCAGAAAGAAAAAAAAAAGAAAGGAAAATAGACATACTTAACAATCACAAACAAAAATACCGAGGAAAAAAAGAAACGAACACGAACCCAGTTCCTAGAGGGCGATCAAGTCAGCGAGTGCAACGACGGGTTGCGCACCAATTTCTTAAAGCCATCGCAAGACACAAAACGATAAAGCACACGGTTTTTTTTTTTTTTTTCGTTTCTTTTTTTTTTTTCTTGGCCGGCAAGTTCGAGATTGCCACTTCAGCCTTCATTATCCAGATGAAGGCGTTTGGGGTTACTAAGGAAGCGGAACGCGCAAACGCCACCACCGCTCTAGACCGGTGAGACTGCCTGCTTTTGAGAGAGCAAGCAACTCGAAACCACGCGGACGCCCTCTGCGCAAAAAAATTGTCCGCGAGTGAGCATGCGTCCCCCTGGCGAGGCGGAAAGACGCTCGCGGACGACGATCACGGCTCTCGTAACCCCCTCGAAGCTCGTATTACAAAAAAAAAAAACACGCACCCAGGCTTCCGTGATTTCCTAGTTTAATCTCTCCCTCAAATTCCTTCTTTTTTTTTTTTTTAAGGCGTTTAATTTTATTTTTCGACAGATTCGGTGTTTTTCGATGTCAATTTTCGGTGTCGGACAAGAAATCGGTGTTTATAGGGGCCTCGTGTCGAAGGAACGGGGCATGGAATGAATTCCCCAACATCCGGAGAACATGCTCGTGTGCCCAGAATACTTCACAAAAACGTCCCGGCACCAATATAACGGTTAAACGACATAAGGGGTGCGGTTTTGCAAGAAGTTGTCTCGCAGACATTAGTTCGTTGCTCAGTCTGGCTCTGTACCGAGGTAAACACAAAACAAGATTGTTGCTAAAAATTTTCTATTTGTATTTTCTTTTTTCGGGAAGCTTGGGTGGTAAGTGAAGCAGAACGCGAATTTCGGGGTTTTCCGGTTTATTTCCCCGATTTTCATAAAACCGTCTCGAGGGTCCATTTTTCGGGGTTTATCGGCATTTATCCAAAACGCAGAACCCTACCCGTAAACCACGAGACCCCGGCCGGGTAGTTGGAGACACTCCGTAATCTAGGCCCACCACCGCCTGCCGGTTGACGGCACTGCCTTTTGTTCTGCGTTAACGCCGTCATAAATGCCTTTTCTTTTTTTCGTCTTCATTTTTTTTTTTTTTTTTTTTGAGAAAATGGCGGGCATAAAGAAGGTCACACTGGACACGAGACGACCGGAGGCCCCAGGAGTGTTAAAAGGAACGGACGTCCCCGAGAAAATTACAATGACCGTTTCTGGACGTTGGGTGGGGAAAGGAGAAAGGCGTTAAGCGAAGCATGACGGGTTGGGGGGGGGGGGGGAGGGCCTTGGCTTTCCTTTTTTTCGCTTGTGGGCTAACGCTCGCGCCGCGCTCGGAATGTCCTCCTACGCCCACGAAAGCCGGCGACACATTGTTGGCCGACTGAATTCCTCTCATTCATTTTTTTATCTTTTTTTTTTTTTTCGAGGGAGAAAGAAAAGAAGAACCGCCGCGGTCCGAAAAGGCACAGTCGTAGCACCGGTTGTAAACGACCGTTAAGAAGTTCGCCGGCAGGAAACGGAGAGAGGCGGTCCTCGGCGGAGGGACTCCGACAGAGAACGTACCCGCCGGGGAGAGCCAGAGAGACAATCTGGCAGCAAGACGGCCGGAGAAAAGCTTCGCGTAGAAAAAAACTGGTCAAAGAAAAACGCTCGGCGGACAAAAAATTCGACGGAGGAAAGCTAAAAGGATATAAGCTCCTCAAACAAAAGCTCCTTTAAAAAAAAAAAAATGCAAGCTTCTACGTGGAAACAAAAGCTCACCGGAGTTAAGCTCATCAAAGATAAGCCCACGGGAGATGAGAATAACCTCGCCGAAAAAACGTTGAATATGGAACAAATATCAGGTTTGCAACTAACAGGTCGAGCGGCCGTTCCGAAACAAATGTCTCATTGCCCAATTCTGAACCTTTTTAAGTCGTCTTACAACTTAAAACCGAACGCGAAAAAAAAAAAAAGAAAAGAAAAAAGAACTGGAATGGATTTGTTTAAACGTGGGTGAGCTATATCTCCAGTAAGCTTTTCATCGGGCGAACAGACTCACGGTAATCCACGGCAATGCGCTAGTGCAAGGTGTCTACCCTCAGCGCCGTTCCAGCATCTCCGAACGTGTATCCAACGACCGATTCATTATTGTCGAGGCCTCGACATAACCAACAACTAAAACGGAGAAACTAATACATAAAAAAAAAGAAAGTCGTCCATTCAGAACATACACGTGGTACGATATTTAAAGGAAATTAAACGAAATCTCGAAATATCCTGCTCCTCCATTGGGCGGCGCCAAAGACGCGGAGTCCGCGGTTAAAACTTGGCCACTCCCCTCCATAAGGAACGCCACGCGGTTCCGAGATCAGGCACCGCGTGAAGACGTGGCGGCGCTTCGATCTGTGGAAGATCAACTTCGAGGTCGTAAAAGTGAGTCGGTTTTTATACACGTTTGCAAGTCGGGCCCCAGAACGCCGCCATCTTGCTCGGTTGGGGTGGGCCTGGACGCGTCATAGTCCAATTACGAATCCTTACTAAACGTCGTATTCGGATTATGGTTCCCCCCAAGCGCACCCCAACTAAGCAAGATGGCGGCGCCATGAGGCCGGACTCGCAAACGTGTATACGCGTGCGTGTGTGGCGGCCTGCCACATAGCGGCGGTGTCCCCTAACCGTGGCTAGCCGACTACCCGAAACGTGCAAAGTTCCAGTTGGGCATATTTCGATAGACCCGTTTTTTTTAAAGTCCATCGAGCAATATTGTCAGGCGCCATATTTCGGGCATATAGCCTCCCGCAAGCAGCGTGTGACTGGATCCGAGAGTGCACTCCCGAACGCAGACGCTGCACCGGTGTACAACGCAAACCCGATGAGCGTGCCCAAAATACGGCGACCTCGTATAATCACCGCAGCAGCTAGTAAAAAACGCACAAAAAAAAAATAACTCAAGACGACGTGGCGCCAGATCTGGGTAGCGGGTCGATTTCGAACGGTGCGAAGATCAAGTGCGAAACCGCTCGACCTCAAATCGTTCCTAACACATTGCGTAAGTTCGGAAAAGCGCAGCGTCGCGTCAAGCAAAGCCAAACAAGCAGAGCAACAAAAAGAACAAAAAAAAAACTTGTAAGTTTGAAAAATCGTGCGACTCGCTTCGTACTTAACGCACTTTTCTCTCCCCCTCCATAAAGCGGAAATCTTTACAGCCGTAGAAACGGTCAACTCTGTTACTCATACGGCATCTTTTTTTTTTTCTTTATTGACGGCGACCCACTGCGCCTACAGCGTTGCGAAACGAATCGCACTACAGCGTGTGTTTCGGCGCGGCGTTTACCACCACGAAAACGTTTCGCGTGGCCAACGTTTCGCAACCTTGCGACAACTTATCTCCTTCGGTTTTTGAGGAACAGTCCGCCCCGATGCTTCTTGCAAGAGCCACATCCTTTTTTTTTTCTTTTAGGGGCGAAGCTCCTTAGGGTCTAGCCTTGTCCATCCGTCCGGCGTCCGTGCTCACATCGAATGCCATCCCATCTGTCTTCTTAAAAAAAGAAACAAATGTTTGCGCATTCGACAGGATTCGAACCTGTGCGGGGAGACCCCAATAGATTTCTAGTCCTTCGCCTTAACCACTCGGCCACGACTGCGGGACGAGTAGGGGGTTCTGAGATGTGGTAGTAACTCAACAGCTGGGGTTACCGCTCAACGTCTATACAGGAGAGGGCGCTGCGGTCAAATGCGTATATAATCGCGTTAAACTTTGCATGCATTGACTCAAAGTTTATAGATGAGAGGGCGCTGCGGTCAAATGCTCAAATGCGTATATAACCACGTTCCATACCACACATTCTCTTTCTGACATGGACCGTTGACTTAAGCGGTGGAGATGCGTTCCCACGGCTTCTGGCGGATCCAAGCTGATCCGCTAGAAGAACCACTGGCTCTGCATTTCACCGACCATAAAGCAGTAATAATGAAGTCGAAACGCAACCCGAAACTCAGCACTACCTATGAGCAATCAAAAAAAAAAAAAATCGGCACCATCAGCACTACCTATGAACAATAAAATCAGTATCATCAGCACCACCAGAGCTTCACCCCAATCAACATCATTCACCACGTGGAGATGCGGCCTCTTTTTCTTCTTCTTTTTTCCCCAGTCCCAAAACAAACGTTTACACCAGTGGTGGTCTGGATAAACCGCGGGTCTTCGCAGATCAATGAGCCACGCATTTCAAACAAAAGATACTGCCGTGACTCAGATCGCGGTGCGCGTTCGGTCGACGAGAACGTCGAAAGTAAAACGCACTCATCGCGATGAGAAATGCAGATGGCAGACGCTGCGACATCACGTGACCTTGTGACATCACGAGACGTGTCACGTGAATCAGTCATCCTACACGTAACACCCCGAAATCAGCCGCAAAACCACATCTATCACTGCTGTCATCGTAAAACGAAAAGAATAAATCGAGCAAGTTTGGACTCGTTGATTTTTTTTTTTTTTAATGCGAAAGCATTAACCGTCTTATGAAGTGAGCTGACGTCATCAGTTTGAAGCGCGAAAACGGCACCTAGTTTCCGCGATCGCCTTCGGTTCCATTGGGGAATTGTAGTAGACCGTTTCCGCAGCCCGCTAAACACCCGGATAGCGCTCCGTAATCCGCCACAAGACCTTGAACTATGCAGATAAGGCTGGCGGCGCGCATGCGCAGCTGCGGCGTTTTCTTCAGGGATACCGTAGCGGAGGAGAAAAACGGTCTGCTATAATTCCCTATTGGCTGGCGCGCGTGGACGGGGCCTCCCGTTTGCCGCTGCGCTCGTCAGTTTCCACGACCGCTCACCCCATGGCGTTGCGTGTCCATCAGCGCGCCGTTAACACGGAGCGTCCAACGTCACCAGGGGAGCTCGCGCGCTGACCGGCGACGAAAAGTACGCAGCAGACGAAAAAGGGAGCAAACGAGCGGCTTGCATGCTTTCGCATTCACAACTCATAAGA
Organism: Ixodes persulcatus; assembly: GCA_013358835.2. Classification (NCBI taxonomy): domain Eukaryota; kingdom Metazoa; phylum Arthropoda; class Arachnida; order Ixodida; family Ixodidae; genus Ixodes; species Ixodes persulcatus. Next base: position 517,759 of record JABSTQ010011515.1, read on the forward strand.
AGTGCTTAGGTGTACCTCGAGCTTTTTTTTTTTTTTCCTTTGCTTCTTGAATTACCGGTAGCCCTCACTTGTCTAATGGCCCATGCGCACATTCGCGTTTGAGTACGTTGCGGCGACTGTGCGGTCAAGGGCCTTTAAAACTCGTCAAACACAAAGTTGGGGCTGAAGTCGACGGAGCGCACCGATTGGACAATCAGGACGATGACTTCGCGTTTTTGTCGCTGACGTCACATCGGCGCGTTCCTTTACCTTTCGGCTCCAACTCTGCGTTCGACGAGTTTAGGGCCCCAGGAGATAGTCGCTCGCGGTATGACCCGCGCCATCCCGCAACGCTCGGTAGCGCGACGCGAGGGAGCAGAGAGAAGGGTAGCGCGACGCGAGGGGTAGAGAAGCCAAGAAAGGAGAGGAGGGCCAGGTGTTCGCTAGCGCCACCCGGAGCCAGTGACAAATGCGCCCTGTGCGCGTACACTAGTGGCTCACACTTTCCCCCCCTAATTTCCTTTTACAACGCCTACACACACACGCGCGCCACTCGAAGATGCGTTTATCAAATTCTCCGTTAGCGGAACCTGCTCTTTAGTTTCGGGGACCAATGGGGAATGAGCGAGCGAGTCTTTCGAAGACTGCGATGGTTCAAGCCCGACGGAATGCCGGGGAAGCCAGCAGGATTCTCCCCAAGATCGACCACTTGGACGCTGTCGCCGGCCGCTGCCACGCTGCCGCAAATTTTGCTCGCTAATGGTGAGCCGCCAACGACGATTGCGCGTTCGCATTAGAGAGTTTTCGTAGATCGTTTCCGCTGTCCCGCAACGCTCTCCGCAACCGCTACGATACCCGGAACTCTAAGTCAAGGCCATCGTCGCGCAGGCGCCGTAGCGTTGCGGAGGGCTTAGCGGAGGGGAAAACGGGTCTACGAAAACTTCCGGCAATTGGCTCTAACAGGGCTCGACTGCATGTCGACGCAACTGCGTGTACAAGTTTGGCGCAAGCGCTCTTCCCAACGCTACGCATCCGCTTGCCGCTACGAAACGCACCGCGCTCAAACGCAAATGTGCGTATGGGCCCGTAGTTTCAAGAAATAACGCGGCTAAATCCCCTCGATACTTTTTTTTTTACATGGAAGGACAACCGATACAAATGACAAAGCACATTCCGCAATCGGCGCTCCGAAGAATGGGGCCACTCGTAGGAAGCTCATGTCAAGGAACTTTGAAGGGATACTGAACCGAAATTTCGAGCTCGCTAAACAAGGGCTGAACGGACAGGCGGGACGCTGCAAAAACCAAAAACATTACACATGCAGCGGTATCTCTAACGAATCGCCGTATTTTCGGAAAAGAATTGCGCGATTGAACACGGCCGACAAGAGAAGTCACGTCACGATTCTTCTTCCCTCTCCTCCTTGCTACCGTCCCTTCGAGCTGGTGAACCGAAGCAAGGGGGAGAGAAGCGAGGCCGCTTCCCCTCATTCTCATATTTCCCAGGGGGACAATGACGTCATAGCCCTCGCTTGATCGCGCCCTTCTTTTCCAAAAGGACGGCCATCCGTTTGAGATATCGGTGCATGAGTGATGTTTTGGAGTTCGTATAGTGTCCCGTCCAACGTTTCTGCGGCCTTATTTGGCGAAATTCAAATTTCGCTTCACTTCAGTATCCCTTTAATTAAACACAGCCACCCCTCGAACACTTTCATCCAGTGTTCAAACAGAAGGGACGTCCATCTCTAACATGTTATCCAAATAGACGCAAAACACACTATATAAAAAAAAAATAAAGAAATGCAGTCTACAGAAGGTACAGAGCGCGACACTGTTAGCGCGAACAAGCGATCGCCGGTTTTTTCCAGTTTTTCTCTTTGAAGCCAAGGAATGTGATCCAAGTTATTATTGCTACGGAAAGAGCTCATTTAGTTCTATAATGTAAGCGATAAAATTTCGTGCTCGCTAATACTATTTAGAAGTAAAATGCGAAAATGCGCCGATGTCGTGTTCGCGCTAACAGTGTCGCGATGTGTACTTGTCGAATCACGGGGCAGCACATATCGGACTAACAAAACTATGCTCCGTTTCAAATTCGCTCCGACCAATCACGGACGGAAGAAAGCGCCGGATCAGGGCGCGTTCCCCGTGCGTGATCGGTCTTGGCCGGTGATATCAAACACACCAATCGGATGAGCGTCGTGACACTGCGCTTTTGACGGCGCCTCATTGACTCCGTCACGTCGTCGCAGTGTTGGCCGGACGAGGCGCGACGCTCATCAAATCGCGAAAGAAGCGCTTGCCGACCACGTTTTTTTTCGGAGCTAACCAATTCGAAGTGATTCGCTACCTGCAAAACGGCCGATCACAAGCCGAGCCGTAAGAAACTGTCCAAGACGTTCTGGGGCCTGGGAGATTTGATCTTGGTTTACTCGTGCACGCAAATTCAAAGATAACTGGCGAAAAACAAAACAAAAAAACATCCTGCCAAGCCGAGGAGTCACGCGAGACCATGACGTCGCGTGACCTCAATTTGTCCGCTACATTTAGCTGCGAAATTCACGAACGGACGGACGAATTTCCCGGAATAGTAAAACAACAACCCAAAATTTTGTTTTTTTTTTTTTGGAAAAAGAACTGGACGAACGACGGGTCTGGCGATTTGTACCGCTCCAGTTTATTATGGGGGCGATTCGGAGGCCAGGACGCATCTGATTTAGGCGTAACGCGCCTCACCGTATAGAGCGGGTTCGATTACAGGAAGCCTGTATCTTCTTTGAAACGTCCACAAATAGAGCGCAATTACTTTTTTTTTTTTTTACGAATTGAAAGGGTTATTCCAGGGACGCAGAGAAAACGGAAGGAAAACGGGTAAACGTCGGACATCGTAAAAACCGATAAAAAAAAAACAGGAAAGAACGCACACACACACAAAAAAAAAAAACGCGAACGAGTTTACATCCGTCTGTTTTCTTTCTTCAAACTACAGCAGCCACTGACCTTTTTTTTTCTACCTTTTTCTTAGTCTTTTTTTTTAAGTTTTACTGCGCGTGGTGAGGGACCTCTTAAGACTAGGGGATCTTGGAAGGCGTCTTCACCGAACGGTGTGTTTAGCGTCCAATTGCACTCCTGCATCGAAAGTGGTTCCGAAGGGGCGAGACACAACGACGTCCACAAAAGCCGGCGTGTCACGCTGGTGGTTGTACAAGTTCCGACAAAAAAAAAAAAAAGCACGAGTAAACGCGAGTGTGGCTCGCTGTCGTCGCGACGACGTCCCTCCCAACCAGGGACTCAAACGGTAACCGTGACCGAAACCCATTTAGAAACAAAATTTTTTCAGTAACCGTAACCGGAACGAAACCGTTATTTAAAATTTATAAAAACTGTAACCGTAACCGTAAGTTATTTACCGGTAACCGGTTTTAACCGATATTAAATGAAAAATAAAAGTATTACTTTTTCTCAAGTATGACCTGGAGGAAGGGTCTGGAAATGTCGTGGCAATTTGACAGAGTTACTTTCAGCGAGTGGTGCATCTGGTAATACATTTCCGTGGTCGTGCTTATAATAGAAAAAAGTCTATTTCTAAATCTGCCACACTCCTACATCGCTACATGTATTCAGTACGTGTCGCCTTTAGGGTTTTAACTAATTATTACTAATAAGTTGGAATTGTCAGATGTCCATTCAATTCGGTTCTATCAAACCCACTTATGTTTCTGACATGCAGTAGCCAGTATGAAGAAACGAGGTACATTGACCATGATGCAGAGCTGGCGGAAAAGAAAACCTGGTGCTGTCATGTCTCGTTATTATGGACCCCGTTAATATGAATACCCCGCTATATGGACACCACATTCGGGGACAAATTGGGGAAATACGTGCATTTTTGTTACGTTATTATGGACAACTCACCTTATGGACGATCTTTTACGGGAACGGAGGTGACCATATTAGGGAGTTTTAGAATAACGTACGCAATCTTAGCGCACGCTAGCGCTAAATTTAGCGCTTGTATTAGCGCACGCGACGCGAGAGAGTTTTAGAATAGCGTTTCTCCGTCGCGACGCAAGAGCCCAAGCATCTCGCGCTTGCGACGCCACCAAGATACAGTCACAATTTTTATTTCACACACGAAATGCTGTAACTTTAGAAAAAACAAGTTTTTTGGTCCAGAGTATTATTTTAGATTTGTTTAAACATGAGAATGCGACGCGAGCGGTTGACCGGTCGTGTCCGCTTGCGTCGCCTCGGCAAGAGAGGTCTCGTGTACTGACCTTCGCACATCGTACCTTCGCCGAAAAATGTTCGCGCGTCACAAGCATCAAGTTGCCGGTGATCGTTGCCAAACCGAGTACAATGTCGTCCCGTATTGAAAATCTCAGTCGCGAGGATGCCGCCGACGTCGCACTCACGACGCCGCCAAAGCAGCCGCCGACATAATCCTGGAAGTCGCCATTTTTTTTTAACTCTGCTCGTCTTGGCTTAAGCCAACTTCTCATCACGAATCCTCCTTGGAGAAGCGCAAAGACTCTTTGCGTACGCACGCTATTTCCGAGAAATAGCGCACGCTAAAATAGCGCACGCAAAGCGCAAAACCTGGTTTGCGTTCGGAGCATGCGCAGTGGCGACGACGCTATTCTTTGCGTACGCAAAGCTTTAGCGTGCGCTATTCTAAAACTCCTTATTAACGAGACATAACTGTATTCATTTGGTCTGAAACGCGTCGCGAGTGACGATTTTTAGGCAACACAAAAAGGAAAAAAATGCCACAAGTTTGACATTGGCGTTTTGTATGATATACAAAACGGGCTGAGAGCGGCGGAAGGAACGAGAGAACGCCCGAAAAGTTTCCAAGTTTTTGTTATTTTCTTTCCTTCTCGTGTCGAGACTTCTTTTCGAACCGAGTGGCAGCCGCCGGCACTGCCACGCATCTCAGCATGACAAGAGAAAAAGCCATGGAGAAGGATGCCTCGTCGTCGAACGCGCCAACGCACTTGGCCGCCGATGACAGAACCGCCCTCGTCCAACAGAAAGGGGTGCCATTTCAGCCTCCTTCGCCTCAACCTTGGGAGCTGCCCTGCTTTTAATCGTCGATGCCCTGGTCGGTCTCGCCCCACACGGCCAGCAAAAACAGCAGTCCCTGTCGCAGAACTCTGAACGCGAGCTATTCGAACGCGACCTATTCGAAAGCAGGGGGAGGAATCCAGCATCGCCGGATTCCTCCCCCTGCTTCCGCCGGAGGTATGGCTTCCACGGGAATCAGGAATCAAAGGTGCAAGCAAACTGGACAAGAATGACGAAAATTTTCGTCATTCTTGTCCAGCTCGCTTGCACCTTTGCATTTAATTGCATTAGAATTATAACCTTAAATTGCAAGCTTCACCCTTCTTGGTGTTAGACTGGTGGCAGCTGATAAAACCCGTTTGCTCTACTGACGTCTAACCCCTGGTTAGCTCAGTTGGTAGAGCGCTCCACCGGTAATGGAGAGGTCCCGGGTTCGATACCCGGACCAGGCGGATTTTTTCGGTCGCTCACCAGTCACCTGGCTGTGTTTGGAGATTTGTGTTTGTCCTTTGTCCCTCTTGTTCCCCTTCACCAGGGAGTTTTTCGTCACACTTCACAGTTCCTCTCTTCTATGCATGATGCTGCAAATATTAGTGAAAGAAACGTGATATGACGAACTTTTTGTTACCGCACGTGTTAATGAACTGGGAGTGGGGGCATTACGAGATGGGTTTATTACAGAGCGTAGTTATGCAGAAACTTCTTTTAGACGGTCTGATGCAGCGTCATGTACAGAGCATTTGTTTAGCATACGGAGCTTATCGAAACGAATCTTGAATAGGACGTCTTGTGGCGTTTCTAAGTTCCTTGAATTTTCTGTTGTTGGAAATCTGGGACTATTTTAAGCCGTTTATTATAAAACGGCCGACTAGCATTTCAATCAAATAAATTATTGGAGAAACCGAAATAAACCAGTTTTTATGAACGTGTAACCGGTAACCGAAACCGTAAAAATTAAAACCGTAAAAAAACCGAAACGAAACCGTTATCAACAGGAAGCGGTAACCCTAACCGTAACCCAAACGTTATAATTTAACGGTTTGAGTCCCTGTTTTCAAGTGCTGTCCGGCGAAGCGTCCGCGGACAGTGAAACGCACGAGAACGACCCGCGGCGGAACGGCCGGGCGTCCGCCACAGCAACCACCACCGTCGCTGCGACACAACCGCCAGGAAGGCGACCGGCGACGGCGTGAAACTGCTACGACGTCATCGGACGGAAATCGAGGGACCACTTCTTGGGGACGCGGCAAAGGCAGCAGTCGGAGAGACGCGTTCCACCGTTTGCCGCTCTTATTTTTTTTGTCAGACTGGCTAATTCGCCAGTCTGACAAATTAGTGTCCCCGTTGCGAGTTTTCTTTTTGCTTGCTTCTTTTTTTTTCTTCTTTTTTTAACTTTTGGCTATTTTTTATATATATATAAATGTTTTATTATTATGTCGTCACCCGTCCCGGATATGCCTACCAGGTGGCTGGGGACGAGAGTATACAAAAAAATGTCTATACGATTTGATCATTGTGTACTTTCTTACGCTCCCCCCTCCCCTCCATTTTTTTTTTCTTCTTACTGCAACGCCTTCTGCTTCACTTAGGTATCATATTAAATATACTTGCACCACTTGCTAAATTACAGAGTGAAATAATTACTACCAAACGACACAAAAACCATCTCCCCAAACGCGAAGCAACATGTCAGGAAGTTGGAAAAATCAACCAGTGATAATGGCGACCACACTTTACGCAGACAAGAGCATCTGGTTGGCTGTTATGGACGAACCACTTTACACAGGCAAAGGCTGCGTTCCGAATCGTAGTTACTCTCGCGGGTCACATGTCGTCATAACGCAGATAGAGGGAAGATGGACGCGAGTAGGTTTTCTAACGCCGAGGCACAAAACCTTTTTACGGATAGAGATCGAGCCAATTTCGGAACACGGACATAGTATCTGGTTGCAGCGCTGTTAGGGACGAACGCATGCAAGTCCGTTGAACGTTCATCCACATCCAAGCTCGTAGTGCAAATCAAACGCCTCACGGATGGATGCACGGGTGCGGCTGATCCCTTTGAGTAGGGCGGTGACTTACGCCACCTAGCCAGACCGCGACTGTTTTGCGCCCTCGCGCCGCGAATAACAGTAGCCACTCTTTACGCAGGCGAACGGGTTGTCGTTTTAGGGACGAACGTACGCACGTTCGTACAACGTTCGTCCATATCGAAAATCGCAGCGTGCAAATGAACTCAAAACGGAAGGACAGACGGATACGGTTGACACCTTTCAATAGGGCGGTAGATCGCGCCACCTAGCCAGTGTTGTAAGCCATCGAGTTATTAAATGAATATGTACACGCAGCGTCGCGGTCCGCAGCTGCCGCTCCACGGGTTGACGACGAGCTGGGGCGCGTAATGAGCGCTCGTCGGCCAGCGAACTCCAAGCGCGACCTCAATCTGCGCTTCAGAAAACATTCGGTCTTATCGTGTTCCATGCTCCCCGACAGTCCTAAGAAACGCAGGGCGTATCGAGTCCCGGGCGTCTGGTGATCACTACGTAGCCATTAGGATTAAGACGTTACCCAATAAAAACGCGGAAAAAGAAAAGAAAAAAAAAAGCATGTTTTGCGCATTGTTTATACGCCGCGAAAAGTAGGTCCTAAAATATTTGGTTGACGGAGGAAGGGGGCGATGCTTTTGGCGTTGCAAGCGCGTCCGTCTTGGCGAGATTACATATATCTAACCTAAAAAGCACTTGCATGTATCTTAATTCTCTACGTAAACGGGGAAAGTATTCATAATTCGCTAAAAAAAGGTGTTTTTTTTTTATGTGAAAACGAGTAGTATAGGGGCAAATTTAGAAAAATACGCTTCAAGTATGGGATCGGCCCGAGTCATTTTTGGAGCAGCAAAAGTAATGTTTGGAGCATAAGCGCACATTTCATTTACATTCGTCCCAGGGAAAATATTATCTTAAGATTTACGTGTCAGCCTGTCCAACTAAAGGGCAATGCCTAGTTTGCCTGTCACTCACGTGCAACCCTTTGTTAGCATCAACTGCACAGAGGGAGCGATTCCCTCAAACACAGACGTAGCGTTCAGTTGCGTGGAGAAGCACCAGACACGGTAACGAGAAGAAGACTGATGAAGGACAGCACTAAGTGGAGTGAGATAGTTATTTTAGGTAATGAATCCCACTGAAAGAATATTAAAACACAATAATTTTGAGCACCTAAATTAATGATCCTTCCCAAGTTCTAGATGTTGTAATAAACTGCAATTTATAATTCACATAAAAAAGGAAGCTTTAGTCATTTTATTATGAACGTGAATTACATCTTTATGTAGACCTTCGTAACAACAATGGGCATGTGAACGACATTCTTAAAAACAATCCCGCCGAACTCGTTGTGTTCTTTCCAAGCTTACATCCACCGCTCCTGTCAAAATTTCTCATTCTTAACGCCTACATAAAAGTGATAACTAAACGAAGGAGTTGGCATAAAAATAAACATACATAAGAGTTCTTGCAATACCGAAGTATCACTGCCAAATCTCGAATTGGAAAGAGGTGTCGCCAGGATACATCGCGGTCTATCTTACAAGCCGAAGTTGTATTCAGAAATCGTGTCGCGTCTCGCTCTGAATGGAGAAGTGGTTTCCCGTTAGCACGCGGGTGCACTGCGGCGAAGCAAGACACGCAAAATCGCGGTGCCTACTCCACGGTCGTCGCTTCTCTGCAGTACACCAGTGTACCGTGACAAGCGCACTCAACGAAACTAGCCTCTCCCCCAGAACAGACCACGAACACGAGAAATTAGTGCGAAACTTCCCGGGTACTGTCGGTCCTTGATACAAAATGCAATCGAATGGTGCGTTTTTGAGGCGATACTCGAGAGAGTTCTCAAAACTCGCGTAAGTATATCGTAACGATCCGGCTGGGTAGCGAAACCTCAGCCATATTATATGTTCAGTATTTTTATTCCAGTGAAATTAAAAGTTTTAACGCAATGTTGGCGCAAATCTTCCAGATTTTTGGTCAAACGTAGGAGTATGTAGAGCAGGCTTAAGCACTTTGGCACAGCAATCACATCACTGCGCTTCTAGTGTGCGCAGTTAGTCCCACGACAAACACCAAGTGCGGGTGTACAGGGTGAAGCCGCAAGGACCAGCACATATGGCATGCCTCGCAAATCTCGAATTCCAAACCTGTACATTTACCTGAAACTGGGCACGCGAATGTCGGTTCGCGAAAGAGTTTTATGACTATTGTTTTAGTTTGTTTTTATAGAACTCGGCTCAGAAGCGGTGAAATATTGAAAAGAAAGCAAAAACGGCGGCCGCGGGCATCTATACTATCTCCTGTCCCAGCCTGTTCGTCGTCTGCTCACAGGTTTGCGAGCTCGCTCACGGGTGGCTCGCTGAACGCATAAACGCTGAAAACGCCTAGTAGAAGAGGACGACGAGCGAGCAGGATAACCGCGATAAGCAATAATTTCAACGAAATATACACGAATATATACGTTCGCGTGCCAAGCTTCATGTATGCATACGATTAGAATTCGAAATTTTTCCAAGGCGCGCCAGGTGCGCTGGATCTTGCGGCCCCATCCTGTCGGTAAACACAATGGCGCCTGGCTAGCTTCCGTGGAAGCGGACGCTTAACGTTGTCGGCAACATTGTCGGCAAAATTAACCAGCCGCGCGCATCGAGATGGGCGGATATCACTCGGACCGAAACGAATGACAAGGGACCACGAACGGAGAGAACAAAATAAAAGGAATACTGAAGATGACCAATGTCGCTATAGTGACCGACAAGATAAAAACGACAGGGGGTTTTTCTTCTTTTTTTTTTTTTCGTTGTCTTTTCGTTCTTTAGCACGCAGTTTGTCGCCTTCCGTCGTGCTTCGGCTGGGCATGCACACCATCGAAGCCCACGAGACGCCTAAGTGGAACGCAAAACGCTCGCGCTTGCAAGAGTTCTATAGGCGCTGGGCAGGGTTCCCAGAGAGCGCCGTCGTCGGTTGATCACCAGCGCCACCGTGGCCAAATGAGGCACATTGGCACGGCTAAAATCGGCAGAGCCGCCGGCGTACCCTCGCGAGAATACGTTATTACCAACTCTGAGCGTTGTGTTGCCGCGCGCTACACTGCCGACTGTTTTAAAAATGTTTCGAACGTTAAATATATTCATGTGCATGCGTCTGTGGTTGTGTGGTTCTAGCATTGAGAAGATTTAGCAGGTGCGATAGGTTGAGACGACCCAAAACGGGAACGAGCAGGACAAAATGGAACGTCCTCATATTACGTCCAAATATAAGTGAAAGCATGTAGACAAGGACAGTTTTCTTCTTTTTACGTTGTTTGCGCACGCCTCAAAATGAGAAAAGCGGAGACTTCGCTGAGCTTTCCTCCTCTACAAAAGCGCAGCTAAAAGCGCCCCCCCCCCCCTTTCATTTCACCCTCACCCACCTTTTTGTAGCGTGAGCTACACTGGCCGAGGTTGAGCATTTTCGCGTGGCTCCTGGAGAGCCGTGCTGCGCATGCGCGAGGCGCAGTGTCGTCGCACGGCGCACAGCTGGCGCAAAAAAGTCAAATTTGGAGGTTTTACGAGTCAGACCAACGACGGGCATCGGGCACGCCCCAGCGGAGGACTGAGGATTAATTTGGACCACCTGGGGATCTTTTGACTTGCAACCGAAAGCTCGGCTACACGGCGCCTCCTCCGCAATAAGCCTCCGTCAGATTGCAGGCACCTCGGCCGGGTTCGAACCCGCCACATGGGGATCTGTAGGCCAGCGCTCGCGTCTCGGAGCCACCGAGGCGGTTGCACAGCTGGCACGCCAGAGCCGCCGCCGCTGCGCGCGCCTCGGCGGTCTGCGCATTCCAGAGGAGTGACGTCATAGCCGCGGCAGACGCACTGGCGCCACCGCGCGCCCAGCTGTGCGCCTCCGTTGCGCAGTAGCCAAGTCTGACGCTGCACCGGAGCCGCTTCATAGTGCCTCTCATTTTGCGCGCATGCGCAGAGGTATCAGTGGGGGTATACATATAGCGGGGCGTTTACCAGAGTGGTATAGCCATGGAGAAGGAGAGCGAAATTGCTGCTCAGCGGCGCAGAAGAGCGGAGAAGCTTAACTCATCGGATCCCGAAGTAGTCACATAATGCGTATACCGTGTGTGTGTCATTGAAGCAGCAGTAAGCGTGATAATCAAGCTAATTCTAGACAACCAGGAAAGCTAAGAATACCCAGCTGAACCTAAGCTCACTCTACGTATATCCTGGCATAGCCGAGCTAAGCCACTGCAATTTTGTTTTTTTCCGATTTAAGTTTTTTGCATGAGCAGCTGGCCTCATAGCTTGTTTCCAGTCCTTTAGTCGTCGTGTTGAAGGCGAATATAGTGCCCGAGGAATGTATGTTTCGTGCAAGCTGGCTGCGGTTTGGACGGTGTCGTACGCAGTTGCTCGTCGTAACCTGATGCTCGTTCTCGTCGATTGAATATGGTCTTCTCTTTACACAGAACAGAAATAAACGCCGAATCGATAACCATTTTTCGTGGCATAAGTGCATTTTCTTTTTTTTTTTCGAGGACGGGGACGAAGTTACAACCGCATAGACACGGGTCGAAGTAGAACAACCATCTAGGGCAGCAACGCGATCACGCTAAAGCCGCAAACGGCAGTCCGCTCTGCAACCGGCGAAGCGGAGAAAAGGCTCACTTCGGTTTTCGGTAACTACGATCAAACGTCCACAAAATGTCGTTCGATCAAGATGTGTCTGCGCAGCAGAAAGCAGCGAGAATGTCAAAGGACTGACTGTAGAGTCATCGCATTGAATCCTAACCCAACGCCGGGCTTCGAGCGCATCGATTCCAAATATCGAGTCAAATAGCGCATTTACAAACCCACCTCTAGTCAGGCAATGTGAGCGGAATGCTTACTTTACAGGTTTTAGGACATTTTTTCATCTCGACGGCGTTGTATTTTCCACGGCCTCGACTGGAACCTGCGGAGCTTCACGCCTGCTACGCTTCCGGGGCTGGCTGGCTGGCTAATACGGCTACGACGTTTGGTCTTACGTGACATCCGATAGCAATGGTAAGAATAATATACAAAAAACAAAAACGCACTAATCAACACATTCAAACTGACGCGTGAACAGCCTTACGAGCAACCAGGCTGGTAAAAGGGCCTTCCCATTGTTGCAAATATTTTGAGCTGATGTCGCAACGTGTCATGCCAAACTTGATTGCCCTGAGGGTACACTCCTACAAGTGAGTGTATAGTTTATCGAAAACTATAAATAACTGACAACTCAAGAATAGCGGGGTTACTTCGCGATTCATTCTTTGGCGTTCTTAGATCCGCTGATGCCGCAATCAAATGAAATTATTCCTGACCCCGAAGCAACAACATATGCTCTAGAGTCGCCACTGCCTTTCGTTTCCTAAACTGTCATTGAATATGGAAAGGCGACATGCGGCGCTAGGTGGCGCAAGCTACCGCCCATTATGGTGGGTACGGCCATGACTCGGCATCCGTATTATCTGCACGAATAGGAAAATCGCGCACCGCTAGGAACAGACGGAGCCACAAAATAGTGAGCTTTATAGATCGCTCCGCGACAACCCCGATGACGATACCCGATACTCCGTCAACAGCTTCGCGCACGCGTCATTTCGTCATCGGATATCGTTATCGGAGGTGTCGAAACGATCCACCACTAATCCCCCTCAAAAACTTTTCTTTATGCGTGTGTGTGTGTGTGTGTGTGCCGCTCTTTTTCTTTTTTTTTTTTTTTTTTTTGCGTTATATTAGGTTTGTTTGCGCTTACCAATTCGAAATTTCAAGAAATCACACGTAGTGAAGACTTCTCGGGGTTTTTGTTTACCCACATACGCGAAAGACACAAAACCGCCATAAAACATTAAAAAAAAAAAGCTCAGCCGGAAGATGAGAGATTCGTTCAAAAACAAGAAGAAATAAAAAAAACCGAACCAGTGTCGCGAAAATTAGGAGCACCAGATTTTCCCACCCCACCATCCATCGAGGAACCAAAACAACCCTCCCCGCCATTCGAAAAGGGCAGAAACAAAAATAATAAACCTTATAAATAAAAGAATTAAGAAAAAATAAAAAAAACACGAAAACGAGGGCTCAGAATTATTAGCGCGTACTCGGGCCTGCCTACACGTCCGTTTCCGCATTTCCAAGCCCAGCGCAGCGCAGCCGCGCTTCGGGAAGCAAAGCGGGGGACTCCGCTGCTCGCTGCACGAACGCTTGGCTCGCGGCCAAGCCCGTACTCTGACAGAACCCATGCGCCCCTTTCACGACGACGACGACGACCACGGAGGCAGGCAGCGACTCTCTACTACCCCGGAAAAATAAACCACCCCCTCCTTCTCCAATGCGTTCAGTTGTGGTGCAATCCCGTACCAAAAGGCGTCCGACTCGCCCTTTCAAACCGCTCCCCCCCCCCCCCCCCCCCCCACAAAAAAAAAAAAAAAGAGACACACACACAAAAAGCGGCAGAACTTAAAAGAGCGGCCGTTGATCTGGAAAGGCGGTGCAATTCGGCCAAAACAATCGTTAAAAAAATAATAATAGTATTAGGGAGAGCTCTTTGGTTGCAAACGAAGCGCCGTCCGACCGACCACGCAAACCAAGCTACAGCAACCCTCCTTTCGACGAATAGTGCGGCTTATTTGTTTACGTCCGGTTGGTTACGAAACGAACTCGCGATAACAGTACTCGATAATGGGGGCGGTAAACAGGAGGAAGTTTATTACCTTGGAGAGCGTACATAAAGCTCGGATGTCGAAAAACAAACAAATAAGCGCGTTCACAACGTCCGGTGTGCTTTTTATCGTTTTTTTTTTGTTTTTTTTTAATGAACTAGGATAGGGGCAAAAACAGTGGAAGAAACGAAACGCTAGTTAGAACTGGCACTCAAGAGTACCTACGTATAATTATAGTAGTTACCTAACAATAGCACGTACCTACAAACGACGGCTTCATTCTAAAAGATGAATTATCAAGATATCACCTACATCAAGGTCCGACAACAACCATTCATTCCCCTAACATCTTGTTTCCTTATTTAACGCAGTGAAGCCACGCAGTCGTCGTAAATGCGGTTAATACCAAAACAAGGCTATCTCTACAGCCCCCCCCCCCCCCCCCCCCTTCCCCGCTCTCCACGCATTTCCTGAGACAAACGTTCCTTTATCGCCCCCACCGTGTCTCACTTGCTCGTCCTGGCCAATCGACAAAAACACTGACACACTGCTCTCTGAAAAAAACGCAATCTACTTTGCGATAACAAAAACAAAAAAAAAAAGAAAAACAAACGCCGTGAGGGCGTTGATAAGCCCGGCAAAAACAACGGAAGCGGAAAAGCTACTGGCGACACCGGGAAATCCGCCGGTCGCTACGCAAAACATTCGTTGTCGCCACCGCGTTTAACTATTTCTCCTATTACAATTGTTCGCAAGTTTTAGAGAAGTTGGTAAGCCTCAGTAGTAGTCTGGTGGATATTCGCTGTAGGCGAGACGACATTTACCCAGCAACACAGTGTACCACTGCTGACCTGGGGTCTTTATTTGACGGCCATCACGTAGTAGTAATACACGACCGCGCGACGGCACGACGATGTTCACCCAGATCGAAAAGGGAAAGGGTGTAAAGGAACCGTGTTCCGTAATTGTTTTGATAGCGGGAGTTTTGACAGACCCAATGGGAGTGTTCCTCCTGCTGTCCCCGCTGTAGACGAGAAACTTGGTAGAGCACCACTGCTAGCCTTTTGGTCTTTAGCCTGCACCACGCAGTGGTGATACACGATCGCACGCCGACACGATTCTCATACAGGTCGAAACCAGGGAGGGGTGGGGATTATTTTACACGTTTTCCGACCTCGAATCGCACAAAGGCAACCGCCAATGTTAATCAATCCGTGTGTACTAACTCGGCAATAAAAATAATAAAAAGAAATGTTTTGATACAACAAACCGTTTATATATACATATACTGTATATATTTATATATAAGCAAAAGACTGTTGCGTAGGGGTCAGTCCTGATGAAAGCCTTATTCAGGTCGAACCGTCGACAAATAAGCGATAGAAGTCCACTGAAAGTTTCGAAGTACCTATACTCGGTTTATATATATATATATATATATATATATATATATATATATATATATATATATAAAATAAAGTAGGAGCTTTTCCGATAAATTTAGAGGAAGCCAAAAACGTGCCGTTAATTATTTCGCAACACACCGCAAAAAAACACTATATAAGAATCAAAAATAGACGAAATAGCAGGATTTTAAAAGATACAAGCAAGAAGAAAAGAAAAGGAGCTTCCTCCGACAGAAAACGTGACACAGAGAGCGAAACAAATTGACCTACCAGTAGATACAATGTGTAAGGATATTCCTGAAATCACACCGAACTCGAAAAAGCCAACACGGAAAATACTAAAAGAAAAAAAAAATAGTTTGCGAAAGACACGCGACAAACTGATCAAAACGTAGCGGTAAGGTAAGAAGATATCCACGAAATCCTACAGAACTCATGGCGCTGAGAGCAAAATACGAGGAAAAAGATCGAGCTCGCGAACGATATTCTAAACATAAAACGATTCTTGGAACGATGTTGGAAAACTCCGATGTCCCGCACAAAATGCAAATTACCAAGTTTCATAAAAAGAAAAAAAAAAGGGGGGATTTATTTTGTGTGGAGCCGGTTGGCAATACCTCCGATAAGCGCCCAAGATATAATAAATAAAAAAAAGATTGAGGGTCAAAAATGCAAACGTCCCGACTCTTGGATAATCACCAAGTCGAAAAGAGCAGAGAGTCCGAAAATATCGAGTCCAGATCATTATAGTGCGCTTCATTGAGTACGCTCAAAAGTACCGATAAATCCTGCAGGCTCCCAACGTTTTCGAGTCCCAACAAACATATCACGAGCCAAAGAAAGTTGTCCAACCGGGTAAGGTCCCAAAGGGAGATATATCCATCGAGCCGTTCAGGAATATGTCGCTCCTATGTCAACATGATCCCCCCCAAAAAAGTAGGTTGGATGTTTTTACCATGGTCGAAGACGATGATGTCTGCTTCCGGGGAAAAGTTCCTCCAAGTCCAAGCCTTTGAATCCACACAAGAAGGGTACAAGCGGTCCCAAGTTCCGAAATTCCAGAGTTCCTCCGACCAAAACGTCCGATTCAAGTCAAGTGGCGCGCAAGCCTTAATCGCTACGAGCGGTTTGGACAGGTTTGCGAAGGTTGCAAGGCTAAAGTATCCTTAGCTGAAGTGTCCCAGACACAGAGCCCGAACCCCGAGCACACCCGAACAAGCGAGCCGACACCGGCCACAACCTCGAGCGCACTGACGCTCAGACGAGCGCTACGCCTCCATTTGTACCTCGCAAGCTTCCGGTCTGCAGACGAACAAGACCAAACACGCCGACGCGAGTGAAAACAAAAGCACAAAAACACACACCTAAAAACACAGACTGACTTCCAGCGGTGGTTGTCGCTTGGTTCCGACCAACCGTTACCGGACTCTAACCCCAAATACGAGAAGGTGGCGGAGTTTGAATTCCGAGATGCAGCGGGAGGCAGCAGGTTCAAATCGGGCTTCTTGCAGTGCGTCAACACATGTGGCATTTGGCTTTCGAGGTATGCGTACCACTGAAATCGATGCAGAAGGGATTTGTTGTCGTTTTTGCACAACTAAATTGGATATAAAACGAAAATTGCAAAAAGTTCGCGGAGCGAAAGGGGAAGTCGGAAGAGTTCCGAGATGGGAAGTGGCTTTCTCCATTGCGGTAGGGTGAAAAATAAAAATAAAGGCGGCCCAAACATTTAAGTTGATGCAATCGTGACGAACACTTGTCGATAAGAAAAAGAGTGAACCCGGCCGGAAGCCTGTGCAAAAGTTGGCGAACCGGTCGCACGAAGCCGAGAACGTCGAAGAAACCCCCAAGTTTTCGTCAACGTCACCGATCAACACAAAGGAAGCGCCGTCGCGATGTCGCTCTGAGGCACCAGAAATAGATTTCCGCCGGCTTTTTGTCACCGACCCCGGGCTCCGAGCACACGCCGACGTTCCCGCGACTTGCAGTAAATTCGGAGAAACGATCTGGATCCGAGAAGACCCTAAATTTCGGTTTTGGAGTCGGCGACACACAACACAACAAATGGAGACGGAGCCCCGGCGATCGAAGACGCCCAGCGAAGCGGAGGCCTAGCGCACGACTTCCATCTCGATCTCGAAAGGACGTTGAATCTTCCCCGAACATTGTGCAAAGCGACACGACGCCCCAGCGAAATCATCGACTCGGATTTAAGCCGGCGAGCGAACGTACCTGTCAGCCATGATAGCAACCTTTACTCGGTCGGTTAGGCCTACCGACGATGCCGGCTCTCCGCAAAAAGCCGGCTGCTCGCCGGTCCGTTCTAAGGCGCCCCGCCGAACAACATCGAACTTACCTTCGTGTGAAATGCACTGCTGCCATTCAGTTCCGGTGTCCGAAGTTTATGCGTCAGATAACTGAGCATTTCAAGCCGGCGTGTTCGATTTAGAAGCGCCGAAAGGGGGGAACACAGAGCCGTGTCGCTTTTGCCGCGGCGACTATGACAGCAGACGACGCACGGGACGACCAGGTTGATTCGATATTTTTTTTTTTTTTTTGCACGGGCGCGCACCACACAGGTTTCACACTGGCTTGCAATTCCAAAGCGGGGAAGGCCGAGACGAACGCACACACACACAAAAAAAAAAGATCCAAGATCCGGCGCTGGTTGACTGGTTGGGCCCGTTCAGACAAAGGAACCTCGACCGCTTACGATAGCGCGCCTACGAGAACTCCATGCTCGTCTCATCTCCAGCCCGGTACTCCACTGCTTCTGCGCCCTTCGTTCCAATATCAGCTGAAGCCGAGAGGAGCGACCCCATATCGGACAGCGGGGAAAGTCGGGTGTCCAACGCCGGGAAAAGTGATACTGGCTTGGCATTGAGTACGCCTTATCTCTTCAATATAACTACCGCTACACTTTCATATCACATAAATACGTCGATGCGAGAAAAATTACCGCGAATAACAGCTTAGAAGTGTCTATTAAAAATTCGATATCCAGTCCAGAATGCAGACGGCCACCCCTCCAAGATAGTAAGTGGTTCGCTCCTCCGGCTTCTGATTGGCGGAGCGTCGCTGACGTCACGAACCGTTCTCCACGACCGCCGCGCGGCACGCGCGGCTCATCGCGGGAGTTTTGTCAGTCGGTGAGAAGACTTCGGGGGGCTGCGCGCGCTGGATGATCCCGCAGCCGACGGAGAACATCGACTGCTCTGTTCTCGATAGCTCTCAATTCGCTTTTTTTTTTTCTTGTTTGTCTTTTCGTTTTCGCAACGCATTAGTGGCTGCGTTGTTTCCCTCGTTCGTATCAATCTGTCGCACGCGTTGCTGGATGGCGATTCGGCGTTCTTGCTCAGGGCCCACACTATTTTCAGGGATGAACGGATATGTGCAGGCGTTTTTGTCTCGTTAATATGGATAACACATTTCGGTCTATTTTGTTGGCGAACGGAGCTGTCCATAGTAATGGGGCGTGACTGAACATGCGCACAAGTTTAAATTTTACGCGGTGCGGTTTAGCTACTAGTCCGGATGTAGAAGGATCTTTTTTTTTCGAAATCGTTAATTTTGACAAGACGCGACGGATTTTGTGAATGACAGATTACGCTAACGGAGATTTCTGTTGGATACAAGCTTCATTGTAAGCTAATCAAACAGCCATGTTTCAAAGCGTGCTCTGTAAAAAGAAAAAAAAAAATTTTTTTTATTTTTGTTTTGCTGGTATTTGTTTTTACGGGCTTCACACACGGTGCAAGCTATAGTCCGAACAATACGCCAAGCCCAATTCAATGGCGTTAGTTACCCTATCTTTCTCTCAAAGCGAAATGCTAGACCCGGTGCGTACGATTTAGATAATGGGAACTTTGAATCTCTCTTTCCGGGTGATCGATTATCCAGGAGTCTAAGGAATTAGTCGAACTGGGGAGTGTTTCATTATTAATTACGGCGTAAATTTCCTCCAAGTTATTTATTTAAAAAAAAAATCGGCGAATGTTTTAAATATTGTTTAATGTGAATGTATTTAGGTAATTTGTTAAGGACTGACACCCGTCACCGTAATTATCGTCTAAAAAAATCATACAAAAAACTAAGACTTCAAGTTTCAGTTTTAGCTGGAGAAAACATTTTCAGAAATTGATGCTTTTCAATTTTAATCAATTTCGTAATTTGGACACCGAAAGTTGTTTAGCGGTGTTTCTTTGGTTTTAATCGATTTTGCTTTTTTGACACCAATGAACGTTTATCCTTTTTCTTTTAGTCTGAAAGTTTATGACTTTTTTTTTTTATAAATCAGCACTTGTGTGCCCTTTCGTTAATGTTAAATGCATTTAATACTTATGTACTAGCCGTATTTTATCCACGGTTCAAATACACTAATACCCGTGCCACACGGGCAACTCGAATGCCATTTACAACGAATGACATTTGAACGATCGGCCAATCAGCGCGCGACACTCCGAGCCTGGGGCGTTCCACGCGCGACAGATCGCGAGCCGATTCGTTGATCACACGAATATCATTCGTTGTAAATGGCATTCGAGTTGCCCGTGTGGCACGGGTATTACACGCTTTACAGTTCTTATTTGTATTGCGTTATATAACTTAAAGCGAACAAAAATATCCCCGTCACCTTTAGGTCACCTACATGTTGTGTAGTGGATTTTCGTCGTTTTTGTTGTACGTTAGATCGCAGAAGTAGGATAAGGACTGAATTCACACATAAAACGTTTCTAGCGACCTTAAAAGTTAAAAAAAAAACAGGGCTTATAAATGATGTCTTATAAATCCCACCTGGGCTAGTGCCAGGAAACGCGGCTGAAAAAACAACATGCGATAATTCCCCTTTTGCGAGAAAGCAAACTGATACCGTAATGCCTAAAGAAAAAATATATTTCACGTTTTAAACGCGCTGGAAAAACGTCGGCTAGTTGAATTCGGAGTGACCTTGCCCTTTAGCGAAATCAATGGCGCTTGCGCGTCAACTGTTACAACGTCCGAAACAGACTCCACAATGAGCGTAAAAGTGAAAACAAAAACTAGATTTGATTCGAATGAAGAACATCTGTAGACTTACTTCATCTGACAGCGTCTTCAGCGTCGTCTATTGTGAAAAAGTCCCCACGTTTCCGCGGTGACCTCGGGGGTGGCGCCATCTAGGTTCCGAAACAGGAGATCTGAATTCGGAGATGTGGTCTCTCTATTACCTCTCCCTTCACTCCAAAATAAAGAAATAATATGGACTCTCAAATTGTCAATTTCGAAAGCGTG
This sequence comes from Ixodes persulcatus, assembly GCA_013358835.2. Lineage (NCBI taxonomy): Eukaryota > Metazoa > Arthropoda > Arachnida > Ixodida > Ixodidae > Ixodes > Ixodes persulcatus. The sequence goes on from JABSTQ010011515.1 coordinate 538,205, forward strand.
AAGGCTTTCCGCTTTCTGATCGCTTGGAGCTTTTGAATTTTGAAAATGGTTGCGAGTTCACCCTTCCGGTGATTATATTAATCTCCACTGAAATTAAGTTGGGTCAATTAGTAAACGGTAAGTGATATTGATGCCAAAACTAGACCGTGTGTTTCCAGAAATACCTGGCGCTGCCACCGTCTTCTTTGTGTATATGGAACACGACATGCACAAGCACTCGTAGGTGGGAACGCACAAAGCTATGTAACGTTGATGTGCCTTTGGTATTGAAAATAGGGAACGACTCTAGCAAAAACACAGTACGAGTAGGGGCGGATTCAAAAGGCATGTTTAGTTTTTGGCGACATTCGAAACGTCAGGTCGACAAAATAAATACAAGCAACTCTCCGCCCCCCTTTCCCCCGGCTTTAATTTCTAAAGGCAAAACAAAAAGAAAAATAAATATGAGCGTAAACATTTGATCCAATTTCTTGCTGCCGCAATTCCTAAAAAAAAATAAAAAAAAGCAATATGCCAATTTGCAAAAAGAAAAAAAAAAGGATAAAAAGTTAGAACCTGCAGTTTTTGTCTGGCCCTTGACGAAGCCTTTTTTTTTTTTCCTTTGCTTTTTAAAAATTGGCAGTTTCGTCTAAAAACAACAGTGTGGATGGCCTGTGTAGCTGCTGATCGTGGTGTATATATACTTCGTTTCACTTTATCTGCGAGCGAAGCCAAAGCTAGAAGCGCGAGACCAGCGCCTTTTGTGTTTCTCCCCAGCTCGCGCGCTCGAGCAAAGCCTGATCGCACGGAGCTTTCCTGCTCGCGCTTACAGCTTTGCCTTCGCTCGCACATAAGATGAAACAAAGTATAGACCTTTCCAAAAAAGAGCGTGTGGCCGGTGCCATTTTCAGTGTTCGTGCGTATGGCGCGTGCTTTGCTCGCTTTCCGAAGCGACGAACACGCACGTGCTGGGCTGTGAAGATCGCACGCTGGGCTGTGATTTTGTAAACATTGGAATGGTGTATAGCACACTAGAGCTCGGCCACAATTCCCCGCGCAGCGTGGTGCACTGAGTGATCCCCGCAAGGTGATCTGGGATTTTTTCGGAGAGGTCAACCGGTGATATGCATGCTCGACGTTGGGCGCAATTTACTGACGCAGATGAAAGCATGACAGGCTGGCAGAAAAGTAGTACTTGCAGTGAACGAGTAAACGACGGAGGGAACTTTCAATGCGAACTTCGAGGCAATCGTCTCGTACATGAAGATTTCACCTCCTCAGTCCCTTTCCCCCGCCCCCGACCCTTTTTCCAGTTATATTTTATTTAATTGGATATCAAGGGTCAAATATACGCGTACAACTTAGTGAATTCGACGCTTTAAAAGGCCGGCGTACAACCTCGGTTTTCTGCAGCGATGATAGTCCTCTTAGCGTTCCCTTCTTCTAAGCTGCGCGTGGTGAGGATATAGGAAAGGAGAAGGCGGCAAAAGTGGAAAGCGCGAAGAATCTGGACACGTGGCTAAAAATTCGGCGAGAAATCCCGCGGCTCTGATTGGCCGACACCAAGGTCAAGTGCGGCGTTGACCAATCACGCCCGCCAGATTTCACGCAGAATTTCTCGCCGAGTGTCCAGATTAGGGCCCCTGTTCTGTATCTAAAAAATAAAAAAAACTTATATTGGTTTTATTTTGCTTCCAAGATTACGAATATCAGAATTATATTTCAGATTCGTGCACCAAGTAGCCACAACAGCGCTTTAAATGGATGCTGAACCAAACATTTCAGTGTCTATAATAAGCGGCTCACTATCTTTCCATGAGTCAGCAGCCGCCGGTGTGCGTGAGCACACGCAACGAAATTGACGTCATCATATCCCTCTTTCGGGCTTATTAAGCGTGAAGGGGGGATATGATTATGTCTATTTCGTTCCGTGTGATCGTGCACACCACGGGCTGCTCACTCATCAAAAAAAGATAGTGCGCCGCTTATTATAAACACTGAAATGTTTGGTTCAGCATCCCTTTAAAACAAAAGCGCTGAAGCCCCGCCTTCCCGTCTCGTTTAGTGCGAGAAGGATATCATGATGTATCGCAGAGAGATCTCAACCTTTCTGAGCTTTCCGTGAGCCTTACCCGAGCAGTCGACAGCGCCACACGCGTTCCCCTCAAGCGGCACGCGCAAGGCTGCTCCAACCTCTGGTATGACGTCACACCCAGCCGTTTGTCGTTCGGGTTTTCTCGCGTCTATTCATAAGTTTGGGTGAAATGCTCGTGATATTCAAATTCATGGGAGAAAAATACGCTTGGACTATACCTCTAATTCGTTTCTCTCAAGAGACTCTTCAGCTCCCCTTTATAATGGCTAGTTCACACATTCGACGCAGCGCTAAATCAACGCCACGAACAGCTCGCTGATGCAACGCTGACATAAGGTAGCGCCGATGCATCACCGAGTCGCCTCTGTATCACTGATATAGCACGAAGGCAGCGCTGAATCAGCAACGTTTGCGCCATTTCTAGCACTGACTGATAGCGCTCAGCAAGCGCTGTGCTATGGGGTGAACGCAGCTATCATAAGAGAAAACAGAACAAGACTTCGATCACTCCAAGATTTGTGAATGCGCGAACAGGCCTTTACTCTCATATCAGTAAGCCTAACCGGGCCGGATCACTCCAGGGCTTTTCGATGCGCGAACAGGGCTTTTGTCTCATATCAGAACCCTAAACAGGCCCATCACTTCAGGGTTTTTCTATGCGTGAACAGTTCGTTTCTCTCATATCAGTAAACCTAACCAGGCTTCGATCACACTAGGGTCTGTGTATGCGCGAACAGGCAGTTACTTTCATATCAGAAAATCTAATCAGACCTGTTCATTCCACGTTTTCGTGCGCGAGAGAAGTACGTTACTCTCATATTAGTAAACCTAAACAGGTTTCGACCACACCAGGGTTTGTGTATGCGCGAACAGGCCTTTACTCTCGTATCAGTAAACCTAACCAGACTTCGATCACTCCAGCGCTTGTGTTTGGGTAAAGGAGCTGCTACTCTGATATCCGCAAAGAAAGCCGTGGGCCCGTTAACTCCAGGGTGTCTGTATACGTGAACAGGCCTTTACTCTCATCTCAGTAAACCCAGCAAGTCTTCGATTACTCCAGGGTTTGTGTATGTGCGAACAGGCCGTAACCGTCAAATCAGAAAACCTAACCAGGCCTGATCATTCCAGTGGTTTTGTATGCGTAAGCAGGCCGTTACTTTCATATCAGTAAACCTAACCAGGCTTTCAAATTCCAGGGTTTTCTATGCGTGAAAAGGCCTTTGCTCTCGTATCAGCAAACCCAATCAGGGTTCCATCACTCACGGTCTTTGCATGCGCGAGCAGGCCTTGACTCTCACATCAGTAACCATAACCAGGCCTGATCACTCCAGGGCTTTTGTACGCGCGAAGGAGTCAATGCAGATTGTTGGGCTAGTTGGTACTGGGAATTTGACGTCATGATGGCGCTTAAGACGAGGACCAAAAGGGAGACTAGCGCTCCGTGTTGTCTAGTCTCCCTTTTGTCCTCGTCTTAAGCGCCATCATGGTGCGAAGGAGGCCGTTACTATCATATCAGTAGACCAAACCATGCTCCCATCACTCCACGGTTTGTGTACGCACGAACAGGCCTTTACTTTCATACCATCCTTTTAAAAAACCGTCCGTGGGGCCCACCAGGTTTATTGAAATGTTTTGAAGTAACCTTCAAAAATGTTTGAGGGGGTTTGAGATGTTTGTTGAAGTTTTCTAAGGGGCCTGATGTACCTTTTAGTATTTCAAAAGGGTGTAAAAGACCCTTCATAGTTTTCTGAGAGGCCTGTTGGGTTTGTCTCAATCCTTTCCGTAAACCACAGCACCCACCAAAATCGTTTTAACGGGACTGTGGAGAGATCACGTGGCCCTTCAGTACATAGGCGTCGGGGGAAGCTGCTTCGCCATTTTGTATCTGGCGGCCGCAACGAGGGTTGAAAATTGAGACGTTCCCTCGTAGTTATCCTGTCATGGCCTCGGTTAACGCAGCTCCAGCGAGCGGGAAAAGGGTGCGCACGAGAAAGGCCATTGTGGAGAGGATGTAGCTCTTCACTTTAGCCTTTTTAGTCTCCGCCCTTTCACCACTTTGTCAACGAGCGTGAACTAAATGCGCAACAACGAACTTACTCTCAGTGTCAGATTCCCGTCCCATGCGTGAGACATATCTTCTAGAGCAGCTGTGTGTGCGGATCAAGAAGGTCCCAGTGCCCTGTTACCTGCGCCTATTCGTCCGTCCGGCTTCGGAAGCATCCAGCGAGCGAAAAAGACGCAGGAGACGACACAGCTGACTGTGCTCAGGATTTCTGAAAGGCGGCGTATGTTGGTGGCGGGTTCGTGGTTTTCGCTAAACATGCTACTGACAGTGTCTATGCGTCCGTGTGGTCCATCTGCTTGGTTTTAATAGTTGAACTACCGTACAACTTAGAAATTTACCCAGCGGCATTGCGAGTACAGTGAAATGTATTTTTAGCGACAATGAACTCGTTTGTTACTACTTGGCCTGATCGCTTTTGTCTACTGCTGCTTGCTCCTGGGTGCGAGCAAGTGTTTGTACTTATCGTCCTTTTAAGTTACAACATGCATGTAACAATCAAAGTCTGAAATAAATTTTTTATAACTTTATTAACTGTATTTTTGGTCCATGGTTTGAACATTTGGGCGTCTAAAGGGTAAAAGGGCTCAGGGGTCTGAAAAGCTGAAGGTGTTTAAAGGGCTGGAGGAGTTTGAAGGGAGGAGGGGGTTTAGGGGCTTAGAGGTTTGATGGGCTGAAGGGGTTTGGAGTGCTGAGAGGGTCCCATAACACATTAGGGCAGAAGTGTTATTTTCAATAGTGTCGTACACCTAACCAGGCTTCGATCACTCCAGTATTTGTGTACGCGCGAGCAGGCCTTCACTCTAATTCAGGGAACATAACCAGATTTCGATTACTTCAGGGTTTGCATATGTGCGAACAAGCCGCCATTCTAATTTCAGTAAACCTAACCAGGCCTGATTACTTCATGGTTTATGATTTCTCTAGGCTAAAGATGCCTTTATTCTGATATCAGTCAATCTAACCCGGCTTTGATCACTCCAGTGTTTTTGTTGGCGCGAATAGAACTTTACTCTCACACCAGTAAACCTAACCAGACTCCGATCACTCCAAGGTTTGTGTATGAGCGATGTAAGGGTTCTGGGGAACACGGACGGTTTCTCGATTGGCCGGGCGATGGTAGTCTTGTCTGGCGGCGTGTATGCTGCCCCCCCCCCCCCCCCCCCCTGGCGTTTTGTGTCGTCGCCTTTACGCCGACGCGTCCCCCTTGAAAGGCTTCTTCCTATGTTTCCCCCATCGGGATGACCACTCGGGAAGGGAGGTTGTTTTTCTCTCGAATCTGGAGGCTTGCGTATTCTACGGGGCTTCTAGGGTTTCAACCTGGGGGTTCCGGGGAGACGCCGCTGTGTCTGCAACGGGATGCACGGACGAAGTTACGGAGCTGTTGGCTGTAGTCCGTTGGCAAGTTAGCGAATGTGTGTCGACGCCCTTGCCAACTATTGGACGGCGCGGACACCACGTGCCTCCAGCAAAATTTTGAAATGATTTGTGAATCCTCGTCTAAGAGTGAGGGGGTGAGCGTCCTCAAAAGCCCGTGACTGGGGAGAGCAAGGGACCCTTTTTGGCTTGGACTCGGACTAGATTGGAGGACGACAAATTTCCTTTGCTTTGCACATACTGTGTATAATAGGTCGTAACGTGTAAATAAACGGTTTAGACGAAGTCCTCCAGCATCCGTCGCACTCTTCTGAACACCCACCGAACAAGGCTCATCAAACGCTTGGCCCCGCAAGACACCCCTGGGCAATCATCATCTATTCACCCAAGGGAAGAACCTTTTTAGGCAAACAGGCCGTTACTCTCATATCAGTGAACCTAACCAGGCTTGGATCATGGTTTGTGGAAGCGCGAACACGCCTTTACTCTCATATCAGTAAGCCTAAAGGCCCGTTCGCACACGTACAACCGAGCACGGCCGAGAGAGACAATACCGGTTTTTAAGCCTATTGCGACCGCGTAGGACCAGATGCGCTGCTGTGGAGCAGGTCATGCGAGGTCGCAAGAGTCTTAAAAACCGGTCTTGTCTCCCTTCGTCCTACTCGGTCGCAAGTGTGTGAACTTGCGACCGAGTAACTTAACCAAGCTTCGATCACTCGCGGTTTGTGTTTGCGTGAACAGGCCTTTACTCTCCCATAGGTAACTTTTGCCAGGCCTGATCACTCCAGTTTATTTGTATGCGTAAATATGCTTTTAATCTCATATCAGTAAAGCTAACAAGGCTTTGATGACTGCAGGGTTTGTGTTTGCGCGAAAAGGCCTTTACCCTGATAGCAGTAAACCTAACCAGACTTTTGTCACGCCAGGGTTTGGGTATGTGCGAACTGGCCGTTACTCTCAAGTATGTAAATCTAACCGGGCCTGATCACTCCATGATTTTTGTGTGCGTGTACAAGGCTTACTCTCATATAAGTAATCCTAACCAGGCTTCTATCACTCCAGGGTTTGTGTATTCGCGAACAGGGCGTTACTCAGTTATAGTAAACTTAACCAGTCCTGATAACTCCAAGGTTTTTCTATACGTGCACCGTCTTTTTTTCATATCACTAAACCTCACCAGGCCTGATCGCTCCAGGCTTTTTTTCATGCGCGCGTGAAAAAGCCTTGGCTCTCATATCAGTAAAAACAACCAGGCTTCGATCACTTACGGTTTTATTATGTGCGAGCAGGCCTTTAACTCTCATATCAGTAGCCATAGCCAGGCCTGATCACTCCAGGGTTTTCAGGATCTGCGAACAGGCTGTTACTCTGATATCGGTAAACCTAACCAGGGACCCCAAGCTACACGGCAGGATGAAGGGATCGAGACATCGCCGACTGATGCGATTGTTTAGCGCTACGTCGCTGACCAATGGAATCAGGCGGCGTTGACGCTGTCTCTTGTTTCCGCCAAGTAGCTTAGGGCTACAGGCCTAATCACTCAGTTTCTCTATGCGTGAACAGGCCTTTACTCTCGTATCAGCAAACTTATCAAGGCTTCGATCACTCCAGGGTCCCTTATGCGTGTAATGGACGTTAGTCTGATGTCAGTAAAACTAGTCAGGGCTGATCCCTCCAGTCTTTTTGTATGCGTGAACAGGCCTTAAAACTCATCAACTCCTCAGTTAAGTTAACCAGGCTTCGATTACTCCCCTATTGAAAATCCATCTATGGGGCCCACCAGGATTTCTGAAATGTTTTGACGTACCCTTTAAAAGGTTTGAGGGGTTTGAGACATTCGTGAAAGTGTTCTAAGGGTCATGACGTACCCTTTAACAATTCCTAAAGGGCGTAAGACACCCGTCATAGTTTTTGTCAGGCCTGTGGGGTTAGCCCAGGCCTTTTTGTGAAACCAAAGCACCCGTCAGAATCGTATTAACGGATCTGTGGGAGGGATCACGTGACCCTTCAAGAGATATGCGCCGGGGAAGCCGCTTGGCCATTTTGTATCAGACGGTTGCAAGTAGTGTTTGAAAGAGAAGAGACGTTCCCCTGTCCATATATCTAGTCGTGCCTTAGTTGACGCTGCTCCATTGCTGCGTCTGTGTGTTCTCTACATGTGCTTGACGGACTGAACTAGCGACTCCCAAGGACCTCCTGTCTTCACTCACAAAGGAGAGAGGGTGTGTGGGGAAAATGGGAGAAGTACTTTTGGCTGTTTCTTTGAAGATAACCTGTTTTTAGTCAGTGTAAAGGGGGATCTGTGGTCGAGCAGCCCTCGTCAGAAGCTGGCCGCCCTGTTTTTTTTCCCCGTCAAGGAGCACAAACTGTGCAACGACGAGCAGACGCTCGTTGTCGGCTTCCTGTCCCATGAGTGGAAACTATCCTCTAGAGCAGCTGGGTGTGCGGATCAAGGTCTATCAGTGCCTTGTTTCTTGCGCCTCTTGGTCCATCCGGCATCAGAAGCATCCAGTAAACATTAGTTCTTATTGTCATTTCGAGTTACAACATGCATGTAAAACTGAATGTCTGAAATAAATTTCTAATTATTCTTTAAACTGCATTTTGGTCTGTGGTATTTAGCCATTTGGGCGCCTAAAGAGTTGAAGGGCTGAAGGGCTGAAGGGGTTTGAAGGGCTGAAAAGGTTTGATGAGCTGAAGAGGTTTGAAGCGCTGAGACAGTCCTAAAGACATCAGGACTGAAGCGTTATTTTCAATAGGGTCCACGGTTTGTGTAAGCACGAACAAGACGTCACTATCATACCAGTAAACCTAACCAGGCTTGATCACCCCAGGGTCTTTTATGCTTGAACAAGCGTTCACTCTAATATCAGTAAACCTAACCTGGTTTAGATCACTTCAGGATTTGCTTGCGCAAACAGGCCTTTGCGCTCATACCTGTAAACCCAACCAGACCGATCAATTCAGGGTTTGTGCGTGTGCGAATAGGCCGTTACTCTGAAATCAGTAAACCTATCAAGGCCTACTCACTCGAGGCTCTTTGTATGCCTGAACAAGCCTCTACTCTCTTATCCCAAAACCTAACGAGGCTTCGATCACTCAAGGGGTTGTGTATGCGCGAACGGGCCATTGCTTTGATATCAGTAAACCTAACCAGGCCTGATAACTCCAGGGTTTCTGTTTGCGTGAACGATCCTCCACAATCATATCAGTAAACCTAACAACACAATTGGAAATAATACTTCAGTCATGATGTGTTATGACACCCTCTCTGCACTTCAAACCCCATAAGCCTATCTACCCGCTACAGCCCTTCAAACCCCTTGAGCCTTCCAGACACCCTCAGCCCTTCGACCCTTTAGACGCCAAATATAACTGAACCACAGACCAGAAATGCAGTTTAAAACGTTAATGAAAATATGTTTCACACATAGAGTTTTACATGCATGTTGTAACTCAAAAAGACGATAAGAACCAACGTGAGAAGCAGCAGTCGACAAAAGCGATCAGACCAAATAGAGACAGCCGAGTTCTTTTGTCGTAAAAAAAAATATTCTTCGAGCTACTCGCAATGTAGCTGAGTAAATTCATGAGATGTATTGTAGTTCAACTGTTAAAACCAAGCTGGTGCCCCACAGGCACATTCACACTGTCAGTATAGCACGTTTAGCGAAAACCCCGAACGCGCAACCTACATCCGCCGCCGTTTAGAGATCGCGAGCGCTGATACAATGCCGTCCCCTGATGCCGTCGCGGTTGCTTCCCCGGCGTCTTTTTCGCACGATGGATGCATCAGAAACCGGACGGACATAGAGGCGCAAGAAACAGGGCACTGAGAGACCTTCTTGATCCGTACACCCAGCTGCTGTAGAAGGTAGCTCTCGACTCTCAAGCATGGGACGTAAAGCCGACACTGAACGCCAGCTTGTTGTTCCGGATTTAGTTTGCGCTCGTTCACAGAGAAGAAACCGGGCGACTAGCTTCTGACGAAGGATATATAGTTCAACTGACTAAGAACAAGTTATCTTTAAACGAACAGAAAAAAAAAACCTCCAATTTTCTCCACGCACTTTCTTTTTATCGTGATTGAGGAGTTGGTGTCCTTGGGCGCTTAATGTCCGGCCCGTAAAACACGTGCACTGAACACAGAGACAGAGCAATGGGGCCGCGTCAGCCAATGTGACGGCAAGATAGGGAAGGTGGAACGTCACCTCAATTTCCAGGACCCGTTGAGGCCCGCCACTGGATGCAAAACAGCAGGGGCTTCCCCGACACATATAGTGAAGGGTCACGTGATCACTCCCACAGACCCGTTAAAACGATTTTTGTGGGTGCTGTGATTCCACTGAAAGGATTGGGACAGACCCCACAGGCCTCTCAAAAATTATGACGGGTATCTTACAGCCTTTCGGAATTCTTGACGGGTACGGCAGGCCCCCTAGGAAACTTCGACGAACATCTCCAACACCTCAAACATTCTTAAAGGGTAAGGCAAAACATTTCAAAAAATGCTGGTGAGCCCCATAGACAGTAGGGCAGGCTTCGATCACTTCAGGGTTTATGTATGCACGAACAGGCCTTTACTCTGATATCAGTAAACCTAACAAAGCTTGATCACTCAAGGGTTTGTGTATGCGTGAACAGGCCTTTAATCTCATATCAGTAAATCTAACCAAGACCTGATCATTCCAGGTTTTTTTGTATGCGTAAAGAGGCTTTTAATCTCATATCAGTAAAGCTAACAATGCTTAGAAAACTCCAGGGTTAATATATACGCTAAAAGGGCTCTACCCTCGTTTCAGTAAACTTAACCAGACTTCGGTCACTCCAGTGCATGTGTACGCGCGAAGAGGCTTTTACTCCAGTGTTGTGCCCAATACTCAACAAAAGTATTTAAGGTAAGAAACTAAATACACATTTGAATACGCATTTAGAGTAGTATTTAAGTTAATTTTACTATTAAGGCCACGGTCCCACTGAATGTGGCACTTTAGGTACTTTTTGGCAGGTCATTACTCATCTTCTTTCGAATACTGTTTTGTGGGATTGATGTCGTTCGAAAGGCAATGCAATTCTCTTTCATTTGATATTATGTATATATTGATTTATACTGTTGATGCGCATTTGTAGCGTTGCGAATATGATGGCGAGGACACTCACCTGCTTCGCTGGTTCATATTTCCTGAACGATCTATCAAAGATAACACGGTTCCAATAGAGCAGTTTTGTTAAGACGATGTTGGAGCAGAATGTAACGATATACTTTTTTGGTATTTGCACTACTTTGTTTTGTTCATCTCTCCAAATATTGCCCTAAAATTGCAATTCTCCAGTACAAATATGTTTTTAACGACATGCGCTAGGGCAATGAAATTAGCTACAGATGTAGTGCTTATAATTGGTAATATGCACAGAAAAAATTAATGTTGTGTAAAATTGTTTTGTTTAGATATTCTATATCAAACCTAGCACTTTTTTGTGCTTCGAGTCACGGTGCTTCAAATGCCACTGAGGAAATAATTAAACTATGATAAAATATTCTATAACATTTAGAACTACAATGGTTGCCCAAGAAGTGGACGATGGCTTTTTTTTCATTTTCAAAGTCATAACGCTCCAGGAGCCCTTCAAACTTACCTGTTTTTGACGCATATCTCTTATGGACATCAAACAGATTTATTGGCATCTAATAACATTTATTGTATGGAATGGATATACATTGCGATGCATTAGATTTTCACAATGATCTTGGTTTGGATTCTTAATAGTTGTAGAGCTTAGCTAATTTTTAAAACAATTAAAAACTGTTTGGGTGTTTTGTTGCGCTACCTGCCGGATGCAGACAATACTGCTGATTTCTAATGTTCAAAAAATATTTGAGGGCGGCGTTGGCGTTTCTATCAACATCAATGTCCATGTTTTTTTACCTTCACACTTAGAAAATATATTGGAAGATTTAATATCGTCAAATGAATGGTTTAAGTACTGGGTTAGGTTAATAAATCTAAGATAAATAATTACACAAGCGTAGTGTGATATGACGTGTTCATTATTCGATATGACTGAAATCAATAAACAATAAAGACAAAAAGGAAAAGAATACACCCGAGTTCACTTCACGCCTAGAGTCACTAAATGAGCTGCGCTCAGAGAATCGCCACTCCGTTCCCCAACATTGTTGTGGGCGCCGCCATTTTGGGTCTTGTGCAGAGCAAACGCAACTGCCGATCGTCATGATTCAGAAGCGCGACTTCCTGAGCATTAGATCCGGTGTTAGGAAGCTGATGCAATATTGCTATGCTCTGTCGCGGACTGTTTCAACATTTGTAAAGGACGGAAAAGCGTTTCCTGTGATTTTAGATAAAGCTTCAGATAACTGGCAACCATAATTTGAAGCCACAATATGGTCAAGTGTCGTTACTCTGAACCATAGCTTATTTAATGACACTATTCATGCCCTTGTTCAAGGAGCATGTAATACCTGGAGGAGCCATGACGTAAGCCGCTTGGGTTCCACAAGCCACTACCTTTTGACGCCTGCTTCTTCCTCGTTGTTCCCGCTAGTGCCACCAAATTAGCTACGCTTTAGAGTAGCGAGACTTGGCCATCTTGTGGCTTAAAATCATGGTTGCCAGTTATCTGAAGCTTTATGTGAAATCACAGAAAACGCTTTTCCGTCCACCACAAATGTTTAAACAGTTCGCGCTAAAGCAAAGCAATATTACATGATCTTCCTAACACCGAATCTAATGCTGAGGAAGGCGCACTTTTGGATCATGACGATCGGCAGTTGCGTGCGCTCTGCACAAGCACTAAAATGATGGCGCCCACAACAATGTCGGGGAATGGAGTGCCGATACTCTAAGCGCAGCTCATTTAGTGGCTCTAGTTCCCGCGAACCTCCTTTCCCCTGACTGAAACTGAAACTAAATATAAAAAATACACCATTATTATAGCTTATTTAGTTATAACCAACTACACATAATGAGAGGAGGAAGTTACCGGGTAGGAGAAACGTGGGTTTTATGTGCGACCGTTCTAACCGTCTCAGAAGAGAGAACACGCGAGTTTGCGCTGGTTTAAAAAAAAAAAAGCGATCCCAAGAAAAGAGGCGGCACGCTGTGTTCTTTGTGATTGTGCGTCTAATTTATATGCAGGTATATTTGAAGATCGACGATGGATGTCGATCGTTTCAAGGTAATTTAACGTAATAACATTATAATTATATAAATAAAAAACATAATGAAGGACTGAACGACTCAATTTTTCAATTATTGGATTCTAATATGGCGGTAGCCTATTGTACGTACTGTTGATGAAGAGCAATATGAGGTGACGAGGTAATGATTAAATGATGAGGCTCTATAAGGACGACGACATTAGTGGGTTTCGAATCACAACGTACAGTGCCAGACTTGTTTCAAGTATCGTGTACCCAAAGACCTTTCTTCACTCGCAACAGAATATGGTAGAATCAATGAGGATGCTGCTTTACAACCGTACGTGGAACAGGAAAATTGCACTGTGCAAAAGTACGGCTTATTCGTTAATATAAAGGACGGATTTCTAGCAGTATCTCCTGATGGACTGCTTGGAACAAATGGCCTCGTTGACGTAAAGTGTCCCCGTTCCAAAATATTCTTGAAGCATACTGAAACCGGAAAAAGTATGAGGCGAAAAATAAGAAAAAGGAGCCTGGTGTGAAAGGTCCAAATCCCCACCATAGCTTCTACTACCAAATACAAGGGCAGTTACACAATACACAAAGAGAGTTTTGTGATTTCGTTATATTTACACTCAAAAGCATTGATATCCAACGTATTCAGAGGGATGAAACCTTCTGGTCAACCAATATAGAGCCTTTTCTACTCAAGTTTTACTTGGAAGGCCGGACTTCCGCTGAAATTCCTCACGTAGACGAGTTGTCCGATGGAATAAACTGCCATTACTCCCGATCTGGGAATCTCTCGATCTTCGTTCGTAAGCCATAGTGTCATGAGATCAAGGGGTGTGGCTCTTTGTCCGCCGAACATTGCTTCGGCGGGTGTTTTTCCCGTGGAAGACGACCGTAGCGTGCTGCCGGAACAAGACGATTCTTCACTGAACTGCTTCTTCCGTAAGCTTCAAGAGGGCTTTCTTTGTTTCGCACACCATCTGTTCTGCTTGCCCGTTAGTTGCAGGATGGTATTGTGCACTAATGTATTGCCTGATGCCGTTTTTTTTTTTTTTTTTCTCAAAAATTTGTGTTTCTTATTTGAAACAAGGATTTGGCGCGTTATCAAAGAAAAGTATTTTAGGTAGGGCAATAGTAGCGAAAAGAGAGCGTAGAACGTTCAATGGCGTGTTTGGACGCGTTGTGGCAGGCATCGTGTAAACTTCCAACCACTTAGAGTTTCGCCAACCACCGGCTGATTAGTGGATCGTTTTCAGTTACTGTTCATGATGGCGCTGGACTCCAGGAAGACTTCGAGTCTTTCCGCAAAGTCAGCCCAGGTGCCAACACTTTTGTCGAAAGCGGTAAGTGCTCGAAACGTCGACAACGTCGGTACCGACGTGCTGTGCTTAGCACTGGACGTTTATTATTCGCTGAGAAGAAACGTGCTTGTTCGTCTGCCACGAGTCGTCCGATATCAGGTCATCACTGCAACTCCATCTCCCGACAAAACAGGTCTTCATTGTCCGCATGTCCTTAGTTATCAATCATGTGAACTTATAAAATCCAGAACGCTCAACACTTGCCAGCAGTGATGGAGTGCGGGCGGGCTGGTAATTAATCGACATCTTGTAGACCCTTAGAAGGGGAACGATAAAAAAAAAAAAAAAAAACGGACGAACACAACCGTCGTTAAACGCCGCTCATTCATAGCATCTTCATTGCAAATCAGGGTACTGAACCGAACCGAACCGTGAACCGAAAACCGGAAAAAAACGTTATTTTCGCGCGAACCGGAGTTGAACCGGAACGAAATAATTTTTTTCGCTCCGGAGTGGAACCGCTATATTTTCCATGCGGTTTTCGGTTCATACGCGAAGTCAGGTCTCGTGGAAAGTGCGTGGCGAAAAACACAGTAACCTAAATAATAAACCAAAAAATGCAACAACAAAAAAATATTTTCGCGCAGACTAAAGTTGAACCGGATCGAAACAATTCTTTTTGCGTTCCTGAGCAAAACTGATAAATTATTTTTGCGGTGTTTCGTTCATGTGGGAATTCAAAAAGCAAGAAAAATAGGTAGCGGAAAGCTCTGTAACTTTCCATTATCAAGTTTTTAGATAACGGTCGTCTTCATAATTTATAAAGTTTGTCTCGAAAACTCAAACGAAATGAGCAGAGCAACTATAAATTCTCCGGGATTTCTGGTCTTACGTATTTCTTTATCAAATGCCCACATTCGTCCCAACCTTTTCTTGGGGACCGGAAATGGTTCATCAAAGAAAATTTATCACTAGAACATACCCAATTCGTACGTCAGCAAACGTGATCAATTAATGAGCCTGTTTGGTGGCAAAACGGTGAGTTTGCTAGTTGATTTTTCATCTCAAACTGAACTTAAAAAATAGAAAAAAGGACAAAGAGAGGTACAGACAACACGCCTAGTGTTATTTATGCCTCTTTTTGTCCTTGTCTTTTTTTTTGCGTTTACTTCAAGATTTTATTGGTGTTTCTGTCTTTAAAGGGGCACTCAAGTGGTTTTTGAGTTCGTGTTTTGATGATGACAGCTGAATTTAGACCCCCTAAGTATCCCTAAAAACCAAAAAATATAGTCATACGGTGATATTTCTTTAATAAAAATGTAATTGAAGGCCGCCAAACCTCGGATCCACCCAAAAACGAAACCACTCTCATTGGTCCTCGCACGCTTATCAAAAGGATCTCGGGCCAATGGCGTTGGACGACTTTCCGTCGCGCAGTAATCCCGAGGTAGCCGCATCGGCCGAACAGGCTCTTTGTCATTCGAGCTTCGATCATGGCGGAGTTCTCTACGCTCGAGGGCCTGACGCCGTTAGAGGTTGAAATTCTTCGGCGGACAGCCGACCTGGGGATGATTTCCTATGACGCCACTTCGACGTGCGATGTGGACGATAGCAGCGCTTCGGAGTCATGTTCGGGTTCCGAGGACGGCGAAACGTAGACCTTTTCGGGCATTCTTCGATTTGCGGTTGGGGCAAGTCGTAACCGAACCAACGTTTGACATCGCAGCGTTACCTCTGGTACGTGATGTCAAACGATGTCGCCACGTTGCCTTTCGCCTCGGGAGGACGGGGGAAAGGCTGGTTCAGACATGTGCAACGAGCGCGTACCTACGACTGCGTTTGTTGCGACCGGAACGACCGGCACTCACTTGATCGAATGACATTTTAGCGAACGCCCACGTTTCACCGAATGACACTTTAGCGAATAGTCGGACGCCGCGAAGCGGCGTTTTCGGGCGGGCCAAATGGGTTCACATTTTTGTAATGAGCCGACACAGACTGTCGCCGCGAAGCGGCGTAAGCGGCCCCTCTAAAAAGGGGACGTACTGCTACTCAATGCCGTAACCGAATATAGACAGACAGTTGTCTATAGCCTAAAGCTTTATTATTATTTTTTCTTGATAGACTTGCAGGGTACAGTGGATAAAAAAAATAAAATAAAAAGATGAAGTACGCCGTCTTGGACGATCACGACTCTAATACACGACATTGCAATAGTACAAATATCGCCACACGCCTTTTCTACGATTATAAAAGACAATGCAATATTAGCAGCGATATAGCAACGTAGAAATATGATTTCGTGATCAGATAGACGTTGCGAGCGTTCAGGATTGCTAACACTAATCACTTCTCTCCGGTGATGAAGACGCGTGAAAATTCGCATCCTTTATACGGTACGCGCCAGTAATACGTTGAACTTGAGCACACGCATGAAATGCGCCAAATAAGAAATCCGGGCGATGTTCGAGGACACAAATGCTTAGAAAGCACCACTGTAGTCGAAGTAAACAAACACGACGGCACGGGCGTTTCTGCTGTCTTGAGAGTGCCGCCACGACATCGCCGCACGAGTAGGTGGATCTTCCCTTTTAGTACGTGCCGGGTTATCATAGCGACACACGACGAAAATTCACAGTCAAGGATAGCGCTTTTACGCGGAACGATGAGCTTTCACCACGCCGTCCGCGTCGACGACCACCACCGAGGCCTGGCCGGCCCGCTACCGATACGACCGGCCCGACCGGCCTGCAACGCGCGTAGATACGTGCGCTTCCGCGCATCCCGGGGGAGCGGGAAATTCACCCCCCGCGGAGGAAGGCAAGGAGAAAACGCAGTCCCTTGTTTGTGAAACGATAATTGCAGTATCGCGTATTCTAAACTAGAAATATTTTACGTCTTTTGATATTATCATGCACAACATATTTAAATGAACTGAAAATTGTTTCTTTAGCGGAACTTTACAAAGGCCGCCAAAATTTTCAAACATACAATAATTTCATTGGTCCTCGCAAGTACAGAAAAGAGTCCGCACGTATTTTATTCCTGCGTGATTAATAGGCGGTTCTGCCTTCTAAAACTGAAGATACTCATTCACTGACACTTCCTTAACGCCATCGCACCAAAAAGTAGCTTCTCCAAAAACTGCTTGAGTGCCCCTTTAATTTTGTGGAGTTGTGTGCAATTCACTTTAAACGCTTTGATTTCATTGTAGAACTGATCGGATAATTAAGCGATACAAAGGCCGACGGATATTTTAGAACCTGCACTAGTTGACATACTGTAGCGCATCTAATCTGCTTTTAAAATAACTCAGCGGATTTTATAATCTGACCGAAATTAAAGTCTAGCACCGGGAAGGGAAGGGGGGATTCAATAAACAGTTACAACTACAGAAAGCAGCAAAACAGCTTCGATCTCCGGTAGTAGAAACAGCAAGGACCAAAACGTTTTCTCCTCGGAAACACAAACTTCAATACGCACAGTTCTTTCGAGCATTGCATCCTTTCCACTCTCAAAATGCGTTGTCGTGTTTTTTTTCTTGTTTTTTTTTTTTTTTTTAATTAACGGCGGGCGGCCGACGCGTCTCGCGAGTTGCCGCTACTCTGTCCAGACTCTCAGGCGCGTTCAGAGACACGACGACTCTTGTTGCTTATGCTCAGCTTCAACCTATGATGGACCGCGGCCAATCTTACGATCCATCCTCAAAATTCAGCGCTCTGATCGTACAAAAAGATTTCACATTCCGCGCGTCACTGCTCAAGCGGGAATATAGGCTCTTAGCACTGGATATGCTAGACGAGCTGCTAGCGTCCGCTGCATGCAGTCCACCTTAGCGTCAAACTCTGTGCCAGTGTTCTTTCTTACTTGCTTTTCTGCGAGGCCCTCAGCTCGGCGGTTCGGGCGGTTCGGGTTGAAGCTAGGGTTGAAGAAACCAGTGCTTGATTGTCCAACGCTGTGGATGTCCACGCAGCATATGCTCACCAGGCTACTTGAGCTAAGAAGCTTCGCTGTAGGGTTTCTATAAAATTACGAAAGCTCCATGGTTGACTGAAGGCGTATGGGGGAAGTCGAAATGCTCGCAGTATCGCTTCGCCCGTCAGAAGTGGCGACGAAGACATTGCAGAAGGAATAGCTCACTGTAGGAGATTTCTATGGAGCATGGCTGAGATGTTCCATGGACATTTCCAAGATATTGTCGCCGTTAGCAAAGGCCTTGGTCCAGTCAATCAAAAAGAGGGAGAGACAACTTCGTGACACGGTTGTCTTCTGTGCAGCAGTGTACATGGGTCCCCGCTACCGCCTTCTTCTCAAACCTGAGCAAAAGTACCGGGACACATTGCATTTTACAAAGACTTCGAGACGGATCACAGCTCTGCAATGCGAGCGAGTCTCTACCCTTTCTTCTGAACTTGCGGTGGCTCCAGATTATTCGGAAGACGCCCTGGAAGCGTTCCTCAAGAAAAGAGAAGTTGAGGCTGGCGGGCACGTTCGAGGTACCAGTAGCCCACTTGATATAGCATGCCTCCTGGAAATGCTAGACAGGGGGCCGCGGCTTTCAAAGGACGCTAACGTGTTGCAGTTTTGGGCGGAGAGAAGAAAACGCTATCCAGAACTACGCATTGGCACAAGTAGCCCTGGGAGTGCCTGCGACCCAGGTGAGCGTGGAGCGAGCCCTTTATGCACTGAAGTTCATTTTATCGTCTTTGAGGTGCCGTCTTTCCGCGGATATGCTTTACGACATCCTGCTTCTTCGGTCAGCTCCCTGACATTGAACTTTGCTTTCATCCACGTTCCGAGGTGCCCCAGCACTAGCTCGTTCGGTCCACAGTGTAGTGTGAGCCTTTGCTTTTTATGTAACACTTTTATAAAATATGCATAGTTTATCTTTTGCTGTCGTCAATTGTTTTTGTAGCATATAAGTACGAACCGGTTCGAACCGGTTTGAACCTTTATTTTTTCACTCCGGAGTTGAACCGGAGCTGAACCGTTTTCCCTGAACCGGAACGAAAACCGGAACGAAAAACATTTCGGTTCGACACCCTGTTGCAAATAAACGTCTTCCTATTTATTCTGTTGCTTTTCATCATTTTCCTCCTAAGCTGTACTTACAACATTATGTGTGTCGGTACTTCCGAAAATATTGCAACGGCGTTTGTTTTCTGGGAACTATAATGAAACAACCTTTACAACATTTTCCGGATCCCGTGAAACACAATAATTTGTGACGTCACTTTTCAGTCGTCATTATAATTATGAGGTAAGTACCGTAAATCGCGAAGCAGTTTACTAAATGTCCGCTTCCACTGGTGTCTTGGAAGATTGAGTCTACTGAGCGTGCATTCCTGCAGAAGAATTTTTTTCATTGACAGAATATTGACACGCCAATCAACAATGGACCTTTTGGCGAATATGTGCTGCCACCTGTGGGGCGATGGGTTGGAGAGTATTTGTAGAGAAAACAACGTGCACGTTAGTCTTCTTGTGTGCTACCGGTTCGTTTTCTTTTTTTTTTTTTTTTTTTTGGGGGGGGGGGGGGGGGGGAGATCGGTGGCCGAGTGGGCTAGCGCACACCTGCTCGGAGCACGTGGAGCGAAAGCTCGCGCTGCAGAACCCAGGGATCCTGGGTTCAATCCCCACCCCTGCCCGTTTCGATCTGGATGAGCATCGTACCGGCGTGCGGTCGTGTATCACTACTGCGTGATGCACGTTAAAGACCCCAGGCTAGCGGTTGTACTGCACTGGCTAAATTGCTCATCTACAGCGAGTGACTCGTCGCAACTTTAAAATGGCTGACCAACGACTCGCTGTACAAATATCCACACAACCCCAATTATTATTTCTTTTGGGTACACTCGCTGCTTTTAGAAGCATTTTGAGTCGCGATGTCTCGGGATGAGAACATCCCGTTCGCGTTTGACGCGGACGACTGGGTACGTCATCCCCCGGACCGTACGAACCTCACCCAGGGCCGCGTATGGAGCTACCTCAAAAAGGACAGTTCGTTCAGGCAAGCGCATCGGGGATGGTCCTTCAAAGAAGAAGGCTACACAGTTCACCGGCATGATTGCGGTGCACGTCGTAATCTAGAACGGGCGTCGTCAGTACGATGACTCGTGTTCACCTTGTTCGCAACATCAAAACTTGAGTCTCGACTCTCGTTGGTCTCCAAGGCGCCCAAAGGCAAGAAATGCAAGATGGCGGATTGTTTGGAACTAGATACTCTCGAACCCAGGCGCATCAAATACTCCGCGCATGCGCACCGCGTTTTTCTACAAAAGGTCTATTAATGCCTTCTTGGTAAGATTTATTCCGAAAGCCCGTGGCAACCGCCGAAACGCATGTTCCTATATCAGAGAGCAATAGACCTAGGGTGCCTCAATGTCCTTCTGTTTAGGGTGATGCCACCCTTTGTAGTACCTGATGCCGACAGCACGCGCTCACGGGTAAAATACAAAGAAATCGACGAAAACAAAATGTCGCCATAGCACAGTCAGCGCCACAAACAAAAAAGAAAAATAAAAGTGTGGGACAAAATGACCGGATGTCTCCACCCTAAGCAAAGCGCACATGAAGGCACCCTAAATAGACCATTCGCTATATTACCCAAGCATCAAGGAGAATGCAGGGATTGGTGTTCCACGCACCACTCGCGCACGCCTTCCCCGTATAAAAGATTCCAAGTAAATAACCAAAGTAAAGCATTGACGAACGCGCGTGCAAGATGCCATTTGTTTTAGGTATTTGCTTTAGAAAGGTTACTACTGCTGAGGCCACCACGTGCGGCGCGTGGAACACCAATCCCTGCATTCTCCTTGATGCTTGGGTAATATAGCTATTCACCGATGTTTGTTTGCAAACAAGCTCACTACCACCCCCTATCGGCGGACCCCTGCGCGCTTCCGGTTTTCCTCTTCTTTTCCATTGGCCGAACGCTGACTATGACGTCGGAAAGGGGATTTATCATCGACGGAGATAAGCGGAATGAAAGAACTTTAATTTTGACGGTGTTGGCAGTGTTCCTTTGAGAGCGCAATGATTTCAAGCTTCCACCATGCTAATAACAAACACCATCGAACTTGTTGTTTGCAAGGTAATGACGTCACAAGGGGGAGCCACACGAGGGCGCCACCAAAACATCTCGCCGCTAATAGGTCTATTACTACCCAGACTGACATTCGCGCATGCATGAGTTTGCTGGGCCACGCTGTTGAGCCAGTTGAACACAGCTGGCTGCGGTGCGAGCAAGGCCACGATGGGAACGTGATGGTGCTCGAGCCATCCCACCGTGAACCAATATTTCGGCCCAACGTTACTGGAACAAGCTTGTTCCAGTAACGTTGATTTCGGCCACCCCACGGGTGCGTGTCGCCATCGATTGGTTGAACTAACGCCTTGTTCAAGATGGCTGCAGTGGGACCGCAGCCTTAAAGGGATACTGAACCAAGGAATTTAGTGTCCATATTAAGTGGCGCACGTTCTTTCCACGAGCCAGCAGCCGCCGTTGTGCGCGAGCACACGCAACAAAAATGACGTCAAAGACCTCCATTCGCGGTTAAGATGACAGCGAAATGTATGGGCTTCGGGCCAAAGGAGAATAAAGAGGTTTTTCATCTACACAGTGGTGTCTGTTATAAAAGGTAAGCGATTAATTGGTCTAACAAGCACGTATCTTTCACTTGTAGAGATGAAAAGCCTGTCTTTATTCTCCTTTGGCCCGAAGCCCATGCATTTCACTGTCCTCTTCAGCGCGAATGGAGGTCTGTGATGTCATTTTCGTTGCGTGTGCTCGCGCACACCGGCGGCTGCTGGCTCGTGGAAAGAACGTGCGCCACTTATTATGGACACTAAATTCTTTGGTTCAGTATCCCTTTAACTATCTTGAGTAGAGTAAAAATTCTTTAAAAAATTATTTAAATTACATTCGAAGATACTTGGCAAGTAGGTTGCAAGCTGGTAATTTAAGAATATCAGAAAACCTAACTCGGCTTCAATCACTCTAGGATTTTGTAGGCACGAACAAGCCTTTACTCTCATATCAGTAAACTTAAAGGGGCTATGCAACAATTTTTTTACTTTGCGCAAATACCGCTTAGAACGGATCCCTGACGTTAATGACCTATGAAACACGCCTTCGTTTTTCACCCGACGCATTAGAAGTCCCAGAAAAAAATTAAAAAACAACGAGCAGCGTTCACGCCCTCAACTCGCAGCCAGAACAAGCGGCCACGTGATCTGGAGCCGATTATATGCCGCCAATGTTGATCATAGCCACGCGCTGGGGTTGGCAAAGCACAGGACACGCGCTGAGTTCCAGACATTGTTATGGCTCGGCTATTGTCGTCGTTGCAGCGATTGGACACGGGCCACTACTCGAATGCTTCTCGAGCTATCAATTATCACGAGCCTAAATCGAGTGCCCACGCAATGCTCGGGTCCAATCTATGAACCGCATTCAAATATCGTCATACGGGTGTACTGCGATCCCC
The DNA here is from genome assembly GCA_013358835.2 of Ixodes persulcatus. Lineage (NCBI taxonomy): Eukaryota > Metazoa > Arthropoda > Arachnida > Ixodida > Ixodidae > Ixodes > Ixodes persulcatus. The sequence continues at coordinate 560,682 of JABSTQ010011515.1, forward strand.
GCGTTACGTCATCGAATTTTGCAAGGGAGAGATTGAATGAAAATGATCGCTTTTGTCCTTGAAATTACACCGCAACAAAGGAGTTTCTTGGCCAGTGGCATTGCATGCGAGTATCCTTGAGTCCCACTAGTGCCAGTAAGCTCGTGTAAAGTGAAAAACATTCCAATTGAATATCGTTGCACAGCTCCTTTAACCAGGCTCCGATCACTCAAGGGTTTGTGTATGCGCGAACAGTCCTTCACTCTCATAACAGCAAACCTAACCAGGCTTCGACCACTTCAGGGTATTTGTAGTGCGAACAATTCGTTACTCTCATATTAGGAAACCTAACCTCGGCCTCGATCACTTCAGTGTTTTGCCAGCTGGCCGCACTTTTTGCTTGAGAACGCTCCTTATTGTCAAAGGTTTGTCGTTTTGATTTGAACTGCCTGATACACTTTTGTTTCCTGTTTTCTTTTCAAGGTGACCTCTTCCAAAGAAGAGACGTTTCGTGAGCGCCTCTAATAGCGGCCCCTTCTGCTTCTTCGTACCGTGGGCGTGTGTGTGTGTGTGCGTGGCTGCCGTTCCAACCCCTGTGTGATGTGTGTGTGTGTGTGTGTGTGTGTTTTTGTGTGCGTGTGTGTGTGTGCAGTTGGCACTCCGCTGTCAGAATAAGAAGCAGCAGCAACAAGGAAACACGGGAGGGCGAGGGTGGGCGACGCTGCTACGGGCACGAGAACCGGTTCTTTGTCAAAAGCCGAGGTTACGGAACGGGAGGACCTTTTTCCAACAGGAGAATACGCGGCCCCCCTCCGATTATTGGGCAATCTTCATAGTGGCTCGCGCTAAAAAAAGAAAAAAAAAGAAACGAAAAAAAAAAACGACTTTGAAAGGTCGCGAGATCGAATCCCCCCTTTGTGTTGGACGCTGTACACGGGCACAATTGTGCTCTAAAAAAAAAAAAAAAAGAATAATAAACACGTTTAAAGATTAGTGGTTTGTCTGTCTGTTCTAGTTCTAGAGACTCCAAAAGAGCACCGCTTCAGCAGAGATGCGTCAGTTCTTGAGAGCTTTGGTTTAGTTCGATCAGTGATGACAGTGGTCGCACCAGCTTTCGCTGAAGTGACTATCGACCGTTTCACTAAAAAGCTTCTATACTCCGTTTCACCTTATGTTGTACCGCAGCGAACGCTAAAAGCGCGAGCTCATAGCGCTGGGAGCTGCCTTTAATGCACGAGAGCTTGTGCCGCCGATATCTGCCCCAAAGCAGGGAGCTCGCGCTTGTAGGCTTTCCTGCTGTACATCATAAGGTGAAATAGAGTATTAGCGGCGAGATGTTTCGGTGGCGCCCTCGTTCGATTACCTTTCGTGACGTCATTACCTTGTGAACAACAAGTTCGATGGTGTTTGTAATGGGCATGGTGGAAGCCTGAAATCATAGCGCTCTCAAAGCAACACTGCCAACACCGTCAAAATTGAAGTTCTTACATTCCTCTTATTTCCGTCCATGAGGAATCCTCTCCTGACGTCATTGTCAGCATTCGGCCAATCGTGGCAGGCCGACCACAGCGACGCTTTCGATCGCTCACGTCGCCAATAGGAGGTCGCCGCCTAGGTTGCTTGGTAGAAAATCGCCGACCTATGGATCTCACAGTAGACGGGCTCGAACCCCAGCCGAGGGGCCTGAAATCACGACGAAGGCTTATCGAGGAGCAAGGGTTCCGTAGCCGAGCTTTGACTCTTCTTGCTTACTTCAGGCGCAACCTCGAGAGTTGGTGCATACGGCACGTGTTGTCCTATTAGCGGCGAGATGTTTTGGAGGCGCCCTCCTGTGGTTCCCCCTTATGACGTCATTACCTTGCAAACAACAAGTTTGATGGTGTTTGTTATTAGCATGGTGGAAGCTTGAAATCATTGCGCTCTTGTGCTCTAAACACCGTCAAAATTAAAGTTCTTCCATTCCTCTTATTTCCGTCGATGATAAATCCCCTTTCCGACGTCATAGTCAGCGTTCGGCCAATCGTGGAAGGCCGACCACAGCGACGCTTTCGGTCGCGCACGGCGCTAATGGCATTCAGAGGCGTCGAACACGCGCATGTTGAGCTGTACAGTGGAACGGTGTGCACCATTCAAACGTTTACGAATACACAGCCCAGCGTGGAGCGTGGGATTTCCGCAGTCCAGCACGCTCGTGTCAGTCGCTTCGGAAGGCAAGCAAATCACGCGCCATACGCACGAACGCTGAAAAATAACTCCGACTTGAAGCTGCCTCCTGGAAATATCTATTTGTCGGTGCCAATCTAAGAATTCAACAGTTACTCTGCCTCCAGCTTGCGCTGGAGGCGGAGTCGAGCTAAAGCCTCTTCATGTTTCAAAAGTTGCGCAAGGTGCGTCGATCCACGAGGCACGTGCAACGTGCAGCCTTTGGGAAGTTCATGGCGGCACAGCGCAGCACTGAGCTAGATTTCAGACGCTATGAATTTCCCAGAAGTGGCGCGCGGCACGTGCCTCAAGCATTTCTACACCAATGAATGGCGACCATAGAGTTATTACAATAAACGCTAGAGGCTCAGCTGGCGCTAGTGTCTACGGGACTTCCGGTTGCAAATTGAAGCAGACAGCATGCAGTCTACTTTTCCAGCCTCCCTGTGTATTCCTATGGGAAAACGCGCGTGAATTTTGTCTCTTCGCCGGAAAATAACATGAATAACTTTTGCTATTTCGGTTGTAGCGGATAGTATGTACCTTCATTAATATTGTGAAAGTGTAATGGCTTTAGTTACAGCATTTTTTCTTTACCGCTGAACGATGTTAAACTTCGCAATATTTCAGGCCCAAACCTCTGTTCCATGGCAGGTATGTAGAAACGAGCGACGATTCTAAGCAAAATACTGATAGAAAGGAATGTAGAGTATGTTCAAAGTTCGCCAGTATTCCGTTGGTGCTTATATATTGCTAACATGCCCGTCCTGTCACTATATGAAAATGACGCCGTCGTGTATCTTTACGAGTAGTTAAAAAAAAACAAAAAAAAAAAACGTTCGAAACGTAAAGAATAAAGTACGTGGGCTACGAAAGCTGTGTTTTCTTATTATTTTCTATGTCGGGCAGTTTTTATCGGGCACCTGTTCTCTGGCGTCTCTCTATTTGCAGAGATTTGGAGCGTGCGGGTGATGATTTTAACCCAGAACAAGCATCTTCGCACATATTCCTGAGCAGAAAGAATAAATCAGTACTTATTTATTGAAAATCGAACTATATTACGTGACTTTCTATTTATTTTGATCGTCTGCAAGCACAAGGAGTTACTTATCCAGTGTTACTGCGTAGTTCTTGCCGTCTCTCTCGGTTTTCCACATGTGCTTCGTTCGTTTGGCACATATATCCCCCATACTGGAAAGCGCCGACGCCGTGTTCGCGCTAACAGTGTCCGACAGTGCACATAAATACATGTACGAAGCGGTTTTAGCACCGTTTTTCATGCCACGATTTTAAAATAAAAACGCCGTAACTGTCCAATTATTTCATCTGCGTGACTGGGAAATGTTCCAATGTGCCTAGTACGTACGAATTATTCGTGATATTTGCTCTTATAATCGAGCGCAGAGAGGAAATGCACTCGCTTTTTTTCCATAGAAATGCATTACCGGAAGTCAATTTCCGACTGCTTGCTGTCTGCTTCAATTTGCAACAGCACACTAGCGCCAGTTGAACCTCTAGCGTACATTATAATAACTCTATCATGGCGCCACCTTTCCCAGGATAGAGGGACTTTAGGTCGCGCTAAAGCCCCTCTATCCTGGGAAAAGTGGCGCCATTCGTTGTTGTGGAAATGCTCGAGACACGTGCCGCGCGCCACTCTAGGAAGAACAAGGCGTCTAAAATCTAGCTCAGTCAACGTTACTGTAAAAAGCTCTGTTTCACAGGTCCGCCTCAGACGTGGGCTCAGTGGCGGTCCAGTCGAGTCTTACTTCCGGATTGTCTAGCCCGCCTAGTTTGCATAGCAATACTTGAGCTCGAGCGAGTTGGTGATTCCAACTAACACCTCACAGCGCAAGGAAACAGTCGCACACAAAAATAAATTTCAAACACTCAAAGAAAGAACTCTCACACTGCGCTGACTCTTAACTCCGTGCTTTATTACACTTCATCTTCATCATCTTTTTTTTGTTATTGTACATATGGACGTAAAAACAAAATCCAAGGAAGGAAAAAAAAAAAAGAAAAGTCAGCTCTGAGCGCGGTGGTAGCAGACGACGCGCGAGACAGGGAAGTAAGATCCGACCGCAGCGCCGCTAGTTCTCGCGACCGTTACATGGGCCCAACGTTACTATACTCCGTCTCACCTAATGTTGTACCGCAGCGAAGGCTAGAAGCGCGAGCTCATAGCGTTGACAGCTGCCCTTCATGCACGAAAGCTCGTACCGCCGAGATGTGCCCTAGAGCAGGGAGCTCGCGCTTGTAGCCTTTCCTGCGGTACATCATAAGGTGAAATAGGGTATAGAACCAGCTAGAACTCTCAGTTGGGAAACTCGCCGTTGAAACCTGGGCCGCTGGCGTCCACCGAGACCAAGCTAAATACGACCACAGCGTCACTCTGTATCATTTGTCTTAACTGTGGTCTCCTTGAGCTTTTAGAAAGCATGTTTTTGCGTAAAAACCAAGGGAAAAAACTCTTTTTGTAGCAACTTTTATTGGAGTTTAGTACAAAATGATGGGCGCGTGTTGTTTTCTAAAATATTTAGTTTGCAAGTGTTGCAGTACAATTAATATTGTTTTTATACAACCGTGCCTCAGCGGTGATTTCAGGTAGCGCGTCCCGAGCTAGGCGCATATTAACCTCAGTAGTATTACGCGGAGCGTCCATTTGGGAGTCGGGGGATTGGCGGCCGAGGGGTCTATAGACCTTTCCAATGTTTACAAAATCACAGTCCAGCGTGCGATCTTCACAGCCCAGCACGTGCGTGTTCGTCGCTTCGGAAAGCGAGCAAAGCACGCGCCATACGCACGAACGCTCAAAATGGCACCGGCCACAAGCTCGTGTTTGGAAAGGTCTATACTTCGTTTCACTTTATCTGCGAGCGAAGCCAAAGCTAGAAGCGCGAGACCAGCGCTTTTTGCGTTTCTGCCCAGCTTGCGCGCTCGAGCAAAGCCTGAAGGCACGGAGCTTTCGTGCTCGCGCTTCCAGAACAGTGACGCCTCTAGCGGCGCGCGCTTCAGCTGTGGGGACAACAAACCGTATTTTCGTGTTTGTTTTTGATCCGAGAAATCGAAGATGACGATTCGAAGGCCACTCCTCGTGCGACCAAAGCACTGGTCAGAGCGAAGCGCTCGTGCCCAGACCGTGCTCGGCCAGGTTCAATTTCTTTGTTATGCAGTGTTGGTAAATGTGATATTTCCAAGAAATATCCTATAGTTGATTGCAAGCTAAGAAAAAACCGGAAATGCCTCTCAGAGGAAAATGTATCCCTACGCCGAGAAACACCAGCCAATCGTTTTCATGACGTCACGATTCCGTGGACCAATCGCGATCCTTTTGAAAAAAAAAAAAAGCTCAACATGGCTGCTGGCCTTAGCAACGCGACGCTAGTTTCTCGTGACAATTATTCTGCTTTTTTGCACCGTGTTTTACGTGCCCGAGGTTACGCCACGAATTCTTAAAGGGACCATGAAACGATTCTGAAATCGAATTTCATCCACCGGACGCCGTAAAAGGTGTGAAAAGAAACACAAAACACAAAAATTGGAAGCCAAAAAAAATTTTTTGCTATAGAACTTTTAAAAGAAAACTGGACTCTTTTGCGCCTTCTTTCCTTCAAAAGCTCTGTGACTTTTCACTGCTATGCATCCGCGGAACTGCAGCACGTCAGCCGAATCCACGTCGCCTATTGGGTAAGCGCCTACCTCACCAGCACCGCGATCATAAACAATAAATAGCCGGCAAATGTTTCCTAAAAGTTTTGTTAAATAATATTCAGATCCACATTTTGTAGCATAATTAGAGATGTGTGGCGAAAATTGCCAAATTTGATAATGCTGAGAGCCAAGCGCCATCTATCGTGTGGTAAACGAAGCTGAGAGCCAGCTCCGGAGGAACTCCATGGGACAAATATGTTGCGAATAACCGACGAATTTTGCCCGGCAGCTTTTGCTCTGCGCGTGGAATCAGCACAGTGCCTGCTACGTCGCGCGCAAAGCAAGCGTGCCGTCGGGCGGCGTTCGCCAGTTATTCGTCACATAATTCGTTCCATGGAGTTCAGCCTTTACGCACTTTTTACGATCAGATCAGCATGGCCGACAGCGTCGCTTGGTCGCGACGACCAACGAACGTTTTTTTTTCTACGTGTTCTTCTCGCGCGTCCCGACTTCAAGCAGCAAGAAAAAAGTACTTGAAACAGACCATGACGAACAAGAATGCTGGATCCACGAACACCCGAGAAAAGCTACGACTGTCACGAATCCACCGACTCCGACCAAGCAAGCTGCGCAGAATATAGGCCTAGCAGGCACTCCGTCTCTGTGCAGCGTTGCCGCGTTGCTTCAACGGTATTTGGCCAAGACCCTCTGCCCACGACCGGCTGGCGTGCTGAATGGAATATGCCCGCGCCACCCTTGTGGACCCTTCCCGTATTTTGATCGCTGACCTCAATTTTAAATTACGAGGTGAGGTCAATCCCATCCCCTTGTTTTCCGAGGCAGTGTTGACGAACACTGTCGTCGAAAAGAGACTCTCGTCGATTCTATCTTCTTGTTTTGTGTGATATAGAGCTCAAATAAACGCCGTATGGATTACCTTCGTAACACGGTATGTACACTTTGTTATTAGTATGCCATTTTTCTTCTGACACGACTGCACGTCACTGTCGAGCTAAAAAAGTTCGTGGGAGCTACGTGCAATGCCGGGCCAACCTTCCTTTGCCGAGTGCCGCGTCAGTATCAAGTTGCAATCGTAAAAGATCGGTCCCGAAGCGCTCACTAACAGCGCGAATACAGCACTTCCATCAAACGCGCGCGTCTGCTCAGAGTGTGAACAGGTATTTACGTGGCTCTTCCTGACACTGTCGTAGTTCAAACGTATCTTTTTTAGCGTCGGCTCGCTCCTGCATCTCCGAGGCCGTGAAAAACGCCGCGGCGATTTGTTTCCATCTACGTCGCTTTGCAAACGACTGACACGGGTCGCCTTTTACCAACAATGACAGCTGGGTTGAGTTCTGGAGTCTTCACCGGAAGACTCGCCGCACTTCCCAACAGGCATACCGGCGTATGAGACTAGTCCCATGCTGTCGCTGTAGCGCAACATATCTCATTGAATTTCGCACAGCTGCGATGTGTCCATGGCTATCACGGCGATGAGAGGCGTCGATTCAGAAAATACGTCGGTGACATCAGCGCAGTAAAACCTACCGGCGCACCCCCAACTCGCCGCCGCTGGGACAGGAACTTCCGGTTCCTGTCCCAGCGTACGTCACGACCGTCAAAATTACGCCGCAACTTGTTTTGCGGTCAGTTGGAGAGAAAGAAAAAGTCGATATTCCATTATTTTTTTGTGTAGAAATTAATGAACCGAGACGAAAACGGATGCCTGTTCGGCATTCAGTGAACGTTGAAGGTTTAATGTAAAAGTTATCTGGCAAAAGTAAAAAGGTCATTTCATGGTCCCTTTAATGGTATCGGCTTGCGTTTGCAGCAGTTTTTGCGCGACAACGTGAGAATCCAGCGACGCTATCGCCAACGAAAATTTCGAAGCGGGCGCGAGGCTTAGCACTGCTGAGAGGTGAGAAGCTACGCCGGACGTCGTCTGCTTCGTTGGATTTCTGTCGCCTCTGCCCCACGTTGCTACTCAACATAGTACCGGCACCGCTGCTTCAATTCGCTGTGGTTTCCGCGGGGTGAGCTGAGATTGCCGTGCACCTCAGTGGGATCCATGACGGAAGACAAAGAGAGCGGGGCGTAGGGTGCCTACATGTCTGTCTGTCTCAGGGTGAAGACATCCATTGTTGCACTGAATGTTCAGCGCCTGACGCTCTCGCGCACTCGTTGCGTGACCTGGGCGCTAAAATGGCGTCTATGCATTAGCCAAAGCTACGCGCTCGAGCTGATTGACACCGGATTGCGCGTACTTCAAAATGCATAAAAAAACGATTGGGCGTAAAAATGGCTGAGATGTCACCACTCAAGCAAAAGCGCGCGTGCGTATGAAGGCACTCTATACTTCGTCTCACCTTAGTATGGACTATTGTTAGCCGCGCATGCTAAAAGCGCGTGCTAGTAGCTTTGAATGAAGCCGCGGCGGCTGCACGAGCGCTCGTGCAGCAAGTGCTCTAGTCAGGGCAGTCAAGGCTGGCCGCTCGCGCTAGCACAGCCTTCGCGGTTAGTCCATGCTAGGGTGAGACGAAGTATAGCGGGGCGCGGTGGTGGTGTCGATGACTTGGGAGGGTGCCGATTGGTCAAAACCCGAAAAGTATAATTATTCTTGTTTTCTATTCATCCAACAAAATAAAGGCACACATTTCGTGCGCAAAGCCCACAAAACTAAGTAAATCACTAAATATTTATTATTTGCAGGAACTATAAGTGCTTTGTTATTTATAATTTTGGCGAGAGAAAGGTTGGTTTCGTTTTCGCCGCTTCCCTTAATCGAAGGCGCTGGAAGACGGTATTTAGACAGTATCTTGGACAGAAAATGAATTGGGAAGACGGTACATTGGACATGACTTTCTTTCTTTACTAAACAGCTATTTCGTTGACAAAAACGTATTCTAACTTATTTAAACGTCCTGAATGAATTAAATAAATATTGTAGTAGTTTAAGACACGTTTACTGGAGGAAGAAAAAGCAACGTTGCTAGCGAACTACTTTCTCGACGGCGGAGGCACTTCAGATGGGCGCAATGCGCTTGTGGGTGGAGCTAAAAGATTGTTCTTAGGTTGCATCGGACTATAATTAAGAGACCGAACACGAAGTGAGGTACGGCTGGCTATCGGCCTCGGCTCGGACTGCTCGAGCCCCTCGTCGTCGTCTTTATTCATACGGTTCTCCGCACCTCGATACATAACACACCTTCACCCCTGGTTCGCTATGGCTCATAGCGCGACACCGGCTTCTTGACTCTCTTGGATCTTCTCACTTTTGAGCTCGCTTCGACGTTAGAACTGGTCGGTCCGATAAGGGAAGCTTCCCTGTGGCTAGGGCTGGCCAGTGGTGCGTGAAGCTCGAGTGCGGGACGTTGCGGGGATGCTGGCACCGCAGATACAGGCGGTGGCACTGGAGATACAGATGACGCTGTTGGATTGCTCGGGGACGTCGGCGCAGAAGATGCGGGTAATGTGACGTCCGATAATGGCAAATCTGGCAACTGGTTACCAGATGTCTCTTGTTCCGAAGCGGGACAAACTCTCTGTCGCAGGTGGTCACCGTGGCGATGCCAACATGTGCCGTCATCCAGAACAACCTGTGATGATGATGCGCTTGCTGGGTGCACCACGGACGCAGGGATCCAGTCAGGCCCTTGTCGAAAGTTCTTTGCCCAAACGCTGTCACCCGGTTGCAGCAGTGGCTGTCGTCTAGCTCCATGATCACAACGTTGCTTCTGTTGTAGTTGTTTTAGTACGACCTTAGAACGGAAATCAGGATGCAGCAAGTCCATTGCAGTTTTAGGTTTCCGCCCCATGTGGACCTCCGCAGGTGTTAGTCCAGTGATCTCGTGAGGTGTTGTGCGGTACTGCAGAAGGGCTCGTGAAATCTTTGTCTGAAAATCTCCCAAAGAAGCTTTTTTGAGTTTGTTCTTGATTGTTTGAACGGCTCTCTCCGCAGCCCCATTAGATGCCGGGTGATACGGGGGAATCCTCATACCACGAATTCCGTTCCTCTTCAGGAATTCCGCAAATACAGAACTTGTGAAGGCTGGTCCGTTGTCACTCACGATCAAGTCAGGCAATCCGTGCGTGGCAAATATTGATCGAAGACAATTCACCGTTGCCTCCGCCGAAGGTGAGGGAACGACCATCACCTCGAGCCACTTTGAATAAGCATCTACGAGGATTAAGAAATATCGTCCTTGAAATGGTCCCCCGAAATCTATATGAAGGCGTGACCAAGCTTTCTCGGGAAAAGGCCAAGGTGTCGTTGGCACTGGTTGGGGTGCTCGCTGGTGTTCTTGACACACAGAACAGCTGTTGACCTTGACCTTAATGTCTTCGTCAATGCCATACCACCACACGTGACTTCTTGCCACCGACTTCATTTTGGTGATTCCTGGGTGTCCCTCATGCAGGAGATCCAGCACACTTCCTGTTAGACTTTTGGGAACTACTACTCTCGTACCCCATAGCACGAAATTGTCTTGCACGCTGAGCTCCTGCGTTTTTGTAGCATAGGGTTGCCACTCTGGTGTAGCGGGAAAAGTTGAACCGGCCCATAGCACTTCACGTATTTTCGACAACACCGGATCTCGTTCCGTAGCTGTCGCAATAACTTCTGGAGAGAGAATTTTGTAGTCGCGTTCCAACATGAAAACATCTGCGGGCTTTGGCACTGCGAATGTCTTAGTCATCAGTGGTAGGCGACTCAGCGCATCAGCATGACCAAGCGTTTTTCCAGGACGATAGACCAAGACGTAGCTGTAGCTAGCTAGTTTCAAGGCCCACCTTTGGATTCTTGGTGAACACTGTGGAGGAATGCCTTTGTCAGCGCCTAATAGTCCCAGCAGTGGTTTGTGGTCAGTCACTGCCTCAAAAGATCGACCCCAGAGATATTGGTGAAATTTTGTTATTCCAAACATGAGTGCAAGAGCCTCTTTGTCCAGGTGGCTGTAGTTCTGTTCTGCTGCCATCAGACGACGTGATGCGAACGCAATAGGCTTCTCTTCGCCCATGGAACTCCTGTGCGCCAGTACAGCTCCAATTCCGTATGGTGACGCGTCGCAGCTTAGCACAAGGTGCTTCGTGGGGTCGTAATGTGCAAGGACACCAGCAGACGTTACCAGCTCTTTGCTTCGCTCGAACGCGCATTCTTGCTCTCCTGACCACTCCCAGCGTGCTCCTTTTCCCAACAACCGATGTAACGGCTCCAGAACACTTGACAAATTGGGTAGAAATCTTCTGTAAAAATTTAGCAGGCCCAAAAAACTTTGTAGTTGCTTTGTGTCTTGTGGAGTCGGTGCATTTACAATTGCTTCCACTTTACTTGGCGAAGGGTGGAGACCTGTGTGGTCGATCAGGTGTCCCAAATACGCCACCTTTGATGCAAAAAACTCGCACTTTTCAAACTTCAGCTTCAATCCTGCATTTGTTAGCCGCTGAAGTACCTTTTCGAGATTTCTCATGTGGTCCGAGTCATCCACTCCAGTTATTAAGATGTCATCAAAGTAGACGACAACGTGCCTAAGGTCACAAAGCAGGTTTTCCATTACTCGCTGGAAAATTGCTGGCGCTGATGAAACACCAAAAGGTAGCCTTGTGTACTCAAAGAATCCTTTGTGGGTATTGATAGTGACGTACTTCCTTGAGGCCGGAGAGAGTACCACCTGCTGGTAAGCATCTTTGAGGTCCAACTTGGAAAACTTGATGCCTCCGGAGAGCTTTGTCCAGAGCTCTTCGACTCTCGGAATCGGGTACGTTTCCACCTGGGCTGCTGCGTTTATGGTGACCTTAAAGTCTCCACAAATTCGCACCCGACCATCTCTTTTTAGTACCGGGACAATCGGTGCTGCCCAGTCAGAAGTCCTGACTTGCTTCAAAATTCCTTCCCGTTCTAGTCGTTGAAGCTCTTGAGTGACTAGATCTTGCAATGAAAAGGGAACTAACTGGTCGTGGCTTGAAGAACCGGGGTCTTGATCCATCTGGCACGCTAATTTTGGCTTCCACGTTCTTCCGTAGACCCAGCCCACTGGCTAAATTGCTCATCTACAGCGAGTGACTCGTCGTAACTTTAAAATGGCTGACCAACGACTCGATGTATAAATATCCACAGAACCCCCAATTATTGAGTCGGGGGGTGGCACCCCCTGAAGCCCCTTCCACAGTATTTGTTTTGGCCCCAAAATGGCCGATTAAAACCAAAACGGAAGTCAAGTGCAGTTCCTTGAGTGGCCGTTGCGGGAGAAATGGCGGCGTTGTGATCGCCATTAGCTCGGTTCTGGAGGACGGGTCGGTGCCATTTTTTCAGAGCAGTCTCTATGGCAGTGTCCCAAGTGAGTGGTTTTGTAACGTTGCCTGGGCCACTTGCCTCCATAGGTGAGAATCGACCCTTTCTTCAAGGGCGCCGCCATCTTAAAATGTCGTCACTTCCAGTATGGGCAAAAACATTGTTTTGCCGTCGCCACGCCAATAGAAGACACTTAGGATATAAGCGTAACCGTCACACATTATCGTTTTGCCTTCCCCTTATTTTTTACTAGTTACAGGTTGAAACGTTTTAGTATTTTTTCGTCACCCATACCGGATACGCCGGTTAGGTGGCTGGGGACGAGAGTACACAGTGAGCTTTCTCCAGTAACGTTGGCTCAGTGCTGTGCCAAATACTTTGCTGCGCTGTGCCGTCATGATCTTCTGAAGGGTTGCACGTTGCACGTGCTTCGTGCATCAACGCACCTTGAGCTACCTTTGAAACATGGAGGGGCTTTAGCTGGAATCGGAGACGACACCGCTGCGGCCGCCGCGAACATTTAGGTGCACATATATCGCGTGGACTGAAGCGGACGTCCCCTCCGTCAGGGCTGGATTCGGCGCTGTAGGCGTTCTGTCTAATGCAAATGAGCGGAGCGGAGTGTATTCGCCCTAGTAAAGTATTTGCCTATACTATAACCGAGAAATGCAGAAATCACGTTTCGCCGTCTGACTCTCCAGAAGAGACAGCAAACTCGATGCAAAACGGTATTGCTAAAACTTCCTGACAACGTTTTTTTTAATTTCTAAAAGTGTTGTTCTCAAATCCCAATTATCGAAAGCAGCGCTCGTGTGGCTATAGGCAATAAAAAAAAATAGTCGGTGGGAACGAGCGGCTAGAACGGTGTCACTCGCCGCAAACGGACTAACGACCGTCGGCGCGGCGGCGTAACGGAGGCAACAAGGTACGGATACCTCGACCTATATATATATAGGCTACAAAACCCCCAAGTAACTCCACATCTCTGCACACACACACACACATAAAAAAGTATACACTTTAAAGTCCCGATTACACACCACTAACACATTATACGAAAGACAGTCCGTGGTCACCGGCTGAGGTGTGTGTTTTTTTTGTATTTTTGCTTGTACGAAGGCTTTGCCACATTCGTCATACAAAAACCGACTGTTTACTGCAGACAGGTTCGGAGCGCACAAATGTATGAGGCAAACATGCTTGGAACATGCGTGCATGAGGAAGGAGTGTAATGGGGCTTTACTTTTGTCGTGATGTTTGCGAGCGAACATCGCGTCTTTTTTGTACGGAACATGTGACTGCCCGAAGACGCACGTCGTGCAAAAGGACAAGGCGCTTTCGCTCTTCGCCTCGCTTCAGCATAGGGCCCCTTTTTTTCCAGGCTTGTTTTACATTCTCTAAGGATGAAGGGTCCTTTCATGCAACAGCACCTTATTATACAATTCGAAAGAGTCTATTACTTAAAAAAAAAGAATATAGAAATGTGTTTAAAGGTCTAAAATCCCGAAATAACCTTTTTTAGATCTCTGGAGGTGAAAAAAAGAAAAAGAGTTCAGTGCAGGTCGAATTCGCCTAAATGCGTCACTCACTGAAACTGATACGCTTTGTTAAAAAAAAAAAAAAAGTTTTTAGTTTGCCCGTGTTTCCATAAGTTTAAAGCAGTGTACATGCTGACGACATGGTAGTTGACTTGTCGAGGGGCGCGGGCCATGTGTCGTTGCTCTCTCCTTCATGTCAGGACGCTCCCGCGACTTTCACGGTTAATCGACGTTGTTTCTTTCGGGGGTCGATCGATGATTTCCGCATAAGCGCTTGGAGTCGACGACAATGCACACTGATGTTGACCCATATCACGGACGAGCTACGCTGTCTCGGGGACTGACCGCACCAGCAGCTGCAGAAAGGTCAAAACAAATGTATAGAAGAAAAAAACATTTTTTTTTTTCACACGTCTTTGACAGTCCAATTTCCCAGAATAAAAAAAGGCGATGTGGGCGGGGGGTTATTTAAAAGAACCTTTGGATCGTAATTTTTTATCGCACTCAAATATTGAAAACAATAAATTGTTATTTCTCTAAAATGATTGTTTATAGGAGTGGTGCAACAATCTTTCCACTTTGCGTAAATACCACTTAGAATGAATTCTTGAAGTTAATACCCTATAAAATGCGCGTTAGTTTTTATCCTCCGCAATTGTAATCGCAAAAACAAAACTAGATAAGAAATAACGAGCAGCGCTCTTCCCCTCAACTCGCAGCCAGAACAAGCGGTAACGTGACCCGGAGCCGATTATATGGCGCCAGTGGTTTTCATAGCCGCCCGCTGGACTAGACAAAGCACAGGAAACTCGCTGAGTTCCAGACATTGTTAGGCTTCGGCTATTCTCGTCATTGCAGCGATTAAACACGAGCCACTACCCCAGTGCTTGTCGAGCTATCGACTATAACGAGCCCAAATCGAGGCCTCACGCAATGATAGGGTCCATCAAAATGCGAATTCAAATATCCTCGCTGGGGTCTATATGTTGTAGCATAGCCTCCTCTATACTCACAAAGCCTGGCAGTTTTATGTCGGAGCCATAGAGTGCCCTATCGCAGATTTGAAGCTCGAGGATCTGGTAGCACAGAGCATTTCTCAGGGAGCCTGTAGTCAGCGCACAGCTTGTACAGCGGCGACGACCCGAAACATGGTTTTCAAACCCAACGAGAAAAGAAGCGGTAGCCCGAGGAACGCGAGGAGCACGAGCGGACATTCTATTTCTCGGGGCAAGTCTGTTTCGTTGTCTCGCCGCAGCGGGGCGCCCGTTACATCACTTTTGTCTGCCGCTCTACTTTTTCACTTTTGGCGGCAGCGTCTCGTGGCGATCTGCCAGGCTTTGTCAGTATACACCTTTTCCGTTTAGCCTCGTACCCAGCCACGTTGTCCCCATATCCGGTATGCGTTCCGAAAAAAAAAGCAAGCGATTTCAACCCGGAATAAGAAAGAAAAGTATGGAAAGGACATAACAAGAAGGAATGACGTTTGCAATTAAAATGTTAACATGTTCTACTGGTGAGGCGAGAGGAAAGCGATGTTTTCACGCATACCGGAAGTTCCTGAATTGAAGATGGCGGCGCCCACGTAGAAAATGTGTATAGAAGACGATATATGGTTGTAGATATCACGCATTGGGAAGAACAGAAAGACACTGATGGTAGAGGGGCACGAGAACACGCACTGCTTGGGCAGGTTCATAAACGGCCACCAACGATACGGACGCGCCTCGGATTTTTCCTTTAACAACATCTGGTGCCGAAACCCGGCTGAACGAAATGGACCGCATCCGCTGAGCCTGTGGTGTCGTTCGCTACACCGTCTCCCGCACCATTACTTAAACAGACAAACGCATAGAGAATATGGCTACGACCGAACTCGAGATGCGCATTCCGCTTCAGTCTCTTGCTCAGAAGCAAACGGCTCTCAAGGAACTCGACAGCAATATCCTCCACGCAACTACAAATCACGCATTGGACAACGAACTTGAGGATACTGAAGAATACCGTCTGAGTATAAGTACCGCTATCACGTGAATCAACTACGCTCTGTACTCTCGCTTCACCATCGGCCAACAACAGAGCCTGGAATCAACGTCTACACCATCGGTCACACCCCAGTTGGACAGCAACCCTCGCGCAACGACGGCCCCCGTCAACCCTCCACCCACCGGGCCAGTTACAACAGGCTACTGCACCGTGGCTCCTCGAAAGCTGCAGGTACCTAAATTTGCTTGCAACCTTCGTGATTGGCAGGGATTTTTGGGATCATTTCAATGCTACCATTCACCCAAATCCCAATCTCCCACCAATCGAGAAGTTTAAATACCTCTTCACGCACCTGATTGCGGATGCTAAGAGAACTGTTGAAGGCATCCGGCTGTCAGAGCTGAACTACGACCTTGTAGTCCGGATACTTCACGACCGATTTGGGCGACGTGACATCTTAATCGACAATCACATTGACCAGTTACTCAACCTGCCTATCAGCAGCACATCCAACAACGTAGCCCAATTTCGTCAACTCTATGACGCAACACGTTTCCGGACCACTTCGGTCGAAGGGTTAGAGGTGACACCGAGCAGCCATGCAGTGGTCCTGCACCGCGATCTCGTGCGTTGCCTTTCTCGTGATTTAGCTATCCTGTACCGTCAGAAGTTGAGGGAGGCCGCACCGACATCCGCAACGGATATCTCTGACGTACGCCTCGAAGTACAAGTTCACATCATTATGGCGTTTCTTCGGGTGCAAGCGGAAATCCGAGAAGATGGTTGCATGAATGACGCAAGTCACACTCGCCAGCATGGGTTATCGCCGTCAAGACATCAGGAACCACTCCAGGCAAACTGTTCAGCACTCGCACTTTCCACGGAGTCATCAGGTCAACGACCGATTGCATGCCCCTTGTGTGGCACAATCGAGCACGAGGTGCAAAACTGTCAGGTCAGGCTCTCGACACAAGAAAAGAAGACCAAACTTGCACGAGCACGATCAAATGCGGCAAGCGAAACCACACCACTTGTGTTTTCCGTTCCTCCAGGAGCTTGACACGCTTCCCCAACCAGCCCCTTTCGACATCATGCACCCTGGAAGAATGCCACATTAAAAAGCTGCACAGTTGTCAGCGCCCCAACCAGCAATTTTCGCTCTTCTGCAGTATAGTTGCAAACTGAGAGAGCGTGGACCTCAGGAAAACCGAGAAATCTCCTCGTAACATTATTCGATGGTTGCAGCCAGCACACATTCATCAGACGTGATGTTTCTGAGCAGCTTGGCCGTGAAGTCGTTGGCAAAAAAGTACTATCTATATTTACATTTGCAAATACGGCCACCAAACACTGCTGCCGACGAGTGATTGTGGCCCTTCAGAGCCATCACAGCAATCAGAAATCGTCGCTTGAAGCACTCGAAATTCCTGAACGGTACACCGTATCACACCAGCGAAATCGATGACACTCTTCTGAGGCAACTTTTTTCGAACGAACTTCAGGCCGCCGATACAATTCCTGCAATTCCTGTTGAAGCTCGCTGCACAACAGATAACGACATGAGCGCCCCAATAGGCTCAGACGCCTACTAGAACGTCGTCACGGGACGGATCCAGCGCATGGACGAAGACCTCACCACCGTAGAAACAAATGTTGGCTGGATGGCTCAAGGGACCTCAGTCTACGACTAATTGTCATCCATCAACGAGAGCCTCTGCACTGTTCCTCACCTACCAGCCTGTCAACGACTGCTGCAAACCAGTTGATCCTTCAGAAATATGGCGCTTGGACGCCAGTGGCCTCTTAGAATGCACAGGATCAAACTTATTTCACCATCCAACAATTATAGAATTCAGCACCGAGATAAGATAAACGACCATTAGAAATTTCTCTTAATGATCAAGTCTCTCGGCCTTGGAACTCTCAATGACAACCGATGCATTGCTGAAACTCGGCTCTTTACACAGTTACGACGGTTCCGTATGCATCTGGAAATGCTTGAACACTACGATCGCGCCATTCGAGAGTATTTTGATGAAGGCCATGCAGAAAGAGTTCCACAACAAAGGACAGGACAACAAATATTTCTTACCTACCACATCCCGCAGTCATCCGTAAGGAAGCTGCAACAACCAACATCCGTGTTGCGTTCGAAACACCATCGCATCTGCCCGACAAGCCTTCTCTGAACAGCGTGCTGGGCAAGGGTCCTAATATTGAGAACGACTTTCTTCAGCTGCTTCTCAAGTTTCGCTGCAGTCTTGGGTCGCTAAACTCGTCAGACACAACTTTCTTTGTGTTATGACATAGCGGGGGGAGGAGCCGAAAGATTGCAGCCAAGTATTCTTTTCTCACAAACCCGCAGATTCGTGAATCTTCGTGACGCTTTTCATTGAAGGGGCGAAAAATCCCTACTATACTTCGTTTCACCTTAGGTGCGAGCGAAGGCAAAGCTGGAAGCGCGAGCGCGAAAGTTCCGTGCGTTCAGGCTCTGCTCGAGCGCGCGAGCTGGGGAGAAACGCAAAAAGCGCTGGTCTCGCGCTTCTAGCTTTGGCTTCGCTCGCAGATAATGTGAAACGAAGTATACAGCTTTTCCACAAGCGCGCAGCCATCTTGAATATCGTCACTTCTGGTATGCGGTAAAACATGTTTTTGATCTCTCGCCGCAGCTGGAAGGTGTTTACGAAAAATGCGTGATTGTCACACATTCTTGATTTGCCTCACCTATATTTTCTCGCATATTCCAGGTTCAAACGTTCTATTATTTTTTCGCCCCGCATACCAGATACGGAACCCACGTGACTGAAAACGACAGGAAACAGAAAAGGTCTATTAGCGCCGAGATGTTTTGGTGGCGCCCTCCTATGGTTCCCCCTTGTGACGTCATTACCTTGCAAACAACAAGTTCGATGGTGTTTGTAAATATCATGGTGGAAGCTTGAAATCATTGCGTTCTCAAAGGAACACTGTCAACACCGTCAAAATTAAAGTTTTTCATTCCTCTTATTTCCGTCGATGATAAATCCTTTTCTGACGTCATAGTCAGCGTTCGGCCAATCTTGGAAAGCCGACCACAGCGACGCTTTCGGTCGCGCACGTCGCCAATACTCCCTAGGCGCCGAGCTAGAGCAGCACGAGAATGCACGCGGAGACGAACGTGGTTCATGCGTATAGGAAGTATTCACTAGCGGCCATAGCTGTGTGCGCGACTGCTGAGCGCTTGCTGATGGCTAGCTTCCAGGGTTCTTTTGCAACGTGCATTCCACACCGTCAAAATGACCGGTCTTAGCAGCCTATTAATGGGGGCTCGTTCTGAGCATGTGCTCTAGACAGCACCCACAAATATGGCGCCCAGTGAATACTCCTTATAATGTCACGATAAAGATTATCAGCTGCGACCTTGATGGTCTCTAAAAAGCACAGCGAAGGCTTGGGTAATTGCATTCTAAAATCAACACCGTCTAAGTTGATAGTCTGATATCATTCTTATTTCCGCCGATAAAGCAGAATTTACTAGGGGTGTGCGAATATCAATATTGTTGAATACGAATCGAATACGAATAGTTAGCTTCGAATATCGAATCGAATATCGGATAGCTGAAGGCAGGTGCATTTATTCACAGCATTTTTATATTCACATGTCGAAACTGCACATAATCTTTTTTAATTATTTTTAATTGCAGAATTGCAGTTGATTTTTCTGCATGACAACTTGTAATCTTAAACTTTGATTGAGCGCGTTGGTAATAGATTCAAAATTACGAAAGAGTTAAGGCCGGTTCAGACACTTGCGTTTGAGTGCGTTTGACTGCGTTGCGGCGAGAACCGAAAGCGAGTCACCGGCACATCTGTGCTTCGTATGAAGCGTGGAATCCAATCCAAGGAATCATCTTGGCACGCGATATAAGCAGTAGGGATGTCCTGGTTTCTCGCTCCGGCAACGCAGTCAAACGCAGTCAAACGCAACTGTCTGAACCAGGCTTTAGACAAAGAAGACGGAGAGGACAAACAAAGATGTTTGTCCTGTCCGTCCTCTTTGTCTAACTTTCGTAATTTTGAATTCAACTTGTAATCTTTCCTACAACCAGAATTTTCGTTTTTGTGTTTTTATTCTCGGTAACACCAGTGAGGCACTGAGGTTAACGAGAAACAAAACACAAAAACAAAAATTCTAGTTGTAGGAAGATCACAAGTTGTCATGCAGAAAAATCAACTGCTGCACATGGTCAGGTAGGAGGTGCTCCCTTCGAGCGGAAACTACACCTCCAGCCACAGAAAAAAACTCTCTCACTCGGCACTGAAGTAGTAGGTATTGCCAGGTATTTGATGCAAAGCTTCGCCATACTCGAATATCTTAAGTACCCGGCAGTTCGCCACCACTCACATTGATCACTCTATCTCTTTAGCAGTGCCTCCTCCGCATACGCTACAACTTCCCATTCTGAAGCTGAAACCACTTTCCATTGCACTTTTGGCTAAGTGGTTAAATGCTTGTCAAACATTGCTGACGGCGTTGAGCCTTGCTCTTTTGACTGTGTTGCAGCTTCCGACTGGGTTTCTTCGGTAGCAACACATGAGGCTAGCTTTTGCAGCACCAGAGCTTTTAGCCATAATCATGTCTTTCTTTTCAACTTGAAAATTAGTGGACTTGAAGCGTGGATCCAAGAACAGAGCAAGGCATGCTTCCTTCTCTTTCTTATACAGAGTGAACTTTGCCTTGATGGATCTTATCAGTTTTGCGGGAAATTTTGATGCCCCAGAAAAGTTACCTAGACAGTGGAGCATACCAAACAGTGGACACGGCGACACCGCCGTGACAATGTCACCAAGCGTGCCACTTTTTGTGCAGATCATCGTTGGATGCTTATCCGCAGCCTTGGACGCAACACCGACTTTATCTGCGGATGGAAACTCCGTTCATCGCCTTGTCATTGACGCATCGCAAGGGCTGCACGTGGCCAGCGTCTTCAGCGCATCTCCGATGGGCATGGTGACGTCATCGCTTCTTGAGGAATCAGCGCCACCGATGGATATAAAAGAAATACCAGCGTCTTCAGGCTTCAGTGGACACGGCAACACCGCCGTGACGATGTCACCAAGCGTGCCACTTTTTGTGCAGGTTGGTGCTCGAAAGTTTGGTTTTCTCAGTGATCACCTTTGCTTGTTAGTGTCGCCGTGTCCACATGTAGTCCTTGATTGTGTACGTGAGTGTTTTTCAACAGCAGTGCTTTTACTAAAGCTATCCGGAGATGTTGAGGAAAATACCGGACCGATTAGGCAGGAAATGTTCAATGAAATGATTCAGACTCAAAAAGAAATCCTGTCTAAGATTTCAGAGATACAAACAAAACAGGCATCGTCCGAAGCAACGATGCTCCAAATGCAGAACCGACTACTGACAATAGAGAAAAAGCTACAAAGGGTTGATGAAACTGAGACTAGACTTGAAAAGCTCGAACACTCTGTCAGCGGTTGCGACGCCGAAATCGGAACACTCGCCAGGCAAATTGATGAGTTAGAAAATCGTTCCCGACGAAACAATCTTATTGTTAGAGGTATTAAAGAAGTAAGCAAAGAAACCAAATAAATTTTACTAAAGAGGGTGAATGATGACGTATTTGATAAGATTCTAAATAATAAACTAAACTCTATTGATCGTATACATAGGCTTGGAAAAAAGGTTTCAGGTAGAGACCGTCCGATTATGCTCAAGGTTTCAGACTTCCGAGATAAACTGGCTATTTTGATGAACTGCTTCAAGCTCAAAGGTACCCCAATCAGCATCAGCGAAGATTTCTCTAAAAGGGTGGTTGAGATCCGCAAAAACCTGTGGAATTCTACGGCAGAAGAGAGAGGAAGGGGTTCAAAAGTGAAATTAGTATTCGATAAGCTAAGAGTGGACAATGCCCTTTATGCCTGGAACGAAGCCACTAATGAAAGGTTTAAGTGCCATGAGGGTCCCCTCGAGACTCGCATAGAAACCACCTCGGGAGATAAAAATAAGTGACTAAAATTCAAAGAACCTGTGTGCTTCAAGATCATAAACATGAATGCCAGAAGTATTTTTAATGAAGTCGATGTAATTGAAAGCATAATCCTGGAACATGAACCTGATATCATCGTAATTACAGAAACGTGGCTGCATAAAGATGTCCTCGACTCTGAAGTAACTCCCCCGGACTACACAATAGTAAGAAAGGATAGAGAGGAAGAGGCGGTGGAGTTGCTATCATGATTCAAAATAACATTAAGTTTTCTGCTCTTGATGAAGTACGTGACGTTGAAGCATTGTGGATTAAAACTAAGCTCAATAATAGTACTGTCTTTATTGGTGGAATGTATAGGCCTCCGAATTCGCCGGCTGATGTGATGATAAAGCTTCAAACTTATATGGACTTGAATCTACGTCACGAGGGCAACATATTACTTTTAGGGGATTTTAACTTACCCGGGGTAGATTGGTTATCACTTTCTCCTGGATCGACGGAAGTAGCTAGCTGTGACCAATTAATAGAGCTTGCGTTTTGCTACAATCTAACCCAGGTTGTAACTGATCACACAAGAGTTACTTCAACGAGGTCATCCATTTTGGACCTAGTTTTTATATCGGCACGCTTGAAATCGTTTCTTTCCAGCTGTGAAACTTTCGAGGGCCCTTCGGATCATAAAATGGTACTTGCGTCTTTCGAAATGACCCCAAATATCACGCATACATACTCGCTAAAGACGTTTCTTAATTTCGGGGCTGCCGATGATGTCAGCGTGCTCGATTATCCTTGAAGAGTCATTGGATGACTTTACATTTCTTTTCCAATCGAATGCCAGTACTGACACGCTATGGAACTTCTTTACGAACATGACTAAGCAATGCCTTGAGCGGTTTATTCCAAAGTATAAGAAAAAGATTAGAAACCAAAATCCCTGGATTAATAGGGAAATAATACATGCAAAAAGAAAACTCAATCGGAAGCGAGCGCGTTCACATGGTTCGAATATCAAAGATAAATCATGCATTCACCGCATGTGTCAGGAATTAAAACGGCTAGTAAAGAACTCTAAAGAGAAATTTTACAATGTAACACTTCAACGAATTCTTAGGGAAGCACCACACAAGTTTTGGCGGTACGTTAATCCCTCGGTCAAATCGCGTCGCACTAGCGATGAAACCACTAATCAAGAGAGCAAGGAACAATTTAACACTTTCTTTTCGTCTGTGTTTATTGAGGACGATGGAAACTTGCCTAGTTTTGTTGACTTTTCAGATAGCCCTCCTATTAAAAATATAGAAATAAACGAGGAAGGAGTTTTGAACCTTTTACTTAATATGAATACAAAAAAGAGCCCTGGGCCCGACGGAATTCCAAATGAGTTTTTAAAAAGGTACGCAGCTTGGGTCTCCAAATATCTATTCATGATTTTCCAGTCCTCCATCAATAATTGTTCTTTTCCAAGTGCTTGGAAACGCGCAAAGGCGGTTCCTATCCACAAAGGTGGCAGTGTGTCCGACGTAAGCACCTATCGGCCAATTTCGCTTGTTAGTACATGTTCGAAGCTGCTTGAACATATCGTATCTAAACATTTAATGAATTATCTCGAAGATTATGAATTATTGTTCCGATCCCAACATGGCTTTCGGAAAGGGCTTTCCACCACAACCCAACTTATCGAAACTGTACATGACCTTTCTTATACAATAAATTGTCGCAGGTCAAACTGACGTAGTGTTTTTGGACTTCGCGAAAGCGTTTGACAAAGTGTCGCACTCTAAGCTATTACTGAAAATTGACGTCATTTTTAAAAATCCAGCCATCACACAGTGGTTTTCATCGTATCTTTCTTCCAGAGAACAGTTTGTAGAAGTTAACGGACATAAGTCTAGCCTTTCACCGGTATCTTCAGGGGTTCCCCAGGGGAGTGTTTTGGGTCCCGTTTTGTTTTTAATATTCATAAATGATATGCATAAAGACATAACCGTTCCAATCAGACTATTTGCAGATGACTGTGTAATATACCATAAGATAGAAACTCCAGATGACCATGCCGAACTAAATCGTAGTCTACAAAAAATTCAACACTGGTGTCATAATTGGCAGATGGTGTTAAATCTTGAAAAATCAGTCTTCATGTCAGTATCTAGAAAAAAAATATTTTAGCATACAACTATCACATTGACGGCGTCGGACTTAAAAGAGTAAAAGAGCATAAGTACCTAGGTTTAGTATTTACACCTGACCTACGTTGGAATACCCACATTGATAAAGTCTGTCTTAAGGCCAACAAAGCACTATGGTGCCTCAGGCGAAACCTTACTAGTGTAACTTCGGAAATAAGAAGCCTGACTTATACAGCCCTGGTAAGACCGATTATTGAGTACGCGAAAATTGTGTGGGATCCACATACTGTAACAAACTGCCATAAATTGGAAAAAATTCAGCGACTTGCTTCCAGGTTCATCTTTAACAAATTCGGCCAAGCATTTTCTCCTACAAAACTATGTGAACTCGCAAATCTCCCAACTTTGGAATCGAGGACCAAGTACGAAAGATTGAAATTCCTTTTCCAAATTATACATCACTTTATAAAGATCAACAAATCGGATTATTTCGAAATCAGCACTAACGAATCCTCAAGGCATCGCCATAGCATGTTCATTCGTAATCCATCTGTACGAAATGATTGTTTTAAATTCAGTTTCTTCCCTAGAACCATCAAAGAGTGGAATATGCTGCCCGATTCTGCTGTCTCGTCAATATCCCTTAATACCTTTTTAGAAAGTATACATAATATTGTCGAATGTGACAGTCGTGAAAAGCCGTAATTGTACAAATACGGACCAAGTTTCTGCTTTATTGTGAAATGTTAATACCCTTGCAGCTTTCAGTTTTGTAACTTTTTCTTGTGCGCTTTTAAGAGTATGAAGCGGTCTTGCGCAATCCACTGTCTTGTTTAATTACTCTTTTTATTGTGGTTAGTTTCATCTTTTATGTTTGTATACCCACTCCTGTAATAGCCCAATGGGCTGACAGTATCAATACATGAATGAAATGAATGAATAGGAACTTGGGAGAACAAAGACGGATACTTCTCAGCACTGACAATAACAGTGGCATCAAACAATGGCTTCAATGCTTGTAAATATTCAGAACCATTTTTTCCATCTCTGATGAACCAAATCTATCGATGTCACAGACCGAGTTAGTAAGCTCCACAGTGACTGCTTCTTTGAGTTTCAGAAGTCACGACAACATTACGTACTGGCTATTCTATCTTGTCTCCACGTCTTGTACCAGACGTAGTGTGTCCTTTCCCATCTTCTTTTGGCACTCCTCAAGCCTTTCTCTGAGCTGATGAATTGTGCTTGTAATGTCCCAGAATATGCCTCACTTTCTTGCACAGGCGATCAATGGCCGGCAAAAGGAATCTCGCGTCATTAATCGCCAGTTGAAGCGTATGCGCGAAGCACGCTCTTTCAGTCCACGGAAGTCTCCTTACCGCAGCACGGATGTTGCGCCAGTTATCCGTTACGATGAACATCGCACATTCATCGGGTATCTTCCAGTCACGGCACATTTCGTCCAGCATAGTTGCAATGTTCACAGCGCTGTGACTAGCAGCCATGTGTCGAGTGTTCAATGTAGAACCGCTTCATCATGAATTTTGGAGTGAGAAGATGGAAGGAGAAGCTCACGTAACTTTTGTTAGCGCGATGTCCACATGTCGCTTGTGAAGGCAACAGCAGTAGTGCCGCCTTCAAAGGCACTGTTGAGCTCTGCTTTCACCTTCTTTCGGGTGTAGTCCATACATCCGTGGGACAAGCACGCGCAAGAGTGTAAAGCGGGATGATAGGCGAAAGTTGGGAACGGTTTCTGTCAGAAGTTCTTTGAGGCCGCGGTCTTCCACAATGCTGTAATGGCGCATTCACACTGAAAGCGGATCCGCGTTCGCACAGCGGTTGCGAACGTGGTTGTATAAAGATCCAGTACAATTTCACGCGAATTTGATGTCATCAAATTCGCGTGCAATTGTACTGGATCTTAAAGGCCGGTTCCCACATGCAGCGAAGCGCTAATGTAGCGCTCCTCACGTGCCGTCAGCTACTTATCGTCTGCCATGAGTAACAGTTTTGACGGTGCGATACAATGCTGGTGAACGCTCCCGTCAGCACGCGCTTAGCGCGAGGTCAGCGCTGTGCTCGTAGCGCTCCGCTACATGTGTGAACAGGCCTTTATACAGACGCGTTCGCAACCGCTTTGCGAAGGCGGATCTGCTTCCAGTGTGAATACGCCATAAGGCTGTAACTCAAGCGCCACCATGGCGGCCACCTTGTTATTTAGCCCTCGAAACCTCTTTTCTGGCAGGGGATCCGTGCGGCGCACGAAGTCCGTCAGCGTCGATTGATCTTTTTCTGGCGTTCCAGCGGTAGCCCCACGATACTCTTTCAACAACGCAGGATGTACTTTGAGATGGTTGACAAGGAGCGTTGTCGTACCTGTGGGCTCCTTAAGCGTTGACTCGCATTCCGTACATTGCGCCATCGATGCCGTCACCATTGCAAAATATTTCCAAATAGCGCTCCTCTCTTCGTTTTGGTGCCGTTTCCCGTTCGTCTCTCCGCTTCGCAGACGGTTCCCCGAAGACGCCTCCATCCGCCATAACACGGGTGGGCGAACGCGAAAGTGAGCAGCTTAAAAAGTCAGGAGTCACAAGGCAACAGAAACTCGCAAATTACCGCTACCGACACCGACGCCACCAGTTTAGGTTCAAGCCTCCATGCAGCTATTTCGCTGTCAATGGGCCTTACTTACCGAAACCGAAGCCGAAAGCAAAACTTACGCTTGTTAATACGTTCTCGAATATTCGATTGATTTCGAATATACGTGTTACGACGAATATTCGAAAAATACCGAAGACTTAGTTTACGAATCGAATACGAATATTAAATGTATAATATTCGATTCGTATTCGAAATTTCTAATATTCGCCCACCCCTAGAATTTACTAAAAAACGTCCCTGTCGTCCCTTTTATTTTTCTCGGCCATTTGAATTTGATCAGAGTGTAGCCCGACGTGGCTAGGTCACTACCAGGCGAGTAGCATTGTCCATCTTTGGACGGATTTCGCTTCCGGGCAGTTGTCCCCCATCAGGGGGAGACAAAATCATTTTATGATAGACTTTCAAAGATTAGCCAAACTGGGATTAATTCTGCGTTCATAAACTGAAATAAGAGTAATGCCAGTTTGCCAATATTGACGGGGATGTTTCGAGAACACGAAAACACCAAGCTTTCATCGTACACAACCAAACTTTTCACCGTCGACTCGAACACGCACTATCAAATTTGTCGTTCACAACTGATCATCCTGACCCTGACGTCAATGTTATGAACTATAAAAGCACGTCACTGAGCGCGCCTGCACACAACGAGCCCTGGCACGAGTCTCTCGATTGAAAGTCTGTCATGGCCGCTCTTAAGTTCATGGAACGCGCCCCGTTTTAATTCCAGAATCTCTAGAACCATAATTTCGAAAATTGCACGCTGTGCTGTTCCTCGTCATCGCTCAGTTGGAACGCCTCTAAGCAGGGTCGTCGAAACAGAAGAACGGGGAGGGGCGCGATTCACCCCCCTCCCCAAGTGGCTTTGAAAAAGGGGGCGCAAAGGGCATAAGGGTGTAAGGGGGGGGGGGGATATCGTCCCAGCCCCGGACTATAGCATTTCAGAGAGTTATAATAAAACAAAAAGAACAGACATTTACAGTTCTCTGTGATGTCGAATTAAAGCGCAGCTCTTGAGGAGGAGGAGGGGAGGGTACGGAGGGAGGGCATGCCCCTCCACCCCCCCCTCCTCCTATCCTGCTCTCCTCTCATTTAGCGGGGAAACCTAATTGGTGTTAAAATCACGTGACGTCAATTTCCCCGCTAAATTTAGCGAGAAAACGTCCTATAATGCAACGCGCGCGCGGTTACGCCGACGCCGACGCTGCTCAAGATCGAAAGGGGCGCATAAGAGTTGCGCTCTAGAAATTCGGGGGAAGGTATATCCCCCTTCTTCACTACTATCACCCCACCCTCTTTCTCTCTCTCTCTCTCTCTCTCTCTCTCTCTCTCTCTCTCTCTCCCGAACAATTTCTACGGCCCTTCCTGACCCCTATTTGAGTGTGTGTTTGTGTTGGTTATACCTTTCTTTTCCCCTTTCCACGGTTTTTTCTCGCCATCCCCCCTCGCCCCTTCATCTCTCAGACATTACCGACGTCTCTATACATAACGCCTGTGGGTGACCCCGGTGACGTTGTTGACAGTGGCGTAAGATGAGCTCTAAAGGCGCGTACACCGCGCACGGCTCCACAATATCACAAAGTTAGTCTTCGCCTCGATTCCGAAGCGAAGATTTTGGCCTCAAATAACTGCTTCCCAAAGTTGTGAAACGTCACTTTGTCGTCAGAAATAACTTCCAGAAACGACGATCTTGCGACGAGAAAGCTCAGAGTATTTACAGGCCGCCTAGGTACAATCTACGTTTCATTGACTCTATCGCGGCGTAGGAATGTAGGGACACGCAGGCGCGACGTCATCAGCGCAGCCGTTCAATCGGCCGGCCCCACGGCAACTCTACACTATCATCTTATGTCAATGAAGGAACGGTAAAATCGACATTTGGGCGAGTTGGTAAGAGTTCGTCCTAACTTACAGCACGACAGGCACAAGGTCTGTCCTTGTCCCAGTCGCGCTGTAAGTTATGAAGAAGGAAAGGTATCCTGACATGGTGAATCGTCTGCAGGCTCATTACAAAATATTAACTTGCCTTGGGCCACCTGGACACGCCGTGTCGCGGCGCCCCGCCGGCGGCTCAAGTACGCCTTATACGCCAGCTGTCCCCCACTGCACCTCTGTTGCTAGGTCTTACGTCCCGCCGTCCCGCTCTATAACCAGCCAATCCTGTGCGACCGCTGTCCCTCATGCACACGCTAAGTGACCTGATCTGTTGCTTTTGCATGAATGGGTCTCACTTTCCCCCCTTTAGACGTTTTCTGTTTCCAGTCGTTCTCACTCCCGTGAGTTCCCTATATGGTATGCGGGACGAACAAAAATATAAAAGATTTCAACTTGGAATATGCGAGACAATATAAGTGAGGCAAAAAAAGAATGTGTGAAAATCAGGCATTTTTCGTAAGCGCCTGCCAGTGGCGTGGAGAGATCAAAACGATGTTTTACCGCATACCAGAAGTGACGACGTTCTAGATGGCTGCGCCCTTGTGGAAAAGGTGTATTCTCTTCTTACAACGCCTACACACGCCTACACCTGATCTGCCTGCACCAGGAAGGAGAGGCATTTCGGGAATGTTCGCCCCGCGGAAAAGTGCTGAGAGGGGCTCGAGCTGCGGGGCATGTGATAGACTGACGTGGCTATTCCGAGCTTCGTCGCTTTCGCATCTTTGAAAAGAAAATCGGCTTCAACCGACGTCGAAACTATCGTTCCGGGACTCCGACCACCCAAAACGAAGAAAGGAAGCACAGGGAGCCCGGCCGGGAGAGATCTCGACACCCGGGCCCACCTATTCCAATGACACCACGGCGAGGCTTAGCTCACCCGAGCTAAGCCTAGGCATGATGTCCGCCTCGGCTCCGATCGCACCTGAGGTGAGTACCTCGCCCCCGACGGCGCAGTTACAAATCTGTACAATGGAAATGAATGAAGTGGTACCGCAAACGGCCGGACCTAGCGTATCGGCAACGTGTTCGATTCCCCAAGCTGGAAACACAGCGCCGGCCCAAAAAAAACCTACAGAAATGTACAAGGTGAACATTCGGCCTTGGGAGCAGATGGACTTCCATGTAGTGACGACGCGGGAGAATGAAACAGCAATCTTTGCACTCATCTCCACCACTGCTTACCAAGGAATTAATCGTCACAAGCCATCGAATTCTGCCACGGCACAGAAGAAGTTGAGGGCTGCTACATCCCGCAAGATTGCCAAGCCCCCTCCTAATCCTGGCAGAGCATTGGTCTTGACGCAGAATCAATTCCAAGCCCTAGCCGAAGAAGGGGAAGAGGAAGAAAATGGTCACCCGGTATCATCAAACGACAGCCTTGAGGCACCACAACCTTCATACGCAGCGATGGTCAAGGCCACCAGGAAATGTCAGCGACCGCCACGAACGACAGCCACATCTGAACATTCGTCTCAAGACCTACATGGAGCTCCGCAAGAATCCAGCAGCCTTCATGAAGCCAGGGGTGCAAAGAACATGCCGTCTCGTACCCCGCGGCGTGATCAGGAGACCCGGTCGCCATCAGCGGCAGAAAATGTCAATACTGATGACGTAACCGCTCACTTGCTGTTCCGTGGCCAAAGCACTGGACACACTTAAGGCCTGTTCACACATAGAGCGAAGCGCTAAGTTAGCGCTACGTGAGCGCTCGAAGGAGCGCTCATGTGGCGCTTCCTAGCGCGTGACTTCGTACTAATATAGCGCGTGATTAGCGCTCCAGTAGCGCCTTGTTAGCGCTCCAGTAGCGCCTTGTTAGCGCTGCAGTAGCGCCTTGTTAGCGCTTCAGTAGCGCTTCTTGTACCGCGGTGCAGCGGATTAGCGCGTGCACTGCGGTTCCGGTTCCAGTGGTTGAGTGTGCATCAGCAGCATCATTGCTGACATGTGGGATGCTGAAATAGAAATGCGACCAATTCTCTGACATACGCGATTAGTGCATATGTATGTACACGGCTTAACGCCCAGAAAAGCCTTCTGGATGCGTGAAATGTTTCGCCACCGAGATACCGACAGGTACCCGGCGAACCTTGTTCCTAGGCTGAAGCTGAGGGTATTATTTTTAACTGCGTGTCTTTGAAACTAGGGTCACGCATATCGATTAGAAAGCGATGAGGTCGTACCCAATCAATTAGTCGCTCAGAGTCCATGACTCTGGATCGCCTGCCTGACCCTTTGCTTGGAGAGCGGCTCTTTTACTTCCTCTTCTTTCAATGCCAAAGGAAAAACAACAACAAAGGAATCGCCGTGCACGCGCTGTTCCGCAGCAGCAAGCACGGCAGAAGGAGCGTGAAAGCGCTAACAAAGCGCTTCTGTAGCGCTAACAGAGCGCTAACAAAGCGCTTCTGAAGCGCTAACAGAGCGCTACTTGAAGGCCGGTTCTCACATGAAGCGAAGCGCTGTTGTAGCGCTCCTCACGTGCCGTCAGCTACTTATCGCCTGCCACGAGCAACAGTTTTGGCGGTGCGATACAAAGCTGGTGAACGCTCCCGTCAGCACGCGCTTAGCGCGAGGTCAGCGCTATGCTCGTAGCGCTCCGCTACATGTGTGAACAGGCCTTGAAGGGGCCATGAAACGAATTTTGGGATGGGATAAATTATTTTAAACTGGGACTTTACTAATCGAATATCGTTTAGTTGGCCAAAAGAAAGAGGGTAGAAAGTCAAAAGCCAGCTTTTCGGTACGAACATTTGAAAATATTGCGGACTATTTTGTACCTTCTTTCCTTCGAAAGCTCTCCGCCTTTTCACTATGATACATCCGCGGTTCCCAAAGCGCGTCAGCGGTGCCAACCTGACGTCAGCCGTGCCCAGCTCACGGATTGGACACGAGAACAGCGTCACTCGGACGTATGCGCTCGTCAACAATAAACCCGTGGACGAATATTCGGATTCGCGTTCGTGGCCAATGAGTGCCCTGACGGAACTTATTGTCACTGTTGAATGACAAGTTTTATGGTGTGCATAAAAAGCACGGTGGAAGCTAAGAGTCATCGCACCGGTGCCGAAGAATGTCACGACGACGTGATTTCACAATTCGCATTTGAGTTGAGGATCAAAGCTAAGGAGAAAGAAGTAGGAAAATCGTTTCATGACCCCTTTAATGCCGGTTCCCACATGCAGCGAAGCGCTAATGTAGCGCTTCTCACGTGTCGTCAGCTACTTATCGTCTGCCATGAGCAACAGTTTTGACGGTGCGATACAATGCTGGTGAACGCTCCCGTCAGCACGCGCTTAGCGCGAGGTCAGCTCTATGCTCGTAGCTCTCCGCTACATGTGTGAACAGGCCTTTAAGCGCTAACCGAGCGCTACATCACGCGCTAGGAAGCGCCACATGAGCGCTCCTTGGAGCGCTCACGTAGCGCTAACTTAGTGCTCCGCTGTATGTGTGAACCGGCCTTTACAAGTCAAATCGCTGCAATGCAATCTTCCCTAGATGCCGTTCTTATGATCCTGCAGCAATGGATGAGTCGACAGTAGACTGTCGTCCAGCCCCTCCGCTCCACATATTACAGTGGAATTGTCCCAGTAGCCGTCAAACGTTTGAGAAACTGCGCACTAGAATCTTGTATCATCATGATCAATCCATGACTCATCCTTGTACAAGAACATTTCGAACTCATTAGTATATATCCACGTACTGCGGCTACCATTCACCGTCCATTACTGATGCCCGGCAATTAACGACCTCCGACTCCGAGCCCTCTAGGCCCGGCAAAGCGGCTATCTATGTCAAAGATCATCTTCAGCACGCCTCCATATAGACCTATCAAAATGGTGCACCTCCCGCCAGGAGGTAGTGACTGTCGTCGTGCGGACGCGCTACGATTGTGTTCTGACAGTCTCCTTTTAAGAAAAACCTGGAAACATGCGTCATAATCTCGGGTGGCTTGAACACATTATCTCGCTCCATCCCAGCATACCTATTATCGTGGGTGGGGACTTCAATGCCCCCAACACGAAGTGGGTGTACAAGCAGGATTCCCCTCGAGGCCGTCAAGTATACGATCGCTTCACCGATCGTGGATTTCATCTTCTCAACTTGCCGGGTCCCACTCGCCTGGGGAACCCGTCCTAACGCTCCGGACCTCACCTGGTGGCGTGGGACTGGCCATGCGGCATGGAGGACTGAAGACGACACTTGGGGAAGTGACCATTTCCCGATCGTTATCAAATGGTTCCCCACGGCATATAACCACCTCCGGAAGCAAGTTCCGGTAACCGACTGGGATAAACTTCGATCACTTCTTAACATTACGGCGCAGAACCCAGAAACAGTTCAGACAGGCATCAAAGAAGCCATGTTGGAGTGCACCACGACTACCACGGTGCACTGTGATCAAACAACACCTGATCCCCACCTCCTCCGCCTGTGGCAACAGCGACTTGAAGCAGGTCGCATTGGCAGCCATACACTCCGACGACCAGCAACTTGAGGATGAGGCTTCCCACGTGGCAGCAAAGGCACGCCGCCACGAGAAACGACTTACACGCCAACGCTGGCTTGATGGTGCGCCTCGTTGAGTAACCCGAAGCACCCAAAGCACCCTGAGGCTCTTTGGCGGACTTTTCACGCTACGGAACGACCTCGCCAAGCTGAAGGCCGGACTGGTAACATTCAGTTGCGTCTGGGGCTCACCGACGATGAGTTTGCGGCGCGCGGGGCGGATACCTTTTTCTCTCGGCATGCCAGCCCGTTGGTCCCGCGCCCTGTCAAGGCTATGCCAGACACTACTAGCATTACTACTACGCCTTTCACTCTGGATGAGCTCCAAGACGCCATCAAGAGTGCTTGTCGCCACTCCGCTCCAGGACATGACGGTCTCCCGTACGAGGTGTACAATAACCTCGAGGGAGAGGCAGTCAGACCTGCTAGCTATCATCAATAAGATCTGGGAAGCCGGCGAGCTCCCCACATCATGGAAACACTGGATTGTAATGCCGATTCCCAAACCGGGCAAGGCACCGACCGCCCTCACAGCTCTGCGGCCTATATCACTGACTCCCACCATCTGCAAAATATATGAGCGGATGATGACTAAACGTATCTCTTGGTGGTTGGAGGCCCACTGTCTCCATCACCCCAGCCAGAATGGATTTCGCCAACATCTCGGAACGGAAGATGACCTCGACTGCCTTGCAAAGGAAGTCCTACATCTGTCACCCTATAGCCACTTGGTTCGCACACTTGTAGCTACTGACATATCAAGGGCCTATGACAATATCGCTCTCGAGACTGCCTCGGCACAAGTGCTTCAGGAGTACGAGGTCCTGACCACTTCCCCCCACCCCTAGGAGACCTGGACCAGGGTTTCCTGAGTACAAATAAAGTTCATTCTCTCTCTCTCCCACTGTTAGAGGCGATGGTGGCCCTCGGCCTCCCACCTCGTGTCATAAATGATGTCCACGCCTTTATCACCGACAGAACTTTCGCCGTCCGCCTATCATATGGCGAGTCGTCGAATTTTCCATCAAACTGTGGCGTGCCCCAAGGCTCAGTACTTGCACCACCCCTATTTAACATTGCATTCCTTCCCCTGGCCTGGGCTTTCATACAACACCTTCGTTTTACAGCGGAGCTGTTAAGGGCTAGGTTTCCCAGGATCGCGTCCGTGTATATCGATACAAACCTACCTGGACAGCTACCGCCATCTATAAGTGACGGCGGCAAGCACACAACCAGTATGGTTTCCGCCCTCGCTCGTAGATTGCGGCAACCTTTCCAGCTATATAGAGTTCCGTTATAGGCTCCCTACCCGCTCATTCACACTGGAAGCGGATCCGCGTTCGCAAAGCGGTTGCGAACGCGGTGCACGCGCACTTGATGTCATCGAGTGCGCGTGCAATTGTACTACATGTTTATACAACCGCGTTCGCAACCGCTTTGCGAACGCGGATCCGTTTCCAGTGTGAATGAGCGGTACGGGAGCCAGAGTTGCGCGTTCATCTCCGTCGTTGCTGCACGGCATGTTGATCCCGCTCGTCACGTGACTGAAGTCGGCGAATAGCGGCGCCGCGCGTTCGATGCGCGCGGCGCGCTCAAAGGCAGGGGAACGTACGCCGGGGCGCGTGCAACGTCTAATTTCCTGCATGGCACTTGATCCGGCTCCTCACATGATCGGATCTCGGCGAATAGTGGCGCGGCGGCACGTGGAAAACAGACGCGCAACTCTAGCTCCCGTAGGGAGCCTATACAGGAGCTCTACAGCTATAATAGAAGAATGGATAGTTGGGCGCGTTGGTGAAAATTCATCGTAGGAAACAGCGCGAAAAACAGACGACGACGAAGAAGAAGCACACGTAACGAGCGCAGCGCTCGTCACGCTTGTTTCTTCGTCCTCGTCTGTTTTACGCGCTGTTTCCTACGCTTCCGACGCTCTTATCAGTTTCGGTTTGGACTCACGATGGGTCGGCCGCGTGCCCTTTCGGGGAAAGGAGACAGGCTGCGGAAGGAGTGGCGACGTACGCAGCAGCGCGAATGAGTCCGCAAGCGCCGCAAAGCCGCTGTCGCCTCGACTTCCACTGCGTCCAGCGCTCGCCTGGAAAGCCGCCGCCGAAAACAGAACCAGCGATGTAAAGGGCGCCGGTGGGCCAACGCCACGGACGACGATCGTGCCACGGAGGTGAAGCGCAAGCGCGAGGCCCGGCGACGACTGCACTTCCCGCCGGATGAACAGTTCCCGTTTGGCGTCACGTGCGCCGTGTGCGACCGACTCTGGTTCGCCGGAGACGTATCCACGATCGGCGGCGGGTCGGGCGAGAAGAAGCGGGAATCGGGCGCGTGCGCGTTGCGGCAGTGTATCGAGTACAGCTCCGCTGGTCTTCCTTCTTCACGAAAGTGGAAAGGCTGAACGTTTTTTTTTTTTTTTTTAATTTACGCTGATGATGTCATAATATGGTCAGTTCACCCATCCCTAGAGGTGCAACAGAATGCCTTACAGGCCGGGCTGAATAAACTAGACCGCCATGCAACGACCTTTAGCCAAACGGTGTCTCCCGAGAAATCGCAATTTCTTCATGTGTGCAACAACGCTGCCCGGAAGAAACGGCCATTGACTCCCATGCCCCTCAGAAGAGGGTCGACACAGCTTCCGATGGTTGCACAAACCAAGATCTTCAAACCCCTCATCCACCAGTCCGACTCAGCCAAGAAGTGGCTTCAAGCGGCACGCAAGACGGCGGCGTCTACAACACACCTCATCCGATGCATCTCGAAACGATGTGGCGGAGCGGAGACTGAGGTAGCCCAACGTCTGATTAAAAGCGTCCTTCAACCTCGATTCATATACTAAGCTCAATTTCAGCGTCTCACTGCATCTCAGAGGAAGACTATTGAGATCATCAATAGGAACGCCATTTGCGGCATGACTGGTCTCCCTCGGCATACCCCTACCTGGCACCTGTACGAGTATGCGCAACTAAACACTATTGAACAACTTGTCAATCAACGAAGAGAAGCTCGCAATTTGAAACATACCACCACTCCTTTGCACGAGGAACCTACCCGCTGCTCTCCGTACTTTGGGGCTCCACCGACACCATGGTACTACACTACAATTACTACCAACAATTAAGCCTGCTACCGTCCGCACGCATCCGTCCGGCTCCGCGCCACCACGAGTAGAGTAGGTCGCGGCCCCGAGCTCGGACGAGTCGGCGATAGATGTCTACACCGACGGAGCAACGTGCCGACATGGCATCGCTATCGCAGTGCATTGTCCATCTCAGCCTTTCATTGACACATCGGCGCTCTACGCCACACTGTTGGATGATCGCTTATGGCCTGAATGTCCAACGAGACTGAATGTCCAACGAGCCTGAATGTCCAATCGGTCACGTGACAGGCGAGACGGAATGTACAACGAGACGAAAGATCCAATCGAGACGGAATGTCCATCGAGCCTGAATGTCCAACGAGACGAAAGGTCCAATCGAGACGGAATGTCCAACGTGCCTGAATGTCCAACGAGACGAAAGGTCCAACCGAGACGGAATGTCCAACGAGCCTGAATGTCCAACGAGTCTGAATATCCAACGGATATGGAAAAGTTGGATTACTGAACGCGACGGCGGTGAAAAACGCGTTCGATGAAATAGGGAACCGGAGGTTTCGGTGCGGGGATCTCGGTACGCGATGTTTCGGTACGTGGTCGTTTCGGCACCGGGCTTTTCAGAAACCGGGCTTTTCGATGCACGGCTATTTTGGTGTGACGCTGAGCTTGTCTCGCTGACGTTGCCTCTGTGAAGTCCCCCGAAAAAAATGAAAATTATGCTCGTGTATTTCGTAGACTTCATAACACAAAAAAAAACAATACATTTTGTTGTTCGCTTTATATTTGTAAATATAAAGATAATTTTTATAATTAAAAAAAGGACGTGCAAAAAGGTCACACATGCTACAAGATCAAAGACCGAACTCGTTGACCATTCACAATCGGTCACGCGTTCGCTTTCAGAACGTCGTAACTCTGGCACGGAAACAAATGTGGGGTCCACGCAGTGTTGTAGGCGTTACCGAAAAAAAGTAACGACATACGTTACTCGTTACTTGCAAATAAAAGGAACGCGTTACCGACACACGTTACTTCAAAATAGAAGGAACGCCTTACCGCTTTCGTTACCGATAAAAAGTAACGCACGTTACTTTTGCGTGACTTTCTTAATTATGAATTAACACGTTTTACTGTTTTGACGGTACAGGTATGCATAAGAGCCATATTTCGAGAAACATTACGTTCATGAAGAAACTGAACGTAATTACTTCATATTTTTTTACGGTTTCACCAAGTAGTCACGAGAAAAAACGCAAAGAAAACACAAAAACTTAAAACTTTACATGGCTTGGCACCCCAAAACACGAAAAATATTGAATTGTAATTTTTGTGAAGTATTTGTAAGAAGAAGTAACGAGTAACTTAACTACGTTACACTTTACTTGAAATAAGTAACGTAAATACGTTACCCTTTACTGTTTTGAAAAGGTAACGAGTACGTTACCGAAAAAGGTAACGCGTTACCGGTAACGCCATTATTTGTAACGCGTTACCGCCACAACTGGGTCCACGAAGAGTTTTTAGAATCGTCAATCGTGCTTATCCGCAGCCGCAGTCTTCTTTCCGTATTCTACGGGTTAATGTATTTCCCCCATTGATGACCCTGGTCGCGCAAAGATGATGTACCCCGCATGGGAGAGAAAGGCTTGGTCAAATTGTTAGTATTATTGTTGGGCCAAGGCGGTGTAGTTTGTGTAATTACACTAAATTGTAGTTTTTTTTTTTTTTAACGAGGGTGAAAGTTTTAGACATTTCTGATTTGGCTTCCCGGTCCCCAGAAACAAAAATTCTACCCTCATACCAAAACAAAAATGATAAAATAGAATGTTCCTTTCTTGAGTCTTTGTGTAGGTGAAGTCCTAAAGTGGTGAGCTTTTGTCCGGAGATTGTCCAGAGGAGTCGGCCCATTCGCGTTTATCGCGACGATTAGTTTCGCATGGTTCGGCCACCAAAGCGATTGCTGTCGCAGTGAACCATGTATTAAGCAACAAGTAGGTAATATTAATAATTGATACAATACTGTTTAATGGGGCGAACTTGTGCCCAAAACAAAATAGAGAAAGGCTAGCGTCACATGGCGTCGATGTCGGAGAAACAGCAGGATCGGCGCTGGGACGAGTCTGACTCCGGGCCGCCACGCGGAGCACCTTTGGTACCAACGTGGGCTTCTGGAACATTCGGCGTGGAAGGTACGGTGCGTAGAACATTCGTAACTCGATCACACGCCAATTAAGGTTCTCGAACTCACGAGAATGTCAAGTTGAAAAAATAAACAAAAGACGAGACCGCTTCCTGGAATTGAACCCGGGGGCTCCGTGCGAGAGCCAAGCGCGGTAACCATTCGACCACGCGCTCACTCGCAAGTTGCAACGCGCGTGGCAATATCACTGATACATGTTACAAAACATTTTCGGGACAGAAATAAAGAGGTCGCTTTAGCCATAGCGACATCGCTGAATCCTGCAGCGCACCTTAGACGCATCGTTTAACTACAATCCATATTCCCTATACCGGGAGTTCACTATAAACGTACTTGGGATACGGATATAAGTGAATGGATAACAAAGAGAACCCACAAAATAGCCACGGCAGTGGCCACACCTTCTTCAAGTTGGTTGCGTTCAGAAAGGCACTCAACGTCGGGGGACGCTTTGTTGGGATTTTGAGAAGACATCCAGCTTTTAGCTCGTTTCCTGTCCTAGTTTCTGCTTATCAATGTTCGCTTACAGATAGTATTCGCGAGAGCAATAAGTGACGGACTGACGACAAAAGGAAAAATAAAAAATGAAAACCTCGAAGTTTTGCCGTAGCGGGTTTAAATATAAAAACAAGCAAAACAAAAATGTTTTTTGTCCACTTCTCGTGTTTTTTTTTTTTATATGTTATTTTCTTGAGACTAAGTCTGCATTGTAGTCGTAGGTCGTTTCCGGGGCTGCGTTGCGCCTTAGTGTGGCAATCTCTATTTCCATAAAACCGCCCGTTTCGTTTAAAGGGACCATGAAACGATTCTGAAATCGAATTTCATCCACCGATCGTTGTAAAAGGTGCGAAAAGAAACACAAAAACACAAAAATAAGGAGCCAAACAAAATTATTCGCAATAGAACTTTTAAAAGAAAACTGGACTCTTTTGCGCCTTCTTTCCTTCGAAAGTTCTCTGCCTTTTCACTGCGATGCATCCGCGGAATCGCTGCACGTCAGCCGAATCCACGTCGCCTATTGGGTAAGAGCCTACCTCACCAGCACCGCGATCGTAAACAATAAATAGCCGGCGAATGTTCCCTAAAAGGTTTGTTAAATAATATTCAGATCCACATTTTGTAGCATAATTAGAGATGTGACGAAAATTGCCAAATTTGATAATGCTGAGAGCCAAGCGCCATCTGTCGTGTGGTAAACGAAGCGAGTACTGCGCGTGCACAGTAGGGCGCGGCGATCAAGGAGCGTTTACTTGGCGCGACGATCAAGGAACGTTTATTTTTCTACGTGTTCATTCTCGCGCGTCCCGACTTCAAGCAGCAAGAAAGAAGTACTTGAAACAGACCACGACGAACAAGAACGCTGGATCCACAAACACCCGAACGGTCACGAATTCACCGACCCGCGAGCAAGCGAGCTCAGCAGATAGGCCTAGCAGGCACTCCGACTCTGTGCAGCTTTGCTTTAACGATATTTGGCCAAGGCCGTCTGCCCACGACCGGCTGGCGTGCTGAATGGAATATGCCCGCGCCACCCTTGTGGACCCTTCCCGTATTTTGACCGCTGACCTCAATTTTAGAGCTCAATCCCTTCCCCTTGTTTTCCGAGGCAGTGTTGACGAACACTGTCGTCGAAAAGGGACTCTCGTCGATTCTATTTTCTTGTTTTGTGTGATATAGACCTCAAATAAACGCCGTATGGATTACCTTCGTAACACGGTATGTACACTTTGTTATTAGTATGCCAGTTTCATTCTGACAGACTGCACGTCACTGTCGAGCTATAACAGTTCGTGGGAGCTACGTGCAATGCCGGTCCAACCTTCCTTTACCGAGTGTCGCGTCAGTATCGAGTTGCAATCGTAAAAGATTGGTCCCGAAGCGCTTACCAACAGCGCGAATACAGCATCTCCATCAAACGCGCGCGTCCGCTCCGAGTGTGAACAGGTATTTACGTGGCTCTTGCCGACACTCGTAGTTTAAACGTATCTTTTTTAACGTCGGCTCGCTCCTGCATCTCCGGGGCCGTGCAAAACGCCGCGGCAATTTGTTTCTATCTACGTCGCTTTGCAAATGACTGACACGGGCCGCCTTTTACCAACAAGGACAGTTGGGTTGACTTCTGGAGTCTTCACCGGAAGACTCGCCGCACTTCCCAACAGGCATACCGGCGTATGGGACTAGTTCCATGCTGTCGCTGTAGCGCAACATATCTAATTGAATCTCGCTCAGCTGCGATGTGTCCATGGCTATCGCGGCGATGAGAGGCGCCGATTCAGAAAATACATCGGTGACATCAGCGCCATCAGCTCAGTAAAACCTACCGGCACACCGCGAACTCGCCGCCGCTAACGCTCCCATTCTCCTACTGCCGAGAGAACATCCGGTTCCGGAAACATGGTACGTCACGACCGTCAAAATTACGCCGCAGCTTGTTTTGCGGTCAGTTGAAGAGAAAGAAAAAGTCAATATTTCATTTATTTTTTTTTCTGTAGAAGTTAATAAACCGAGACGAAAACAGATGCCTATTCGGCATTCAGTGAACATTGACGGTTTAATGTGAAAGTTATCTGGCAAAAGTAAAAGGGCCATTTCATGGTCTCTTTAAGTATTTTTCGGGGGAAACTCTACGAATCAAAAGGCGCCTTTGGGAAGGCGAGGGGAAAACCTTCATTGTACGTACTTTGGGCTGAAATATGAGTCACAATCGGCAAAAAAGCAACGTCTTTTTTTAACGGGTTTAATCAAAGTCACCGTAGGTAATTGGAGCTAGCAACAGAATTTGCTTTCTCGAAACAATGTTCGCGTTTGCTCGTGCCACGCCCCACGCCACTTCATACCGAAAAACTCGGAAAATGGCGGAATGTAAAAAAAAAAAAATGTATTTGAGATAATGAGCACAAGATACCCATAAATGTAATTAAAATAGAGTATCAAATACTCTCGATCGAAAGTATTTGCAAGATACCAAGATACTTTAAAAAGTATTTTAAACACAGCATCTTGAGAAGAGTATTTGAGATATGCACAAGTCTGACCCCTGGTCACCAGCGCGGTACTCACCAGGACAAAGCCCACCAAGTCGCTCGAGCCCTGATTGAACCCCCCCCCCCCCCCCCCCCCCCCTCCCCTGATTCCGCTCCATTCCGGATGAACCGGAGGCCTCACTGGTCGTGGGCAAGGCCCGCATAACGGTCGCTACGCGTGCACTCATTCCCGCGTGCCCACATCCCCTCCCGGCGGGCCTGCCCGGCGGGAGGAGGTCCTCGTCCTCACAAGGATCCGGACGGATTCCGCAGTCACCCCAGCAGTCTTGGCCTCCTGGGGCCGGGGCCCCGATGATGCCAGCCCGGCTTGCCCCTACTGCTCTGCCAGGGCGTCCGCAGTTGGCCTCCGACACATTCTATGGAATTGCCCAAATCTTCAGCACCGCCTCCTTCCCCTGACTCAGGCACGAGGCCTCAACCTGGCCTCCCCTGAGGACTACTACAAAAAGGACTAGTGTGAACGCGCATGGCGGAGCCCTTTTAGGTTTTATACGGGATGCTCAGATAGCGCATCCTAATCTAAACAAGCAAGCTATGCTTGTAGCACGAATAAAAAAAAAGTGCTGAGAGGCGGCATTCACCATGCTTTGTTATATGGACGCTTTCAGGCAGTTGTGCATGGGCGCCGCCATAATGGACCTTTAGTTTCTGTTTTCCTCTTATTCCGTTTACTTCACTTCATCAGTATCATGGCAGGAAAGTTTATTGCCATTTTAGATTCTACTGTGTCCTTCTCCCCAGCATTAGCATTTGCGGAGGCTCGTCAACGCCCGCTTCAGTGGCTCGACATCTCGGTAAGACAAGAGAAGGTCGCCAATGGCGGCTCAATCTGGCACTTGGCTAAAGCGTCAATATAACCGCTGCGGGAAATGCGGACGCATTTTTTCTACAGTAAATTACATTTATTTTTACCAAATAGACAGGCTGCTACCAGACGGTCAGGCAACACGCACATAGTTATACAAATGCACGCGTGAATAGGCCAAATCTTGCGTAGGAATACGAATACCAGATGGCGTAGTTGAAAACGAAATACAAGCAAACCAACAGCCCCCCCCCCCCCAAAACCAACCACACTCACACACACACAGCCAGCCCAGGAAAAGCAAATAACCCGTCTTTTTTATTTTTATTTTTCTCGCTAACTGCATTCCCTCCTCCATTTCCTTTGTGTGGGTTCGGTCCTTTCCACGGTGGTCCTTTCTTCAAAGACTACGACTGTACTACGACGATGCGCCGCCACCGTTATTTGGAATTCCCCGCTTTCACCGGACCCCATTTCGCCTATACAAAGAAGAAAGAAAAAGTACAAATAAAAAAACGAGCGGCCATAAACTTTTGCTTGACTCCGCAGAAAATCTGTGGAGGTGATCGTGGCACTCTCTCCTCCTTTCCCCTTTCCTCCTACTCCCCTCGGTATATTCTCCCCACTTTACACAGATTCCCCCCTACGATGGACCGCACAGGACGCTACGAGCCATCCCAGCATGTTGCGAACGCATCAGGTGGCTGTGCGCCTAAAGCGTGGCTGCGCCTCTCCTGAAGACCACGTGACCCTCACACGGCCTTGGATTGGCTTCGATGGCTCGTAGTGTCCGCTGCGGTTCATTCTAAGGTGAAACGGAGTCAACTCCCCTTCTGTTCCCAACTTTTTTTTATTTTGTTGCGACGTGATTATTACTTTATTTTTGCTAAACAAAAGGCGTCCCATCTCTCCCGTCCCAGGCTTCGGTTTGTTGTTTTAATCTTATTTTTCTAACCGAACGTACTTTTTTGTTTTTCTGATTTTTTTCAGATTGTGTTAAAAACTACCCGAGACTGTGGTAAAAGATGGGAAACTTAGTGGAGGTAAAAAAAGAACACAAGAAGAAGAACGTTTCGTTTTCTTGTGTTCTTTTTCTT
Source organism: Ixodes persulcatus (assembly GCA_013358835.2). Classification (NCBI taxonomy): domain Eukaryota; kingdom Metazoa; phylum Arthropoda; class Arachnida; order Ixodida; family Ixodidae; genus Ixodes; species Ixodes persulcatus. Next base: position 603,788 of record JABSTQ010011515.1, read on the forward strand.
CTACCAAGTTCCCATATTTTACCACGGTCTAGGGTAATTTTGAACATGATCAACATCCACCCGCTCGCCTTCACACTCACTGTATATCCTTCTTCACATCGTTCTTCTTTTTCTTTTTGCGTTTGAGTTTTCTTTTTAACTTCACTCCGAAGATCCGAAACCGTCGTCCTTGCGTCGTAATTTTAGACCTCGCTGTCTGTCGTTCTTCCCAACTTGCTGGTTTCTCGGTTGGTGATATGATACATCAACTTTCGTCCCGTGGTCTCCTCGAAGGCACACCGACGTGAATGCAGCTCGGTCGAATGATTTCAGTGCAATTAATGCAAAGGTGCAGCGAGTAGGACAATAACAAAGATAATAATTCCTGGAGAAGGGGAACAAGTTGGACAAAGGACAAACACAAATCTCCACACACAGCTAAGTGATAATATAGTAAGGGTGCAGACGGAGCTGGTGAGTAATAACCATGTTAAATAAACCTGAGACTGGGGCAGAAACGAACACATAAGTGGAAGGAACAAAAAAGGACAGCACGACGTCTCAAACTCAGCTCAGTTTGAGACGTCATCCTGTGCTTTTCTGTTCCTTCGACTTATGGGTTCATTTCTGCCGCAGTCTCAGCTTTATTCAACATGAATAACAGCTAAATGACTGGTCTGCGATTTAAAAAAAAAAATCTGCCTAGGAATGGAGAGGTTCCTGGTTCGATACCACGATCAGACAGATTTGTTTTCAGTCGTGCACCATTCACCTAGTTGTGTTTGGATATTTGTGTTTTTCCTTCACCCTCGTTCCCCTTGTCCAAGGATTATTATCATTATTCTTGTCCAGCTCGCTGCACCTTCGCATTAATTGCTCTAAAATCATAACCTTAAAATGCAGGCCGCTCGCCCTTGTTGGTGTTAGACTGGTGGCAGCTGATAAAACCCGTTTGCTCTACTCACGTCTGACACTGGAAACGGAGAGGTCCCTGGTTCGATACTACGACCAGGCAAATATTTTCAGTCGCGCACCAGTCACCGAGTTGTGTCTGGAGATTTGTGTTTGTCCTTTGCCCACCTTCTTCAGGGATTATTATCGTTATCGTCGGCCGAATGCTTCGCTTGTAGGAGCACGCTAAGAAATACACTTTCCGATGCCAAAACCTGTCAGTAGAGAGTTTAAGTAGATGGTTCCTTCCTTCGATAACGATACCCGATAGCAATACGGCGCATGCACAAGCGCCTTCTTGGAGTATCGGTTATCGTTATCGGAGTTATAGGAAACGATCTATTAAAACGCCCTGTTTGTGCCTCTGAAAATGGGGTATATACAGATTCGGACCTTGGAAGTTATAACTGTTGTATTCGTGCATGGTGAGAAACACGCGAAGGGCATTAGCTGCCCCGCGCGTATTTCCAGCGAGCTGCCCGCCATTGGTGACGAGAAGCTTCGGTGGCTCCGTCTTATGGCTCTTATTTCTTACGTTACGACCGGGATTGTCAATTGCCAGCGATAATTTCGACGGCGTGTGCACGAAAAGCCCCCCGGACGTTAGGAGTCATCGCCTTCTTAAAGTTTCACCGTCAGAGTTGACAGTCTGGTATTCCTCTCATCTTCACTGAAGAAAATAAACTTAACTGTACTCAAGACGCAATAGCCAGTGTTTGGCCAATCATAAAAGATCGACCACAGCGACGCTTTATGACCACGCACGTCGCCAATACAACACCGGGCCGTCATTACCGGCAACGTCATCGACTCACCCTCTTACACGAGCTCCTTTTACCGTCGTCAGCGACTGTCATTTGTGCTCAATGTAATCGGGTCGTCGTTATGCGCGGCAACGCCGCAGTCCTTCGTGGTTTAGGCATGCTTGCCTTTCTGTGGTACCGCGGCTCTCCTCGACAGTTGAACCGTTGGAGAGTAATAAATGTTACCAAATAATATATACCCCTATAATAAAGACCCTCGCAGGAATTCAGTGCCGTCTAGTGGCTCAAACATCAGTGTAACATTTTACATGCTATAATATGAGGGTAAAAATCTTATATCTCATCGGGCGCTGTCAGTTTTGTACGTAAACGGCAGGCAGACACGTGTTCTTCGTAGTACAGTTTTTTGTTTTCGCTTTGTTTGTTTCGGTGGTGACAAGAAAATAGCACACCGAGGCACTTCCCTGAGCAAAATTCTTTATAAATAAACACATAAAAGATTTGAGATCCGAGTGTAGTGCCAACTGATTTATTAGACGTGGATTCATTATAAACGCTGACGCTTTGTATTCATTTCATGCATCGTATTAGACTAAACTCTTGAAGGCGGCGTGTTTGAACGCACCACACCAGACAATTAGACGTCCAGCTCATAGGTTAAAGAAAAAAAGCATCTCTGTTTTTTTTTTGTTGTCCGTTTTTTTTAGGTTGCGCTATAGTGCGAGCTAGCGCGTTCAACGGGATCTGTACTGCGGATCTACAATGGACAATGTGCTTAACCGAAACGCCCCTAGCGGCCCAGGTGCATTCTGTAAAACATTTGTCAGCGAATATATATATATATATATATATATATATATATATATATATATATATATATCTTCGCTGACAAATGTTTTACAGAATGCACCTGGGCCGCTAGGGGCGTTTCGGTTAAGTACATTGTCCATTGTAGATGGACAATGTGCTTAACCGTGCTTAGTATATATATATATATATATATATATACTTCTAGTGAATTCATCAGGCGGTAACTGATTTAGGGTGAAGGCAAGCCACGCAATGTTCGGGAAAGAGGAAGACGAGGCGGCAGCTTGTGGCGAAATAAATGGGGCAGTGAAAGTGAAAGAAGAAGATGGCTTAAGAACGATGGATAAAACACGACCACTGAACACGTCGTAGAGAAAAAAAATTGGGTTGTGTGTATGTTTATACAGCCTAGAACTTGGTCTGCCACAACGGGCGACGAGTCTCCCAGCTGTAGATGAGCAATTTAGCCAGTGCGGTACAACCGCTAGCCTGGGGTCTTTAACGTGCATCACGCAGTAGTGATACACGACCGCACGCCGGTACGATACTCATCCAGATCGAAACGGGCAGGGGTGGGGATTGAACCCAGGATTCTGGGTTCTGCAGCGCGAGCTTTCGCTCCACGTGCTCCGAGCTGGTGTGCGCTAGACCACTCGGCCACCGGTCCCTTTTTTTTTTCTTTATTGCATGGTAGTTACAGCAACATTCATGTCATTCTAACAGCGCTGTACAGCTCTTTTGCACAGCGTATTAAAATTCACGCATTTCGAGGAGTGAGTTTAAAATACTAGTCCACTCCGGTTCAGGTTCACAGTTCAAATACACACACTGTACTTGTTTTACAAGGTTGAAGTAATATATCCGCACTTCTTTTGCGTCGAGGTCAGCATGTCGAACAGCCATACGTGATCTCCAAATGCTGCACAAAGCTAACAGCATAATCAGGTCGTAAGGAACTTCATTATCATTATCCACACTAAGGAAACGTATCCCTGTTGGGGTTACAGGCAGTTCTTTCTTTAAAGTGCGTTGGAGGACATCCCAGAAAAATACCGAGTCCCAACAAAAGATAAACACATGTTCAATAGTCTCAGGTTTTTTTACATAGAAGGCAATTTACCGACCATGGCACATAGATCCCTCTTTCTTTAAGCCAAACCTTAACTGGCAAGGTATTCGTGTGTAATTTATAAAAGAAAGTCTTAACAGCCGCGGGAACACACATCCTTTTTACATGTCTAAGCACATCGTGGCCACGTTGGGACACACCTCGATACAAGGGCATGGGGAAAACACTCACAACTAAATCGCGATAGAGCGCTTTTTTACTGACATCACAAAGGTAATTCAAAGAAAAACGTGCTGTCAAAAACCCCATCGTGTCAACAACCTCTTTAAAAAAAACAGTGATTCTTGTTGGCTCGCCGCCACGAGAAGAAACAAGAAAAGATGGCAAATGTGGTGACACTTTTGTTTGAATCAGTGTGCGAATGAACGGGTGCTCTTGGTCTCTCAAAAAAAAAAAAAAAGAAGCGTGACACAAGCTGCTTGACAAAAAGGTGGGAAAGCCCCACGCCACCCTTACAAACTCGATGAAAAAGATTGTCTCGTCTCATGGGCTCATACTTTGAGCTCCAAATAAACGTGGCAAAAATTCGATGAAATTTTTGAACATTAGTTCGTGCACAATGGATGACCTGAAGAACATACCAGAGCTTCGCAATAAGAAAAGCGTTACAGACAGTCGCTCGGGCGAAAATGGACAGCTCGCGTTGCTTCCAACGAGAAGCACGCCTGTCCAGGTCGGTAACGACACCCGACCAGTACGTTTGGCTGTTCCGGAAACTTTGTAATGGCACCCCGAGGTACTGGCACGGTACTGTGTCCCAGCATACATCCTCAAATTCCCCCATCGTAGAGACACTGTGAAAGTCCGATGCTATACTTCGTTTCAGCTTAAGTAGAGACGCAGTCGATGCTACAAGCGCGAGCTCGTGGCTTTTAGCGTCCCTGCCAAGCCCGCGCGGTCGTACAGTGCAAGCACTGTTCAGGGCCACATGCTCGCGCTTGTAGCATCGGCTGAGTCTGGACTTAAGGTGAAACGAAGTATAATCTTGGTGCTGGCCCTCCCCGAAATCTGTCGAAGTCGAAAAGAAACACCCCACGGGGAGTTGGTGCGTAAAGCAGCGTACGTCGATCGAGATTACCTTCAGTCAGTGGCGTACCTACTTGTTTTTGAGTGGGGGGGCAAATCAGACCCCCCCCCCCCCAACCCCCCCGCCCCCCCCCCCCCCCCCAAGGCCGGGGGCGGTGCATTTTGTATCCAAGACTCAAAGAAAGAATAAGAGCACTTAGGGACAAGGACAGACAGCACTGTTCTTTCAACTAGCAACATACATTTAGTGATGTCTCCTTCGATACGTACTATGTCCCTAACTTTTGAAACTAATGAGGAAGTTACGAAAAAAATTAATATATTTATATACGCCTGGAAAAAGGACAAAATTCCCAAATACACTAGAAGATAAAGACGAAGAAAATAAAAAAAAAGGAAACACCATTGACAAAATTAGATAGAGGGCTCAGCTCATCTCCACTCTGGACAACCCAAGAGAAGGAGCAGCGATGTTGTGTTCGTCACCGGCTATCCTGTATGCTTCAATAATCTCTCGGCCGAGCTTGTTTTTGTGTCTTCCAATTATGCTGGTGTCATGGAACCGGCCGGGCTTCACAGTTCTTGCATTGGCGTTGATGAACAACTATTGGATGAAAAGAGTCGCTTGAAGCACGGGAATCCTCGAGGACGTGCTCTCGTGGCGGGTGTTCAGGCAACGCCCTGTCTCGGTCACCGCATGAAAAAGGGATGGAGTATTAGCCCCGAGAGCGAACACAAGCGTCGCTGTGGTCGGCCTTCCACGATTGGCCGAACGCTGACTATGACGTAGGAAAGGGGATTTATCATTGGCAAAATAAGAGGGATGAAAGAACTTTAATTTTGACGGTGTTGGCAGTGTTCCTTTGAGAGTGCAGTGATTTCAAGCTTCCACCATGCTATTTACAAACACCATCGAACTTGTTGTTTGCAAGGTAATGACGTCACAAGGGGGAACCATAGGAGGGCGCCGCATTAACCGACCTTCAGTTTTTGTTCCGTCTTATTCCGTTCGTTCCACTTCATCATTACCACAGTAGGTCAGTTCATTGCCATTTTAGATTCTACCGCGTCTTTCTCCCCAGTATAGGCCCTTGTGGAGACTCGTCAACGCCCGCTTCAGTGGCTCGGCATCTTGGTAAGACAAGAGAAGGTCGGCTATGGCGGCTCAATTTGGCGCGCGCTGAAAGCGTCTATAGGGGGTATTCACTGGCCGCCATATTTGAGGTCACTGTTTAGAGCGCATGCTCAGAACGAGCTCCCATTAATAGGCTGCCAAGACCGGCAATCTTGATGGTGCGCGGTGCACGTTCCAAAATAACTGTGGAAGCTAGCCATCAGCACGTGCTGAGCATTAGCGCACACAGATATGGCCGCCAGTGAATACGCCCTATACCACCTCTTCGCAGGGAACGGTCTGATTGGCATGTTTGATGGACCATCTTTTGAGGGCTTTGTTGTTGTTCACTCGTCTGCAATGTTGGTTTAGGCGCAACCTGCACGAGAAGACAAGTGTTGAAGCGCGCTGCAATTCCCTTCAGTCTGTGTGCAGAGTAGCGCACATATTTTATGGAGATAACATGTGAAGCCTTACTACATGGAGCACGGGGCATTTCGGTGGTTAAAATTAACTGAACAAGAATAGTGCTCAGAAGGCCTTGCCGATAACCAGCTTTGAGGAGACGTTCTTGTTGTTTTGCGATGCTTAAGCTTAAAAAGGGAGAACATGATTTGGCGCGAGAAGATGAAAGGAGAGTCCGAATGATTCCATGTTTTACCGACTATAGACTCATGCAGATTTCAAGGAAGGAGGTGTCACAACAGTTGCGCCTAATGGAGACGATCCTCCAACAACAGATGAACATCATCTTTGGTATAGCTTATGGAACCCACCCATCTTTACGGTTTCTCCAAAAAGCTGCGTCCAATCTTCTCGAATCTTCATGGAAGAAAGTGTCACCAGTGTGACCAGTTCTCATCATAAGACCCTCCAAACAAAATTTGAACCTCCGGTCGTTCTATGTGACCATCAACTCAGCCCTGGCACCTTGGATCTCCTTTCCAAGGGTCCCAAGTTTTCTCTGAACATTCCAAATACAAGAGTCGACCTACTAACTTCAGTCCATTCTGTAGCGACTCACATTCCAGAACAAGACCGGCAAGCATTTCTTGATGCTGGAGTCCGATCCGCCTGCGCCCATCCTCCTCCACCTACGGGCAAAGTTCCAATCCGGGCTACAGTCGAAGAATTGCAAACATGTCACCTGAAACCACTGGAATCAGATAAAACCGGTATTTTGTCATCTTAGATGAAGGTTCCTATGGACCGAAGATGAGCCAGGCATTAAAAAATAATTTTGATACTCTTAAGACTAAGCTTTCAGGCTCTCTCCGCTCAAAGGCAAAGCAACTTTGTTGCTCCCTTAATCTCCAGGCTCTTAAAGCTGCCATTGGGGCTCCTTCCAAGCAATATCTAACTGTGTTTCTCACGGCAAAAACTTATAAAGAAGGAGTTCCCCTAAGAAGCATCATTTCAGAAAAGGTGCTGGCAGAAGCCTCTTGCTCTTTTTCTGCAAAAGCATCTGTCATCGATCAGTCTCAACCAACCTTTCCGAGTTGCCAACTCCACAGAACTAGTATCTCGTCTTCGTCGACCTCCATTCTACTCCCGAGGCCTATACCATGTTTTCGTAGACATTGAGGTATTATAGTACCGATTACATCCCGCATTTCTAATGGATTCTGTATCAAGTGCCATCCACGAACATGGCCCATGCAAATTTCAATACTCATCTGGGGTATCAGAACGGGGTTTCCTAAACCTTTTGGCCCTATATCTACAATCGACACTTGTCGAACATGGGAAGGAAATTCTCAGGCAAAAGAAAGGTGTTTGCATAGGCTCCTGCCTCGCCCCGGTCCTCAGCGAAATCTTTCTTATGTATGTGGACCGGGAGATCAAAGCTTGACTTGAAGAGTTGACTCTCGTCTTCCATGTTTTTCGTTACGTGAATGATTATTTAGTCCATTCACCGGATCTCAGTTTCTTCTGAATCTGTAGTTCAAGCCTTCACTTCTTCATCTTCAGGCCTGAATTTCACAAGGGAAGACAGCTCAGGTAATGGTCTCCAGTATCTCGATCTTCATCTCCACCTTCTTCCGACCGGCATTTGTTGGGCCTTCCAACAACGATCTCGGAAACTTATTCTTCCATTTTGCAGTTCCCATCCTAAACTGGCAAAACATAGGTATCATTCGGTCTCTCCTTTCATCTTCTCGCGCCAAATCATGTTCTCACTTTTTAAGCTTAAGCATTGCAAAACAACAAGAACGTCTCCTCAAAGCTGGTTATCCGCAAGGTCTTCTGGGCACTATTCTTGTTCAGATAATTTTAGCCACCCAAAGGCCCCGTGCTCCACATGGTAAGGCTGCACAACTCAGCACACAGACTGAAGGGAATTGCAGCGCGCTTCAACGCTTCAATTGTCTTTTCGTGCTAGTTGCGTCTAAAACAACTTTGCAGACGAGTGAACAACAACGAAGCCCCCAAAGGATGTTGCATCAAACATGCCAATCAAACCGTTCCCTGTGAAGAGGGGGTGGTATACTCCATCCCTTTTGCATGCGGTGACCGATACATTGGTCAGACAGGGCGTTGCCTGAACACCCGCCTATGAGAGCACGTCCTCGAGGTTTCCCGTGCTTCAAACGACTCTTTTCATTCAATAGTTGTTCATCAACGCCTCTGCAAGAACTGTGAAGCCCGGTTCCAGGGCACCAGCATAATTCGGAAGACACAAGAACAAGCTCGGCCGAGAGATTATTGAAGCATACAGGATAGCCGGTGAAGGAACACAACATCGCTGCTTCTTCTCTTGGGTTGTCCAGAGTTGAGATGAACTACCTGAAGCCAGAGCTGAATTAGTCAAAGGACCCTCTATCTGATTTTGTTAATGGTGTTTCCTCTTTTCTTTTAGGGGCGAAGCTTCTTATGGTCTAGCTTTCTCCCTCCGTCCGTCCGTCCGGACGGCGTCCGTGCTCACAAAAAAAAAAAAAGAAACCATGTTTGCGCAGTCGACAGGATTCGAACCTGTGCGGGGAGACCCCAATGGATTCCTAGTTCATCGCCTTAACCACTCAGCCACGACTGCGGGACGAGTAGATGTGGTAGTAACTCAAGAGCTGGGGATGTCATGGATGAAACGTTGCATGTAGCCGCTCAACGTCTATACAGGAGAGGGCGCTGTGGTCAAATGCGTATATAATCTCGTTAAACTTTGCATGCATGGCTCTGCATTTCACCGACCGTAAAGCAGTAATAATGAAGTTCGAAACGCAACCCGGAACTCAGCACTACCTATGAGCAATAAAATCAGTATCATCAGCACCACCAGAGCTTCGCCCCAAACAACATCATTCACCACGTGGAGATGCGGTCATTATTCTTATTTTCTTTGTCTTTATCTTGTAGTGTATTTGGGGATTTTGTCCTTTTTGCAGGCGTATATTGCCGCGAGCGCAGCTGACAAAATAAGCAGCGCGCCCGTGGCCCAACGTTTATCGCGCTTGGCTTCCACGCAGAAGGCCAGGGTTCGATTCCTGGCCTCGGCTACAAGTTTTTGTTGACACTGTAATGTGATGTTCTGGTAAATTCGAGAACCGTCTCGCTGATTCGAGGTTAGAATGTTGAACGCACCGAACCTTCTACGCCGAATGCTCCAGAAGCCCACGCGTGAACAAAAGCGGCTCTGCGTGGCAAGGTGGAGTCAGTCTCGCCTTAGCATTCGATCCTGCTGTTTCGCCGCCATCGACGCCTGCGAGGCTATCCTTTTCTGTTCTGTTTTTGGGCACAAGTTCGCCTCAGTTAAACGTTTAGTTTTTTCAGTTATTCTTCGCCTCATCATTTGTCATTCGTGACAATATAAATATATTAATTTTTTTCGTAACTTCCTCAATAGTTTCAAAAGTTAGGAGGGAGATAGTACGTATATTGAAGGAGGCATCAGTAAATGTGTGTTGCTAGTTGAAAGAACAGTGCTGTCTGTCCTTGCCCCTAAGTGTTTTTATTCTTTCTTCGACTTTTCTACTTTCACCAACCCGCTCTTTGTTCTTTGACTTGGTATCCCTTGGGCGCCGCCGGCCAGTGTTTGTCCTGCCCAGTGGCGGCTTTTTCTGGGGGGGGCAAAACACATGCCTTGCCCCCCCACTCTGAGAACTGCAAGGCAAGCGCCCCCCTTGCCCCCCCCCCCCCCCCCGGTTGGTACGCCTATGCCTTCAGTTTCCTTGAAGCGACTTGGCTTCCCTTCGCCTTGAATTAGTTACCGCAAATCTTAGCTGACAGCTGTTTCTCATAATGCACCCGAATCGCCAGGGGCGCTTCGGTTCTGCACAATGTCTCTTGTTTTTGTTTGGAAGCACACTGAGACTGGAGTGTTTTACAATTTGTGTGACTGTCACACCTATGGCTCGGCTACAGAACCCCCCCCCCCCCCCTCCCCCCCGCACCCCTAGTAGCGCTGAGCAAATGTTCTGGCTGTGCTCCCCTTCACTGTCCGTTATTGCTCTGCGTCACTGTCCATTATTAGATTAGAATCGCCGAATCACTGACCACTTATCTTATTAATCCACCCAATATGGTAAGCCTTCCTGCTGTCGGACACGTTTTTCGAGGATTCCTTGGCAGATATATTGTACAAGCAAAGGGAGCCATAAGAAACGGGAGGGGAAAAAAGTAATCGTTACAAAGTAATTTTAATACTCCCATAATTAATCGGATTACTCTCGGGATTTCTTCCTAGTAAACATGATGAAAGGATTACAAAGTTACGCTCAAAAGTAATTGATTACAAGTAATTTGATTACTTGCAATGAGTAGCGTACAAGTCTGCTCGTGCATGACGTATATGTGCGTGGTTTAAAATGATATGGCTGGAATTGCGTCGCATGAGTCACTTCAAGCTGAAAACACGCCAGCTTTAACTGTTTTCAGAGATATTTCGCTTCATAGGTTTTAGGCTAAACAATCTACGAATCCGAAGACTTTGACGTTGATCAGCGAATTCTTACGGATTACTAATTGGGCGGACTTACGTCTCGAATGCGTCGCGCTGCTTTGTTAATGTAGGTAGTGAGAGCCTTGCACCATAAGACCTTTCCAATTTCTGAAGAGGCCAGGGACAAAGAGGAGCACCTACCACGTGATACTGAAGAGAAAGAGAGAGAGAGAGAGAGGGAGAGGGAGAAAGGCATTCAAAGTGGGCCATGGAGCTTATACACTATTGCCGCATTTTTCATTTTCTGCGAACATCGTTAATGAATAAATGAATGAATGAATGAATGAATGAGAGAGAGAGAAAAAGACAGCTAGTAGAGTTGCTTGCCTGCCCTTCCCGTTAACCTGCGTATCATCTGTCGCCTCCAAGGTCCTGTCCGTCTTCTGTTACAGGCTACAGCCAGTTCTCTACAGCCAGTTCCCGGCATTCATTTTGTCGCCATGGACGTTGATGTAAGCGTTGGAAAATATCTTACGATCTCACTGAAAAGCGTACTTTTGATAGGCGAGCACGTGACCTACACTCCTACTCCAAAATATATAGGCATATTATCTTTGTTTTTCTAGCAACACGATTACTCATTTTCGGCGCAACTAGCTCCCGTAAATGTTTTTTTTTTTGGTAGCTTGTTGAGCACATTTAACAGCATTTGCTTCTACTCTCTAATGAGGTGTGACCCCAACTGAACATATAAAAACTACGTATTTGTGGAATTAACCCGTGTTTTTTTTTTATTTTATACAGGATCGGAACGATAGGGGACGATAAACAAACGAATTTGTAGAAAAAGAAAGGAGTCAAACGTTTTGTAGGCAGATTTAGATAGCGGTAAGTGAGACTGAGATGAGACAGCACATGTCGTCTCCGGCGTACACTAAAGATTTCGCCAGAGCAGTACGAACGTTTAACACGGAGTCCTTAAAGCCGGGGTCACAGCTTGTACATCAAACAAAAGACAGTCTGCACAAAGATTCGAACGCGAGTCACAGCGAAATCCGCGCTTTGAATGCCGCATGGCAACGAGTTCAAGGAGAAACTTGGCACGCGGGTTTCGAACCACGGATATCGCGGTGACTCGTGTTGGCAGACTCTCTTTTTGTAGGATGTACGAGCAGTTCGACCCCGGCTTAAAGTCCAGTTCACACAGCAGCGTTGGTAGGGTTCGCATGCGACCGCAACGCCCGCAACGACAAAGTCACCGGGAGAAGTGTTCGCCGTACTATACACAGCATGGCAAGCGTACAAGGGGTAGCTTCGCGAAGCAGTCCACCAGTCACGGTTGTTTGCAATGTTTTGGTTGCTACGGTCGTTTCGGTTGCATGCGAACCACGGTGTAAGATAATACTCTTCAGGTGAGGACAGCGCGCTCCTCGCGCAGTGCAGATAAAGTTCGCTTTTCACTCTCTCTCTCTCTTTCTCTCTCTCACTATGGTTTCAAGCGGCGCCGGCAGATGACTCGTCGACCCGTGGGTACGGCAAAGACGGCTCGTGCCGCCTCATGCTCGACACGCGCAGAGCTCCAGCGAGGTTGTCGCTCGTGCAGAAAGACCACGGTGTACCGGGGTGTCATGGCAACGAGATAATTTTTTTCGCTCTCACACTGTTTCGCCGTTTGGCCGCCGGCGACACTGTCAGCCGCGGGCTCGCAGTGCGGGCACGGTGGCCGAGGAATAATGCAGCCTTTCGGATGCCCGTCGAACGAACACTATCTGATTCCTCGCGCCGCGCGTTCAGCCCCGCCGTGTCCTCACCTGAAGAGTATTATCTTACACCGTGATGCGAACGCAACCGTTGCAAATGTGTGAATCAGCCTTTACGTGCATCAATCAGTATATAGGTTGCACGATTGTACGCCGATTGAAGACGTTCACTCAGACGCAGCCGACGAGTACGAGCTGGGAATCGGGACCGATCGGACGGCGTAAAAAGCGCACCATCACACAGTTCTGTTCGTCACGTTGCCGCACGCGTTCCATAGGTTCGCTGAACCAGCAATGAACCGAAAAGACCCAGTGACTCGCGCGCTTTTGACGCTGTGTTCGATCGTTCCCATTTGCTCGTGGCGTCGGCTGCGCGTGTACATAAAAGCTTAAGCGAGGAGCAATCAAAGCCCGTGCACTAGCATTTTGACGTCATCACAGCTGAGATGAAGCGCAGGCACACAACGGACACGAGGGCCGCGTCAGCGTTCGGCTGGACTTCATGTCCAATCAACGCGTCGAAGGAGGCTCGGCATCGAGCTCGTGCCCAATCGCCGAGGTGGTGCCATCTGAGTGCGATGTAGGGTGCCATCTGAGTGTGATGTATGGTGCCATTTGAGTGTGATGCAGTGTTGTAGGCGTTACCGAAAAAAAGTAACTAAATACGTTACTCGTTACTTGCAAATAAAAGTAACGCGTTACCGACCTACGTTACCTCAAAATAAAAGGAACGCGTTACCGTTACCGTTACTGATAAAAAGTAACGCACGTTACTGTTGCGTTACTTTTTATTCACGAACTGAAACATTTGCTGTTTCGACGTTTGATATGTGCGTAAGCGCCATGGCTAAAATATGTCCATGCGGAAACTTAATTACCCTCTCTTTTTTAGGGTTTCACCCGAATAGTTACAAGAAAAAACGCGGAAGTATATATGAAGCTGATTTATAACATGTTGGCACGGAACTAAACAGAAGAACCGGCCTCCCTCATTAACACCGAAATTAAGACCAGCCGAGATTGAAACTTGGAATATATTTTATTCACAACATGTCGAAGTACAGATAGTTGCTGTGAACAAGTTCCTCCGTTACCCGAAGCACACTCCGCTGTTGTACTTCAGCAACAGCTGAATTTCGAAATTTAATTTTTTTTTTAAGTTCTAGGAAGTAAAGTAACGTAACGTAATTTCGTTACACGTTACTCAAAATAAGTAACGTAAGTACGTTACCCGTTACTTCTTTGGAAAAGTAACGAGTACGTTACTACGTTACCAAAAAAAGTAACGCGTTACCGGTAACGCCGTTACTTGTAACGCGTTACCGCCAACACTGATGTATGGTGCCATCTGAGTGTGATGATGACTGTGAATGTGAATAAAAGTAAAATAAATAAAATCAATATTTTTAACGCGATCGCGTTTAGAAACTCGCGTCACAGAAAATCCGGCATCGGTGTTGGTGGGTCCCTAAAATCCCATAATGCAACGCGCCGCGTGTGACGTCACGCGTGTAACGTCTGGACCCTATCGACCCGCTAAATCTGGAGGGAAAATGTCGCCACATTTAGCGAAAATGTTTCCCGATAAATATAGCGCAACATTTTCACGCCAAATTTAGCGGGAAATTTTCCGCCAAATTCGGCGGGTCGATAGGTTGATGACGTCACAGCCACTCTGACGTCACGTGTCACGGGAAATGACGTCACACGTAAATATGGCGTCGCGTGACATGCGACGCTACCGACTATTAGCCCCGTGCGCGACCGAAAGCGTCGCTGTGGTCGGCCTTCCACGATTGGCCGAACGCTGACTATGACGTCGGAAAGGGGATTTATCATCGACGGAAATAAGAGGAATGAAAGAACTTTAATTTTGACGGTGTTGGCAGTGTTCCTTTGTGAGCGCAATGATTTCAAGCTTCCACCATGCTAATAACAAACTCCATCGAACTTGTTGTTTGCAAGGTAATGACGTCACAAGGGGGAACCACAGGAGGGCGCCACCAAAACATCTCGCCGCTATTACTCTATTTCACCTTATGATGTACCGCAGAGAAGGTTATACGAGCGCGAGTTACTTGCTTTAGGGAGCATCTCGGCGGCACAAGCTCTCGTGCATTAAGTGCAGCTGCCAACGCTATGAGCTCGCGCTTCTAGCCTTCGCTGCGGTACAACATAAGGTGAAACGGAGTATAGACCACGCATACACACCTCCACGGCGTGGGAGCGAGCGCAGGTTTATAGAGAGTTTTAGCAGATCGTTTTTTTCGCCCCGATAACGATAAGATGCATACCCAAGGCCGCCAGAGGGGAGAGGAGGTATCGTTATCGGGGCAAAAAAACGGTCTGCTAAAACTCTTTTATATGAGAAGGTTTTGCGAACGGGGCCCGGTAACGTTATCGCGTTCCACTCTTAAAGGCGAAGCTTAAGCGTCCCCTAAGTTTTTTTTACTAAGTGAGCCTGATTTATTCGATTTAAATATTATTTAATTGACTCAAAACAAAACGATGTGATTTAAATCGCTGCAGCTAAAAAAAATCAGGATTCTAAGTTTATAGCAAGACGTAATTCTAAACACGACAGATTAATTTACCGAAATTGTCCGATTACTGATAATAATGCGGAAGAAAAAACTACCGTAAATTTAAAATAGTTTGATTACCAACAATTTATTAATGTGAACCCGCCATATGAAAACGTAAACAGCTTATTTCTTTTTGTTTTGTTAAAAGGATCCATTCGTTTTCTCTTTCTCTTTGTAATTTTCTCGCAATAGGAAATTCCTTTTCTAGTTTTCGTTTCTTTCATTCGTGTTTTGATTTGATTTACGTAACTGACCAGCCAAGTGGAAGGTAGAAAGGAAGGTCGGCGCTGCGACTATTTAGAAGAGCACTGCTTTGTGCTCCTATTTAGCACTATATCAACATTTCTTCGTCGACGAACATTTGCTTTAAATATAAAGAAATGCACATAAAAGGAAGGCATCGAATGACAATAGACTAGTTCCATAAAGCCCTGCATGCAACGCGGCGCGCGTTGCACTCTGGGAACTAGTTGGCCAGGGAGGAGAGTGGCATGGTTTCGGTTTCGATCGACACGTCGATAAGAGATTATACACAGAGCGTGGACTAACGGCCGTTATCTCATGTTTTCTGGTCCCGAGAGCGTCACTTGTGGTCCCTAAACTAACCTAAATGGCCAGACCTCGAAGCTTTAGCACAAGCCCGAAACGTATAGCTTGTGTTAACACATGCTTGTTGTATTTTTGTACTTGAGCCTTTCTGTTAGCGTTCCGATCGAGGTATGTGGATGAGCCAGTGCTGGGAATCTCGACGCTGCGAAGCTCGGGGATATTGCTTCTGTACGAATCAACAAGCTGTAGCAACCAATAAGTATGCATACATCGAGCTCGCGCCTTTACATTAGTGTTATTCATCAGGAAGTTTGTTTGTTTCGTGCGTCCATAGACGAAATATTACTTTTTGCAAGTACTGTTTTTCTTAATACGCCTGAGTACGCGAGGTAAAACTCCGAGGCGCCATTGAAAAGCTCAATTTTAACCCACTTCTTATCTCTTATCTGTACTGACCCGCAGCACTGCACGAAGTGAAGTTCCCACCCGCTTGCATTCCACTAATATTCAACATCGCGTATGCGCATAAAGTTATCCAGCAGTCATATAGGCACATTCGCACATACAAACCGTTTTAAGAAAGCAAAAGTCGAGCACTTGTGTGAAGAATGTCGCACCGTTCGCCGGACGGGCATGAACCCCTATGCGGTGCGCCAAACGAACGAAATTATTCAAAGCGCGTTTGACGGTTGCTAATGGCCATAATATTTGTTATGTGTTCTCTTTCTCCTGCCTGAGTATGCCGAGCTAATTTCAGACACACCTTTCAGGCACAGATCTTGGGTGTCAGTAAAAGCTCCTCCAAAAATGCTTAGCGAGGAGTAGGGGGCGCTTGTTCGGGTCTCCGTCGTAGCTAGCCAATCTTAGCGTTTGCGAAAACAAAATCTTCTATCAGAATAAATTTGAGTGGGAGATATATGATTACACGAGGAAGACATCATAGTAACCTTTGTGCAGTAGTGAGGTCGAATTAACTGCGTTTCCTTAAAAGTTCATGCGTCAACGCTGGGCTCAACTTTGATATTCCTGTGAGAATGCGGCTTGCTTTTCGCCCAATGAAGTAACAAGAAGCGGACGTTTGACAAATAAAATACGTGTAAGGCTTCAGGTGACCAATTTCAGTTGAACTCAAAGATGCACTCGTGGGGTCAGGTGACTAAGCCACCTCCTCTTACTACGTTTGCATACGCACTCATAATACCTGGTGTTTCGGGAACCAAGGAAAATGCCCCGGTCTTCGTTTTGTATCGCTCGAAAATGAGTGTATTGTACGTTCGCGAAAAGTCAGATAATTGAAAACGCAAGCAGCGCGCTCGGTCGCGGCGTGATAGCATGAGATGAAGCTGCTCAGTCGAAACCGAAACTGAGTGGCCAACTAGTTCCCAGAGTGCACTGCGTGGTATTTTGCCGCGATGGGGCGCGTCGGTTTTGGAAGAAGTCCATTAACTGACGACTAAAAATGTATTTTCGGGATTATTGTTTATTTTATATTTTGCGCCCGAAAGTTGGGATTATTATCATCATACGTCACATTTGTGGGCGCGGTTTAGAGCAACGTTGGTTTAGAGCGCATGCTCAGAACGAGCTCACATTAAGAGGTTGCTAAGACCGACAATTTTGATGGTGTGGAATGCACGTTGCAAAAGAAATGTAAAAAACTCGCAGGCAGATTCAGAAACGCTTGGCGCTTCTTGCGATAACAAGAATCTCGAGACTCGAAGAACCTCAAGGACGAGCTTCCACCTCACATGCTGCTCCAAGCTGCGGTGCACCAACACACCCGCGTGCCGCCGATCCAGCCATACTTTCCCTATAAGGAGTATTCACTGGGCGCCATATTTGTGGGTGCTGTCTAGAGCGCATGCTCAGAACGAGCCCCCATTAATAGGCTGCTAAGACCGGCCATTTTGACGGTGTGGAATGCACGTTCCAAAAGAACCCTGGAAGCTAGCTAGCCATCAGCACGCGCTCAGCAGTCGCGCACACAGCTATGGCCGCCAGTGAATACTTCCTATTTGTTAAAGTCGCGCTTTTATCAACGTTCCATTCAAAATGAACAAAAGTGTCGCATCTTTTTCTTTTTAGAGCACAGCTCTTCGGCGCCCGTTTATGGCTTGAGCGGTGTCGCCGTCGCCGTCACTGTCGAGGTCAGCGTAACCGCGCGTTGCATTATGGGACGTTCCCCATAATGGCGTCACATGTGACGTCACGAGGGTCACGAAGGAGGAGGAGGAGGAAATGCTTTCACTAAATTTAGCGGAAAAAATTTCTCACTAATTTTAGCGGAAAATTTTCCCGCTAAATTTTGCGCAATCATTTTCCCGCTAAATTTCGCAAAAAAAAAAAAAAAAACAACAAAACACCGAATTCCCGCCAAGTGTAGAGGAAATTTTCCCCGTTAAATTTAGCAGAACAATTCACCGCTAAATTTAGTGGAATGATTTCTCCGCTAAATTTGGCGATACAGATTCCCCACTGAGATTTAGCGGAAAAGTTTTCCCGATAAACTTAGCGGGAAAACTTTCCCGCTAAAGTTAGTAGAAAAATTTCCACGCTAAATTTGGGGGAAAATTTCCCCGCTGAAATTAGCGGGGAAAAGTTCCCCACAAAATTTAGCGGGAAAAGTTTTCCGACAAATTTAACGGAAAAAATTCTCCGCTATATTTAGAGGAAAACTTTCCCGCTAACTTTTGCGGGGAAATGTTTTCGTTAGATTTAGCGGGAAATGTAGCGAAAATTTCAAGCTAAATGAGAGGGGAGCAGGAGAGTAGGAAGGGAATACCCTCCCCTCCGTACCCTCCCCTCTTCCTCCTAAATAGCTGCGCTCCAATTCGGCATTACAGGGAGTGGTAAACGTCTTTCATTTTTTTTTTCCGTCAACGGAATATCAAAATGAGTGCTGCTGCGACAGCACAAATCGCTGTCGTTTTTCTTTTTATTGGCATGTTGTATTGGCGTGCAAAACAATTCAACCCTCTTCAAAAGTACGTCAGGCAACACTGGAGATCGTCATTGCTTGGACAGGAAGCACGTGATTGGATCCGAGTCCTCGCCGAACGTTGTAGACGAGTCGTCCGACTCTCCCGCCCAGCTAGGACCTTTTATCCTCGTCGTCGTCCATCCCTTTCGATGGCGTTACTGGCGTAACCGTTAGACTCCGACGTTGTTCCTTTCTGGCGGGCACTAATTAGCTACTTCAGTGAGAACTTTGCGGGAAAATGGAGCTGCTCAACAAAAAAAGGTCGCCCACCTCGCAACGGAAACTCGTAAACGCAGATGATTTAAGGTCAGTGTGGCAAGACGGGCCCGACGTTTTAAAGCAAGACTCACTTAGGTGCGCCCTTAGACATAGAGGAAAAATTAAAGTGCCGCAAAAGCAAACACAAATAATATTTAGGTTTTAAGTGTGATATTTCACATACAATAATCAAAAACTGCGCGTCAAACCGATTTCCAGGAATAATTGTTTATCACGTGCTCCCCTCGCGGTTTAGCAAGAATGCAATCGACATCAACCTAAAGTGCTCTGTTTATTTATCGTGTGATCAAGAACGCCGTTTACTACAGGTACCTTCAGCTAAGGGGCCTAAGCTAAAGGTACCTATACACTGCCGTGTGAATTGGGTATTAAACGTACAATAATTATAAGTTTAGAAAGAGTTATATACGTAAAGACAGGGGACGGGACAACACATCTTTGAAAGATGTGGTGTCCCGTCCCTTGTTTTTACGTATATAACTCTTTCTAAACTTACATCTTTACCAACGCGCTCACTAACAAGTTTACAATTAATTATCCCCCGTTGAATTCACCACTTAAATCATTGCCAACTAACATGGGCAAAAAAAAAATCTTAAGTAGGAGTTTACTTTTTAAAAAAGAGGGTTGCGTTAAATTGGGGATGTCCCGTGTGATTATCATTCCGAACCTTTATTTTATACGTACGTTGTAATTCGCATCGAAAACATGTATGAATAGCGACTACATTATTCCGTTCGTTTTCTTTTCTTGTTTCGTCTACAGCAGTTATACATTTCTTGTATTCGACTTCCGAAATAACTAAGTACGAGATCCTAATCAACACTCCTCGCCCGGAAACATGGCTGGTCCCTCGACACCGCACAATTTATTCATGCAATCCCACCGCTGCAACGTCCCGACGGTGGATTTTCAATGAGAGAGAAGTATTTGTGATTTCAAGAGCCGATTCACGCTCAAATTTCATTTAGGCCTTTGAGTGTTCCTGATATTTGTCTTTTGTATTGATGTTTTTGATATATATATATATATACATTTATTTTTCTTTTTTTTTTTCAAGGGGGTGAGAGTTAGGCGACTGTTGTCTTCCCCATGTATTTTTCAGTCTTGATGGCCTTTATATGAAAGGATGCTTGTCATGTTACGGTGACTAATTAACTAAAATTTCTTAACTAACTTTTTAATTAATAATTATATGTAGGATTTCGTGTTTTCGGAGTTTATTTCTCGCCAAATTTGGAGGGTGTTTGTTTATTTTTTGGTTGTTCTCATTTTCCCGATATTTAAAGCTTAATTTTGCAGTGTTTTTATAAAAAATAATATCAGGGTGTAAACGTGTGTTCAGCTTCAAAAAGAACGAGCTTGTTTCAATTAATACTTCAACTGGATTTGGCGTTGTCGCAATTGCCATTGGCAATACTAATATCTCCCAAGACAAAAGTTGCGAACAAGTGTTGCTTCGATAAGCGTTGAAACCTAGAAATCAATAAACTCACGGAGGTAGTCGCTAGGCAGTTCGCATTCATCCCACCCTATCCATCAACTCACCCCCCGCGGCTGCAGGAGAGTTGTAAAGGACGTAATATAGAGGCTTCAAATGCCCGTCCCCTCTTCCCCCTTCTATAGAATCTTTATGATTCGCAGCTTGCACTGTTACAAAAACACAACCCGAGCTTCCTTTAGAACAGGGGTCTCAAACACGCAGCCCGCGGGCAGCCGTATAAGTGTCGCGCTTCCCAGGTCTCGAGCGCTAGAAATGGCATGCGCCATAGTGATCTCATCTCGCCGATTCATTTCCGGTCGAAAAGTAGCCGTGCTGTTTTAACGTATTCACATAGTTTATACTTATCTGTCTTCATTTGCCGTTTGTTTCGCTTTCTTTTTTTTTCTTTTTTTGCTTCCCAGCTTTTCGTAATCTAGAACAATTTCACTACTATTGGCGGCGAGATGTTTTGGTGGCGCCCTCCTATGGTAACCTCTCCTGACGTCATTACCTTGCGAACAACAAGTTTGGTGGTGTTTGTAAATATAAAGGTGGAAGCTTGAAATCATTGGGCACTGAAAGCAACGCTGCAAAACACCGTCAAAATTAAAGTTCTTACAATAGACTTATCTCCGTCAATGAGAAATCCTTTGCTGACGTCATCGTCAGCATTCGGCCAATCGTGGCAGGCCGACCGCAGCGACGCTATCAATCGCTCACGTCGCCAATAGGCTGCAAGCGTGAGCTCCTCGTTGAAGGATAGATCCCTTCGATCAGCCCCCCAGGAGCAACTGCCAAAAATAAAACTACGACCTCGGGATTCTCGTCTTTAAAAAGTCTATAGCCATTCAAAGACAAGCATTTGTTCACAGTGTTGTAATAAAAATTATCAAAAAACTAAGAACTGTCAAATTAATATAAATAATGAGAAGAACATAAAACGCAGGAACGGACAATACGATTTCCCTGCAGCTACACGCTCTCCATTCAATATACTTCAAATTAACTGATTTTGTTTTTTTGTTTTTTTTTTAGAGACGTGTCGAGCTTAGTTAACTCCTGAGTAAATTGAGCAACGGGAACGACCGTGTACTTGCTCTCTTCCTCTATTAAAAATGCCAGCACGTTGGCGGGCTGGTGTCATTTTAATTCTAGACATCACATCAGGTCCGGGTCCAAAATAGAGATATGAACAAACCAAGACTAAAAATGTCATAAAAGTTTGGTTGGGGCTAATTGGTACATATCCATTAAAAGGTTCAAAGGCGCGAACGGAAACAGTAAGAAAAAACACACAAGTACGACACTGAACAGCGCCAACATCCAACTGATTTTATGTAACTCCAAACATCGGGAATACAAGTTTGCCGTACGCAATAATTCGGGCGTGTATCTTGCGGAACGCAGCAAACAATGTGGCTGTGAACCAATGTTAGGACGCACGAGGTTTCATAGGAGAGAGAATTAGAAGATGGAAAGGGAAGTAATCGAAGCTTTCTGTATCAAAAAAGCGGCTGACAAATGCGTGAGCTTGCCATCCCTTTATCTGCTGAACAAAGAGGTTGTGGTTCTTGATGGCCGCGTGTAATGGGTGATATGAACCTTGATCTTGTTGCTTGGAGGTGTCTATATATGATGGTGATCGACAGTTTGACGATGTTTGGTGTTACATTAAATTAGTTGGAAGTTGGCGCTTGTCCATGTCGTATGTGCGTCTTTTTTCGCCCGGTTTCAGTTCCCGCCTTTCACCCTCCTAAACTAAAAAATCACTGGCAAAACTGAGTTTATGAAAAGCATAAAGCACGAGTTCCCTTCTCGTTAAAATCTTTTGATTGCCTTCCCCCCCCCCCCCCCCCCCCGGGGGCTTATGTTGGCCTTTGACCTTTCCGGTGTTTGCTATCTGGCCGCCATATTCAGATGAGCTTGAGGCCACTGTTCTATAGAATAACTATGGCCCGAACCTGAAGCAGGAACAGTGACGTTTTTCGTCACACGAAAGACCTGTTGTCCTGATAAACCTTGACGGGATAAACAGTGAGATTCCTTTTGTCAATGGTTCGAGATTTGAAACAAAACTGGAGTGACATTTTCTCAAGACCATGGACCTCGTGCGCTGTCCAAACTTTATTGCACAATACCGTCATTGTTTTTAGCATTGGTACGTTAAAATTTGAAGTTTATCGAATAAATCCGAAAACACAGAACCCTAGTTATATGGCCCAGGTTGCAATTGCAGTATTAACGGCATTTAAAATTAGGGGTCAGACAAATTTAAACGAATTTTCAAAATGCGAATGTGTTTTTTTTTAAATACTAATTTATAAATGTTCACGTTTTCTAGCCTGATTTGAAAATTGTGAGCAAAAAGCGGGCCGCAAGACCTGCCCTTAATGCCGCTTAGAAGAGTAGAGTTTCGTTTCAGTCCCATCGTCATTTGTGTGTATCCATCAAAGACGCTCTACCGAGATAGTGACGACATGATAGGAACGACTACGTCACACTTGTAAGAGTCGTTGTGGGCAGGCACGCGACGTGCTAATTTGTACGCAATTTTATATCGGATTAAAACGCTAAAATTTATTCATTAATCAATCAATCCCAGACTTCGTCAGACTGTTCTTAGCAGCTTTTTGTCATGGGATACCCTTCCAATGTACGTCGGGCAAAAAAAAAAAAAAAAAAAGAAGGTTTGAAAATCACGAATTCCAATTGTCAGTTCTGATGTAGTCGTGCGTTGGTCCTGCGTGTATTCGGTGCATTTCTCGCTGCGCGCGATGCTCGGAAAAGACCGCAGGTTCGCCGTCGTGTACACACAGCTGCGCACTCCGGACTTCTTTTTTTTTCTATTTCCCTCGGTGAATCACTGAACTTTTATAACTGCCTCCACGCGGTGCGGTTGTGGCGTTGGATCGAGTTCAACGCTGTACAAACTTCCAACGAAAGGGACGTTGACAGATTCGCGGAAAAGCGTTGCAGTCGTCGCATTTGGGATTGTAGCCGCGTACCTTTGAAACGACGATGTGATCCTTTTACAAAGGCTATAAATAACGCGCATCTCCCAGGACAGCAGTAACTCTGTCGTCGAATTTAAGGCAAAGCCACTGTTTTTATTTATTTTTGTACTTACCGATACATTGACCCGAGCGGTTCAGCTGCGATGACATCGTGAGAAGCATTTTGAAACGCGGCAGTGCAAAAACAGGCGGAAACAATTCATCACTCACAGGCAGTGGATAGATTATTGTCTGCGCTTCGGTAAAATGAAAGTTTTTGGAGGTATTGCTTTGCCAACATAAGAAATAAATAAACGAGAAACAAGTTAAAATAAATGACGGCGTCATTGCACCCGGAACGCTAAAAAAAAAAAAAAAAAAAAGTGAATGCGGTGTAGAGATGCGAAGGACTATACTTCGTTTCAGCTTCGGTCCGAGCGCGGCCGAAGTAATGAGCCGAAGGGCCAATCAAATAGCGAAGAGGCACAACGTCATGGCGTGATCTCTGGAGTCGATAGGACCAGCGGGTATTCGCCGTCTCTCCGTGCGTGCTCCTCCGCCGGCTAGTCCCATCAAGCGCAGAGAGCACGCTTTGACGTTGCGCTTTTTGCGCTCTTTGATTGGCCCTTCGGCTGATAACATCGGCCGCGCTCGGACCGAAGGTGAAACGAAGTATAGGCGAACTACATCATCGGCGACAACTAGCGCGGTATCAACTTTATTTCTTTTTTTTAAATTCCAAATTGAGCGCTTACGTTGCTTGTTTCTTTTTTCTTTTTTGTAGGGCTCCTATATACCAATGGGAGCAGTACAGGCCGGTTCTTAGAAATAACCGGTTATCCAGCTAATCGAATTAGCAGATATTCGAATTTGAAAACCGGATAATCGGTTATTTGAATAACCGGTTACGTTATTCGGCGATTTAAATATCCAGATATTCGAAAAGTTTTATAAGTATGAACCATTTTGTACCGGAATCGGTACAAAATAGACGGTAAGGAAGCGCCCCCTGCATAATTCGATCTCATCGCCATATATGGACAGAAATTAGTAGAAATGAAATAAAAGCCTCGTTATTAAAGTACGTTAGATAAATCTGAATGATCCGAATAACCGGTTTGCCTAACCGGTTATTGGTATTCGAACATCTGAATAACCGGATAACCGGCTTTGAAAGCAGAATTCGCTTTCCTCCGGTTTAACCGGATATCCGGTTTGACGGATAGTTGCATCACGCCGTTTACAAACGAGCCAAGCATCTGCGCATGCTCAGTGCCGACAGCAGCGCCACCGCATTGGCGTGACGAATGCGTCGCCATCTTGAGAATCGTGGCGCCGGCAACGCCGTTTAGCAGCTCAAAACTTAAAATACCGGCTAGTTCTGGCAACATTGCTATCTGGGTAGGCAGTGGTGTGGCTGTGGGGGAACTTGGCTAGACTTGGCTATGGTGGGCTGCAATAGTTTGGCTGGAACTTGGCCGCTTGAATTCAACTGGCTAATGACAGATCATCCCCTTGCCTCCTCGAAAGAACGAAGACGATGACGGTGGGCATTTTGACTGTGTTTCCACAACGAAGGCATTCGCGACTCCATCAAAGCGGGCGGCACCTAGCGGGAAAACACTGAACTGGCCGTTAAGGTTCCTTTGGCGATTTCTGCTCGTCTCCTCTGGCTTCCGTGATTCCATGTCGTCGGTGGTTTGCGCGATGCAACAGTTGTCCTGATGACTGTGTCGTAACCGTAGTATCAGCTTGTCGCCCAGGTTGCTCTAAACGCAACTTACGTAACCGCGGGAAGCAGACATTCCGCGTTTATCAACGTTCATCAGCACCGCTGGAAGGACAGTAGGCAGTCCTTTCGTCGCTTCCTCGAAGAAAGTGAAGACTCTGGAAGCTTGCTACAGCAACACATCGCCGCAGGTTCCAAACGTGGACGATAAAAAGCGGGGCAATTCATTTTGAGTGCAATTCTCGCTCGATGATGCCCCAGCGTTGTGCGTTGAGCTCGGATACAAAGGGCACAACGGGCCTGCTATGGTTTCGTACTGGCGGCACCTCCGATTATCAACACGATGCCCGCCGTTTCTTCCATTGCAGCTGAAAAGACAGACAAGGGGAAGCGGCAGTAAACTCCGCTCTTTCTTGGAACCTAATCGTGTCAGCTATCGTCGTCGGTGGCGTGCTGTGCGGCGAAGAGGCGTTCGGAAGCGACGCCGGGTTGTGGTGCGAGAGTTCAACTTCAAAAAACATTTTCCCGCTTTAAACAAAAATAACTTTGATTAAACTTTTAGAATCAAAAGACAATCGATTGTTCTTCCAAACCCACCATATTTTGTATTTTTACTTGGACCACCTCAGGGTAAAATAAACGCGTCAAAACGCACTTTTTGGCAAATTCAGGATTTTTTTTTTTACTGCGAGATAGTTAATTGAGCGGTTTAAACATTTTTTTATAGATTATATACATGCAGGGCAGCCGGTAAAAAGCTTTATTAAGTCCCCGGAGCAATTAGATATTTTTAATAAAATAACAAAAATGTAAACATTTAATAAACAATTGTGTTTTTAAAACTATTTAAATTAAATAAAACTGCACAAGCCCAACCACATTGCAAGTCGAAAGCCGTGCAGATTTAAGAAAAAAAATATTGTTGGGTGTTTCATAAAGAAGCAGATTTTTCATAAATTATGAAGTGATACCTAGTTTCACGCAATTTTTAAAGATTAATACCGCGCTCACGCCATAAAAATTGTTTTTTCGTCAAAAATATTTTAAGGCATGGCTACGGACAATGCGGCAAAGGGCCATGAATTTTTTTTTTAGAAATCGAAGGCGGTCGAGCGCAACGTCTGGGACGTTTGACATGGAATGACCCATACGACAGCTGTTAGTATACGACTGTAGCTTCTCATCCAGAAACGGATCCACAAGATTGTTGAACCGATCTTGAGAAACGGGAACTTAATGCATACGGTCGATCTTCATCTGCTTCTGCAACGGCGCGTCGGGAGAG
The DNA here is from genome assembly GCA_013358835.2 of Ixodes persulcatus. Classification (NCBI taxonomy): domain Eukaryota; kingdom Metazoa; phylum Arthropoda; class Arachnida; order Ixodida; family Ixodidae; genus Ixodes; species Ixodes persulcatus. The sequence continues at coordinate 630,080 of JABSTQ010011515.1, forward strand.
TGGGTTGTAGTCTCGGTCTTTCGTTTCTTTGAAAGCACCAAGATATCTGACAGCTTCTGCGTTAATTTCTAGTTATTAGTGGTGTGGTACAACGAAATATTAACGAAATAAACAGCATCATGAATTAGTATAGAAAACAGTCTAAAATGTCCCAAACTTAAAGAAATATCAAATACGCGTGTTTATATTTAACTGGCATCATTGATTTACCCCCCTTCTGAAACATACAAGTAAACTAAATTCAGCCGTTTTTGAAGAGTTCTCGCTAGCTTACATAAACGAGCATTGAGGGCCGGTTGCACCAACGCCGCTTAGCGCAAAGCGGAGCTTAGCCGGGAACCTAAGCTAAGTTTCGGTTTCGTTCGGTTGCACCAAATTCGCTTATCGCTAAACCTAGCACTAAACTACGCTTATCGTAAGCGCTCAACATTGGCGCTTTGCTTTTGGTTGTTTCTTAATCCTGGATTTAAAACATGGCGGCTGGTTTGTGGCGGTCGACGCCATAGTCGACGCGGTGGACGAATTTGGTTGTACAAAGTGTTTTAGGCTACAGCAGCGTGAGAGTCTCGACAGAATGACCTTCGATTGTGACAAGGATGCAAAATATTGTCGCGTGAAGTGTTTATCGACCCCTGTTTTCATGCTGGCTCTCCACTCTCAGTGCGTGTTAGCCCTAACCGAGTTACGTACGGAGCTGTGGCTGTGGGGCTCACGTCTGTCTTCCCGTTGGGTATTCTGTCAACGAGCTTATTCGTATGTATACCTTACTGATTTTCGCATAACTGTAACGTATTGTTATTTACCTGCTTGTTTATTTCTACTTGCAACGCATGTCCTTCAATCCGATCAGCGCGTTGAATAGTGGCAGTACATGATCTCGGCGATCAGCTGATTGTCGACACTTCTGCCGTTTGCATCAGATTGCGGCGCTTTTAAATTATAAAACAGCGAAAAGTCAATTTCTTTCGTTTTCTGAGTTTCGAGACAATCTTCAGTGAATTTTCCTTGTCTCGCGAGTAGAATCTTGGCTTCAGAAAACTGTATCGTTCCATAACCGTAACTTTTCTGGTGATCGCGCTTTTTGGGAATATTTTGCTTTATATCTTTCATTCGTGGCGACGACAACTTCTATTCGTGGCGACGACAACTCGACAACTTCTATTCGACGATTTCCGGGCATTTTCGCAGCTGCCGTGGCGAGTTCGTCACTGTTTTGAACTTCATCGGTCTCAGGCATGACTTGATTTTAGTAGACATCTTACCTGCCTCTTATTCTCGATGATGTTTTGTCTTCAGCGATGTAGCGAGTAGAGCGTCCTTCTCGCTTTCGGTGAGATTTGGGGTCCCCGATGGCTCCTTTAGGCCCGCTTCAGACGGGGCAACTTTTCCAGCAATTTTGAGGTTGCTAGCGGGTTGTTCCCTTGCTTTCCCTAGATCGACGCGAATTGCTGAGATCGGGTCCGGCTCGAACAAGCGAGCAACTCGGAGCAATTCGAAGACGTTTGAAGCAGCTGCAGCCAATCAGGGACGCGATATTTTCACGTGACACCCCTGTGGTGGTGATGATGACAGCTAAAGACTTAGTTCTGGTTTGAAATGGATCGTTTTTGGAAGTAAACATTCTCAGAAAAATGGGTCAGTATTCTTAACGCCGTTCAAAGATATAAGAACACGTTTTAGCGCGTAGCTGGGCGTCTAAATAGTTAAAGAAATATCAAATTTAATGATGATGATGGCAAGTCGGAGCAATTCGGTTGCTGCGTGTGAACGCGGGCGGCCCGTGTTGCTGGTGTTGCGACGTCAAGTTGCTGGGTGAAATTGCTCCGTCTGAAGCGGGCCTTATCTCAAAATGTGAGCACGAAAACTACTATCACTGTGAAAATATTCTGTTATCAACCGATAATAAACACACAATCACAGATGTAAAGAGCATTTGTGTTTATTTAAAGCGTTGAATCCTGTTTTTGTAAGTTAAGCGAGAAAAATGATTGAATTTGGAGACCTTTAATTCGTTACTCGCCGAAGAAATACAGCGAAAAGCAGACGCCGACGACGGCTACTACAGCAGGTTTTTTGTTTACATCACGAGATTCCTCTCCGCCAATCGTATTCGTCCCTCTGACCGTTCCCTAGATACATACAAGTAAACTAAATTCAGCCGTTTTTGAAGAGTTCTCGCTAGCTTACATAAACGAGCATTGAGAGGTGTAGCTGAAAAACTATGAGACAAACAAAAAACATCTCGAAAGAAAGGTGCGTTCTTTTGGTTAAGAAAACATAACCACAACAATTCAACAGAGAAAAAAGTAAGTGACATTGAATAATATTACACCTTGATGTGCTTTTCGAGTTCGGCGTCCCAGGTGTGCTCAGCAGCTTGAGTTTCGTCATACAGAGTAGACATTTAAACTGTAAATTGTCTGACTTCGCTTCCCTTACTTCAAACATAGCACTTAGCGGGGGTCAGGATAACGGAGTTTGGGTGACCGTTGCCATCTTGCACAAAAAGTGAGTGGGAGATGGCAAGAAAATGGGCTTTTATAAAAAGCGTTCAGAAACGGCCTTGCTCGTTAGAGGTAGATGATGCATGACAGAGACAACTGTTCAGTACACGGACTGCCCACAAACAACACATCTCATAGCCACGCCGCTTTTAGTCGCAGTTCGGTTGAGGCTACACAAGCAACAAAACAAAAAAAAAAAATGACAACGATCGCTTATTATACCCAATAATTACAACCAAAGATGATTATGGGTGATTATAAACGAAGTATAGCGCCGGCCATACTTTGATCATAATCATATGCATACTTGGAGTATCTTTAGTGTATAGACCGACACGCGGGGTTGACGTCACGGAGCTGCGGCGGCGCTGCGATCGCGCCGGAGCCGGGGGGTGTGGGCAAAAGGGCGCGCGTTTTGCATGGGCGTCATAGCATCTCAGCATGCCGCGAAGCTGTGTTACCGTTAATTGCACCGAAAGTTACAATAAAAGTAGCGGGGTGTGTTTTCACAAGTCCCCGGCAGACTCTGAAAGGCATAGAAGGTGGATAATATCCCTGGATCGAAAAGAATGGTCGCCTCGCGCGAACGACCGTTTGTGCGGCAAGCACTTTCTTGAAGGCAAGTGCGGCTTTCATTTAAATCTCCTTCCCGAGGCTTGCTTATGTGCAGGGAAACCGTCGTCTGATCGAGACCACCCGGATTTTGTTCCCAAGGTGTTCGCGCACAAAGCACCGGCCAAGCGCTCGTGCGAGGCTCGCTACGCCGTGCTACTAAGCAGAAGGGGATCGGCGACAGAACAGCAGTGTTGTAGGCGTTACCGAAGAAAAGTAACAAAATGCGTTACTCGTTACTTGCAAATAAAAGGAACACGTTACCGAGCTACGTTACCTAAAAATAAAAGGAACGCGTTACCGCAACCCGTAAGAAGTAACGAGCGCTACTTCTGCGGTACTTTTTAAATTCTGATTTAACACGTTTTACTGTTTTGACGATACAGGTATGCATAAGCTCATATATCAAGAAACATTATGTTCATGCAGAGACTGAACGTAATTACTTTATCTTTTTTTACGGTTTGACCTAAATACTCACGGGAAAAAACGCAAAGAAAAACGCAGAAAGCTCAGGAATTCACGTGGCTTGACGCCTAGAAACACGGGAAAAATTGGAGTGTAATTTTTTTAAGACTTGGGAAGTAGGAACGAGTAACATAATTACATTACTTAAAATAGTAACGTAAGTACGTTACCCGTTTCTGCCGGCAATATGAAGGTGAACACCTTACCTGGTTTCTTGCCTATTTTACGGCTCCCTAAAGCTATATTAACTCTCAACGTCTCAAATGGTACGTGGCCAAGGGTCTAAACTTTGCGTTCTAGCCCTCTTCTCGAACAAAGCTTGTTTCAAAACTTGCAGGAGCGTCAAAAACAAGAAGAGGGCTGTTCACCTTCATATTTCTCACGGGTGTACGTTACCCGTTTCTGTGTCGAAAAAGTAACGAGTAGGTTACTACGTTACTGAAAAAAGTAATGCGTTCCTGGTAACGCAATTACTTGTAACGTGTTACCGCCAAGACTACATAACGGACAAAGCGTTACTGCTTGTCATTCCTTATGGTCATGAGGGTAGGAAAAATATCATACCTTGACTTGAAGACGCTGTGTGTATTTAATCAAATTAATAGAAACATTTCCGCTGACCCACAATCTGCTGATCTCGCCGGCAGTGCGGAAACCGACTCGAAGTAATCGTAGGCCTCGAGAGATTTGTACGTCTGCACCGTGTCAGCCGTGAACTGGCTTAACGAAAAAAACTAAATAAACGACGACGTGAGCCGTCGACTTCGGTGGCAGCAACTTCACGTCGGAAGCCCAGCAGGCCTTGTTTGTGGCGTACGGATCCTCGAAGGCAACGCCGTCCACGCACAGTTTGTTTCGATACCGCTGCCGTTCAGGCTCGGGTAGTGAGCTCAAATAGTCGGGCATAGCATATGATAAACATTGTCAGGAAATACGACGCACAAATAATGCTAGAAGCGTCCGTACAACGTCAAAAACGAGCGCACACCGCACAACGCAATGGCGAAAACACGGAGAGCCGGGCCGCTTTTGCCCAGATAGCTTCCGCGCATGCGCGGCCTTCCGGCCGTGTTGGTAAACAGAGCCGCTCCGCGTGTCGGTCTATACATGACTAAAAAAGGTGGCGAGGTTTTAAGCTCTTTACCCTAAGTTTCTCTTTTACGGCCAAAAACCTTTTTCTTTTTTTCACGCCGGCAGCAGCAAAGTAAGGGCGAAGCAGACGAAAGCCATCACTATCACTGCTACGAATGTGTGTCTCTAGAAGAATGGTGCAGTATAGACCATTTTTTCGTGGGTAGCGCCATTTTGAGAGCGAAGGAGAAAAGGAGAAAGAGCTACTGGTGCTTTCCCCCTTGCTGGTTGTGTAGAAAGAGTGAAAGTCCCGGATGAGAGGCTTGGCCGGTGTTGGGTGTATGCAGTGCCCGAACTTCGTTCGCGCTTTCTTCTCTGTTTCAAACTCACAAATTTAATTAGAGCCATGGTCTTCGATGGAGACAGTCCGCCGGTCATCGGAACACCATTGTTGGGTGATAGGGTGCACGAATAACGACAGAAAGCGTCGAATACTGTCCGAGGACCTATGCAGCTTGCATGGAATCTGGCAAGGCGAGTGCGGCGGCAATGTTTTTAAGCTCCATCGCTTTCCGCATGACTGGAAATGATGAAACATTTACCAATTTTTTGCTTGCAAGTGGGCCTATTTCAACGTAGCCGTTCTAAGTAATCAACAAGCGATTACACGACACGGGAACCTCAATTAACTTTTGTAAACGCCCGAAGCTGCCACAGATCGTTTTGCTGCGCTGCTTTTATCTTTCGTGTCCGTGTTCTTATATTTCCTCGTGGATGAACGACGAAGATGCTCTAGGTGTACTTATATCGAACCGCAGAAATCCTCAAAGCAGCCACGAATGTTTTACTATTTGATGCAACATTTTGAGTACTCACCTCCAATTTCTATCGCTGGCACGTTCGCTGCTGCTGTTTCCCCCGTCGTCGCACTGGCAGGATGCCATGACTCGAACAAAGAAACGTGCACACTGGGCTCGAAAACGCAGATCGCAATACACCAGAAGTACCCTGAAGCGACCATCCAGCGCTTCAAAGCGCCCAATCAACGGAAACAACCCACCAGCGGCACTCCAAGGAGCGCGTTTGCCGGCGCTCTGGTATCGTGCAGGAGATCGCGATTTAGGAAAACCGATAGAACTAACTTTTCAACAATTTCCAGCCTCACCCGGCAGCAGAATCGAGCCTTTAACTAAGTATCGTAGATGATAAAATCGAGTCAGTCACCACTGCAAATGATCATTATTAAGATAAATTCAGTTACAAAATTTTACAAGCTGAAACAGCAATTATCACGAGTAAACCTCGCACGCGCCTTGCGAGTGCAGTCCATGTTCATCGGCGGTACAGCGTTCGGTGCGCACTGCATTCACAAAATCTTCCGACCACAGTCAAGAGGATGGCGTTGAGGAAACGTCTGTTCGGTTTGCGGACGCAATCCACTGCCGCCGGAGACCGGAGTCACGTGGAAAGCGATAGAGCTTAAAGACATTGCAGCCGCTCTTGCCTTGCCGGATTCAGCTGTGCAAGCTACATAAGGTCCGCGGACAGTATTCGACGCTTTCTGTCGTTATTCGTGCACCCTATGACCGAGCAATGGTGTCTCGATGACCGGGGGACTGTCGCCATTGAAGCCCGTGGCTCTAATTAAGTTTGCGAGCTTAAAACAGAAAAGAAAGCGCGAACAAAGTTCGGGCACTGCAGACACCCAACACCGGCCAAGCCTCTCATCCGGGACTTTCACTCTTTTTACACAACCAGCAAGCAGGAAAGCGCCGGTAGCTCCTCCCCCTTTTCTCGCTCGCCCTCTTTCAGTAAAACGGTCACACACGACCAGGAAATGCGAGAAGGAAAAAGGTGGGCGCAGCGTCCAGGCATAGATAATTCGGTCTTTGAATGCCAGGGAGTCGGGGGCATGCTTTCTTGTGAAAGACTACGGTATTTATGTTTGACGAACTGCGATACAAAAAAGGTGCCGTCCACGGTGGTGACACAGTCTTCTGTCTAAACTTTGAGGCGCTATGAGAGAAAGGACGCCAAGAGGATTTGGTAGAGGCAACCATCTGAACGGGATTCGTTCTGGAGGGAGAGAACGCACCTTTGTACCACGGCGGCAGGAATTCTAAAAGATGGTGACATCTTTCTGGTGACGGTCGCCGTTCAATGCTGCGATAACCGTTCCACTTGTTTTAATTCAAAAAGTGGGAACGTCAACGCTTCCGAACTTAGAGTTTATGTAGATGGTTGAGCGTGTTGGTTTCTAATTTAGGATAAGGAAAGAGTTGTTGGTAGAACGAGAATTTATTTGTTTTGAACAGAAGGGTGTGACCTTCTGTTCTGAGGAAAAATCCTTCGAGCGGCGGCAGACTGTTGCCTTCTGAACGGATGTCTCTTTCCAGCGAGACAGCTGCTCCTTTAGGGTACGGCGACGGCAGTTGGCCGCCGTCATGTTGCACATTTTACAGCAGAGCTGCTAAGGGCTAGGTTCCCCAGGATCGTGTCCGTGTATGTCGACACTAACCTGCCTGGACAGCTACCACCATCTATAAGCGACGGTGGCAAGCACACAACCAGTATGGTTTCCGCCGTCGCTCGTAGATGGCGGCAACCTTTCCAGCTATAATAGAAGAATGGATAGTTGGGCGCGTTGGCGGGAATTCATCGTAGGAAACAGCGCGAAAAACAGACAACGACAAAGAAAAGTCAAATTTGGGGGTTTTACGTGCCAAACCAACGACGGGCATCTGGCACGCCCCAGCGGAGGACTGAGGATTAATTTGGACCACCTGGGGATCTTTTGACGTGCAACCGAAAGCTCGGTTACACGGCGCCTCCTCCGCAATAAGCCTCCGTCAGATTGCGGGCACCTCGGCCGGGATTCGAACCCGCCACATGGGGGTCCGTAGGCCAGCGCTCTCGCCTCGGAGCCACCGAGGCGGCTACAACGACAAAGAAGAAGCACACAGTGTATCGAGTACAACTCCACTGGTTTTCCTTCTTCACAAGAGTGGAAAGGCTGAAGGATTTTTCGACCACTAGACACGTGAACTTAAAGTTTTACGTCGAGTTTAACAAAGTACCGAGCACAAAGAAATTGCTTATTAATATTTAATAACAATACCGACGAGATAGGTTATGTTTCGTTTACTTTAAGTCCAAAGTGTGCTTTTGCGACAAAAACTCAGGCAGCTTCGCAATGCTTCCGGTAGATGCCGTCAGCCTCGGTGATGTATTTTGGGGTTTTATCGGAGCTAGGCACCGAATTCAGGGGCGAACAATATTGAAAAAAATAGTTTATCATGTTTTTTTACAGCGATCGCAATACAAATCTCGGCTCAGTTTTGCGTAAAGGCCCCAAGATTTGGTACTGTCACGTGTCTAGTGGTCAAACATGTGCAACATGACGGCGGCCAATTGGGGGTCATTTTCAGCTGCCAGTTTATTGCTGTAAGGCCGTCTACCTCGCTGATTATTCTTTTCGTCGCCTATACCGGATATGCCTACCAGGTGGTTGGGGACGACTCTAAGAGACGGGAGCATAGTCACGTGGTGCACGACCTACGGTTGACTGATCCCAATGAGCACGCGGCTGCCACTGCCCTGTCAGCATAGCGCGGTCGACGGAGCATACAGTCCGCCTAAGCTGATAGCGCAGTGGAAGCTACGTTCTCGTTTCGACCAGTAACACGTCTATTTTCCATCATCTATCTCAGGGAAGGATCACGAAAAGGAGCTGGTCGATTGGTCCTGCGAGGGCCTAGCTTCCACCACGCATTCAGCTTAGGGGTATAATATGGTCTAGGCCAATCCAGTCGTCCAGTCCAGGCGGTAATTTGGCTTAGACTGTCCGCACCAGCCGCGGCGAGGTGGGAAAGAAGGAGCGCTGTAAGAGAAGGGGCAAGCCGGATTGAAATGTCTGTCTCCGAGTGCCGGGGGCATATAGCTCAATCTGGCTGGGAAGCAAAGAGAAGAAACAGGAGGAAAGTACTGGTGGCACACACCTACGAAGAAGGAAGTCGCCGGCGCTATCCGCGACTCCAAGCACGTGCTTTCAGGCCCTCACTAAGCAGCTACGATTATTCACCACCACGCGACCAGCAATCTCGATGCATAAGAATAAATAAGCGAGAGACCCTCACTGGCCAGGTTCGAATATAGAACGGTACGCACCGTTTTGTTTATTTGGAGTCGCGTATAAGGCCAGCAAATTAGCTACGCTTCAGGTTGCAGTCACTCTGCTCATGCGTTGTGCCAAAGGCACGGTGTTCGTTGCAGACATGCCAGAATCACCTGCGGACACGCCGCGGGCACGCTCGAGCTTCGAAGCATGTTTGTCTCATACACATATGTATGCTTTGAACATATCTACACAAAAATGCTTGCATCTGCTGCACCGTCACATAGAAGGAAGAAATAAGCCTCAGATGGCGTGTACAGACTATCTTTTGTATATGATGCATTAGCGGTGTGTCATTAATACTCAATAGAGTATTGGTGACTGGAGCGCGTCACCGACTTGGTGTCAACCGTCTAAAAAAAAAAAAAAACATTTACTTTTGCTTGATGACGTCATAAAGTGTCGTGCTGTTGCCCGCCGCGATCCTGGCGGTGGCAACGCAGCGAAGGTGGAGGCAGGCAGCACACGCCTCTGCTCTGCTGGGAGTCGCCCTGCAGCCAGACATGTCGGCGGAAACCAAAGCAGACGCGAGATGGCAAAGAGCTTTGCGAGTAGGGCCCCTGGAAGCCCCCGCCTTGGAGCTTGTATAGAGGTAGATCGTCGGATTGTCAAGCATTGCCGAGGCGGTGGGTACGCCTTCCGTTCGGCGTTAACCAAGGTGTAAGAAACACATTTAGGTGATGACTCTGTCTGATGCGGCGGCCACATAATGTTCGGCGCACCAAGCGCTTCACTCGCACGGGGATAGATTGCACCCAACTATCGGGTCTCTCCCAAACCGACCGCTCCGGTTGTTTCTCCCACCGGTGGTCCCGCACTCCCTCGCTCACCGCTTCTTTTTGTACCTTACCGCCGCCACGCCGCCACCAAGCCGCCAGAGTCCGTAAATTTGTGTTCTCTTCCTTCATCTTCTTTGGGTTAAGGCTCATCTTCGTGCACAATGGTGGCACCTGTGATCGACACAGCACCAAGGCAAGACACGAGGCCAGCCACTGGCCGCACACCACCACCACACCGCGAAAAAGGCGAGCACGCTACGCCGCCGACAACGTGGCCGCCAAGGATGGACCGGATACCGCAGCGCCCTCCGCGGCTGCGCGTAACTCACAACTTTTGGTTCGAGGCTAGCTCCGAACACGATCTGATTGCTTGCTCCCCGCAGGAAGAGCGGCCAGAGTCATCACCTAAATGTGTTTCTTCCACCGTGGTCCTAACTCATCGAAGCCCAGAGCTGCCACCCGTGCGTACCCACCGTAGCCGTGATAACGCCAAAAACGCTATATATTTTTTTTTTGTTCTTTTGGGCCTGTCTTTAAAATGGCCGACTGATAACTTCCGCCACGGGTTAAGCCAGCCAATCAGAACTGGATTTTGGGGGGATCGACTTCCGGTAAGCGAACTGAATGGAATTCGGTACTCTGGGAACATTCAATCGCTCTAGTCACCCCAACGCTGCCAGCACCCTTGACGGCTCTAGAAAAAAAAGTGAAGGCCGTTTACAACTCCCTGTAACGCCGAATTGGAGCGCAGCTCTTGAGGAGGAGGAGGGAAGGGTACTCAGGGGAGGGTATGCCCCTCCTCCTCCTCCTGCTCCCCTCATTCTTTCATCTCCTCCGGGGGGGAGGGGGGTCACGTGACGTCACGTGACCGCGCGGTGCATTATGGGACATTTCCCATAATGCATCGCGCGGTTACGCCGACGGCGACGCCGACGCCGACGCCGACGGCGACGCCGCTCAAGCCGGAAACGGGCGCCTAAGAGCTGCGCTCTAATACAAAATGGCGGTCGCTTCGGCGACTAACTCGCCGGCTCAGCCGAGCGTTAAGCTTAGGACAGCGGGAGCCGATTTGCGACTTTGCCAAATTATTTCGGCTACTGTTCACAATGGCAAGCGATCGTGAATATTGAAAACCACGCCTGTGATTGCATGTTCGTCCTCCAGGCTAACAATAGTCACCGTGGCGACCGCGAGCAGACGAAATTATTTGGTTCGACGGCGCACGATGCGAGCGATCGTTCAAGTTCAAAAAGATAGAGACACATATATCCTATCTTTCTGGTCGCTTCGACACTTCTTACTCTATCTAGCTTCATAGCTTTTGAAATTCCGACCGGGAAATGTTACACCGACAGTCTTGTTTATATCAGTGGTACGCCGTGAAACGCGAGCCCCGGGTTTCATGCTGCAGAACGTTTCAGATGTTTACTACAAGATGGCGCTGCCAGTCAAACGCAATCATCGTCATCGTTTACATGGTAGCATCCGTTTTATGATTAACCAAAACACGCCAAATTTCACGTACGGTATCACGGAACGGAGCGGCTGTACCGTTCCTGATTTCGGAACCGTGTGCTCCAAAAACGACTCACTAATCGTGAATTTCGTTGGTAGATTCGGAGCGTTTTACAAAACCTGCGAGGGAGGCCGAAATTCCCTCCATGGGACCCAATTCAAATCGACGAGAGGAAAACGAACTGGAGCGACCCGCCGGAGACGGTTTGCGGTTCAAAATGGTCGCTGCTCCAACTTTACAAACCGACCAACGCCTCAGTCGACTGAGCTTTTCGACGACCTGTCGCTACTGTAACTGTTCAGCTGAGGAAACAACACGTGACACAGGTCGGGCGCAGTTATCTGCACTACGGAGCCCGCGCATGCCACAAATTGCGAGGAAGACATCCGCGCTCGCCAGCGTCCCACACCTTTTCGCCGCTTTGGATTGGTGGAGAACGCACAGCGATCGGCATCGGGGGAGCTCAAATTGCTGGAAAGACTTTCATAAACTCAGAGAGGTAGCAAACCACCACTTGCACGGTCGTTGCCTAGTCTGTTCCCACATTAATGCGCGAGGAAACACCAGTGGTGTGGAGTGTATAAGAAGGTAAACAATCAGTTGCGGCAGAATGAACACGTCTAAAGTTGCGTCCGCTTCCTACGGATTTTCTGTCGTTCCTTTTCTCGCTCTTCCTCTCGGGTTCACGCGGTGTCAGCGCTACGATTTGCCACGGTGCTTCTGCACACCTGATCCAGGCGAGGTATGAGCGTTCGAGCCTTCACAATCCCGAGTAAACAACCGACGCGTCCGAACAGATCTGACCTGACGGTCTGCCCGGTCCGGGTACCTTGCCACGCATGCGCACCGCCGAGTGAACGGAAACGACGCAGCGCGCTTCCGTCGACTTCCGTCCGTCAAATTCCACGGATCGAGTTCGGCGGGGTTGGAAGCGCTCCACGGCAGGGCGGGTCCTGCCACAAATCTACGTGCCGAGCCGAAGATGACTAAGTCGAGCAATATCTGCCCGCGGAAGCTGCGCCTTCCATAAGGGGCGCTCTTGGAGCGCTCCACACCTGCGAGCGGAATTCACCGTTAAACTTCCTAATATAACTGCAGCCGAAACCGTAACCGAACCGTTATTATTTCCGGCTTGAGTTCCTCAGCGAAACCTTGTTTGTTTGTATTGTTTTTCAGGCCCCATTTTCGCCTAACACAGTCAGCAGATTGCGATGATTGGCCTCCGAATGTTCTTTCGGCGGGAAAGTATATAGACGCGGAGGCTTTTCTGTTTTTCATGCGAAGGCATTAACTGTCCCATGGAGCGAAGCCGGCGTTGTCTGTAGCAGCAAAACGAGCCTTAAATTCCGATTGGCTGCGACGCGCAATAGCAGATGCTTCGTCACAGAAGCCGGCGGGGCCGCTCATAGTCAACGCGGACGCGCCTCAGAAATAAAACACACAAAAAAAAGATGAACAGCAACGCAGATACATCGTCAGGGAAGCCGTGGAGCCGGCGGGGGCGTCGCGCCTGCGCAGTGGGGGAGCGTGAGGTCACCGCCGGAGCGCCTTGTGAAAAACGAAGACGTGGCGCGCTGCTCGTAGGAATGCGCCGCGTGTAGGAATGCTTTCGAATTCCTACACGTAAGAAGTGTTAAGTGTATTTCGGAGCTTTTTTTAGCGACAAAATCACTGAGCAATTAAGAATTAAATATAATTAGTAATAAAAAAATTACCAGCGACCTTTAGCTTTGAAGTTCTACAATCCATGGCATGCATTACTTGACGCGCGACCACTAAGATCTGTTCGTAAGGCATTAAACGGTCCTTTCGGGGAGTGCAGAATATCGAGTTTATAAATTTCCCCGCTAAAATTGGCGCGAAAATTCACGTCACGTGACGTAATGTTATGACGTGGCACCAAGGCTTGACACCGTGATGGCACGGCGTCACGTGACTTGATGTCACACGACGTCAGGGCACGTGACGTCGATTTTCTCCGCCCAGTTTAGCGAGGAAGTTGACGTCACGACGTCAAGTCGTGTTGTCACGTGACACCCCTGTACGTCATTTTCCCATTTTCCCGCTACATTTAGCGGGAAAATTCAGTGATGTGGACGGAGGGTCGGACGAACAAAAATCCGAAGATAAATAATTATAATAAAAAAGCATTCCATGCGCCAAAAAAAAAGCAAATTGAAGCGCGATCACGCATTGGTCACAACTGCCGACCTCGGCCACCTGCTTTCCGGGAGCAGGTGCGTTTGAGTCAGGGGTTCTAGTCAGCGTGCAGCATTCCGGCTACACTGCGACGGCACGTGCCGCAATCAGCTGTAAAAATAAGTGGCACACGTGTGCCGCCAATACAAAGAAGGATCTGCACACGTGTTTGACCGAGTGCATGGAAGTACAGTCACCTCTCGTTAATATGGACCCCGTTAATATGAATACCCCGCTATATGGACACCATTTTCGGGGACAAACTGGGAAAATACATGAATTATCGCTGTAATATATTTTGAATTACTGTAGTGTCCATAATTTATATATTTAAAAGAAAGCCTAACTGTTTATTTTTAACAGTTTTTTTTTTAAATTCTGGTTCTGTTTGATATCGCTTTGAGATTACTGATAGCGGTATTTCAGTAACTGGCGATATCTGTTGCTTCGCGTGACCGACGCTGTAACGTTGGGCGTCGATTAAAATTTTAATCCGTTTAATCGCCTCCCTTTATTCGATTAATTAATCGATTAATGGGTCTCGTTCATTTGCATGCATAATATTTCTAGAACGTCATATTTACTTTTTATTTTTGCATTTACTGAATACGTAATAAATGGCACAATATACAATTTCAATTTTGAATCAACCTCATGTCTAGCTAAGGAAAGTTCGAAGTCACTGATACTCAAAGATTATTACTTCAGCCGCATAAGACAAAGTGGTAGTTTGATATATTCCCCGGCAAGAGCGACCTCCTTTGATTGTTCCCAATAGTCTCTGCTGCGCTATAAACGAACACTCGCACGGCGTTCAGGTGACCGGGGGATGTGTAACCTTCTGCGCTTGTCGGCAGTTACAAATCTCGCCCCCTGCAGTTTACGTGAGTTTAAAAATTCCATCTAAAGTTCGCCCTTCCTACAGGTGTACCTGTCCACGTCTGCGTGGTGAAAGCGTGAAATGTTACACTTGGTTTTGGTTTATCGAAATTTTACCGATTAAACCGGTTAAAGAAATTAATCTCAGTTAAAGCATTAATCGATTGATCGGTAGGTTAATCGATCATTTGCCCAACACTAGGCTAATAATCTATACAGTAGGTCTAGGCTAACCTGAAGTCTTCATGTCTGATAGCGGCACGAGTTTTCTTTACGACAAAACCACCGCAGGCGCGACACCATCCAGTGTCCGAGTTGAAAACTTCAACCCAAGTACCACGTCCAAAGGACCGCACTAAACAAGTTGAACTTAAAATTAATTTCTAGGGCATTTATAGCAAGCAGTCCCTTAGCGAAAACTAAGACGTTTGAAATATACCACATTCTAATTTCAGTGTATTTAAACTACACTTAATAATTGTAAGTACACAAAAATAGACTGAAAATATGCACTTCTTTTTTTTACTTTTTTAACTACATTTTAACTTTTAACTACATTTTAACTTTTTTTAACTACATTTGAAGTTCCCTTCATGCGTTCTGAAATATGTAAATACTAAATTAGTAGGCACAAAATACCTTTCACATAGATTTCTTAAAATATTTATTTACTGCATGCAGAATATACTCCCACCCTAATAGAAATGCAGCGATCAAAATATATGCAGAATACTCTTAAAATACCTGGAAATCGTAAATACTGTTGTGTTTTACTCTAAAGGCCCTAGCTGTCACACTGAGGCAACACGAAAGCAACAGCAACACAACACGTTGTCCGTTAGTCGGGCACTTGTTGCTCGCTCCCCGTGTTGTCCGACAAACCTGTCACATCGCGGCAACAGCAGCACAACATGGACGACAACTAAAATGTTGCCTCGGTATGACAGCTTCCGGCAACAAAAACAGCAGCAACTTGTGTTGGACAACGTGTGTTGCCCTGATCGCTGGCTGAGCGAATTTCGGGCCGGCAACATGACAACACAGATAGCTTCGATGGCAGAGCTAGTTACCTATCAATAACGTCTTACTCAAATAAAGGTTTGGAAAACGTTACTTAATAATAATTAAGGCTGGCATGCAGCTAAAATATTTTTATGAATGTTTTTATTGTGTAATTACGGAAAGCGATGTCGAAATGGTCACAGGTAGGGTCGTGAACGTTCAGTCTGGTGTTGAAATTAAAACCGACGAGAGAACAGCTCACATTACTTCTAGTGAAATAAAATGGCATGCCTACTCACCCGCTGATAAAATATAAAAAAAAAATAATCCAGGAACACGAAGATTAAGAAATCGAAGCATAAAACGACCTCTCTGATCATGATTCTTGATGCTTGGAACTTGGAAACAGCCGCTACCAGACACCTGATTTGTTTAAAAAATACCCAGAACGTTTTGGGGAATGAAGCGATCACAAAGCAGGCGGTAGGTAAAAGTGTTGAAAAGTTTTATTCCACCGATTGTTATAAAGGCCGATCATGTCGGTGTCGCAGTTTCGAAACGCTGTCCCTTCAGCTCAACACCAGGCTACAAAAGACGCTTTGGGGTACTGCCGGTACTTACTCAATTTTACAGTAAAAACATGAATTGCATGAAAGAAAGAACCGGACAGAAATACTTCCTATACCGGGTGGCGTAAATCCCGAACATATATCAACGATCTCACTTTTGTCGGTTAGGGCTATCTGCTTTGTCACCAAATGAAGAACATTTTGATAAATAAAGGGTGGAAATTACACCCGGTGTCAAGTTTTCTAATCACAGTCAATGGTTGCCGTCCCGTCGTAATTTCCGGCCCTTCGAGCGCACTAGCACTTTGCAGAGTCACATTTGTAGCGACGCCGCGCCGCACACAAACGAAGGTAAACAATCAAGATGGCGGAGTGTTCCCCGTGTTGTCCCCGCCGTCAGCGCGGTGTGAGAGGGTTGTCGGACAACAAATCGGGCAACACGGTTGCCGGGCGGCAGCAACATGTTGCCGGACTGTTGTTGTTGCCGCGATGTGACAGGGTCGCCGGCAACACGACTTCCTCGTGTTGCCGCATAAAATTGTCCAACTGTTGACTCAATGTGACGGGGCCTTAAGTATCTTTGGACTGTAATATCCCTTACCAAAAAGATGCCGTACTTGAAACGAAGTTGAAATACATTGAATATGAATATTCATTTTGTATTCATTCTGTATTATTTTGTCCACATTCGAAATACCCGCGTAAGGTATTCAAAATATATCGTAAATATTAATCAGAAAATATTTTAGATATACCAAAAATGTAATTCCTTCCCCCTCGAGATGCCATTTGCGAATTAAAAACCGGCTACAATTTTTTTTTATTTTGGATTTTGTTAGTAAATGGCGTCCCTTTGGTATTTGAAGGAACTTCTAAATACATCCCACAATTACACATTAGAAACGAACACAAACACAAACACCATACACGGACTGAACACCTGAATCACGGTCCCGTTCACTGCTCTAGAGCCTTATATAGCCTACATATTGAAGGTAATCATTTGGCCGGTGACCACCTCTGCACTTACTAAGGTTCCAAGTATTCGATCTTCTCCTCGAGAGTCTTTCAAAAGGGAAACAGTGTTTTGAAGTTCGTGGACGATATCTCTTACTTTTAGAAAAGCATTGGTAGAACTGATAATAATTCGGCGCAGTCGCTAAAACAATATCCACAAAAAACGGCTCCTTGAAGAAATGTTATTGCTTTTCTGCATAGCACCACTCAGGACGAAGCGAGTCAAGGCAGTTTCTTTATTTTAAAATACTTATTTTTCTTTTCATTACTAGTTGACAATTTAATATGGTCATTAACGTCACTATATTATACTCTGTTTCATACTTAGCGTGCAACGCTGTCAAAGCTACTGGCGCGAGCGCGTGGCTTCATCTATGGTTTTGTTTGCGCGAGAACGCGTGCAAATGATCAACGAGATCAAGCCCCACGCTTGCGCCAGCAGCTTTTACAGCGTTGCACGCTAAGTATGAAACAGAGTATAGTCACTCGACATCACGTACAATGGTGAGTATACACATTCAGTGAACTAACATTGTGCTAACACAACCACGCCAAACATATCTGCTCACAGCACTTGCTAAAGGTTTCCAGCATCAACAAGTGTTGTGGTTGTAGTTCCCGAACCCCGTTTGTGATTGGTGTGCAAGAAACTCATCAGGTGTGTTCTTGATAGAAAAAAGGAAACAATAACATAAACTGGGCTGATTTATCAGTGCGATGCTGCACAGCCCAATTGACAAACTAATTGACAAACTAATCAAATGTTGTATTTAGGCACTTTAGTGTACTCTATATCTGCTTGAAGTGAACTTCTGATAGGCGACCTTTTCAATACTTTGGTAGTTTAAGTCACTACCAAAGTATTGCAGTCAAAAGATACGTAGACTAAAACGCAACAGTATTTACGATTTCCAGGTATTTTAAGGGTATTCTGCACATAGTTTTGATCGCTGCATTTTTATTACGGTTGGAGTATGTTTTGCATGAAATAAATAAATATTTTAAGAAATCTATGTGATAGGTATTTTGTGCCTACTAATTGAGTATTTACATATTTCAGAACGCATGAAGGTAACTTCTAATGTAGTTTAAATAAAGTTATTTTAAAAATATTTTTAGAAATATATTTTAGTACTAAGTAAAAAAAAAAAAAGAAGTGTATATTTTCGGTCTATTTTTTGTGTACTTACAATTATGAAGTGCACTTCAAGTACACTGAAATTAAAATGTGGTATATTTCAAACGTCTTAGTTTTCGCTAAGGGATACTTTGGTAGTTTGACTTAAACTACTAAAGTATTGAAAAGCTCGACTTTCAGAAGTTCACTTCAAGCAGATATTGAGTACACTGAAGTGCCTAAATACGAAATTTGATTAGTTTGTCAATTAGTTTGTCAATTGAGTTGTGCAGCATCGCACTGATAAATCAGCCCAGTTTACGTTATTGTTTCCTTCTTTCTATCAAGAACACACCTGATGAGTTTCTTGAACACCAATCACAAATGGGGTTCGGGAACTACAACCACAACACTTGCTGATGCTGGAAAGCTTCAGCAGGTGCTGTGAGCAGATATGTTTGTCGTGGTTGTGTTAGCACAATGTTAGTTCTCTGAATGTGTATACTCACCATTGTACGTGATGTGAGTGACTAATATAGTGACGTTAATGACCTTATTAAATAGTCAACTAGTAATGAAAAGAAAAATAACTATTTTAAAGTGAAGAAACTGCCTTGACTCGCTTCGTCCTGAGTGGTGCTATGCAGAGAAGCAATAACATTTCGTCTAGGAGCCGGTTTTTGTGGATATTGTTTTAGCGACTGTGCCGAATTATTATTGGTTCTACCAATGCTTTTCGAAAAGTAAGAGATATCGTCCACGAACTTCAAAACACTGTTTCCCCTTTTGAAAGGCTCCCAAGGAGAAGGTCGAATACTTGGAACCTTAATAAGTGCAGAGGTTGTCACCGGCCAAATGATTACCTTCAATATGTAGGCTATATAAGGCTATAGAGCAGTCAAAGGGACTGTAATTCAGGTGTTCAGTGCGTTTATGGTGTTTGTGTTTGTGTTCGTTTCTAATGTGCAATTGTGAGATGTATTTAGAAGTGCCTTCGAATACCACAGGGATGCCATTTACTAACGAAATCCAAAAATAAAAAAAAATAAACAAAAAATTTGTAGCCGGTTTTAAATACGCAAATGGCATCTTGAGGGGGAAGGAATTATATTTTGGTATATCTAAAATATTTCCTTATTAATATTTACGATATATTTCAATTACTTTACGCGCGTATTTCGAAAGTGGACAAAATCATACAGAATGAACGCAAAATGAATATTCATATTCAATATATTTCAACTTCGTTTCAAGTACGGCCTCCTTTTGCTAAGGGGTACGTCATGAACTTCTCCCTAGGAATTCGTCTCGCCCTTCCCTACATAGATAATCACTGTGCAGGAGACTGCACGCTGTCGATTTAATGCACTAGACCTGGCGTTGCACAGGTGAGTGTCGTACCAGCAGGCAACCGTTTAAACACTGTCGATTGATGCAGATCAGCATCTCCAGCTTAGCGGTCCTATCCACAGAGTACAATGACACTGGATCAGTATTGCAACTTGCTCTCATTGTCCGGACAAGGTGGGCCGTACTGCACAGCCAATATCCGCGATTGCCAGTATTGCTTGATCCAAGTACTCGAAGAAAATACCAATATATGCGCCGAGAAACCCAGAGAGACGAAGCGACGAGAGCTCGCAGGGACTTCAGAACGCCGATCTCTCATTTGGATGTTTAGTGGCTAGACCTAAAGGTAGCTGCGCGTTTGCCTCCACTGCGCTCGTCGAACGCTTTAGAACGCGTCACCCGGGGTCCGGCGATTGGCTTTCGCGTTCGAACGCGTTCGACGAGTGCAGTGGAGTCAAAGGCACAGGGCTGGGCAGAAATGCCCTAAAAAGTATAGGGTGCATGAAATGCCGAGAATCGATCTAAAATGGGCGGTAAAAATCGACGCCTGCACGTAGCCATCAAAACTTTTCGTCAAAGGTGCATTTCACAGGTGTGTTTTAGCTTGTAAACTTACAAGGGGTAGCTCACTTTCTGCAAGAAATAGAGCCGAAACGATTGCCAGGGTAAAGGGCGGATGGCGACGTAGATGGCCGAGCGGAGTGGCGGGGTACGGTGGGCGCACATATTTATACATGGCTTTACATTCTTGTAGCGGCTTGCTTTAAAGAAAAAAAAATATATATATATATCGAGACAGCCCGCACTAGCGTGGTCTATTAAAATGAACATGGTCTTTTCTGTAATGTAGCTTTGGCTTATAAATAAATCCGGACAATGATCGCAAAACTTTAAGTAACAAAATAAAGAAAAACGCGGTTGCATAACGACATCTCTCAATGCTGCCGACGGATTTCATCTGCTTGTCGGCTGCTTTCCTTCGCTGGTGGGCTGCACCTTTCGACGCTGCTCCCGAGACTTTTGTCGCGGCTGGCGGAAAAACGGCCGCAATGCGTAAATATTTTGTTCATTTTAATCGACCACAGTCGTCGCGCGCGGGCAGTCTCAATCTTTTTTTAAAAGCAAGCCGGAACTAGAGTTCCTGTATAGACCTTTCCAAAAACGAGCTTTTGGCCGGTGCCATTTTGAGCGTTCGTGCGTATGGCGCGTGCTTTGCTCGCTTTCCGAAGCGACGAACACGCACGTGCTGGGCTGTGAAGATCGCACGCTGGACTGTGATTTTGAAAACATTGGAAAGGTCTATAGGCTCCTTACGGGAGCCAGAGTTGCGCGTTCATCCCCGTAGCGCCGTCTTTCCTGCATGGCATGTTATCAGCTCGTCACGTGACTGAATCCGGCGAATAGCAGCGCCGTGCGTTCGAGGCGCGCGGCGCGCTCAAAAGCAGGGGAACGTTCGGCGGGGCGCCTGCAACGTCCACTTTCCTGCACGGCACTTGATCCGGCTCAATCACGTGATCGCGCAACTCTGGCTCCCGTAGGGAGCCTATTGGCGGCGTGAGCGATCGAAAGTGTCGCTGTGGTCGGCCCACCACAATTGGCCGAATGCTGACTATGACGTCTGCAAAGGATGTCTCATCGACGGAAATAAGAGGAATGTAAGAACTTCAATTTTGACGGTGTTGGCAGTGTTGCTTTGAGACCGCTATGGTTTCAGGCTTCCAGAATGCTCATTACAAACACCCTCGAGCTTGTTGTTCACAAGGTAATGACGTCACGAAAGGTAACCGAACGAGGGCGCCACCGAAACATCTCGCCGCTAATACAGGAACTCTAGCCGGAAAAAGGAGGCAGCGCCATCTATCAATATCTGCGCCAAACGTGCCCCGCCACTCGACTATGTCGTCTGCGTTGCCGTCCGCCATTAACCCTGGAAAGTTTTTTTAGCCCTGTTTTTTTACAGAGAGGGAGCTGCGCCTTGTAATTTTACAAGGTAAAACCCTTTTGTAAAATACACCTTTGAAGAAATGCTTAGATTACTACGTGTAGGCGTCGATTTTCACCGCCCATTTTAGACTGAGCTTCGGCATTTCAGTCACCCAATATTTGGAAATACAAATACTGGGATACATGGCAAAGACGCCTGAAATACTGATGCTGAAGTACATTTATAAAGTGGTATCACGACACTTATCATAAATACATTTCCGACATAAAACATGCATTTCAAAGTACAATAACAGGAATACATTGCAGAAATACACATAGCGATATAATTTTTTCTCTTCAAAAATATATTTGAGATACATTCGTACTCCGTCGTGTGCCCCAGATACTGTATACGAGGAACAAAAAATAAACACGATATACATTAATTGTACGATACTTATTACCCGCAAACCAGTATTCAATATCGACGTTTCTGCGCTCAAAATAAATCAACGACTCCTTAAAAAAAATGTTACGAGGTACATCCTCCCGATAATATCATGATGCCAGGAATACACTCGAACATTTCTATCAATACGTAAATACAAAATACAGCTATCCAATCAAGGCTCAGCGTTCTGACGTCACCGAACGCTCTCGTCGCTCTCCCTCAGTATCTCGGCGCATTACGTGGACCTCCCGGTCTAGGCTCTGCAGGTAAGTATGCCACCAATCGATCGTACAGGGTGTTTTTCTTTTCTAAGCTTAACAGATTTGTTTAAAAAAAAAAAAGCCGTAAAAACTACACTAATGCGGTTTGTACTATTGAGTTATAAGGCCAAAGGGAGACATTAAATTCGAGGCTAATCGTAACAGTAATTCGGGTAAGCAACTAAAATGTGTTAAGTAACTTTCGAATTAATGAAAAAAAAAATATGCGGTTTAAATTAGAAACTTGTTGGGCGTCATCGAAAAACCACTAAATCGGTCAATTTGAGAAAAAACAGACAAAAACAAGGATAACGTGGAATGGAGAGTGGAGTGCAAAAGTTACAACTGGCGCAGCAGGAGCAGACTTGTACGGAACTTGTTACAAATAATCAAATTACTTGTATTCGATTACTTTTTACGGCGGAGCTGTTAAAGGCTAGTTTCCCCAGTATTGTGTCCGGCAGCAAGTAAATGATGACACTAAACCCTGGACAGTTACCACCATCTATAAACGACGGCGCCAACCAGACAACCGGCTCGCCAGTTGTCTGGTTGCCGCCGTCACTCATAAATGGCAGCAACCTCTCCAGCTTTTTCACTCTGGCTTGCCGACTTGCAGCCGGCCATTACTTCATTCCCACCATAGTACAGCTTCGCTGGTCTTCCTTGGAATGGAAAGGCTAAAAGTTTTGGAGTAATTATAAAATCATTTGAATACATTTATTAGGAAGGAATCGTGAGAGTAATCTGATTACTTTTGGATGTGCTAAAATTACTTTTAGCCGCGTTACTACTTTTCCCTTCCCTTATTCTATGTCGACTTTTGCTCCTTCAAGTTTCCTTCCGAGGACTCGTCGAGCCTAGTCTCGGACGGGAGGACGGTTTAGCGAAATTTAGGAATTAAGATGATACGTGCGTGGTCTACAGTTCAGTGATCCTGATCCGATAACGGGCAGTGCAAAAGACGCCGTTTTCAAAACGGTCGAAAACTCTGCAGTTTCGAAAATTTGAAGTGATCGGAAAAGTAACGGTTTCCTTTTTCAAATATTGACCAATTACTTTTCCTCTCGAGTAATCTAATGGAATATTTTAACCAAGAGGAATTGTAACTGTAATCGATTACTTTTCTTTTTTCGAGCAACGTGTACAAGATTGAGCAGGAGCAATGCTACCGGTGCGGTTTTTCCGTCTCTTATCATTCGCGTTTTCGAGCCGCCAGCCTTGTGCCTGTTGCACCGGTGGTAACGTTAGAGCACCACTGGGCGTCCATCTCGCTCAACGTCTTTTTAAACATTGCAGATTAGTTAAATCTCGATGACGCTCAGCTAATTAATATTTAGAAGCAAGTGTGTACTTTAACTAATTGAAAAGTTAACTAACAAATTTTAAGTTAGTCATTCGACT
This sequence comes from Ixodes persulcatus, assembly GCA_013358835.2. Classification (NCBI taxonomy): domain Eukaryota; kingdom Metazoa; phylum Arthropoda; class Arachnida; order Ixodida; family Ixodidae; genus Ixodes; species Ixodes persulcatus. The sequence goes on from JABSTQ010011515.1 coordinate 653,378, forward strand.
GACAGTGTCAATATTATTAGTTCCCCCGTTCTTATAACTCGTCTGCACAAACCTCACTGGTAAAACTTTTTTGCCGACTTTTTTCAAAACAGATTTGTAAAGTGTAAACAAAACACCCTGTATAATAACAAAACACTGACACCACGCCACTGCGGTAGCCCTGCTTTCGAGACAGACGGCGCATGCGCAGATATTTTACTTTACGCGGTTCCGGTTTCAGCGCACGAGTGTGTGGGCAAACGCGGACTTGTTTCTAAACAGCGCTTTGTCGCGGGTAACGGTTTGCCAAAAGTCCCTATTGCACACAGGGAGTACCGAGTGCTAAAACAGTCGAACTCAACTCTGCAGCGAAAAAAAAAAAAAAAAGAGTAATGTGGTAGTTTGTTTGGGTTACACCACGCAACATCCTGCCAACCACAATCGAACCCCAATGTCATTTAATTACATTCACTTCGTGCCGTGATGAACGACGCCGCCTTCCGCTGCAGATTCCCCGAACAAAAAAGAATCGAAACAAACTAAAAACAAAAAAAAGGACACGAAAGACAAATTTTTTAAGAGACGAAGCAGCCTACAACACATAGCAAACTCTACCATAGTATGGCGCGCAACGGGACACCGCCAAAATGCTCTCCCGCCGACGAAGAACGAGTCGTCATTACGAAAGCCAGACGGTTGCACGCGCCGACCCAACCGGGGACAGCAGCGTGCATCTCTGCCGTCGTCGCGGGGTGTCCCCCTTTTAGCAACAAACTCCTTACCACCCAGCGAGCGCGCGGCGGGACAATATAATCGAGCTGCCCAACGCGACCGCCGCGCACCCCTGGAGCGGCTGCTGATTTACGAGAGCTGGTTAGCGAGCCATCGGACACAACCAGCTCACAAAACGAGTCACTCAGCATATCCACACGCAAGACAAAAACACGAGCCGACTCATCCCTATAGCGTTGCCCATATACAAACACATACGCACGCTTGCACATGCAAGGATGCGGAAGTGAGAGAGACAACGCGTTCACCCTTAAGCTGACAGCGCGGTGGAATCAACGTGCTCGGTGAACCAGTTGCATCTCTCTCTCTCACTCTATATATATATATATATATATATATATGTGTGTGTGTATGTGTGTGTGAGTGCGTGTGACCACGCTCTCGCCCATACGCGAAGAGAGCGGGGTCATGTGATGAGAAGGAAGGCGGCTGATTGGTCGAGCGAGCGCATAGCTCTCCCACCGCACCGTCAGCCTAGGGATGATCGGAGTATAGTGGAGCTATGGACATTCCGGCCAACGGACTCCATATATCTTGGCTCAACGTGGCGCGCCTGTGTGCAAAGCCAGACCCGAAATATCATTTCCCCTCTTCTCTCTTTCTCTCATTTCCCCCTCCTCCTTGCAAAGATAATTTACGTTGACAGCGAATGCCACGTTCCCGCAGTCAGCTCCCGCGATAACCTCCTGGATGAAACCAGCGACTGCACAACCAGAGATACTGGTTCCGCGTCTTTGTTTCTTTCTTGGAGGCGTATTCGTTTCCCCGCGTCTCATTTGTTTGGTTTTTTTTTCGTATCGTTTTAGTTTCGTGCGCCCTCGCGCACCGGCTGCCGCCAGTTTTACCCGTTCCGACCTTGGCCTTTCGAGCGGGAGTTAGCGCTTAGAGAAGCGGAAGGCCAGGTTCGAAATGAAATCAGTCGATTCTATATCCGAGAAGACAAAACAGTCTCGTGTAGTACCCAAATGCAAGGAGAGATGACGACTGCCTGAGGACATAAAACAGTAGCGGATCAAAACAAGAAAAAGTTTAACGACTATATTATTGTAGGCAACGGTGCGTAAATATCGCGCGTGACCCAACACCTATAACAAGGCCGGAAAGCTGGCGTCATCCAAAAAGGCAAACGCAGGTAGCGGATTGAACAGGAGCCTGGCGTCAGCGTTCGCGTCGTCACTGATTGAAGATGAGCCCCAGGCGTGTGACCCTTTAGGTGAAGTCAAAAATTCAGCGCCGAGGCCTCGTTATTTAACGGGTGCGACGACGCTCACCGCAAGGGTGCTTAGGCGGAGACCAGTATTCTTCTGTTCTCGTGAACTATGGTGATCAAGTGTTCTACTTCGTATAATTTGCGTTTTTTATTGTTGTTAAATGGTCTTGTTAAAGGGGAATACATAAAGGGGAGGAGGGGAGGGGGGTGATACTAAGCCAAGACAACCACTTACATGGGACAATTCACAATTTACGATCTGGTCAGGTCATGTACGTGTTTTAAGCGCCTCTCTAAAGTCACCTCCTAGATTGTGCGACAGTAGCATCTGGCAGCTTGTTTGCGACTTGACTGACATTTGAAAAGGGGAATACTTGGAATGGTTTGATCGCGGAGTATTTGCAATTTTTATCTGTTTGCAGGCATATCTGGTAACCAGGCTGACCCGGCCATTGCAGTGTAAAAAGCGAGACAGAGTTTGGCTTTCTAAATTTGTGTCTTACACTCGCCCCCACATGCACGCGGAAACGCACGGGCACGCACGCACACGGGCACATAGGAACGTGCACATGCATGCACACACACGCACGCATACCCACACAGGCACGCCAGCCGGATCAACGCGCACACACACACGTACGTACGAACGAGCAAATAGTACGTACGCACACACAGGCATGCATACGCAGAGAAGCACGCCCAGATAGGGGTACGCACACGCACGTACACATGAACGAGCGTGCTGTACACACGCACGCGTACCCTCGCCGCCACACACGCATACATGAAGGCACGCACACACGTACACACAAGCATGCACGTACGAACGCACACACACAGAAACGGCTGCGCGTATAGGCATAACCAGGCATACACAGAGAGAGGAGAGGGGGTAGATAGTTTAAATGGTGCCGTAGTACAACTGCTGTAATATGCATCCCCCTCCTGCACCGCCAAAACAAAAAAAAAACAACAACAAAATAAAAAAGGTACGCGGACATATATATATATAGATATAGCCGAACTTCATGACGTAATTCAAGCGCGTGAGCAGTATGCAAATCTGCAAGAACGACCAAGATGGAACGAGAAAAGAACAGCAAGGAAAGTAACATGACAGCCCAGATAGGCCATAAACTAACCAACGGGTACGATGACCTCCGTCGTCAAACTTACGCTAACGCACAGCCTGGTTCTCGTTCTTCTCGGCCAGTAACCGACGCACGAGAGAGATAGAGAGAGAGAGAGAAAAAAAAGCCGGATCAGCAGCAGCTAGCTACAGAACGTCTACAAAGTTAAAGGTCTCGCGCGTACGCGTGAACGGGAAGCGAAGCGAGGGGGGGGGGGGGGGCTATCATCAGCCGACCCCCCCTCGAAACCCCCCCCCCCCCCCCCCCATCACTCCAAACCCGCATGCGGTCGTACTCTGTTTTGAACTTACGACGGCTCTAGCAGCGGGGGACGCTAGAGCCATCGCAGCCAATCAAACGCCGTGTGAGTGTCAGGTGACCCTTCGTGTCGCACAGAGTGTTTGGTCACGTGACACATCCTCACGGGGCTGGACTGGCTGCGATGGCTGGTAGCATCGTCTTGTGGTTCATCGTAAGGCGAAACGGAGTGTACAGCTTCGCCTTCCCCTCTCAAGTGGACCGTAAGGAACGCTACGAAGTCATCGGGGGCCAATCGGATGCGGCAAGAGGGAGTCACGCGACCTCGGTTCTGGCGCGTACACCGCAGCGCTCTCCATCGGGAATCGGCTCGTAGCGCTCGCTGTGGTCCACCATGTATGGAGCGAAACAAAAGGTGGGGCAAATTTAAATCCGAAGCAAAACGAGCTCGCCTAATATAGGAAGCTGAAAAATAAACAAATAGGGTTGGGAAAAATCTGAAACCCGATAGGCCACGTGAAGCGGATGCATCCTACGGACTGCGCCGTTCGTTTGAACGCCTTGCCGTTGGTTAGAGTCGATAACCTCTGGGGGCTTGGCAGGCGGCGAAGCAGAGCGCGCCTGCTCTTGTAACGTGAGCTCGTGTCTCGTCAACTTGTATCTTGCTTCCTCGTGTGGGAGGAGGCACGTGAAACAGTAGTATGAAACAAAAACAACAACAACAAAAAATTGCTTTCCAAGTGATGGACTGACGTGAAGGAAGAACTGACCACAGTCTTGATCCCCTTCGCTGTTTAGACGAAGAGATTTCGGCTTGGTTCTTTCATCGTGCACCGAGGTTTCCGCTTGCCCGATCTCCCTATGCAGGCAGCCAGGCGATGGATGCAGGTGGCGCGTGACTGAGCCCTTTTGTAACTTTTGAGTTTCTAGGATGCCTGTAGACGCTTTGTAGCAACTGTGCATGGACGCCGCCATTACCGACCTTCATTTGTTTTTTATTTCTCTTATTCCGTTTACTTCAGTTTCTCATTGCCACAGGAGGACAGGTTATTTCCATTTTAGATTGTACTGTGTCTTTCTGCCCAGCATTGGCCATTGTGGACGCTCGTCAACGCCCGCATCACTGGCTCGCCATCCAGGTAAGAGAAGAGAAGGTCAGCAATGGCGGCTGTAATCGGGCGCGTGTACAAAGCGTCCATCCTTCGCTTCACATTAAAAAAATAACTCCGGTCAAAAGTAAAGACAAAATAAATGCCTGATATTGATTTACAGAGACTAAATACGAGCACTGCCAAAGTACCTATAGGCGAGGGTTAGGGCAGAGATACTCAAAAATGTATTTGGAAATACAACTACTGGGATAGAATAAAATAGTAGCTAAAATACTGATACTGAAATATATTTGCAAAAATGTATCGCGATACGTATCGGAAATACATTACAAATATAGGCAAGAAGTCTTTGGAAATACAAATACAGGAATACATTTTAGGGAGTGCAGAAATACAAACACAGAAATACTGATACTGCAATACATTTTTTCACATTTGTTTGAGACGCCAACTGAGATGAAGCTTGAAGTCTGAAGTGCAAGTTTTTGATCCCGAAATTACTTTCCTGTGGGCTTGGCACTTTGCCTTGAAGGTAGTGATTTCGGACGACGAGGAGTCTTCAATGGACTCAAAAAAAAACGTTTTATCAAGGACTGACCGCGGTCCCCTGTATCACGAAGGATGCGAAAAGATTTCGACCTCGGAATAAATTCTATGTCACCCTAAATCCCATCAAAACGTCCTCACGCCCCTGTCCAATAGACTACTTCCATAAAGCCCTGCATGCAACACGGCGCGCGTTGCACTCTGGGACCTAGTTGGCCAGGGAGGAGAGTGGCATGGTTTCGGTTTCGATCGACACGTCGGCAAGAGATTATAGACAGAGCGTGGACTATTAACGACCGTTATCTCATGTTTTCTGGTCCCGAGAGCGTCACTTGTGGTCTCTAAACTAACCTAAATGGCCAGACCTCGAAGCTTTAGCACAAGCCCGAGACGTATAGCTTGTCTTAACACATGCTTGTTGTATTTTTGTACTTGAGCCTTTCTGTTAGCGTTCCGATCGAGGAATGTGGACGAGCCAGTGCTGGGAATCTCGACGCTGCGAAGCTCGGGGATCTTGCTTGTGTACGAATCAACAAGCTGTAGCAACCAATAAGTATGCATACATCGAGCTCGCGCCTTTACATTAGTGTTGTTCCTCAGGAAGTTTGTTTGTTTCGTGCGTCCATAGACGAAATATTACTTTTTGCAATTACTGTTTTTCTTAATACGCCTGAGTACGCGAGGTAAAACTCGGAGGCGCCATTGAAAAGCTCAATTTTAACACACTTCTTATCTCTTATCTGTACTGACCCGCAGCACTGCACGAAGTGAAGTCCCCACCCGCTTGCATTTAACTAATATTCAACATCGCGTATGCGCATAAAGTTATCCTGCAATCATATAGGCACATTCGCACATACAAACCGTTTTAAGAAAGCAGAAGTCGAGCACTTGTGTGAAGAATGTCGCACCGTTCGCCGGAAGTGCGCCGGACGGGCATGAACCCCTGCGCCCGGTGCGCCAAACGAACGAAATTACCCAAAGCACGTTTGACGGTTGCTAATGCCCATAATATTTGTTATATGTTTGCTTTCTTCCTGCCTGAGTATGCCGAGATAATTTCAGACACACCGTTCAGGCACAGATCTTGGGCGTCAGTAAAAGCTCGTCCAAAAAGGCTTAGCGAGGAGTAGGGGACGTTTGTCAGGGCCTCCGTCGTAGCTAGCCGATCTTAGCGTTTGCGAAAACTTAATCTTCCATCAGCATAAAATTTGAGTGGGCGATATATGATGACACGAGGAAGACATAATAGTAACTTTTGTGCAGTAATGAGGTCGAATTTATTGCGCTTCCTTAAAAGTTCATGCGCCAACGCTGGGCTCAACTTTGATACTCCAGTGAGGATGCGGCTTGCTTTTCGCCCCATTAAGTAACAAAAAGCGGACGTTTGGCAAAGAAAATACGTGTAAGGCTCCAGGTGACCAAATTGCAGTTGTAGTTCACTGGTATTAGACGGGATTATTGAAATTGAACTCAAAGATGCACTCGTGGGATGAGGTGACTAAGCCACGTCTTACTACGTTTGCATACGCACCCATAATACCCGGTGTTTCGGGAACCAAGGAAAGTGCCCCGGTCTTTGTTTTGTATCGCTCGAGAATGAGTGTATTGTGCGTTCGTGACAAGTCAGATAATCGAAAACGCAAGCAGCGCGCTCGGTCGCAGCGTGATAGCATGAGATGAAGCTGCTCCGTCGAAACCGAAACTGAGTGGCCAACTAGTTCCTAGAGTGCACTGCGTGGTATTTTGCCGCGATGGGGCGCGGCGGTTTTGGAAGAAGTCCATTAGGACGCCCCTGTCAACATTGATCACATGACGTCACGGTGGAATGAACTGGTATTCTTTATCTGTAGGTGGTGGCCTTGAAAAGGAAACTTCACCACGCTGTTGTATGAAAGGACAATACGTACTTTCGTTGTGGGTTACCTCGTTGAAGATCGTGCAGGCAGTACCATTTGGAATTTTCGAGAATAGTGGACCACCTGAAGCATCCTGGAACACATGTCTTATCTTCTGTGACGGTTGAAATAACGATACGGTGGCATTCCTGTTGTGAAGGTACTTCCTGCCGACCCTCTGCCACCGACGGATGGATTGCAATCCTCGAGTTTCGCCTATCATCATCCAAACAGAGACCTCGTGGATTGCGACCTGATATTGCCGGCACAGGTGCAAGCTCTCCAAGAGACAGCGCGCTCGAGACGAGTCACAGGTGTACGAAGTCTGGCTCGGCAGAGCGAGGCCACGTCTGTCCTCCTTCCTGGGTTTCGGATCACCAGAGCAGCGGTTCACGTTCACGTCGACTGAAGACGTACCCTTGAGCCGTGCTGTATTACGGGCGCAGCCGCAGACGCATTCGAATATGTGTTGAACTTCACTGCGTGAGTCATCCTACTATTTCAAGTCAACCACCGCCAAGATCGTGCTGCATCGGACTGTGACTCAGCTTTGCCGGCTGGGTGTACTGTGTACGCTAAGGCAAGGGAGACGTTTATAAGCGGACATTGGATGCCAGCAAACAATGACTCAATAAATCCCTCTAAGGACCTGCGGCAGAAGATGCTCTGACTGCACTCCTGGCACGCCACCTGGTTCGAGTCTCCGACTACGGAACACTTCTCAGAAAAGAGAAGAGAACGCATAGAAAAATAGTTTGGAGAATCGGAAGGAACCTTGGTCAGCATAGTAACAATGTCCCAGCATCTCCTAGACCCTGCCGCTCCGAGAAGTAAAAATAATAATAATAATAATAAATGCGTTCGGACTTGTATTTTTTTTTTTTTTTTTGGGGGGGGGGGGGGGGGGAGATGGGGGGTATTTCTCAAGAAATGTAACGAAATATATTTCATCCTGATTGTATCAGGATACAAAGAAACATTCAAGATGTATTTCGATGCAAGAATACAGATACTGGTGAAAAAAATGTATCGCGATCCAGAAATACAAATACGAAATGTATTTCTGAAGCACTATCCCTATACATTTGTATCGCGATACTGCCCAACCTCTCTTATACACTAATGGGAAATCGCGATCCACTCTAAAACCAATCTTAAAAATGCTACCACCCGCTTCTCAGCGGGCATTCAGCGGGTTGGCTGCTTGTCAAGCAACCTTGTGGCCCGACGTGATGTTCGTTCTCTAAGAGGTGTTGCATTTCGTACGTAAACAAACACTTCTTTCGCCGTGTTTGTTTTCTGCTGGGTTTTTCGGTCATCCCAGCGGACGATTTCTGCTTGTCACGTTGCGTTTTAGCTAAGGCCGTCGTTTGTAAGTGCTCCTCAGCGACCGCGCGCGAAGATTATTGACTCCCTGCTCGCTCAAGCGCGTCGTGGTGCCCGAAGTGCGAGAAGCCCGAGAGACTGACATCGTTGTGCAATGCCGAGAATGCCTTGCATGTTCCTGCTCATGCCTTCCTGCTCAGCACGAGCTTACGATAAGCTTCCACAACGCTTGTACAACAACCAAGATTATAGTTCTCAGAAGGTAAGTCAGGGGCTCGTTCTGAGCCTCCGCTTTAAACACCGCGCTTGATCCCAACGCCCAGTGAATACCACCTATTCATCGCGTCGAACTCGCTTCTCGGCCGGCAATGAGTATAAATATTTGCTACATACGTTTGATATATACGAAGCAAAAAGCAGTCAAACAGCAGTAGTATTTTACCTGACTGATCGAACTGCTCTTCCAACGAGGCCAGTCGTAGTACGTTTTCGTGGGTACCCCGGTACGAACTTTGCATCGCACTATGGTCATGCAGCTGAACTCAAGAGTTGCCATCTTCTCAAGCCGGTTGTTTCGATCTCGCCATATAGACCCCCGAAACAAAACTTTGAGATGATATATCTACAAAACTACATGCCGCATTCAAAAAGAAAGAAAAAACACACACCTCGTAATTCAGGGACACTTCGTCCACTAAAAGTAATCGTAAGCATAAAAATTGAGAATATGTACCGGAGTTACCATTTACTAAGTTCGACCGCCGCAAAATTGCCACGATCCGAAGGAGGCGATCAAGGAGCTCCAGAAGCGCACTGTCACGACGCTCGTCGCCTCTGTGTATTTGCTCTTTTATCTTTATTCTTTGTTGATCATGATCCTACGCAGCGACATCAGGCATTATCGCAGGGGGCGAATAAACTTGAAATAAGCATTCTGAATTTGGCGGCACACAGAATCTCTCTGCGCGAAACATTCCACTAATAATTAAAAAAAAATGTTTCGCATAATTTAGTATTAGTGCGGTGTTCTCGTACCTTATGAATTTGATATTTTCTTTGGGGGATATAATCTAGAGGTAATTAGTAAGATGAGCTATTAATGCCAGTTTTATTGTGATATACATATTGTACAAAAAAACTTCGAGCGCACAATGTTTTCGACTTAATGCCAATGTAGACCATCCCAATTCTTTAATCGTGTCGGTTACGCTCGCAGAACAGTCGTACCGCACCAGAACGAAACGATCGAGCACTGCACGACTCTGAATTCTTTCTAGTGCAAAAATGTGGTTTTGCTGTGAAGGATCCGAGATGGTGCAGGCGTACTCTAAAACTGGTCGTACATACGAGGGATAGGCGAGCTCTTTGTTAGCTTTAGTTGATTTCTTTAACTTTCGGTTTCAAAATAAAAAGGGCTCTTCCGGCCCTCATAACAACATCGTCAGTATGTGCGCTCCAAGTTCAGTCCGTTGATGGCGTGGCGCATAGATATTTAACTGCTTGCTCCATCGGTACGATTTCTTCATTCAGTTGATATCACGTTTCAACTTTTGTTTTCGTTTTACGGAAAAAAACTTATATGGACCCCTTTTTTCATTTGATTCCATCTTCCACTTTTTACACCATTGTTCTATTCGGTTCAGGTCACTCTGCAGCCGTATGGAACTCTCCTCATGTGTTATGCCCGTATAAACAACGCAATCATCCTCGAAGAAGCGTTCCCGTGCATTTACACCGTCACTGCTGTCATTAACAAATATTAAAAATAACGAGGGTCCCAAAACAGAACCTCGCGGTACACCAGATGTTACCTTAGCAGAATTTGAAGTGCTACAATTTTGAACAACACGTTAATAACGTGATAATAGATACGCTTGTAGCAATTTTAGAATATAGTGAGTGTGATACCTCTTTACTGATTGATACTAAAACTCAATCAGTCTGTCTGCCTTTGTCAACACTCGTGACCAAATCACGATATAGCTCAGTCAGTTGTGTAGTACATGATAGCCCTTTCCGAAATCCATGTTGTGATTCAGAGAAACTCAAATATCTCAAAAGTTTAGAGCCCGATGGGCTCAACAAGAACATACAACAACAACAACAATCATCATCATCATCACCACCATCATTATCATCACCATGCTCATTATCATGCGAGCATGTTCATAACACTGAGTTATTATAATTACCATAAAATACCTTTGTGGATTATACAACGGGAAGTTGGTCAGCCTAAATGGGCCTTCGGTGTCTCAGCTGTTCTAGATGAGAAATTTAACCAGTGCACTACAAACATATAGCCTGGGGTGTTTAACGTGCATCACGCAGTAGTGATACACGATACACGATCGCTAAATTTAGCGAACTGCAACAATGGGTGCTGTGGTAACCTGGTTGATGTCGGCATGGGTCAAGTTAGAGTCACTGAATAGGTCTCCACATTACCGACACTCCTAAGCTCTACGCCGTGACGCTCAAATTCATCCATATCCGTGCCGCCATTGTGGAGCCTTGCATAGTACACTCTACGATAACTGTACTGCATAGCGCGGTTAGCGTTTACGACAGGGCCTTCAGGTAAGTGTGTGGCGCTGTGGATAGCCACCTTAAATCATTTACGACATCGTTTACATTGCGGCCTAACTCCACTCGTGTAATCATTACTACGTGGATTCCCGTTAAAGACCCCAGGTTAGCAGTCATATCGCACTGGCCCAATATATCTCATCTTGAGATGTGTAACTCTTCCTATCTGAATATCCAGCCAGACCTATAATTAATTCGACGAGGGTGGACTGTGCCGTGTTTCCGTTAAAGGGGTGAACTTAATCGCTTAGAGCTTAGCCACCTATTTATGTCATCGCACTAAGCCCCTGGGAAGATTTAACCTTACTCGAGCATTCAAAAGACCGTCGAATAAACGCAGCACCATTTCATCGATTTATTTACAACTGCATAAAAGATTTTCAGGACTGTACATAAACAAGATAGAATAAAACAGTCTCTAGCTTTAGTAATAGGTTGACGATCGGCTTGCTGGTAAGATGAAGCTTACAGAGAAATCAAGCAATGAATTCCCCATGAAGATTCTCAAGGGAGTTGACAGTCGATGCGATCAGTGATTTCCCTACACACCCCCCCCCCCCCCACTCCCCTGTTTTTTTTTTAAGGCACCACCTCAATTCGTAATGACTCCTCTATTCTCAATGTCCCCCCCCCCCCCCCCTTACCCCCCCCCCCCCCCCCTTAAAATGTAGACACCCCCCAATTTCAATTCCCGGGAAGCCCCTGGACGCTATCTCTGCAAATTGTCAATGCAGTTGAATGGAACCGGCGGGGAGTTACAAGAATGGCTCGATATGAATTCAATGGCTCCCTAAATTGGAAACACCAGGGATGTTTGTGTCAATATTCATACTACGTGAGCAGCAAGTTGCATATTTTTCACGCGGGACTGTGATACTACAGGGTGATACAAGGAGACGCCAGGCTCTTTAAATCGACAGGAAAATTTGGTTTCTTAACCTATCGCGCTACGACTTTGTGCAGCGTTGCCCACAGATGGTGCATTTTTTTTTTGTAAAATTTGCAAAGAGCGAACTTATTGAGGAAAAAGTAAAAAAAAAAGGCTTAGCTCCTATGGAAACGCAGCGACGCCACCGGTCTGCAAACAACACGGCGTCGTTTCGCACGGGAGTAAAGAGATAGCGCAAGCGGTCGCGACGTCAACTGCCGCCAACGAACGAGCATACGACGCCGAGAGCCGGCGTCTTTTCTTTAGCAGACGATCGTTTCGACTCAAAAGCGGCGTGCGTACGTTCTGCAGGCGGCGACAGTCGCAAAAACAAAAACAACAACTGATATGAAAGAAAGCTCGCGCCGCTTTTGATTTGAAAAGATCGCCTGCTAAAGAAAAGGCGCCGGCTCTCGGCGCCGCATGCTCGTTCGTTGGCGGCGTTCGTTGCGCCATCTCTTGTCTCCCGTGCGAAACGGCGCCGTGTTGTTTGAAGACCGGTGGCGTCGCTGCGTTTCCATAGGAGCTAAGACTTTTTCTTTGTTTACGTTTTCCTCAGGTAAGTTCGCTCTTTGCAAATTTTACAAAAAAAAATGCACCATCTGTGGGCGACGCTGCACAAAATCGTAGCGCGATAGGTTAAGAAACCGAATTTTCCGGTCGATTTAAAGAGCCTGGCGTCTCCTTGTATCACCCTGTGCATGAGTTGCGAGATGGTGGTGATGATTTACTTCATTTTCATAAGTGTGGCGCCATGGCCATGCATCTTTTTCACGCAGGGCATCAAGCGACACACCTATCTAAGACAGAGCACCGTCAAGGTTTCATTATTATCTTTTTTGTCACGAGGCAGAAAAGCAACAATGTAGTCAACAAAAAAATGAAAAAGAAACTCGGACGACAACCGTCTGAGTGCCCATTCGCACAAGAGTGTTTGCTTGAATTGCGTTATGAGAAACCCGGACATTCGTGCTTCCAATTTCGCATGCAAACCTACTCCTTACGTCGGTTACTACACTTTATACGGAGCGAAGCAATCTGAATAGGAAGCACTGCAATCGAATTGTTATTCAGAAGCAGCCGTTTTTCCAAGCATCGTTCTTGCGGAACCAAGCTCAGTCGAAGCAGCCTGATTGGTTGCGATGCGACGATCTGCGGAGAAGACAAGTAAAATACACTCAACTCACAAAGCTTGCTTCCTGCATTGGGCTTGGAATTCTTTCGTCTTATAATGGCAAACCAAGTGCAGGGTGTGTCCCAAAAACTTTACAGGGCATTTTTTTGCCGTAAAAATAAATTACGCTTCAAATGTAGCGCTAGGGGTCCGAACCAGTTGCCAAAATTTCAGCACTGACCGTTATTTGATTACAAAGTTATAAGAGATTTTCTGAAATATTCGATAGGAAAGTGGCGGCCGATGGACCTCTTATAAATACACCGAGCTCAATGGCACCAGTTACCGAAAACGGGCAAAAACAGACCCTATTTTCCCATTGAAAATTTCAGGAAATCACTTATTACTTTTCAATAAGACAACGGACAATACTGAGACGTTGGTTTCTCGTTCGGACCTCTAGCGTTACGTTTTGGGCGGAGAATGAGCATTCGGTAATGCGCAATTCATTTTTGCAGCAAAAAAACAAACGAAAAAAATGACCGCATCTCCACGTGGTGAATGATGTTGATTGGGGTGATTGGGGCAATTGGTGCTGATGATACTGATTTTGGCCATAGGTATTGCTGCTTGCTGTCGGCGTTGACGCTTTGCCGCCGCTTCCCGAGCTCTTAACTCCGGGTCCGCTTGGCGTTTTTGACGCTGTGCAGCAGCTTCTCGCGCCCTCGTCTCCGGAGCAGCTTGCTGTCTACGTAGACGCTGAGGCGCTGCATGCCGAGCTTTTCGGTCCTTTTCATTCATGGCAGTAGGAGAATGTCTAGTTTTCTTCTTTTTCTTTTTTTAAGCAGACAGATAATATGGCATCTCAGAACCCCCTACTCTTTTTTTCTTCTTTTTCTTTTTTCATAATTTTTTTTCATCTTTTTTTTTCCAATTTTTTCTTTGCCCTACACGAGTACGTGAGCATGTGCTCACGTGCTCGTGAGGACGTGATCTCACGAGCAGAAGCACGAGCACCCGACGCCGGCCTACGGCGGACGGCGGACGGACATACGGACATGGCTAGCCCCTAAGGAGCTTCGCCCCTAAAATTACGTGTTTTTTGTTTGGGGGGGGGGGGGGGGGCAAGGAGGGGGGCACCCTATTCTTTTTTTTTTTTTGAGCAGTGCTCTTACCTGACAGGAAGCGGAAGAGTCTTCTAACGTTCTCTGTTCTGCTTCTGGACCCGAAGACAAAGCAAGCAGGCATGTAGGAGCCGCGAAATACGGAACGGTAGGATGCGATTCCCACAAAAAAACCGTGCGCCAAGGCACTTAGTGGCTGAGAAGAGACCCGGTTGGGAGACCATAAATAAGAACTCATCCCCAGCAAGCACCGTGAGCAGTCACCTCAAATGAGGCGTCCAGTGAATACCACCTAAGGCGGTCCATGGCGGCGATTCGAAAGAGTGATGATGATAGTGAAGTCACACGTCACACGTGACTGCTGCCGTCCAATGATGCCGCGGAAAATCGAAACATACCAGGATATAATGAGAGTGTCGTCGGCAAAGCATTAAAAAAATGGGAATGCGGTACTATGACCCATTATTTGGTAACGCAGAGTCAAATAGTTGATGCGACCATGCCTCATTTGGTCACGTGGTGTGTGGCCTTTTGGGTCACGTGGCCGTGTGACGTCACGTCACGTGGTCACGTTACCCTTAGAATTATTGACCACATGACCGTGGGACCGTGTATTTATTCCACGTATACGATTATGTAACAAATTACCAAACTGGTGCACACATTTTATATGGGTACAAGAATGGCCACGAATGTTAATATTTTCTTTTCTTTACAGTTCGCAGTGCGCGTAATTTAAAGTAATGCAGGTTTTACTTCTTTTCTTTTTTAGAAATTAAAGATTTGTTATTGATAAATATGCAGGGAATTCCCGAGGAAAGACAACCATGTTTTTCGTCCCGGGTAGACTATGCATTGAGAAGATGATGTTGCCTGGATTAAAAGATAATTGAGAAAAACAAAATTTCTCCATGAGTTGACGTTCACTTAAGTCTAATATCGTCAAAACAAGAAATGATGTGAGAACGCTCGTAATTTTATGTAACTGAAAAACACTTGTCAGCGGGAAAGACAATCTTCTTTCATTCTTGCTGACAGGTTCATTTCACTGACACAGACGCGACAGGCACCCACAATGTCCTTTTTTTTTTTTACACAATTAGGCTTAGGTGGACGTCGGCTCATAGAAAAAAAGTACTTGCTCCTCAAATATTATCATTTAATACAGTTAATGACATCTTCTCAAACTTTCGTGTTCTATCCCAATAACTATAGCTCCACATTCTCACGTAGTTGGAGCTTTCTGCGATACATAGCTTATTTCTCCGCGCCAAAAAAGACCGTTATCTTTTCTCGGGAATGCTATGTATTTAGGGTCAATAGACCGATCTCACCAGCCAGTGTCGTTGTGCCACTGCTGTCGGCGTGCATCGTGGGAACTGTAGTGTTTATGCACGCGCAACAACTCCTCTGCGGGTCTGCGCGCGAGCAGACCAGAGCACGACCTGTCCCTTACACTATGGTGCCTGGAACGCGTCTCCGACTGGTGTGTTTACCGCGCCCAAAAACGTGGTCTCTCGATTTCCGCCTGATGACGTCATAAAAGTGTCATGCTGTCGCCGGTCGCGATCCTGGCGGCGTCCCAACAGTTGTGGTGTATATCATAGAGTTATTACAATAAACGCTAGAGGCTCAGTTGGCGCTAGTGTCTACGGGACTTCCGGTTGCAAATTGAAGCAGACAGCATGCAGTCTACATTTCCAGCCTCCCTGTGTATCCCTATGGGAAAACGCGCGTGAATTTTGTCTCTTCGCCGGAAAGTAACATGAATAACTTTTGTCATTTCGGTTGTACCGGATAGTATGTACCTTTTTTGGTACTGTGAAAGTGTAATTGCTTTAGTTACAGCATTTTTCTTTACCACTGAACGATGTTAAACTTCGCTCTATTTCAGGCCCCAAACCTCTGTATCAAGGAAGGTATGTGAAAACGAGCGACGATTCTAAGCAAACTAATGATCGAAAAGAATATAGAGTGTGTTCAAGGTTTGCTAGCATTGCGGTGGCGCTTATATATTGCTAATATGCCCGTCCTGTCACTCAATGAAAATGACTCCGTTGTGCATCTTTACGAATGGTTAAAATTAAAACATTCGAATGTAAGAAATAAAGTACGTGGACTACGAAAGGTGTGCTTTTTTATTATTTCCTATGTCGGGCAGTTTTTATCGGACACCTGTTCTCTGGCTTCTCCCTATTTCGGACTATATTACGTGGCTTTCAATTTATTTTGATCGTATGCGTGCACAAGGAGTTACTTATCCAGTGTTACTGCGTAGTTCTTGCCGTCTCTCTTGGTTTTCCAGATGTCCTTCGTTCGTCTGGCACGTATATCCCCCATGCTGGAAAGCGTCGACGCCGTGTTCGCGCTAACAGTGCCCGACAGTGCACATAAATACACGTACGAAGCGGTTTTAACACCGTTTTTCATGCCACGAATTTCAAATAAAAATGCTGAAACTGACCAATTATTTTGTCTGCGTGACTGAGAAATGTTACAATGTGCCTAGTACGTACAAATTATTCGTGATATTTGCTCTTATAATCGAGCGCAGAGAGATAATGCACTCGCTTTTTCCCATAGAAATGCATTACCGGAAGTCAATTTCTGACTGCTTGCTGTCTGCTTCAAAATGCAACAGCACACTAGCGCCAGCTGAGCCTCTAGCGTTTATTGTAATAACTCTATGGTGTATATGGCAGACGCCTGTTCTGCTGCAGGTCGCTCTCTACTGTGACAGTCCACGGAAGCTACAGCAGCCGGAAGTTGGGACGCCTGGGACGCCGTGACGACAGCGACACTCGCGTTCGCTCGTGCTTTTTGCCAGCATTTCTACGGCCAACCGCCAGGATCGCGACAGGCAACAGCATGACACTCCGGCTTCTGTGACGTCATTTGTTGCCACTTGGGGACCACTTTCGATGTATGGGCGGGATAGGACGCTAAACACACCAGTCGAAGACGCGCTCCAGGCACCATACGTACACTGGCATCCGGATTCCTGCATCCTGTGAACTACAGTTATGGCGGCGTCACGCATACGTAGAACGCTTAGTGAGATATCTCTCTATTGAGAAATTCATCGGCGAACTATAGTTATTCGCTTGGGCAGTTGAAAGATCAGAAAAGATAAAAAGCAATCGAGTGTCTTTCTTGCCTGGAAAAATGACCATGTGAATACAAAAACACCACTCGAGTCAAGTGTAATATTGATCATTAAAGGGGACCGCAAGAATCGATTTCTTAGCGCATCGAGATAGGATTTCATACAGGGGTTGCCGAAAATTGTGAATTTTACGTATAAAAATTTCGGAACCACTATTTAGCTGAAAAAAGAGTACAAATATTAAGAGCGTAAATTTGCTAGCAAAGGTAGCCCTATGCAAATGAAAGACGTCTGGGTGACGCAAAAGGCCGATAAATGGCGGCAGCTGTTGGCGTAAAGCAGAAATAGCCCTGGAAAAAAATAATATTTCTTTTTGGTTCCTTTAGTGCCTTCTATTAGTAAACATGATAAAATATGGACTACTGTAAAAACGTTATGGCGAATTTCTAGGTTATAACATCACACATGTTTATATCATTGTTTAGCAGCACGTTCAGCGAGAAGATTACATTCACGGCGCTCTTTATCAGATAATTTAATGCGTGGCATGTCTGCACTTGAAAGTGTAAACCTGGTGATCTTCCCGAACCTTCTAACCCACTCCTCCTCACTCTACTCCAAGTCACGTCACCTCCCCATTACCCAATCAGCATCGAGCACCTTAGTACTCCTCTCCCATCCGTCAACCAATCAGTGTCTAGCCTCATGGCCACGCCTTTATGCAGGCTTCACTTTTAGGTTTCACAAAATGCCGATCACCTAGCCAGAGAACGTTTCACGTTAAAAAGTCCGCGCCGCATTTGACTCAAAAACATCATCTGCCATATCTGCGCCCTTGCCCTTACCTGCCTCCATCTGTCGGCTGTTGCGAAAAAAAAAAACGCCTTTCATTAGCAGGCGGACGACGTAGGGAGCGAATTTAGGTATTAATTATTGACTATTTCCTCGGTCAAGTTTATTCTTTGAAATATTGAAGGACGAAACGCACTATTTTCAATCTTCTATGCACAGAGCCTCAACGGGACGCGTTACCAAAGAACCGATTTATGCGATGCCTTCTAAAAGCCAATGATCCATTCGATTCACGTAGCATTCATACTTTGCGGGCTTTCTTTAACTTGTGGCACGTACATTTTACAGTAAATGACAGTGATCGAAACGCAGAGCGAGTCTTTCTATGTTCACGCTTCTGGCTTCGTGATTGACCCTTTGGCGTTCTGATTGGTTAACGTCGCAATTTGAGTGTCTGCAAAGCGATGATAGAATGCCCTGGACCCGCCAAGCACTGCGTTTTTTAAATTGTCAGCGACTCTAGCTGACGTCATTTAAACCATTTCGTGGGCTTTCATTGTGCAACTAAAAACTAAAATACAAATTGATATACTTTTTCTTTTCTTTTCTTTTCTTTTTTTTTTTTGGGGGGGGGGGGGGGGTGGGGGGAGCGACGAGGACATAATTTTGTTTGGGTCTGTTAGTTCGGGCAATATTGACTCCTGAAAGTTGAGCGTGACAAGCCCAGCCCACTACCTCTGGGAAGGCGAGCCCTTCGACTCGGAATTAATGGACCTCCACCTCGGACTGTTGATTTACGACGTTTGTTGAACAGCTTCTTCGTTCCCTGACGAGACGCCGAGGCTAAAAGCGGTCGGTGGAGCGAAGGTCGAGGAACAAACCTGCAAAGCCAAGCAGATTCGAACGCTTCCGGCTAGAAGTGGCTTGTACGTCACGTCAAGGCATATTATGCTGTTGGTCCTTCGGGCTCATTCCTGCTTGTTCTTGCCGAGGAACACAAATTTGATGAGCCGCAGAATGCAACTAACATTGCGCCAGTGGAAGTCAGGTATACAATAAAGTCACTGGATACCGGGAAAATGGTTAGTGCCAAGCTCCCCGTATGGTCGCCCTTTTGGTTCACAGAATGAGCAGTTTCTTTTTTCCCTCTCCAATTTTGGTGAACCGAACCGAATTTTCGGAAATAGGTTACTATATGAACACATTTCTTGAATACTGAGATTTTGTTTTCCACCCACCGGCGTAAAAAACACACATCTTCTCATAGCTAACCACATCCGGCGTCGGTGCTTGGTGGCATTGCCGCTCATTCACACGGGAAGCGAATCCGCGTTCGCAAAGCGGTTGCGAACGCGGTTGTATAAAGATCCAGCACAATTGCGCGCGCACTCGATGGCATCGAGTGCGCGTGCAATTGCACTGGACCTTTACAACCGCATTCGCAACCGCTTTGCGAACGCGGATCCGCTTCCAGTGTGAATGAGCGGTTAAGGCTGAACTCCATGGGACGAATTATGTGACGAATAAAGCGGGTTTCACATGCAGCGATTTTGGCCCTAGAGCGGCGCGATTTCTGCCGTCGCGGCGCTCGTGCCGCTCAACCAGTGGTGCTGGCCAGAGCGCCGCGACGGCACAAATCGCGCCGCTCTAGGGTCAAAATCGCTGCATGTGAAACCCGCTTAACTGGCGAACGCCGCCCGACGGCACGCTCGCATTGCGCGCGACATAGCAGCCACTGTGTTGATTACACGCGCAGAGCAAAAGCCGCCGGGAAAAATTCGTCGGTTATTCGCAGCATATTCGTCCCATGGAGTTCAGCCTTTAGAGTGCCTTCGAACACACGCGCGCTTTTGCTTGAGTGGTGACATCTCAGCCATTTTTCCGCCCGATCGTTTTTTTTATGCACTTTGAAGTGCGCGCAATCCGGTGTCACTCAGCTCGAGCGCGTAGCTTTGGCTAATGCATAGACGCCCTTTTACCGCCCTGGTCACGCACCGAGTGCGCGAGAGCGTCACGCTCTGGCACATTCAGGGCAACAATGGATGTCTTCACCCTGAGACAGGCAGACATGTAGGCAACCTCGGTGGCATTGAAAAATAATTTTCGTTTCTCGAACTATGCAAGGACAACAATACCATTGCAAGGGATCTGTGCACGTAAGCATAATTAATAAGTTGATTGTATTTACAGTTCCAAAGGTTGGCAAGGAACGCTTTCAGTATATGATAATGCTGCATAGCGTTCTTGACACGACTGGTTCAGAACGACCCTTTCGAAGCATCGAACATTTAAATGGACCGAAATGGCGATTGTCATGGCAACTGAAACCGATAAGCCAATCACTTTGCGAGGTTTGGTCGTCCATATGTCGGGGAGTTTGCCGTGTCCGACTAGAAGGCAGGGAGGGCAGTGGCGCTACTTTCCCCGGATCCAGCGATTATACCTGGCTTGTACGCGGCGTCATCGAACCGTACCAATTGCAGTTTGTTAATAACTACTCAATTTTTCTTTTTTTTTTTACTTTTTGCAGAGGAACACAATTTTGGCGGTGCGAAATATATGCTGCTGAAGGTACGCGCGCGGCAGCAATTCAGGACCTCCACGATGGCTGCTTATGTGACATCAGTGCAAGACAGAGGGATAAAGACGGGAGCAGAACGCGGCAAATCCTGAGCGCTGACATTGGAGTTCCCGAGAGAAAGAACGAGAAAGAAAACGACAGAAGATCAGAAAAAGAAAGCGGACGGAACGTTTAAGCATGTTCGTTTTGCTGCGACGTTGTTCGAGCCCCTGTCAACTTTATTTATATTTATACAATGCACGATTTTGATATTTTCCTGCAAAGCAAGCTAAAAAACTACTAAGAAAAACAACCTTACAGGTGATGTTTTTCTGCTTCTTCCTGCGTACTGCCTTCCCTGCCTGGTAGCCAAACACATCCCCGCAAGGGGCGTCTACACCTTAGGTGTTAGGTGCTTGGTGAGTGGCGTCACCACGGACCCCGAGCCATGTGGGTTCACCCATCCACGCTTGGCTGTGCGTGGCTTACCCCGTGTCCGGGAAAAAGGGGATCCTGGTGGTTTAGTTGAGGCCGGGGTACGTTTGAACCCTTCGGGGTCCCCCGGGCGAGGTAATATACCACTTCGGCCCCTGCTTCTCGTAGACGGGTGTCCTGGCTTGGCCCGACCACGATGATCCAGCCCGTCGCCTTCTCTACCCTCTTCTTCCCTCTTTCACTTTACCTTCCACCCCTCCTTTTTCCCTCCCTTTTCACTTTTTTAGGCGGCAAGGGCCACCCTTGGGAGGAAACAGGTTCTGTCCCTGCAATTACACTTGGATATCGTTCCCGGGCAGCACTGATAGAGTATTTGTGCAAGTCAAGCCCCCTTGTTATGGCACAGTACCTACCCCCTTGTTAGGCTCCATGGCGGGCAGTGCACCCGGGCACTGAAACTTCTTTTAATCTATTATGGGTCCCAAACTTAAACCTCTTGATCTACCCCCGAAACGAGGTAGAACCGAAGTCCTTGACATTGCACAATGTTCCCTGATGTGTTATAATTCCCGAAGTTTCTTGTTCCACCCTCTGGTGGAACAAGAAACGACTTGCTTAACTTTTCCTTTTTTTTTTTTTTGGTGTCTAAAGTGCTCGAAGGTGTAGCCGGTGCAAACTTCAGTGCCAAGAAGATGGCATCAGGTGACCTCCTTGTTGAGATACACACAAAGAAGCAGGGTGAAGCACTACTGGTCCTGAACTCTATATCGGACTGTAAGGTCAGTGTGGCTCCTCACCGAAAGTTGAACACTGTCTGAGGGGTCATCTCTAAAATCGACTTGCTTCACACAACAGTTTCAAAACTAGTTGAGAATTCCTCCAGCCAGGGAGTTATTGCAGCGCGGCGCATCACCATCCGCCGTGATGGCGACGAACGCAAAGCTAGACATGTAATCCTGTGCTTTGATTCTACGACTCTTCCAACTTCTGTGAAGGCAAGCTACCTTCAGTGCCGTGCCCGGCCTTATGTGCCAAACCCTCAGCTGTGCTTTAAGTGCCAACGGTTCGGCCAGGGTTAAAAGAGTTGTCGGGGAGCCGACACCTGCGCAAAGCGCTCCAGAAAGAGCATGTTTCCGACCCTTGTGACAACGATATCCGATATGTGCTAACTTTGACGGTCGTTACCCAACATACTCCCGCTCCTGTCCGCTGTGGAAACAAGAAAAGAAAATTCTTACTCTAAAGGCCCATGAAAATATTTCGTACCTTGAGGCGAAAAAAAAAAAAAACGTGTTTTTTTTTTTTTCTTATCACAGGGTGTATATGCCGAGGTTGTGCGTAGGGGTCTTGCACGGCCAGTAATGGCATCAACAAGAACCCAGACGTCTCCGGACGATCTGCGGGGCCCCCTGAAGTCCTCACATAAACCGACGGGAACGGTGCCAGTGGCATGGTCTACCAAGCCCAAGGAGGGTGCTGGCCCACCAGCATCCATCCCAGAGCTGAAGTGGCTCCCCTACTATTTTGCTTCCTCGAAGTCGGGGCCAGCCACCCCTCACCTTTGCGGTTGCCCCAAGGAAGCCTGGTGAGCCGTCGAGGCTGTTGGCTCCTAAAGGCCAGCTGACGGCGTCACCGGAGAGCCCGCGGACGAGAGTGGGCTCAGATTTGACGAGATTCTCTCAGGATGTGAGACTTCCCTTTATGTCCCTATTAGTTCTAGTGGAGGCAAAACGATTGCACAAAAAAAAAAAAAAAGCTCCACGCATAAGCATTTATCTGAAACTTAAGCATACTCTTTTACTAGTTTGCTTTTCAACTTCACTTTGCCATGGTTAGAAAAATAGGTATCATACAGTGGAACGGTCGCGGCCTTCTCCTTAAGAAAGATGACGTGAATTAATTTTTAAATGAACTATGCCCTGTTACCATTTCTTTACAGACTCTATTCTGAACGACATACACATGCAGGTGTTGCGTCGACATCAGGTTTTTACGAAGGACCGCCTTTTTTCAAACCCTTCCGGTGTAGCAGTGGTAGTAGTGCAAAGTGGAGTCGCCTGCGCCGAAGTTCCCCTCCAGACTCCACTCGAAGCGGTTGCAATTCGCATCCTTGTTCACCGTCTTATCACTGTCGCATCAGTGTACTTTCCACCCAACGTTCCACTACAGCTCCACGAACTGCAAGGACTGGTTAGTCAAGTGCCCGAGCCTTTTTTAATTCTTGGTGATTTTAACACCCACCATCGCTTTAGGGGGAGTTCCCGACAGGACTCTCGTGGCGGTGTTGTTGAAAGGCTATTATTATCGTCCAAACTTTCTCTTTTAAACCAAAAGAAACCAACATTTGTTTAGTGCAGCTCATAACACTTTTACATCTATTGACCTTATATCTCTTCACCGTGCTTACTTCCATGTTTTTTTTTGCATGCTTTAAACAGGCTTTTTGGCAGCAATAATTTTCCCACCATTGTAGAGACTATTGACCCACTTCCATCGATACCAGAACACCTACCAGAGTAGACGTTAGAAAAGGCAGATTGGTCTGTTTTGGGCTACAAGCTGTGATTGATACATCCTTGTTTCAGTATCTGACTCCTGACGAGGCAACAGTCTATGTTATCGAATCTATAATAAATGCTGCTTCGGCTTCTATACCACAAACCTTGGGAAGCCTTTCCCGGAGGCGCAAGCCCTGGTGGAACGAAAAATGCACTATCAACCGTAAAGAGCAGAACAGGGCTTGGGGAATTTTTCGTCCATATATCCATCGTTTCTTAATATAATTGAGTTAAAAATACAACAAGAACATAAAGAAAAAGAGCTACGGCTTGCTGGACGAGGAAATAAGTCAAGAGGACATCATGGACAACATATATTTCTTCATAAAAAGCATTGTTCCAGCAAAGTAAGTACGGGACCGCCTGCGAAAAGTCCATGGGGACTATACCAGGCTCTACGGACACGCCTTTTCGCCTCGCCCTCAGCGCCCCTAAAAGGTCAAGCCAAGTTTCTTGCGGAACCTTTTCAACGTGTCTGTAGCTCCTAAAAAGTTTCGATGTATTGCTAAAAAGAAGTCGATCGTTATATCTAATGCCAGCATTGCTGCATATAAATGTTTGTTCACGAAGTGTGAACTTGAGGCCGCACTCTATGTTAAAAAGCATACTGCACCTGGGGCTGACAGAATTCATTACGGGATGCTAAGACACCTGCCTAATGAATCCTTAAGTCATCTACTTACATTCTTCAATGATTTCTGGGAAGTGGCTGCCTTTCCCCTTTCTTGAAGGTGGGCCCATGTTATAACTTTGCTGAAACCCAGCAAAGATTCTTCCCTTGCTATACTTCGTTTCACCTTATGTTTTACCGCAGTGAAGGCTAGAGGCGCGAGTTCATAGCGTTGGCAGCCGCTCTTAAGTCACGAGAGCTTGTGCCGCCAAGATGTGCCCCAGAGCAAGGAGCTCGCGCTTGTAGCCTTTCCTGCGGTACATCATAAGGTGAAACAGAGTATACAAGCTATCCTCCCATAGCACTCACGAGTTGTTTGGAGAAAACTCACGAGAGGCATATGAACCGACGCCTCGTGTACTTTGAAGAGGATGAACACTTTTATGATACCAGTGTGACTTTCGGGCAGGGCGATCGACTTTAGGTCATCGGGTATGCCTGGAATCATTTGCTCGTGAGACCTTTATACACCGGCAGTACTGCGCTTGAGTATTTGAAGGCATGAAGGCATGAAATCCTTCGGAATCTTTACGACTGTGGAGTGCGTGACCGTATGCTCCTAGATATGGAGAACTTTTAAGCAAACGTACTTTCCAGGTTAGGTTAGGCTAAACATTAACCTTTTTAGGCAAGAAAAGGAGGTCCGCAGGGTGGTGTATTAAGTGCTAGCTTATTTGCAGTTAAGATAAACAGTCTTGCTAAAGTTATCCTATAATATATTGCTTTATCCCTTTATGTGGACGATGTACAAATGTATTTTTCCTCCTGTAATCGTTCCGGTTGTGAGCGACAGCTGCCGCACGCAATACACAGGATGAGCAAGTGGGAAAAAGAGGATGATTTAAACTTTGTTTTAGAAAAAGCTGTAAGTGTGCCATTTTTTTTTTTTTTGCGACAAGGTTTATCTTTGGACTCAAATTTGTACTTGAATAATATAGAAGGATCTGTGAAACAGGAATACAAATTTTTGGGTTTAATCTTTGAGTAACACACTCACTTTTAAATCTCATTTGAGGGAGCAGAAATGATTGAAATTTTCAAATATTTTAGGATACTGTTACATATGTCTTGGGGTCTGACAGCCGATGCCTTCAACGGTTGTATAACTCGATGGTTAGATCCCGCCTAGGCTATGGTGCAGCTGTGCATGGATCTCTGCACGGCCTTCTATACTGAAGCTGTTGGGCCCTGTCCATCACCTAGAACTCCGCGACTTGACACGGGCACTTTTTGTAAATCTCCCGTCTTAAGCTTGAATGTGGATACACATCAAATGTCTCTTGAGAGGCGAAGGCAACACCTTAGCCTTTGTTACAGTGCAAGGTGTATTCTGATCCGAAAAATCCTGCTTATAGTGCCCTCCAAACTCCTCAATTTTCTAAACTATTTGAAAACAAGCCTGGAATTGTGCGCCGTTAGGCTTTCGTCTTTTTTTTTTTTAGAATTTGTACCTCCTTAAACCTTCCCGATCATGATGTAGATGGTGCTAATTTGCTCTGAATTGTCGAAAAGGTTCCCCCCTGGAATGAAATGGCAGCATTTTGCGACTGGTCTGTAACAAAGTGCAGTAAGAAGGTTTGTTCTTCTGAAGTTTTTCAGTGAGAGTTTTTGTCTTTGGAGCGTAAGTATAACGATTCTACCCAGTTTTGTACAGATGGAGAAAAAACTGCATCTTTTGTACGTTGTACCGTGCATTCAGTTTGCTTCAGAATAGCTAGAAAGCTTGACCCTGTTGCCAGCATTTTACTGCTGAGCTGTACGGCATAATAATGGCTATGCAACATATACTGAAGAATGATATTAAGAAATCTATTATATTTGTTGATTCCCAAAACGCTCTTCTGGCTGTCTCCTCTCTAAAGCGGGCTTCACATGCAGGGATGCCGCGGCCGAAATCGCTGCCGCTAGCGGCGCGGCGGCACGAATCGCGAGGTTTCATCTCTTATGAGCATTTTCTGCCGTTTCAATGGCCAATGTTGCTTGCAGCAAGCAGATGCGTGCAGTCGGTTACAGCGGCTTCTAACAACATTTTTAATGCATTAGTTTTCAGTTCCCCTTATAATTTTACCTTAATGAAAAAAGCATTTAAAATATTAAATAAACCTTGGTATTATTTGTTTATGTTTTTTTTTTCAAACATCATTGTTTTGCAAGATGAAACCTCGGCTCATCCTGGGCAGCGTCACGGGCAGCGCCTTGCTCGGATGTAAAGACTCCAACTGGTATGGCCGACCCGAACCTCCTGAACCCGAACCTCCCGTAGTAGTGCAGTGGTTTCATACCGGTCTTGTCGATCACTTTCACGGCCTCTGTCACCTCCTCCCAGAGTTTCTCTTTGGTCCCATTGTTCCTAAACTCGTTGAGCTGCGCGTCCCAAAGAACCCGACTCTTCGACACTTCACTGATAAGCAGTTTATTGAACTGGGCGCGATACATTTGGTCTTACTTGGTGTGACGGTCTGTCTTGGTAAAGACACGTCAATGTCGCTCAGTTCTTCTTTTTTTTTTTTTTTTCTCACTAGCGCTCGCACAAGCCGCTTCCGATTAGTGTACTTTGCGCTCGGTACAGGTGGCACTCAGGCGAGGAAATTAAAAAAGAGCCGCGTAATTCATTGAGAGAACAAATTCCGAGGAAGGGGACAGCAATCCCCCTCTTCCATAATCTCCTGAACAGTTCCGACGCGACTGCTAAAACAAAAAAGCTTGAACCACAAAAAAAAAAAAAAAAAATTAACCGTAAACCAGTCGTTTGCGTACTTTCTCTGCTTGTCGTCTGCTTCAAGAAAGTGAAAACGCCACCGTCCTTTGCGCCAACTTTCCTGCAATGTTTCTCCTCCTGTCACGTGATTTCCCGCCGCGCTGTGAGTGGCCAGTGTGGAACCGTGCCACTCAGCCGTTGCGGCTGGCCACAGCGCCGCGACTAGGGTGCCTTTATGTCCCGCTTCGCTAAGGGTGGTGCCAACTGCCCGTTCCCCTCTCCCATATCCTCTCCCGACGCCATTTTGTAATCGCTACATTTCCACTGAAACGTGCGAGCAACATTGACATTGTACGACTTGAGGCACAGACAACACTGGGTACATGATGATTGAAAACCTGAGACTCTGGTTTGAAAAACGGAAACTCGTGAAGTAGGAAGAAAAAGGGATAGACAACGTCTCAAACTCAGCTCAGCTTTTCAAACCACAGTCTCAGGATTTCAATCCTCATGTATAACTTACACCAGCTCGCATGCACTTTAACCGTTTTAACGTTGGATAGCCGCTTTCGCGAAAGGGGCTGTAAACATTCTTGCTAGATGGCGCAACCTACTACCCAATACGAAGAATAGACCCACTACTATTTGTTTGCCCATCCTGGACTAGCGTATGTGAAAAGGGCTGCCGTGGCACCGTTGGCGTGGGGACGGTGGCTGATGTGTGTCGCGTTTTTTACATCGTTTACTCGATCGCTTCGCGCTTTAATGCAGCAGGGCTGGCAAGGCAAGGGTGGGTTGCTTCCGTTGCTTCCAACGAAACACAAGGACGTACTGGTGACTGGTCTGAAGTTCTGCCTCTTGCACAGTAGTCAGAGAGCTCTAACTACTGTGCAAGAGGCAGAACTTCAGACCAGTCACCAGTACTTGCGTAGAGAGCTGTCTACGAGCTCGCTTCGCTCGCCCGGTGTCGTTCGACGTGTGTTCCTCAGTGTGGGTGCTTCGTCTTCTCTCGTGCGTACCCCAACGTGTGCCTCAGCGTGCGTCAATAGACCTCTCGCAAAATTACCCAAGCACCAAGGAGCATACAGGAACGTACACGCGCTGCGCGTTCCGGCGTTGACAGCAGCAACTTTTTTAACGCAAAAATCTAAAGTGGCATCTCGCACCTGCGTCCGTGTACGCCTTTTTATTGTGATGTATTTCGAATCATAAATACAGGTAAGTCGAGCACGCGGAGCGCGTATAACTATACTCTGTTTCATACTTAGCGTGCAACGCTGTCAAAGCTACTGGCGCGAGCGTGGGGCTTGATCTCGTTGATCATTGGCACGCGTTCTCGCGCAAACAAAACCATAGATGAAACCACGCTCTCGCGCGAGCTTTGACAGCGTTGCACGCTAAGTATGAAATAGAGTATACGTTCCCTACATGCTCTTAGAGCTCGAGTTCTTCGTGTAGTTTTGTTCGTGCACAAACCTGCGTGTCAGTGTTTATCCAGTGTGCCACTGTGGTGCCTTCTTTGTTTCCTCTTCCGAAGGATCGCCGCTCAAAAGAAAAAGCTCAAGGCTTGATTTACCGAATTCCTTGTACTGAATGCGACGCCTCTTATGTGGGGGAAACTAGTGCCACTAAATAAGCTACGCTTCAGAGTAACGACACTTGGCCATATTGTGTCTTAAAATCATGGTTGTCAGTTATCTGAAGCTTTATCTGAAATCACAGAAAACGCTTTTCCGCCCTCCACAAATGTTTAAACAGTTCGCGACAGACCAAAGCAATATTACATGACCTTCCTAACACCGAATCTAATTCTGAGGAAGTCGCACTTTTTAATCTTGACGATCGACAGTTGCTTCTGCTCTGCATACGAGCCAAAATGGCTGCACCTACAACAATGCCGGGGAACGGAGTGCCGATACTCTAAGCGCAGCTCATTTAGTGGCTCTAGGGGAAACGAAGAACTTTCCCGAATGTCTGCGCAGACATAAGTAGCACGTATAGAAGAAAGACATCCAAGGCAACGCGCTGGCGGAACATGATCAGAAGACCGGCCACGCCATCGCCTTTGACAGCAGTTCCATCCTCGATAGAGAAAGAAACTGGAGAAAGCGTCTCTTATTAGAATCTTGGCATATACAAAGTACTCACAACAATCTGAACCGATCCACCGAAACGCTGCAAAGCAGCTATATCCAAGGGCTACGATGCGCCACACACAAAAAACAGAAGAAGAAAACAATACTATGAGAGAGAAGAAGAAAACAACGACAGATTGCTACCTTTCGGCCCACATACAGTCACCCGTGATCAAGGAGCCGAGCCGGCTTCGAAACGTCGGGCACATTGAAGAAATTGGTTAGAGTCTACCAGACTTGTACGTAACGGGTTACAAGAAATGGATTACTTGTAATCGATTGCATTTTACTGTAATTTTGTAACGCTTAGAGTAACGATCTTTGTAATTCAATTACTTTCTTGCTGTAATCGATTATAAAATTACCCATTACAAATTTTCTCAATTTCTTTTTTTTAAGGGTGGGGGGGAGGGAGGGGTTAGATATGCTGGAGTCTCTCAGCTCTGGGCAAGGGTCCATTTTTTTTTCTTTTTCGAAACCGCTTGTTTCGTTTCCTGGGCACATCTTTTTTTCTTTTTTTTACACCGGAGATTACGTTTGGGTATGAAAAATGACCTTATCCAGCTTCTTGTGAGTAATGTATTTAAACAGCGCTCTTTTTATTTTATTCTATTTTACAAGAGGGATTGGGTGTGTTGGCGTCAGGGTGTCGAACCGAAATGTTTTTCGTTACGGTTTTCTTTCCGGTTCAGGGAAAACGGTTCAGCTCCGGTTCAACTCCGGAGTGAAAAAGTAAAGGTACAAACCGGTTCGTACTCATATGCTACAAAAAGAATTGAAGACAGCAAAAGATAAACTATGGATATTTTATAAAAGGGTTACATATAGAAAGCAAAGGCTCACATTACTGTGTGGAACGAACGAGCTAGTGCTGGGGCACCTCGTGACGTGCGTGAAAGCGCTGTTCAGTGTCAGGCAGCTGACCGAAGAAGCAGGACGTCGTCAAGCATATCCGGGGAAAGACGGCACCTCTGAGACGATAAAATGAACTTCAGTGCAGAAGAGGCTCGCTCCACGCTGACCTGGGTCGCAGGCACTCCCAGGGCTACTCGCGCCAATGCCGCAGACTTCTGGATGGCGCTCTCGTCTCTCCTCCCAAAACTGCAACACGTTAGCGTCCCTTGAAAGCCACGGCTCCTTGTCTAGCATTTCCAGGAGGCATGTTATAGAAAGTGGGCTACTGGTACCTCGAACGAGCACGCCAGACTCAACCTATTTTTCCTTGAGGAGCGCTTCCAGGGCGTCTCCCGGATCTTCTGGAGCCGCCGCAGTTTCAGAAGAAAGGGTAGAATCTTGCTCACATTGCAGAGCTGTGATCCGCCTCCAAGTCTTTGTCAAATGCAACGTGGCCTGGTACTTTTGCTAAAAGGTGAGAAGAAGGCGGTAGCGGGGATCCATGTACACTTCTGCACAGAAGACATCCGTGTCAAGAAGTTGTCGCTCCCTCTTTTTCATTGACTGTTCCTTTGCTAACGGCGACGTTATCTTGGAAATGTCCATGGAATATCTCAGCCATGCTCCGTAGAAATCCCCTAGAGTGAGCTACTCCTTCTGCAATCTGTTCGTCGCCACTTCTGCCGGGCGAAACAACACTGCGAGCATTTCGACTTCCGCCCATACGTCTTCAGTCCACCTGGAGCTTTCTTCTTTTGATAGCAACCCTCCAGCGAAACCTCTTAGTTCAAGTAGTCTGGTGAGCATATGCAGCGTGGACATCCACCGCGTTGAACAATCAAGCATTGGTTTCTTCAGCCCTAGCTTCCTGATCAGGGACATAATACATATTGGACACATAGTCTCTTAACAAGCGCACGGCTTTCTCCGGTTTGCGCGAAAATAAGTTGTAGTTTCTTTGTAATTTTGCATTCTCGGTTAATTTTTTTAGGTTACTGTGTTTTTCACCACGCACTTTTTCACGCGACCTGACTTCGCTTATGAACCGAAAACCGCATGAAAACCATATCGGTTCCGCTCCGGAGCGGAAACAATTATTCCGTTCCAGTTCAACACTGGTTCGAGCGAAAATAACGGTTTTTTCCGGTTTTCGGTTCACGGTTCGGGTTCAGTTCAATACCCTGGATGGCGTCACTCATTCGGCTCTAAGTAAAAACGGTCAAGGCTTTTTTTATTTCTTTTTCGGCACAACTGAACGCGAGACCCCAGGGATTATGTTACCGGAATTAAAAAGGTTGAATGAAAAGTAATCGGGGAAGTAATCGATTAGTTAAGAGTAATTTGTTTATTACTTTTTGACGCTGTAATTGTAATTGTAATCGGTTACTTTTACATTGAAGTAATTGTAATTGTAATCGGTTACTTGTTTTCAGTAACGTGTACGAGTCTGGAGTCTACAAAGTGCACTGTCTTATTACTTATCTAACCAGGCAGAGTTCCGCCGAAAGTTTTACTTTTATTCCTAATTGTCAAGATTCTTTGTCACATTTAGTTACTTCAATTCTTTTTATGGTTTTCGAGGTTCCTGCTGCTCTTCACCCTTCATTTCTGTTAACAAAAAAGGTGCCTGCAAACGTTTTATGTCTGGTGAAAGTGCTACGTGTCATCAACATAGCCAGACATTCTAGAAGTGTGGAGGATCTGGTCTACGCAAATCACTGCGGAGAGCCCACTTGGAATCACATGTTTGGCAATGGTTTCTTGATGCAGGTAAAAGAGAACAGGCTCTCCAAAGAAATTTGGGCCTTCAGTCCTCAGTAAATAGGCACAGCCATGTTTCTTTCTGAACTTTTTCTTTATTTTCTATGTCACAAACTCTTACATACAGTCAGAAACAGTAACAATCTAGTTGCTTACTGCCTCTTAACTAGTTTGCATCTGTTACAGAGGCATTTTTGCCATCATAGCAATTTCCAAAGCAAAAACAGTGTACCTTTAATTATTTACAGTGTATCTGGTAACATAAGCACACATTGGGTTAACCGAGTCACCTTGTAGCAAGTATTCTGTTCAGCAGTGGGCTTTACAACAGGTTGACTCCAGCGCAGGTCTTGCTAGAGTGGCCACTTGATCGGTTTTCGAGGCGAGCTTGTTTCAGGTGAATTTTCAGACGGAAGTGCAGGTACTTGTGAAGAAGCAGCCTCCCCTCGTTGTCTTTGTGTGCAGAGCACGCTTTGGACACGAGTGAGCTGTTTTTCCGAAGGACAGCCACAATGGTCTTGAATGGTGAAGCAAGGTTCAAGATTTCTGTCGTAGACGTGAGGCCCTTAAACTGCTCTTCACATGCAGTGAGAAACTGCAAAACCGCATGGCTGGGGTAGGTCAAGTTCTCACTTCCTCGCACATACTCCTTCAGTCTGATGAGGGTGCTGTATTCACCGTTAGAGTCTGACGTGAGGGCTCCCTTGTAAGTGTTGCCGTTCCTGGTTCTCATCGCGGCACGGACGAGAAATCCACCTACATATGCGAAGATATGACCTTCCTTCTTTGTCATCATGATGAGGAAGTCGTCCATGATGTCCTCCTTCACAGCTGCAGGCTCTTGCAGTGGAGCTCTTCCACTTGTTGAAAACAGGTCTGCAATATATTCCCCGTAATCTACTGCGTAGCCAGACGTGTTGAGCGTGTGGACGAACTGACTAACAGAGATCATGCGAAGAGCGCACTTGAATTCTAATGCACTTGGCACAGGTTTCTTCAGTCGAACGACAGAGAACACGTTCTCAAGGCAGTCCTGAGTCAGCCGACCCGTGAGCAGGTACGCATAGTCATGCTCGTTGAGCAGATCTTCTTGAAGTTGATAGAGAACTGTTGTTGAAGATATGACCCCTGCTTGCGAAGGCTTCCAGTGGGCCGTGACACCCATCTTCATTTGCCTGAATGTCCGTGCAGTCAGATCAAGCGTGCGAATGGCAGTCTGATGCTGCTGGAGGTCAAGGTGACTGAGGGCCACAACAGGATGTCTTAACGACATCAAAGCAATCTATCTGGAAACCAGCTCGCAGAACCAAGCGGTGCTTTCTGTCTCGGGTGGGAGCTGGCCTTGGTCCACCCTGTACCGAATGGCAGGTGGTGCGTCTCGAAAAAACTGGACAGCGATATTCACCTTCATTTTGGTGAAGTGCCCCTGACTTATCTGAACATCCGATAAGCCACGGCAACCTTAAGGTCATTCATTCTCTTTGTCCATATCCAGCGACCTTTCTATGTACTTGAGCTTGATGGTGTCGCTGGGAAGTTCGTTTTATTTGACGATTTCTTCGCTAAGAAAAAAAAAGACTAGAGCGCAAAAACTGGCATCGAATGTTCTTGTGCAAGTGAGCCACATCCGCCATAAAATAAAGGCGGCGTCCTTGAAGGGACGGGTAGGGAATGCTGACCACTGTATCCGCGTCTCTTGTGCTCAAAAGATTTAGCTCTCGCCACATAGCCCGGCTCCGCGCACCCATGTCACATGTCACCACAAGAACGTTTAACCCCGCTTCAGAAGTCAACTGCACGGGCTTCAGAACGAAGACTTTGAGAAGCTCGCCATCAAGAGACCGCCCCGTCAAATGGTACGCCACTATCTGCTTGCACCGACTTGTTACTCCTTCCAACATGAACACCAAAGCGCGATTTGCGGCATCATTCCTTGGTGGAAGTGTGATGGACCCGAGGAAACAGTCATGAGCTTGGTCGTGTTGAATGCCTTCGTCAATCTCTATTTCATCTAGAAACAACACGCAGTCTCGTTCACTTTTGTGCATTGTGTCGGCCTTCTTCTTCAAAACATTGAAAGCCTCTTGGAGAATCCCAGGCAGAAAGACAAAACTCGGCATTCTTCTCATGAGAGTTCTGGTGCTGGGAAGCGGATAACCGATGGTTCAGAGCAGCTGGTAGCCCGTCGTGCCGCAGGCAAACTTAACTTGGAGAGCCTGCTTCATGGTCGACATAGACCATGGCATTCCCCTGCTGGTTTTTCTAGTGAGTAGCTTTCTCTGGCCATCAGTCAGGAACTGTGGATCCTGAAGCATGCGAAGTTGCTGCTCTGCGCTCTTTAGCTGGTTCTTCAGGGCGCGAATTTATTTCTTTGCAGCTTCCTGATGTAGTTGGAGGTTCCTGTACTTATTGGTAATATAACTCATGGTTTTCTTTAGCTGAAGGCAAGAGGTTTCCTGCTCGTGCTGACATACTGTCCGGTGTGGATTCAGTGTCAGGTGGTAAATCGTGGCCAGGTGGTGGCGTAGTTTCGACTGCACCTTTTGGCGCCAGATCCATGCGGTCATCTTCAGAGACCCCGTTATCCTCAGAAATGCGGTCATCTTCAGAAGTGCAGTCATCCTCAGAGGTGCGGGTATCTTGCAGGAACGTTGCTGAGGTGGTTGCTGATGTATGAAGTTGACGTCTTGCAGGTTTCCATCCAACCGAGGTGTCATTCCAGATTTCGTTATGAATTGCCCCTGCAGTCGAGGCGGGGATAAGGGTATCGTCTGTGCTACTAAGCATTCCATTTAGGCAATCTTCGTTGCTGACTGTGCTGGAATATAAGCTGTCGAAGCATATTTTGTTGCTTGTACTTGGGCTACTTTGCTGCGGCTTGGTTGTTGCAGGCAAGCTTGAGGAGTTCGTCGCCGGATCTTTGAGTGGTGCGTCATTATCAGGTGATGAAGTAGCCGAACCTCTTGGCACCAGATCTACAGAATCATCTTCAGGGATGAGGTCATCTTGCACAAACGCTGCTGACATATGATGGCGTGTGGTGCTGCATTCATTTGATGAGTCCCCCGGCTGGCTGGTGGGGTTGTTGCTCTGCAGCTTTCTTGGGGCTTGTTAGCTTGTACATTTTTAAGGAAGCTGGAAGAAATTGAATAAGAACGTACTAATTACAATGGGTGTTATGAAAAGTAAATCCTTCACAATAAAAGCCACATGACAGGTCTGGTGAGGAAGAGGGGGAATATTGGAAGCCTTAAATATTGTTGACAGCTCAGATAAAAATAAAATTGTAGAAAGAGCTGGAATCTTTTCGTTTGTCATTGTTTTATTTTGTATATATACCAAGGGACACTACATAACACCAATTTAATTAACTTTATTTGACACCAGAACAGGGGCGTTTGGGGTATTCTGAAAACTTGCAAACTGCGGCGCATGGCGAGAGGACATATATCTGTTGTCTTTCCGCACACAGGTGTTGCTTGTTTAAATGAGTTGAAATGGTCACTTTACTCACCTTGGGAGGTGAACAATGTTGGCACGGCAGTCAGTTTCAGACGCTGCCACCCATCTGCTCGCCTGTCCTCAAAACAGGATTTTTCGAAGTGCTCCTGAAAAGGTATGTCAGGATTTTAAACACAGCACAGCATGAAAGAGTTCCTACGTCTGCATAGGCCCTATATGGATGGGTTTGATCTACAACATGCTGGATTAAATAGCAATTCGACGTTTCAGACGAATTCCGTATTCGTATAGAACTAAGTAAAACAGACAAGTGGTTGCACTTTTTTGACAGAGTACTTTTATGATATGGCGTCACGTGAGCTGCGTATTTTTATTATATATTTCTCTGCGAGACAAGGCAGTGGATACTTGTTCTCATGAAGCCGGTCCACTGTTATTAACGGTACATGTATGCTAGGTGCCACATTTTCTGTAGATCGCTCCTGAATCGTTCAGGAGCGATGTACAGAAAACGTGGACGGTTTTTTTGGGGCAGTTAAAGGACGGCGAAGATTGCGGGTCCATCGCTTTCGCAAAGTAGCGCTTCTGAACGCGAGCGCAAGGGCGTCTCACCCGCAGAAAGTGGTCTTCGAGTCTAGTCACTGCCTCGACGGCCAAGACCTGAAGCCGCGTTGTTTGATCTAGCACGGCCTCTCGATCCCCCCTGTTGGTGCGGCCTGCCGATTTTTTCCGAAAACAAAAGAGCGCGCGTGAGAGGAGAACTTCTCCCATCTGCCGTGGAGGCGCTGCACATCGGCGAGTGGTCTCGTGAGCGTTTCACCTTATGTTGTACCGCAGACAAGGCTAGAAGCGCGAGCTCATAGCGTTGGGAGCAACTCTTAACGCACGAGAGCTTGTGCCGCCGAGATGTGCCTTATAGACCAACACGCGGCCCTGACGTCACGCAGCTGCGGTGGCGCTGTCGACGGCACTGCGCATGCGCAGACGCGTCACTTCACGCGAATTTGGTTTCTGCGCACGCGCAGTGCCCACAGCTTGTGTGGGCAAACGCGGGTTTGTTTGTAAACAGCGTGTCGGTCTCAAGGAGCTCGCGCTTGTAGCCTTTCCTGCGGTACATCATAAGGTGAAAAAGAGTATAGAAATTGCGCCCAACGCGCTCTTGCTTCGCGACCCAGAGAAAATATCTGCCCGTCATTGGCTTCGCCGATACCGAGGCGCTGTCGCGGTTGCAAAAGGCCGCAAAAATCGCTTGTCCCCCACCTTTGCACCACTTTGCGCGGAGAAAATATCGCAGTTTTACCCTGTGCTCGCATGCGTGGTCTGTGTTTTCGATCGTTTTTTTGCTCGTTTCTATAGTTTCATGGCGATAACCACTGATGGATGAGAAAGAAGAGACGTAGACAGCCGCCTTTTGTCTGTCTCTGCACAGTTTTAAAGTGTGCAGATGGGTTACGGAGCACGCGATGCCTAAAAACTGTTGCGTGCCGCGTTGTAAGTCAAATGCTGCGAGAGATCCGGAACTCTGCTATCACGAGCTTCCGTCTAGAGAGAAATTTTGGGATGCCTGGTTGAAGAACATTTCGCGAGAAGGCAGCGAGAAGGGCAGCCAGTGGCAACCAAGCTCCAGGAGCGTCGTGCGCTCCCTTCATTTTAAAGGCCGACGTACACTTCGCGCTTTCCACTTTTGCCCGTCACCTCCTTTCCTATATCCTCTTCACATTTTACCTTGCCCCAACCTGGCTCCCCCTCGCAGCTTAGGAGAGGGGAGCGCTATGTGGATTATCTTCCCTGCAGAAAGCCGAGGTTGTACATATAGGCATTTAAGGCGGAGGACTACAAGGTAGGGATGAAGCGGAAGGTACTGCGACCGACAGCGGTGCCGACTCAATTCACATTGTATTCGTTGTACATGCAACCAGCAGGTTCAAAGAAACGCAGAACGCTTGTTCGTGTGCCACATAACGTGCCCACGTCGCATGCGAGCGGTAGAAGCCGACAACGCAAAATGCAGTCCCCTGCAGAAAGAAGACGAGCTGTTGATGAGTGCGTGGCTATTGAACCTTGCCTGCAAAAAGAGTTTGAAGTGGAAGAATGTCAGACGTCATTCAATTTGACAGCTATAGGCTTCATGGAAGATGCCAAGAAAAACGCGCACCGTCTTCAAATGCAAGCCAAACGACTGAACGAGCGAATTAAAAAACTGCGACAAACCTGCAACGAATTTCAAGACAAATTTAAGCAAGGAAGGCTAATGTGTAGAACCCGCTCAACTTTGCAGGTGACGTGTCCTGAATGCAAGCTGTAACTTAAGGGAAATGAATCTCGTGATGGAGAAAATCAGTTCGTGTTTAGCCTTGACCAAAGAGGACTCAGCTATCCACGACCTGAAGCTGTCTGGCCGTGCAAGCTCGTCTGCACCTTTGTCGAGAGGGCTCTACAGTTGGCAGAGATTCGTCGTTCTGGGCGGATTGGCAAGGTTCTCTTGAGCGCTGAGCTTCCACACCTTATGGACTGCCCGCTGATGTGGTGTACTAACTGCAGAGACCGGTACCACAGCTAAGAACTCTGCGAGCTTTTTCTCGGGAAGCTCCTCAGACCTCTTCTGGGTAACTCGGCTGGTGACCTAAACAGCTCTCTAGAGAATATATTGAGACTTTCGCGGAAGCCTCTTTCCCGAAAGGTATTCCGCTTGCGAACTATATGACTCCCTTGATCTGTTCGTGAACAATGAAGTTTATATTGCAGAAGTTATGCACGAGGAATTCCTTTCTTATTGTCCCTCAAAGATAAATAAAAGGCACAGCTCAAGCGTGCTCGAGCATCGGTTAAAATCGGAAATCATACGGCCTAGCTATATCCAACTATAACTCATTACAGTGGTAATAGAAACGGGGACGGGAACAAGAAAACGACAATTCGCTCATACTGCCAGCTGAATGCGGCTCTAACGCGCAGCGTGCAGCTGAGTGAGCTCCTCGCAGAAAGAAGTATGTGCTTCTATTCGACACAGATTTGTCACATCATTCATGCAATCTGGCACTCGTTTCAAATGAGACTTGCCGCTTCACGAAAAACAATCTAAATAGCCACACCTAGGGTGCCTACATGTTTCCGCCGCTCCGGAAGCGGAGCGGAAACATGTAGGCACCCTAACCACACCGGGCCGCGCCGGGCGGACTGCGCCTCTCTCGCTAGGGTGCCTACATGTCTGTCTGTGTCAGGGTGAAGACATCCATTGTTTCACTGAATGTGCCAGCGCGTGACGCTCTCGCGCACTCGGTGCGTGACTTGGGCGTTAAAATGGCGCCTCTGCATGGACATTAAGAATCCCTATTAGCCCCGTGCGCGACCGAAAGCGTCGCTGTGGTCGGCCTTCCACGATTGGCCGAACGCTGACTATGACGTCGGAAAGGAATTTATCATCGACGGAAATAAGAGGAATGAAAGAACTTTAATTTTGACGGTTTTGGCAGTGTTCCTTTGAGAGCGCAATGATTTCAAGCTTCCACCATGCTAATAAAAAACACCATCGAACTTGTTGTTTGCAAGGTAATGACGTCACAAGGGGGAACCACAGGAGGGCGCCACCAAAACATCTCGCCGCTAATACTTCGTCTCACCTTAGCATGGACTAACCGCCAAGGCGCTGCCAGCGCGAGACGCCACCCTTGACTGCCCTGACTGGCGCTCGCGCCGCACGAGCGCTCGCGCAGCCGCCGAGACGCCGTCCAGAGCAATTCGCTCGCGATTTGAGCACGTCCGGCCAACAGTATAGTCCATGCTAAGCTGAAACAAAGTATAGTTTCATCACCTCGCGACACTGCGCGCACTCGGGACCGACAATTTATGTACTTACATTGCAGACTTGCGAGTTACGCGTCAGCTCCCAGAGAGGCCTCCTACTCCCGATCTGAGACATCCACGCCGTCCTCCGTTTTGACTTCGTTGGGAATCGGTACAACTTCGCACCATATCTGGAACTTCCGCGACAAAACGGCACGCTGGCATCGCGCCTATAAAGCTCGCATAAGCGAGGATCGGATTTTGCTGACCAAGAAGATAGCCCTAACGGGGACTAGCCCCGGTTACAAAATGGCTGACGAAAACAGCGGGCTAACCAGTCTCACAACATTGGTTTGTCGGCAAGTGGTATTACAAAGGATGGCACCACTCTAGGCAAAGCGAACATGAAGGCACTCTAGCCGCGACGGCAGAAATCGCGCCGTTCTAGGGCCAAACTCGCTGCATGTGAAACCCGCTTAACACCTACAAATAATCTCCAATGACAGCTTGTACGATTAAAACTAGATCGAGCTCTCCAGCTCCAACAAACTATCAAATTTTGCTGGGTACCGAGGGGAAGGGGGGGGGGGGGTGCATGAGAGAAAATGAAAAAGAGAAGAATTAAAAAAAATATTTCTTTGGTGTGGTTTACCAGGATTTCAGCCACTCTTTAAGAAATCAATTTTTAACTCGTGGCAGCTGGAATGGTTTGCCAAAAAAAAAAAAAACATTTTTGTGGACAAACCCATTTTGGGAACTTGAAAGAGCTCAATTCATAAAGACGGTCGTGCTAAAGTGCTTTGCAGCCTGAGAATTGGTCATTCTCGCTTGACGCACCAACACCTTCTTTGAGGCGAGGACGCAAATCTGTGTGACCGTTGTGGGGAACTTTTCATTATCTCGCAAATCTTGTGGCATGGTAGCATTTATCACGATTACATCGCTCGTGCTTTCCAGAGGCTTTTAAAGAACATAGTCCATTTAGTCCCACGTTCCTGCTCGATGATAAGCCTTTAGTCTCGTTCAATCGCGTTTTAGATTATCTTAGGAAAATTTGAATATTTACAGCAGTTATAACTTAAGACTCTCATTACATAGCTATTCTTGAATATTCAAGATTAGTCTCACTTGGCGCAATATGGCCTCAGTAGCTTTTGCGCCATTAAACCCGTAATCATCATCATCATCATCCGCCAAACACAAACAGATACTAACATACAGACAATAAAATCTCGCAAGATGATTGACAGGTCGGTCCAGATTGCCCTGGCAATCGTTATTAGGGTGTATCAAATCTTCGAAGCTTTTAAAGGTTCGTTCTGGATCAGTCCACTAAGATCACAATGGAGCATAATCGCACTGAAATCATTCCTCGCCAATATAAGCGTCTTTGGCGCTGTGCATGCAATCCATTTATCAATCATGCGTATCTCTACAAATCTCTTAGAATGGTATTGCTCTTCTTCCGTATTTAAAGACGGAAATTATTTTTTAATGCCGCCAAGCACCGGTGCCACATGTGGTGGCGGTGCAAAGAT
Organism: Ixodes persulcatus; assembly: GCA_013358835.2. Taxonomy (NCBI): domain Eukaryota; kingdom Metazoa; phylum Arthropoda; class Arachnida; order Ixodida; family Ixodidae; genus Ixodes; species Ixodes persulcatus. The sequence goes on from JABSTQ010011515.1 coordinate 693,776, forward strand.
GTCCTTGTTTTGCTAGCGCGTGGATAACGCAATCTCGGGATTCAAGAAAGGTATCTATTAAACTATCTGTCACCTGAGAAGTTAGATCAGCTCACCAAGAATGGAGAGGTCAAGGAAAAAATGAACCAAAATGGTGACCAGTGGCGTAGCCGGAATTGTTTTCGGGAGAGGGGGGGGGGGGGGGGAGGGGGGCTGAGGTGACCGAGGTGTCCATGACTTGGGGTGCGGGGGGGGGGGGGGGAGAAGCGGGCGGTCAAAATGCATGTGCATGCCACTGGCCAAGAAGCTTCTTTGTTGCGGTGTAATTTTAAGGACAAAAGCGATCATTTTCATTCAATCTCTCCTTTGCAAAATTCGATGACGTAACGTGGGGATCGCAGTACACCCCAATGACGATATTTGAATGCGGTTCATAGATTGGACCCGAGCATTGCGTGGGCACTCGATTTGGGCTCGTGATAATTGATAGCTCGAGAAGCATTCGGCTAGTGGCCCGTGTCCAATCGCTGCAACGACGACAATAGCCGATCCATAACAATGTCTGGAACTCAGCGCGTGTCCTGTGCTTTTCCAACCCCAGCGCGTGGCTATGATCAACATTGGTGGCATATAATCGGATCCAGATCACGTGGCCGCTTGTTCTGGCTTCGAGTTGAGGGGGTGAACGCTGCTCGTTTTTCTTTAATTTTTTTCTGGGACTTCTATTGCGTGGGGTGAAAAACGAACGCGTGTTTCATAGGTCATTAACGTCAGGAATCCGTTCTAAGTGGTATTTGCTCATAGTAAAAAAATTGTTGCATAGCCCCTTAAGGTGTATCCACACGACCGACCGGGCCGCGGACCGATTGATCACGTCATGCGCGGCCCGCGGGCCGCCCGGCTGCAGTGAGCACCCACACGGCGGACCAAAAGAGCAGACGACAGAGCGAACGGGTCGGTCTAACCCTCGACCTCACAGCTCCGCCAAACGCATGCGGCGAGCTGCTTTGAGGCTACTTGTAAGGAGCCAAGATGGAGGTTGAACGAAAGAGACGTTTGGCCACGGTGGCCCTGGCGTTGACTATTGAGGACGAGGAGGACTTAAGTGAACCGAAAAGGGCAATACCACAGAGCGGGGAATTGCTCCACGAGCGCGATGAAGTAAAAAGTTGCATCGTCGCACCATGCCGCCATCGTCGCACAACAAAAGGTTCTTCTTCGTCTTCAGCAGTTGGCGCCAAAAGAAAACGACTTTGGATTTGGATTCCGATCCAAACAACAAAAGTCAGCTTGTTGCTAGACTTAGCGCTTCAATTATACTAAAAACGCCGCGGTCCGCCGCCAAGGTCCGGGCAAGAAAAGTCGCATGGCATTTCTCAGAAGCGCGGGTCGCGGACCACCGGCGGACCTCGAATACCGGTGACGTAAGATCACGTGATGCACGGCCCGCGGACCAAAACAGCAATTTGGTCCGTCGTGTGGATACACCTTTAAGGGTCCCCCCTGGTGATGGCGACCATATAGGGGGCTTGGCGCTACTTTCCCAGGATCCATTCAGAGCCGCGTATATACTGGGTGTCACAAAAGAAAATTTACACGGTCTTTTTTACCGCAAAAATAAACTGGGCATCGGCGAACGCTCATTCTCCGCCCAAAGGTAGAGCTAGAGGTCACAACCAGATGCCAAAGTTTCAGCCCGATCCGATAACTTAATCAAAAGTTATAACTGATTTTCTGAAATTTTCAATGGGAAAATGGCGGCCGACGGAGTTTTCGAACACATGGGGCTCTATAGCACCAGAAACCGAAAACGGGCAAAAATGGGCTCCATTTTCCCATTGAAATTTTCAGAAAATCAGTTATAACTTTTGATTAAGTTATCGGATCGGGCTGAAACTTTGGCATCTCGTTGTGACCTCTAGGGCTACCTTTGGGCGGAGAATGAGCGATCGGCGATGCCTAGTTTATTTTTGCGGTAAAAAAAGACCGTGTAAATTTTCTTTTGTGACACCCTGTAGAGTGCTTGGTCAATGGGAGGCGCGGGTGGAGTCAGGGCGTGCACCAGACGCAGAAAGTGGGCTTAACATACTCTCTTGGCCAACCAGAAGCCTAAAAGCATCCCCTAGCGGTAGTAGCGAGAAACTGTTTTAATCTAAGGTATATGTTAGTATATGGCATTAATAAGCGCGTAAGAGTGAAGTGTGGTAACCTTCATGGTTGAAAATAGGGTGCACGTGATGTTTCGATCATGATCATGCAGAAAGAGGTGAGAAACGAATACGCCGCTCAACTCTGTTCTGCTCGAACAGAGTGTGACCGCTCGAACGGCCAATTCCCGGCCCTCGGCTTTCGGCGTACGGATTATGCCAATCGTTACGCTAGTCGCACTCTTCCACCTTAAGTTTGGATGACCGTGATAGAAACATCAGGAGCACCTTATTTTCAGTCACCGAGAGTTGCTCCAACGCACTTAGTAAGTTCGTTTCTCGTGACCACCCCCAGGGTATTATTTGCGGCTTTTGGTTGGCCACATTCGAATTTCTGGTGCCAAATGCGCCAGTACACAAGGTCCGTGTATCTTGCGGTCCCTTGAAAGCAAATGGCAGCGTGGCACGCCCTCGTGATACGTGTCTTGAGCCTTCGCCGAACAGTGATTGGCGGTACTTAAAGGACCCATGAAACGAATTTCGGGTTGGGATAAATCATTTTATATAGGGATTTTACTAATAGCACATCGTTCAGTGGGCCAAAAGAAAAAAATTAGAAAGTCAAAGGCCTGACTTTGAGTGCGAAAATTTGAAAACACAGCGGACTATTTCGTACCTCCTCCCTTTCGTAAGCTCTCTGCCTTTTCACTGTGATACATCCGCGGTCCCAAAAGCGCGTCATCGGGTCCAAACGCACATTATACGAAACCGGACCTCACTTAATCCCTTCACCACTAAGCTGACATTGTGGTGGGACCTACGCGCTTGCCGGACCAATCAGCCGCCTCCCTTTCATCACCTGACCTCATTCTCTGCTGGTGTGTATGCGCGAAGGAGCGTGATCACGTGGCAAGTTTGGCTGGCCCAACGAGCACGTAGCTTCCACAGCACTGTCAGCTTCGGGGTGAACGGGTTGGGGAAAGCAACTCTTGTCTGAATTTTGAGCGACGGACTAATCTTCTAGGGGGACAATGGCTCTGTCCGGGTACACAAACCAGATTCCGAGCAAGAGGGGCCTCCCTTCTTTTCGTCGTCTTGAACTGTTTGGTGGAATGCGCGATTTATGAGTTTAGGAGGAAAGCTAAAGAGGAAAAAGTTGGAAAAGCGTTTCATGACCCCTTTAAAGAAAGGCCAAGCGTAAATTTTATCAAATCAAAATTTAAAAAAAATTGTTTTATTTAGGCAAACGTTTAGGAGAATGGGGCAAAACGCGACTTATGTCGCCTTACTAGGCCCCATCCCCCTGTGCAGTTCAGCAGCAGAGCAGCATAACAGCCAAAATAAGAATGTCAAAACGTCTCTGAATATGAATTTTCGTCATATATAAATTGCAATTTAATATTAAACAAAATAATCCAGTATATATATATATGAACAATTCTAACATTCCAGATTTATTTGTACATTTATCACTGAAGTGAGCGGCCTTGGAAGCGAATGGTGGCGCTGTAATCGCTCGTGGCACGTGTTTCGCGCTTTTCTCACAACACCGGTTGTCCTAAGTTGTATGAAACGCGAAGCGTGAATATTGACGCCGCCAGGTTCATTACCACCACTGCGGCCACTTTGAGCACTTCTGATTCCCTCTAAAAAAAGAGCTACTCAGCAAATCATTCCCAGTAGGTTCCGAAAAAAAAAAAAAAGAAGTGTCCCTGGAAAAAAATGATACCGGAAAAAAGAAAAAGGCCAGGGAAAAGTGGTCCAAAGTTGCAATTAATTAGAAAAAAAAAAAGAAAAAAAGATCACAAGAGGTAATAAAAATATTTCAAGTGGAATCAATGTTGAAGTAGAAAAGATAAACCATGTGAATTTCGCAAAACGCAAAAATCAGATGCTCTAATATATATACAAAAAATGCTCTAATATGTGATTTTTTGTAAGCTTTTCAGATTTGTTTAAAATATGCCGTGAAAGTTACACTTAAGCGGTTTGTGCAGGTGAGTTATACGGCCAGGGGGACGTTATGTGGGTGGATAATCTTTGCAATAAGTCGACTAATTAATTCAAATTCGTGAATTAACTTTTTAATTAGTGAAAACAGACAAAAGGTTCCAATTAGAAACTTACTAAGCGTCATCGAAAACCACTAAATCAACTTTTTTTAGAACAACTCGAAGCTAGTGGGAAACTCGGGGGCGCTCCAAAGTTACCATTCGTGAAGAAGGCGCAAAGCTAGCAGTGGCGGAACGCGGATGATACGATTATCATCGCGTTCCGCCACTGCTAGCGTTGCCCCTGCTTCAAAAGTGGTAACTCTGACGCGCCCCCGAGTTTCCCACGAACTTCCAATCCTTCTAAAAAGAGTCGGTTTACTGGTTTTCGATGATTATCAGTAAGTTTGTAATTGGAAGCATGTATCTATTTCCAATATTTAAAAAGTGAATTAACAAATTTTTAGCCGACTCTTTGCAAAGATTAGCCACCCCCATAATGTCCCTCCGGCCGTATAACTAACATTCACAATCCACATAAATGTAACTTTCAAGGCTTTTTTTAAAACAAATCTGTAAAGGTTAAACGAACACTATATATTTTTTTTTCTTAAATACAAATTACTTTGTGATTTTGGCGGAGAGTGCGGCATAGAGGACTTGGAAACATTGCCGGTCACAGCCATGAGTCATCCAAAATTAAACAAACACTTTATATTTTTTTTTCTTAAATACAAATTACTTTGTGATTTTGGCGGAGAGTACGGCATAGAGGACTTGGAAACATTGCCGGTCACAGCCATGAGTCAACCAAAATTTTCGAAGGACATCGACGTCTTACGTTCCGAGAAATCGAAAGTAATCTTAAAGATGGTCCAGGGCCGAGTCCGCACTCCTCCCAAGAAGAGGAGTAAGTCGATACTCGTCGAAATGCAACGTCGTCTCAAGAAGCTTTCTGAGGAGTATATGCCGGTGATACGCACGACAGGACTTGAGGACTTTTTGAGTGCTGTCGGCCATACCATTCGATTTTACCGTTTCTGCACGCACTGGGAACGTTCACGCCAGCGTGTGGAAGTGCATCTCCCTAATTAATTTTTAAATAAAAAAGAAAAGAGCACTATAAACCAGAATGCGATTACTGCGCGTTTGCGGGATTAGTATCTCCCATTTAAAAATGTGTACAACGGGGAATATTTTTTCCTATCCCCTTGGGACAATGTTTTCCTACTTGCCACTTGGTGCCATCCTTTACAATTTTTTTTTTTTTTTTCGAAATCCTTTTTTTTGGGGGGGGTTATTTATTTCGGGTTATTTTTTCCTACACCCGTTTTCTGCAGAGCGGGAACCGCGGGATCGAGCGGCCGTGGTTTGGCATTTCTCCTACTTCTGTCGATGAAGGCAGAATTAATCCCACTGAAGGTGTTATAGTGAGGGTTTTTCCAATCCTGAAAAGTTGACCCTAGCGGCGCTTTAGGTCGCGCAAGCGTCGGTAAAAGTCGTTTTATGTTGTAGTCCCAGTGAATAAAGTTTCCGCGCTTTATCTACATGCGCGCGGAAAGAGACACTAATTGTCAGACCCGGCTGCACCAACTCTCCGCACGTAGCAGGAAAACGAGACACCGAAGAACACAGTTCAATTAGAAGCACACGTTTTATGAGCGATGAAGGAGCAACGTTCGAAACGTCGCTGACAACAAACAAAGAAGAAAGATTGAGACTTTCCTAAATTCTGACCGAAGATCCGCGCGGAACGCTTTCTCTATCTCTCTTCCTGTCTCTTTCTCTCTCAGCTTCGCCAGCTGCATCACGACCGAGGATCAAGTTACTAATTGCAAAAATGCGCGAGTGCCGTGACAGAAGCTTGGGGGAACAAAAAGAAAAAAAAGGAGGGAACAGGAAGGGAGAGGGTGTGACAGAGGGGAGGGAAACGCAGCCACCGTCTCGCTCGCTATGGACCTCTTTTTGGCCTCCTCAGCAAATTCCGCCACCATCTCGGCGTCCATGTCTGCGGTGCAGGCAGTGTTACCACCCTCCCTCATTTCCTTCTCTCTCTCTCTCTTTCTCTTTCTCTTTGCACAATTTTTAAAACTTGAGCATGTTGGTAAGGTTCAATTTACACCCGAAAGAAAAAAAAATATATATATATAGAATGGGGCACAAACCACGACAAATTTCAACTAGCCACGGACAAGAATGAAACAGAACCCACCCGCAATGGCGCCCACAAATCTTGGAAGGAAAGAAATAAAAAAAAAATGTTGAAGGGCAGGGAAATGTCATACGAAGAAATAGGTAAAAAAAAGCAACAGATTTTCGTGTTTGTAAAATGAGATTAAGTGCTTAAAAAGACTATATCACTTTGGTGTTTGAAGCAGTCTGGAAAGTTCAGGTTTAAGGAATTCAACTTCTGTCTCTTGGTCGGTGAGAGCGATGGCGCAGAGAAATATTGTTGCAAACCGCACCCATAACAAAGAAACTCGATGATCTCCCACCCAAATCTGCTCTTGTGCCCCCCTCTTCTTCAAAGATTTGTTGACACCTTTGGGGGGCGGCTCTGCTTCATTCTTGTTCGTTGCTAGTTGGAAGATGTCGTGTTCTGTACCCTCTCCTTTGTGTTTATTATTTCGTGTGTAACTTGACTCTTTGCACCTCCTCCTTTTCTAGCGCAGCTGGATCATCGGAGATGGCCCGCGGTTGTTGCACCCGTGCCTCGTAGCATGTGCTTTCGCCTCTGCGTGCTTTTGTCGCGCATGTTCGTGTTTATGGCGGTCTGTGTGCGGCTATTGCTGCGGAGGCGTTTGTTCATGTGCACGCTTGAATATACACGTGCGTGTGACCGCGTTTATTTTTTTTTTGCCTGCCTTAGAGTGGCTTCATTCGCGCATTTGAGTGTACTCGTTGGTGTTTACGCGATTTTTTTTTTGTTGTTTTTTGTTGGCGTGCGTGTCTACGACCTCAAGCTTGCACATGTGGTTCCGCGCGCGCTCGCTGCTTTCAATCGATATGGCGGGTAACTCTGTACTTTGTATCCTTTGAAATTTATCTTATATTTTCCTTCCTCCTGTGTTCTATATTTTGAGTTGCGAGTCAGCGCTTGTCCTGTTTGTTTTCTTCAAATGCGCCTTTGCCTCGTGTGCGATGCTTATCACCATGTTAAACGGAATATAGTTTGCGCAACGTCAAAACTTTTCAGAGTCCAGAGATGGCGTCCGCAGCCTGCACAATATTTCCCCAGTGTTTTGAATCGACTGGTCATCACTCACCGAAGGCTCGTACAAGAATCACCCTACGTCCTAAGAGGAGCCTTGGACAGATAAAAACCCGTGTGAATTATAGACCAAGACGCGGCCCTGACGTCACGCAGCTGCGGTGGCGCTGTTGACGGCACGGCGCATGCGCAGACGCTTCGCTTCACGTGAGTTCGGTTTCTGCGCACGCGCAGTGCCCACACTTGGTGTGGGCAAACGCAGGCTTGTTTGTAAACTTCGTGTCGGTCTATATTGGGCCTCGAAACGAGGACAATAGACGACTACAGTTTTCAGCAATCAGTGCCGTCTGCCAGTCCACTCCACCAAGAATTCTGCGCAGCCCAAATGTCGTGTGGGGCTTCAAACAGGTTATTTCTGCGCGAGTGCTTATGCAAACAAAACACTCTAGAGAGCTCTCATCCGTCTGCCTGTATGCTGGCAGCACACAGTGTGTAAGATATTATATAAAATCGTATATTGACTATTCAGGAATATTTTAAATACAATTAATTCCCATTGAAACTAGATGAAGGTAACGAACGTTTGTTTGTTCGTTTGTTTCTTTGTTTGGTGTTGTCCACAAAAAAAAAAAAAAGCGGGGATAGCCAGGAAAGGTTTGGGCCTTACTGGGCAAGTCCCTACCTGGCTAGGTGAGGGGAAAACTGGGAATGGTTAAACGAGACAAGGTGGAAATTTAGCGGGGTGTTCGAATTATCGGGGACTTGTAGTAGACCGTTTCCGCTGCCCGCTAAGCACCCGGATAGCGCTCCGTAATCCGCCACAAGACCTTGAACTATGCAGATAAGGCTGGCGGCGCGCATGCGCAGCTGCGGCGTTTTCTTCAGGGATACCGTAGCGGAGGAGAAAAACGGTCTACTACAATTCCCTATTGGTAGGGTGGAAACATGCGTGCGACAGTCTTCAAAACGGATACAATTGATTCGGCTTCTTGTTCGGGACGTCCCTTCACATAGGGTACACCAGGCCTGTCCTCAGCAGAAACTTCAGAATGAATTTGAAGGCCCTAAATGCAATTGCTATGACATCGGATGACAGCTGCTTGCTTAAGGGGGCGATGCAACGATCTATGTACTCCGCGTAAATACCACTTAAGCGTGATTCACATAATCCAATTACGTCGCTCGTGTGTAAAAAAAAAAGGAGAAAAAAGCGCGGTAATTTGCATTATCCGACGTCTCTCGCAACAGAGAATTAGCAAGCAAAATCACACCATGTAAATCGGGCTTAAAGGCCCCTACGCTCAGTTGCGTTTGAGAGCGTTTGAGTGCGTTGCGTGGAGAAACGAAAGCCAGCCACTGACACATCTGTGCTTCGCATGCAGCCTAGAATCCACCTCAAGGAATGGCTTGGCATGCGACACAAGAAGTAGAGATGTCCTGGTTTCTCGCAGCTGCAGAGCAGTCGAACGCTCTCAAACGCTACTGTGCGTAGGGGCCTTTAGAACTAATCTTAGGGGGATCGGTGGTCAAGTGGGAAAGCGCACACCAGCTCGGAGCACGAGGAGTGAAAGGTCGCGCTGCAGAACCCAGGGGTCCTGGGCTCAATCCTCACCCCTGCCCGTTTCTATCTGGATGAGCATCGTACCTGCATGCGGTCGTGTGTCATTACTGCGTTGTTCACATTAAAGGACCCGGGCTAACGGTTGTACTGCACTGGCTGAATTGCTCATCTACAGCTGAGAGACAAGTCACCCGTTGAGGGCTACTTGTCTCTCAACAGGGACTCTCAGGAAGATGTTTCAACGGGGGCTCTCATGAAGAGGAATAGGTGCAGTACAAGCGGGCGCTGACTTTATTTTCATGCCGTGCCGAAATGCACTACATCGTCAACGGGGCAATCGAAATCGAAACCATGCCACTTCTCTCCGTGGCCAAAGAAGTCCCATAATGCAACGCGCGCAGTGCTTTCTGCAGGGATATTTGGAAGTAGTCTATAGTAAGACGTTGAGACGTTGTCTGTCCGCTTTTTTCTTCCTACTTCACGATTTTCCGTTTTCAAACCACAGCCTCAGGTTTTCAATCATTATCTATAGTAAGCGTTCCCTATTAGCGGCGAGATGTTTTGGTGGCGCCCTCCTATGGTTCCCCCATGTGACGTCATTACCTTGCAAACAACAAGTTCGATGGTGTTTGTAAATAGCATGGTGGAAGCTTGAAATCATTGCGCTCTCAAAGGAACACTGCCAACACCGTCAAAATTAAAGTTCTTTCATTCCTCTTATTTCCGGCGATGATAAATCCTTTTCTGACGTCATAGTCAGCGTTCGGCCAATCGTGGAAGGCCGACCACAGCGACGCTTTCGGTCGCGCACGTCGCCAATAGCTGATGCCAGTGTAAAATAAACGAAACACAAGATGTTACGTTCTGCTCTCATAATACCTTGACGCCTCCTGCATAAATATTCAACTAGATTTTTTTTTTTTTTTTTTTCGCTTCGAGTTTGCAGTTTGTTGCTTCACGTGAATATATTATCCGGCTCAACACCTGTGCTTCGTTGGAGCACGCACGAATATTTTTTCTGACATCCTGCGCCACATGGTCTTCGGAACTTTCTCATTATGTAGCTCGAAAGCTGCTCTTTTTATTTTTGTTTCTCGTCCTCTTCCTTTTCTCTTTCTTTTTTTTTTTTCTGCTCGCAGCAGTGGATATCCATGGCAGAGACCAGGAATAGCAGGACGGAAGTCAAGCATTGTTGGTCGAGGAGGTGACTTTTAGCGGGGCCGATCATTTTAACCCACGCGCTCACGGCCCTGACTGCCTGACACGGGGGGGTACCTCTTCACGCATGAACGCTCGTTCGCGAGCCCTTCCCTTGTGTAAACAAAACCGTCGCCGTATGTTCTATCGCGGGCAAGGAGCTCATCACCGTGTGCGTCATAAGAAGGGACGATTTGTTCCACCCGGTTATCTGTACCTTACCGGAAAACAACATAAACATGAGCGAAAGCAATCACGTTCGATAATATACACACGAATTTGTAGTTGTGCAAGTTGGCACATCTTAGATTCTCAAAGCGCCAAAAAACAAGGACAACGGGAAAAATTGGACGAAACGATGCGCTACTGTCAACTAAATTTTCATTCGGAAAAGACGAACATATATACGCTCTCAAGAGAACCATTTGCTCACAATCAAACTTCTCGTGGGATGAATTCCAATTCCTTATCGGATTAAATGATTGACGATGCGCTCGTGCATGCTTCATCGCCCTTTACCCTGATTTTGAAAGCCTCGAATATCTCTATTTGTTCTCTAGCGCTACACGAACGTACGCCGGTACGATGCTCATCCGCGGATCGAAACGGGCAGGGGTGAGGATTGAATCCAGTACTTCCTGGGCTCTACAGCGCGAGCTACCACTCCACATGATCTGAGCTGCCGAGTGTTAACATACGGCCACCAATCCCTCCGCTCACCCCTGCGACCAAGATTAAGCATTTCCCAGTTTTTTTTACCTGGTTACGAAAACAATTGAGCCGTGTACCGTTCAGCGCTGTACATTGTCCCATACAACAGGAACAGAAGCTCGTTCCTTGTTCCTTCTCGTACTCCTTTAAAACATTCCCGTTGGAGGTCTAATATAGAACGTACCGTTGCATTTCTGTATTTGTAATTAACGGCTTGAGTTGCACGATCCGTGGATAAAATGAGGCAAGAAAGTGAAATCATTCGCACTGAACTACATTATGCCAGTTAGAACAACGTCGATAGAACGATTCCCGGAGAGAAAACGGTCTCGAAGCGTACGTTACTGCGCATCGGAACGCAAATAGCCTTTCATAGATGGATTCCTTCATGGAGTTCCGCAACGGTACATTGATCTGTTCTGCATTGCTGAGATTTCGAGATTGATTGACCATAAAGCCTGGTTCGGACAGTTGCAATTGACTGCGTTTGACAGCGTTGCGGCAACGAGAAACCAGGACATTCCTGCTGCTGATATCGCGCGCCAAGATGATTCCTTGAATTGGATTCCACGCTTCATACGAAGCACAGATGTGCGGGTGACTCGCTCTCGGTTCTCGACGCAACGCAGTCAAAGGCACTCAAACGCAAGTGTCTGAACCGGCCTTAAAGCCTGGTTCAGACAGTTGCGTTTGACTGCGTTTGACTGCGTTGCGGCGGCGAGAAACCAGGACATCCCTGGTGCTTCTATCGCGTGCCAAGATGATTCCTTGAATTGGATTCCACGCTTCATACGAAGCACAGATGTGCCGGTGACTCGCTTTCTGTTCTCGACGCTACGCAGTCAACCGCACTCAAACGCAAGTGTCTGAACCGGCCTTAAAGCATTGGACGATGTGTCCTTTTCGGTCTTGAAATGGCGCAGTCAGATCAGACATTACAGAAGCATCTTATAGTTGGCAAAGCCATGCTCCAGGTTTTTTGCTCTTATTTAGGTTTTGAAATGCTGATAAAATATCTTAAACCTTGTTGGTCCGTGAAGAGTTTGAACTCGTGGCCCTCGATTTAGAAACGAAAGAATCACGTGGCCTTAAGGAGTGCGAGTGCTTCGTTCCCAATCCCTGCACAATTTACTTCAGACTTGGTAAATGTGCACGAATGATCCGCTGTGACACAAAGTTCTCGACGAGACGCAGGTTTTGTTACATTACACCTCAAAAGGACAACAGATGTGCCGTCTGTGTTCAGCTTGAACTGAACACATCCATCCGTGTTCAGTTCCAAATGCATGCCAAAGTTCAATACGGGGTCGAGAGAAATCGATTGTAAAAAGGTGCTGCTAGAACTACGCAATCCTGAGTCACTAGTGACTTAGAATAGGGGGCCCGAACGTTAGGGGGCCCCTAAGAAATAAGGGTCACTATCGCAGCGTTATTCGCTGTGCCGGCTTGTAGAATCGGGTTTTTAATGTATGACATGCTGTCGTTTCACGCTGACAACACCAATACGGATAACACGCCAAATAAATAAAGTGAAAAATATTAAAAAAAGAAAGCCGTTCACAACTCCCTGTAACGCCGAATTAGAGCGCAGCTCTTGAGGAGGAGGGAAAGGCACGGCGGGGGGGGGGGGGGTCACGTGATCTCGGGGGGGGGGGGGGGGGTCACCTGACCTCGGGGGAGGGGGGTCACGTGACCTCGGGGGGAGGGGGGTCACGTGACCTCGGGAGGGGGTCACGTGACCTTACGGTCCTCCCGAAGAAACCCGAGATCCTCCCGAGGTCCTCCCGAATGAACCCGAGGTCCTTCGGGGGGACCTCGGGTCCCTTCGGGAAAATTTACCCATAATGCACCGTGCGGTTACGGCGACGGCGACGGTGACGGCGACGCCGCTCAAGCCGGAAACGGGCGCCTAAGAGCTGCGCTCTAAAAAAAAACGTTCAGCTTTTCCACTCTCGTGAAGAGAGAAGACCAGCGGAGCTGTACTCGATACATTGTGTGCTTCTTCTTCGTCGTCGTCTGTTTTTCGCGCTGTTTCCTACGATGAATTCCCACCAACGCGCCCAACTATCCATTCTTCTATTATAGCTAGAAAGGTTGGCGCCGTCTACGAGCGACGGCGGAAACCATACTGGTTGTGTGCTTGCCGCCGTCGCTTATAGATGGCGGTAGCTGTCCAGGTAGGTTTCTGTCGACATACCGGACACGGTCCTGGGGAACCTAACCTATAACAACTCCGCTGCAAAAAAAAAAAGTAATATACATGCGTCTAACAAACAAACTGTGTTGCTTGTGTCACAAATATTGGGAGGGGGACCGCTGGCCGTGTGGGCTAGCGCACACCAGCTCGGAGCACGTGGAGCGAAAGCTCGCACTGCAGAACCCAGGGATCCTGGACTCAATCCCCACCCCTGCCCGTTTCGATCTGGATGAGCATCGTACCGGCGTGCGGTCGTGGATCACTACTGAGTAATGCACATTAAAGACCCCAGGCTAGCGATTGTCCTGCACTGGCTAAATTGCTCATCTACAGTGAGTGACTCGTCGCAACTTTGAAATGGCTGACCAACTACACGCTGTATAAATATCCACACAACCCCCATTATTATTAACAAATATTGGGTAAAATAAAACCCAATCTTCACGTTCTCTTCTGTTTTTTTTCCAAATCATTAATTGTGTGGAAGGTTGAAGTCGAGTTCAAATATATACAATTCAACCATATATATTTATGTTTGTCGTTGTTTTCCTTCACGAGGCGCTGTCACTTAAAGGGCCTCTGACACGCCAAAAAAAATATTTTTTTTTCACGCTAAACGTTGCAATGGCATATCAGGACATTACAAAAAAATTGTTTCACTATAGAGTTGCGTAGTTTTTTTTTATAAAAAATAGAAATACGAGGCCCAATTCAAAGTTCCCGCCGTGCACTCTGACGTAACAGTGTACCGCAAGGTGTCGGGGCGGTCAGAAAGGAGGCATCGAGCTACGTCACTACAAGTGGGTTAACCGGAAGTCGCGTGAGTTTCACTCCTCGTGCTCTCCGCGACCGTGCCTAAGACTTTTTTCCTTTTTATTATTCTGCTCTTCGTACGAGCGATCGTAGAAAACGAAGTTTCAGTTCCACTAGCTCTTTATCCCTGTACCGTTGGTTAGTTTGCGTGCTGTAAAATTTGAGGACGAAGAGTCAGTGGATCGACGTGATGGAGGTCAATGATGAAAGCGTTGCGAGTACAAGCCAGTGTACGAGTGCATGCCGTCAGTCCGATAATACAGGGCTATACTGGGCGCAAAACAAGCTATCAAGTTTAAAAAAAAAAAAAAAAAAAATTTAGAACCCTTGCAGAAATTAGGATTGCTAGCATACGACACGCCCGATCGCATTGCTGAAGGTTGAGACACCGAGGACGTTGAATCATCGGATACTCTCCAGGCTGTAGATGCCTGCCGTCTAAAGAATACGAACTGGTGAGTGTACCAAGTACAAGTAAACGTCGAGCACAAAGTACGTATTTTGTCTAGAGCATGAGTAGAACTTGTTTACTGGGTGCTCATGCGGCCGATGTATGTCTCTCAGAAATGCATGTAGTGTGATCTCTTCTTCAGTTGCTGAAATACCGGGACAGTCCCTCACACAGCACCTTCTAGGCATTGTAGTTGATCACGTCAATTCACTGACTCCGCTTCTTCTACCTTTACAGCAACATTAAGCGATGAAAAGCAAATAAAAGAAACCTTGACTGCTTGGATCGCTCGTGGAGGTGCGGAGAATAACAAAAATATTAAAAAAATATTACACGCGCTCGCGGTAAGCACGAGGAGGGATACAACTCACGTGACTTCCGGTGATGCCTCTCTTCTGACCGCCCCGACACCTTGCGGTACACTGTTACGTCACAGTGCACGGCGGGAACTTTGAATTGGGCCTCGTATTTCTATTTTTTATAAAAAAAACTACGCAACTCTATAGTGAAACAATTTTTTTGTAATGTCCTGATATGCCATTGCAACGTTTAGCATGAAAAAAAAAATAATTTTTTTTGGCGTGTCAGAGGCCCTTTAAACAGTTACCGCGTCCCTTCAGGCCTTAGTACGGCCAGAGTCAGAAAACGATCTAGAAAAAGGAGGGGGGACTGTCGCTAATGATTTGTGCTCTAAGTGAGGTAAGACAAAGCGAAAGTCTGCTGCATCATTCATCGCCAAAGAACGTGCTTTATAGTGCAGCGACAATTATGGTTCTTTTTTAAAGCGAGAGATGCAGGACGCCTCCATGTTTGTTTGCCTTGGGGGCCTCTCGAATTCCGCGTTAGAGGCGAACGCTAACCCGAGACATGGTTTGGATTCGGCGCACGCGCAATGCTGAGCCCCTATTTCTTACCGCCGAATTCAGAAACCTCACTCAAACTACACTCAAACTTAAGGGCCCCTCCACTTCCTCGAGGAAGGCGCGAGGGCCGGCGCTGGCCAATCGCGACGGCGGGTCCGTCCTCGCGATTGGCCAGCGCCGGCACTCGCGCCTTCCTCGCGGAAGTGGAGGGGCCCTTAAGTTTGAGTGTAGTTTGAGTGAGGTTTCTGAATTCGGCGGTTAGGCGCCCCTAACGTTGGGACACCCTTATCTAAAGGTGCCTACTATAGCTGCACCTCGAGCTCTCAGCTACCTTACTTATCGCGCAGGCAAGGCTACACTTTGTCCTACCGTACATAAGAGTGCAGTCAGACGATGCAAGACGCACTATCATGGACGATCTATCTGAGCTGAAACGGTCCTCTACGCCTCTTGGGCGTAGTTTCCGAGAGAGCTGTGGTCTGAACTAGGAATGGAAATCTAAGTTGATATCTCATACATTGGACTATGTTTGACAAACGAATACGTAAGAGATCTTGTGGGGTCCGAGGACGCAGAACAAGGCCAGATAGGGTATTTTAGCTCCTCTTGACCGCGGATGTGCGCACACGGACACATTCTAAAAGCGCAAGGGTCACGGTGCAGTCATTGCGCTTGATTGGTTGAGACAATTATAGCAGGCACACGACAAAATAACGAATGCCGTGACGATACGTGTTTGGCGCTCTTTGATTGAACCCCATCGGCTCGTAGCGCCGGCTGCGCTTCGACTTAAAGTGAAACGAAACATAGATCTCCCAAGAAAGAGAAGCGAAAAAAAAAAGAAAAAAAAAGCTTTGTGGTCACATTTCTAAATTTCAGGAGAACATCCAAAACGGAGGTAAGGGTGTACGGCGCCGTTGGCTGCAACAACCACTGACAGCAATAGAGGTATCAGAATTCGCCGAATATGCGCGCCATAAGAGACGACATGACGCAATCCTGGCTTCACAGAACTGACAAGGAGAGAAACAAAAACAAAACAAAAACAAGAAGAGGCGGAGAAAAAGACAGGACGACGAGCGGCCTCTGGGAGCGCAGCGGCGGAAGATGGCGACGCTATTTATACGGGGAAAGGCAGGCAGCAGCGGATTGCCCTATAGCTGTCGCCCACATTCCGACATCATAGCCGCCGCGAGGGGCCGCTGGTGTCGAAAGGCCGACCATGTTTTGACAGCGGCCCGGCGGACAAGTCAGAGCTCGCGGTCGCATTTTTACGAAACCCAGGAAGAGGCAAGAGAGAGAGAGAGAGAAAAAAAAAGAAAGAGAGAGAAGACAGATATTGAAAGCCCGCGCGAACAGAAAACAAACCAGTGACAACCAGAAAAAAAGAAAAGAGATGAGAAAGGCACAGCCTTTCGCCACCGGAGTTCCACGGTGGCTTATTTATTTTATTTCATCTCTGGGTCCTCCTTTCCTTCTTTCCCGCAATATATCTCACGTGCCTCTTTCTCTCCCTCTCTCCATCTTTTATATTTTTCCCGCTCTTTTTTAACCTGCTCCCCCATCGGTTCTTTATCTCCATCTTTCCGCTGTCACCTGTCTCCTTCCCGTTCCGCACGCCTCCAACGCTTTGGCAGCTTTTGTCTCCGTTTGGATTCTCTTTTTCTATCCTCCCTTTCGTTCTTTACTCCCCCCTGCCATCCTTCTCCATTCATCTCACTTTTCTGTTCAGTCGTTCCGCTCTCGGTTTTCCGTCTCCTGTTTGCGTCGGCGATCCGGCAATTTCGTCCTCGCCTGGCTTCCTCTCTCACTTCACTTCACTCCTAATCCCAGCCGCGCATTGTTCAGCCGCCGTCGCCATGCGAGTACATCATTTAAGGAGACAGTTCGCACACGCGGTCGGAGACTTGATTCTTCCTTGTAGGGCAGTCTCGTGAAATTGGTCGTACAAAAAAAAAAAAAAAAACACTTTTCCGCAGACACGTACTTTCGAGGCATACATAACTTAAGAATCACAATGCGTGTCGAGCCCCATGCATCTCATTAACGCTTTGCACCCAATCCCAATGCGGTATCGGCCGACAAGAACACCAAAAAGGACCAATCACGAAGCAAGAAGCGTGAACATTATAAACCACGCCCTGCGTTTTTTTTTTTTCTTAAGTTGTTGCCGACTATAGGTGTCTTTAGGTTGTCCTGGCGGACGTTGGGCAAGCAGTTGCTTCTGGTCGACGTGCCATGTTTTAGCGAGGTATATACAGGGTGTCACAAAAAAAAAATTTACACGGTCTTTTTTACCGCAAAAATAAACTAGGCATCGCCGAACGCTCATTCTCCGCCCAAAGGTAGCGCTAGAGGTCACAACCAGATGCCAAAGTTTCAGCCCGATCCGATAACTTAATCAAAAGTTATAACAGATTTTCTGAAAATTTCAATGGGAAAATGACAGCCGACGGAGTTTTCGAACACATAGGGCTCTATGGCACCAGAAACCGAAAACGGGCTCCATTTTCCCATTGAAATTTTCAGAAAATCACTTATAACTTTTGATTAAGTTATCGGATCGGGCTGAAACTTTAGCATCTGGTTGTGATACCTTTGGGCGGAGAATGAGCGTTCGGCGATGCCTAGTTTATTTTTGCGGTAAAAAAAGACCATGTAAATTTTCTTTTGTGACACCCTGTACTTACCACGGATGCTATTTTATTTCTATTTTCGCAAAAAATCGGGGGCTTTCGTTCGGAGGGCTATGCAGCAGAACGTGCATGCGACAGTCAACTAAGGGCGTTCGCGGTTTATTTGCGAGCTCCCAACGTTTTTTTTTTCCTTTGTTTTGCCGCCTCACATTCCCCTTGCGTGGTCCTTTCTGTGACATGACACGGTGGTCACGGCACTCCCGAAATTAGTGAAAGACGCGAAGGACAGACAGGACGAGGTCACGAAGACGGGACTATAGCGCCAGTCCCGTTTTTGCGTCCAGTAACAAATTGTTACGTTGAGCTAGTTGGTTCTTGACTGGATTGAAGCGCCGAAGAACAGGGACCAAGTGAAAGAGGTAGCGACAACACGGAGCACACTCGGAACTGAAAGTTTATTAGAAACACACTGCGTTAATTACTTTAAATAAACCACGCCACTTCCAGCCAACCCACACACTCTCTCTCTCTCTCTCTTTAAAAATAACATTTCCTTATCTATCAGTGCTTCAGACGGCTCACAGATACACGTATTGGCGCCCCTTGTCTTGATGACAAACGCCTCGTGAAACGCTGAAAAGTAGGAGCTACACATGACCCAATGCATATGCCGGACTCTTGTAGGTAAAGGTCATCCTTCCACCCTATACTCCGTTTCACACTTAAAGGAGCTGTGCAACGATTTTAACGTTGAAAGAATTGGCATCTTCTACTTCCCTTACAAAAAATGTTAATGAATTTCATTTGAACGTTTATGGAGTATCTCTTCGAGTATCAGTAGAAATGCAAATGAGTTTTGTAACGAATCCGTAAGGAGTTTACGAAAACTATTGGCCACCGCGTTCCAATTGAAGGTTCGACAAAGCTACCGCATAAAGTTTCTAATATATTTCATATGAATATAATTTGAAAGTCTATTGACACCGTTTCGAGTCTGTGTTGAAAAACAATTGATTTTTTGTAACGAGTCCCTAAGGAGTTTACGAAAACTATTGGCCACCGCGTTTCAATTAAGGTTTTGCCGTTCCACCTCATAAGAATTTCTAATACATTTCATTTGAAAGTCTAGATACACTGCTTTGAGTCTCTGTTGAAAATCAAATGTTTTTTCTACCGCGTTGTAACCGAGGTTTTGACGTGCCATCTCATTAGGTATATTCCGACGAGTCCGAATATACCTAATGAGAGGGCCCATCAAAACCTCAATTGCAACGCGGCAGAAAAAAACATTTGATTTTTAACAGAGACTGAAAGCAGTGTAACTAGACTTTCAAATGAAATGTATTAGAAATTATACTCCTAGCATGGGTTTCTAGGTAGAGCTCTCAGAGGGAAGACGACAATAGGTTGTATGATATGTTGTCTGGATGTAACCGCTGTTTCGAGGGAAGGGGAAAGTGAGTGCAAGTGTCACTTATATGTTTGCCTATATACTCATGCAGGGTTCAGGAAATGCCTGCATAAAACCGTGGGAAGGAGCAATAACTGGTTTATTAAAAATGTGAAATTCGAGTCTATGGTACACTGCCTTCGTGTCCACGGGAGACCTTGTACTGCCTTCGCGTCCACGGGAGTACTGGAAACCTATAAATAATAAAGATGCACAGTTACACATTGATCTGTTCATCTAAACTTCAATGTCCGAGCAAGGTATCCTGTTCACAGCGCAGCAGTACCTCAGTGCTGAATCAGTATTACAAACCGGGACATCGGTCTTTTGTATGAAAGGAGGCAACTCAGAACACACGATACAAGCCATGGAAGTAGCACTGACTCGTTGCATTAACAGGGCTGAGTTAGCGCTGCACTGTATGTGTGAACCAGCCTTAAATGCGGAAAGTCACATTTAAAATACCTACATTTTTGCTCACCCAGGCACTTAATTTTCACACTACCTTGATAGTTTAATGAGTGGCACTAATAACATTGTCAGGGGCACCATGGTGCAAACGTATATTTTGCCCCCGAGTCTGCGAGAATCAATCTCTCACTGTTTTTGCCGCCGCATTGCAGTCTTTTATTTTGGCTTTTGACAAGGTCTACCAAAGATAAGCGAGCAGATGTTGTCGCTTATAAAGTTTACCAAATTTGAACATAGAGAAGCTATGACTTATAAGCATCTCGAAGAATTAATATAGCAATTTGGGCCAATTGGTTTATGATCGTAGACAAGCCAGTGTTTTACGCCCACTTCTTGTCTCTTGTGTATTTTTTTTTTGTGTTTGTTTACTATCTTGAAAAAGTATTTTTAATCACAATGGACAGGAAGAAAACGGTAATAGGGTTCTATGCGGATCATAAAGCAATGCTCCGAATGGGTGTGTATCAACTGCAGCTTTCATAATCGATACAATACACAGTTTGAATTATTGAGAGGATCGAGACATCAGAGGCGAAATTCAAAAAGCAAACTTACGATAAAAAATTGCGTATGACAAAATCCGAGAAGGAATCCGTATTAACGAAACAGAATTGTCGCAACTTTTGTGTGACTTACAACGGAATATTACGACATCATCCAAAGTGTCTTACAAACTTCTTAGGGCAAACATGACCGCACGTCACGACCAGCAATGTAGTTAGAAGTGTTGGCAAGAGGCATGTGTTTTGCGCACTGTTCGCATGCATCCCTGCTTGAAGCAGCATAAGGACAACGCTAAACTACACCCGGATGATTCAGCCGACGAGTCTGCCGAGCTGACTATCCTGCCGGTTAGAGCTAACGAGGTGCAGGATTGCGATCAACGGCAAATGGATCCTTCACCTATGAATGGCGTGAACCTCATTTGTTGATCACTAGTGCCCCCTCATACTTCAGTTGTGATTTTCGAAGTGGTGGGCAGCTGTGCGACTCTACCACACAAAAAGGCACATTCCTGGCTGGATGTGCCTTTTTAATGAGAAAGCATTATATGTTCATGGAGCAGAAAATCCGGCGTCCGGCGGCTTTAACCGAGTGGTACCAAATGCCAACAGAGAAATAAAAGAAAGAATAAAATGTGCTTCCACGGCTGAAATTCGAACACAGTGCTGCTGTGTGAGAGCAGGGCATGCTAGCTGCTGTGCTATCTCAGCCGCTTCGGAATGCGGCATTACTCTCCCCTCAAAAAGAAGCTTGTCCCATTACGGCAAAAGACGGCATCGGCATTGATGTGCCCGAAAGATGGTCATAAAAATATGTCCTTGGTTCGATGACATCACGCTTCACGTGACGATATGACGTACCATAATGTGTGACGCCACATGATGTAACGCAAAAAAAAAAGATATTACAGGGGCACTTAGGTATCCCTACGTGGATTGAATGCGAAAGCATCGCCATTCCTAACAATACAGGAAAAAAAAAAGGAAGTGTCGTTAGGAATGGCAATGCTTTCGCATTCAATCCACAAAGGGATACCTAAGTGCCCCTGTAATTTGTTGTGTGGAGTAGAGCTCAAATAAACGGCGTATGGTGCAGTACATCCACGATGAAGTTGCTGCTAGTCGTGAGGCTTAATGTTTTGCACGAACAATACCGTAGAGTTTTTCCTCGGTTGCGGCAAAGCGCCACTGCACTACGAACTTGTTAGAAATTTCTGCATATGCGGCCGCTTTCTTCTGGAAACCTATGGCGACCTGCCGCTCACTTTTGGCCAAAGAACAGTGAAAATACCAGATGTGAAAACAGCCATAACAAGCATTAAAGAAATCAAGATGGGGGTCATAGCATTGGCTTCCCCTTGTGGCGAGACTATAGTCGCGGTCAGCTTTCTGTGGCAATGCAGTCAATGCTAGGGGAGAGGGTGCACCAACCACTGTACACGCGCTTTCCTCCTCTCTTCGGATTGCCACAGAAAGTTGACCGCGAGTATAGCACGGGATTTTTGTTACTACCGTTTATAAGACAGGAGTCGACTTTTTCTGGTCTATCTTGAAATCAAAGTTTGGTCCGGTTAATTTTGTAGCAGAAGGCCCAAGCTTTCCTGTTCGTGGGGTCATTTTCTCGGTTCAAAATATGATGCAGAGTCATTCCCATAAAAATGCATGGGTGCCCGCTAGGACTCTTCGGAATGATTAAATTAACCGAGGTCGCGCTATACTCTGTTGCAACTCTAGAATAGCAGAAGCCCCTCCCACAAAGCCCTTCACTCTTTTTAGTAAGGAAACACTAGAGAGGGGGAGAGCCGAGAGGACACCACCAATCATGGCAAGCAAAGGGAATTGTGGGAGGGGCTTCTGCTATTCTATAGTTGCAACGGACTATAACAAAAGTTTACAGTACCATGAAAAAAAAAAGACCAAGCATGCAGAGAAATTCACAGGAAGTGTAGCAGGGACAGAAAAGAAAAAACTGCAGCTGCAATATTTACCCTTTAAATTTTCCTCGACAGCACAGCAGAGACGACATGCTGGTCGTCAGCGCCTGGAGGGCCACCCCCTTGTACTGGGAGCACATGTAGTCTGAAACAAACCACAAACAAAAAATTAAATGCATGGACAATCCGCACATGCTGTTATTTTGCTTCATTGGCCGCTGCAGAGAAAGCAAGCATGCACACCGTTGTCCAACCATGTCAACTGCTAGCTGAAACTTCCTGCCGCCAGGATTAAGATATTGCTTGCACTATAAAAACAATTACACACTACCCAGCTGGCACGCTGAAAGTTCAAACATTGAAGAAACTAGCTCATAAAACTTCAATGTAAGAGCTACACCTTGTGGACGGTACAAAAAAGTATGTTCAGTCTGAACCGTGGTGCACTGCAAGGCTGCTTTACCTCAGCCAGTTTGGAATATCTGCAGTTTCATTCTTTTGAAGATATTATGCCTGAAAATTAATGTGACAAATTAACTGGATTAAAATTTTTTAATCGACATCTGACCCAAGTATACTAGTGGGTTAATTTCTAACTTACCATAATTATTTTCGGCATCCCGAAGGCGTCGCTTCAGGGTTCAGTTTTCATATTGGATCCACCTCACCATCACACCTGCAGCCACACTGAAATGTTTGCAAAGTTTCAGGCAGGGTAATTAAAAGTCGGCAGTTTCTCTCGAACATTGCTGTCACAAATTTTCTTTTTTGTCATTTTGTCCTGTTTAAGGGTGGTTCGGGGGGGGGGGGGGGGGGGCGGGGAGGGGGTTCAATTGCAATCCTCACGCACGTTTACCTGAGCGCCAAAGGCATGAGCTCGGATGAGACTAATGCCGGCCAAGCTTCAAACCAATGGGAAGAGGAAGACGAGAAGAAGGAAGTGGGACTTGGAGCGTTTCGAGTTGACCAACCACGAACCCGTGACAACCGCATAGGTCATTCAACACACGTCCCATACCACTCAAACACTGTGTCGAACTGCATTTTTAAGTCAGTCCCACTTCCAACGGTGTATGAACAGGGGCATTCATTTCGTGACATGCCTTGAAATGAATCAAAGTGACGCAAGCTGGAAACACACTGCTGCTGCTTCATTTAGGAATAACTGCGGCCCTCGGCTTGATCACATCACAGTTGCAAAATGAAAGAGAAAAAAAAAAGACGCAGAAAGGAACAATTGCTTTATCAAAAATTCTAACAGACAAATGTAAACCCAGTTCAATTCCAGAAAGTCAGGGGACCAAAGTTTGTCCTAACAGTACCATCCAGTCCACTTCCATAACTTCAAAACAAAAAATTGCTATCCTCTTGAACAATTTTGACTGCAAAGGAATATATTGGCTCTGCATGAACCGAATTCCAAGGAAGTCTAACTTCTGAAATGTAATGAAGTATGATCAATGTAATCAATTTATAGTTGAATGACATCAGTACACTGCTAGACCAATAAGACATTTTCAAAAGCAACGAACTGAAAGTAGCATTAGGAATTCAATAAGTGCTCTGTTGACATAAGCTACACTTTCTCGGGCCATACACAAAATGAGTGGCAACTTTTCATTATGCTACGCACAGATACAAACATAAGGACGGATAAAGCAAACCCAACAGCTAAAAAAAAAAAAAAAAAAAAACTAGCTTAACGAGCAAACGTGTGCCGAGAAAATAGGGCGTTTTAGACTACCGGGCGCTACTTTATCGCGCGTTACGGAGGGCAAAATAGCGAGAATTGCGGCGAAGAGTTTTAGAATAGCGTTTCTCTGCCGGGGACCCCCAAACCGCAAGCATCTCGCGCTTAAAGGGGGGTACTCCGGCCGTTTTTTGAGCTACCTAAACAAATTGCATTTTCTGACTACCCGAACTTCAGTCGTCACGGTATGCTATTTATTTTCTCGAAATTCAAAATAGCAATTGAGAAAACCGTAAATGAAGATGATGCCGAAACCAGCATTCAAATTTTCGCGCGCTCTTCGGTGGTGTGACGTCACACATGGTACAGATTTTCAGGTCGTGCATGTAGTCTTAAACAGAGTATTTCGAGTGTTTTTTGAGTGCTTCTCAGTGAATCAGTTACCAAACATTCTTTTCCCACCATCAACCGTCTTGTAATCAGTTGGGAACATGGCTTACTGCTGCTTACTGCCCACTTTGTACCATTTCTGTCGTCACACTTCAATGTTGCCAGTAGGGGCTCCCGGTTTGAGAAACACGATGAAAACGAAATTCGAAAATTCAATAACTTCGCGAATTTTTTTTCTTTTCACACAATACTTCGGGAACTCGTAGAGCCATGTCTATCGGTGTGTTGAGCCAATTTTGAGGCAAATCAGCGACCATGAAAAAACGCCACCAAGATGTCGCGACAGCTTTTATTTGGAAGTTAGAACGTTATATCTTGAAAATTGAACAAGTTTTTCGCCTAGAGCAACAGTTTTATAGGTTGTTTTATACTCAAAGCTGTATGTTTTGTTTTTGTCACTGCCAAGCTGCTCTGTTGTACTTACGAAGCCCAGACGATCCACTACCCAGGCATGTTTACATGTCTGCCGCGATCCTAAGTAGACGCGCTTCGATAGCTTTGAGCTGTGACTCCAGCGATCCGTGGCGTTTTCAATACGCTTCGACCATACCGACCGCGCCGAGTGCGACTCACGCAGTTCCCGCGCGGGCGACGGTGGCGACGGCGTCGAAGACGCGATCAACAGAGATGTCGTGGGCGCCGCCTTTTGCGGTACCCACGCTATTTCCGAGAAATAACGGGCCCAAAGCTCGAGTCCGAATGCTTGTTTTGGGTCTGCGCATGCACAGCAGCGAAGACGTCATTTCTTTGGGGTTGCGGACGTTATTCTAAAACTCCCTATGTTCACTTCTCGTTCAAGGCGTCTACTTACAATGCAAACAAAGAAGCAAGCTTACCAACTGCGTCGAGTTGCTCGTTCTGTCGCGTCGCCGGTCTTCCGCGCTCTTCTTGAACATAATCATCACAAGACGAAACTTCACAGATAGATAAACTTGATTAAGTTAGCACATTTCTATGTCTAAAGCCATTTCCATCCAGCGAAACGCATGTAGCTAAAGCAACGGTCTCAACGTTCGGAACCATGCCTGAAAAAGAAAAAGCAAAGAACTGGTGTCGCTACCGATGGGGCGTCGAAGACGCGATTCTGACAATAGGGAGATTCTGACAATAGCGTCGTCGCCACTGCGCATGCACCAAACGCAAACCAGGTTTTGCGCTTTGCGTGCGCAATTTTAGCGTGCGCTATTTCTCAGAAATAGCGTGCGTACGCAAAGGGCCTTTGCGCTCCCCTAAAGAGGATTCGTGATGAAAAGTTGGCTAAAGCCAAGACAAGCACAGTTAAAAAAAAAAAAAAAATGACGGCTCCCAGGACCATGGCTTCGGTCGCTTTGGCGGCGTCGTGCGCGCGACGTCGGCGGCATCCTCGCGACTGCGATTTTCAATACGGGACCACGGGACGACATTGCACTCTGTTTGGAAAACTCAATAGGGTGGGCAACGATCTCCGGCAACTTGATGCTTGCGATGGGCGAACATTTATCGGCAAAGGTCAGTACACTCTTGCCGAGGTGACGCATGCGGTGGACACGACCGGTCGACCGCTCGCGTCGCACTCTCACGTTTAAACAAATATAAAACTGTTACTCCGGACGAAAAGTCTTGTTTTTTCTCAAGTTGCGTCATTTCGTGTGTGAAATAAAAAATCGTGGCTGTATCTTCGTGGCTGTATCGTGGTGGCGTTGCAAGCGCGAGATGCTTGGGCTTTTGCGTCGCGGCGGAGAAACGCTATTCTAAAACTCTCTTGCGTCGCGTGCGCTAAAGCAAGCGCTAAATTTAGCGCTAGCGTGCGCTAAAATTGCGTACGTTATTCTAAAACTCCCTAATACGAAACCGAAAGCAGTAAAAGTTACAATACTGAAACCGAAACTGACCAAATCGCGATAGAGGGGCGCCGTAAATATGTCTTTAGAAACTTAGTAAAAGAGGGTGAATACAGTTATTATTATAAGCACAGGAAATAAATGTGCAAATCACAATTAGCGCCGACGCGCTATTAGTTTCGGGTGCAATGCAGTAGGGAGAAAATTTATTTTTTATTTTTTGGGGAGATTACTTTTAATTTACACTCAGCTTACAGTACTTTTTAGTAAATTATTTTTACTAATAAATTACTGGTAAATTACTAATAATTTACTAATATTTATTAGTAATTATTAGTAAATTACTCATATTTACTAATAATTAATAGTAATTATTAATAATTACTAATAATTAGTAGAAATTATTAATAATTACTAATAATTATTAATTAATATTAATTAATAATTATCAATTATTAATCATTTTTAATAATTGTTAATGATTATTTTTATTAATAATTTTTGGTTTCAGCCTGGGCTGAAACCATTTTTGCCATCCGAAAATTTTGAAAAATAAGCGTAACACTGTCGCATAATTAACTTGACTAATGTACTTTTATACATGCTGGAATTCTAGCAATACATTCTTTGGACGTGGAACAGATATTTGCATCATACAGCCCAGGCTACATTACACATGCATCAAATGGGCCGGTGTATTTCTGACAGGGACTATTTTTAACTCAGTTGGATGTCTGACAAATATATGAGCTTCGTCCAAAAACAACTTTCCAAAAGCACAGAAACGTGTTCCCATTGATCCGATTCTCAATTGTTGCGTTCATATGCATTTACATCCTCCTGACAGACATACGTCTAATTGGTTCCTATTGCTCAAATATACATGCACAATTGGCCTAGATTTCCTGTTTGGCAAACAAAACATTTCGTTTGACTGATAAAAATTCCTAATGGTCCGATAAAGTCCCTACGGGAGCAGTCCAACCTCCTATAGGACCAAAAGGTATGCCTATTGGCATTCCTATTCCTCTTTTATTTTCATGTGTATTGAATTCAAGCAAAATGACAGCTCAGAGTTAATTAATCAGCCTAGTGTGTATTTCGTCTTGTTCTTACCGATTTTGATTCTGTGGAAACTTGGGATTATGTTTCCGTGAGACTGTGTGAGAGTTGGTTTAAATTTTTGCATGGTATTAAATCAACAGTTGCTACTTATAAATGATTTGAAAAATGTTCTAAGCAGCACTCTGTATTTGTAATATTAAACAGCAGTGGTTCCCAAACTGTGAGGCGCGAACCCCAGGGGTGTCGTGACTGATCTAGCGAAGTCGCAAAACAACTGCTGGCTTGTTTCTTTTTTTTTTTCCCCAATGGTTTTAAATTTGTTAACTTTTAATTACCTGTATTACCTGAGAAACTAAATTTCAGAGTCAATTTCCATATGTTACTGCTAATGCACTGAGATGGTAAGACTTGTGGTCTAGCGAAATGCGAATGGAGGAGGGGGCGGGGTCGTGGCAGGATATATTTTATATTTTAGTGGATTACGCGCGTAGGGAAGTTTGGGAGCAGATGCTGTATTGAGTCATTATGTCTATCGCTGTGTCATTTTGATCGCCCGAGACAGTGTGCTAGTTGAGAATGGGAATAATTGAATATGTTTTGATTTTATAGAAGGGTTAATAAATGGTTAATAAATATGAGAAGTTATTGGATTGCAATTTTGAACATTACTTTATTTGAGGAGAATGTCTTCTGAATAGCAGGCAATCTGCATTCATGATTATCTTCACCTTTACCTTTATCGAATTCCTCCACTGTGGATCAGCTGATGTCTATTGGGTGCCTTATGGTAGAACTCACTTGAGTATCTATGGATAAACTCGAAAGAACTGATATATTTCATTCTTAATGATAATACTCATTTGCATGAGTAATCAGTACATTTATGAACTCAAAAAGAATGAATATTGACTGGGTAACGATAAAACTCGTTGGAATTTGTAATGAGTAAACTCAAAAGAATGGATATTGAGTCGGTAACGATAAACCTCATTGCAATTTTTTTAATGAGTAAACTCAAAATAATGGATATTGTGTTCTTAGTGATAACACTCATCTGAATGTGTAATGAGTAAACCCAAAAGAAACTATATTGATTGGGTAACGATAAACCTCACTTGAATTTGTAATGAGTAAATTCAAAAGAATATATATTGAGTGGGTAATGATAACACTCATTTGAATGTGTAATGAGTAAAATCAAAAGAATAAATATAAGTTTTGTAATGATAAAACTCATTTAACGTTGAGTTTCTTATGAGTTTCATTTGACTCTATAAAAACTCATTAGAAGCTCAATTGAAACTCATTGTTCATTTTTGTAAGGGTTTTGACATTGTTCGCCTTGTCACAAAGGACAGAAAACACACCTCCTTCCTTCGAAATGTTGCGATTCCGCCGCGTAATCGCGAGGCAAAAATGAAAATATTCCCCGACCTGCAGCCGCGAGCGGCGGCCATGAGAAACACGCGGCATGACGTCAATGGGGGTCTTGTAGAAAGATAGCAAGTTGTGCGAATACCTGCTCGATAAAAGGTAACTTTTTCTATAAATCTTGTCGTTCCAACATAAATTTAAATACGTCAAAAACCTTGTATCACCGACAAAACTTTTATTATACGGAGTTTTAGTGGCGCCATCTATCCTAGGTCCACAAAACCGTAAGCTCTATCTGCTACCGCAAACAGCCGGCAGAAAAGGGGGGGGGGGGGGGGGGGGGGTACAGGGCCGGAGGGGTATTGCCAGACCCGGATGAGACTATCCTCCTTTCACCATATTGTTGGCGCTGCGCCCGCCAGCGCGTGGTCACGCGGTCGCGAGCGGATGAGTTTTCGCTGCTCACTGATGGCTCTAGAGAGGGAACTTTACCGGAACCCCGCGCCTACCCCATCGGCGTCACTGCGCACGTGACCCGGAAGACGATGTACGAGTTGAGAGGTGGCAAAAACCAGGATATTTTTTATTCTTTTAAATAAAAACTAGGGTATACAGGCAAAATCTGTTTTCTATAGTTCACTTCAGAAGTGTCAGGCATCAACTTCCACAATTATTTAAGCAAAGCCCTAAAATTGTTGCACAGCTCCTTTAATGTGCAACGCTGTCAAAGCTACTGGCGCGAGCGCGTGGCTTTTTCTATTGTTTCGTTCGCACGAGCACGCGTGCAAATGATCAACGATATCAAGCCTCATGCTCGCGCCAGTAGCTTTGACAGCGTTGTACGCTAGATGTGAAACAGAGTATATGTACGTACGAGGTAGAAAATTAAAAGCTCGATGAAGTCCTCTGTGGAGATGCCGGTGGCATTTCTGAAGGCTAGCTCACCGTTGCTCTCAATACATGATAGAACCGAGGCGAGCAGAGATGAGTGGGGAATTGAATAGAAGAGATCTTAAACATCTACACTAAAAACGTCATGATGACTGTGTTTCTCAAACCGCAGCGTTTCAACCACAGCTTCAGAATTGCGTAAGAGAAATGGATCTGCGAGGCTTAAACTGGAGAGGTGCTTTTGGAAAAAGGTGGCCACTTGGCGCTGCCATTTATGTACCTCGCTCGGTGACGATCGATCGCAACGGGCAGGCCTCCTTATGCGTCTTTGCGGTGAAGAAAACCTGGAGGTGTAAACCCTCCGCTTTCTTGACGTTGCCTGCCAGTTGGGTCAACAACATCTTGCCGCAGAGGTCCAGTGCCATGCTTTTGGCCTCTTTGAGGGTAAAAGCAGGGCACTCTTTGTGTTTATTTTTGCATTCATCGCTATCCCTGTGTGGAGCATTGATTGTCCAATGTCGAAAGTTTATTGGGGCCTAGTAAGCAACCGGAACGTCAGAACGCCCCTCAACGTTTTCCAGATCGTAAAAGATACCATGAAGGTAAGGAATGATGGCCGGTTTAATTTTTTGCCGTTCCTGAACATTTTGTGGAACACCTCTATACTTTCTTTTTAGACTATCCGCTGCATCAGTCAGAGACTTCTGCGGAAAACCCGCACTTAATATAGAAGGGTATGCACTTGGTCTGAGGGTAAAAGCTTGCGCTTTTACCCTCAGACACACCGCACTTAATAGGCGATTGACCTGTAACAGGAACCTCCTGCCCATTTCACGGTGACATGCTTTCTTCAACGCAGCTCCGAGGCAGGACGTAGCGATACCTTTTTTACTAGTTTTGAATGGGCAAAATCGTACCGTAACAGACTTTCTTTCTTTTTTTGAGCGGGGATGATAAGCTTAACAGGAGTGACCGTCTAGAAACGTAAGTTTTAAATCTAGAAACTGCACCCCCCCCCCCCCCCCCCCCCCCAAGTTTCTTTAATGCGTAAACCTCAAAACATGGAAGCAGGCCCCCGAAAACACCCATAAATTCAACTACATCCTTATCAGTGAGCTCTTTAGGTGGAAGGACAATGACCTGATAATCTTCGACATATCGAAAAATCCTTAACACGCCTTCATTTCTGAGTCTTTAGAGTATAGCTTGGTCCCGATGCGCTAAAAAAGTATCACACAGTACAGGAGCTACACTCGAACCAACCCAAATGTCCTGCCTTTGTACGTACATATCATCATTGAAAGACACAGATGTATGTTCAACATAGAAATACAGGAGTTCAATGCACGTTCCGGTTGTTGTTCCGGCCCCGAATACGCCGTCGTCATTGCGCAAAAGAATCAATGATCCAGACATTTATATACTTCGTCTCATCCTACGATGGACTAAAGGCTAAAGCCACGGGCCGCTAGGTCAAATCACGTTCCACGATAAACTATGACATGCTTAACGTTGATTGGGGGTGGACGAATAATGTTCAGAATCAAAAAGCGCTGCATCATTTCTTTAGCTTCAATGCTGTAAAGAGCCTGTATATCAGTGCGTTCTTTGCAATGTAAAATCGATGAGTCACTCAGGGCTATTCGATTCGAACCACTGTCCTCCCACCCCCATCAGTGATCCGAGACGCGGCTTGCATCGAAGCAAAATACCACGCAATTTCTAAGTGGTTCGTGATTGCATCTGGCGGTTTATAGCTTTGCCTTGAGTCCATCGTAAGGTGAGACGAAGCATAGTGACGAATGCCAAAAGGAACACAAAAATAAGTTTTTGCGATGTGCAACCTCTGTTGTCTACGACATTCCACTATCCTGCGGGCGCTGCTACGTAGGCCAAACAGGCCGCTTGGTAAATGGCCGTGCTAGAGAACTCGCAGCAACTATCAAGAAGACGCCGTCTGGGCATCTGGCCGTGCATTGCAATCGATGCTCGTGCACACCGTTGTTTTCAAACACAACCATTCTGGGAGATCACAGCGGAAAAACAACTAGGGAAATTCACGAAGTGTTTGTCATCAAAACAAGGGGCACCGATAAGTGAATCAGTGAGCCGTCTGTGGCACTGTAAGATAAAAAAATATGATTTTTAGAGAGAGAGAGAGAGAGAGAGAGAGAGAGGGGGTTGGCTGGAAGTGACGTGGTTTCATTAACGTATCTTTTACGTGCCAGCGTGCTTCTAATAAACTTTCATTTGCGAGTGCGCTCCGTGTTGTCGTTACCTCCTTCACTTTGTCCCTGTCCTTCGGCGCTTCTATCTATTCTTGTCGGTGGTTCGCCCTATGTATTGTTAATTATGCCTCGTCAACTCTCTTACTAGCCACAGTTAAAATACACTATACAAAAGACAGTCCGCACACACCGTCTGAGGCATGTGTTTGTCTTGTATGGCGGTCTTGTCACGTTGATCGTACAAAACACTGCCTGCTCACATATTCGACACACACGCGAGGCGTGTTCGCAGATAATTTTGTCGGCCTGTCTGCAACGAACACCGTGCCTTTTGTTTAGATCCTTTCAAAGATTACGCCTACTTACGGTCGATATGACAATAGACGTGTTCTGTTTCCTGTCGTTCTCAGTCACGCGGGTTCCGTATCTGGTATGCGGTACGAAAAAATAATAAAAGATTTCAACCTGCAATATGCGATATGCGGGGCAAAAACAAGAATATGTGATAATCACGCATAATTCGTAAACACCTTCCAGCGGTGTGGAGAGATCAGAAAGACGTTTTACCGCATACCAGAAGTGACGACATTCAAGATGGCTACGCCCTTGTGGAAAAGGTGCGTACCGCAAAGAGGCGTGCGTTAAAAAAACACAAACAAGCTGGCAAGTTCTGTAGCTGATATAATACTCACTTCCAATACACAGTATGCCATTGATAGAGTTGCCCCTTTTATGGTGTCTTTTACGCACGCCACATTGCAGTATTTTCATATCTACCGTAAGAGAACGTTTTTTTATGGGGGTCTATAATGTGCGAGAGATGCGACTGTGGCTTAATATTTTAGCACAGTTCCTGAACTAATAGGCTGATCTCTCCAGCCAGTTTGACTACGCCCCCGCTG
This sequence comes from Ixodes persulcatus, assembly GCA_013358835.2. NCBI lineage: Eukaryota > Metazoa > Arthropoda > Arachnida > Ixodida > Ixodidae > Ixodes > Ixodes persulcatus. Next base: position 726,311 of record JABSTQ010011515.1, read on the forward strand.
CCGCAATGCATCAAGGGAACTTAAGTCTTTCTGTGCGTGCGACAACCTCGCTGGAGCTCTGCGTGTGCCGGGCACGAACAGTCTCGTGCACTGCCGATTGCCTCCTGTGAACTAAAGTTATGGCGGCCTCAGCGCATGCGTAGAGCGCTTGATGAGATCGGTCTATTATAGTAGCGCCGGATTATCTTGAAGCGGCCTGGATGAGTGGTACCTTCAACGCGGAGCAGTCCAACCGTCACGGGCAGAGGGGAACAACAACGAACAGACACAGTGGAGACGTGGTGCAGAAAAGTCAAAAGCATGTCGCGGGGAGCCCATCCCAACATCTTCGAAGTAATTGATCTCATCAAGCGAGACGGGTCCCTTACCAGGGTAACGCTACATCAAGTGGCAAAAAAAAAAAAAAAAACGAGCTTTGCGCGAGGGTGCAAATAAATTATCAATTTATGACACACTCGAAACTCGGGGAGTTTGAGGTCGCTTTGAATTTGGCGCTGTCATCATTCCGTTTTTTTTTTTTGTTCCATGTTGTTTTAATTACGTGCGCCCGACCTTTTTTACGGGGTAACCGGCACGTGTCCCCCTGATCACTTCTCCGCATTTCACGTCAAGTACCCAGAGTTAAAAGTCGTACAGCAATGACCGAATTTTTTGTAAGCAGCAAAATCAGAAGCGCAATTTTACGAGACGGAGTCACTTTCTCCGCTGTAGAAGTGTCCGCGACAAAAATACGGTACATAGTCTTTGTTACTGAACATAAGTAACTAAATAACGTTACTCGTTAGTCTGGCAGAAATTAACGCGTTACTGAGATATGTTACCGTCCTCCATGATAACGAAGTATTGTTGCCGTTACTCCCAAAATCTTACGAACCTTATTTTTGCGTTACTTTCGATTTCAATCTTATTTAGCCGTAATAAGTCATGCATACAAACTTCGACAACAATTAAACTTTTACAGAGTGATTTCATACCCTTTTGAATCAAATTTGAAGAATATCTTTTTTTTTATTAATTGGTTTGGAGGAATGATATTGTGTGAGAACAAAAGATAACATTTCCTCTTTTCAGCGAAGTTTTTACAGAATGCGAATGAACATGTTTGTACGCTAAAACAAAAACAAACATACTCAAAAGTACAAAGAAACATAATTTGACACACTATACTGTAAAACACTTCACTTGTTTGCCACTTAGAAACTAATGAATACGTTATTGCTTCAGTGCAAAAAGGTTTCGCGTTACCACTAACGTCGTTACTTGCAACGGGTTACTTCGCACAGCGCACAAATGTGTCTTATTTTAATAGAGCGGTTAATGTTCCCTTGGAAGGCCTCCAAGCTGTACCCTCTCAGATCATATGAGCTGGTTTGATCACATGATCATGTGATTTGCTCATCAGCGTATTTATATGAGCTGCTTTGGTCTTTTGCCAGGTCTGCAGTGGCCACCAGGCCAATTAGCTGTCGATTTTTCCTAAGGGCTCAAAGCACGTGACCTTAATTTCGCATTCTTAAAGGGGCGATGCAACGTTTTGTGTACTTTGCGCAAATACCGCATAGATCGAATCCCTAACGTCGATAACCTACGAAACATGTGTTCGTTCTTTATTTTGCCACGGGAGCCCTTTCCGAAAAAGGGCTCCTGACCGGCTACATTTTCAGTGTTCGTGCGTATGGCGCGTGATTTGCTCGCTTTCCAAAGCGACACCCTTCCCTATATTATAATAAGGGTGTCGCCTGCACCCTTACTATATTATCTCCGACAAACATGCGCGTGCACTTTTAGGAATAGAATGTGTGGTACTTATACCCCACGTAACGTGTAGCATATAACACACCAAAAACTACAATTCGACGTTTAGTCCAAACCAACAATACCAAATTATCAATAGTAATCCCTGGAAAAGGTGGGAACAAAGGGGGACAAATGAGAATCACAAATCTCCAAACCCAACTTTCACGGGCGGCTTGAATGTCGAGTGATACACACTTATTAAAATATTGTCTGCATTAAAGACTACAGGAAAAACACTCAAAAGTTTGTTGACCCGGTTGCAAAACCTCGGTGTTTATATTTGTGTAGTATTTGATACGTACATTAGCTATTTAGGAAGTTATATCACACAACCAGTCTTGTACACGTTACTAAAAAAAGTAATCGATTACAATTACTATTACTCTTTGCTAAAAAGTATTCGATTCGATTACTTGATTACTCGACAGCAAAAGTAATTGGACATTACTTTCAGAAGTAACCGTTACTTTTCCGATTACTTTATTGTGTGAAGACTTACATCTTTAGCGCTCATAACAATCAACTATTTCCAACCTATATTTCACATTTTCACAAGTATTGAAGAAGCAAACACGGGTTCCCTCTACAGCATCAGCCATCTCTGTGCGCTGCATCATGGGATCATCGGTTTTTCTAGCTGCAAAATTTCTAGCAGTATCGCAATCGCTATTTTACCCGAAACATCTCCACTGGTCCCTAATGAATAGAAACTTAGAGTTCTTTTTAGAATCTCTGGTTCCAAATAAAGGGTATTTTGTTTTCTTGCTCTATATATTTTCTTGTACTGGCAACCAAGAGGCCCCTACTCTCTTTCGCACACACACGCGCTTCTCGAGATATTATTCACACGTGGATGAACTCGCATGTTATACAGAAGAGCAGCAGCTCCAGGATTTGAAACGGATCATGTGTAGTATCCTGTAGCGGAAGAGATCGCCCCGACCACCTCTCAGCTCGAAACCTTGCTTGTCACAAAGGCCACGTAGGGGAAATACGGGATCTTGACGTGTATTTGAACTGCCTTTGTTATATTGTGCATCCGCTTTAGACATTCTTTGCTTCTGGTTCTCCTACGGGCTGCAAGTGGGTACCGTAAGCAGGATTGTTTTTGTTTATTTTTGTGTGTGTGTGCGTGAGGGGGCTACTCTGAACGAAGGACTTACAAAGTTACATTCTGCTCCCTCAAAATTCGCACTGAATTGCCTTTGTGATGCACTGGGGCTTTCCTGGGGCTTCCCACTCCCAGTACCAGCTCGAAAAAAACAACAAAGAAATGGACATTCCACAGAAACAGTACATACAAAGGGGTTGACCTCATTTCCAACAGTTCCGCAAAAATCTATTTTTTCCGTTCGAAAAAAGAGCAAATTTTATTTTTGTCATTTCAGAAAAAAAATTTGGGGGGGGGGGGGGGGGGGGGGGGGGTGTCACGTGAAAAAATAGTAACAGTTAGAAGTAATTTTCATTACTTCAAAAAGTAATGCGATTACTCTTGTGATTACTGCCGAATAAAAGTAATGAACTGATTACAAAATTACTCCAAAAAGTAATCGATTACAAGTAATTTAATTTCTTGTAATGCGTACGGTACAAGTCTGCACACAACTATCAATCCGCTCGTACAAGTTGGTATCGTCAGTTCGAGAGCAGTGGACTGAACGTCGAAACCTAGTTTTGGGGAGTTATATAGGAGACAAGGGGTGTAAGTACTGCACCCCCCTATTTTTGAGAGTGTGCTGGGCCGAGAAGATCGCAAGCCGGCCTGAGGACTACTAAATAATATTAAAATGGTGTATACAAGTCGCAGAAAAAAAAATATTAAAGAAAAACAAGCCGTGTTCATCCCCTCAACTCGCAGCCAGAGCAAGCGACCACGTGATCTGGAGCCGATTATATGCCGCTGCGCTAATGCTTTTATAGCCACCCGCTGAAGTTGGCAAAGCACAGGACACGCGCTGAGTTCCGGACATTGTTAGGGTTCGGCATTGTTGTCATTGCAGCGATTCAGAGATTAGATACCGGCCTCCACCCGTATGCTTGTCGAGCTATGAATTATCACAAGCCCAAATCGTGTGATCACGCCATGCTCGGGTTCAATTTATGAGCCGCATTCAAATATCGTTACTAAAAGGAACCCCCCTCCCCCTCCCCCCTCCCCCCTCCCCCACTTCGTCGTCAAATATTGCAAAAAAAGTGAAAAAAAAAACACTCGCCTTTTGTTCTTAAAATTACAATCTGACTAGTGCTATTAAGACTCGTAAAGTGAAACACACTTTATTCGAATATGATTGCACGGCGCCTTTATTCTCGACCAGACCTATAGAAACTAACAGGTCAGAAACATAAAAAAAGGAAAAAAAACTTTGGAAATCCTGGTATATCTCCTATGTTCCCTGATCCTACGTGGAAGAAAACGTGGCAGCCTGATATATGCCCTGATAATAACCAAACCACCCAATCTATCACGTTTCAATTTATCCCTCTCACCATTGCGCACAAACTGGGACCTGATTCGTTGAAACTTGGATGCCGACACCCCGACCACTAAAATACATTAAACGTACGCTTTTCTGAAGAAGATTTGTTTTAATAATATATTAACAACTTTCCACCCGACGTCTTTTCCTCTCACAAAACATCTACACAGTTGTAAGGAAAGTTTCTTTTTTCTTTTTTTTTTTTAACTCGTAAGGCGCAATAAAATCATTAAAAAGAAAGTTAACGTTTTTATAGCTCTAAAGGAATTGAGCTTCCGAACACCCATTAATAACTTTTATGCCTTGAGCGAAATTGAACTTACAAAAAAATATATACAAAGGAAAAAGCAAAATGCAAAATGCAAGAAATAGCCAGGAGCATAATGATTATATTTGCCGCGACTAACAGCAAAGCAGTGGAAATATGAAGTTTCTCGCAAAATCTTTGCATTGCCGAGAGTTTTGTGAAAGAGCAGGAAACTTTACAAAAAACATAAATAAATAATACAAAAATGCTATGACGAATGAATGGCGGAATCTTTAATTTTATTTCTTATTTTACAAGACCGCTTTGTAGTGCTTAGTTGAATATTTATAATCATATTTTTTTAATAACAGCACTGGGCCACCAACGCACGGTTTTACACATGGAATAGAACAAGATTGGCGAAGCACTCGCTCATAATGTACAAAGTGTAAACAAAAACAAACAAAGAAACAAAAAAAGGTCGAGAAGTAATGAGCTGCAGACGTGAAGGCAAATATGAGTGTTGCGGCAGATCTCACAAAAGAATGATGAAAGGATATGGGGGTTATTGAACCGCAGCAGTCGGATGACGCCAGGCTAGCAGGTCCAGCGACACGTGGCAAGAACATGTTTCGTAGACATATATCAAAGCCGCTTTAAGAAAATTGTTACCATAGCCTCCCAACTAAGGCTTTTGTATCGGGGGCATTGCGCCACGAGCTAATGGGACAAACCAATCAGCGTCAAAAGTGCAAGTCACAGGGCCTTCTCTGTATATGATTGGTACAGCAATGATAGAACCCGTAGAGAAACATGACGAGCACCACCATGATGGGTGCACTTTTGACACTGTGTGTCCCGTCAGCTCTTAGCGTCAGCTGCGTCTTGGCTTAAAGGAAAACTGAAGAGGTTCTGTATCTGAGGAAAACCATTTAAATCGTCCTCGTTTGGCCTCAAGGATCACATATATCGAGATTTTTTTTTTTTTTTTTTTCAATTTGGTGAACGGAGGCTGCAGAAATTAGTTTTCAAAGTACCGCTGAAGCCCCTCCTTCGCCGGGCGTGACGTCATATTAGGAGTTTTCGGAAGCTATGCACGCGCACTCTTGCTATTCTCAAATAGGTTCAGAAAGAGGCGTCACGACTGGTGTCAGTGCGGGGGAATATACCTGGCAAGCTCGCAATTGCACGCGCTGCCCACACGAGCGTCACGCGCTTGGCGGCTCAACGATCTTAATATGACGTCACGACGGGTCGGAGGTTTTTTGTATTCTCTAGCGTTTAGGTACATTCAGTGAAAACGAATATGATATTCAGATTCACGGGATAAAAATACGCCAGAATTCGCCTCTAACTCGTTTCTTTTTTTTTTTTTTTCAAGTGTTTTAGCTTCCCTTAAAGGCCGACGTACTACCTCGATTTTCTACAAGGAAGATAATCCCCTAAGCACCCACCTCTCTTAAGCTGCGAGAGAAGACAAGTTGGGGCAAGGAAAAAAGTGGAGAGGATATAGGAAAGGAGGAGGCGGGCAAAAGTGGAAAGCGCGAAGTGTACTTCGGCTTGAGCTGAAACGAAGTATATCTGGGCCTAAACCCACAATCCCTTCAAAAAAAAAAAAAAAATATATATATATATATATATATATATATATATATATATATATATATATATATATATATGAAACGTATCCGATCACATATAAAGTATATCCCTAGCAGAAAAAAACATGTGAATGTGCTTAGTAAACACGTGAGAACATATAAAATAACATGAGAGCTCGTATATGCATTATAAGTGCCTGACGTAATTTATATCAGTTTTCCCATGTCCACACAAGGCAAAAAAAAAAAAAAGAGAATCATAGCAGCTCTTTCCTAACATTGGTTCAAAAAGCCGCTTCTTTTTTTTTTTTAACAGTAACTATTTGTTATTTGGGTTTCCACTAAGCATCAACATGGCGGCGCCCAGAAGAAAATCGGAGAATATGAAGGGCTGAAACTCTAATCGAAGATTATAAGAAAAAAAAAAAGATAAGTTTTGCGCATTGTTCATACGCCGCGCAAAGTAGTTCCTACAAGATTTGTATCTTAATCCTCTACATAAAGGGGGGAATTAGTGATGCGCCACGAGGAGCCGGACATTTTTTACTGCGATTCTTGGGGTGAAAACGAGTATAGATAAAAATGAGTACACATATACGAAACTACATTCTTCAAGCGAAGTTCTTCAGTCCTCAAATATCACAAATTAAAAAAAAAGAACGTCTAGACATTTCTTTTTGCTGTAAATTATGTATGTCATACAGGATTTATTTGAAACGATGATTATGCGTGAGCATTCACCTGGCCCCGATTTCAACAGAACGACGCAAATACCACCTGTGCCCGCACCTCTCTGGTCTTGTTCAAGTTCGAAGAATGAAGCCCATATCCTTACCGAATGGGGTCTTTTCCCGGGGTGGCCTCTGTGTTCATGCGCGGTGGTAGCAGACGCGGCTCTTCGCCGTCTTTGCTGGGGGTACGGCCCATGCGGAGAGAAAGTTCGTCTGCTTTTTGCGCAGGGGTTGCAATAATGTCAGAACGCCAAGCACCTATTAACTGAATGAAAACAAAAAGTGGGTAGGCCTCAAGACATCTAGCATTGAGGTCTACCCACTATCCTTTCAATCAAAGCCAATCAGAGCTCGGCGTCGTTCTGACGTCACCGCAACTCCTGCGCAAGAAGCAGACAACTTGCTCTCCGCTATGCCCACGTTATTAGATTAGCTCAACTTCGAAACTACTCATAAACGCTGCTTGCACGAGCAGCACCCTCCCCTCAGTCACCACGAGTCGCCGCGCCGGACGGCTACTATGAGAGCTGCAGTGAATTCTATGGAACACACACGTCCACTATGGAACATACAGTTATGAAACGAAAATCTATATGGCGCTTCAAGCGACGTTGGGCGGTAACCCCTAAGCGAGTGAGGGGGGGGGGGGGGGGTACTCCCTACCGCGGGAGTTCAACAACTGAGGTAATCTAGCAACGTTCGCTATACGGAACGCAAGCTCGACTGCTTTTTTTACAGGGATTTTGGTGACGTCAGAGTGACGCTTAGCTCTGATTGGCTCTGATTGAAAGGAAAGTGAGTAGACCTCGATGCTAGATGCCTTAAAGTCTATCCACTATCTTTTTTTTAATCAGCCAATAAAAGTTTGTCGTTGTGACATCATCGCAACCCCTGTGCAAGAAGCAGACGAACTTGCGCTCCGCATAGGACGCGTCGACGCCAAGTCGCACGCGTCTGTCGCTTGGCGGCGTCTCTCGCCAAAGCGTCAGGGAGTTTTGTCGCTTGGGGGCGAGTCGAGAATCCTCTAAGGATGAAGTCATGAGCGTGCATTGCCTTCTATAGGTGGTATATGCTCTCGCTCTCGTATACCCTCCGCACCTTTCGCACTTATGCAAAAGAGAAAAAATAAACTGCGCATGACCACAAAAAAAAAAAGAAGAAGAAAGGAAGCCCGCCCCCTTTTTAAAAAATAACAAAAACAGATAATTGTTTAAAAAATTTAAACGTTCAGCAGGGTGAACCCGCGGCCGGAGAACTTCGCCTCCGCTTATTTAATAATTCATGCAACAATGGGAAGATTATCGTGTTCCACGGAGGCCTTCATTTCCCCGTAAGATATGCATATACAAATATATAAATCCTTTTCTTTTTGTTTCTTCTTTTGTTTTCGGTGCCACGAGCGCGATGGCGGCATGCGAAGTTTAGATTAGGAGTCACTCAAGCGTTTCCCCGCACGATCTTAGCCAGAACGCCGCAGTGGAGAAACCGTAAGAGGGTGAGAAGGGGAAAAAAAAGTGGACAGAGAGCTGTGAAAGGGAGTGGGATGGAGAGTGTAAACAATATACGCGCAATACGCACGCGATGCGGTGATACGGCGTTTCTATAGTGCCTAAGCGCGACCGCAAATTACAGACCCCCGCAGGCAAGGTGAACGAGCGTCATAGATCTACGCAGCACTCGACTCCGGTTTATGTGATAATCTCTGTTTATTGTCACATACGGGCATAATTTGCAACGGGTCGTATTAATGAAGAATTGTAAAATTTGGTCGATTGCGTCCCTTTTTTTTATATAATTGAGGGCAACATAAGATTAACTTCGCTATAAATACGGAAACTCGCACAGTCCGTACGGCGTTGTTAAATTACCATATTCAGATCCTTAGACCAATGGAAGGTAACCGCCCCTGTTTCTTAGCTTTCTTTTTCTTCTTCCTCGTTCTTTTTCGGCTATTGTAGCGTATAACCTTCCAACATTCGTCGATCGAAGGTCGAATCTCTCGTGCATATATGTTTGACCGCGAGGCCCGTGCGCCTTAAATTACGACTCAATACGTTATCTCGAAGTAACTTAGCCGGTTTTGTCTACAACGGGCTAAGAATTACGCAAACGAAATGTCATTGCACAGCCGCGATCAATGTTATTAAAATAAAAACAAAATAGAATAAAAATAGCGACCTCCGAGATCGTAATACAAGCCACTAAAAAAAAAAAAAAAGAGTGCTTTTGTGGCTTGCCGTAAACTAATTGTTTCACCGTAGTCACCGAGAGAACAAGAACGGGAGAGAGGGGTTCTTGATTCCCTCCCCCCCCCCCCGCCCTCCAGCCCGAACTTCGTGTATTTGATAAGGCTTCAGCGTCCCCCGAGTCTCTACAGGGTTGGAACTCATGAAATGTACTTGGGAACAGCCGCGGGAGCAGCTGAAACAGCTCTTTTGGAGCAGGTTGGGAGCAGCTAAAACTACATTTTGGAGCAGGCTAGGAGCAGCTCAGATCAGTTTTCACTGCACTTCAGCTTGTGTCTTAGACAAGTAGGGGAGCAATTTCAATTGTGCTTAGCATCACAGATGAACATGTGTGGTTAGGGAACTAGGTAGATGGGATAACAGTCTGACAGTTTCTTGCTTTGTGGTTTTTCAAAGGTTTTCGAGCTTGTCATTCAGTACGCGAATGCTCTTTTATTTCCGCCTAAAAATAACCCCTTTACAGCATGGTTTCATGAGTGGTCGGCCTGTCGAAACTAATTTGTGTTCGTTTTTAGAATTTTCTGCGCTAATTGTTATGAATAGAGGACAAGTTATTTTAATTTACTTCGATATGACTAAAGCGTCTGACAAAGTCAGTCATCCGTTACTATTGCGCAAGCTGTTTTCATATGGAGTGTGTCATGAGCTGTGTGAATGGTTTGACAGCTATCTTTCGTTGCGCTCTAACACTGTTCGCGTTGACGACAGTTTCTCCGAACTCTTTTTTACAACTTCTGATGTTCCTCATGGACCAGTCCTGGGCCCTTTGTTGTTCTTGATTTTTATAAATGATATTGTGTCTTGCGTAGATACGTCTGAGCTATTACTTTTCGCTGATGACATTAGGTTGTTCAAAAGTATTCATAGACTTCAAGATTGCGATATCTTACAAAATGACGTGTCAAACATTCTTCAATGTGCAAAAAAAAAAATCAATTGTTGCTTAACCCCGCAAAAAGGAAAGTGCTTTCCTTGTGCCGACGGCATGCTGTTGTTGATATTACTTATTATCTTGAGGGATCGCCAATACAACGTGTACCTCTCGTAAAGGATCTTGGCGTGTGTGTTGACCTGTGCTTTAACTTTCAAAAATCATGTGTCTTTACTCGTCGGAAATGCTTATAAAGTACTAGAAATAATATCTCGCTTGACACGTAATTTTAAACAACCCCTTTAATTGATCCACCTTTTTAATTCCCTAGTGAGGTCACGACTCGAGTTGGCTTCTGTCATATCGAACTGGTTATCTAAGACACAGGCTTTAACAATAAAAAATGTTAAAAAAAATATTCGAATTGTTTACGGCAGATACTTTGAGAAGCGCTTTTACTATAATTATGAATATATACTTCAAATGTTTTCACTTTCACTTCTGTCTACCAGGAGCTCTCTTCGAGACCTCGTTTTTCTGCACAAAGTTGCTAATGGTGCATTTGATTCTCCCCAACTCTTTGAAAGGGTAAACTTTCATGTTTCTTCACGTCAAACCAGACATTTTGTTTGCTTCTTTGTTCACTCATTGCGCAATGCCTCACCTCGCTCTAGGATTCAGTCATTATATAACGCCATCGCTCCACCCCACCTTGATAATTCTGCAGCTGTTACAATGTACCGTCATCATTTTAATATTCTTACATTTGTCTCTTAATTTTATGTGTGTTTAGGATTTTTCGTTTCTTTGCTGGTGTTAGTGTTTGTGTTGGTGCACCAAGGGGAAGACCGATGTGGTTGTTTTTGAGCACCCAAAATAAAGATTATTATTATTATTATTATTATTATTATTACCATTATAACAGATGCGAAAACTTGAAACTTTGTGAGCCTTTAAGAGAACAAAGAAGCAAGTACCATATGTTTCCGAAGATAGTGTCCTTGATAATTTCTGAGTGGCTTTCAGTTCCTCAAGATGGAAACCAGCACTGCTTATCGCACAACCCACACGAGCTCGACATGGTAATTATATGTGCGAACCACGTGACGTGCGTAAGCAACGGACGTGCAGTTGCGCGGAGGAACAGGGCAACAAAAATCGAGTTTATACTATTGTGCAACTCAATATCGAAGCAGCAGACTTCGATTAAAGGAGTTATCGTATTCGAAGCGATAAGCAGGAGCAAGGTTAAAGTACGCCGAGCAGATCTACCGCTCGCGTGAGAGCTGCTGGCCGGCAAGGTTTCGGACTGGACCGCGTTTCAGTTCTATCAAATCAGGATTTATCTTGCGGGAATGCGGTTCCAACTTCTAATAATGAAGTACTAAAAGGAATATTTTGCTCATTTGTTTTCAACTGGCTGACGTCCGGATCCCTGGCCGCAGAGCCTCAGGCAGTCTGACGCATAACGAACGACTCGACCTCACCTCGTGCGACCTGCTTTACCGCTTATGGTTGAAAATTAACAGTCCAGTCGCAGGTGGTGTAGCGCTTGGAATTCCGACCCCCGAGTTTTTTCGCGCGCTTCCGACTCGGGATAAACAGGGAGAATAAATAGAGTAAAGGATTGCAAGGTCGACCAAGCTAAACACGCTCAGTCGTTGCCAATCGAGTCGATAGAAACTGAAACCAAGACAAAATACAATTTTTTTTTTAACGCACGTTTTGCGATTCGGTGCATAATGGCGCGAGGTATTGGACTGTGGCGCAGTTTCCGAAACATGGCGCAGGATGGCGCAGACAAACGCGTCTGGCGCAAAATGGCGCAAATGGCGCAGCCGTTCCACCCCTACTATAGCACGCGCACGTGCGGCCGATGCGTGGACGAAAAGCAACGAGCACGTGCGTGCAGGAGGCCGTCCATTCGAAATGGGGTATTCACACGGGGAAAGCCTTTCTCGGCGAGGGATGTGGGTGACGTCAGTGATCGGCGGAACCAGAGGGACTCCCTCCCCGGTACAAGCATTCACACGAACGGCGGGGAGCCGAGCACGGTCGCACTCTCGACAACATGGACTCGGTGCGCGACGAGAGTAGAAAACTGGAGGCGTGCATAAAACGGCGACACGCTATGATGGCGGCATCGCTGTATAGAAGATGCAAAGGACGACGAACTGCTTTCCGCTAAAAGAAAGATGCTTCTCGAATGAGTGGACGCAAAGCAATAGACGCGGAATGAAAAAAAAAAAAAAAAAATCCGAGGACACCTATGCGCTTCTTATGAGTTGTGAATGCGAAAGCATGAATGCCGTTCTTCCGCTGCCTCAGTTCGTCTGCGGTGTACTAGCGTGGACGGCCACGTTTCGCTACGGCCGAAGCAGCGGCCGGCGGCCGAGCGCGCGCTCTCGTAAAGCTGCCGCAGCCTCCACTCTCCCCCCCCTCCCGCCGGCAACGCCTACCACAACAGCGACGGCCGCCAATGGCTATCTAGGAGCCGTTTTGCTCAGCCAATGAAAAAATGAGCATTTATTTCGCGTTTTTTTTTTTTTTTTGCGATTACACACGCCGCCTGGCTCAGCTCCATGGGACGCTTAATGCTTTCGCATTAAAATGGTTGTATGAGGAGAGCGGCTCGAGGACGCCATTGGTGGACATCGAAGACTCCTTCAGGTGCCTCGGACGACACTCGGAACAGCGCAGAGCCCACGACAAGTTAGGCGATCCCGATTGCCACCACGCCGGTACCTCGCTGAACAAAATCTGTAAAGATACCAGACACGCGAACACAACACCTCCAATTGCTCGGACGTCCCACGCCAAGGCGGGGAAAGTTCGTGCAGCCCGAGAAAAAGCTCCCCCATCCCCGTGGGACGTCAAAAACCTGACGTTGTTACCACGTGATGGGTATCCCGGGGAGCAAAAGAGAGGTGCTATTCCGATCCCGTGTGAATGCCCCTAAAAAGACAGCTTGCCGCTCTCACCCTGCCAGTTACTGTGCGGGTACAAACTGAGGGGGAGGGCGAGAGACGAGAGAAACGCGGTGACGTCCGAACACCGAGCTACGCTACGCGGCGAGTGTTTTGGATGCACTTTTCAAGACAGTGCGAGCTCTTAGCGTTTGTTAGCTTCACTATTGGTCAGTATAACGCAGCTTCGCCTGCTCTCCGCAATGAACTCGAAGTGACAATTATTCGTGTTGCTTCGATTAAATCAGCCAGTGACTATTAGAGCGCGATGTGGATCGGTCTGTTTATTGACTATGCTTTGTTTTTAAAGAGCGGAAGGCTATTGATCTTTGGAATGTCGATTCAATTCAATGTTTATTTGATGAGTTGACGAGTTTGGTCCCATATCCTGGGACCGGCTACTTCGTATCGAGTAATGTACAGTATGAATGATATATGCTCTCCAACTATAAAATCAGTAAACCATGAATAATACTCTCAGTTGTCATACAAAGAAAAAAAGAACTTTCACACGGTGAGAGAAGAATTTACGTAACTCGTACGTATGCACAGTGCTCCCCAAACCTAACGCCGACACTGGATTCCCAAACATTGAGCTCGTGCCGATTATTTACTGTTAAATTCGTCACCGAAACGTTTGGGATTCCTTCTCAGGATGGGATCAAAATCGGGAACCCAAACGTTCTTCAGATAGTTCAATCGGCCGCCGCCGGGACTGTAAGAAACGGCAGATGCCATGGCGGTGTTAAGTTTGAGGCGCACTGTATACACATGTACAATAGATTACTGTATTATAGTAATAAAATTACAATAAAAAACGTAGTTATTTTTTAGGGGCGCGTGGTGCGTATTTCGACCTTCGAATAATGCCTAATATCTGGCGACTATCCTTGTGTTAGTAAGAAAATCACGTAGTAAAGTTGATGCCCTCTTCTGGCATTTTAAAGAGATACTGAACCAAAGACTTTAGTGTCCATAATAAGTGGCGCACGTTCTTTCCACGAGCCAGCAGCCACCGGTGTGCGCGAGCACACGCAGCGAAAATTACGTCAAAGACCTCCATTCGCGCTTAAGAGGACAGTGAAATGCATGGGCTTTGAGCCAAAGGAAAATAAAGACAGGCTTTTCATCTCTGCAAGTGAAAGTCACGTGCTTGTTAGACCAATTAATCGCTTACCTTTTACACCAGACACCACTGTGTAGATGAAAAACTTGTCTGTATTCTCCTGTGGCACGAAGCCCGTACATTTCACTGTCATCTTAACCGCGAATGGAGGACTTTGACGTCATTTTTGTTGCGTGTGCTCGCGCACACCGGCGGCTGCTGGCTCGTGGAAAGAACGTGCGCCACTTATTATAAACACTAAATTTTTTGCTTCAGTATCCCTTTAAGTCTGGCCAAGGACCTGAAACTTTGGCCAAAGAAAAAGAGCGATTGTCGAGTATGCTTAGACCCACTCGTAATCGAGTTCGCTACTGGTCGTATCTTCAACAGTCCTGCTCAACGTTTTCCACGGGATGGCCACACGTGCAGCTTGGTGTTTACACCTGTTGAATTCGGCAAAGAAAGCTGCCAGTGTACGCGACATTTAGTCGTAGGCGACGAATTAATGTATCGATAGGTGTACTCTAATAAGTATGGACTAAACACCGAAGGTTTGAATCAATTAGAAGGAGATAGGCTGTGTTTCGAGATGCTCTTGAGCCACGTGTCGGGGGACATTCTGTTTCGCAAACAACGAATGTATCGCTTGGCGTCGCTTTTTGTAAAAGGTGTGAGGTGGACGTTGTTGCTTGTGTGCGCGGCCGTGGCCAGTTGGTCAGCTTGGGTGTTTCTTGAAACACCACTATGTCCAGGAACCCATTGCAGATGTAGTGTATGCCCATATTCTATTGCTTCCCCGAATCCTTCAGGAATTCGGTACACAGGACATATTTTCGTTGCGAGTGCTCAGGGTCTTAATTGACCGCAGTGTTGTCTTTGAGTCGGTACATATTGACCAGGAATTCGCTGTCGAGCTTTATTTGATGTCCACTGCAGCCACGAGTAAAGTATGTAATTCTGCGGTAGAAGAAGTATGATGTGACAATCGAAAGGATGACCAGTACTTGAAACGGGGTACCACAGAGGCTCATGTTGATAATGCTTCCTTGGTTGATCCGTCGGTATACGTCGTTGTAAAAATACGACGACAAGATCTAACGACAACATCCATGTGTATATATATACATGCGGATGTTGTCGTCGTATTTTGCTGTAGATGTGAAAAAGTCAATGTCCTTGCAAAGTGTGTATTGACCGATGCGTTTGTTTTCATGCCTGGAATGTTCATGTTGATGTCTAGTGATGTTAGCGTCCATGGCGTATAGGAATGTCCTGAACCCAATGTGTTTGTTCAGGGATCAACAGGGGCACGGTATTTAATGTTTGAAGAAGGTTTGTCCTCTTGCGAGAAAGAATTTTTTTAAAAAAGGGCCGCGCAGAGAGTCTAAAGAAATTGCGACACACTTCCTGGATTCTTAGGATATAGTTACTGGTGGTTCTTTGGCTTTTGTGAGTACAAGCGCACTGGATTTTGCTCGCGGAAGACTTAAGCAGATCCTTAGACTTCTTGCAAGTGTATAAGTGAGGCGAAACTCTGATGTGTTGGAAACCCTCTGCTACCCAGGTATAGAATAGGCAATCGCTTGTCGCACTAGCGCTTTGTGGAATAAGAGCATTGAATATATATCGCGGCTCCCCATTTTGCGCCCGCGATGCATCGAAAAACATTAATTACACTATTAATTCTCCCCTCCAGCCTATCTATATGTTTGGACTAAGTCAGGGATTGACTTGGTTACCAAGAAACTTGTACCATCGAACTAATTGAATTGAGTCCTCATTTACATTAAGTTAAAAATAAGGAATTTTTTTTTTCTGGTAAATGGCATAAATGCCGATTTCGTGGCAGATTGCTCCATTCCTCGTTCTCTTAAAAATTATTTGTCGCGTCTAAGGCCATCTGTAACTGATTCTTTAAAATACCTGGGAACGAACCAGAGATCAAGATACAAATATCGTCAGCATATAGAGATATTCGCGAAGGTGGCTGGAGTTTCTGCGGTAACTCCGCCATTACGACATTGAAAAGAATAGGGCTCAACACTCTACCTTGGGGTACTCCATGGTGCAGTTCATGCTGCATGCTGTCTCCATCATTTGTACACACTACGATGTTCCTGCATCGAAGAAACTCTTGTATCCAGCGAAGCATGCGTCCAGAAGTCCTTCAAGCAGATGAACGTGACTCAACGTATCGAATGCTCGACGAATATCTAGGAACACTGCCACTGTAATGTTTCCGTTATCTGGTTCGTACCCTACACAGGTGGTGCGGTCTAAGATGCCGTCCATTATGCATTTTCGTGGGCGAAATCCTGGGCACCATGACAGTACAGCACACGACAAAACAGCACGCGACAAAACAGCACGGTCAAAACAGCACGCGTCAAAACAGCACAGCTTCAAAACAGCACGGCGACAAAACAGCACGCGTCAAAATAGCACGCGACAAAACAGCACAGAGTCAAAACGGCACGGCGACAGAAGAGCACGTGCCAAAACAGCACGGCGTCAAAACAGCCCAGCGTCAAAGCAGCACAGCGACGAAACAGCACAGAGTCAAAAGGGCACAGCGACAGAAGATAATGGCATCAAAACAGCACCACGACAACACAGCACAGTGTCAAAACAGGACATCGACAATATAGCTGGGATTTGGCGCTCTCGGTCTTTATTATTTTTAAGTTCGCCGTACTTTTTTCGATTTTTAATCCAAACAAAAGTTTTCGGTTTATTAGGGTGAACATTTGTAAACTCATAAACTTCTCGCTTCTTTTCGGTTTATTGACGAAAACCAGTATACTTACAAAAAGGCAATATTTAAAAGTGTTTGTTTGAAATGTTAGTGAGTAAACCTGGTACTGGTTTTCTTATTTGTTGTTATGTGTGGCAGCCGACGCGACCTGTTCTGCAAGACACACTGGGACCCTATCGTGATGTGACATTATCGTCGTGTGCTCGTATTTTTACACAGGACAAACATGGGCTTCACTACCACTTCGGTCAGAAAGGCAAATATTAAAATCCAGAAATTTGAAAGCATTGTAGTCAGTGCGTTTTCCCCCCCATTTTCACGACTGCGAGAGGTGGTATGAATTCGCGCCGACCACAGAAACGACAAATAAAACACTCGTATATACGTCCTCCTGTAGTAGACGGAAGCTAGGGGTGTTAAAAAATGTGCGGCATTTACGGACGCCCTTGATTTTCATTGTTCAGTTCACGATTAAACTCTATTCTTTGAGCAAAGAATTCGGCACACAAATCCCTATCAGGTGAAAAACCTAGATTTCGTTCTGAAGACCCCTGCGCTCCCGGAGCTTTTGTTGAAAGTTGAACCGATCTCAAAGATAAGCTGAAAACTGCGAAAAGAAGTAGTCATATGGTCAGTAATGAGTAACAGTACCCCTCCCCCCCCCCTACCCCCCCCCCTCCACCCTTCCAAACGCCCTCGAAAATACTGACCTTTTTCAGTTAAAACCGAATTTGGAAAAATGAATTCGGCGTAATTTTACCAAATTTTTCCGTTTAAGCCGAAAACGCTGAACCCTAAATATAGCGTATGGAGTTTAAAAAATGCATCCCAAAGTAGGCATTGTAAAGGAATGGAGGGTCTAGGCCAATTCGTCGAAAGCCAACTCGTCGACGGCCAATTTGTCGAATCCGTTCTCTTGGGAGTAAGTTCGGAGTGGGGAGTATTCGCGACTCCAGCGAAACCGACGCCGCGTAGCGGCAGCTCCGAGAAGCTCAGGAAAGGAGGTCGTTTCGACTCCGTCGTCTGCTATCGCTGCTTGGTTCTCGTAGGCAGCATAGAAACAAACATCGTTTCCAGTAATTATTTTTATAATTGCGCCGTGTCATTTCTACGCAATGACTAAAAGAAGGTTTCTACCGTCGAAAAATTGCTTTGCTTTCAGATGTAACACTGATTTTATGCTGCAGTGCAGGAATTTGTGGTGGTCCGCGTGCTGAACGACGAAAACGACCTCCTTTCGTCCGCCATTTTGCCTGTGCAGCGCGCCCTCTATAGTTCGCTGGAGTCGCGAATACTCGAAGCCCACATGAAGGCTTCATGGACACTACCAAAGCCCCCGCTGGTGCGTATTCTGGCTATTTCTCGAGCAGTTTGACGCGCAAGTTTTCTGGTGATGTCGTCTACAATAAATGAATCAATCGCACGGCAATGTGCTGTCGTTAGTTGTTACAAGAAGAAACAGAAAGCTTATGTGGCAACGGTGTGCTCAGCCCATGCTGTACGGCAACAACATTGAGGCGTGTTGTTTTGTCGCTGTGCTGTTTTAACGCCGTGCTATTTTGGCACGTGCTTTTCTGTCGCTGTGCCGTTTTGACGCTGTGCTGTTTTGTCGCGTGCTGTTTTGACGCGTGCTGTTTTGTCGCCGTGTTGTTTTGACGCTGTGCTGTTTTGACGCGTGCTGTTTTGACCGTGCTGTTTTGTCGCGTGCTGTTCTGTCGTGTGCTGTTCTGTCGCGTTCCCGAAATCCTGTCATCTCTTCGGGGAACGCTTTACTAGTTTCCAACCACCACTGTAAGCGGCGATGTAAGATCTTCTCGAGCAGCTATGTAATGCCCGTAAGGCCTTTTAGGGTAAATAAATAAACAAATAAATAAATAAAAGCTTTCCGACGCAACTGTTTAAACTCACAGGGCAGAAGGAATTCCGTATGAGGATTCCGGTGTCGTCTCTGTTCTTGAGTGTATTTCGAGAAGAGTGCTGGTGGCACCGGGGCGGAGATTTGCTAGTGCATCGTAAGTGATCTTATCGAGACCAGGAGCTGCAGACTTGTGGGTGTTGCGAAGAGCACAATCAATTTCACGTATGTTGATTTCATTATATAGCTCTGAATGCACTAAATGCCTCTCGTTCTCGAAAGTACGAGTAGCCTTTGGAGTGTCGTGTTTTGTATATCAATTCCTCGAGGAAGTATCTGAATGTGAAGCAATCAGGTACTACGGTCAGAAAAGGTGTCTTTTCTTGAAGACAAAGTATCTGGACATGTTCGTTCTAAAAATATAGTTTGTTCACCTTCAAAAATGTAACAACAGCAGGTGAAGTCAGCGCATTTCGTATTGCGCATCGAGAACTGAAGATAAACCTCGAACATAATCGATAGCGCAAAAGAAAACGATTTAACTAGCGCCAAACTCCACACATCCTGTAAGAAAGTAACTTAATATAGTGCAGGCCCATTTTTAATGTTTGCTGAAGTACTCGCGGTGTTCTGACACTTTCTGTTGTTTCAGCGCTTGTTAGAAACAACGAACACTTTTTCACCTTTCGAGTCTCGACAAACGACGAAAGATCCATGAAAAAACACATATTGACCAGTGAGGTGTTAACTGCTTCAGTAACGCGAAGCCCTAGGCATCACACAAAGTACGGAAGAAGTAACGAATCTCCATGAGGAATTGCACGTTTTTTCAGGGGGGGGGGGGGGGTGGCATTTGTGCCGTCGTTTTGCAATTCTTTTTTCTTTTTTTATTCTTCTAAAAGCTCGATGTGAATGGGTCATACATGAAAATGACATTGGAGATGGGGTTTCGACAATTCGTCTGATAAATTGACTTACGGTCGGACACAAACTGAGAGTGCGGCAGAAGCTCCTACCAGAGCTTCATTATGGCCAACCACTATTGTTCCTCCGCGATGCACAAATAGTCCGCTACCGAGGTTATGCGGAGAGCAAGTTCCTCTGCTTCTTTTGCAGGGGTTGTGGTGACGTCCCAACGCCGAAGCCAATCAAAGCTCGGCGTCTTTCTGACGTCACCACAACTCGTGCCCAAGCAACAGACGACTTTCCCTCCGCATTGCGTATAGATACGTCGTTCTGACGTCACGTAAGCTGATATGACTGTTGCCTTTTCCTGGTTTGTCCGCGGAGTGATTCGACGCTGCGACAGGTGCGTGGTGGTGTTTATTTGGTGCGTTCTTAACTTGCGTTTGACTATAATTCCGACCAATTGGAACATGCGGTTGTTTTCATGTCTTCAAGTTTTTGCCGGAATCAGGAATTCATCGAAAACTGCGTGAATTCGACTACGCGAATCAGGAGTTACAAAGTGCTCCGTTAGATCGTTTTCCTTCCCCATTGTTCTGCATATTACAAAGTTTCTTCAGGGCCATTCACTCGTAAAATAAACAATATAAATAAGCAGATAAACAAAGTGCAATCAATGTTAAATCACAAGGGTGTCTTTACGTAATGTATTATCTTCAGTGTGGATAATGTACGTGTAAAAAAAAAAAGGAAGGGAAGCGAAACGTGGTATTTCTATGCGCAAAGATAAACAGGAACGAAAAAAGAGCCCGTGGTCGATGCTGCTACTCTTTCGATCGTATCAGAAACGCTCACACAAAGAGATCAGTTAGAGCCACTAAATGAGCTGCGCTTAGAGTGTCGGCACTCCTTTCCCCGACATTGTTGTGGGCGCCGCCATGTTGGTGCTTGTGCAGAGCAGACGCAACTGCCGAACGTCATGATTTAAATGTGAGACATCCTCAGCATTATAATTCAGTGTTAGGAAGCACATGTAATATTTCTTTGCTTCGTCGCGAACTATTTAAACATTTGTGGAGAACGAAGGAGCGTTTCCAGTGATTTCAGATAAAGCTTCAGATAACTGGCAACCATGATTTTAAGCCACAATATGGCAGAGTGTCGTTACTCTGGAGCGTAGCTTATTTAGTGGCACTAAGATCAGTGATCTCACATCTGCAGTGCTGACTCTGCTTCACTGGAATAACACGTTTTTACTCTTTTGCTCGCATTTTGTTTTCTAGCAACCCACACCCACGAATTTCGCGTATGATAGATACACAATCTAGCGACACCTCTGTCAAAAGTTTGACTTCACTCCGTTGATTGGATTTGTTTATACGACCTTTTTTTTACGACTGAATTGCACTCCAAAACACCCTGCATATAAGTCGACTGCGTTCAGTTTTGCTTTTTGATTACATGCCGGCTCGACTCTTTCCTTCCTGACGATACGGACACCTAATTCTGTAACATCTTCCGAGTTACCTTAAAGGAACCGTAAAGGACTTTTTAAGCGTCTTCCTCCTTAGCTTTCATCCTCAGCTCAAAAGCAAAACAAGAAATCACGTGGTCCTGACGTGCTTAAACACCGAAGGCGATGCCTCCAAGCTTCCACCGTGCTTTTTAAAGGGGCCCTGCAATCATATTTAAGCGTCTACCTTTTTTGCGGTTTCCACATCTCTTGGGATTCGGGCAAGCTAGCGGGCACGGAGAGAATAACTAAATATAAGTGCGTCATATTTTGCAATACGACGAAGAAACCTCCTCCACCTACGGGGGCGACCTGCGGTGCCGAAAGCGCGCGACATGTGACGTCTTTGGTCCTGGCCTTACTACTGGTCAGAGCCGCTAAAAGCTTCTTTTTAGTCGAAATACAAAATATAAGTGGCGCGAACCGTTTCAATTATTTATGAAAGTAGTTTTTGTTCACTATTTTAGAACAGAAAAGAAATAAATGCAGTTTATGAAGTACGGAAACAAGAAATGACCTGTCGGCATACCCGTCACCAAGCGGTGGAAAAGGCGGCGCTACCAGAAAGGGGTAGTGGGATCAGGCGCCGACGCGGAAAGGTCCCGGATGTACGTGGCGGCGCTGCGGTCGAGGGGATCCGACCGGTTCCGAGTGTTTCGCTTGCGGTTTGACGTTATGGCAGCGCGAAGTGACTCCCGTTCCGAACTGATCTTTCCCCCGTGTTTGCTGTCGTTTGAGGCCAATAAAGTGTCATATCGAATTAGTGTTTAATCGCGCAGCAAATGCAATGCGAGCTGCCCTGACTGCCCGCTTCATACAGCCTATCCAGAACATGCTTTAGTGGCGCCCTCTCGAGCCGTCGACACGGAGTGCGGCAGCCATGAGCGCTCTCGCTGAGCTCACTACCCCTCCTCTAGTTCACGGCCACTCAAGCGACCAAGGACGTCAAGAAGGAGGTTATTTTTTGCTTGCTTTTGTAATCTTAATTCGCCTATAACTTTTAAAATAAAGCGAAATTCGAGAAAAGATAATTTTCATTAAGTTACTACGTTCAGTGCGCTCAGGTTCGGTGCAAATTAAAAACAAATAAAAAAGTCCTTGCACGGCCGCTTTAAGAACACCGCGGAGCGTGTGATTCGGAGGCGATGATAAATACCGTCACGGCGCTCATGGCCACGAACGAAAATCCAAAATGTTTGTAGGACGGATTGATCGTTCACGAGCGCATACGTCCGAGTCACGCAGTGCTGTTTGTGCCCAATGCGTGAGTATTGGGGTCGGCCGGCGTGCATTCGGCACCGCGGACGCATCACTGTGAAAAAGGCGTAGAGCTTTCGATGGAAAGGAGGTAAGATATAGTCCGCTACATTTTCAGATTCACGTATCGTAAAAGCAGGCTTTTGACTTTCTGCCCTCTTTCTTCATTGGGCCCACTGAACGATACGCGATTAGTAAAATCTAAATCTAAAATCACTTATTCATTTATTCCAGCCCAAAATTCGTTTCATGACCCCCTTTAAAGCCGCGCAGTCGCAACGCCATACATCATGTAAACGACACACAATGTTGACTGCAGACATGGTGATCAAACTATCTGCGGACGCGTCTCACGCATGTTTCGAAGAAGCATGTTTCATTCCTACTCTTGTAATGTCTCCAGACAGTATTTGTACAACCAGTGTGATGAGGCCGTCCTAGAAGTAAAAAGAAAACGTCTCAGACTGTGTCTACAGATTGTCTTTTGTATCGTGTAGAAGCAAAGTGACCGCGGGTTTACGCGCACAACCATGGCGCGATGGCACAGGCTATAGCACTACCATCGCCCTCGCTGTCGAAATTGCAGGTGTCTTACGCCCAAAATCGCAACCACACACACACGCGTATGATTCGCGTTCACAGTTCGCGATGGCGGCTTCGAAAGACGTCCTTGAGGTCACCACGACGAAAAAAAAAAAAAAGAGAATAGTGGAGGGGGGTTTGCAGTCGAAAGAATAGCGAGAATACAAACAAAACAAACAAACGAAAAAAAAAAAAAAAAGAAACCAGAAGTGGAACCTCTCTGACAGCTGAAATTATTGTAATTCGAACACTTAACTCTAGTCCTCTCGCGTGGTGGACCGCCGTGCTCGCGGTGAGTTCGAGCTTGCGTGGTCGGCGGCTTCGGCGGCGACGTGCGAGCTGACTGTAGGACTCTTATTGTGTGTTATGTGAATATCCTTTCATATCCTTTCGCTTCCCTTTTTTTTTCTTATTTCGGTTTTTTCTTTCTTTTTTTCTTCGTCCTTGTCTTCTACGATCTTTCTGCATGCATTCCACTGGAAACACGGCAAGGCGCTCAAGCGACCGTTGAAGACTCGAGAAGAATAGAGGGGGTATTCATTACGGCATCGCTGCTCGGTCGGCGTGTCGCGAGGAAAAGCAGAGGCGAGGGGAGGCCTGCACCGCGCAAAACCAAAGTATTCTCTTTTTTTTTTTTTTCTCGTTCCTCTTTTTTGAATATTGGAACATCCTCCCAATTCGCTTATAATAACGCTGGAGGACGCTGCACCCATGTTAAAGTGTAGAAGTGTGACTATAAGTTGATAGGGGCGTGTTTCGTTCTAATGCGAAAAATAAGAAAAAAAGAAAAAACACGATTACAAAAAAAAAACAAAAAAACAGACAGAGGTTAGCGAGTTAATATGTACTTCAGGCTAGAACTTGCAAGACCGACACTTGACCATAGGTGCGAGGTTTGGGATCACCGGAGGCCTCTATCAAAAGAGCCCGCAAAAGTTCAATCACTCTAGCGGTGCCAGTTATATATATATACATAGAGAGAGAGAGATTTCTTTTTTTTTTAATCTTTACAGATTTGTTTAAAAAAAATTCGTGAAAGTTACACTTAAGCGGTTTGTGCAGGTGAGTTATAGCGCTAGGGGGGCATTATGTTGGGGGTTAATCTTTGCTATAAGTCGGCTAATTAATTAAAACTCGTTAATTACCTTTTTTATTAGGAAAAATAGACACATGGTTCCAATTAGAAACTTACTAAGCGTCATCGAAAACCACTAAATCAACTCTTTTTAGAACTACTTGAAGCTCATGGGAAACTTGGGGGCGCGCCAAAGTTACCTCTCGTGAAGCAGGTGCAAAGCTAGCAGTGGCGGAACGAGGATGATAAGATTATCACCGCGTTCCGCCACTGTTAGCTTTGCACGTGCTATGAACCCTGTTTTGCCGTGGGGCGCACCTCAAATTGTTGTCTTATATGCTTCTGAGCCACCCTTAGTGCGAGGAGATTCGACAACCGAGCAGTATACCTTTTCTCCACCCAACTCCTTTACAGCGTTCGCTATGCTAAATTGGAAAGAGTGGAGGGCTTTGTAAGAGGAGCTTGTTTTGTTATTCTTGCAGGTAACTTTCTTTAAACCACGGGTTTTATTTTATGTTGGTGATTGTGATAGATTATAATATAGGGCGGGTTCAAGTTATACGCCTCGCAAGTGGGCTCATTTTCGTCTTCTGCGCATGAGAAAGGAGGTAGCGGTGACGTCAGAACGCCGAGCCCTGATTGGCTGATCGCGACCCCCCTATCTGAGCGTCGTCTGCTCCTTTGCAAAGTCGTCTGCTCGCAACGTCGTCTGCGTCTGTCTTACCTTTCCTGCGACTTTCGGAAGTGCAGGTCTTTACGAGCGAGATCGACTTCGCCTTTCAGAGAAGGCAGACGAATGAACTCGAGCGGTACGCTGTTTTTGTCTAACAACTAGCAGACGCGCATCAAGGAGAGAAGTCAAAGGACTCACTGGCAAGGTGTCCCGAGGCGCCGAGGTTTGTTTGCTAAGAACCGAGAGTGAGCGTGTTAGTGTCCGCAAGTTCCCTCCCAAATACTTTTTCCCTCCTTTCGTGTGCGGCGAGACTCCTCACGTCGCTGCTTTACGTCTGCTAGTCAAAGCGATGGCTGCTTTACTTTTCCTGCGTCTGTCGAAGATTCACCGCTTTTTCACCGGCGAGAGTCACCGCTGCCTCGGAAAATAAGGAGATGACAAGAGGAAGAGATTGAAGGGTTCACAAGGGTCGCGCGGGCATATTCCATTCAGCACGCCAGCCGGTCGTGGGCATACGGTCTTGGCCAAGGACCGTCGGAGCACCGCTGTGCCTGCCTATCTGCTGAGCTCGCTTACTCGGGGTCGGTGGAATCGTGGTCGTTGGAGCATTTTCCGGGTGTTTGTGGATCCAGCGTTCTTGTTCGTCGTGGTTTATTTCAAGTAGTTTTTACTTTTTTTCTTGCTGCTTGTAGTCGGGACGCGTGAGAAGAGCACGTACAAAAATAAACGTCCGTTGGTCGTCGCGACCAAGTAACTGAGCGACGCTGTCGGCCATGCTGAGTTGATCGTCGTATGATTCCGTCGTAACCTGAGCAAAACTTGCGATAATTTCCTTTCGTGAATACGAATTTGTTCTCACGTTTTGTCTTACGCACTCTTTTGGCGTAAGATGGTTTTGTGAATCTGGCCTCTGCACTTCCGAAAGTCGCAGGAAAGGTAAGACAGACGCAGACGACGTTGCGAGCAGACGACGTTGCAAAGGAGCAGACGACGCTCAGATAGGGGGGTCGCGATCAGCCAATCAGGGCTCGGCGTTCTGACGTCACCGCTACCCCCTGCGCAAGAAGCAGACGAACTTGCCCTCCGCATAAATTCAGCAGACACCTGCACCAAACACGTGTCTTTATCTTTTCAATTTATCGTAAAAAGGGCAACAACTGTAGCGAGAGACCTAAGTCTGGTAAAGTACCGCGATGCAAGCGATACATTGTCAATGTATTTCACTACTGAGATACTAAATCATTTTTCAAATGTCTTTCGATAGTGAGATACAGATACTGGAAAGTATCTCTGCGATACTGCCGCGCCCTAGTTTAGACCAAGACTGAAAGATAATTTCCATACCGATAAAAACCAAAAAGAAACATATACACACACACACAAAAAAAAAAGCCTTCCTGGGCTTCTGTGCAATGGATCTTTTCCGAGAAGCCTTCTGCGCACGCGCGAGAGCCCGATGCCAAGCGGCGGAAGTCGGCACGAAAAATCGAGGAAATTCGGAAAGAGACTGTGGATCAGCGAGTAGAACACGTAATTGTAGCATACTGTAAACGACTAAATTTTCGCGAGGACCTAATTTTCGCGAATTTTGCGAATCGCCTACAATTCGCGAAAAATACGTCCCGCGAACAATTCGGGCAATATGTGAACGCTACGGAAGCTACACTCGATTCGCGAAAATTAGAAGCCGCGAATACTTTCAAATTTTCAGCTTTGGCCCGATTCGCGAAACTTTGAGCCCACGAAAATTATGTCGTTTACAGAATATATAATTGTGTTATACAAAAAAAAAAAAGAAAAAAAGTGGAAGGAAGGAAAAACATGACGTTTGGGTGGACTCCACGGATGCCCCTTTTTGAAGTCGCGTTGGGCACTCGCCGCAGCTCAGAGAGCGAAGAAACTGGTAGCGTAGCTCCCATTATCGATTGGTAGTGCAGGTAGGTCACTTCCTCGATTTTTAGTTCGTGCAGTCACCGCCTGGTGCCACCGGTATCTGGAAAAGGTCCATACTTAGGAAAAGTAACATAGAGAAAGAGAAAGAAAGAGAAAGATGAAAAAACAAAGAGAGATAAAAAGAAAAGAAAGGAAGAGGAGGTGGAAAAAGACTACGAAAATGACACCTCCAGGCAGCGTCTCCTTTGGGCGCCATTGGGAGGGACGCGGGCGGTGTTGAGCACACGACTCGCGGGGGACAGAGCCATTGAGCTGTCACAGCGTCTCGACTCGGCTAAAGGAAAAACCAACCCTGACAAAGAGAAAAAAAAAAAAAAGTGCCAAGGGCGAGTCGGTGGCAAATCTCGACGAGAACGAAAGCGGAGCGCTCACGAAACAGAACAAAGCACTCGCGGGGGCGACGCGTGAACCAAGACCAAAACAACGAGACGCCGCCTCGCTAGAGAGCACTATTATTCCGCGTTCACACCCTCAGCTCACAGCGCGGCGGAGGCTATATGTGCTTGCCGGACCAATCGGCTGCTTCCCCTTCCAACACCCCCCCCCCCCCCCCCCCCCATTCTCTGCGCGTGGGGTATGGGCGAGGGGAGCGTGATCACGTGGCAAGAAATAGAAGTGCGATTGGCCCACCGAGCACTGTAGCTTCCGTTGCACCGTCAGCTTAGGCGTGAACGGAAGATGTTCTCGGCTTCGCTTGATACGATGGACGGCAGCGGACGCCACAAAGCCGTTCGAGCCGTTCCGAGCGTGTCACGTGGTCATGTGTTCCGAGCGCCGCCGCGTCTCTGCCGAAGGTCACGTGATGGCGCTCGCGCGGCACCGAAGCGGCTAGCGCCCGTTGTGGTCCAAGGGAAAACGGAGCGTATACAGCTTTGCAGGAAGCCGCGCTCGCAGTGGTCAATAAGAAGTGCATTGTCATCGTGAGCGCGGCGCTCTCTGGTATATAAATAGGCTTTATGGTTTCCGGCATTTAGGTGGCGGGGCACGTAATGAAGCGGATTCTTCGCTTTGTTAGCCGAGAAAAATAAATAGACGAAAAAAGGAGACGCGAGGGTCGCTGCTTTAGCGGTGTCGTGTCTGCCACTCCTTCGCGTTTGAGAGTAAACTTCGTTTTTTTTTTCCGCTCATTTCAGAATACTCGCGGCATCTACATTTACCTTGACTGAAACGAAGTCGGCATTCGTCGACCTCCCTTCTGCGAAGGGCGACTTGAACGCGTCGAATCGCGCAAAGCTAAACGTGCGCGTTACGATGATGCAAGCAGCGCGGCACGTCTAGAGGTCGACTGTGGCAGCCGGAAGGACGAACGAAATGTACTCGCCTATAGTTTTCGCGTCTTCGGTCATTCTGAACACTCATGTTCTGTTAGTGGGTGTCCGGTGTCTCGGTTCTATAGATACGAAATTCGCCCAGTGCGGTACCACTCCTAGCCTGCGGAATTTACCGCGAATCACGCAGTAGTGATGCACGACCGCACGCCGGTACTCTTCTGCTCATCCGGATCGAAACGAGCAGGGGTGGGAATCAAACCCAGGAGCTCTGAATTCTGCGGCGCAACCTGCTCGAGCAAGGCCCTGTTTACCCAAATCCGACATCCGCACTAATCATCGATGCAGTACCGACGTATTGTGACGGAAAAGATTTACCAATTCGCTGCTAAAAAAAAAAAAAAAAGAAAATCCTAATTGCGTTGTTGCACAAAAAAAAAAAAAAAGAGGAGAAGAAGAAATTGGGAAAACTAACAAGCTGCGAGTTGTGATGCTCGTAACGGATGAAGAAAACGGGGAGGATCTAAGAATTTTCCCTGTGGTGCCTAGAACGCGTCCCCGACTGGTCCGTTTACCGCGTAAAAAATGAAGCGGTTCCTCGATTTCCGCCTTGTGACGTCATCGAATTGCCACGCTGTCGCCGGTCGCGCGATCCTAGCGGTGTCCTAGCAGCGGTGGTGGATGCGGCAGACGCCCTTCCTGCTGCATGCAGGTCGCTCTCCAGTGTGACATTCCACGGGAGTTTCTGCAGCCGGAAGTTGGGACGCCTAACAGCGACACTAGCGTTAATTTGCTCGCGCTTTTCGCCAGCATTTCTGCGACCAACCGCCAGGATCGCGACATCCAACAAGCACGACGCTCCGGCTTCTATGACGTCATTTGTTGCCCCTTCGAGGCCCCTTTTGATGTATGGGTGGAATAGGACACTAAACACACCAGTCGGAGATATGCGCTGCAGGCACCGTATAATATAAACGGTTAAACAGACCGGTGGAAGACGCGTTAAGGAGCACCGTAGTTTTACGGCGGTGCTTTTGCGGCAACTAATCAGTGGCTTGCACTGACGCCATGTCAGAGAGGCCAGTGTGCTGGTCTTGCTGCTCCTCGCCTTGTATACCTTTTGTAGAATACATTTCGCACCACCGCTTTTGTTTCTTTCTAGGGAAGAACGGGTAGAAATGACCCAAAACGAGCACCGGCACGACACGATAAGGGAACGTGCGAGCCATGCATCGTTGGTATCTGATCTCTCCCTTTTAAGGCCGGTTCCCACATGCAGCGAAGCGCTAATGTAGCGCTTCTCACGTGCCGTCAGCTACTTATCGTTCTGCCATGAGTAACAGTTTTGACGGTGCGTTACAATGCTGGAAACGCTCCCGTCAGCACGCGCTTAGCGCGAGGTCAGCGCTATGCTCGTAGCGCTCCGCTGCATGTGTGAACAGACCTTTATGGTGAATTCCACTCGTAGATCCCGAGCGCTTTCCAAAATCCGCGAGGGAGGCAAAATTCCGCTCCGTAGGACCCGCTCCGAATCGACGAGGGGAAGATGAACTTGTCTTTTTGGAGCGACCCCTAAGCGAAAAGTCGGTCGAAATCAGTATACTGAATGTATACTAATAGTGAACTAAGAGCATATACTGAAATCGTACTAGTTTCACACTTTTATGAAACAAAATAGTATACTTTTAGTACAGCACAAGTGCATATGTAGTATACCATAAGGGCACCTCGAGTGCGCATCTAGCATAATATAAGTGTACATTTAGTACACTACATGTATGCTTTTTGTGCACTAAATGTACACTACTAGTACATATATACGGGGTGTCCCAGGTAACTTGCACCAAACTTTAAAAAGAAACCGGGGCGTTCTGCGGGAGTGAAACCAACTGTACGCTGTTAGCAAGTCTCTTGCGAAAGTGCACGCAATTTTTTTTTAGTGTGCCTAGTTATTTAAATTAGACTAACAAGCTAACTTTTGAAATCTTCATTTAAAAGCCGAGGTGTGCATTGGAAAGTTGCAGAGCGCATTAAAAAACACCCCATTAAACTATTTTCAACAAGGTGCACTTTGCGTGCTCCTTTTTCGGTGCGCTCTTTGAAGGCGGAAAAAACCACGAAAGCGTATTATGTTGCAAACACTTTAATTGGGTGTTTCTCAGTGAGCCCTGCAACTTTACAATTGACATCTTGGCCCTCAAAAGAATATTTGAAAGGTTAGCTGATTAATCTTAGTTATTTAGACAACTAGGCGCATTAAAAAAATCTGTGCACTTTCGCAAGACGCTTGCTAATGACAGTTGATTTCACTCCTGCAGAGCGCTCCGGTGTTTTTTAAGTTTGATTTAAGTTATCTGGCACGCCGTGTATGTCGGGCGTTCTGAATGGAAAGAACGGTCAAAAATTGTCCAGAAAAATCGGCGCCTGCATTTAAAAAGCTGACTTTTCAAAGGTGTTTCTTTGAACGGCTGGATTCCAATTTGTTAAATTTCATGACACATAGCTCCATTCTCGTGAAATGTTAAGAAACACCGTTGACAACACTCAATTGATGATAATGCAGAGGTGTCATTATCGGGAGATGCACTTTTAAAAATGAGTCAGGAAATTTCCGAGGAAAGTCTTGGCAGCTCTTTCTCCAAACATTTCTCGTCAAAATGACGTGCAATCATGTTATGAAATTATGTGAGAAAAGTTGTAAAAAAAAAAAAAAAGATGCACCGCGTTTTTAAGTTGCGAGTATAGACGTGAAAATGACAATCGAATCATTTTCAAATCTTCCCTCGTGAAAATAATGTACTGCCGTTTTCCAACATTGACTAGGAGAGTTGTCATTTTGATTTGCGGCTATGTACGTGAAAATTACGAGGAAATCTTTGCCACCTCTATTTCTAAACATTTCTCATAAAAATGACGTACCAGCGTCTTCTGAAACTGTGTGAGAAAAGCCATAAAGAAAAGATGCATTGCAATTTTCAACTGAAAGTATGTATGTGTAGCATACAAACATTATGATCACTGTTCTTCACATAATTGAAAAGACAGAAACTGAAATCCTACTTATCACTTTATTCAAGTTTCCGAGCCTGCCTCACTGTACACTCTCCTTTGTGATGATGGTGTGCCATTACATCCTGCGTAAAAAGAGAAGAGAAAATGACCCTATGCCAGCTAATGATATAACACCACATAACTCGCTCAAAGGACCACTATGTGAGGAAGGCAAGATAGTAACCACTTCATCCTGACAGAAGGGTGAGGAAAATCGGACAATAGCATTTTTGAAAGCCTGATATGTCAGACATTGGTGGTGTGACTTCTTTGCATGCCCAGGGCTATGCTACAGGTAATAGTGTTCATTGCAGGGCACAACATTTATTACCTAAAATCGTAGGCACCATAAAGCAAATGTGTGACAAACAATAGCCTTTTCCAGATTCAAGGTTGCAGCTGCTACATTTTAAGCACATATGAATTAATGAAGGCCACAACGAAAACATTCGAGAATGGCCATTTTCAGGGCTGTACTAATATTAACATTTTATTTTAGAAGTTTAGTAATTACGGTATTCAATATTGGTTTCAAGATTAATTGTACAACTGTAAACTACTAAAGTTTTACGAAGGCTTAGGTTTTGCGAGTTCATCGAAATTGCTTAAAATTGGTCCTGCAAAAAAGTAACCCCATGGATACGAATGCATTGAACATTACTCCTGATAGTGAAATTTTGTACCTGCAAAGTATTCTTAACACTAACACTTCATAAAATGTATGAAATATTGAGCTCGCGAAAATAAAGTCGTTTATGCCATTCAAACCTTTCAAAGCGCTCGCAAAGTCACCGTTACGATGGATTCGCTTTGTTCAGTGCTCTTCTCCGCATGTGCCAGTGCGCTGCAGAGATTATTTCCGGATTAAATCCCAAGAATAAGACATTTGAACGTGGGACATATGCACTTTTTGATAAAATAGAATCTCAAAATTTTCACATCGAATGGTTTCCCAGGAGACTTCTCGGGTCCGCATGCACTGTTACTCCGCAACAAGCAGGCTCTCTTGGGATGACAAGAAAAAACCCAGCGCCTGAACGTTGCTCGAACCAGCACTTGGGAGAATCGAAAAGCCTGTCAAGCACTCGCTATCAGGACAGGCCGCTTACTTCCGGCGGCTTCATACCTGTCTGCTCGACGCACCATTCAGCCACCCTTAATAGAGATCAGTGGCGGACGTCACTTTTACTCTTGTGACGCAGTTCCCTGCAGGTTCCCATAAGTTGCAACCTGCTAGCCAAACTGAGTCAGGCCTGGAGCCCTGCGGGAAACGTCAATTCCACTTTTTTAGACGTAGACACCCACATTTTGCGTGTACCTGAAAGAAGCTCCAACACAGAGGACACAAAATGATCGGACCTTTTTGAATGCATCCTTTTCTTTTGCTGAGAACATATATGCAAGTCACTGCTATTACACATGCAGTGGTGCGGCTTCATTTATGATTTGCACATTTTTTATATAAGTTCGAGCTTTTAGAGCGAAGATTCAATATAATGAGTTCGTACATAAATGGTTGCTATGAACTATCCTCCACATTACCTGATATCATAAAAAGCACTAGAGCAGCGTAGGGCTGTACTGCATCAATTACAAATTTGTAACAACCACTTAAAAGTTGGCATTTATTTAAAGTATTACTATCGTCTATTATTCTTTGACAAAGAATAACTGGGCGAGTTGGTACTGTGGTAGTCTTTCAACTTCATCGAATATTCAGGTCCTTTTCGAATTTTTTTCACGTTTCTGCTTCCTCACACTGCTCTGCTTTTTGTAGCGGCTTTCGCCACCACTAACAAACGTGACATCCAAACTCACTTTATTTACATCACGCAATCGTAAACTTAGAAAGCGTGCCGCTTCGGCATACGCAAAGAGACCGCACGTCTCTACGGCACAGGCATCAGCACAGGCAAGAAATCATGCTGCTCGCTCTTGTAACGCTTTTCTCGCTCTCGCTTTATGAAACAAATCGTTGGCGAGAGGCTGTTAGGACCACACGTCCGAACTAGCATGACCTGTGATTGCTTGATCTGCCGTCAGACTGCACTAGAACGCTCCGCAAAAGCGTCGTCGGGCGAGCGTCGTAGGACGGCGCCACGACAGGCCCTCGGCTCGCCCTCGGTTCCGCCCGCACGTGAATCTTTCTCACTCTGCGGATGAGAGCCATACATTTTGAAGATACGCTCTTTTCAAATGACGAAATAACACCGGGTAGAGCATAGTTAGAATCAGCATAGCTTAGCAAGCACACGGTAAAATAGCGGCGCACTACGCAGAAACAAACGAAAACTTCCTCACCGGGGCTTGCACCAGTCGGCCATGACTGTCTGCCACTTACTTGCGTGGTAAGACGCAGCGTCTCCCAGCTCTCAGTAATCGCTTGCTATTCTGAACACGGTATTCGCAACTAAGATATCTAAAATACCCGCTAAAACGGCTAAAACGTAAAAAGGGAGCGATGCTCGAAGCCTCCGGAACTCCAACGGCGCCGGCGGCCGAAGGGAAGCTGATTGCAATAGCGATGGTCATGCGCAGTTTTCAAAAGTCTATTTTTTTTTTTAAGACAAAACTAAGCAAATCAATATATATTAATGACAATAATGTCACTATATCAATTTTGTAAACAATTAACAAAAATTTAGTCAATCTTAGGTTTTATCTAAACTTTAGGCTTTTCTCAGTGTAAAACCGAAACTATATCAAGCAATTTCTCCTTCGTCGCCAAGGCTATTCTGATTCATCTGCGCATGCTTGCACTCCTGGGATCTCGGCTTTTCTGGAAGGCTCGGCTCTCGCGACAAGTAAATAATGAGGGCAACCTCGTATTTTGTAAACAATGAGCGTGCCCGACTTTTTTTTTTGCCGAGGGAAAGACACGTAAAATTTACGTCGATCTTTTACAGCGTGGAACTCTCGATCCACTGTGTTGGCGTGTTCGTTGTTGCAATTGTCAAGTTCTTTTCACGTGAATTCAGATGTCTTAGAGTTTTGCAAGATAAATCTACACAATGAAACACTTTCGGTGAAAGCTTGAGGTTGTCACATGAAGGCGCCGATTTCTCCAGCCAATTTCAGAGCGAGCTTCCATTCATAACACCACTTCGCTT
The DNA here is from genome assembly GCA_013358835.2 of Ixodes persulcatus. Taxonomy (NCBI): domain Eukaryota; kingdom Metazoa; phylum Arthropoda; class Arachnida; order Ixodida; family Ixodidae; genus Ixodes; species Ixodes persulcatus. Next base: position 760,350 of record JABSTQ010011515.1, read on the forward strand.
ATGCGGTTCAGAAGTTGATTTGCGCTGCATGTGACTATGCAAGGTGGAGCATCTTCTGTCTCCGTTATTAGCCGTGGTTTTCTTTGCCTCCTGTCCTTTTGCTTGCTGTGGATGCAGATATCTGAAACAGCGTATAGTGAGCTGAGACCTGCATTACAAAAACACTGGATCATCCTGCAAACGTTATTTGTCTACTAGCCTATGAGACAGCACGCAAGTGGCGATTGCATTTGAAAACAGACATGTGCATGCTTTTGCCTCAGGAAGCATCAAACACTTGGTGCAAGTGCCCTCGACCGTCTAGCTTCAGAATAGTGCTGACAGTTTTTTACAGTAAACTTTTATTTCTGCAATAAAGGTAACAAATACAGTTCAGGGAAAAAAAAGCTATTTTTGCCAATAAAAGTAGACTTTTCAATTGATAAATATAGTAGAAATGACTTAGCTAAAATAATTATTGACAACGTAGATAACGCTACTTTCCGTGGCGTACAATGTAGCTAACGTTTCTATTTGTGCTTTTTTTTAGGGCTATAGTCCTGCTGCATTTGCGACGCTAAGTATGCTCTGACAGTGCCAGTGCCGGTCGTTTCCCGGGGAACTTTTGGATCACGTGGTCTGCAGTGAAATGAGAAATGAAGCATTATTTTGTCACATTATGTCAGCTGTATACCCGGTGATATTTTTAATCAACAGGTTTTTAGAAAAAAGGGGGCTTGCTGCCACGTTGATGCAGTCTTCAGTGTGTCGTGCGACTCCGCGGACATTACATGGGTGGATAACCGTGGCAACATTTTTATTAATTAACTGAAATCCGTAAATTACCTTTTTTTCTATTGCTGTTTTAGAGGCAGTCATTGTTGGAGCGTAACCCAATCAAAACTATTCACGAAACAGCGAGGGCCTTTGAGATATTTATTTATCAAAGTTTTCACTTTCTTCCCCAATTCAAGAACCACGCGCGGCAGGGGCGGGGAAATGTAGAGTGACTTAGCGGTTTTGACATGAGATGTCGCTAATGGTATGTGTGTTTGTGTTACGAGAACTTCGCATATTGAAGTTCCATGCATTTTTTATTTTCTAGTGAAGTTACAACCCTTATAACGTGCTGTCGTATTCAGCATGAACAAACTTGCACACTTTTGACAGCGAGCTTTTAGTGAATGCTTCAGGATCATACTTCAAACGGTGCGTTTGAAGCGACTACGCAAGCATAACATCCTGCGCTTTGTCCAGAGCGCTGTTTTTGATCAGGCGACGGAAGGCAAACTTTGAGCTATGAATAACCCAAAACTCGTCGCCTTTTTGCGAATTGTTTCGGTTGGGCGAGAGTTTATTCATAGCCCCTTTAAAATTGAAAATTCATCATGGTCAATTACACTGTCAATTAAAAAGTTAATTAGACAACGTACTGCGACACTTGTTTACTCATCTAATGTCCGCCGAGGCTACGAATATCCTGTGAAAACGGCATCGGGCTATCTATCGCGTTTTTAATGTGTTGATCTTAAAAAATCACACTATATATATATATATATATATATATATATATAGATATATTATATATATATATATATATATATATATATACCCGTTACTATAATTTGAGTACGCCGACCGCAAGCACTCAAAGTAGGCCTTTAGTATACTTAAGTCCACTTCCTGTATACTGATTTTGAACTACATTTACCGCGGGCAGTACGATTCTACTACATGTACTAGTTTTGTACGGTCGAGTATACTTTCAGTCCACCACCATTTTTACTGGAAGTACACTTTAAGTACACTTAAATTATACATTCAGTACGAAGACCACACTGAAAGTATACTTTTAGTATACTTCAGTGCACTTTTAGTATACTGATTTTGAACGACTTTTCGCTTAGGGACCCCTCGTTCCCACTCCCCCCTCCTCGGCCGTTCAAAATGGCCTCTGCTCGAACTTGGGAAGCCCACCAAGGCCTCAGCCGACTGATCTTTCCGACGACCAGTGACAACTGTCACTGTTTAGTCGGAGAAATAACACGTGACACAGGCCGGGCGAAAATGTCCGTTCCGTGGAGCCTGTGTCACGCATAACGAGGAACACGTCCGCGTTCGCCACCGTCCCATAACTTTCGGCCGCCTCCAAGCGGCGGGGCACGCACAGCGATCGCCATCGGTGGAGTTCAGATCGCTGGTAAGAGTTTAATAAACACAAAGAGGTAACAAACCATCGCTTGCACGGTCGTTGCCTAATCTCTTCTTGCTTTATTGCACAAGAAAACGCCGGCGGCATGAAAAGGTAAACAATCGTTGGCTGCAGAATGAACAGGCCTAACCTTGCGTCTGCCTCCGGATTTTCTGTCGTTCTTTTTCTCGTTCTTCCTCTCGCGATCACAGATGTCAGCACTTACAATTTACCACGCTCCAGTCACGGCTTTGTATCCCTGATCTACGCTAGGTAGAAGCGTTCGAGCCGTCACAATCCCGCGTAAACAACCTACGCATCCGAACAGATCCAACTCGACGGCCCGACCGGTCCGCAGTGTTGCCACAGCTCCCCAGAAAATAGTAATAGATTTCAGCTTGAAAAATCAGCAAAATTCAGTAGACTTCTAAATTTCGGTAGTAAGCTTTCTTTTATTAACTTTGTTTGTGTTGCACGGTTATTGCATTGATTATTTTCAGAGCACATTTGAAAATAGCCACAAAGAACAGAAGGAAGCAGTGAAAAAAAGTAGAAACTGTATTCAGGGCAAATTTCCCCAGACCTCTTCCTGCAATATCCGGAAGCCTTTTGCGACGCGACTATTGAGGATTACCAGAAATTGCTCAGTCTTTATCCCTTAGTGGTCTGCTCAATCAAATAGTTTCACACTTCTTTGAGTGTAAAATTTGTTGCTGGAAGTTTTCTTCGAGGTCCCCATATTCCGAAGTGTTTTAAAAGGAAGGGCCCTCTAATGATTTTTTGACTGGTCAAAAACTTGCGCTGAGATAGAGCTCAGGCAACGTAGTAACACCGGCACAAAATCGTGAAAGCAAACTTGGCGTTATTTTGGAAGTAATAAGCAAATTAAAATCACTCAAACCGCGATGCATACGGCACGGCCAATGGCAGGCACGAAGCGAGGTGCGGCCTCTCAGATGGCCGACCGTGCCGTCGCTCTCTAGTGACACTAGCTTTGACAAGCCTTCCTCCCTCTTTCCCATTTTGTACACATATCCGCCCGTGTTTCACTATCCCCTGCATTCTGTTGTCACGTTGCCTCATTTCATTTTACAACGCCTACACACACACGTGAAATGGTCCGCTAAAGTGCGCCGAAATAACTTGAGGGCACGCCTTGGAGGCTCAAATAGTAGTAGCTTCGGATCACGTGTAGGGAAAAAAGAAAAGAAAAAAATCAGTAGATTCTGTGGTATTATCACTGAATCAGCAGAATTCTGAAAAACATCCGTAGATCTACTGATAAATCAGTAGGAGTGGCAACACTGCCGGTCCGGCCCCGGCGACCTCACCAACCTCGCCACGCATGCGCAGTGTAGATTTACAAAGGGAATGACGTACGCGCTCTGTCAAGTTCCGGATAGATCTGTGAAATCCCGTGGAGCAAGTTCGGCGGAGTTGAAGGCGCTCCATAGAGCGAGTGCTACCAGAGATCTACGCGCGGAGGATGACCAATTCGAGCCAGATCTGCAAGCGGAATATGCGCCCTCGAAATGGAGCGCTTTTGGAGCGCTCGAGATCTGCGAGCAGAATTTACCATTAGACTCATCCCTCTAAACTTCGCTTCGGCATAACTTGACAAACAGTGAAAGCTACAGCCCCAGTGTAGGCCGATGGGAACGTTACAATGTGGCACGCGACTTCAACGCCCGCGGCTGCTGTGAACTCCTGTGTGGCACTGGGACGTGCTCCGTTTCGACGCTACTATTAGCTCCCTCCATCCGGACGTAGGAGCTCCTCCGCCGTTCGCCAAGTTACGCTGGCACGGTACACAGAGAAACCACAGACGCCTGACCGGTTTCCTACCAAAGAAAATAACAGTTTTTTTTTTTCGCCTCTCGGAAAACACAGCAACCAAGAAAGCCCAAAACAGTCCCCCCCCCCCCCCCCCCCCCCCATTCTTTTTTTTTTTTTTTTTGGGGGGGGGGGGGGGGAGAAAAAAACAAACAAACAAGAGCTTTCTTCAAATTGGAAAAAGCGGAACAATGGCTCCGCCCGAAATAGAGCATTCGTATAGCCATCGACAGCTGCGGGGCGCATCTCATTATCGCTCGTCAGCCAATGAGAGTGCTTCAGTTACCGGTACGAAGGCCAATGAACGAATCACGAAGCAGGACATAATGAGCCAATTTCTCCTTTCTGAATCACTGAATGCCTATTGTACATATCAATGAGAACCAATGTCGTTCGTTTTAAAGGACGTTGATTTGTTGAAAGATTTCTCTGGTGCAAGCTTAGACTATATTTGTGCAAAAGTACGGAAACGAAATAAACAGCGCGCAAAAATAGACAAGGACGAAAGGAAGGTGCGAATACACAATTCAACAACATCACCATCATCGGGAAGAGCACAGATACAACTACCAGAGAATTATTGAAAACGTACGCAATAGCAAAAGAGGGGCAAGATGCATGCGTCAGCCAAGCATCGGTTTTTCTTCACAAAAAATATATCGCCTATCTTGACGCGTGCTGGAGAAATGTGCGGTTTACTTCGTTGGTGTTTTTTCAATAAATGTTTAGTTGTGAGTTCAGCGCTTGTGTCGTTCGCACCTTCCTTTCGTCCTTGTCTATTTTTGCGCGCTGTTTATTTTCGTTTACCATGAACCAGCTCACCTACATCACGACACTAACATAGGGAACCTGTGCTCGCGCCGGTTATTTAGTAGTAACAGTTAACTCAAAATAATAATGGTGCAGTAGAGTAACAAATATAAATTTCAGCACGTTACTTTGTGGTTGCTTCTAATTATTCCTAATGAAAGCGACATTACTATGGAAGTTGTAGATATGAAGAAAAATTTCGATGCTTAAGAAACGAATATTTACATGCAGAAAGTTTACAGAGCACCTCTGTCATTTTTTAAACTGCCCACTAATAAATACCGCGTATAAGTGCGAGCACCATGAGAGCAGAACACATTTATTAAGTACCATTTATTTAGCTCCTGCAAGTCCTTGAAATGCGATGCAACGAGTAATCTGGTCCTGTACGTTACTAAAAAAGAATTACATTTGTTACCCATTACTGTACTGAAAAGCTCGGAAAGACGACTGCTTACATGTAGAAATGCGAAAGCATTCCTACACGCAGCGCATTCCTACAAGCAGCGCGCCACGTCTTCCTTCTTCACACGGCACTCCGGTGGGGACATCACGGTCCTCCACTGCGCACGCGCGGCGCCCGCCACCGGCTCCACGGCTCCCGCGACGATGCATCTGCGTTGCTGCGCTTTTCTTTGTGTTTTATTCCTGAGGAGGGTCCGCTTTGAATTTGAGCGGCTTCGCCGGCTTCCGTGACGAAGCATTTGATGTGACGCGTCGCAGCCAATGGGAATTTAAGGCTCGTTTTACTGCTACAGACAACGCCGGCTTCCCTCCATGGGACATAAAATGCCTTCGCATTAAAACGTAACGAGAACTTTACTGCGTTACCGAAAGAAAGCATTTCGTTACTTGCAACGCGTTACTGCCAACAGCGTAAAAAAAGAAACGAAAAAAAAAAACCGGAAAGGAAATAAAGGAGAACGCCAAGTGGGTACATTTTAGCAACTAACACTGTTTGGCGCGTACAGTGTGTCAAAGCTACGATAACATTGCATCCTTGTACATTATACGGCAACGCGTTCCGTGTGAACAAATGAAACTGAAACACATAATGGGCAATCCTTCCTCATGAGAGACGAGACAAAATACGGGCCATTGTTGCAGTTTTTAAAAGTAATTGTGTCGTGTGTATGCTTAAACAGCGGAGAGTTACTCAATCATAGCGTCTCCGTCGTAGACGAGACGCTATGACTGGGGTCTTTGACGTGCATCGCGCTGTGATGATCCCAGGACTGCACACCGGTACCATGTAAATCCAGGTCGAAAGGGGACCAGGGGCGGGGACTGACGCCGGGATGTCTGGCTTCCGCAGCGCGTACGTTCGCTCCACGTGGTTCGAGCTGCGGTGCGCAAACCCACTCGGCCGCAAATCCCCCTCGCAGTTTTTAACAAGTTCACAACTCCGAACCTTTGAAACCGACTGGTTTGAATTTCCGAGAGTATATCGCGGTAGAAGACGCACTCCGACCGCCATATTCCTTCAAAGCAAGCAATGAACCCGTGTCCCTCGCCTCGGCTGTTTCATCACGATCGCGTCACCCACCGTGCAATTACTCTCTGTTCCCCCCCCCCCCCTCTGGGCCTGCGCACTTTTCCTCAACACGCCAGTGTATATACACTCCCTAGCTTCTACAGAGCTGTATGAGAGTTGCAAGAAGTATATCTACCTTCTGCGCCGGCTGTGGCTTCAATATTGTAAAAAAAAATATAAAGGAAAAAAATTAAAAAAAAGAAGAGGGGAGAGAGTGGGGGCACGGGCAACTTCCAAAGGAGGCAATGATCGAAGTGGAGCTTCACGAATTCCACGACACTTATTTTGTGTTCGTTTCTTTTTTATTTTATTATTATTATTTTCACGGAGCAAAGAAGGGAGAAGAAACGCAAGGGAGAAGCCGCGCTCAAAATTCCCACGACCACCCCCTCTTCCTTCCCTCTCCCCTTCTAGAAGGCGAACCAGACAAGTAAAACATTACCAAAACATTCAGACATTCGGTCCCTTGCTCGTTTGGGGAAGCTGCTTTCCCCTCCTCTCCCCCCTTTCTCCTTTCCGCCCCTCCCCTAATCCCTCCTCAGTTTACCTCTCGCCTCTTTTCCACGTATTTTCAAGTTTGTTTTTTTCCTTCGAAAAATTGCTACCGGTTTGTCGCTTACGCGCTATCGCTCCCTCTCCTTCTTCCCTAGTTTTGAACCCTCCCTGGTTTCAGGACCTTCCTTTTCTTTTTCTCCTACCCCCAAACTCGCCCTATCTCCGAACGGTCTCCATTATCTTCATTTAACTGCCAGTCTGAAATGACGAGTTTTCTTTTCTTTTATTTTGTTTTCGTTCTCTCCACAAAGAAATAAAAAAAAATGTACCGAAAGCGGATACAATATTTACCAGCTGCAAGCTTTAAAGTTGAAGCGAGAGAAAGAGAGAGAGAGAGAGAGAGGGGGAGAAAGAAACCACCAGGTTGCTAAAAACCTTAGCCGATTTAAAACGTCGGTTTAAGTCTGGTTTTGTTTTTTCCCTCTCCCGCTTCGACCACTCTCCTGAATTTGTCCCAACTATTTATATATCTCTTTTTAGTGTTGGGTAAAGTACAAAGTAAATGAGAGGTCGTGTACTTCAAGTAATGTAGTAACTACACCGGGCGAAATGTACTTGATGTAAAGTACTATAAGTACGAGGGGCGTTCATAAAGTTTGTATTATAGGAACAAAAAATTAAAGAAAACAGAACAAAACAGGCATCAACATGAGCGCGCGTCCCTCTAGCTTCCGCACAGTATAGACCTTTTTCGCAAGTGCGCCGCCATCTTGAATTGTCGTCACTTCCAGTATGGGCGAAAACATTGTTTTGCCGTCGCCACGCCAATAGAAGGCATTTAGTACATAAACGTAACCGTCACACGTTCTCGTTTTGCCTCCTGTCTATTTTTTTACTACTTGCAGGTTGAAACGTTTTAATATTTTTTCGTCGCCCATACCGGATATGCCTACTTGGCGGTCGGGGGCGAGAGTAAGCAGAAAAGGTCTATAAACATCGCATGCTATATTAGCTCGGAACGCTGCTAGGGAGACGAAACAAAAATGGCACCGCCCGTCGGTGCCAAGCATATGCAGTGATCCGTTTTTTTTTTTTTTCATTTGAAGGGAAGCAATGCCAAGGATATTAATTCCAAACTGGGAGCGTTGTTCGGGGACAACGCCCCAGTTTACGACACTTTTGATTAAATGGCACAGACGCTTCTAGTATGGCCAAATAAGAGGAAAGCATTTCAAGGACGGCGACCAAGTGATTGCTGAAGTGGAGCGATTCCTGAACACTCAAGACAAGGAGTTCTATAACAATGGCCTCCGGTATGTGGTGCGTCGCTGGAAAAACTGGGTAACTTTTGGTAGCGATCATGTAGAGAAAGTCTCAACTCCTACTCGAGTTTGATTGCTGAATCTCTATTCCTTCGTGACAATAATACGAACTTTATGAACGCCCCTCGTACACTGTACTTAATGTAAAATAGAGGTACTTTTAGCACAATCTTTCATGATGCCCTTTCACTGGCTTATACAGTGCTCTTTTTTTTTTTAACTGATATGCGTTGCCACATGGGTAATCGGGAGTGCATCAGTTTTTTTTGGTTTTTTTTTGGAAATGGCGGCGAGTATTGAATAAAGTTGCTCTGAGCCGGGCGCGAGTGAAGCCACCGGAAGTTTGATTCGTGTACCGGAAGTCGAGTGACTGCTGGGTTTCCTAGTGCGTTTCGTCGATGTCTTGGATCACGCTTTCTTGCGCCTATACGTAAGTTTTAATTATCCCTTTTATCATTCAATGCTGAGAATGAAGCATTTGAAGGTGGGGCATGCACATTCGATCAGCTAAAATCTTACAATTCTCACACATCAAATGGATTGCCAGAAGACTTCTGGGGCCTCCATGAGCTGTTAGTGCGTAACAAGCTGACTCCCTTGAGACAACAAAAGCAAATCCCGCGCCTTTGACATTGTTTGCACTAACGCTCGGAAGAGTTGGAAGGCCTGTCAAGGGCTCACTTCCGGGACAAGCCATTTACTTCCGGCGGCTTCATACCTGTTTGCTCATTGCGCCATCCAGCCCCCTAGTGGAGATCAGTGGTGGCCACAGAGTGGTTGCTTTACATTCGCTGACAAACTATTTGACACAACCAACTTATAAGGCACTTATTGTTTGACAAAGCATCGTTTTGTGATACACACTTCACAATACCAAATTTGGGGAATCTACTTTGAAGTCGAAAGTTTTTCTTTCCTCGGAAAGTACCACAAAAAAAAAAAATACTTTGACCGTTGGAAGTTCCTGAAGCGGCAAAGCGACAGCAAAGAAAGCAATGCGGCGTCACAAACGACAAGCTCGGGCTTTCCAAAGTGCAATGCAGAGAGCAAGTCGTCTGCTTCTTGCGCATGAGTAGCGGTGACGTCAGGACGAGGCCGAGCTCTGATTGGCTTTGATTGAAGGAATAGTGGGTAGACCTCTATGCTAGAAGCCTTAAAGGGGCACTCAAGCAGTTTTTGGAGAAGCTACTTTTTGGTGCGATGGCGTTAAGGAAGTGTCAGTGAATGAGTATCTTCAGTTTTAGAAGGCAGAACCGCCTATTAATCACGCAGGAATAAAATACGTGCGGACTCTTTTCTGTACTTGCGAGGGCCAATGAAATTATCATATGTTTGAAAATTTTGGCGGCCTTTGTAAAGTTTCGCTAAAGAAACAATTTTCACTTCATTTAAATATGTTGTGCATGATAATTTCAAAAGACGTAAAATATTTCTAGTTTAGAATACGCGATACTGCAATTATCGTTTCACAAACAAGGGACTACGTTTTCTCCTTGCCTTCCTCCGCGGGGGGTGAATTTCCCGCTCCCCCGGGATGCGCGGAAGCGCACGTATCTGCGCGTTGCAAGCCGGTCGGGCCGGTCGTATCGGTAGCGGGCCGGCCAGGCCTCGGTGGTGGTCGTCGACGTGGACGGCGTGGTGAAAGCTCATCGTTCCGCGCAAAAGCGCTATCCTTGACTGTGAATTTTCGTCGTGTGTCGCTATGATAACCCAGCACGTACTAAAAGGGAAGATCCACCTACTCGTGCGGCGATGTCGTGGCGGCACTCTCAAGACAGCAGAAACGCCCGTGCCGTCGTGTTTGTTTACTTTGACTACAGTGGTGCTTTCTAAGCATTTGTGTCCTCGAACATCGCCCGGATTTCTTATTTGGCGCATTTCATGCGTGTGCTCAAGTTCAAGGTATTACTGGCGCGTACCGTATAAAGGATGCGAATTTTCACGCGTTTTCATCACCGGAGAGAAGTGATTAGTGTTAGCAATCCTGAACGCTCGCAACGTCTATCTGATCACGAAATCATATTTCTACGTTGCTATATCGCTGCTAAGATTACATTGTCTGTTATAATCGTAGAAAAGGCATGTGGCGATATTTGTACTATTGGCAAAGTCGTGTATTAGAGTCGTGATCGTTCAAGACGGCGTACTGCATCTTTTTATTTTCTTTTTTTCATCCACTGTACCCTGCAAGCCTATCAAGAAAAAAATAATAATAAAGCTTTAGACTATAGACAACTGTCTGTCTATATTCGGTTACGACATTGAGTAGCAGTGCGTCCCCTTTTTAGAGAGGCCGCTTAAACAGCTGACGGCCGCGTATAGAAGCGGTCGCCGTGCTGACGACCCGCTGCGCTTGTTGTAGTGGTTGCAGGTGTGTGTACGCGCGGCGCAGAGCGGTCGTTCCGGTCGCAACAAACGCAGTCGTAGGTACGCGCTCGTTGCACATGTCTGAACCAGCCTTTCCCCCGTCCTCCCGAGGCGAAAGGCAACGTGGCGACATCGTTTGACATCACGTACCAGAGGTAACGCTGCGATGTCAAACGTTGGTTCGGTTACGACTTGCCCCAACCGCAAATCGAAGAATGCCCGAAAAGGTCTGCGTTTCGCCGTCCTCGGAACCCGAACATGACTCCGAAGCGCTGCTATCGTTCACATCGCACGTCGAAGTGGCGTCATAGGAAATCATCCCCAGGTCGGCTGTCCGCCGAAGAATTTCAACCTCTAACGGCGTCAGGTCCTCGAGCGTAGAGAACTCCGCCATGATCGAAGCTCGAATGACAAAGAGGTTCGGCCGATGCGGCTACCTCGGGATCACTGCGCGACGGAACGTCGTCCAACGCCATTGGCCCGAGATCCTTTTGATAAGCGTGCGAGGACCAATGAGAGTGGTTTCGTTTTCGGGTGGATCCGAGGTTTGGCGGCCTTCAATTACATTTTTATTAAAGAAATAATCACCGTATGACTATATTTTTTGGTTTTTAGGGATACTTAGGGGGTCTAAATTCAGCTGTCATCATCAAAACACGAACTCAAAAACCACTTGAGTGCCCCTTTAAGGTCTAGTCTACCCGCTATTTCTTTTTTTAGAGCGCAGCTCTTAGGCGCCCGTTAGGCTCCCCAGGTTACATGACCCCCCTGCCACGTGACCCCCCCCCCCCCCCCCGAGGTCACGTGGACCCCGAGGTCACGTGACCCCCCTGGTCATGTGACCCCCAGGTCACGTGACCCCCTTCCCCCCGCGCCTTCCCCCCCCCCCCCCCCCCCTCCTCAACAGCTGCACTAATTCGGCGTTACAGGGAGTTGTAAACAGCTTTCATTTTTTCAATCAGCCATAGAGAGCTTGGCATTTTGACATCATCGCAGCCCCTGTGCAAAGAAGCAGACGAACAATTGCGCTCCGCATCGTTTTTTATAGTGTGAAATCCGAAATGATAACTCAGTTGTACGATTTAAGTGTGGATTTCAAAACTCCCCTGCGGATCTCACTTGTTCTTATTCTTTTTATATTTCTGTAGTTTCGTTCGTTTTGATCAAGGTCAGTTTGTTTGTGAAAACTCTATTATATCCGTAAACTGCAAGTATGTGATTTGTCGCTTTTGTACCGATCTTCCTAAAAACGTTTGCTCTATATAGTGTACCTTTTTGCGTTTAATTTTCTATTTTTATCTGCTGCTGCATTTAAATTTGTCTGTTATCGCAGCTTGCCTCCGTAATATTTTCCATTCTATGGAATTGGGTATTTATCCCAGTTTAATTTTTGTAACATACCCGATTTTCTAAAGTTGCGCCTTAAATTATAAGAAATTTGGGAGATACGACCTTCAGAGTCGTTTAACCCAAACAATACCAAAATATGACCTATAGCCTCAATCCGAAGCCCGGAACAGTGGCTACTAAATAAATATTGCCCCGTGGTCTCGAACAAACGTTGATGACAACCCCTCCTATGTTTGTTGTCCTAGGTTAGCGCGGAATGGTTCCACCTCAATGTTGCTGACCCTTCGGTCTAATGAGACTACTATGCAGTATTCCGTTTCTCTTCCTTTTTAGAGATGTGCGCGCGAATACTAGATAGAAACAAATGTCGCAGTGTCATCTCTAGTTCCAACACTGCTGGGAAAACCGGCTGTCGTGGATTTCGCTTCCATCGTGAATGCAGCTGGCGTAGACAGGTTGAACGGTATTGACGTGGACTTCTTCACTAGTAATCCTGAAGAGTTGACATGAGCGCTTTGCTGATTATTACTGGCCAGTAATCTTTTCCTTTGTTGTACACCTCGTGGGAGTGCACCTTTTTTATAAAGCACACCAACTGTTCGTGGAACACTAAACATGAATTGCTTAATTGGTGGATTGATTGATTGACTAATTGATTGTTACGAATAATGCAGTGCTCTTTGATTAGAACCGGCCTTCGCACACCCCTAATTTCTTTTCTATTTTGTCATCTTGATTTCGAATATTCTCGAATATCGGAGTTTTTCAAACAAATTTAAAATGATCGTCCATTTTTTTTTTAACGCACGTTTCTGATTTGGTGATTGGTGGAGGTTTTGCCACCGCAATATTTAGCAAACAGCGGCAATAAAAAAAAAATAAAAAAAAAACGACGTGCTCTACCCGTGTTATCTTGAGGAGAGACCACGGACGCTTTTGATGACGTGGCTAACAGTTCCTGGACTGTCGATATTATTTTAGAAATAAACGGGGTAGGGTCACTAAAAATAATTATTGTTTAATGCGACACTCTATACTGAGAAATCTGTTTGCCAAGTTGCGGAATGATACTGTAATTCCATAAAATTGAAGAAAACAACATCAAGCTCTATGAAACTAGGCGATGCACAAATCATTCCTCACTGTTTTAAGTAAGATAACTGACGGAGAAAGTTGTAGTAACCAGCAAGTGTTTTACAGGCTCCTCCAAAACAGAAACGAAAAGCTCGTCCCTCGTTCCTTCCTAATTTTGGAACTAATTCGCGTTACATGTTACAGTGGTTTGAAAGGAACGCGTTCCCGTTACGTTCCTTAAATGGGAACTTACCGTTACAGGAGCGTGACGTTTATGTATTTTAATAAAATATGGTGGTGGGTAACCCGTACTTACATCAAATAAAGCAAGCTAGTTGAAATATCCGCATCGAACTCTGCGTCGTGTGGTTACGGCAATATTTATTCTAGTTCTTTGTTTTCGACAATCTTTCAGACACTTTCTAATCCCGTGAAGTCAAAGGTTAAAATAGTCGATAATAAAAAAATAAAAAGAGGTCAAAATGACGAAACTTGGGTCTTTTACGTACGCTCTGAAATCGCAAAACGCAAAAAAAATAAACATGAACCCCATACTCTTTTACTTTTGGGTACTCCTGAACACGCCGTACATCGGATTGCTATTTGTGCGTTCAAAAGACTATGGAAGGCCCTGCGCATTTCCCGAATAGTCTATTATACGTCGGGACATCGCGTTTTTAGTGTGTGAGGCTGTGTTCGGGTTGCAGCTAACTTTTGGATCCACGGACCATGGAGGGGCACTTTATATTTTTGAGGATATTTGCTCGTCTAAACGCCATCACCACTACAAACTTCGTGTTTCGTTAGTACAAAAAAAAAAAAAATCTCTTGTAGAGGGGTGGGGAGAGGGGGGGGGGGGGAGGGAGGGGCAGCCGGAAGCATTGCCGCTCTTTCTGGGTGGTTCATGTTTCCCGCTTCCCCGCTTTCTCTGGACGTGTGTCGGCACATTTCGCTCTTTCAGCTTTTTTTTTTCTTCTTTTCTTCGCGTTTGGCTCTTTATGTGACGGCCGATCCCCATCATTGTCAGAGAGTCCGGCAGCCTCTTTATGGGGGAGGATATGTTTACGGCGAGAATGCGTCTGTGATTTCCGCCAACAGATGTCGCTCGCGTGACCCGCTCTTCTGTCAAACCGCTGCTTTTCATTTTCTTATCTTTTTGCTTTCTTTATTATGTTCCTCTCTCAAGTCCTCTTTGTTAACGTGCGTTTTACCCCTGCGAGTTTTTTTTTTTTCCCTTATGAGCATGTGCGTGTGTCGTACGTGTGTGTACGTATTTGTGCGTATGGCCGGGTGCGTGTGTGTGCACATGCACGCTTGTGCACTTGCGCACGGGCACGCATTTGTGCGTGTTGTCGGGTGGGCTTTCGTGCGTGTGCATGCACACTGCGTGGCACTGTTAGCGCGAAAAAGAAAAAAAAAACAAACAACGGGGATTTCTTTTTTAGTGTAATTTCGAAAGGGTATCGTCAGGTACGATATTTTACCTCTTAAGTTAGTGTACTAAGCGAGCACATTTCCTCCGCCCAAGCAGATTTGATGGCAGCCAAAAATGTTAGGAGCAAAATAGACAAAAATAAGACAGGCGATTGAAGCTTGTTTCTGCTAACAGTGTCGTGCAGTGTACGTGATTGCGCGCGTTGTTGGGAGCGCGTGCATGTACGTTCGTACCCCCCCCCCCCCAAAAAAAAAAAAAAAAAAAAAAAAAGAAGGAGGAGAACAAGGACCGACGACTTGTACAAAAAATAGAAACACCTCGTGTAGGCTCAAGTGGGTGGATGTGAAGGATGCTCTAGCGTTCTATGATTCTCCTATCTACAGGCCGTCGGATCAGAAAGTAATGAGCGGGAACCGACGTCTCAATGTGTGTGAAATTTCTTTTGTGTGCATCAAAATCGGAGGCAATCAGCTGTTTATAAGCTCACGAAATAAAGAGATAAAGAATGATGCGAGTGATTGATGATAATCTGGAACGCCATTGACAACGTACCGCGCGTAAACAAAAGTGTTGCTCCGGTCGACTTTTTACTATCAGCCGAGAACTCACTATGGCGACTTTGGCGGGATCTCGTTAGCTTTGAGCAGCAAAATCAAAGGTCCTCTCAGTACGGCAAACTTGATAGCTTGACTATCGAACACGCGAAATAGCAAGAAGCTTGAGTTCAGCTCTTCATTCACTTTTCTAAAAAAAAGAAGAAAATGTCCGTGTGTCTGGTTTCCCGCCGAGCACCCGTGTGTTCTATAGGGAGTATTCACTGGACGCCATATTTGTGGGTGCTGTTTAGAGCGCATGCTCAGAACGAGCTCACATCAATAGGCTGCTAAGACTGGCACTCTTGATGGTGCGGAATGCACGTTGCAAAAGAACTGTGGAAGCTCGCCGTCAGCACGCGCTCAGCGTTCGCGCACACAGCTATGGCCGCCAGTGAATACTCCCTATACCGAGGGAGCAACACATACGTCAGAGGTATGCAGAAGGAGCTTGTTTGAGGCACACTGATCAGACATTCCTCGATGATGTCACTACTACCACCCAATGGCACCACTGTGCGACAGCGGTGTCAGTGTGGACGGTTGGAAAGATTGCGGGAGAGTGTATACGTCATACAATTGACGCATGACGCCCAAGAAAAACGTAGTAATAGAACGCTGTCCTTGGCGTCGTTTTGGTCATGACGTCATGAGTAGGAACCAAAAGAAGGCGCGTCGAAGGATTTCACAGCCAAGAAATAAGGTGACCCTTGACGGTTGACGCATACTGTAACATAACAACTTAATACGCGCAGCGTTTGCAATAAACAAAACCTGAAATACACTTAATTACGCGGCGTAATTACCGACCTGGCGCCTCTGTTTACAAACACGTCTTAGTACAATGAAACATCTAAACAAAAAGCAACAACGAGGTTTCGCACGGAGGGAAGGAAGTGAATAACATACGCGTACCATGAATTTGACCGGCTTCCGTCTCCTTTGTATATATATATATAAAAGAAGATAATAAAATGTTCTTGATACACTCCCGGCAATTTTCTTGGAGTGCATCGTTAAATAAACTGGGAATAAAATTGCAATCTAGTTGAAACACAGTATCTCTCGAATAGTGCCTGCGGAGGAGTTTCACGTATCAGGGCATGTTAAGAAAACAACATTTGACGATGCGAGAAATTCAAATTGCAGACGGCGGCGCGCGTGTTGAGAGCATCTTTTCGATAACAAAGTTGGATAGCTTAAGTTCGATTACAATTTATATGCGATGTTGTTTTTTGCCTGTTTTTTACATTTTTAAAAATTAAAGTTGGAAATACGCATTAATAAAGTACAAATTTTGAAATTGTCAAACAAATGCTGATTCTTTTAAAAATAATCTTTAAAATCGAAGCTCAAAAGGCACTGCGTTACTTTGGCTGTCTTTCTGCTCAATAAAGTAAAACAAATGATTATTTAAAATGGATAAATAATGGGGAAAAGATATCCCGTTAAATTTTAGTGGTCGAACTTTCTCCTCAAATGGCACACATCATGGGATCCTAGTTTTCGGTTTTTCGTAGCTTCACGCATGCTCATAGAGACACGTTCAGACAATGTACACCTTCGTAACTGGCGTTCACGTTTTTGTTTCCGTTTATTCTGGTCACTTTACGTAATCAGTTTATAATCTATTTGCCTTTTTGGGATGCCAGAGTATTGTAAACAAAAGCTTTGCGTATTACAGTCACTGTTAGTCTGTCGGCTTTTCGACGATGCATACACACACAGACCAAAAAAAAAAAAGAGGTCTATTACACATCATGATATTAGCGATACCCTCGTTAAGTCACTTCGTCTTCTATAGAGAACTATACAGCCTTCTCGAAATGTCACTGGAAAGCTTCATATCATACAAAAGAAAGTCTGTGCGGACACTCTCTGATACGTGTTCCTTCCTTGTATGGAGGTCACGTTACATCGGCGATAGAAAAACCGCCGACAGACATGTTTCAACAAGCACACGTATGTGAAACATATTTCGAACAGGCTTGAGGAGGGGAAAATTCTGTCATCATGTCCTCCGTGCCTTTTGTATGACGTATAAGCAGAGTGACTATACGGCTTTATGAAAAACCCAAATCAAGAACCAAACTAAAGAACCAAGCTAAGCTCCACCCCCTCCCCCCTCTCCTTTTCTAAAAATAAAAAAATAAAAAAAAATAAAAAAAACATCTAGAGGCGAGCCGAATTGTCGATCAGGGGTAATCAGGGCCCCTCATAAAAATCGCACCCAAAGAATGGCGAACGAATCGAAAGAGCCTTGCCTCAAAGGGGGAGGAATGAGAGATGGGCAAAGCGTAGTCACATCACACAATGGAGCAGCTATTCTATTATACATAGGTTTCGTTCGTACAGCCCGTCCTTACGGATACAACGTATATAGGCTCATCGATTGAAAACCGAAACAGCTAGCTCGCGCTATCGCTTTCAAAGTCATCCATCTCCCCCGCCAAAGCGCGAGCTACAAAACTCCCCGAAAGTGTAATCCGAACTCTTCCTTGTGCGCAATTTTGTGTGTGTGTGCGTGTTTTTCGTAGAACGTGTATAGATTTTCTCGCACTTTCTTCTTCTAGTGAGACATTTTGTTTAGCGCGTTGTTATTACATTTTTCTTTTGTGTGTTCGTGGACAACTTTTTCGTTTTTGAACGATAAAAAGAATATTGCCTCCGGTTGTACGACGTTTCTTCGGCTCGACTCAGAGAAGAACAACTGTAATTTTTAAAAGCTAGATAGAAAAAAACCTCGTATTACTACATTTTTTATACGAGTTTTTATTTATCGCGATATTCGATTTTATAGAACTCGTCCTGGGAGTAACTGAGAGGCGTGATTTTCCTTGTTTTTTTGTTATTCGTACAGCGCGACTTAACTTCGCTTGATTTCTTTGTTATGTTTAATTGGCGAATTGGCGTGTTAAAGCCGTATTACAGTAAGCCAACAAATTATGCGAGTCGTTTGTCAGCAAACAAAATGAAGAGAGGTGGTGCCCCTTTTATAAATGCTGGTATTTTGCTGCCGGTGGAACGACGTTGAAACATAACAACAATTGCGAACAACATGGTGTCTCGCTATTTTCATTACAATTTACACTGCAACTTTCATTTTGGCGCAGCTTTCATTGTAGATCAATTTTAGTTTCGCTGAAACTTCTGCTGTCCGATGAAATGTTAGCCGGCAGTGTATGTTGTTTGCCCGGTGTTTGACGAAGTCATTAAGGCTTGTCACACTGATGCGTTTGGTTTCGCTGCTTACGACCAGCTGCGCAGCGCAGGTGGAGCCGGCCCTAAGCAGTCAAGAGATGCTCAAAAACCGAATTTAGCGCACTCGCCTGCAGCCAAAGGCAAGTGTGAGAACAAGTCGTTAGAACTCTCTTAGGTTTACACCCTGGTTTAATACATACTTGTCAAACTTCAATTGTCATATATATATATATATATATATTTCTCAAGTTTCCTTCCCAGTCTCAGCCAGTCTCAGGATTTTAACATCAAATCAACTCACAACTTTAAATAAAAAGTTACAAGGTTGGAGGAGTTGCTAACCAATATATTCGCCGGTTACCATCTTACACAGCATTTTTTTGTTTGCATACGGTAATGCAAATATATTATTTCTGTCACGTGACACGGAAGTTTTTTTGTTTTTTTTTAGTTTAATTTAATCTCTTTCTTTTAAACAAATAGCATTATAGACAGGAAATGGGGAAACATTGGTTACCGAGTAAGTACATATGGGACAAAAACTAATCACAAAGATATTTAGGGTAACAGGTTAACTGTCGCTTTCCTGAAAAGATCAGAGCCGGCAAAAGTAACAAAAGAGCTGCTTGGAGATGGTACCACGCGAAGGAGGTGAGCGGTAAAAAAAGAAATGCATACAACACATCGCAATTGGTATGAGGAATTCCAACATTATGATGGTGATCGACAAGCGAGGCTACATTAAAAGGGAATGAGATAAGCCGTTCATGCAGTGTAATGTTCTAATGAATTTGATGAAGACAGCTAAGACTAGCGATATGTCCGCGGACTGAAAAACCTGGAATTGAAAGATTGGATTCCATTGTGGAAAAACTTGCAGTTTGATGATATTTATATAAAAAAAATGAAACGAACTGATCTGTTTTGTATGGCTTTAACTGCTGTAACTAGTGAGCTCTGATAAGGATTGCAAAAGATGATGCGTACTCAAGTTTAGGTGGTATAAGAGTTTTATATATGATAAGTTCCAGTGATTGTGGGGCAAATGAAGAATTTCTCCTTTACATGCGATTAGCATTGTTCTTCATCTAATCTGTGTGTGTTTCCGATGTGAGGTCAGGCGTGATATGAACTCCTAGGTACTATATAGTATTTGGAAACCCACTGCAATGGGCTACCTTAGATATTGTAGTCCGGCTTTGTTGTTGTACGCAGCGATACACGCACATATTTATATATGGCTCAGTTAAGTTCCATGGACCACGACTCACACCAGAAAGAAGCTGACTTAATATCGTTTTGTAGTTGGTTTGAGTCTGTGAAGTTGGTCACTTTTTAACATCGAGGCCATTCCCGAGGAAAGAGAACCGTGTTTTTCGGCCCGGGTAAATGGACTATGCATCGCAGAACGTTAAAACTCCGATGGAATGCGACTCTAGCGGTTTGGGTAGAAAACGAAAGTAAGAGAACATGAAGTTACCTGGATCAAAAGATAATTGAGTGATACAAAATTTCCTTATGAGCCGACGTCCAGCTAAGCTTAAAGGTGCCATGAAACGAATTTTGGACTGGGATGAATGATTTTAAATGGGGACTTTATTAATCGCATATCGTTTAGTTGGCCAAAAGGAAGAGGGTAGAAAGTCAAAAGCCAGCTTTTCGGTACGAACATTTGAAAATATTGCGGACTATTTTGTACCTTCTTTCCTTCGAAAGCTCTCCGCCTTTTCGCTATGATACATCCGCGGTTCCCAAAGCGCGTCAGCGGTGCCAACCTGACGTCAGCCGAGCCCAGCTCACGCATTGGACACGAGAACTGCGTCACTCGAACGTATGCGCTCGTCAACAATCAATCCGTCGACGAATATTTGGATTCGCGTTCGTGGCCAATGAGTGCCCTGACGGAACTTATCGTCACTCGGGAATGACAAGTTCTATGGTGTGCATAAAAAGCACGGTGGAAGCTAGGAGTCATCGCACCGGTGCCGAAGATTGTCACGACGACGTGATTTCACAATTTGCATTTGAGTTGAGGATTAAAGCTAAAGAGGAAGAAGTAGGAAAATCGTTTCATGACACCTTTAATATTGTCAAAACAAGGACGGATATTGTAGACACATTTGGGAATTTATATTAAAAACAAAAAAACCTTGTCAGCAAAAAAAAAAATTGTTTTCTGTCTTGCTAACAGTGACAAGTGTTTGGTTTTTACTAAAATATATGCTACAGGCGCCCACAATGTAATTTCTTGTTTTGGCGGTACTATACTTAAATACACATCGACTCATAGGAAATTATGGTCTTTCTCAATTACCTTTGGACCCAGGTAACGTCATGTTCCCAAACTTTCGCTATTTATCCTAACTGCTAGGGTCCCATTTCCACAAAGTTTGAGATTTTTGCGATGCATATAGTTCATTTACCCGGGGCAAAAATCACCGTTCTTTTTTTAATATTTTTTTTTTTTCAGAGAACGCAATGTCTAACTCAGTTGTCAGCAACCAGAGAGATATTAAATGCTCTTAGGGATGCTAACTTATTTCTGTAGATGAGAAATAATAATGAAGCCTAAACTGAACCTTGTGGGAACTCCTGATGTGACAGAAACTAGACTTGAACTAAATACATTGGCGGTAACCGCCAACGTATACGTACGAGCGTTAGAGGTGTGGCGGGGGTTCAAAAATATGTTTCTGTGTGTTTGAAACATAAAAAAAAGTGTTTCTCCCTGAAAAAAATAAAGAAAGAAAGAAAAACGGTATGTAAGGGTCAAAGAGAGAGAGAGATAAAGAAAGAGAGAAAGAGAGAGTGAAAGAAATGTAAATGGCTGAATTAGAATGAAGGGAATGTATATCCCGCTTTATAGCCGGGCTCGGAATTTCCACCGGTGGATCCCTATTTACATATGTGCTGCTTCCTATTATTGAAAAAAAAGAAATTCGCCCTTTTAGTGTTTTTTTTTTTACCGTTTTTGTTTCTGTTGCAAAAACTGTTCTTCGTGCGGGAGCCCCCGTCTGCGTTTGATCCCTGGAGTTTTTTTATACGTCAAAGCAACAATACTTTCTGAAGGTTGCCCTGTGTTGTCTTTTTTGTTGAGTCATCTCGCGGCCGTTTTCATGGGATGGAGTTTCAAGCAGAAGCGGCTTTTGCTCCGTTAGGCCAGACCCCGCTCCTGCCGCGATCATAAAAAACAAAATGGCGTCGTTAGTGCTCTGATATGCGTGCGATGGGACGCCCTCGACTTTTGCCACCAGTTTGCATAAACCGATTCGGATTGACGAGAATGCAGGAACTCAACAATCATATAAAGAAGTACAATTTATCAACCCCCAAGAAAACCGACAAAATGACGTAATCATATTTTTTTTTTTTTATGTAATGGCGTCAATTCACCCACCCTGTAGACACTGAAAGGGGCACTCGATCGAGTTCTTTTTGGAGAAGCTTGTGCTTGATGGCCTATTATTTTTTGTACCTTTGTAAATAAAACTGACGAGTTCTAGATGGCAAGACTTCCTTGTAAACACACAGCAATAGAAATACGCTGGCACGGTTTTCTCTTCAGGAGGCCATCATCGGGTCTCCACCGCCTCCATAAAATCTGACAAATGGAAATAGTTAATTGATGGAGGTTCCGAACTTTAGTATTATTGCTCCCTTCAGGCACGTTGAACACTATATATTGACAAAAA
Source organism: Ixodes persulcatus (assembly GCA_013358835.2). Lineage (NCBI taxonomy): Eukaryota > Metazoa > Arthropoda > Arachnida > Ixodida > Ixodidae > Ixodes > Ixodes persulcatus. The sequence continues at coordinate 782,226 of JABSTQ010011515.1, forward strand.
AAAAAAAACGTCAAATCGTTTGGTTGTAGAAGACGTAGTACAGCATTTTTTATTGAAAACGCCGTTTGACAGTGCCCCCTAGTGTCTGCTTCAAGGCGCAGAAAGATGGGCTTGTCACGATCTTTGCTTACATTTTTGTTTTCATAGGGAAATCGGCCGCCCATAAATGTAATTTCGTTTTTTTTTAGGATGCTTCAACCAGTAGACTGAGTTATCACCACGAATAGACGATCTGAGAATTCATTCGAGTGCCTCTTTAAATCCCGGTTAGGTGATTCAATAGGGTGTAAGGAGATTACCTAATCAATATTTTGCCACGGAGTCACTATACTTTTAATGAAGGAAATAAAAAAAAAAAAAACTAAAATGCTCGAAACCGAATCTGAAACATGAGCATGAAAGCTCATGGCCACGCCACGTAGACGATGTGTACCGGGGAAGAGAGAGATGCCGCAAGTTACGCGCCTACACCAGACCGCGCTTTTATTATTTTTTTTTTACAGAGGGGTTTTAAGGGTTAGTTTTTCCAGGATCGTGTCCGTCAGCAAACAAATGATGACAGAGAACTCTGGACAGCCACCGCCATCTATGAGCGACGGCGGAAACCTTTCGAGCCTTTCCAAAGACGTTGCCATTCCGACAGTTATCGCGTTCATTTAGGCTTAGGAATGGCCAGAATCAAAAGACTATCTAAAAAGTGCGGCGAGGTCATTGCTCATGCTTTGCGATTTAAGTGAGGTAAGGCAAAGCGAAAGCCTCCTGCATCATTCATTGCTGACTAACGCGCCCGATATTGCAGCTACAGCGGCATATTAGTTCCAAAGCGAGCAGCGCTCACTCACCGGGGCACCGCCATGTTTCCCCGCATCCCTGCCGAGCCAGTCACGCGATTTCGAAATCCCTCTCCTAGGTACTGCGGCTAACTTTAGCCGCGGTTAGCGGTTTTGAGCGAACGGGCCCTGTTCGCGGAAGTATGAATCTCTCGTGGAGTTACTTAGCCCTGAATGTGACTTGGCGGAGAGCGCTCATGAGCTACGACTGCAGTCAGAGCTACAAGCACGAGCTAGCCCGCACTCTTGGCTTTGAGGCAGGCACTTCTAGTGCGAGCACTTGATCGTTCTGCGGAACAACGCTTCAAAGCAGCAACCTCGAGCTGTCGTGGTTCTGGCATTGGCTGTAGTCTCAGCTCCAGAGTCCTTCTGCAACCTGCATTCCTCACCATCGAGATCGCCGTTCTTTGCAGACCTTAGGTAGGAGCTTTATCTAAGGAATCGGGAATTTCTGTCAGGCTAACCATACGTCATTGCTGGGCAATACGGTTATTTGTACTTTTTGGTTCCCTCAAGTCACTACTTCTGCTGTGTGAAACTAACACGGTGAAGCGAACGCTCGAGGCACATAAAATACCGGCATGGCCGTAAATGATGTTAGGGCAAGCTATTTATATGCCATAGGGCGTACGCAGTCCTCGGATATTACTACTAGGCGAGACTGTCACGCGTTGACACCGCCAAGCGGCAAGGCTCGCAACTACGGTGCCTTTGACCGTGCGAGAACTATTGACGTCACGAGCGCGATGCGCATTGCGCTTCTCGCTAGCCGACTTTGAAGCGAGGGGTATACAGAGCTCGCGCTCACGTCATTTCGTTTCCGTACCCTTTAAGGTGCAAACCCCACTGTGCAGCTCGTTTTGCTTCTTTTTTGACGGGTGATTATAAAGTTAACGTCAAAGTAAAGAACTGCTTTTTGACTACACTTTAATGTCCCACTATTACGTTTATTCTTATTTGTTACTTTATTTTTAGCTTTCATAGTTTATAATATTGAACAATATTTTTCTCGATTTATAACGTCCCAACGTTTACGATAAATTACGTGAAAGGTCTGTTGATACTATGAACTAAAAAAGTATGTAATGAACTCTACAAAAATGTACATTTTTAAGTAAAAAATATAGTTTAAAATGGTGTTATCTCCTTGTGCTATAAAAACGGAATCACGTCAACTAACGAAAATACCGAGACAATAAAAATTACAAAGGATTTTTTGAAATCTCATTTTCCAGAAACTGCGTATCGATAGACTGCACGTCAAGTTCGGTATTCAATATAAACTTTTCCTATTCAGTTACGAAAAGTTGCAGTTTTCTAGTATCAAATACAGATAGCGATACGTGTTCAAGAATAGCTTGATTTGCATTTCTCGACATGTCCCGCTGGAAACGCCACGTGTGAGACAAAAATGGCACCAGATGCTTGGGTGTCAGATGTCTGTATGCCCGCAGTGAGACAGCCAGACATGTAAAAACAACAAAAGCGAGGCTGCGTGCGGAACACAGCTGCTTTTGCGTGCGTTCCACTGTGCATCGGCATGCCCCCATGTTTGAAAATTCAGTTTTTGTTTATCTATTGCAGAAATTATTTTTGCAATCACACTACGATTTGCTGCACTGGTGCGACTATATCTTGTTTTATAGCAGTCGCGGTGGCTCTTGACCAGAAATAATATATAAAAAGTATCGGTGGCTCTAAGGTACGGGCCTTATTTGGCGGGTTTTAATGCCGTCCGAGGTGCCGGCAACCTGACGGAGGCCTACTACCAAGAAGGCGCCCAGCAACCGAGATTTCGGTTGCACGACAAAATATGTCCAGTTGGTCAAGAAAGTAGAAGCTGTTTTTTTTTTCTTTTTTTCTGGGGCGTGTCAGATGCCTTTCGTTGGTTTGACCCTAACCTCCGAATTCAAGAGCGGCCCTTTCTCTTCTGTGTTTCCTTACCTTACGTAAGGGAAGAAAATAGCTTCACTTAAGGAAAGGCGCCATTTCGTTTCAGAAACCCACCTCACCCTTTCCTTAGGTAAGGACACGGTGGAAGAAACAGATTTAGGGGATGACTCTGACCGCTCTTCCCGCGGGGAGCAAGCACTCAGATCGTGTTCGGAGCTACCTCGAACCAGGAGTAGTTGGTTCCGTGCCGCCGCGGAGGGCACTGAGGTATGAGGTCCCTCCTCGGCGGTCAGGGTGTCGGCGGCGTAGCGTGCTCGCCTTTTTCGCGGTGTGGTGGTGTGGGGGTGGTGTGGGCCAGTGGCTGGCCTCGTGTTTTGCTTTGGTGCTGTATCGATCACAGGTGCCACCATCGTGCACGAAGGTGAGCCTTAACCCGAAGAAGAAGAAGAAGAAGAAGAAGAAGAAGAAGGAAGCGAACACAGATTTATAGACTCTGGCGACTTGGTGGCGGCGTGGCGGCGGTGAGGTACAACAAGAAGCGGTGAGCGAGGGAATGCGGGACCACCGGTGGGAGAAACAAGTGGAGCGGTCGGTTTGGGAGAGACCCGATACTTGGGCGCCATCTATCCCCGTGCGAGTGAAGCGCTCGGTGCGCCGAACATAATGTGGTCGCCGCGTCGGACAAAGATTCATGACCTAAATATTTCTTCCACCGTGGGCAAGGAGCAGAAGAATGGCTTCTTCATTGAGTGGGGAAATTATGAAAAATATCTGGGGTCGAGATTATCCTTCATTTTGGTCTCCGCCCTGCTCAACAAATACTCAGCCCAAGTATTTTAGCAAATATTTTGACAGCTTAATTGCTTTAGGAAACCGAACATCAAAAATTGAGAATTCTGAGTTCAAGAGCAGCAATTACGCGCATGTTTTCACCGTGCATTACGTGCATCGCGTCCTTGTCTGGGAACAACACGCGATTTGCTGGCCAATTCCACACAATTTAATGTGGTCAGATTTATATGACGGGCCGGCCGTATTTGTCGTGCATGTGTTTGTCTTCGCGGATTTCCAGACAGACGTGATAGACGTAGGGTTCCAAAATTGTAGCTTGGGAAATTAAATACCTCTAGAATTAAAACCACTAAACTATTTTATTATGGTCGGGTGTCTCATTTAGATCACCGGGTGTTTATTTTGACCAAAACAATGAGACTAGAAAACACGAAAAATATGACTCTCATCTGTATATATTGAATTTGGTATACCCAAAGTTGCACAGGACCGGGAGTTTTACGCTTAACACATCACGAAACTAGTGGCAAGGTTAAAAATTCGTTCGTATCATTAAATGATCAAAATTAATTTTCGTACAAGTTCAGTGGTAAAAGAAATGACTGGTCAGTCAAAGATTTTGGTTCTGTGGATAGCTATTGCACAGAGTGTAAGCAATGCAGCAGTCCTAATTTGGTGATTTGTGTGGCAAACCTAATGGTGTGAAAACAAAAATTAAAAATATGCGAAGGTGGATTGTGACGCTGTATAAAATATGGTATAAGTACGCACATCGCACACTGATGAACGCTGAAACAGCGCTGGGCATTTTCAGATAAGATCGAACAACCATGTCCAGTGACCATTTTTAATTTTGATGAAAAAAAAAATGCCTTTCTGGCTCCATGCCAAGAACAATAAAAACAATCCTTGTTTTTGGGAAAAAAATTTGTCCCTGCGAAAAACAAATTGTAATCACCCTCTCAGTCACGTGCGCGTTTTGCGCATATCGCGCGATGTAGGTAATTCGGGCGGCTTCCCCAAAAAAGACTGTTCCCGCTACCGGTCTAGAAATATTTACTGATAAATTAGGCATAGGAAGGATTGACAACAACTATTAACCACCGAGTATTAGGGTTGTTATTTTGAGAAACAAAATTGAAAATACGGAACATTGAGCAATAACGCTCTGGATTAAAAATTGTTTTTCTCATTATCTAAAAAAGCTAACGTCTTCAAACTTTGCCAGTGTGTTGCCCTGTATATAGTTCATCTGTGCATGAAATATTGTTTTCCTGGTTGACAGGATAAATTTGCAAGAATTGCCCACACAGAGGCATTAACTAAAAATGCATTATTTTGAAAATCATTTTAAAAAGAGGCCATCTTTAATTTTTTTTCAAACTCTCCGAAATTAAGATTTATAATATGTACTAACAGAATCTCTAAAAACATAATGCAATATTTCTGTAGATTTGAAGTTATAAAGCGAGAAATACGGCCAAAGTAACGATAACTCGGTTGCCATAGATGGCGCGTGCACATACACATTCTTTACAATTTCATTATTATTAAAATGTGTATAACTGCTACGTGGTGGTCAGGAAAAGACAAATTGAAAGCACAGAGGTGGACGGTAGTTTTGAAGGGAAAATTCCTAATACATGTTCGTACAACTGACCCAAAAACAAAAATGGCCATGAGCCCCAGCGATCGAGAGGCGCTTCTGTGTAATATGCTTCGCGGTACATGTTTCAACAGCCGGCGTGTAGCGTCCCCGTCAACGCGACATAAAGGAAGCAACCGGAGCGACTTTGCAAGCAGATCAGCCCACATCCTTGGCGGTAACATGATATAGGAGGTAAGACCTGAACCTGCGCCGCCTGTGAGCGACAATAGATCCGCCATTGTGAAAAGCCGCACAACGCAAAAAACAAATACTGAAAAAAAAATAATTTTGATTGATTTGAGATCGTCTGTATTGGGCTGTTTTCAGATAGGATCGAAAAATCATATCCGGTCGACATTATTTATTTATTTTTTTACCAAAAGATATATTTTATTTGTGCAACCGCAAAAACATATTCGAACAGTTTTTGCGGAAAATAAAATTTCTTTTGAGGAACGGAAATCACAAAGTCCCTGTCGATAAACGCGCACATTTTTACGACTTGCGTGATACCGTCCTTTTGGATATTTATAAAAATAAAAACTGTTGTCGCCTTAAATTTCATTTATTTATTTTTTGTGCAAGACTGTATTTAAATTAAGAGGAGGTAAACATGTATTATCGATTACTAAGCAATTCAGAGCTTTACACATCCGGATCTTAAAAGACAGAAAATTCAAATTATTTAAACATGATTTGGTCGCGTTTGTTTGATATTCGGATAAATTATCATTAAAATTGAAAACGATAACCTTTCTAAAATATACACTGAAATATAGACTAGTTAACGATTTTACAATAATTGGGAAATCAGTTTTAAATGAAGGCCATCTTAATTTTTCTTCTATTTTTCACAGATCAAGGCTGATAATGTGTCCTATCAGGCCCTTCAAAATTGCTTCGCAATATTCTTGTAGTTATGGATTTACAGATGACCTAAATATACATAATTGCCGTAACGGGAGCGGAGAAAGGATAGGACTTTGCCGATTTCAAACAAGGGCGAGAAAGTGGTCGAAAAATGTAGAAAGTCTGTAAAGAGAACGCACTGTGATAGGAATTGTGAAAAATAGGAATTCATAAAAAATATATTACAGGTGAGTTTGAAGCATGCACAAGCCAACAATTTAAATACAGATTTCTCGGATCAGTGAATTTGTTGGAGCCTACCTTCGTAGGGAGGTTGGGCTGCATGAAGACCACGTTTAAACAGCGATAAGAAAGAACAGATGTTTCAAGTGGTACAATTGAAACGAGTTTCATAAATCAAGGTCCTGTGCGCACATTCGGCGCTTGTATAGCGTGCATTCTTTCTGCCGGACGGTGACCTGAGTCGGTCACGGCACTCTCCTGGCACTCCGAGGAGGAACATTTTTTTTCCCGTGTTTCCTGTAGCGATCAATGTTCATTTCTTCTCACTAGCACTACAAGCTCGCGACATCGATCTGCCTTTTCGCAGCCATAGGATACTTTACTTTAAAAGATATATCTTTTCTGCGCCTACTGTTCTTGCTAAAACAGCTGTGGTTGCGAAATGTGGGACCGCGTGCACTGCCACAAGTGACAGGACTGAATTCCACCCACAACTGAAACAGAGTCCCACTCCTTTGCTTTCATGTCCCTGAACGCTTTGACGTCAGCTTTCGGGAGGTGGATTAGTTTCACGTTCGCCAGTTTAGTGTTCAGTGGGGCAACCATCTCTGACACCGACTTGATCACCGACGTGGTGGGCCGTCGGAGGTTGTACAACGTTGCCTGGTGCTTGACACGACCCCCGATTCCATCGCAGGCACTCTTGCCATGTCCAGAGCAAAAAATCCACTGCGCTGACGTGTACTTGTTGCTCTGCAGCTCGTGTAGTTGGCATTTGTTCTTAAAGTGGTTTGCCGCACTATCACTGACGTTGTTGACATGAGCATACCCAAATTGAATTTCACGATTATCCAAACCGTTGTCATATATAGATTAAGTTACAAACAATCTCATTTAATCGCATTTTTTTTTTTTTTTTGCGTTGTGTGGTTTTTTGCGGCGGCGGATCTATTGGCGATCACATTCGGAGCAGGTTCAGGTTTTGCCGCGCCCTACCTTCTATATCATGTTACAGCAAATGTTGTAGGCTGATCTGCTTGCAAAGTCGCTCCAGTTGCTTCCTTTACGTCGCGTAGACGGAGACGCTACACGCCGGCTGTTGAAACAGTCACCGCGAAGCATGTTACACAGAAGCGCCTCTCGATCGCTCGGGCTCATGGGCATTTTTGGGCCGGTTGTACAAAAATGTATTAGAACTTTTCCATTCAAAACTACCGTCCACCTCTTTGCTGTCAGTATGTGTTTTCCTGACCACCTCGTAGCATTTTTACGCTTTTTAATAACAATAAAATTGTGAAGAATGGGTATGTGCACGCCCCATTTATGGCAACCGTGTTAGCTTGAATTTCGCCATATTTCTTGCTTTATAACTTAAAGCCACGAAAATATTGCATTATGGTTTTTACGGATTTTGTTAGTACATATTATAAATATTAATCTCGGAGAGTTTAAAGAAAATTAAACATAGCCTTTTTTTTTTAAAAAATGAGTTTCAAAATAATGCATGTTTAGTTAAATGCCCCTGTGTGAGCAATTCTTGTAAATGTCTGCCGCTAACCAGGACAACGAAATTTCATGCACAGATGAACTACATATAGAGTAACACACTGGAAAAGTGTGAAGACCTGAGCCTTTATAGATACAGAGCAAAAAAAAAAAAAAAAAAACCTTTACTCCAGAGCGGTATTGCGCATTGTGCCGTATTTGCGACTTCGTTTTTCAAAACAGCGACGCTAAGACTCGGTGATTAATACTTTTTGTCAATCTTTTCTATACCTAATTTGTCAGTAAATATTTCTAGACCCGAAGCCCCAAAAGTTTTTTTGGGGGAAGTCGCCCGATATGCCAACATCGCGCGATACGCAAAACGCCCACATGACTGAGAGGATTGTTTTTATTCTTTTTTGGCATAGGGCCAGCAAAAAAATATTTTGTTCATCAAAATTAAAAATGGTCACCGGACATGGTTATTCGATCTTAGCTGAAAACGCCCTGCTGTTTTAGGCTAGCGGAGACGCAACACCCGCGAAGCTCGCTTCCGCGGGCGTTGCTTCTCCTCAGTGCACCGGTGCTCGGTGAGAAGCGCACTCAACGGGGCTCATGATATGCCTTTTTATATTATCAAATCTAGATTTAATAAACAATATTAGGATATAGCAACAATATTTATAAATCTCCACAATGAGGTACAGCTGGGCATGTCTATACGTTTATTTTATGTTAAATGCATCGTTTACTTTCCATTCCCATGTAGGCAATGCACTGTCTGAGCTCACGGTCCATACATACACTCTAAAAAAATGTCTGCGCGTCTACTTATCCGCGAAACACTCAAAGAGCTAATCTCTGCGATCTAGGAAATCAGCTCAGTGGATGATGAGGCGGAACATCTGTTTAGACCTCAAAATGAAGTCTGCGCTGTGGCGTTGCGCAATGTAAAGCGCTATGCTTGCATTGCGTAATACCAAAGCGCAGACTTATTTTAAGGTCTAAATGGAAGTTGCGCCTCATCATTCACTCAGCTGATTCCCTAGATCGCAGAGATTGGCTCTCTGAGTGTTCTACGGGAAAGTAGACGCGCAGGCATTTCTTAGAGTGCATAGCTAGATGAAAAACTCTTACCTTCGGTATGCACAAGTGGAAGCTCGGGAACAACTTTTACGAGTTCACATGGGTTTGCGTTCAGGAGTGCTGGAGGTGAAAAGCTTGGAGAAACCATTCAATATTCGATTAGAAAATATTCGGCCAAAACAACCATACGCTTCGAACTCAAAATCCACTATTCGGATATGTCTAGAAAAGTGCATCAAAATGTGTTTTCTCTCGCCATATTATTCATTTTACATTGTCATTATGAAAAAATAATTATTTGTGTTTTCGTGTGTATCGCGCATAGCGATCTGATATGATATACCATTTTCATTAGTCTTCTGCCATGTGTGAATATGTGAATATTTGATTTATGTCTGGTGAGTTCTCGGGGTCACTCATTTTGTAATGTGATAAATAATAAAATATGGCGCTTAAAAATGAAGTAGCACACGTATTCGTCCACCTTACATTTCTTTCTTTAATTTTTGATCTGGTTAACATTTTTTGTATTTAAATGCTTCTTTAGGCTAATTTATTTAATATTTCTTCGTTTATATTGTCTTATCTAATTTCCGGCCCTCAGGACTGCAACAGGTTCTATCCCGGCCCCCTGCTCTAGAACACTGTCAACGTATTGCGTTGAATGCTTCCGCTTCTTTTGAATCTCCGAACTCCCCCCCCCCCCCCCCCCCCCCCCAAATTTACCATGATGTGAGTTGCCCGTAATAACGAGACAAAAATGTGTGCATTTACCCAGTTCGTCTAGAAATTGATGCCTATATATCGAGGTATCTATATTAACGGGGTCCATACTAACGAGGTACAGTATAACTCTATATTAGGACTGTGTGGCGGTTAAAAGTTTTTACCCAATTAATCGGTACCCTTTAATCGAATAATTAATCGATTAATCGGTCGCGTCAATTTTAGGGATAATAACGTAAAAAGGGCAAAAGCACATTTTTTCTGTGTGCTCTTTTCTTTTGATAAACACCGCAATGTGCATTTTAATTTTAAGCTGTGGATAACCATGGTGTTCTTATTGTGAACTTTCCGCCGACGAACAGAATAATGTTTGCGTGTTAAAAGAGAGTTTAAGTAGGTTTCTCCGATACCTCCGATACCCCCCTCCCCGGTAACGATACGATGAATGCACAAAGGCGGCGGCCGTCAAGCGACAACAGCCTGCTTTTTTTTTTCTTCCTCCCCCTCTCCCCTGGAACGAAACAATAAAGTTGAAAGTTATCGGAGTCATCAGAGCGACGTACTAAAACGCTATTGAAATAAATCACTGAAGTAAAAAAGCGAACAAACAGTAAGCTGTTAATTTGGTTTAGGTTCATCCGGTTTCAAAGTAAACCAATTAACAAAATAATAAAAAAAAAGATTGCGATGAAAGCGTATCGATTGATCGGAAGGTTAATCGATCAATCGCCCAGCCCTACTGAGTATGGTTTAACAGGACGTTTAATGAACGCGTCCTCCGAACAGGCGTCAAAAGGTACCAGGATTTGGCCGATAATCTTTATACGTTATGTCTGCGTGTACGAAATGGCATGCAAGTGTGATTACGTACCCAATATAAAACAATAGCTTGTGAACCTCAACAATGAAAAAAAAAAAAACTCGAATTTATTAGCGTGCGTAATAATAAAGTGTATATTACACTTAGGAAGCTGCACCGTTTTGCCTGTTTATTTTAATTAGTATATCTCCCGTCTAGACTAACGCAGTAATTACGCGCCGCGACGGATTGAAACCATATATCAAAAACTCAGATTTGTGCGAGCCATTTTAGGTCGACACGTCTTTGGGAACCAAACCTCACAAAAAAAAAAACAAGTAAAAAAAAAAGCAATCTTGGCAAACACCGGAACAGATTGTCTTTAATGACCTCCACAGTCACCACCTACGGGTAACCTTCAGTCGACTGTTGCCCCCTTTTTAGCCTCAGAGCCGTTAGATGGGAAGCGCAAAGATGTTCGAAAGAAAATAGAAATAGAAACGACGTACCCAGACAAAATAGGAAATCTCAATAGGCAGTCACGTGCAAATGATCGACAGCCTCTTTCGACACGCTCACGCATACACACACACGCGCGCGCACACATACGCACACACATTTAGACACGAACACACACATACGCGTACATATAGACACGTACACACACAAATGCATTCGCACACACACACACACGCATGGATGCATGCAGGCGCATTCTAAAGGCCCAAATGTACAGAGTCAGCCGATGAAGGCGAAAAGGGAACGCATCTATTCCGTGTCCTTTGTCCAGGGCGTGCTCGCTGTGCGTGACCCCCGGGCTCTTTATGGTCGCTCGTGACGTCATGCAGCGCGTTCCGAACTGGTGGCGGTGTGTGTGGTTGGTGCGAGTACTTGGCGGGGGTATCGTTCGTTAATTTGGGACGGTCAGAAAGCGCAAAACGCAAAAAAAGGAAAACACGAACAACAAAAACAAACTAGAAAAAGAAGGGGGCCGGGAGTCGACGTCTACATTTATGTACGAGTTCGATTTTAACATCCGTTCACGGACATTCGCTTACATTTTGTGTGTGTGTGCTCTTCGCTGACTACAATTCACGACAATACGAGCGGCGAAACGTGCAAACACGTTCACGAAAAAGGAAAAAAAAAAAGGATAAGGAAAGTCATATTGGAGGGGAAAAAAAGAAACGTGTATTAGGAAACTCGACCTCTTTTCCGTGAATAAAGTACAATCAAATAAAGTAGCCGATGATAACAAAAACGTTTCGTACGAGACGCCGACCATAATCTCGACTATAATCCGTTTCATCTTACGATAGACCTCAACGGGTTCTAGGAACCGCGTCGGAGCCAATCCAACGCTACGCGAGTGTCACGTGCTCTTTGTGGGGGGACGCGGCGAGATGCATCAGACGCAGTCACGTGATTCGTGTTCGCCACGCTGAATTGGCGGCGATGGCTCGTGACCTAACGTCCGCTGCTGTCCAACCAGAGTCTTTCTTTTTTTCCAAGTAAAATAAAGAGAACAAAAACAAACCAACACGTGCGTGTTAGTCACCCCCTGGCCCTTCATCGCGAAATAGAAACTGGTTTGAGTCGAGGTGTAAAGGTGAAAGAGAGAAAGAGAAATAGAACAGAAAAACCGTAGAGATAAAAAAAAAAAAAAAACACAACGTAGGACAGAAAAATAGAAATAAGGGGGCAGCTACCCTTGGAGGTGGGCCCCCACAAAAGCGGTCTTTGGTGTTTTTAAGGGGGGGAAGCAATAAAGTCGCCCCCCCCCCCTTCCCCTCTCCTCTAAAGATGGATGGCTGCACGTGCAAGGTCGAGCCGGTTCGCGATTAACAATAAGCGTAGCTAGAATAAGGAAAGGGGGCGGGGGGGGGGGGGGGGTGCGACGAAGGAGCGAAAGAATGAGCCGAAAGAAAAAAACCGGAGCGGTACCGAGATTACCATTTGCTGAGACCGTTATTTCGCGTCGTGGATCGGATGGAAGGAGAGACCGCGTTTCCTCGGGTCGTTAACCCCTCACTTCGGACTACGAGATAAGGTGTTTAGGTGACATATCGTGCGCGCTGTGACAGCTGGAATGAAACGTCGCGGAACGCTTCACTTTTGCTTCGCACGAAAAAGTGAGGTCACCGGTATACTCAATTAAAGGAACGAGCTTGGCGATATTAGCATAAAAGCGACTCTATGTTATATTTCATCGCACCCAAAGATGGCAGTGATGACATTACTGTAATTAAATTACTCTTATTAAATAAACTTTTGTTGTAATGAGTGATGTAATGAATCACATTTGTACCTAATTTAGTAATGTACTGAATTACTTTAAGGCAGTAATTTTGAGAAAATTACTATTACATTCGTATCTACTTTTTCCTTAGGCCCATACGAGAAAAAAATTCTGCGACACGGGAGTCGAGAGCTAAGCAAACGCGCAACGACTGGGTCGAAAGGCGAAGAGGATCTAGAAAAAAGCTTTCGAGTGAAAACATAGCTGAAAGGCCATGGACTCACGAAACTCCAGTCAAGACGGATTCACGGCGAAAAGTAATCGGGAACCGTTCCAGGCTACCATGTAGAGGACATGTTACTGCCAAGATCAACACATTTTGAAACTTGAAACGAGGAGTCAGGAGTTAATCTTAAATCTCTTTTGCCAAGGATCCAGGACTTCTCGTGAGTTGCCTTATCCTTCGTAGGTAAAGATGCTTTTTTTGTATGCTCCGTTCACCCTTAAGCTGACATTGCGGTGGAATCCGCGCGCTCGTTGCAGCAGTTGTGCGTTGATGTTTCGCCCCTTGATCACGTCCCCGCCAATACCCACGCGCCAAGAGCGAAGTCAGCTGATGAAAGGGGGGCGATTGTCTGAACGGACGAGCGCGTATAGCTACCACCGTACTTTTAGCTTATGGGTGAAAGGAATATAGTCGGAAAAGGCAAAAAGCGAGCAAAGTAGGCTCACCTAGGGAACTTAAGTCAGGGAAAAGCAAACGTGCATATATAGCCGCCGGTTCGTTGGGGAGGTTCACGTTTCTGAAGGCGCTTCCCTATTGAAAAATCCTGTAAAATTTTATACAGGAATCTTATAGGAAGGCGTTTCCTGTACACTTTTCTACAGGAAGTCCTACAGGAAACAGCTTCCTGTAAAAATATTTACAGGAAATCTTAAAGGAAGGTGTTTCCTGTACATTTTTCTACAGGAAGTCTTACAGGAAGCCGACTCCTGTAAAAAATGTTTACAGGAAATCATAAAGGAAGGTGTTTCCTGTACAATTTTCAACACTAAGTCCTATAGGAAGCCGATTCTTGTAAAAAATGTTTACAGGGAATCTTAAAGAAAAGCATTTCCAGTAAACGAAATCTTAAAGGAAGGCGCGTTTCCTATATACCTTTATCACAGGATCTCTTATGGGAAAGCATTTCCTATATATTGCAATAATGGAAGTCGAACGAGAATTCATCTTCTATTTATGTCTACGGGAATATGATGGGAAGTCGAATCCTGTAAGGTCCTAATACGTGAAGCCAAACCAAGTTCAATTTCCGTTATGCCATGAGAGCTCCTGCAAGAACCCTCACAGGCGCTGCCGGCAAGTGCAGACGAAATTCCCTTGATGCAATTCACGCTTACAAGTACCGCCAACCATTTTTGTGGAAACGCCCAAGACACGCGCCAGGAGCGGGTGCTCCGCTGCCATTCGCTTCCAAGGGCCGCTCATTTCAGTGCTGCGCCGACAACTGCTCCCAAGGGCCGCACGAGACACGGACCTCCTGCACTGTCGCATTTGACGCTACTTGCAAGACAAATGCAAACACATCGAAGGGCTAGCGGTTGTACTCTGGCTCTATTGCTAGTCTACAGCTGAGAGACAAGTCTACAGTTGAGGCAGACTAACTTCGGGCAGTATAAACACACACACAAACACAAATGAAGAATGTACGCAAAGGTATCTCTGACGAGCTTGCTGTCTCTCGGTGCTTTTGAAGTAAGCACGAGCGATTGTAAGCCTGCTTTTGTTGTTTGTTGCATTTTTTGCAAGGCTTGTAAGGCAGGCACAACTGCTACACCTTGCCACAGATCCGATGCAGAGGCAATAGAGCATTTGCAGTATTCCCAAGCACCCCGGCCCGCACTTAAGGAATCATGGGAACGGTGTTCCTTCAGCTCTCTAGTGATCACGAATTTTCGACCAACTCCATGGTTACACAGTTTTTGAGCGTAATTCGAGGTCACCCTGAACAAGCGCCTGATATACCCCAAGTACCTGTCATATCACTTTTAAAATTGCTCGTCAACGTCAGCATTTTTTATACTGCGCATGCGATCCACCTTTCAACCTGGCTGAGCTGCAGAAATCTCTTACAATATTATCATTCTGGTGATTCTTGTTTGAGCAGGAATTGATTAAAAGGCCGATAATTCACAAAAACAAAAACTAGGATTTAGCTCGGAGTCCGCGGTGCTGTTTATAGCATTTTTAGCGTTTCTAACTAAATATCAGCATGATAATAATGTAAGAGATTTCTGCAGCTCATCCAGGTTGAAGGGTGGACAGCAAGCACAGTATCACAAACGCTGACATTGAGGAGAAATTTTAAAAGCGATATGACAGGTCATTGGGTATATCAGGCGCTTGTTCAGGGTGACTCCGAATTACTCTCAAAGCCAGTGTAACCAAGAATATGTCTGAAATTACTGATCACTAAAGAGCTGAAGGCACACCGTTCCCATGATTCTTTTAGCGCGTGCCGGGGCACTTGGGGGATATAGCAAATGGTCTATTCATCTACACATATGGACATCTCGCACTGATACAGATTCCGAATGTTGAGTGGGTGCGGTATATGGGCCACATTTATACGGGTCCTGTATAAATGTATGGGTCCCGTAGATTTATACGGGTCCTGTATGAATGTATGGGTCCCGTACATTTATATGGCTCCTGTATAAATTTATGGGACCCATATCCAATAGGCTGGTATAAATATTTATACAGGACCCATTAGAAATTTTATACAGGATTTTTCAATAGGGTTGCCACCTCTTTTCGTTTCTGGTGGCGTTTCTCCCCCAAAAAACATCCGACCCCCTTGTGTGACAACGCGCGATACTTCACGCCCTTCTGGTGTTATGGAACAATACTCTTCAAAACGAATGTTTAGGAATGCGTTGACCAGTGCTCTTGAGAGAAAATGATTCGACAGCATCTGAGTCAGAAGAAACAAGTTTTGAGGCATTTCTTGAACCTTGTGCGAAATGGATTCGGGAACGATAGATACCGTTCCCCCAAGTTCGCATAAGAGGCAGTGTAGAACGTCTCACGATAGTCGTTACGACTTCATGTTAAAACGAGCTGCCGTGGCCCGACGAACCCAAGTGGACGATTTCTCAAAAATCAGGAAGAAGCAATCACATCAGCTACAAACCGTTTCAACTTCACCGTTAAACGAAAAGTGAAACCGGTGAGCTGTCTGTTTTAGTCATATATTAAGACGCTCAATTTTGAAATAATTTCATTACTTTCCAAAAGTAATTGCACTGTAATGCAATTAGTTTTCGTCTGCGGTAATTTTAGTGTAATTTAATTACATTTGCGTGTTTCTGAGGAAAGTAATGTAATCTAATTCCTTTTGAAAAGTAATTTAGCCATCTATGCCACACTAAAATTATTGGTGAAAATCAGCTTGCTACACGTCGACACCCTAAAAATAGGATGCTGGCAATCTATAGCAAGCCACCTAAAGGTATTTTTGGCGAGCAACAAGTCTACAAACCACGAGCAACACATGCAGTTCTCTTGTTCACAGGATGAGGAAATACAGAGGCAACGCATCACGCACAAAACAATGCCACTTATTCGCAGGTGCACCGCCTATGCAATTACACGGGTTACAGAACTTTTTGCTTTGCTCTCATTAGTATTTCACGAAAATGACAATACAGGTTGTTTGATTTTCACTCAAACAGGTTTATTTTAAAACAATTCGTAAAAGGTACACTAGTACGGTTTGTGCAGTTGAGTTATGCGGCCAGCAGGAAATGATATGGGAGGCTAATTTTCACAATAAGTCAGATAAGTAAATAAAATTTCTTCATTAACTTTTCAAAAAGCGAAAAACACATGATCTCAATTAGAATTTTCTGAGCGTCTACGTAAACTACTCAATCAGTCAATTTTAGAATGACCATTCGCGCCTCCCCATCGCCAGCTTTGTGCCTGCTGCAAAAGTGGTAACCTTGGTGCACCGCGCCGCGTTTCCCACGTGTTTCAAGCCGATCTAAAATTGACTGATTTAGTGGTTTTCGATGACGTTCGGCATGTTTATAATTGAAGTCATATGTGTAATTTCGGTAATGAAAACCTAATCAAAAATTTTAGTTAATTATCCGACTTATCGTGAAGATTAGTCGCACATATAGTGTCACCTAGGCCGCATAACTCACCCGCACAAACCGCATTAGTGTACCTTGTACGGATCTTTCGACTTTACAGCACATAAGCGTCTTACAAAAACATGCACTCACTCGATTACAGACAAAAACATGCACAAAGTGCTGAACTCACAACACTTCGTGTTTTGTCTTCGTTTTCTTTGACATATTGTTAAAATATAATCTGTAAATTGCTTCACGAGGACAAAGCAAGTTACAGGTTTTGTCTGAACAATATGTCGAAGAAAGCGAAAACAAAATAGAAAGAGTTGTGAGTTCCGCGCTCTGTGTATGTTTTTGTGTATGTAATCGGGTGTGTGCTCGTTTCTTCGAGACCTTTATGCGCTGAGAAGTCGTAAGGTGGGAAGCCTACTACCCCAAGCTGCTGTGTTAACAAGCTTGTACGAATGTTTTTGTAATAAATCTGTTCGAATTAAAATCGAACACCCTGTATATCTAAGTTCAAGGAAGGTATCACCAAGTAAAAACATATTGGTACAGACAATATTTGTTTGACATTCTATTACGTTGTGCCTCAATACAGAAATTATTGTTTATGGACCCAGAAAAAATAAATAATGCTTATGATGATGATGCAGTTGCTAAAATAAAGTCAGCTATAGCTGTTTGACGCGGGTGTCAGTGCGGCGAACACTTCTCAGAAAATGTTTTCCCCTCACCTTACTTTAGCACCATTTACAGCACCTATCGCACCCTTAAAATGGAAGGGTGTTCCGTGCAGCAGCAGCCTATTTAACAAATACAAGGTGGTGTATTACTCGATAGAAGAGTGCTGAAAGTTGTAAATCTCTGAAGCAAACTTTCGACACCCTTCAGTGTATTAATTTCGTAGTGTGTAGGAACTTCATGACTGTTTTTAACAGAAAGAAATTAGAAAGAATTTACTTGTTGAAGTATTTGGTGTAAAGTAATCTTAAGAAGTAACGGAACAAGTGCGGCTCATGAATTTAACATACCCTTACTCTAAAGTGGTAGAATAAACCAAATTTTGAAAAAAGGGGGAAAAAACGGAATACGTTATTGTGAT
This sequence comes from Ixodes persulcatus, assembly GCA_013358835.2. Classification (NCBI taxonomy): domain Eukaryota; kingdom Metazoa; phylum Arthropoda; class Arachnida; order Ixodida; family Ixodidae; genus Ixodes; species Ixodes persulcatus. Next base: position 800,067 of record JABSTQ010011515.1, read on the forward strand.
TAGAGTTTGTCCAGTGAATGCATCAGAGATTGCATATTTGGTAGGAATTAACTTTGAGCGTGGGTACAAACAGAGGATCTTACTTTGAATTCATTTGGTATAAGTTCGTAATCTTAAATTTTTGATGATATCCTCTCCATTATAATGACGTTGACAACGTATTCATTCTTTTTCTTAAAAAAAGCAAAAAGCTTTAGGATGTTAGTAGGATTTGTAAGGTTCTAATTGGTTATTTTATCAAAAGCGGTAAACGTTTAACCAAGGTATATTGCTTCAATAGATCAACTGATTTCAATTATTTGGCACGAATCAAGAAATCAAAACGGCCCAAATGAATTTCTCCCCCAAAATTAATGCAATGGCAAGAGACCATAATAACATAACCATGATTTTCTAATGAACCAGACCGCGTACAGTGGCGACAGCTTAAGAAAGAAACACAGGGCGTGGAAATTTCCAAACATCTTATTATCGCTTCCAAGCCAATGGTACTGCGAGATTAGGGGATAAGGACACCAAAGAAGGAATCATGAAGCAATCAGTGTAAACATAATAAGTGACTCGCTGCGTTTCCTAAGCTCTTAGCGTCTTTTGTACGTCTCATATCCAAGTCTCTTAATAGTAGCGAGTGAACAACCGGGGTTGTTTGCTGGATTCAAGCTTTTTTATTTTATTTATTTTTTCTTAAAGTAACTGTTTCAATGGTCTTGGTGTCGTATCATCCATTACGTTGGTTCGCTAACATCACCGATATTTTGTTTAAAAATGCTCGTATGTACACATTGTAATTGTTCCTTTAAAAAGGAGGGGGGTGCAACGATTTTAAGATTAAAAGAATTTGCATCCCGTCATTTTTACGTTGTTTATCGTGTCCCGGAGGATAGAGAAAACATCTCCTTCGTTAAAAATGTCGTGATTCCGCGGCATAATCGCAAAGAAAAGTCGAGCTTTTTCCCCAACCTGCAGCCGTGAGTGGCAGCCGAAGGAACTACGGCGAAAAGCATACGTGACCACGCTCGGCTCTAAGCTGCAGCATAACGCTAGCTCCTTTCAGCAGGTAGAGGGAGAGGAAGCGTCCTCCGAGAGAGCACACGGGAAGCTACACGGCACCCCGAATTACGTCACTAGGAGTGCGACCAGGTGTGACCCTGAAGACTGGGAGATGAGTTGAGGGGTGCCAAATATGCCAATATTTATCTTTTAGAGCGCAGCTCTTAGGCGCCCGTTCCCGGCTTGAGCGGCTTCGGCGTCGCCGTCGCCGTCGGCGTCGGCGTAACCGCGCGGTGCATTATGGGAAATGTCCCATACTGCACCGCGCAAGCCCCCCCCCCCGGGGTTACGTGACCTCGGGGGAGGGGGGGGGGGGGGGGTCACGTGACCCCCCCCCCGATATCACGTGACCCCCCCCCCCCGGAGGAGATTGAAGAATGAGGGGGGAGGAGGAGGAGGAGGAGGGGTATACCCTCCCCTGAGTACCCTTCCCCCCTCCTCCTCAAGAGCTGCGCTCCAATTCGGCGTCAGGGAGTTGTAAACGGCTTTCACTTTTTTCTTTCTTTTACACAAGAACTAGGACACGCAGGCGAAATCGGTTTTGTGTTCTTTAATTTAGAAGTGTCAGAGGGCAACTTCCACAAATGTTTGATCGAAATGCGGAAATATTTGCACACCCCCATTAAGCTTACTGCCCTCTTCAGTGTATAACTGAATGGCTTTCTGAATAAATAAATAAATCTACTTCAATACTTCTGCAATTGTAATTGCAAAAAATTTCTCTTTGTCGGTAATAAATTTTTTTTGTACGTTTTTGAGGCACAAACACGACGCGAGAAGGACATGCAGGCAAATCTGGTCGCGGAAAGTAAAAACGTGTGCTGACTCCGCAAGGGTCATGGGTGCTGCGATGGCACAAAATTGAAAACTGATGAGACATTAACAAGAAAAGAGGGAAAGAGAGTGGGAGAAGAACAGATATATGCAAAGAAAGAAAAATGTAAATGAAATGGCGAGGAGGTTAATTCCGAGGAAGACCGGAACACGAATCTTTTGTCTCTGGAGCCTCGGTCCCTGGTGAACGGTGGGACAATGGGAGCTGTCCCTTTTATTAAATTAATTTTGAATGGCCGCTTAAATTATGGCTTTCTCAAAAGAAGGAAATGACGCGTACAACTTCCTTTCGTGTCTCTCGATGGTCTAGTTCACATCTTTTCTACATACTTTTATTTAACTAAGATGACATTTTTTTTTAGAATGGAACGGGACAATGACAAGCTTAAAATTAATTAAATAAAGATATAAATGGATAAATAAAAATCAATAAAAAGAGAGATACAAGTACGTCAAGTAAAGGGAGAGATATGTTAAAAACTTGGAATCGGGACCGGATTTTCAAGACCCCATTCACGCTGCTGAGAGCCCTAACTTTAGAAACGAGGTCAAATCGCACAAAAAAAAAAACGTGTTCTGTAAGAGGCTTGTAGAGCCGCTGCCGAATTTTCGTTGTTGAAGTGGCTTTAGTGGCTTTTCTTACAGGACTATTAAAAAAGAAGCAGATTTATAATTTTTATTTTAAATAGACCGTAACATACAGACATATTCCGCACATGATAATGTGCGAAATGTGTTTTTTTTTTATCTGTTTGAGATAAAAGTGCGCATCACAAAATAGGGGAAGGCTCAAAGAAAGGGAGTTTATGCCACCAGCTACTTTCAAGATCGGAAACATAAATTGTTGAAGCTGTGCATGCAATAACCAGGGAGGGACCAGTAGATTTGGGTGTGGCAAGAAATGGACTACTATTTTGATGTTTGTCGCGGAACACACGGTGCTCATGTTGAGCGTAAAGAACCTCAAGGACCATACAACTTGGCACTTGGAACCTTTGTCTCTCCAGTGATGTGCGAAATATGTTTCTGTTTTTTACAGTTTGTTCAAAATAATAAAAAAATTGAAATTTGCACTTTTTTTAATAGCCCTGTAAACTGCTATAAAATGCACTGTAGTCTTATCAAAAATACAAGCAAATAACGCGTGATTGAGTCAATCAGCTTTTCAACCCTCTGGGACGAACCCTCTTGTGGTTACCAGTGTTCAACCTACTGCAGTACACATATAAAACACAATGTTGAGCGAATAGCAAGCGCTTGAGCAAAAATGTATTTATTGTACGATCCAAAACAAATCTGAAGACTATTCAAATAAGAATTGAGATAAAGTATGTGCTATTTCATACTTCCTAAATGAGTTTCCAGATATGTTTTGTTTCTAACACTTGATATATGTGCCTCAATTTAAACGCCGTGTAAAAAAAAATTGCAATGCTCGAGCAAGTAACGGAATATATCTCTATACATATCTATAAATGTTGCGAAAATCCACATACAAATTTCAATACTAAATTTAACTGTGAATTGTCTTTGATGTAAGCTAGAAGAAAAGATAAGAGTAAAGTTTAAAAACCAAGGATAAAAAAGCAGGGATAGCAAAATTTAAATTACTCACAAAATAATAAACAAGTAGTACAGAAGTTCTAGAGGCCTGCATATCCGCGGATTATTCACGGAAATCCGCAGTAAACTGGCAAATTCCAATGAAAATGAATCAGATGTGGCGGATTGCGGATCGGATGCGCGGATACCAGGGGCTGCGGGTGCGGATCGGATGGGGACATCCGCGGGTCCGGATCCATTTTTGCCGAGGCGGCCCATGAACTTGTGCGACCTCACAGTGTAGAGTGAAAAGGCGAGTGATCCTCTGAAGGGTGCATCATCGAATGTACTGCGGGGACAAACAATTTTATTAAAGAGAAGGTGCCAATCGGAGAGAAAAGTTTTTCTTTACTTCAATAAAAATTTGATTCGCACCAAATATCGCTTTAGAACGTTCTATTTCGCCCAAAATACTGTCCCTAAATAAAGTAAAGCACGCAGAACTATCCCTCGTCCCGGGAAGCGTGTTCTTGTTTGGCAGGAAAAGAGCGGAAAACGTTCTTCGGGCAAAGAAAACCCAAAACGTACAAGACACAAGACACAAATTTGTTCTTGTTATTGGGGCAGTTTATAGAGCTCCGGGTACTTCCCCTCAGGTTATTTTTGATATTCACGATTAAATCTTAAAGCATAACTTTGGTGGTGGTAAATTCATTCTGACTGGAGATTTTAACACACCTGACGTAAATTGGAAAACGTTAATAGTTGGTAGTCGTGATAAAATTATATGTGATGCACTTGTTGATACTGCAGTGTCATTCGATTTAGATCAAGTTGTTAGTGAATGTACTAGAGATAACTCAACGCTTGACCTAGTTTTTCTTAGTAACAGCATTGCCAAATCTGGTTATGAGTGCAAAGTGGTTGATGGTATTTCAGACCACAGAGCTGTTGTTGTGACACTTAATATTCGTGCCTTACACGTAAAACCCGAGATTGTTACTGTTTTAGACTTTAACAGAGCTAATGACGAGTCAATTCTTGACGAACTTAGTTTTGGCTTTGATGATTTCGAGACCTCTAGCCGTGACTATAATGTTGATGTGTTGCTTAGCAAATTTTGCTCAGTAGTAAATGATTGTATTAAACGATTTGTACCAGTCAAATATAAAAAGACAAATCAAGGCCAGCCATGGATTACTAGAGAAGTATTGCAATTAACCCGCAGACTAAAAAGAAATCGGAAATTAAAACTTGGTGATAGTCCTTCGGACGTCAAACGGTTTGAAAGCCTAAAAAATAGATTAGTGGAAACAATGACAGCTGCTAAATATACTTATTTCAACGTTACATTGACTAACTTTATGAAGTCAAATCCCGCAGTTTTATTATTGAAGATGAATGTGTCACTGATCCCGTAGACATTTCGAATGGCTTTAATGCACATTTTCAGTCCGTATTCACTGAAGACAACGGTTGTGAACCTTCCTTTTCTTTCAATCTCCCGTGTTCGCCGTTAGGAAACATTCCCATCAGTACTTCTGGCGTCCTTCATTTGCTCCTAAACATTGACTGCAAAAAAAAAGCGCAGGTCCCGATGGTGTTCCTAATTCATTTCTTCGCCGTTACTCTCTTTGGACATCGTGATACTTGGCCTTAATCTTCGAGAAGTCTCTCTCTTCTGGAAGAGTTCCTAAACTTTGGAAATCAGCCAGAGTTGTTCCCATCTTTAAATCTGGAAACAAACAGAGCCTTCTCAATTACAGACCTATTTCATTGACCTCTACCTGTAGTAAGCTCCTCGAGCATATAGTCTACCCCCATGTTTCCGAATACCTCGAATGCAATTCAATTATCTGCCCTCAGCAACACGGTTTCCGTCGTCATTTCTCAACCATCACGCAACTACTGGAATTCACTCATGATATCGCCACGACTTTAAACAATAAAGGACAGGTTGATGCCATATTCATAGATTATTCGAAGGCATTCGATAAAGTTTCTCATTCCAAACTACTGTTGAAGTTAAAGGTCATACTTAAAAATCCCCTTTTACTCGACTGGATCACTGATTATTTAAAAGACCGGTCACAGTTTGTTTCGTATGGGAATGCTAATTCATCAGAAGCGACGGTTAGTTCAGGTGTTCCGCAAGGATCCGTATTAGGGCCCCTTTTATTTCTCCTGTATATTATGATATTGTAGATAACATTCCCGTTAAAGTTCGTCTTTATGCCGATGACTGCGTCCTATATAACGATATTCATTCGGCTAATGACCAGTTGTTACTTAATGAATCCTTCGCACGCTTCTTCAATTGGACCAAGCAATGGCAAATGGAAATAAACTTTGAAAAATCTGTGTTTATGAAATTTACGAATAAGAAATCACCTCTCGTTTTTAGCTATGGCATTGATGAAATAGTACTAAGGGAGGTAAGCGACTTTAAATATTTAGGTATTATTTTTACTTCCAACCTTAAATGGGATAGGCACGTCGACTATATTTGCTCCCGCGCCCTCAGAAAATTGGGCTATGTTAAACGCACGTTAAAAAATTCGTCTAAAGAGGTAAAATTAACCGCTTTTAAAACTCTCGTGAGGCCGATTTTGGAGTACGGTTCAGTAGGTCTGGGACGTTCATTTAAAAAAGGACATTAATCTCATTGACTCTGTTCAGGCTAAGGCTATCCGATTTATCTCCAATCGATATGATCGACACTTTTCACCTTCATCCGCTTTGCCAACATTAGGGCTAGAATCTTTATCGTTAAGGCGAACTATCGAGCGATTGAAGTTGTTACATAGAATTGTTAATAATGTAAGTGGCATTGAATGTATGAAGTATATTTCCTTCTCAGATATTTCGCGCACTAGGCGTTCCCATCCCTTAAATATTGTACCCTTTCGTTCTCGGCGTAAACTGTTTCAAAAATTCCTTTTTTCCGCGCACTGTTGAGCTGTGGAATAGTATTGACGGTTCTACGCGTATGCTCCAGTACGACGACTTTGTTATAAAACTCGCGAAAGTTGACTTCCTTTGATGTTTGGTGTTTCTGGCGAATCATTTGTTGTTGAATATGTTCTCGTTTATTGTTCTCTCTACTCATGTTTTTAGTTGTGTAATCCACTCCTGCAATGACCTCAACTGAGGTCGCAGTATACATAAATAAATAAATAATAAATAAATAAAGCAAAAGAAGCCTGTAAGTGGAGACGTGTTGTAAGTTGGGCGAGTTGGTATGATGACATGGTGAACGTAACAGCGCACAAAAAGCAAAAAGCACAAAAAGACACGGTGAACGTAACAGCGCTTGTGTGTTGTGCATGTTCCTTTTCTCTGTCCTCGTCTTTTTTTGTGCGCGGTTACGTTCACCTGCAAGTGGCTTCATTTGCCTACAAGTGTATATCGAGGAGACTGACTTCGATCCTTTGGAGTGGCGGAACTTGCGCCAGCACGAACTTCCGCACCTCGTTCTTCTAGCGCAGTTTGTGCTGGCCATCCCAGCATCAAGTGCACCCACGAAGAGAGGCTTCTCGTTCGCGGGTATTAATTTAAGAGAGGCGAACGAATCTGAATCCGCCCGAGCTGACGTTATTCTGTTTCTTCTACACAGCAAGCACGGCAAGTGAAACGTCGAGTGTTTGTGCGTTTTCTTTTTTTTATTCGACAGTTGGCATTGAGTCGATTTTAAGTATGAGGTTTCGAGAATGCAGTTGAGGGTTCGTGTTTAAAACAGTAACTCGTGTTGCTGTTATTGAGTATCTTGATATTTTCCCAGTGGTGTACTTGTGCCTTTCGACATATATACAAGTATTTTGCTGCGGTGAGTGAGCGCCTTTCCTATCCCATTTTTATATTGCTTGTCCTAAGTAAAATGACACAATGCTCTTAGTCTGCCCTTTTTTAATTTTCATGTTTATAAAATATGCGTCTGCTTGAAGTGGAGCAAAAAGCAAAAAGCAAAGAGGAAAATAAATATTAAAATTCCCTTCCTTTCGAGGCCATTTACGGTACAGGGTGTCAGTGTCACGGACTCGCAAGTGGATATCATAACTGCGATCATCTTTCGAGCGATGCGAAGAGTCTCTGGAAGGATGATCGCTTATTTCATAAATACGATAAAACAAAATACGAAAAATTTACTTTCATCGTAATGTTACACGAGGAGTTCCTTGTAGAAAGGTAAGCACACGGCTTATAGGATACCGTCCAGGTACTTTTTTAATTGTTTGTCATGCTTGACGTTATGATGTCAAATGAATGCGCGGATTGAGAGTCGAATTATGGATACGAATTCTGCGGATGCGGATCGGATACGGATGACCAAACTGTTAGCCTCGCAGGGCTCTAGACGGAACGCAGAACACGACATATTTCATATTTTATTTCTGCAAATTGAACCTTGCCAACACGCACGGCACTTAATAATTTAGAAATAAGAAATAATGGAGAATCTAGGATAGCAAAATTAAGTGGGGATGGAGATTTTGTTTAATGATCTCTCTTTTTGTTAAAAACTAGGGGTGTGCGAATATTCAAAATTTCGAATACGAATCGAATATTTTTCTTATTCGACACGTATTCGATTCGAAAATTGCATATTCGGAAGTTCCCGAATATTCGGCCAAAGCCAAATATTCGGAAAAAAATGGCGAATGTTCGCACAAACAGCGAATATTCCAGCAAGTAACGAATAATATCCCTGCCACGCATTCCCCTATGAATATGTGTATTCACTGAGAAAGGCGTATGATGCGTGCGTTATCGATCTGCTCCGTTTCTATCTGTCCGATGGCAGCAAGACAGAATCGGCTTTGGTTTCTTTTTCACCAATCCCTTTGTTGTGTGGCACTTGTATAGCAATATGTGATGTAATTGCGCGTTCTTTAAATTGATACAATAAAATAAAGCTCCAGAGTCAAATATAAATATAAAATAAATCTCGAGAGTGTTATCCAATATAAATGTTTGAAAAGTAAAAAAAAAAGAAAAAAAAAAGAAAAAGCTAGGTGCGAGCAGAACATTGCATCGCCATGGACAACAACTCCTGCCACTCCCGCGCAGTCCAAACTAGGGATGTCGCGAACCGGCCAAGGTCGAGTTCGACCAAGTTCTACTTTTTCAAACCTTCAACATTATGTTGGACAAAGGCTCGACTGAAGTGTGACTTTTGTGCGCATGCGCCAAAATTTAAAAAAAAAAAAAGCTAGTTGACTACACTTGGCGAAGGAAAAGCGCAATATTTGTTGGGTTTATTGGCATCACTGGTTCGCATTATTAAGTAATGAAAGCGTTAAAAGCGCATATTTTCGCTTTTATATGGTGTAAACATTGGTAACCATTTTATGAAATATAAAATAAAGCACCTTCTAAATTTTTTGTTTCCCAAAATTCGAAATATTCGTGTAGCAGCCGGACAACACTGTCCATAAGTCGAACTTCTTCGAACTTTATTGAAATTTCGCAAATTTCACGATTCAAAAGTCTTTCTACTGGCGAAAATGTTGTCATGGCGCGTAGGGAGCGCTTACTTTCTGAACACGTTGAGCAGTTCAGTTTCCTACACGATAATTTGTAATCAGTGCATCACTAGAAGTATCTTCAGCCTGCTGCAGCCCAGTAAAATGCAGTTGTATTAATTTATTTTAAAAAGGCAATAAAACCTGCTGTTACCTCTTGTTTTGCAATTTCTTATCACTAGACACATATTCGATATTCTATTTGATATTCGAAGCCCGTTTTTTTGTCTTATTCGTATTCGATTCGTATTCGAAAATTTCAATATTCGCACACCCCTATTAAAAACTAAAGAGAGAGAGAGAGGAGAGAGATGAATGCGCGGATTGAGAGTCGGATACGGATACGAATTCTGCGGATGCGGATCGGATACGGATGACCAAACTGTTATCCGCGCAGGGCTCTAGACGGAACGCAGAACACGACATATTTCATCTTTTATGTGTGCAAATTGAACCTTGCCAACACGCGCGGCATTTAATAATTTTGAAATAAGAAATAATGGAATATCGAGGATAAAAAAAAATTAAGTGGGGATGGAGATTTCGTTTAATGATCTCTCTTTTTGTTCAAAACTAAAGAGAGAGAGAGAGAGAGAGAGCGCGAGAGAGGAGAGAGGCACTTCAACAACGGGCAAAAATACGAAAATTCAGACTTTACAAAAATCAAGTATCTTCCCTAAAAGCGAGAGAAGCAAAAATATTGACTGAAAGAGAGGCTCCAACTTAGCTGACATTCGGGTAAACGAGAAAGGAAAGAAACGTTGCTGGCGCTAACATCAACACCGAGAAGAGAAAGAAAGAAAAAAGAAAAACATTGCACCAACGGGTATGCCAAGTAGGAGATGGAGCTGCAACGCATACCTTACTTTGTATCTTTACGAAGAAGGGTGACGACATCCACTGAAGTATCACTTCAAGAATTTCGAGACAGAAACCGGCAGGGGGCGGTAATTAAGCGAAACGAGTAGGACGAACGCGGGGATGGAAGGGGTACAATCAAGGCATCAGTAATGCAAAAACGAAACTAAAACGAAACAAGTTCCTCGACTAGCCGAGGACGAACGGATGCATTTAGTTTTTGTGCCGGGTCAAAAAAACAAGAATATATACTAGTATATATTCATATATATTCCACGTTATCTTACGACGGACGGCAGCGGACGCTACGTTTCATCCGAACCAAATCCAGTGCCGCGAACGTGTTCACGTAACCGCGCGCGTCGCATGTCGTTGCGCCCCTTCCGAAGACCACGTGACACCCAGGCGGCACTGCCTTGGCTCTGAGGATCCTCAGCGCCGTCTCTATGGTCCATCGTAAGCGGAACCTTGAGTACGGCGTCATCGTTCGTTCCCCGAGTCGCTCGCGGAGAAAAAAGGTTTTGGGAGTGTGCGGTGGAGAAGACCCAGGATCGCGCGGGATGACTTGATCGAGCGGCTGACTGACTGAGCAGCGCGGCGCGCTGAAGTCTTTCCGGTGGCTTTTTTGGCGACAACTCCGGCGCCTCTATTTTTGACGGGCTTTCGGCACTTCTGTAGGTCGGCAATTCTCGAAAAGACTACGAGGTAAGTACCTCAAGAGCCACTGCGTTGACTGTGAGTCCCCACCTCACTCGATCATTCTCAGACGACCGCAACCGCCCTCCCTGCTTTTTTATTTTTTTTTTATTTTTTGAAGTGCTGAAATGGTGCGCCAGGCAAACATGCCGTCAGGCTCGGTTTGAGTCCTTCATTTGTCGCAGCAACCTGATTGGTTAAACGAAGAGGACGAACCCGAGCGTCCCGCGATTGCGGAAGAGAGACGAAAGCACTTTTAAAATAAAATAAAAAAAAAATGTTTTTTTTTTTTTGAAAGGAGGCACATTTGTTTTACAGCCAATAAACGCGCCAAGGCTCGGTGCAGGCGCACGGGGGGTTTCCGCTGCATGTTAACGAGACCGAATTTGGTACTCAGCTCCGTTTAAATTGGGAAAGACGCGCGCTCTTTTGAAGACGCCGACAGTTGGGCAAGCACAGCGTCGTCGCTAAGGTGCTTCGGATGTTCTTCTGTTTAGGGTGATGTAGGGTGGCGCCGCTCTTTGTAGCACCCGACGCCGACGACACGCGCTCACGGGGAAAATAACAAATAAGCAGCGAGAAACAAAATGCCGCCGTACCTCAGTCAGGTATAATGATTTTACGGGAAGTCCCCAAGGCAAGATTTACGCGAGAACAAATTTCCTCCCACCGGAAATAAACCGCAACTTAAAAAAAAAGATTGAAAAAAAAAAAAAAACGTTCTGTATGATCTAGTTACCCCAAGCAAAGAGCACCTGACGGCACGCTATGGGCACTTTTCATAGGAAACGTAACCAGGCGGTGCTCCAGTCGTTGACGTGCCAGATATCTTGAAATGAACAAAGCCCATCTTAACACCACTGCTTGAAATGTCGATGAAAGGTTCAACCACTGATTCTAGAGGAGAACGCCAAGAGAACGAAGAAGCGCAAGATCTGCTCAACAGATCGAGTATTCTTGTAAATCAACTTGTCTCCCTAAAGACGTTAAATTTAACAGCCGAAGGCCTTCGTTAAATCTCCAACTTTGTTGTCCGTGTAGCATTTATGCTTTCTAGCACATGGTGACATAAGTAAGTTCGCGAGGCTTGTAAAGACGGAGCGATCGGAAGTCGCTCGGTGTTTTGAGGTTTTAGTGAGTTGCCTGATGGGTATAACGCCTCTCCGGACGCAAGCAACGGTTCATGTTTGCAAATAGTAAAAGAGTCTATTGGCGACGTGAGCGATCCAAAGTGTCGCAATGGTCGGCCGGCCAGGATTGGCCGAATGCTGACTATGACGTCAGCAAAGGATTTCTCATCGACGGAAATAAGGGTAATGTAAGAACTTCAATTTTGACGGTGTTGGAAGTGTTGGTTTCAGAGCGCAACGATTTCAAGCTTCCATCATGCTAATTCCAAACACCATCGATCTTGTTGTTCGTAAGGTAATGACGCCAGGCGAGGGAATTATGCCCCGCTTTACAGCTTTCTGAGCATGAATCGCAGGATCGACCTCGCCCATGTGATCGTCGCACTTCCCCTTCCAGCCCATTATGGTTTTTGCCGTCTCAAGCTCTGTCGCCTCTAGCGCCACCTGGAATTCGCAACCGCCTCGCCTCGCTAACGGTGGCCACGTAAGTCCTCCTCTTCGAGCTTCATCATAACTGAACGAACTTTGAACGCACACGTGACCGCACGCTCACATCCGGGAGGTTAAAAGAGCTCCACGGGAGGACCAAACAAACGGTGCCGGATTTTGGCTCATTACGAACCGCTGAGCGTCACACACACACGCACACACACACACACCGGTCAGTGGGCGAACCCGACGGGGCACAATTACGGCTACCGACGCGGCACGCAGCGGGAGACTTCGGAACCTCGTGAATGCAAGCGTTCGTTAGCGAAAACTTGTACGGATGTTCCGTTGGGCCCTCGTGACGTTGTTTGTTTGTTTGTTACGCCATTCGTTTGCCTTCACCTATAGAAAGGGGAGAGAAAAGAAAGAAGGGAGGCAGGAAGGGGGTGTCACCTCTATTGTTCGTACGAGACGCCCTCGCGAGATGAGATATGTTCCCAAGAACCGTGACGACCTCACGCTGGGACCTATTCACGCAGCGGCTTCACCACGAATAGAGTGCAAAATTTGGAAGGAGGGGGGGGGGTATTTTCTGTTGGCACAGTGCGTATGAAGTTTGCAAAAACAATTCTTGGGTCTCCACTTTGGGCTGGGTTTCATTCAAGACTGCACGCTGAGTGATGACTCTTCAAATGAACTCGTCAGTACGCATGTCACTAGCCTACCTTTTGAGGATGACAACGCCCGTCAGGGTCGATGTATCCCATCTTGTTTCCACGTCCCACCTGTCCTACGGTCGGATGCTCGCACTGCAGAGGGTGCGCTGTGGGGATTATCGATGCCATGGCTCACGTGTCGTGCGCTTTCAGATTATCGGTGCCATGGCTCACCTGACCAACCACGTGTATGGAGTTCACTTCAAACGGAATAAGAAAACAATTTTTCTAAAAGAACAATGACAGCAATAGCGTTTGACCACGTAATCATTCCCCATTCTCTATCTGTGTGCGAAGTATTGTAATGCGCGCGCATTTGAATATTTATATTATGATGACTGGGGAAAGATCGGTTCACGCCTACAGCCCAACTCTGAATCAGCACTGGTGACAGCGCTAATGCGGAGTGGTTCGTCTGCTTCTTGCACATGGGTTGCAATGGTGTCAAAACGACCAACTCTTATAGGCGGATTGGAAAAAACAAATAGTGGGTAGACTTAAGGCATCTAGCATTGAGGTCTACTCACTATCCTTTCAATCAGAGCCAATCAAAGCTCGGCGTCGTCCTGACGTCATGGCAACTCCTGCGCAAGAAGCAGACGACTTGCTCTCGGCATACAGCACTGACTTGAACTTAAGTTTGCACCGATGCAGCGCTGTATTAGCGCTGTATATCACTAACATATCGCGAAGTGAGTGCTGTATCAGCAAGGTCAGCACCATTTCTTTTATTTCGGCGGCGAGTGACGGGACAAGGATTTCATCTCTCCTGTACGCCCTTGCAGTAATTGACAACTAGCAAGATTACACCGCGTCAGCCAGGCCGCTGTTTCAAGCCACATCGCCTACAGCCGATTCACCAAGAGCCGTTCTCAACGAGGGAAAAGCATCGACCAGCTGACGGCGCTGGAACCCGCAGACATCCACATGATCCTGCCATCCTGCCTTATAAAGCTGCCTACTAGAGCGGCGGCGGTATTCTGGCGGCAGCGGTGGTGAGTGACGGGACAAGGATTTAATCTCTCTTGTACGCCGTTGCAGGTTGGTTACTGCCCCCTAAGCTTAAATATTCCACTGTATCACTGCCGCTGCTGCTGCCTGAGTGTGTTTCTGTTTGTCACGCGATTGTACGCGTAGATGGCTGGAACTTTGTTCAAAAATGCCAGGAAGAGGTACTCGATGAAAACCTGTCGATTTCTTGTGCTGAATGTGAGTGTTCGTACCACTCCGGGCCATGCGCGGGAGTGTCTGAAGCGACGCTGAAGACGAAAGGCGAGGCGTACCGTAATGCTGCATGGAAATGTCCAGCTTGCCGGCTGACGCGAAAGGGGGGTAAAAACAAAAACGCGGGAAGACATGTCTGTACTGTTAGCAAATATTAACAGAAAACTGGATGACCTTCTTACCTTAAAGAAGACAGTTGTCGGAATCGAAACGTCGGTTCATCTAATGTCTGATCAATATGATAGCATCCTAAGCCACATGAAAGAACAGGACCGTGCGCTAAAGGACCTAAAAAAAAACGCGTCGAGGCAATCGAGCAAAGCGAAAAAGAGGCAAAGCTAAAACAACTGAAGCTCCAAGTGAATGACCTCGAGTGGCGAAGCAGAAAGCTTAACTTAGAATTCCTCGGCATCCCGAAAACTGAAGGTGAAGACTCGATAAGCAAAGTGAACAAGATAGCAGAGAAGTTGGAAATGCCCGAACTGTCTCACAGTGACGTCACAGCCATCCACAGATTACCGTCAACGCCTGATAAAGTTCCGGGAATCATTATCGAGTTTGCTTCGCAGACCACAAGGGACGCCTGGTTGGACAGGAGGGCTAGGCTGAGAAACGCTGGCATCAACGCGTACGTCAGCGAAAAGCATGACCACGTATAACAGGCAGCTGCTGGCCAACACAAAAGAATGGGCGAAAAGGAAAGGAGTCTTGCATGTCTGGCACCGGAACGGAAAGCTTTTTGTCAGGCGTAAGGATGGCGAGCGCTCTTACATCGTCAAGAACGAAGACGATTTGCTCGCGCTTGACTCCTAGTTCTGCCTACGTGAATATGACGCATCAGTTATTACTAGATGGATTCGCCTTATCTACTACTTACTAGGGCTGGGCAATTGATCGATTAACCTGTCGATTAATCGATTAATGCTTTAATCGCGATTAATTTGTTTAACCGGTTAATCGGTAAAATTTTGACGAACCACAATTAAATAAAAATGAAATGCTTTCACTATGCAGACATGGACGAGCACACCTATATGAAGTGAAAAATTTAGGTGAAGTATTAACTTAAGGTAAACTGTAAGGACGAGATTTGTAACTTCAGACATATGCTGAAGGTTACACGTGTCCCAGTGACTTCTACGCCGTGCGAGTGTGCGTTTAGCACAGCAGAGACTACTCTGAGCAATCAAAGGAAGTCGCCCTTCTCGGAGAATATCAACGAACATTTTTGCCTCATGAAGCCGAAGTAATAATGTGCGAGTGTGAGTGTTTTTAACTGTTCTCAACTGTATATCGAAGCTGATTCATTATTAAAATTATTGCGTTGTTTAAAACACATATTCAGCAAAAACATAAAGATGCAATTTTTATTTTTAATCAATACTGATTATGCATAGAAATGAACGAGACCAATTAATCGATTAATTAATCGATTAAAGGGTGGCGATTAATCGGATTAAAATTTTTAATCGACGCCCAGCCCTACTACTTACTGATTTGAAACAACACCTAAGCTCATGGTGCAATATTTCCCTACGGGCTTTCCATTTAAATGTACGTTACGCCAAGAACAAAGTCACTTGACCTCGAATGTCTTTTTGGATAGTTTGGAATTCCTTTCAAAGTTATTATGTTAACTGAAACTTGGTATTCTGATGAAGGGGACGTTTTTCATTTGCCATCCTACAATGCCTAATGTTTAAATCGCACCACTGGTCATGGTGGAGGAGTGTGTACACTAATAAAAGAAGGCATGGACTGTGAACTGTTATCATGTTTTTGCTCCATCTCTTGTGATTATGAAATCCTGTATTTGCTGACAGATAATACGCTTGTTCCTGTAGCTTACCGTCCACTCGATGGCAACATTCCGAATTTTCTAGCTTTCTTTGACACTATCTTGGGATTCTGTAGCGACAATAAGTTAACTGTGATAATTGGAGGTGATTTAAAAAAAAAATGATTTCGATTTTCTACTTGCTACGTATGACTGTGTTAATGTGATAACCAAACTAACTAGAATCACAAAAAAAAAACACGAAAACCCTTATTGATCTCTTTATCACAAATGTGATAAAGAGATCTTGAGTGATTAGCGGAATTTTAAATTATGATATAAGTGACCATTTGCACCCTTTCTTTTGCATAACAGGCAAGCGATGCAAGAAAAAAATTAAAAAGTCCATCGGTAGTTTTCAAGATATTACGCTTGATAACCTTGAAAGTTTCGTGACTGTATTAGAAATGAAAATTTGTCTGACGCTGTTAATGAAACAAACCCTGATGTAGCGTACAATCTTTTTCTGGGCAGGTTAAAAAAAAATGTATGCAAGCAATTTTTCGTATGAGACATTTAAAACATCCAAAAGAATTAGTAAGCCCTGGATTAATCCAGACCTCTTATCGAAAATTAATATAAAAATTGATTGTTCGAAAAACTTAATAAAACAAGAAATAAGACGGATCTAAACAATTTCAAATTATATAGAAATAGGCTAACAAAGGAACTTCAAAAGGCAAAGGCGGATTACTATCATAGGAACTTGGGCTCGTCAAGTGGACGTGTAGATGTTCTATGGAAAAGGATTAATTCAATCCTACAATGTGACCGGTCTCATGTTGGTGTGGAAAAGCTTTGTGTGAATGGTACAGAACTTACAGGTGTTGCTTTAGTTAATGCGATTAACGATGATTTTGTAAACTTAGCTACAAACGCATATAGTAATGAAGCCTGTTCATACATTGAAAAAGGAATGAGAATTCTGTTTTTCAAGATCCAGTTATTGATACCGAGGTATTTTCGGTGTTTATGAATTTAAAGAGCACTACGAGAAGAGATGTTGATGATATTCAGATTAAGCCAGTAAAATATGTTCTAGACATTATAACACCTTATGTAACACAAATTTTCAACTTGTGCATATCGGCAGGAATATTTCCTGTGCGTATGCAAACAACAAATTGTTGTGTGTATGTTTATACAGCCTGAAATTAGTCTGCCTCAGTGGGCGTCTGGTGTCTCAGCTGTAGATGAGCAATTTAGCCAGTGCGGTACAACCGCTAACCTGGGGTCTTTAACGTGCACCACGCAGTAGTGATACACGACCGCACGCCGGTACGATGCTCATCCAGATCGAAGCGCGCAGGGGTGGGGATTAAACCCAGGGTCCTGGGTTCTGCAGCGCGAGCTTTCGCTCTACGTGCTCCTAGCTGGTGTGCGCTAGACCACTCGGCCACCGATCCCCCTGTGCGTATGCAAGTAGCCAAGGTTTCCGTTCTGCACAAGAAGGGAGAGAGGAATGACATTAATAACTATAGATCTGTGTCAATACTGCCAGTCTTTTCAAAGGGACTTGAAAAGGTTATTCATACGCGCTTGTCTAACTTTCTTGACAAACATTGGCTAATTACAAGATCCCAGTTTGGATTTAGAAAGCATAAATCAACTGAACTTGCCTTACTTGAAGAGAAAAAAAAAATTATTTTAAGAAATCTCGAGAAAGGAAAACTAGTACTTGGTGTTTACGTAGACTTAACTAAGGCTTTTGATTTTTTAAACCATGAACTATTATTGAGAAAGCTGGAATATTATGGAATTCGCGGGCAAGCTCTCTTCTTCAATCCTACCTTGGAAACCGCAAACAATACGTTTGCTGTAATAATTTCATTTCCACAATCAAATCGGTAATATCAGGTAGTATTTTAGGACATTTTCTTTTTAACGTTTATGTCAATGATATTGTGAACATTGACCAGACAACTAAATTTGTTATATATGCTGACGATGCGACACTTTTTTTTACTGCTGATAAGGTACATCAACTTATATCTATGGCCAACACAGTACTAGATAAATTAGGAATATGGACCGATATAAACGCTTTAAAAATAAATAGCAATAAAACGAAAGCTATAATATTTAGGCCGAAAAATAAAGTAATTTCTCCATTAGAACACATTTATATAAACTCGGTAAATATTGTATTGGTTGACTCATTCAAAACGCTTGGCGTTGTGTTTTCACAAAAAAACATGCCATGGGACCATCATAATGAGTATTTAAAAATAAATTAGCAAAGGTTGTAGGTATGGTATATCGGAATAGATATATATATTTCCGAGGTCAGTTAAATTATTACTGTATAAATCTATATTTTCTGCTCATTTAAACTACTGCCACCTGGTTTGGGGTACTACCACGGCAACAAATCTTAAGAAGATACACTGACTCGAAAAACGAATGTTACGTACAATTGCTAATGGGCCGTTCTGCTCGCATACAGAAAACCCGTTCAGAATGTATAATATATTAAGTATTTACAATATGTGTAATTATAGGCTTTCTACAAAGTATAAAAATGAATTGTTCAGTAACCGTACTTAAATAATTGAACTGTCTGGTTTAAACCAACGCGTTCTCAATGATCGATTTCGAAACCCTGAATACTGGAATGTACCTACTTGCCGATTAAACCTAGAAAAAGAAATGTTATGCTTCAGATTACCTAAACTGCTTAACTGTTTTACTCACAGTGATGTTCACGTAGATACCATCGAAATGAAATTATCGCGTGCGGTGATGTGCCATTTTGTTGTAGACGACTAATGATTTGGTGTGCGTGCGTGTTTTTTAGTTCTCTCTCGCCCTGTCACTGCGGCAGAATGCAATTTGGGGGCCGAGAGCTCGTCAAGCTGTTTCGTGCGACTTTTTTTCTCGGCCTCCACCATTGGAAATAAAGATATTGTTATTATTATTTCCAGCACTAACTGTAATAGAGCTGAGGTAGCGCTGTGGTGTATGTGTGAAGCCATCCCACCTTTATTCTCAATGAATAGGGTGTCTGACGTCAGCAAGCTCGATCTAAAATAGACCGTAAAAATTGACGCCTGCACGAAGCAATCTAAACGTCGGTTCTTTCCTCCTGTAGGGTCATGTGCCATTAAGGCCGCGGTCCCCCACCGCTAATACAGCGAAGAAAAAAAAAAAAAAAAAACAGTCCGCAGATACTTTTTGAGGCATATTTATTCCTCGTATGAAGGGCGAATCTGGTTTCTGCGCACGCGCAGTGCCCACACCATGTGAGCGCGAACGCGGCTTGTTTGTAAACAGTGTTCGTAGATACACGAAGCAAGTATATGTTTCGAAAACACTCGAGGCGTGTCCGCACATCATTCTGTCGCCTTGTCCGCAACGAACCCCGAGTCCTTTGTACGACGTACGAACCAGTGCGCGGATTAACGTAGCACTGCAGATTGGGCTTCGATGGCTCGTAGTGCCGCGAACGTATCTCCCGTATACGGCTCGTGAGAGACACTCGCGCGCTATTAGATTGGCTTCGATGGCTCGCACAGTGTCATTCGCGGTTCGTCGTAATGCGAAAGGAAGTGTAGCAACGCGAGTCTAGGGTGGCCAGATAGAGGACAGCGCTGCAGACGACGACGAGGAGTAGGGTGAGGGTGGAAGGAGAGAGGAGGGGAGAGATAGAGCGTGTGGGTGTGCTTGCTCCAGGCAACGTGACAGTGACAAACGATCGCGAGGCGCCTCTTGAGGAGAGCGACCTCGATGTAGCCCGAGTCCCTTCTCCACGGCGCCGAACCGCGAACTTCGATCGCAACAAAGGCTTCGGCAGAGAGATGCCCCTTCCTTCCGCCTTGTTTGGGGGGGACCCGTCGGGTGTCGAAAATGCGTCCCCCGCTTGATTTATGGAGAAAACGGGCCGGCGTGGCAGCGGGAGCGCGCGCGCGTGTCCTGAGATGCGGCGCTGAAGGACGCTGCGAGCAGCCGCGCGATAGTGTCTGTGTGTGTGTGGGGGGGTCGAGGTGCGTGCTTTGGTCTCGATGGTGCAACCACGCGAAAACACTTCGTTTTGATAACCGTGATATGCTGATTCCTGTAAAGCGATAAAGAGCAACAAGAAAACCAATCTCAGTAAGCGTCCCATGCGTGGGTGACATTGCGTTTAGTTTTCAGGACACAGGCGGCCAGTGGCGTACCCAGGATTTTATTTCGGAAGGGGTTCAACAGCATTATCACCCCCCCTCCCCCCTCCCCCCTCCCTCCCCCCCCCCCCCCCCCCAATGACGAAGCGGGGTGAACTCGGCGCTACGGACGCTCTCGCAAATATTAGGGAGGCGCTGTTAAGATAAAACGGGTAAAGCTGCATTGTTATTTTTCAAAACGAAGCAGGCTTCATTTACAGGAATACGGGCGTGGTGGCTCACTGTTCTACTGTCGTCGTAGTTGCAGCCCACCAACTTTAAAAGTAGGGGTGTGCAAATAGGGGTTCGAATCGAATAACGCAGCGTCATTCATAGCTTCTGCATTGAAAGAACCGGCCGTCTTGGCTTTGCCCTGCATTGTCAAAAGCTACGAATGACACAGTGCTATTCGATTCGAACCACTTTTCGCACAACCCTATTTAAAAGCTTCCTCACAGCACTCAACTCCCTCTGCTTTTTGAGGTAGCACTGTATTACCAACGCTGCCGGCCAGACAAAAAAAAAAAAAAAAAAAGGAATAGCTATACTGTCACAAAGAATTAAACAGCAACTAAAAAAAAAATCTCGACGCTGAAAAATCAGAGCAAACGTCCACCCACAAACACTAGGCGATATTCCAAGCCGCCCTTAAAATGGCCGAGACAGCGGAAGTTGAAATTCAGATGCCACGAGTAACAAGTCGGCAACGTCACCGCTCTAACATTCTCGCTGGAAGCACGGAAGAGCATTTTAAGCGCTCCGTGTTCCTTTATTTCATGGATTACCCGATCGAACAGTTAGATGGGAGATTTAAAAAGCATTAGCATACGCTGCAATTACTTTCGTCGCTTCTGCGTGCAAAGATCTTGGAAAGCGGGACAGCTCCCGGGGTTGGAGAGTTTTTGGAGCTCCATTCAGGCCTGGTTTCAGTTCCTGTACTCCAATGCGAGCTGCTCATATATGAACTGCCAAATTCAAGAGGGAGAAACACTTTCTTATGAAACGCCCGTCACGTTTACGCTACAGGCGGTCGCCCTTCGTCCGGAGGCTCTATTGGCGACGAGATGCTTTTGATGGCGCCACCTCGTGAGCGCCCTCCTGTGACGCAGCTGGTAGGATGCACGGAGTGGCTGTGTTAGTTCGCAGCTATGACGATTAAAAACGGTTCATTTATTAAAGAAACGGGTGTAACGTTTTTGTGAGTGATCTTTCCAATGAATAACAGTGCCTCGAAGTTGCTTTTTGTATTAGAAAAACTTTAAAATGTTCAAAAACAGGCCTAGAGCTTCACATTACAGCTTGCACGGCGGGCGTCAGGGCTATTCAGAGCCTCTCTGGTCCTCTTTTTTTTTTTTTCGGGTCTGTGGAGGCCGCTGTTGAAAAAGGTTTTGCATTCATAAGAGTACATGACGTACCGTCTTCTTAGTTGCGCATGCGCATCTCAGTTGCGTTGCAAAGCGCCGCACACTTGTTTTAGCTACATTAAAGGGCTGTTTATACTCCGACGTTGAGCGCAGTGAACGCAGCGTAGCGCAGAACGCGCGCCTTTCATTGGCCGGCACCCAGGAACTCGATATCTGCGACCAGTCAGTATCTGTGCGCGCTGCGCTACGCCGCGCCCGTCGACGTTACGTTGGAGTATAAACGTACCTTAAGCTTGCCGATACCGACGCTTCTATTCAGGGGCCCTAATCTAAACACTTGGGGAGATAGTCGGCGAGAAGTCTGGTGGCCGTGATTGGCCAACGCCTCACTTGACCTTGGCGCCGGCCAATCATAGCCGCCGGATTTCTCGCCGACTTTTTCGCTGAGCGTCTAGATTAGGGCCCCAGGTGTGACTCGACAGTTCCTGCCGAGCAAATGCTTGTCAGCGACTGACACTTAGCTCCGCCCGAATCGAAAACGCGACAAAGAAGTTTGCCACATCGCGAATTCTGCTCGAATGAAAAGAAGAAACATTTATGAATTCTTAAATTGTCGGCCATGGCCCGGCAAATTCGGGCGATTGATAAATTTGATCTATCCTATTTTTACCAAGAATTGTTTACAAATTTAAAATCTCTTGCTGAGGAGCGCATCACGCATTATACGCATTTGGGTCCATTTATAGCAGGTGTATTCCTCATTTTGTAGGACGCTGAAGTGTCACCGAGTTACTAGATTATTTCGATCGCGAGGGGTGTCGCACGTTTCGGGTCGGCCGGTTGAATAAGCAGGGATTTAGTCGAAAAGACTCCGGGAGCCAGCCTCCGTTTTTTCCTGCCAGTTATTTTGAGATGTTCGTTTACTGGTTTACAAAATAAAATAAAAAAAAATCAACTCGAAACTAGTAAGAGACCAACACTCACAGAACACGTAGGAACAAAGAGGATGCACGGAGTTGCTTTCACTGAAATGTTTACTGCACACGCGAGAGGATCTCGCATTGCGCTTTCCTTTTTTCAATTTGATGAGATCTTCTTTCTTAGTTTTATTTTGTCCGAATGATAATAAAAAATACACCCTATTCGCCGTGGTGAACGCTGTAGTGTAATAAAGCACACCACCATCCAAGCTTGGAGCACGTGGAGCGAAGCTCGGAGCACGCGAGCTTTCGCTCCACGTGCTCCGAGCTTCTGTGAGCTCACACACTCGGTCACCGATACTATGACTTCCGAGATTCTTGGCGGACAAAGCTCTCTTTAGGCCGTTCTAGAGCCTCTAAATGCGCTTCGCTTAGAGTATCGGCACTCCGTTTTCTCCGAGATTGTTGTGGGCGCCGCCATTTTGGCTCGTATGCTGAGCAGACGCAACTGCCGATTGTCATGATTCAAAAGTGCGACTTCCTCAGCATTAGATTCACTGTTAGGAAGGTCACGTAATATTGCTTCGCTCTATCGCGAACTGTTTAAACATTTGTGGAGGGCGGAAAAGCGCTTCCTGTGATTTCAGGTAAAGCTTAAAGACCGACGACCAGTTCGCGCTTTCCAGTTTTTCTCCGCTTCCTCCTCTCCCCACTTCTACCCGATCCACCGTTGCCTGTTTCCTCCTCCCCCATGGTGAGGAGGATCTTCTGCCTTGTAGAATCTCGAGTATGGTCGTCGGCCTTTAAGATAACTGGCAACCATGATTTTGAGACATAATATGGCCAAGTGTCATTACTCTGAAGCGTAGCTTATTTAGTGGCACTAGGCTGTTCCATTCTCCAGGAGGGACTGATTTTCCGATTTCCCCAATACCACTATTAGTAACTATTTCTCCCTCCTTCTCTTTCTATCTCTCACTTTCTCTCAATAACTCTCTCTTCTCTTTCTCTCTCTATGATATTTGCGTGAAATCGGCAAGCACTAAGCGGTGGAGGCGGTTGGGGTAGAACATACAAAACTTTACTAATGCCGCTGTCACCAAAACACACACACACTCACACCCGGTTTTGCGCCTTATTTATGGGCTGTGCGAAGTAGTTTTTACAAAACTTCGGTGTTGAAGAGTAAAAAAAAAAACAAAAAAAAAACACGAAGATTTTGGCGTTTGAAACGTGTACGACTTGATAAAACAACATAAACGTAAATCGGGTGCACCAACATATATATTAATTGATCGCATGAAAAGGGAAATTATTAACGTTACGCGAGAAACCAGACTTTTTTTTTACTACGCAGGTGAACACGTGCATAATCTAGAATTGTGCCATTTATTCTTAGTCTATTTAATCTATTTTTTTTTTGTAACAAGGAGACGAATGGGTTAATAAACAGCAACGCACACTTATGACATGGTTGTGGTTCTGAAATTGGTCACTTCCAACATTTCCGCGCCGGCCATGTTGATATGTTTGCTCTGCAGGCTTACGTGTAATAGAGAATTTAAACCCAGTCAACCTGTTTCCAACAGCTGTTTGTCTGGATCTCCCTCGAGAAGTTTCTGGAAAATAAAGCTTGATTGATTGACTGACTGATTTGCTCTGCCCGTTTGATCTCATATTCATGATTCGGTTTCTGAAGGTTGGTATTTTACACAATTTTGAGACAGGATTTGGGATACGCATTAAAAGAACAACATAAAAGCTAGAGGATTCTTTTCGAACGAAGAAAAAAATATTTTAACAAGCAATCAAAAAAAGAAACAAAAAAAAAAAAAACAACCCCGATAGCTCGAACATTAGCTAATTGCAATTCATAACTGACGCACCTGACACACCGTGTCAATTATCGTTTTTAGAGAGTGAGCATTACCAAAAAACAACCTAAAAAGTAAAAATAAAATGTTATAGGACCGAAGAACAATACCTAACTCCGCTCAATTCCGAAGATTTTCGGGATAATGAGTGATTTCAAATTAAAAAGCCCCAGTAAAATACACTACGTCGTTTGCTTCGCGAAAAATGGGATATATATTTTTAAATCTAATTTTAAAAACGAGCGGAAATCGAAACCGAAGCTTCGGTTCCGTCCGGCAACATTGGCCTCGGGCCGCCAAGTACATGGCCATCACGTGGTACGAGATGTCACGTGATCCTCGGCCGAACGACGGGCGGCAGGATTGGGGCGGGCGTGCGGCAGGCGCGAGTGTCGTCTGCACGGCACTCTTCGCCACGTTTTGGTGTCTACGACATTCGACGACGTCAGCACAACTGCGGCATAAGTCTGCGCACGTGGTGTCCGTAGTGTGGACGAAACTCCGAGAGGCAATAATGACAAACGGTGAGATGACGACGGTGGTTGTGACGCGGAAGACGGCGGTAACGGCGAGACCGCGGAGGCGGCCGGCGGCTCCCAAAAAGCGCACTGCGCAGGCGCGTTGCGCCAATCACGTGGACACCGCTGAGCGCCGAGGGGAAACGTTACTGATGACGTCACCCGCTACGCTTGCACGGAGAAGTAAAAACAAGCAAATGGGGGCAATGAAGATGACGTTTAGCTCAATGGTGGCTCCTCCCACGCCGTAGCCTTGACTGCGCTGTTGGTTGCACTTGAATTCGCTAGCTCGAGTCAGCCGATTTCGGCAACTTGGCGAGTTGCAAAGTTTGTCGGAACATTTAAGAAACATTTAGACAGAACTGCGTCATGATATTTGACGTGCGGTCTTCCTAGGTGATACTGAAGTGGACTGTATTGTTTTTTCCGAACCAAAAATGAAGCGCAGTTGCCCTTTAATGTTCTTGGCTCAAACGCCAGAACAGGATGCGAAAGCATTGACTTCATTTTATACCGATCCAGCCTCACCGCATACTAGCCGGACGTTCTTACTAAAGCAAGCAAATGAGCAAATGCCAGAGAGGATTAGCATCTCCCGCCGAAGGCCGAGGAATTACTGCGGCTTATTCCTCCAAGGACGTCCCGCTCGCGGCAAAGTCATCTCGCACGGGACACACTCATCGGCACCCTCGACTCGATGATCGTGCCGAAGGACGACGCCAGTTGCCGCTCTCATATTGGTAGACCTTGAAGAGAAGACACCTACATGATTATCACCGATGATAGCATGTCGACATGTCGCAAATGCCTTATCATGATAACCTGGTTTCGACATCACAGAATCGCAAGAGGGAGAAAAGAACAACTTCTACGCTTCATTCGACCGTTCAAAACGAACAGCGGCAGATACCACGAGCCGAACAAATCAATCGAGACCCGGGAAAGTGACACCTGGTCTGGAGACGTAGAGCGCAGCGCGATGTCACGTGGGGCCTCCACAGCGTCTCGTGGGCACGGATGGCACCTACGTCGTCTTCAGGCAGCTCGCCGGGAGATCTTGGGCGTGTACGACACGTCGAAAGGATTACCGGATTACTGGATAATCGCCACAATGACCTTGGAGCGCGTACATTTACCGGTCTCTCGTCGCTTGCGGCGGTGGCGCAAGCGATACCCTCGGGCAGCTGGAGATTGTCAATGTAATCTTTCGACGTAAACCGATGACGATGGAGAATTTCAGCAAATCGTTTTTCAGGGATGGACGCTGCTCCGAGCACGTGCGTTTCAAATCCTGAATGGCATCGCGAGCTTTGATGCCATCATGTTTTTTTGCGATGCTCGATTATCTAAAACTTGAGCCCGTAAGAAAGCTACGCGTCAGTGCAACGTCGCATCAGCCATCTTCTTGAAGGGATGATGAAATTAATTTTGGGCTGTGATAAATGATTTAAGATTGAGATTTTACTGATCGCATATCATATAGTGGGGAAAAACATTGTACACGAGGGTAGAAAGGGAAAAGCCTGCGTTTCAGGACGAAATGTTTAAATTGTAGTGGACTATTTCTTACCTTCCTGCTTTCAAAAGCTATCCGCCTTTTCACTTTGATGCATCTGCGGTGCCCTAGCATGCCAGCCCAGCGTTGACGCGTTACTGAAATAAAAAAAGTAACCGATTACAATTACGATTACTTTATTAAAAAATGCAGCTATCAATTATTGCACCACAAAAGTAATTGAAAAATTACCAAAAAGTAATTGATTACTGTTCGCGTTACTTTTTTTAACTTTCTATTACAAAATAAAAATGAATGTATATGTTTAAAGGGGTTATACTTTGTTTCTTTCGAACGACAACAGCAGTAGTCGTTCGAATTTCTTGCTAGTCATCTTCCCACGTTTCCTGGTGAAGATATCTGCAGCGACGCTCAGGATCCTCTCGACGGATGGTTTCGAGCAGCCTCCTATATACTGACAAAGCCTGGCAGATCGCCACGAGAAGCGGCCGCCGAAATGGAAAAGGTGGAGCGGCAGACAGCGGATGAGAGGAGAGCCACGTGACTGGTGCCCCGCTGCGGCGAGACGCCGAAACACATTTCTCCCGAGTAAACAAGTGCGTTTCGGGTCCTCACCGCTGCAGAAGCTGTAGACTGACGTCCAAGCTCCCCGAGAAATGGCTCTTTGATGCTCTGTGCTACCAGATCCTCGCGCTCCAAATCTGCGACCGGGCACTCTATCGCTCCGTCGTCGAACTGCCAGGCTGTGTGAGTATAGAGGAGGTTATGGCTTGAGGGAAGAGCGGTGCTGTAGCGCACAAACACTTCGAGTACCAGTTCGTAGTTGCGCAGTGCTTCGACAGACCCTTCCGAGTCCTCTAGAAAACGAGGCAAAACGTAGCTGAGCGCGTTGAGATTCTAATCCTTTTAATATCTTGGCATTTTTTTTTTTAGTCGTTTAGGAGTCAAAAACTTGTCCAACTTTGGTGAAGCATAGACAAGTGACGCACGGGCCGAAAGGGGGATTCGTTACTTAAAAAAACTCAACTCAATAATTTTGCCTCTTCCGGAACCATATAATTGATTACAATTGTAATTGATTACAGAAAAATAGTAACTGAATCGGAGCGAACGTTGCCGCATGAAAAAATAATTGAAGGGATAAAAAGTTACAATACAATTTGATTGATCTCAAGTAATCAGTTACTTGTAACTCGTTACGTCCAAGACTGTGTCAGCTGAACCCTGCTCAGGCATTGGACAGGAGCACTGCGTCACTCGCATTTATGAGCTCGTCAACAATCAATCCGTCGACGAATATTTGGATTCTCGCTCGTGGTGCAATGAGTGCCGGGACGGCACTTATAATCACCTTGCGAATGACAAGTTTATGGTGTACCTAAAAAGCACGGTGGAAGATTGGAGTCATCGCCTCCGGTTCCCAAGCACGTCACAACCACGTGATTTCTTATTTTTCTTCTGAGTTTATCATTAAAGCTAAGAAGGAAGATGTAGAAAAATAATTTCATGATCCCTTCAAAATAATCGTCGCCTGTTATCCGCGGGCTTTTTTTTTTTTTAAATCGAAGGAGGCGCTTTCGAGTTCTCCAGAAATGTTAAAACAGTTCGCGACAGAGATAAACGATATCGCCTGAGCTTCCTTGGGTCCCATTCTGGACAAGGTGAGAGTGCGAGCGTTCTGGGCTGCTGATTGGACGTGGCGCCACAGCCCGCGCGTAATCAACCAATGAGAGATTTTACAGCGGAGCTGTTAAGAGCTAGTTTACCCAGTTTCGTGTTCGTGGACACACAAATTTCGACACAACCCTCTGGACAGCTACCGCCATCTATGCATGACTGTGGCAACCAGACAACCGGCTTGCCGGTTGTCTGGTTTCCGCCGTCGCTTATAGGTCGCGGCACATAGTACAGCTCCGCTGCTCTTCCTTCTTCACTAGAGTGGAAAGGCTGAAAGGTTTTTTTTACCTGTTCGCAGCTTCACGATTGGGCAATATTTTGGTGAGAACGTCTCACCAAAAGACAAATGGCGAAAGAGATCTCGAGGCGTTTGATTTATTTTATTAATTAATTTATTTAAAATATACTGCAGGCCATTCGCAGACCCAAGCAGAGTGGGACAATATAAAATGTGACACTGCAGACAAGTTTACAACCATTAACGTTCATATCTCGAGACAATGAACCGCAATATAAAGTACAGCACAGTGACAGAAGCAGTCAAAAAACGCCGGCGCTATAACCACTGTGGATCCAGAATAATGATAAAATATAGCAACACGGTATGACTCATAACATTTTTACAGCATTAACAAAAAAAAAAGAAGTATATGCTATAAACGATGACAGGTAAGGATTTGTACGAGCGCATCAGATTTATAAAAGTAAAGTACAGGCATCGGCGAATCGTACAACTGTGGCGCAGCAAACAACCTCACTTGGTAAAAGGTCCCAACTATCGGCTGCTCTAGGAAAAAAAATTGCAACATCTTCCCGAGGGGAACCATGGGGTGATGCGGAGCATCGCGGATCGTTATTAACGGTGTTAGTAACGTTGTTAGTAACGTTTTTGTCTTCAGTGGACGTAGCGTTGCTGTAAGTTTGTGGGGTGGTGCTGACGCTTGCTTGCGCCAACCCACTAACTGACGGGACTGTTGCTTCCATCACACTTCATCGGAAGAACGGAGTGGAGTCAACAGCGCTGAACTGAACGCGCGCAGCGCGCTACCGCTGCTTTTATTCACACTTGAAGGAGAAGAGACTAGAGGAGGAGAGTTGCGCATGCGCGCACGGTGTGAGTAGAAGCGAACGCACGCGAAGTGCACGCAGCTGGTAGAGAGAGAGAGCGGAGAGAGTAACGCGCAGCTGTTGGAGAGAGGGAAGGAGGAGAGCGGAGAGAGTAACGCGCAGCTGTTGGAGAGAGGGAAGGAGGAGAGTTGCGCATGCGTAGTGTGAGTGCGGACTACGACGCCGCAGGACATAGACCCGAGCAAGAGATGCTCCGCATCTAATAAATGTTGAACACATTGGGCCCCGATAGAAAGGCTCGGATGTGGGCGGCACAAATTGTTTGTCTTGAGGAATGCTTGAAAGGAGGAAGCAAGTACGTGGAAGGATCGATACCAGTCGGCCTGTTCACAAAACTAAACTATAGATAACCTAAGTCGGGAGCACACCGGCTCAATATTCGACAATGACAACTTGCTTGTCCTTGTCGAACAATGTACTTGTCCTTAGCACTCGTTCACCCACCGGTTAATGTCAGCTTGTGCACGGCAGCAAAACTATATGAAATTTGCAAACGAAGCGCAGGTTGTCAATGGTTTCTAACATGAAATAGCAGACAATCGCAATTTTGCAACCCAGCAACCGGCCTTGCCTCCCGTCACCCATTTGTCCGCCTTTGCTCTGCTTCTCGGGTCCCGTCACTTGAGAAAAAGTGTTCTCTCTAAACGTCTGTGTGGTTCTTCCTGTTTCAGGTTTCTTTAAATTAAAAGACCGCCCTTAGCGGGGTCCAGGTGCGCTTGGGATCAGTTGATTTATAAAGAATCACGTCGTGGGCTTCCCGAGTGGTCTCTTCTTGTTAGGGTGGTAAAATGGAGGAGCGAAAACGTGTTCAATCTTGTTAGAAAGCGGTGAAGAAAAGATCGCAACAGCCTTTTGGAATTCTACACACAGTGGTCGTTTGTACCTCGATCAGTGCTTCTTTTGCACCGCTGCCGTGTTCAGCGGATTTGACGGAGGAATGTTGCCGCTACATTGATCTCCAAAGGTTCAAGAGAAAGTTTGAGAAGATTGCGCGTTCGCAGTAGGAAACTATAGACCTTTTCATCTCGGTAGTTACCCGACCGGCGGACAGAGGGTGCTGACGCACTCGGCGCCATTGGGTGGCTTCAATTTGGTTGGTTTCGGTTTCAGCGCGCTCTCGGCTGTGTTGGTGTGTTATGTGATTCTCGCCTAATTTCGTTATACAAATGTGCCCGTTATAGCGCACAGCTAATAAAACTGTGGTACTGAGCCAATTCGAGAACGACGAAGTAGTTTCGAGTCATATTGGCGTACTTTTTTACGAACGCTTTACGATGTATCTGCTCATGTTCGCCGCTAATTTCGGTCAGGTTCGGCGGCGTAACGACTACGATGCACAAGGAGGGTTCCATCGTCTACGGCCTGACCCACAGACCATAGTTTCAAAAAAAAATATTCTAATAAATAAACCAATGAGTAGATATATAGTAAAAATGCAGGTCCACAACCTGATTAAAAACCTCCTAAATCGCGAAAAACACATGAAGTCGCAAGTTCACTAACTGATTTTCGCGGACACCAACTTTCTGTGAACTTTAGAAACCCGAAATGTCTCCTATAATACGCATATATTCTAAGAAATAAGTGATATTATCTGGAGATGTGTTCTTAAAAAAAAATAAAAATTATGTACTCGAGATATATTTTGATGGTCCGCGTCCTAGGTCGGGTGGGAAATTCCTTTAGCTATTGACCTTGCTAAAGTACTTATTAACAGCAGTTAACAACGTTGGCGTTAGAAAATGAACTATTTGTTTTACTGACATTTGATTACGACGTGCTTGGCACATGAGATAAGTGAGGCCCATCAATTGAAATCTGAAATTTTGTCTTTGTACTAACTTAGCCAAATAAAATTAAGGCTACGAGAGAAGTGATCTCTCATACGTTTGGTTAAAGTCGAATGCTAGCCACGACTTCATGAACCTTCATGACAGATCTCTACGCAAACTGATGCGATTTAAAATCAACAACCCTGAACTGGGGTCATTTCCATGTAGATGGCTTCTTTTCGGCATTACATATTGCGAGCCCTAGGCACTCTCAAGCTGCCTGTGACAGATTATTTCACAGGGGTCTTTGTGTTTAAAATAAATAATATTTATTAATTAGATTTTGTTTAAAAATTGTTAACACCCTTTAATGACTGCAGATATGTGACCGAGCATAGTGTACAGTTTCTCTAAATTCATAAATAAACAAATCAAGCAAACGTTTCTATTGCAAAAATGATTTAAGACCATCTAACAGATTTAGGTGTAATGTCGTGCACAAACAAATCGCCCGATGTGGACGTTACCATCATCCCAAGCATCAGATAAAATGTGAATTAAACGTTCGTCACCTGTATATCTTATATGTCCTATGTAATCAAAAACAACTATTTAAATTTGTTAGGAAGGCAAGGCCGGAGGCTTTCAGGAAACACACATAGCTTAATATGCTGCGTAGTATTTTGGTCAAATGCGCGATTATACATATGCATTCACTACATTTATTTCGAATATTCCGCCACTATCACTGTGTAAATATAAGTTGTCATAAATAATTGGGCTCAATATGCGCCAGGTCTGACGCTGATTTCTGTATCTCCTCCCTCCTCACGCGTATCCGGTATCGCCGACGGTGAAAATAGTCATAATCGGTTGCAAAATTAACTGCATATGTAGTCGTGCACATAATGATGGCATGCAATTAAGTTGTAAATGTAAACATCGGGCGGCAATTTACAATAATGCGAGAAACGCGGTGAAACGCGACGAAAAACGCGAATGCCGCGCCTTCGCCAAGGCGCGGAGGGGAGGGTGGAGCGACGACTCTGAAGCCACCTTATGGCGGCCGCGTCACGTGGTTCCAAGATGGCAGCGCCCATGCGACGGAGGCCGAAAAGGTCTATACGACCGACGAGTGGATTGGAGTGGCGTAAGGAAAAATCTACAAAGATAGTTGCAAGGTATGACTTACATTATTATTGACTTCGCATTTGCACGATTTTTATTGCTTCCGTCCCATTGTGCCTCACCAAAGAAATCCGAAACTACAATTGACCGATTGTAAACTCGCACCATGAATGGACATACCCGATATCAAGACGCGTGCTGTTGTATTCATGTATACCTTATACGGTGGTCACGCTTGTAATAAAGATCTTTATGGATCAACAGCAGCTTTCTGCTATAGATTAACATTAGGAAAAACTAAAGTCGCCTGTATTTTTGCTAAAGAAGATACTATAAATGCTTTATTATAAAGTGTATTTACCCCAAGACTGTCTTAAATTATGATCTTGTTCACGAAGATATCCATGGTAAAAATTGAAATAGGAAGAACAAAACATGTTAATATTGATTACTTGGAAAATCCAATGTTGTACGGAACGGCGTTCCAAGGAACGGCGTTCCGAAGAAGGAACGAAGGAACGCCGCTGTTCCATTTTGCATCGGTGGAACTGCAACGGGAATGTGTTACATTTTTACTAGAACGGAAAGAGGAACGGCGTTTTTCTTTTTTTTTTTGTTCATTGGGGTAATTTTGATTTTATCTTAAAGAGGGAAATTCTAAAAGTATAAGAACAATATCGTTACGAAGGGCAGGATCTCGGTAACATTTTGGTTACTTATCTTTGGGTTTTTTTGTGTGGTCCTCGCTTGGTAACAGTCGGGTGCAGGAGAGATAGTGGACATCGAGTCTTTTTTCAGCGCCCGAGACTGCGGTATAAAAATAAAAATTTTAGTCAAAAGAATAGACACGGAAAGGAGAAAGTTTAAAACGCAGCTACTTTCTTTGCTTCCGCGAATCCTCATACACCCAAATATCTAAGGTGGACTACAGCCATCACTGAACTTCCAGAAAGGGACCTACAGTTACAACAAAAGAACAGGTTACCAAACATCGAACACACCCTTGTATCTCGAACATTGGTTACTTAAACTGTATAAAAAATTAACCTTTATCCATTCCCCCCTTTGAAGAGGAAGTTGTAGTTTTCAAGACTGACCTTCCAAACGTCCTACCCTCTTCTTCACTTGCTCGTCTTGCGGACAGCAACATCGAGAAGCAACTGGTGTGAAGTTCAAACAATGGACTTTGTTAGAGTGAAACGTGTGAGGTTCCTGTAAAACGCTCGTGCAATGTGGGGTAACAGTACATTTGGCTTGTCTGAATCGCTCACTACAAACATAAATATATGGTTAAAAGCTGAGATTTTTAAAGGTGAATATATCAACAAATGAAACTCTGCTTCCGCTTGTTTTCTTCTCCTGGTGCCCTTCCAAAAAAGCATTCAAATTCGTATGCTCCCATTTCTTAACACAAATAAAAAAATAAAAAAAAATTTCTTGATTTAACTAAATATGGTAATCATCAAAATACAAATGCAACGTATATGTAACCATATGTTTCATTTGATTAACTGTGACGGGAACGAGTTCCTTTTTCACATATGAAACTTGTAATGGGAGCGCGTTTCTAAAATCAGAAGGAACGAGGAACGAACGTGTACAAGACTGGGAAAATCATGGTTTATCAAAATATATATTTCACTATTAGTATAAAAACAAAATGTGTTAAAAAAATCTACGCTAATTTAAAGGCATATTAAGGAAGGTTTCTTCCGAATGTTTTCTAATGTTTATTGTAAAGTAACGACGAAGTAACGGAGTTACTTTAGCGAAGTAACAGTAACTTTGACAAGTTAATTTTTTTTTTTCAATTTTGTTACTGTAACTGTAACAGGTTTTTTTTTTTTTGCTGTGTAACTGTAACTGTAATACTGCTACATTTTAGCAGCAACGTGAACATTACTGTTCCAAGAGCACGAAAAAGTATTTGACAAAAAAAAAAAAGGCAACAGGGGAATGCACACGTAATAAAGAAGCGAGCATTATAGAATTTTAACTGATACGAGGTAGTGATAGGTATCTGGAAAGGGGTTATGGCGCCAGGTTTGACATTTGGAAATGTTGTATTGTGCATGACGCCGGAGGTGCAGTCAATACTGGAGGTCAAACAGCGTGGCATAGGCAGCTTGCCACAATAGGCCATGGGAAAGCCCCTAATGAAGGTGTAGAGGGAGACATGGGTTTGTCGTCGTTCGAGGCAAGGGACGCTACTAGCAAGCGGAAATTTGAGGAACGTTTGTGGGAAATGCATGAAGAGAGATGGGCAGGCAGAATAAATAGGTGCTTACATGTGAGCTGCGTAGACATGAGATGGAGAAAACAAACCAGACGACTCGAGTCAAGGTACTGGCGTAACACCGAGGAAGATGAACGGACAGGAACCGTGAAGAATATTGTAACAAATAGAGAGAGAGAGAAACGTGGGAAGCATTTAGCTTTGGAAATCTACAGGGCAAGGGAAACTGATATTAGAAATGAAGGAATATTCGATAATTCTAAAAGTAGTGTGTTATTGTTTGAGTTCGCTTCTATACGCACTACGAAAACTCTTTAGTAAGGTACAATCCCATACCGGCTGCAGCATTAGGTTGGGAAAGTGAAGAGTGTTGTCTGCGTTTGGAAATGACATTTCGCGAGCCATGATCGCGCGCAATTCCGCCGTGCCGGCTGAACAGGACACTCGGGGGGGGCCCTCACCATGGCCTCCGAGATCTTCGCGCGCGCGCTTCGGGATCTCGGAGGCCATGCCCTCACTAGAGCGCTTCCCGTTTCCGCCGCGGGAGGGCGAGCAACGAGCTGGAGACGCGAATACGCGTGTCAAAAAACTAAATTGACGAAAAAAAATTTTTTAGAGCAATATTGACGGCGCGAGACGCGATTTAATTCGCAGTCACTTCCTTTACATTTGTTTTCTCTTTTGGCATTCCGAAATCGGCTTCGCCTTCACAACCGAGATGGTCATTCCGGAATGACCCGTGACGTCATGGACATCGCACGCAGAATTTCAAATAAATCTCTCGCCGCCAATATTGCGGTAAAAAAGTTTTTTTTTAGCGTAAAATGTATTTCTTGCCCAACCAAACTGTTAAAAAAAAACATTTTTTTTTTCTTTTCAGGGACCCTTCAACGGTGTGGGCTTCTTGCCTTCCTGCGTCGCCGCGGCTCTCCTGAGCCGAAATAAATGTCTGTCTGTCTGTCTGTCTGCCTCTCTGTGTCTGTATCTGTCTGTCTGTCTGTCTGTCTCTGCCTGTCTGTCTCTGCATGTCTGTCGCTGTCTGTCTGTTTGTCTGTCTGTCTCTGTCTCTCCGTACATATATATATATCTACACCAGTAACTTACAGATGAATGATTCATTGCGCACATATCCATGCGTTTATTAGCAACTTGAGAACACAGACGCAATATGTCTTAGTAGAAGTCGGCACGAGGGAGTCGTAACAACCACAGTATGTACACAGTTTTAATTTCTTACAAAGCTGAACGTCGCGGTCGAACACAACAAAGTCATAAGTTGAACGCAGTTTTCATGTCTGCTGCTTATGAGAACATACTCTTTTATGTTACAACATTGGGCTACGAGTGCTCTGTTATTTACACTATCCTATGCTGTACTTAACATTTTGACTAGTAAGAAACTTACTGCAGTTACCCGAACATAAAAAAACCACAATGAAAGTGGCTGAAGATCTATTTCTGGGCTTGCAAAAACCAGATAAACAAAGTATTGTGTTGATGAACATCATTAAAATAGTTTGCTTTACATCCTATCTCAAGAATTATGTGCCGCATTGGGAGGAAGGTGTGCCGTTTGTGGCTTCAGGAAGGGTCCTTCGCTCCAGCATTGATGTAGATAAGGCATGCTCTTAACCCGCCACATACAGTGCTCATCAAACATATATACAGAATACACGAATTGTGTGTTTTCTAATGACAACACTATCCTAAAAAAAGTTTAACAATGGCTTATTTACGTAGCAGTTCCGGGTGGCCTCTTGAGTGCCTCGTCACGAAACCTTTGCTCGGTTGCCAAGAGGATAGCTCTGCCGTGAGAAAAGACACAGTTTGCATGTTTTTCTATAAACTTGGTGAGCACTGAACGGAGCAGCATTCCCAATGAAAAATGCCCATCGTGCTCGTGATGAAAAATATGGTCAAAACATACGTGACCCACGCGTGCGCCGATGTCGTCCGAATCATCGCGGCCAGTGGCTCGAAGCCACAGGACCCTACGATCTGGCTCGTGTGGTACGTTATGAAACCGTATGTCGTCTGCGCTACTGTACGTCTTGCAGCAGTCACAACGCACACGGTTGGCATGGCGGGCGCTGAAACGGGCACGCAACACACGTGAACGACGATAAACACCGACCACAACCGAAACATTCCCCGAACAGAGGACGAGCAGCCGGGAAAGGACAAGCAGCCGAGCAGCTGACAGAACCTCCTCAGCTACCGTTGCCATGGTTACCAAGCGGCAGAAGACCCGGCTGTATTCAACACCGAAACCGAATAGCAATTGCTTGATTCATTGCCATGTGAGTAATAAGAGCGTCAATAAATGATTATTTGTTTTTATCATTTTCAATTTGCTGTTTGAATATTAAATGAAGTTGAATGTCTGTTCAACTTTATGTGTTTTTTTATGATGACGTTTTCTTGCCTCTGGCTCCCACACAGTGTCGTGTGGTCGTTTTAGAATCTTCATAACATACAAATTTTAAACGCTGTTTGTAAAATCCAGGCAAGATATTTGGTCGCAAAACTTGGGAAACAACATCTCTGGGCTTTAATGAATATAAGAAAATTAAAATGATGTCGATACATTTCCTTTTCATGACCCCTTTAAGGCATTGTGTGCACATTGTACTTTTTTTAATTCTGAGAAATATTGAATATCAACCTGTCGCGCGCGATCACTTTTATAAGTCGCGTAATACTGATCAGATGACTAGCTAGATCCGCGAACGATTTGCGGCCTATTTATTAGCGTGGTCCATTTTACGCAGGCGTTATCGTGGCTGACTTATTCGGCTCATTAACCTTTCGCCAGCGCTTTTGATTTGCATAAGGTTTCTGAAGAGCGCCCCAGACTTGGCAGAGCTTTCCTTACCACAGTCTCAGCTGAGACGCTGGTTCGTGCAAGCCGCCGTTCTTCTACGACTGTACTGGTGGCTATGTTGGTCTTTCTGCTGATTGACTAGAACCACCGATGATAATGGCTTTTAATTCAAATGAACTAATCTCCGATTATATTTGTAATCAATGGAGAAGGGCAAGCCGGTGCAGCGGGCGCGCGGTGACGCGTGAGCTCTCAGTGTGACGTCACGTTTTCCTCTCTGACCTGCTTCCCCTCTCCCTCTTCGACGAGAGGGTGGGGCTTTGGCGCTATTTTCAAAGCGCTGTTACGATTGCTCTACGCATCAAATTTAAAAACCGTTTCTACATTAGTGGTCATAAAACCAACAAAAAAAAAACAATTCAAAATTGTTTTAATACAGAACCGTTTCAGTTTTTTTTTTTTTTTTAAGGCGAAGAAGCCGCGTGACAACATTCGTATAACCAATTGAGCAAATGTCGTGAACGTGCGTTCATGTCTAAACGTTGCTGCATGATATCTTTCAGCTGTGTATTCGCAATTCGCTTGTCGCACCTGTTATGGATGGGCATGTACTGCGACGCTTGGAGCTAATATTGTAAATGTATGTACATCACAGAACGATACACGCAGATAACACAGAACGTAGCTACCGCAAGCTGCAAGCCATATCTGTTTACAGCAGCTTCTTATCTTCATGGACAAACGGCTAAGCTCGTCGAGGTCGTGCGAACCGTGTGAATTCGGCAGATATCAAACTCTCGTCGCATTGTCTGGTAACGTAGCGGCTTGTTTGCATTAGCCGTATCTCTTGCGGCGAAAAGAAAATATATATATATTACCGATTTTGCATACTAACAATATGTTATCGGCCTTGTCTTTCTAATCTTTCTTTCTGTACGAAGCGTTCAGGCCTTGTTTCTCTCGCATTTTTTTCCGTACGAAGCGTTGTGGAATGTTGAGAAAACATTTGACAGTATACTCTACTAACAGTCTCGATCCAAAAGACGTATGCCAGAAAAAAAAAAGATATTTTTAGTTTCAAATATAAAATGCGCATCGCCAAACGTTCAGTCTTTGCTTAAGTGAAGCACTAACGGTACCAGACCATACACCAAAGTTTCAGAGCTTTCCGTTTTCTCTAATTCAAAAGTTACGCGAAATTTTTTTTTGTATATTTTGAAGCAATGTAAACAAGAGATCCTAGCAGAGTATATTTGAATTCGATCTGGTTTTCGGCGGGTTGACCCAACGCCACCTTTAGACCTTCGCAGAAAGAGCTCTCTGGCCGCCGCCATTTTGCGAATCGAGCGACCCCTATCAGCCAGAAATTTCTGCCATCCGCCTGTGCTGTGGAAACCCGGTCAGCGTGACTCTCCACCTGCATTGTGCATTCGGAGTTCGCCGGCTTTTCTTGGGAGTTTTTACTTTATTTGCCTGTTCATGATGCTTACCCTTTGTGTGTTACCTTCCACTGTGAGAACCAGGGAATACCAAGGCTCGTAGCCTGCTCGGCCTTCGCAGGAAACGAACGAAGAGAGCGAACGTCAAGCAGCCCGCGAAGCAGGCAGCTTGACGTTCTTAGAGGATTATTTCCGTTGAGACAATCAACAAAAATCCTTACCGGCTATG
Source organism: Ixodes persulcatus (assembly GCA_013358835.2). Lineage (NCBI taxonomy): Eukaryota > Metazoa > Arthropoda > Arachnida > Ixodida > Ixodidae > Ixodes > Ixodes persulcatus. The sequence continues at coordinate 838,672 of JABSTQ010011515.1, forward strand.
TTCCGGGTCTTAGCGAACAATAGCTGATAGGGTCGGGTCCGGGGTGTGGGGACGGAATAGACAGAGGGCTCTGGCAATAGACACGTTCGTTCATTTGCTTTGAAGCTGTGCAAACAAAGCAGCTCTCTCCTACATGTGCCCCAAAACACGCCGGATTCCTTCCGATCGTCGTGAAGTGTCTACTGTCGACACTGTATATTGAATATGCTGTGTTATTCGAGACCTTTCTCAAGTCCTGTTCGGATAAAGCGGCACATTGGGGTACGTACAATATATGTTGTTCGATTGATGAGACTCGTTGAATTTGATGTTGTGCGCGGGGAATATTCAGGCAGTTCGGATATCCTGTGTGGTCAAATATTTTCGACGGTTAAGACCTTTGTAGATTGACATGGCCGAGTGTATGGTACCGTGAAAAGATCAACATAATATGAAACAAACATTTCAGTGGCATTTGTTCTGTCGCGCACATATTTACTAAAACAGCTTTTGTTTGTTTCTTTTTTTTCCCAAAAATAGTACAATGCATTTCAAAAACCTCGAGAAATTCTATTCGCCATAGAACACAAAATACAAAATGGAACGCGGCAATTTAGCCTCCACCAGCGTCCGGAAATGCGCCTTCGCAGGCTGCCATAGCCCACTGACTAGAAAACCCACAGCCCAGCGCAGTCGAGCAACACTGACATACCCTTTCAAAACCAGGGACGCGCGCTGTAAATCGCTTCGTTCGAGACTGCCGCTGGAAAGGTCTATAGAATAATCAAAGCCTGTGCACTAAACTTTTGACGTCATCGCAGTGAGATCGAGCGAATACACAGATTTGATACGAGTGCCGCGTCAGCGCTCGGCTGGACCTCCTGTCCAATCAACGCGTCGAAGATCGCTCGGCATTTGGTTCGGGTCCAATCGCCGAGTTGGCGCCATCCGACTGTGATGACGTTTCATGGAGGAAGGGTGGGGGCGTTCGGAGGCTTTCATTATTATGGTGTTGGTTGACCTCGCTGTTTTCAAATAAATATTATTATTGGCCTTTCGGCACTCGAAGTTCGGTTGTTATGGTTGCTGTGTCGCTGTAGAAGTTCAAGAAACAGGGACACAGGGACATGAAAACAGATATTAAAACGATTGCCAAACTCTTTGGCCGTGATCGACACTAAAAGGTTGGTTCAAACAGACTCATTTGTTTTTCGGTGAGAAGCTTACGTATACACTTATGTCGAGATACGACCGCAAGTCACTGTACATTTGCGCATCGTGTTCCGCGTGCCATGCTGTCCCTCTATAGCTGGTTTAAAAGCTCCGTACAAAGCAGCGGATCCGCCGGTGACGCTTGGTCGTATCACAGCATAAGCATGTGCAAGCCTCGTGACGTGAAAAGCCATGCTCCGTTAACCAGCGGAAAACGATGCGTTGACAAGAAGGAATCGCACAGATCACCGGAAGTCAATGAATCGACGTGATGGACCCCCTTCCGTGTGCGAGCAGGTGCTCTAGTGACTTCACTCAGTCGGATGGTGCTCAGTTGAACTCGGCACCGGGCAATCCAACGAGTTTTGAGAAGAAAAGTTGAGAATGCTTGCAGAGTTTAGGGTTCGTACCGTAGGACACGCTTAGTCGCGGGGTCGAAAGTTCGGACAAGGAGACCATAGAGTTCGTCGAGTCTTCGCCCAGTTTTCATGATGAAGACTGGGCGAAGAACAAAGACTTTGCCTTGATCCGTAGTCATGTGCGTAAAGTGTGAAAAAACAAACAAAAAAAAACACTATATTTTGTTTTATAGTTACGCTATGTTCACACTGTGAACGCAACGCGACGATCTTTGATAACACACGTGCAAGCCTATCAGCGCAACAAGCGGAACGAGTTCTTTCAGACAACGATTGCTTGTAGTCTGAACAAAACCGGTCCGCATCTTGCGCTTATACGTTTGCGTGTGTTATCAAAGATCGGGGCGTTGCGTCCATAGTGTGAACATAAAATTACCCTCAACACTGCTTTGGATGAGCTTTACTTGACTGTAAGAAATTCTTTCACCAGCATAACACACCCATATAAATAAGGGGAGGGATCGATTGAATGAAAAGGGGTTCGGGTGAACTGGAGTCGACCAACAGTCCTAGAGGTTTCCGGGCTTACAAAACACACACACACACACACACACACACACACACACACACACACACACACACACACACACACACACACACACACACACACACACACACACGCACACGCACACACAGGCACACACACACACACACACACACACACACACACACACACACACACACACACACACACACACGCGCGCGCTCACGCACACGCGCACACGCACACGCACACGCACACACGCGCGCGCACGCGCACGCACGCACGCACGCAAAACGAAATAATACAAAACAAAAAACTAACTATACTCGGCGACAACTTTTCTTGGCAATGCAGTAGAGAGGAGAAGAGCCCGCGCACAGCTTTATTCAGCGCTCAAAATGGGAGAGGGAACGCGCGCTCGTACCCTCCCGTCACGAAAATCACTATTCGCGTCATTCATTACAAACCTGACTATCGACGATACGACAAGTCCAGAATTGACCAGGAGACAGGAAGATAATTCATCACAGTTTTTGGGCTGATTAATACAGGAACGGACGGTTTACAGTTTCAGACACGGGCTATTTTGAGTCACGAAAAAAGGCGGTGCAAATGACAGAGTGCCGTCAACATACTCAACTAATTACCATTGAAGATAAGGGTGTTCCCGCAAGCTTTGCAGCCTTTTTTTTTTCTTCTTTTTTTTCTCTTCTAAAATTTAAAACAGGGAAGGTAAAACTTTGATGAATGAATGACAAGAAGCCAAAAGTTATTGATGTGACGTACCCAAAGTTTATGATCGATGACGATGTGACTTTTGGGCTACTGTTGATGGAGTGCCGCAGCCTGATTGGCCCATTCATCACCGAGTTATTAAGATGGGAGCTCCAATTAAATGAGCTGCGCGAAGGCCATCTCCCCCATGGACTCCGCCCTCTCCACTATTTCGGTCCCTCGAAAAAAAAAAAAAAATATATATATATATACAACACTGAACGCTCGGAAGTTTCGCGCCGCTTTGTTCTTTAACCCCCCCCCCCCCCCCCCCTTAGCGCGGTCACGCATTAACATTATTCGACGATCCTCTCGATTATTTATTGTACAGAATATTCTCGCTCGGCTGTGCGTCGTGAAACAAGACGCATGTCTTTATAATTGGTCACCTAATGTCATTTACATTTGAGAGCGCGCAGCCATTCTTTAGCTTGCAATGATTGTCGTCGTGCCGATGCGTTTTAATCACTTTCTTTTCCTATAATTAAAGCATACCTTAATTAAGCCCTTTCCATGATACAAATGGCCCTCTGTTGCATGGAGTAATTAACGCCTGTCTAACCACATTTCTAAAACTAGTAATATTAAAGGTGAAAAATTGTATTAAATAAGATTTTATTAAAAAAATTAATTCGAGCGTTTATAGTGGGGAGTGTTTTGCAAGGGCCTGTGATCACCGACAGCTCAAAGCCGCTGTCTCACTGCTCGTACGTTATACAAAACACTCTCTGTAGGCACTAGAAAATTTTAAAGAACCGTTTTTGCACATCCCATACCGTACGATGGGTTCTCTGGTACGCACCGCGCATGCGCAATTGCGGAAAACTCGCACGTGCGCAGTTCGTAGCAGAGGGACCATTGTACCGTATCGGATGTGCGAATACGGTTCCCTAAAGTTGTCTCGGGCAAGCTTCTTCCTTTGTACGGAGGCCCTGTGACATGGGTCGTACCAAAACTGCCTGCAGGCATGTTCGAAGCCTAAATATGCTTAGAGCAAAGATGGTTCGAACACGCTTGAAAGCGTGCCCGCAGATCATTCCTTCATCATGTCTGCAGAAAACAACCTGTTGTTGTTTTAAAGCGGTAGCTTTAAAGACTCAACCACGCTCGAAGTCATGTTCTTGCCTTCAATGAAATCCTGTTCTAGGAAAAGTGATTCATATTCCAGAGCCTATCTCTAGTTTCTTATCGTGCCACAACAAACTTCCGCAGCCCATGACGTATAGTTTTTTTTGTTTTTTTTAAGATAATCTTTCATTCTATTATAGAATGCCTGTGAAATTTGGTGTACCCGGCACGCTGGACGCAAAACGAGAAGTAAAACAAAGAAAGAATGACAAAGAAACTGTAAGAGATCCAGGATCCACTAATAGTAGACGATCTATATTTGAAAGCAAGAATCACCAAGACTGCTGTTAGTATACAAAAGAAAAAGAATAGAAAAAGCGCACACGTTTTGAATGAGGTGGTGGGCTCTACACAAAATTTCTAAAATGCTTTTGGTGGTATATCGCTATACTGAAGATATACTCGAGCGGGAGCATTTTTCGATCATTCTCATTTACATTTCTCGGTATCTTCCACCTATTATCTACGATAAACTTCTGACCCTCAAATACATTTGCGCAGAGAGTGCGCTGTGACCTTACTCTTCTAGTCTGCGCGTATGGTCTTGTCTATCTTTTAGCCCCTTGACCTCGTTCCAACTCGAGGTGAAAACAAAGCATAGGTGCTGTACTCCGTTTTAGCGGGCGAGCGCCTAATAGACCAACTCAACTCACTGACGTCCCTCCATTGCGATGGCGCTGCTGTCGGTACTGCGCATGCGCAAAGACGCTTCACTCCTCCCGAATTTGGTTTCTGCGCAAGCGCAGTATGTGCCCAAACCTGGTGTGGGCAAAGCGGGCTCGTTTGGAAACACTCTGTTGGTCTATAAGAATACCATTGGAATGGCTCCACTGAATTGCATCATCGGCTGAGGTTCGGCTTAATGCGAAACGAAGCATGCAATATACTGGCAGCAAGGTTTTGTGAAATGCTATGGCCACCTTGCGTCCGCTAGGAGCCGCTACCGATCGCCCAGCGAGCAGCGCCGCCTGCAGTCACTTTTGAGTCAACGTAGGGAGAGCGGTATAGACCTTTTCAGCGGGACTCTCGAACGATGCGATTTACAGCGCGTCTCTGGTTTCGAGAGTGTACATCAGGCGATTCCGGACGCTGGTAGCGGCTAAATTGGCACGTTTTCTTTTTTCCTTTGTGTTTTAAGGCAAATAAAAATGCTCCAGGATTTTAAGAGAGCATTGTACGATTTTTGGGAACAAAAACAAACAAATGAAATCTATTTTTGGGGAGTCCGTGTGCGACAGAAATAATGCAACTGGAACGTTTGTTTCATATTGAGTTGATTTTTTACGGCCCCATACGCTCAGCCATGTCAATGCACAACGGTCTTAAGTGTCGAAAGTATTTGACCACACGGGATAACCGAACTGCATGGATATTCTCCACTCACAACATAAAATCCTACGAGTCTCATCAATAGAACAATATATTTTGTAGGTATCCTATGGTACCGCGTTATCCAAACAGTTTTTGAGAAAGGTCTCAGCTAACAGAGCATATCCAATATACAGTGTCGACGATAGTCACTTCACGACGATCGGGCGGAAGCAGGCGCCTTTTGAGGCATGTTTTGAAGAGACTTGCTCCTTTGTCCAGCAGTAAAGCAAATGAACAAACATATCTACTTTCTCTCCATACACCGGCCCCGACATATCAGCTATTTTTCGATCGCGAAGACCGGGAATTAACATACCCGGAAAGGCTTGTTGGGGATTATCTCAACGGAAGTAATCCTCGAAGAACGTCAAGCAGCCTTGCAGGCTGCTTGACGTTTGCTCTCTTCGCTCGTTCCCTGCGAAGTCCGAGCAGGCCACGAGCACTGGTGTTTCCTGGTTCCCACAGGGGAATATAACACAAAAAGGGTAAGCATCCTGAAGAGGCAAATAAAGTAAAAACTACCCCTCCTCTACTTCACGGCCAATCAAGCCACAACCAAGGGCGTCATGAAGGAGGTTATTTTTGTAGCGGAGCTGTTAAGGGCTAGTTTCCCCAGGATCGTGTCCGGTACAAAGAAATGTCGACACCCGTGGTCGACACAACACTCTGGTTGCCGCCGTCGCTCATAGATGGCGGTAGCTGTCCAGAGTGTTGTGTTTGCCGGTTGTCTGCTTTCCGCCGTTGCTCATAGATCACGGCCACCTTTCTAGTCTCGGCAACCAGACAACTGGTTGCTGTCGTCGCTCATAAATGGCGGCAACATTTCTTCGGAGGAAGAAGAGCAGGAACGGAACAAGTGGCGATGAGCGCAGCAGCGCGAACGGTTCCGCAACCGCCGCGAGGCCGAGAACAGAAGCTACAGCTCCGCTGCTCTCTCTCTCTCAATATATATATATATATATTGCAAGGGTGAGAAATGGGGATGATTTTATAGACAGCGAGGGAGCGTCAGATATCGCGAACCGTTCGTAAGCACACAGCGGAGCCTCTCGAGCTGCTCGCACGTTCCCCCGTACCCAACCGTTCCTCGTCTTTATCTTCCTAACACTTCCCGCCGGTCGGGTAAAGAGCTGACATGGGTCAGATCAATGGGGGTAGTCCGGAATGCAGAAGGGCTTCATCCTGGCGACGTGAACAATGTCTGTGGTCTTCGAGCGATGATCCTGTGGAGGCGACAGCGGTGACACTTCATAATTCGTGGGGGAGAGGCGACGAACAACACGATAGGGTCCGATGTACTTAGAGAGAAGTTTTTGAGATAGCCCCGGTTGACGCTGTGGTGTGGCTAGGAGAACTATGTCCCCGATTTCGTAAGTGACGGGAGAGTGACTTTCGGCGTGGCGAAGCTGCTGTTGCTGCTGCGACTTGAAGGTGTGAAGGCGGGCAAGTTGACGCGCATCTTCGGCTCGGCAGACGATATCGGCGGCAAAGCCACTGACTGGGTCGTGATTGATAAAGGGCAAGACTGTGTCAAGAGTTGTGAGAGGTTCGCGGGCGTATAAAAGGTAGTAAGGGGAGAAGCCCGTGGTGGCTTGGTGTGCTGTGTTGTATGCGTAAGTCACATAAGGGATGACGGTGTCCCAATTGGTATGATGGTCGTCGACATACATAGATATCATTTGTGATAATGTCTTGTTAAGGCGTTCGGTCAGTCCGTTAGTCTGTGGGTGGTATGCGCTCGTCCACTTGTGGACTGTGTTGAAGAGTTGTAAAACCTCCTCAAGAAGTTGAGCGATGAATGGCGTGCCTCGATCACTGATGATGACTTGTGGTGCTCCATCACGCAGTAGGATCTTATGGAGAAAGAAATGCGCGACTTCTTGGGCAGTGGCCTTTGGCACAGATGTTGTCTCAGCGTACCGCGTCAGGTAGTCGACGGCCACAATAACCCATCGGTTGTTGTTGGCGGAAAGCGGAAAAGGGCCCAAAAAATCGATACCAATTTTTTTAAAGGGAGTGTCCGGTGGAGCAATAGATTGAAGAGGACCGGGTGTCCTGGTCGTACGGCTTTTCTTTGTTTGGCAAAGGCGACATGTTCCGATGTATTTGTTAATGGTGCGGTACATGCCGTTCCAAAAATAGCGAGCACGGATGCGGAAGTATGTCTTGCTAAATCCAAGGTGACCAGCAGTCGGGTCGTCATGATGCGCTTGTATGATATCTCTTTGGAGTATTCGGGGTACAACAAGCAGCCACGGACGCCCATGTGGTTCGTAGTTTTTTCTATAAAGGACACCATCGTGAAGCGTGAAAAGGGTAGCATGTCGTTGCAGTTGGCGCGTGGAACGTGTGGTGGTTCCCAATAGGTAATGTAGAATAGGTTTTAAGTGTTGGTCCGATAGTTGAGCTTCGGCTACGTCAATTGTGTCCAAAGCTGCAGAGAGTAAAGCGGAGCCCTGGGGTTCCTGTCCATAAGGCTCACTGGGCAGTGGACACCGAGACAAGCCGTCAGCATCGAGGTGTAGCTTTCCAGACTTGTGGACGATGCTGAAGTTGTAGTCTTGAATCTTGAGGGACCAACGTGCAAGGCGTCCAGATGGGTCCTTAAGATTCGTAAGCCAGTATAGGACGTGGTGATCTGTGACGATTCGAAAGTGAATTCCATAAAGGTATGGACGAAATTTGGTAATGGCCCATACGACAGCCAAGCACTCATGTTCGGTGATTGCATAGTTACGTTCGCATTTTGTAAGAGTTCGGCTTGCGTATGCAATCACTCGCTTTGTGTTACCAACGTTTTGCGCCAAAACAGCACCTAATCCGTGACCGCTAGCATCGGTGCGTAATTCTGTGTCGGCGCCTTCTAAGAAATGTCCGAGAAACGGGTCAGAGATGAGGGCCCGCTTAAGAGAGTTGAAGGCGTTTTCTTGGGGTTGATCCCAGTGGAAGGCTCGGCCCATTCGAAGTAGCTCGTTGAGCGGTTCGGCGAGGTTGGAAAATCCCGGTATAAATTTTCGAAAATAGGTGCAGAGGCCAAGAAAACCGCGAACGTCTTTCAAGTTCTTAGGCACCGGAAATTCGGAGACGGCTTGAATCTTGTCGGGGTCAGGGCGAATTCCGTCGACACTGACTAGGTGGCCAAGTACTTTGATTTGCCGCGCCCCAAATCTACACTTCTTGGAGTTTAACTGTAGTTTAGCTGCACGGAAACAATCGAGAACTTGGCGCAGTCGGCGTATATGCTCGTCAAACGTCGCTGAAAAAGACAACAACGTCGTCCAGATAACATAAACAAATGTTCCACGTAAGGGCCCCTAAGTAAAGTGTCCATCATCCGCTCAAATGTTGCGGGGGCATTGCATAGTCCAAATGGCATTACGTTGAATTGGTAAAGGCCATCAGGAGTGATAAATGCTGTTTTTGGTTTGTCGTTGTAGCGTCTCGGGTGGTTCCCGTCTCCGTCCGGTCCTCTGTCCTGACTCCTTTTTAAACCCTCGTGCTGAGGGTTACCTCGCGATGGTGTGAACTGGTGCAATCGCGAGGCAATACGTCAGCCGGATGAGACAGCAGTAATGGCAGTGCTATGGTGTGATTGCCAAGATGTTATCTAATGTGGTGCAATGGATGTTGCGCGGACTTATATAAGCGTGCGGCAACATCCGTCGACGACGCAGCACTTGAGCCGGGTAAGGTAATCTGACGCTCTCCGGGGCCGCTCGATCGAGCGGAGAAAAGTTCTCTCGGGAGCCGCTGGGTCGGTGCGTGCGTACGTGACCACAGTACTCCCTCCCCAGAGAGTAGGCGAACGTTTAGAGACCACCGTTATCCGAGTCTAGGCTTTCGTCTTTCCGCGGGTACGCGAGTGAGGCGTGTAGTAGCTGTTGAAGGAGCTGCGATGCCTAGACGCTGTGGCCAATGCACGTGGCGGCCGGAGCGTGTCTGGATCTCCGCTTGCTAGACGTTCGGGCGATGATGGTTTGGGGTGGACGACGAGAAGAGTTGATGCGAAAGATAAAGATTTTGATGATAGGCGGCGATCACTTAGTTCTTTCCGTGAGCGCCGACCGTGAGTGGCGTCGGTCAGTGCTACAGAACCTTGTGTGGGCCGTCGTGGAAAGTTGAGGGCGTAGCCCGTGCATCACGTGTTGGAGTCTCTGTCGGACGCGCGTGATTTTTCCGTATGAGCCAGGAGCGTCAGAAGGGCCGCAGAGAGTCGCTTACAGTAGCGTGCCCGTGCCGAGGCCCCGCATTGTGTCGGCCGCGTGGTACTCGCGTAGAGCAGCAGGCGGTGGGACTTGGCGGTGGGTGGTCGGCGGTGAGGCGCTTGCGGTGATTGGACTTGCGGTGAGGAGGCGGTGGGGATGTACTCGTATTGGGGTGTCTGCGTGTAGCGTCTCGGGTTGTACGCACTGTGTTGCGTTGGGTTGCACACGGTGATTTGCTGGTTGAGTGGCGCGCGGCGAGTTGCGTGGTGTTTCCGCGTTGGGTTGCACGCATTGAGTTGCGTTGGGTTGCACGCGGTGATTTGGTTGATTGGTTGAGTGGCACGCGGTGAGTTGCGTGGTGTGGCCACGTTGGGTTGCACGCTGTGATTTCCGACGCTGTGGGTGCCTTGCGGTAAACGGCACGCTGGGGGCTGCAGCGTTGAGGGCGTTGCAGGGACGCGGGTAGCTTTCTTTCTTGACTTGCGTGGTGAAAGAAAGAAGATGGGGCTCACCGGCGGTGATGGTGACGGAGGCGGTAGGCGCGATGATGGAGTCGCGGGCCGTGACGCCGAAAGTTGGGGCGGAATTGGGTGACGCGCCCCACGAACAAGATGGTGGCTTGAGTGGCGGGGACAGTGGCAATGGCAGAGACCCTCATTGTAAAGCGCTCGTCGAGCTTCGCATTTCCGTCGAGGGGTACTACTACTGCCATGTCGTGGGCCATGGGGAACAAAAACGGTGTCGGTGATGCTGTTCGGTTGAGCCGTTGTCCGGGATTGGCGGGCCAGGCAGTGGAAGAAGCCTCCGGGAGACGAGGGAAATGAGTAGGGCCGGGAGTTTCCGTTCGGTGCGGGGATGGGAGGGCCGGTGTGATGATGTGCTTGATTGCTGAAGAGGGCTTGCTTTGAGAAGGAGAGTGTTCTCCGGGTCACCACTGTAGCGTCTCGGGTGGTTCCCGTCTCCGTCCGGTCCTCTGTCCCGACTCCTTTTTAAACCCTCGTGCTGAGGGTTACCTCGCGATGGTGTGAACTGGTGCAATCGCGAGGCAATACGTCAGCCGGATGAGACAGCAGTATTGGCAGTGCTATGGTGTGATTGCCAAGATGTTATCTAATGTGGTGCAATGGATGTTGCGCGGACTTATGTAAGCGTGCGGCAACATCCGTCGACGACGCAGCACTTGAGCCGGGTAAGGTAATCTGACGCTCTCCGGGGCCGCTCGATCGAGCGGAGAAAAGTTCGCTCAGGAGCCGCTGGGTCGGTGCGTGCGTACGTGAACACAGTGTCATCGGAGAGAGGTATTTGCCAGTAGCCGCTGCGTAGGTCCATAGAAGAGAAAAAGGATGAGCCCTGAAGCGTGTCTAAGGTGTCATCAATTCGAGGTAACGGGTAGACGTCTTTTTTTGTGACTTTGTTTAAGCGGCGGTAGTCAACGCAAAATCGCCATGAGCCATCCTTTTTTTTTCACGAGGACTACAGGGGACGACCAAGGGCTGGATGAAGGTTTGATTACGCTTTTCTTGAGCATGTCAGCGACGTTTTCTTGTATCGTTCGGCGCTCCACTGGTGAAATTCTGTAAGGTCGACTTTTTACTGGAGTTGCCATACCGGTGTCGATGCTGTGGTTCACAGTCGTTGTCTTCGTGAGGGCACGTCGGTCAAAATCAAATAAATCACTGTATGTGGTTAGCAGAGTGGAGAGAACCTGATGCTCTGTTTTGGCCAGGGAAGGGTCGATCATCTGAACAGTCTCGCAGCTTGAAGCAGTGGCGGAAGGTGCCCGTGGAGAGGTGTTAAGAGCTCCCGGAGATAAGGCGGCAAGTGTATGCTCGTCATACATTTGAATGGTGGCGACACGAGATCCGAGAGGTAGCATTAGCACTTCCGCCGAAGGGTTTGTAATGCACAACTGGACTCGTCCTGCTTTCTGTACGGCAATTGAGTAGGGTACAAGAGCGGCTTTTTTCTCAAAGGTGGTGAGAATGGGCTCGACAAGGCCGCATGAACCGCTAAAAAGCGCCTCGGGCACGAGCTCGACAAACACTGCGGTCAACGGAGGCAAGGATACGTCTTCTTCGAGACGAAGGACAACCGGAGACGAATCCGAAGAAGTGGCATCTTTGTTGTAAGTGTTCAGATGAAGCTCGCGACTCCTGCAGTCAATAAAAGCGTCGGTTGCTGTCAGAAAGTCACACCCCAGGATTACGTCAGCGACACAGTTCGACAATACTGAAGATGACTGTGTATCGGCTACCCCCAAGAAGCACTGAAAGGGTTGAATAGCCGTGGGGTTGGATCAGTTCCCCGTTACCCATGCGTAACAAGCGTCCATCAGCAGGCGTGAGCACTTTTCGTAGACGACGACGAATATTTTCGGCAATACATGATTTGGCGGCCCCTGTATCCACTAGGGCTGTAAACGTCTTTCCGTCAATTTCAACTTGAACTGTCGTGGGGCTGTCAGAAGGAGGATTTCCGTCGAGATTGGAGAGTGCAGTCTGACCTCCGGTGTTCGCACAGACTGCTGGCTTCAGTTTGACGTCTCGGTGAATTCGGCAACGGCGTTAAGAGGCGACACGGAGCGCGGGCGGCGAGGATAGGGCGATGGTGATCGGCCACGGCGATTGGTGATCGGCGAAGAAGGACGCGGGTCGCGTCGATCGTCAGAAGGGTGCGCCTCGTTCCGGGAGGTGCGGGAAGTACCCGTCGTGAAGGGTCGGTACACTGTAGTGTCTACTAGCTGGCGACAGTAGCGTGCGATATGGCCCGGTGTGTGGCACTGGTAACAGATGGGGCGGTTATCTTCGGTTCGCCAGATTTCAGTTCGACGACGTGGCCCATAGGGCCGGGAAGATTGGGACGTCTGTTGAACCGCAGGCCTGTAATAGCGGGGGTATGAGTCTTGGGGCATTGAGCAAACAAGTGGAGGCGCCGATGGCACTGGCGGGCAAGGGGCAGTTGGTAGAGCAAGGTGACCTAACGCAGCACGGATTTCTTGTTGGACAACTTGCTGCATGGATTTCACCTGTGGTATATCTTGCTACCCAACAGTGCATGGACAGATGCCTCCGGAGTCAGTTAGGCGTAGATGTTGGAGACTGTGTGCAGGCAATCATTGCCCCTCTGCCGAAGCCAATACACCTCCGGGAAGGGGAGCGTGTATTGCCGAGAATCGGACTCTTCTATACACGGAGAAAAGAGCTTTGGCTTTTGAGCTGCGCCGCGGCCGTGGACGAGCTTTGCCTTGGCATATTGCCATTGCCAGTTTTTCTCATTTATTTATTTATTCACATTTATTCAAAAACCTCGGGTTTTGAATATATATATATATATATATATATATATATATATATATATATATATATTTGCATTTGATACAACCAGAGAGGGAAACGACACAAGTACGAGACGACACGTCAAAAGAAGAAACTGAGACGAGCACGAAAAGTGGGTGATTGAGCGCGAGAAAGAAAGAAGGAGGAGGAGCGGGCACCAAAAAAGAGAGAGGGGAAAGGAAATAAAAAGAGGGGGGGGGGGGCGAATTGCTTTTCTACGCTCTCATAAATATTCAGGTGGACGTGCAAAGAATATGGAGGTATTAATCACGTGGGTCCGTTATATTTGTCACGGAGGTTCTGCAGAGAGAAAGAGAGTGAGAGAGGAGAAACGGGAGAGAGATCGGTTTTCGATGGTAAAGCCTCCTCATCTCTTTTTTTTTCTTTTTTTTTTTTCTTGCCTCGTCCTCTTATGTTTCCTTAATACACACGCACTCACTCACCCTCTGCCGTTGTTCGAATAACGGAACCCGCACGTGCCACACGAATCAGGGCAGATAGCTGAGCGGAGCAAAGCTCGCTTTTCGCTTGCTCGTCGTTTGTCTGCGTTCATACCGTTTTCCCCATATATTTGTTGTGACGAAAATCTCTTCGCACCACGCTCGTGTCGAATTTTTCTTCTTTTCTTTTTTATCGTTGCTTTTGCGTTGTGCTACTACGAGTAGAAAATGAACGCCGCTTGGAGCGCCCGGGGCCATTTTGTGTGCGCAGTTAGAGGGTTCCCGCGGACGAATCCCAATCTCTGCTTGTTTCAATCTGGATGAGCCTCGTAGCGGCGTGCGGTCGTGGATTGCCACTGCGTGTGTGCACGTTAAAGACCCTCAGACTAGCAGTGAGAGTGTGCACTGGCTAAATTTCTCATCCGCAAAAGGGACGCCAGACTCCCGTTGGGGACTGAAAAACTTCCCGTTGCCTGAACGTACACCGAGCACAGTTGCGGCAGTCATTAGCGGAGGGACCTCCCTTCCAAAAAACAAAACCCCGAGAAGTCTTAGCTCAAAACTTTGGAGAACAGGCTGTCAAAATGAAAAAGAAGGGTAAAGCGCTCAAAACCTAATCGAAAAAAAAAAAAGAAACAAAAAGGATTTGGGTACGTTGGTAGTTTATATTCACGTTCCGCTACAAAAATTTCCTTCCACATTGCGAGTTGAAAACATCATTCTCCCGTAAGGTTTGTCAAAATATTAGGCGCTGTGGAAAATCATCCATCTGCGCTAAGCGTTTATTTCGAATTCTTTTATTTCACGTTCCACGCCCATTGAAAAGCACACCGAAAGAGCTCAATTACGCACCTGACTTCGCTGTTCCGCCGTCTCTACCATGGCAAAGAAGTGTATTCTCTATGGACGAACGCGCGAACGCAGCGTCTGAGGCCAGCAAAGCCAGACGCCATCTTCCGAATGCCATCTTGTAAAGGGAACGCGGCAGCCAGAGCCGTGTAGAGAGAGAGTTTGGTCAATGGGAGGCGCGGGCAGAACCAAGGCGTGCACCAGACGCAGAAAGGGGGCTTGACATGCTCTCTTGGCCAACCAGAAGCCTAAAAGAATCCCCTAGTGGTGGTAGTGAGAAAAGTTTTAATCTTAGGTGTATGGTTTTAAAAAGCGCGTAAGAGTTCAATGCAGTAACCCTTTATGGTTGAAAATAAAGTGCACATGATGTTTCGATTATGATCATACAAAAAGATGCAAGAAACGAATATGCCGCTTGAACTCTGTTTTGCTCGGACAGAGTGTGACCGCTCGGACGGCAGATTCCCGGCCCTCAGCGCCTGGCGGACGGATTATGTCGATCGTTCCGCTAGTTGCGCTCTTCCACCATGATCTTGGATGACCGTGATTGAAACATCACGTGCACCATATTTTCAGTCACAGAGAGTTACTCCGACGCACTTATTAATTTCGTTTGTCGGGACCACCGCCAGGGTATTACTTCCGGCTTCTGGTTGGTCACATATCGAATTTGTGAAGACGCCCCGGAACACGACCAGCCCACTTTCGGCCAATGGCGACTCCTCGTTGGTCTCCTATGCCTCCCAAAGAATGGCAAAACTCTCTACATATAACGGCTCTGGCGGCAGCGAAAGCCGGACGCGCCGTTGCGGAGGAGGAAAGCGGTAGCCTGGCGATCCCTCGGCGGTTCCGACAAGGCTCGGTGCACGCTCGGGCCTGAGATTATAAGCTTCGGACGATTAGAACACCCAGTTAATAAAACGCAACGCATCTTAAAGACACTTTTTTTTTTTTTTTGTCGCGCGCCATCTATTAGCTGCGACGCCAAATATTTTGAGCCCGCCATTTTCGGGGCACGCATTCGAGTATGTATTGGTCATGGCATCGGACACGAGGGCTGCATCAACGCTCGGCGTGCATTCGGATCGAATCACACGAGTCGGGCACAAAAAATGGCGACCGCCGATGTTCTTGGCGGAGTTTCGAAGAGGGTCTACTGGCACACAAGTTGAAAATCCTCTTCTTCTTTTAGTACCGAATGCGTTTAAGGGCAAGAATCTCCGAAAATAAAAACCTAACTACAAAACGAAAAAGAAAACACCAGAAAAGACATTGTTACGAAACGACACAGTCTCCTAAAAAAAAAAAAAAGTCACGTGACATCGTGACATTACGTATGTAAAAGCATGACGTCACAGAGAAACATAATTACGTGGCGTCATAAATCGGCGTCGCCAATCCCCTTTACTTATGACTTGAAAAAAAAAAAATTAGAAGAAAGAAAAACAACTGAGAAAGACGTCACGCGGCGTTTTCTTTCCAGATTAAAGTCGGAAACCAACACGTATCGAACGCGTCCGAAGATCAACCGTACACGACCGATCAAAAAGGAGCACGCACACCGGTCTAACATCGCAGTGGTCCGGGGCGAAACATTGGTTTCTATCTGTCCTAACGCCCCCCCCCCCCCTTCCCCCCCCCCCCCTTTTTATGCTCCCTTTTTCTATCCTATTCGATTTCATTTATCGAAAAGTAAAATCCAACCCCAGAAAAAAAAAAGCAGAAAAAAAAAGAAATAAGCGAGGGGAACAGACATATAGGTTGTCGAACAAAGGCGTTCGTTGACGAGCAAGACCATATGGTCTTTGTGGAAACCACTTCTTATTCTTGTGATTCGTATCATTTCTTCTTTCTTTTTTTTTTCCCCCCCCGGTCAGTCCACCCACTTGGAACGAAGGATCTAAGTCCTGCGCGCGAAGATCAAAAGTAAAAAACGCAGCAATGACATAACATGCATTGATGTAACTAAACATTGAATAAATAAAAAAAAAAAGAAAACGACATTTCGAGCATCGCGAAAAAGAAATTACCTTTCTCATCGACGCCTGAAGTTCCCGCATTCCCTTCGCTTTTCTTCTTTTTGTTTCCTTTTTCTTTTAATATATTCCTTTGACTCTCGTGTACTGCGCGAAAATCTCGCTTCAAATATTTGAAGAGTTTCATCCTACGCCTCCCCTCCCCGCATTATCTGTCCCGTTCGAAATGTCGTCGTCCGCCCGTCCAACAAAACGAGGCCTATACCGATTCGAATATAAATTAGATACCGCACCATAGCACCCGTAATCTCGGGCCGGTGTTTTCCTAGAAGCGCTTGGGCTCTGCTGCTCTATCGGCCGCTTGAATAATAAAGAATTATAATAAAAAAAAGAAATCGGGTACCATTTAAAATAAAACAACCTATCGCGAGTGGAAAGCATAAATAAATTAAAACAAAAGGAACGTAATTTTTGTACGCTAACCTCAAAAACCTCGCATAAAAAAAATTGAAAAAAAAATCGAGATAGAAATAACTAAAATTAATAAAGAAAATGAAGTGGGGTGGTTGAAATGGGGAAGGTGGGTAAGGAAGGTGTCCAGATTAAAAATGGGGTTCCCGCGTTTTTCGACGTCCCCGCTTTGCCGACAAACTCCTTCGGGGTGTGGTCCGGACGTTGTTTCAAAACGTGCTTTTTCTTTTTTTTTCTTTGGGTGCGTGTGTGTTTTTTAAACGTCTCGTTGAGAGGACGGTGCGATACCGATTTGGCCTCTTGTGACCCCCCCTCCTCTCTCGTCCTCTCGTTCCCCTTCTTCAATTTCGTGACGACCCTTTCCCCACACCCTCTCTTCCCCCCGTCCCGACCCGTCTCACTCGCCTGCAAAATGATTAACTCCCACTTCCGACACCAGCTATCCATATACTACTCCCCACGCGACGGTCGGAAGATGGCGCTGCGTACGCTTCTTGCGCGCCTACCAAAAGCGCATAAAAAAATGTATACACAATAAAAAAAAAAAAAAAAAAACTTAAGAGGTCGCGCGCAGTCTTGCACTTGTCTCGACAACATGTACCAGGTGACGGCAAAGAAAGAAATAGAGGGAGAGAGAGAGAGAGAGAGAGAGGGTAGCGCAGTTGCTTTAAATATTTTGGTACGGAACACATCTCATTCCATCCCAGTCAATCTTGTAAAAGTTACTCGAAGAAGAAAAGTAATAGCTGAGGATTACAGCATGTCTTACCTAAAAAGTATTCTATTAGATTACATGATTATTCGAGACGAAAAGTGATTGGCCGGTACACGAAAAAAGTAACCGTTACTTCTCCGATTACTTCAAATTAAAAAAAAAAAACAAAAAACGAGACATTTGTTTTTTACCGGTTTGAAAGCGGGTTTTTTCGTACTGTCCAGTATCGGATTAGAATGGCCGATTTATAAACTACTAACCTTCCGAGTTCACCAAATTTGGTAAACCATTCTCCAATCAGAAACTCGGTTGGATGATTTTTTTTGTAAGAAACTTGTACAAGGGCGCCGTTAGAAAGGGGGGGGGGGAAATAGTAGCGGCCAGAAGCAATTTTAGTGCTTCCAAAAGTAATAAGATCACTCTCGCTATTACTCACTAATAAACGTAAATCATTGCTTACAAAAGTGCTTCCTAAAGTAACTGATGACAAGTACCTTGGTTACTTGTGATCACTGCCGTACAAGTCTGGACCACAACAGCGCGACGTGCTCGGGGTCAACGCGCAAGGCGTTTCACTGGCGATATTGTGTGTGCGGACATCGTAGTTTTCGGACCTAATCGTATTACCAGCTTCCTCATTCGCTGGGACCCGTCTATTGTTCACCGCGATTGGCTGCCTACTTGGCCTGCGGGAAAGTAAGCTCACAAACTTTTCTCTTAGAATGCATATTGAACAGCCCTGGAAGTAATGCGCTACAATTAGTAACGACGTTTCTGGTAACGCGTAAGGGTTTAACCTTAACGAACTAACACGCTCGTTAGCATCCGAAAGGACAAAAGTAATCTCGCTAGTATTTCTCCGTTATAGCCTATCGGATTACGTTACGCGTTAGTCATTAAACTCGAATAAAATTAGTCGCGTTTTTGGTCTCATTAAAATGGCAAATGCGCAATGAGAAACTGCTTCATATTCTACAATGTTGATAAACAAAGGATAAAAAAAAAAAAAACATGAAATCGCTTTGTAACAGGCTGGTTGTTGTACGAGTTGGTATCCTCATCTTAGCGCTGCCAGATAATAATACTGAAATCCAGTCTAGCGCAAAAAAGAAACACTGGGGAATTGTAGTAGACCGTTTCCGCAGCCCGCTAAGCACCCGGATTAGCGCTCCGTAATCCGTCACAAGACCTTGAACTATGCAGATAAGACTGGTGGCGCGCATGCGCAGCTGCGGCGTTTTCGTCACGAATACCGTAGCGGAGGAGAAAAACGGTCTACTACAATTCCCTATTAGCTTGACTTAGGAAGTAACTGTAGCGGTGTTTCATTATCTTTGTAAGACGCTAACAAGTTCCAGGAGCGCGTTAGATTTTGACGAAGTAACAAATACCGAAGAACAAATCGAGAAGCGAGAAGTGTGAACCTAATAACCCACGTGGAGCGTTTCTTCAATTGTCGGCGACCGTTGCCGTCGGCGTCAAACAACGCAGCGACAGAAAGCGAACAGCCCGACGCAAGTCTCCAGCTCGATGCCTTCCTCCACCGAAGCAAGGAAAAATCGATGAGGCCGAAAACACGGCTCGGGGAATTCGACGAGGCGGCGGTCAAAGCTACTTCCTCCAAGGTCGCCGCCTATGCTTTGTTATTATACTTTACCTAAAACAGAACACGCTGCCGTTGTCTTCGGACGGGGGTCCGCGCGATTATTTATTTATCGGGACGTTAGGGCTTCCCAGATCCTTCCTACCCTCTTCCTGTTCGCAGTAAAAGAGTTTTGCATTGTTTCTTTTGCCTCGTTCATAAAGAAATGGCTATATAAATAAAGGAGTGTTTCTTTCGCGATTCTGTAGTTTTACACTCGCCGTTCTGCGTGGTGACATAGGGGAACACTTTTGCGCCGTTTCTGTTTCGACGTAGGGTTGTTAGTTTTAACTTTTTGTTTTGACATTGTTTTTGACTCGTTGTCAGTACTCTTCATTATCGTCACAACTGCCGAATTTCACAACAAGACAGACTGACGCCTTCGTTCATGGCGACCTTCTGCCCTCGGTTCAGACCTCCATTTTGAATTGGGATTTAGATATTTGTTTTCTTTTACTGCGATAGCAGTTTGTGGCACACTCGGGTTTCGCGCCGTCAACCGCGTTCCATATCGACCCCGGCCACTTTCGGCACTCCGCCAAAAGATTCCACATCGATGTCACGCCGCACATCACGTCACCTGTTACCTGGCGTCAGCTGACACCGTGACGTGATATTGTCATGTCAAGTCACGTTGCACAGTGACGCCACGCGACTTGATGACGTCAGGTGACACCCTAAGTCACGTGATGTCATGACAATGTGACGTCACATGATCATACATTGTCACGCGACACCATGACGGCACGTAGAAACATAAAAATTAGACAGCTGATACTAGAAATAATAATAAAAAGAAACGTTTTCGCTAATCGTGCTACAAAGTTTCTCGCGCGATAAAACGAACAAACCTAGGTGCGTGTTAAGCCGACGAAACCGCGGGCGTGAATTTAGGTGGAGCTACAACGCTTCAAACATGAGCGCGCCATTTTGGAAGTGTTCTTCCGCGACCACGAGGCGGTGTTAGTTCGTGTCCAATAACATTGCATAAGACGGTCAGGCAACCACACCAACGACAGGGAACGGTTCATTCATACGCATGCAGTTCCGCGTCGTTTCCTTGATTTCAAACTTGAACGCGTGATTTTCGAAGTGTCCTTTAATTACCACGAGACAGTCCTTAGGTTGTGTCCGGTAAAATTGTTTAACATTTTCACGAAATGCTCCTCTTTGGTTCCAAGGCGCTATGGAATTTCCGTCCGGTGTGCTTCTCGGTCTAACGCGGAACACCTCTGCGCGGACTCCATGGTGCGCGCTCGCACCTTTACCTTTCATTAGGTCCATCTGTTTCAAAATAACACCTTAGCGGACACCGCCATCACACCTCAGCTGTCGTAGTGCTCCACCTTACTGATTGCCTAAGTGCCTGCCCCAACTCCCCCCCCCCCCCCCCAAAAAAAAAAAAAAAAACGATTAAAAAGAGTCGCGCTTTATTTCACCGCGACAGCGCCTTTTGTTTCAAAGTCGCAAACCACCGTATGCAGAAGGTGCTGCTCCCACCGCAACTTTTTACTTTTCCTCGCCACAATTAATGTGCAGGATTTCGAGACAAGCGACTTTTCATTACCGCTGGCTAGCCTTTCCGTAATGCCCAACCTCTTTGTCAGTTAGCAGCGTTAGATGCAGCGACGCCAATGCTCAGTACGTCGAACTGAAGTTTTGGGGCGCATTATATGGGACAAAAAGAATGTAAGACAACACCCCACCTTTTTTTTTTTTTTTCAGAGTGTCGCAAGTACACTCTTTTATGCTGCGGGTGCACCTTGCCAATACATCGTGCGAAAGACAAAGTGCACACACACTTTGACGCGTGTTCCTTTCTCGTACTACGCTCCCGCGACATTGATCACGCAAAAACTCATCATCGACATGTTCCAAGTTCACATATTCATTTTATTTATTTATGAGCAGAGTGAATGACGCACACAAGTGATGCGGCTAATAAACCCTGAAAATCTGCGCGTCTTATTTCTTACGGCATCCTATCTTTTTTTTTTCTTTTAAACAGAAGTTTACCATTTAACGTAAGGAGCCTGTGTGACGTATTGATCTAAATGTGTGTGTGTGTGTTTTTTTTTACCTCTCGATATGTGTTTGTTTAGAAAGAGGCATATCCGAATCATTTATAATTTCTCACGATGACCAGATCGCGATTTCTATATTAATGATTATGCCTGTCTCTTTTGGTCCCGAAATACATTCGTTATGAGCGAGACAATTTCTTTTGCACATCGCATTCTTTCATGTCTTCACCCGAGTTATGTTCTTAGGCACGCTTATAAAATTGATCCCATATTATCCGTCATTAATCCACGTTTATATACTAGCCAAGAGTCTATGAATAACAAATATTCAAACTTTGTTTGCTTTTTATTACCGAGCACTTCGTTTCAAAATAAAACGTAAATAATATCAAGAAACACCTTTATTTCATTTTTCAACCACACCAGTCGAGGCGAATGCGCTTCAGAAAACACCAGAAACACCCCGTTCATAATAAAACCTGATTTTAAGCGCCCGTAAATACACCCCCCCCCCCCCCCTTTCTTCTTCTTGTTATTAGGTCCAGAGAGGGAAAGGGAAAGCCGGGAGAAGACTCCCATCTACTTTTCTACTTTCGGAATCAGAGCTAGCCCAACTCGGAAACTTTCCGACGGGTCACTGAATCCTTCTACAAGCCCAATACCAGCTTCTGTCAGCGAAAATTGTTTCACTTTTTGTTTCGGTAAATCCGCACGTGCCCGCTTCATCCATACACACGTCACAAGCACACACAAATGACCGCTTCGCCCGCGTAAACACGTAAGCACGGACATTCACACTCCCTCGCACGTTACAATTTTCCCCAAACGCGCACCAAACGCACTTCGTAAAACCGTACGCCGGTACCGACCGCTGGCTTTTCAACAAGTACGAAAAAAAAAAAAAGAAACAGCCAATACACCGCATTTTGAATACCGTTCATCAAAGAGCAACACGGCTCTCTTTCAACGACGAAGCGAGCGCGTGCGAGCGAAGTGTAAAAGAGAGAGGAGGTGAGAGAGGTGACGAAAGAGAGAGAGAGAGAGAAATAGTTTTCCCTAATGACGAGATTTGTTGGCGACCTCCATTCCTCAAATGAAACACTAACGGGAGAGAGCGAAAAATCTCGTCGGTGGTTAGCCACACACCAAAACAGCAGCAGCAGCAGCAGCCCACCCTAGCGGCAGCAAGCAGCAGAACGACGTCGGCCCATGAGACGAGGACCGCGAGTTTCGTGATGCAATTTTACCGCCGTAGCGCAAGAAAAAAAAAAATATATATAAAAAAAAAACGAACAGCAGCGCGCAAAACACCGAAGCCACGGAAATTAGCATTCAGAGCTCGAAAACGCAAAGTGGGCGCGCGCGGTAAAACTGCCAGGGTTAGAACACGCGCGCGGCGCGTTCCGCTGAAACGCGAACCGCTGTGCGACGTCGATCGCCAACCCGGGAGTCAGGAAAGGTTTCACGTGACCTTGGACTCCACGTATCGTCGCGGCCGCAATCGCGACGTCAGGTGGCTCGTTTTAGGCTCGATGGATTGGTTCGGGGTGGCTCCTAAAGTGCCCTGTCGTCCAGGTCAGGTGTGCTGAATCGAAGTTAAGCCTTGTTCGTGGCTAGAGTGCCTGGATTTCAGGGAGGGAGCAACTGAAACCACGGAGAGCGTTTGCAATACAATGGCCTTCACCTACCGTGCAAACTGGTCCCTCGTGCGCATGCGTGTAATTTGCCACGCGGAGAGAAGGATATCGGACGGAGAAGCTGAGCCAAGATTGAAGACGCCTGCAGGCGATCGACGATCTCGCCTCCTCCTGCGGCAATGTGGTTAACTCGGCTAGTTGGTTCACGGTTTAAAAGGTACAAATGCGCCGAAAACAACAAGGACCAAGACGAAGTAAGACAACGCAAAGCGCCTTGTGTTGTCTTATTTTAACTTGGTCCTTGTTGCTTCCGGAGCCTTTATACAACGTAAAAAAAAAAAAAATAGCTAGCAATTTTTTTTTTTTCCAGCAAAAATGAAGCACGTTATGAAGACGCTCATTTTCAGCCCAAAAATGTAGCGCTACTAGTCTGAACTAGATGCCGAAGTTTCAGAGCTAACCGTTACCTCAATCAAAAATTAGAAGAGGTATTTTTTTTTTTAATTTTAATGGGAAATTTTGATTTGTATTTGCCCGTTTTTGCTGACTGGCGCCATTCCGCTTCATATATCCGAGAGCTCCATGGGCCGCCGTTGTACCATCGCAAATTTCAGAAAATCACTGATAAAATTTGAACAAGACGACACTTACTCCCTAAACCTTGACATCTGGTTAGCGCTACTTTTGGGCGGAGAATGAGCGCCCGGCGATAAGTAGTTTATATTTTCGGGGAAAAAAAAAAAAAAAAACCCTGTATTTTCTTTTTGAGAATATCCTCTAGTTAGTTATACACCCCTGCTCCCAGCTTCTATTGCAAATCCTGCCCAATGACCGGGTGACCTCAATCGAGCAATCGGGAAACACTCTGCAATGGAGGCACACCATTCGTGGCCGGTCACGCCGTCTCCCTCTCGCGGCCGTACTTCATCCCCGGCGTCGTCACTCGTTCGTTTTGCCCAAGCGTCGCCGCTTGTTCCTAATGGAGGTTGAAGCCTCATTGGGAATGCGTGAACGCCCGCTTTCCTTCCGGGCGGTGCGAACCTCCGCTGAGTTACGCTGGCACGTACGAGTACATGCAAACGAATTCGTCGTCGTCGTCGCCGCCGTTTCTGCTTGGGGAGATCGAACTTGATGTTATTTTTTACCCTCTCCATCTTTCACCCGCCTTCCCTCCCCCCCCCCCCCCCCCCCAATATGTCTCTTCGTTCCTTTCCCCTTACTCTTCGTCGATTGGCTAGCGGCGAAGCCCAACACGGTTTTGATAGTCAGTCTGTTGAATCTGGAATGAGGTTCCTTACCCGGTCGCTAAACGGGCAATAGAATCAACCGAATTTTTTTTTCTGTTTTTTTATTCTTGGTTCGCTTTTTTTTTTGCCTTTGGGGACCACTATACTGTCCAATATCCCCTCCTTTTGTAGCGTGAGCTACCCTGGCCGAGGTTGAGCAGTTTCGCGTAGCTTCCGGAGAGGCGTGCTACGCATGCGCGAGGAGCAGTGACGTCACACGGCGCACAGCTGGCGCGCCGGAGCCGCCGCCGCCGCGCGCGCCTCGCCGGTCTGCGCATTCCCAAAGGAGTGACGTCATAGCCGCGGCAGACGCACTGGCGCCGCCGCGTGCCCAGCTGTGCGCCTCCGTTGCGCAGTAGCCAAGCCTGACGCTGCACCGGAGCCGCTTGATAGCGCGTCTCATTTTACCGCGTGTGTGTCATTGAAGCAGCAGTAAGCATGACAATCGAGCTAAGCCTAGACAACCAGGAAAGCTAAGAATAACCAGCTGAACCTAAGCTCACACTACGTTTATCCTGCCATAGCCGAGCTAAGCCACTGAAATTTTTTCACTTCCCGAATTATCGGGCGTTCGCCTCACACCAAGTTTGTCCAGGTACGTTTCCGACATTTCGCTTCGGAAGGCGTGTCCGGCTCTCAAGTTTTGTAGTGTACCTCGGACTGCCAAAACGAATATTTTCTTGTCACGTTTTAACTGTGCGCCATGATGCTCACTCGCCTTGCTCGCGGACGCCATGCAAAATAACACGAATAACAAAAAAGCTGAGAAGACATCTTTATTTTGTTAATTTTTTCGTTGTCTTTTGGTTGCTTTTTAACGGACATCAACGGACGCTGACATACGCTTGCATTGGCCCCTGGCTCCTTTATGATGGAACGCTAGAGGGCCGCTTTCATGGTCGCATCTCACGGCATAGCCTCCTCTATACCATAGCCTCTCTATGCTCACAAAGCCTGGCAGTTCGACGACTGAGTCATAGAGTGCCGTGTTCCAAATCTGAAGCGCGAGGATCTGGTAGCACAGAGCGTCACAGAGCCATTTCTTGGGGAACCTGGACGTCAGCGCACAGGTCTTGCAGCGATGAGGACCCGAAAAATACTTGTTCGCTCGGGAGAAGTCTGTTTCGGCGTCTCGCCGCAGCGGGGCGCCAGTCACGTGGCTCTCCTCTCAACCGTTGTCTGCCTCTTTACCTTTTCCATTTCGGCCACCGCTTCTCGTGGCGATCTGCCAAGCTTTGGCTATGCTCACGAGCGTTGCAGGTGGTAGCAGAGTGCGTAATTCTTATAGCAGACGATGTCGTACTCTGCCGCGGTTCTTCCCGCACGACTAGCAGACGGTGTCAGACGGCAAATTAGACGCAATGGACGTCGCGACCGGGAGACATTAGGCTTGCGAACGTATTCGGCCGAGCAGCCAAGCTAATCCAGCAGTAATGGGCGGGATCACATTTCTGTGGGTGGTGCCTCAAGCGGGTCGTGTCCTCCACCTATAAAGCGTATCGCGGCTTAAATATTGCCCTAAACGTTTTTTTTTTATTCTTTCGAGAAAAAAAAATATTTGAATATATATCTTATTTAGTCACTTAATATTTTTTTTTCTAATTTCAATGTCCCTTTAAATTACATTTTTTTTCTTCTACTTGTCTTTAACAATTTGTGAAAAAATCTATATTTTCATTTAAAAAAAAACGTGAATCACCGAAGCCGCCGAAATTATGTGCCTACTACACGTACTACAAGCGTAAAAGATACGAGATATTATAACCCCTTGAACTTGCAATGTCCACTGATAAGACTACCTGATTATCAGACGTAATTCACGTGGATCTTACATATCTGGATATGGGTCATACGTTGCATACATTATTTTCTTTCAGTTAGGAACAAACAAATAAGATAGCCTTCCGGTAATATTTGCTAAAAGAATCTTCTCGACCTTAGAAAATTTTAAGGTAATTCAATTAACGTTCGCTCGAGGATTTTAGGACAATCAAGCTTTAGTTTAATAAGCTCTAGGGCGTTGGGTGAGTCAACGGTGCATGGGTTTAATCACGAAGGGGCCTACCCTCGTTCACTCACTTCTGCCGAACACCTGCGGATGCTAAAGCCATGGCTAACGCTCGAAATATTCCAACGTCGACAATCAAAAATACATAAAAAAATTAAACTGTCCCGTGCTCGCACATGCGGGGATGACATACGCGTAAAAAATGGCCTGCACGCTCGTGAAGCGATCAAAAAAATAAAATCACGACGTTAAACTGCCGCTTATTTCTAACACACACGTGATCGCAACAATTTTGTACGATACTCCGTTCACCTCTGAGCTGACAGTGCGGAGGAATCTAAGCGCTCATTGGACGAGTCATACGTCCATCTTTCGTCACGTGATCAAGCTCTCCCGCCCATAATCATGCGCAGAAAGCGGGTTCAGGCGATGAAAAGGAGGCGGTTGGTTGGTCCGCCGAAAGCAGAGGCTCCCTTAGCGCTGTCATCTAGGGGTGCATGGAGTAGATGACAATAACGGCGTAATAATCCCCGAATTCCAGAAAATTCTGTTTCAAAATTTTACGATAATGTTTTCTACAATTGTGCATTTCGTGGAAAAGCGCAGGATGAAATCATGACTTAGCTACGCCAGGGAGAACCTGACTACGGCGCGAGCCGAATGCACGGAGGATGTGACTTTTATCGTGTCTCATATTGATTGGCTTTGTGTGCTTCATTCGTCCGTTCGAGCGTACTTGTAAAACATTCTGATTTTTCGTTTGTAGATACGTGAGTTACATTGTTGTGACTCACTCTTGGTGGTCCGGGTGTACTAGATTTATCCCTGCCACATCTTTTGACGAACTGCCAGAACTCCTTTTTATTGGTCGTCATTCGCGCCACCATTCCGGACAAATAGCATGTCTTAGCAGAGCGTAGCAACTCTTTGTATGCCTGCGCTTGCTCTTTCTAACTTTTTAAAAATTTTCGTCGCTACTTTTTGTTTTATATTTGGCATAAGCACGCCTCCTTCTCTCGATGAGCTTCAATCGGTCATTATTAACCCGAGGTTTGTTACATTCTTAATGCGAAAGAATTAACTATCCCATGGAGCGAGCCGGCGTTGTCTGTAGCAGCGAAAAACGGCCCCTAAATTCCCATTCGCTGAGCGAAACGGCACCTAAATTCCCATTCCCAATAAAACAAAAACAAAAGCACAGCAACGCAGATGCTTCGTCACGGAAGCCGGCGGGTACGCACAAGGTCAAAGCGGACGCGCCTAAGAAATAAAACACAAAGAAAAGCACAGCTACGCAATGCTTCGTCAAGGAAACCGTCGTGAAGCTGGCGGGGTTCGCCGCGCCTCCGCAGTGGGGGAGCGTGATATGTCAATGCCGGAGCGCCGTGTGCGAAAGGAAGACGTGACGCGCTGCTTGCAGAAATGCGCTGCGTGTAGGACTACTTTCGCATTCCTACAAGTAAACCGTTTTAAGTGTCTCTGCCAAATTTTTTGCTTGCTCCGGTTCGTCCTCGACTTAAAGTACATATTTCCGGCACTGAGCAGTCTGTCTTTGAAAATTAAACATGTTTTTGTCTATAATGCAATTAAATTCAAAGGTGCAAGCGAGCTGGACAATAATGACGAAAATAATCCCTGGAGAAGGGGAACAAGGGGGAAAAAGGACAAACACATTTGCTACGCTCTCTGAGATTTGTGTTTGTCCTTTGTCCCCCTTGTTCCCCTTCTCCAGAGATTATTTTCGTGTTTTTGTCTGTCTCGTGCATGAGGTCAGAGAAGGTGGGGTAAAAACTTTCCAGACAACAAGTAATGCCTTCGTAATCACCTTTGAAATCTAGCTAATTATAAAGTTAATTTTTGAAAAAAAAAAAATAAACCAATAATTTAACGTAATGTTTTTTAAGCTCCCGACGCTGAATTCAATTCGAGTTGAAATGTACTAAATTATAAATGTGGGCTAGTTGGATAAGAAATATAAACAATTAATGGTGCGAAAGACCGTCAAGGACATGAACACATAAACGGAACTGGCGCTAAATTTAAAATTGTTAATAGAATGAAGAGGCAATGAACAAATTCCCGGTCTTCAGGTCTAAGGTCTCCAAGTCAAACGTACGTTGGCGAATGACTGATGAACACCTCCAAACTTTTTTTACGACTCTCAGTTAGTGTTTTTAAAGTGAAGGTTCGCATCTTCGCAAGTTGAACACCAAAGTGGAGGTTTGAACAATCCTGTGATATGCCTGCCTGAATCAAGAAAACATTTTGGAATGTTTTCACATTCATTTCAGCCTGTGGCATTTTTTTCGTAAATTTCATTTCTCTGAGTTGTCCAAGTTTTATGTGGCGCCATCTTTGAGCAGCACCGCCAACCAGACAGTTTGTTTCGGTTGTGTTTCCATCGCATAGGAATAACACGTTTTACCTCTCTCGCTTTTTTTTTTCTTCAAGAAACCTATACTCACAAAATTTGTGTATGATAGATTTGCAATCTAACGACACCATTGTGAAAGTTTCACTTCACTCCGTTCGTCGGATTATTTATATTCATAACATTTCTTTTTTTAGGACTGAACACAAGCAGATGAGCACGTAGCGTTCAGTCCTGCTTCCTTATTACACGTCGGCTCGACCATTTCCTCCCCGATGACACGGACGACTAATTTCGTAACTTGTTATAAGTTAGCGAAAAGGGGCCATGAAATCATTTGTCAACTTCTTGTTCTTTTGTTTTCCTTCACATCTCAAAAGCGAATGAACAAAATCACGGCATCGTGAAGTGCTTGGGCACCGGTGCGATGTCTCCGAGCTTCCACCTTGCTCTCTAAACACACAATTGAACTCGTCATTCGCAAGTGATAATAAGTTCCGTCAGGGCACTCATTGGCCACGAACGCGAATCCGAATATTCGTCGACGGATTGATTGTTGACGAGCGCATACGTCCGACTGACGAAGTTCTCGTGTCCAATGCGTGAGCTGGGTTCGGCTGACGTGCTTCGGGTACCGCGGGAGTATCACTTTGAAAAGGCGGGGAGCTTTCGAAGGAGGTAGTAAATAGTCCGTTACATTTTCAAACTTTCGTACCAAAAAGCAGGCTTTTCAATTTTATCCTCTTTATTTTATCCCACTAAACGATATGCAATTAGTAGAATCGCAATCTACTTTTTTTTATCCAAACCCAAAATTAATTTGCATGAATATCACTTTTAGAACTAAACCAATGCCTCGTAAAATTGATACATTTAACAGAATCATTCCTTTTTGATGCCATTATCGTTAAGAAACAGATGCCTTTCTTCACGATTTCTATCAATGCTGCAACACTGCTCTGTAACTACATTCAATTTTTTTTTTGTGTATTTTGTTTTATCCACGTTCGGGACATATAGTATGGCTTTTGTAATTTTTTTATATATTACTATTTTTCTTATATTTATTTGTTCGTTTCCTGTCGTAGTTATAAGAATACCTTTATATAAAACCTTCTCACGCAATGCATTAGCATAAATAAACAAAAAACTACATAAAAATTGCAATAAAGAAAATAACAAGCTTTTAGCCTTTACACTCTGGTGAAGAAGGAAGACCAGCGTAGCTGAACTATGGTGGGACCCTATTGAAAGTTCTAATTTGTATGAGAAATTTCTTGTGTCCAATAAACACATATGAATCATACAAGATATATAAGAAGATATAAGAACCCTATAAGAATTATAAAAGAACCATATAAGAACTATATAAGACCATATGGGATATATGAGAACATACAAGCGCAATATAAGAGACTTGTGGGAAGTTTCTTATAAGTTTTTTATATGGTTCTCAAATATCTATATAGTTTTAATATAATTCTTATATATTTCTTATACGGTTTTTATATGTTCTTATATATCTTGTATGATTCATATGTGTTTATTGGACACAAGACATTTCTCATACAAATGACTTTTTTCACTAGGGGAGTGAAGTAATGGCCGACCGCAAGTCGGCAAGCCAGAGTGGAAAGGCTCGAAAGGTTGCGCCAACTTTGAGCGACGGCGGCAAGCGGACAACCGGCAAACGCAACACTCTGGACAGCTACCGCCATCTATGAGCGACGGCGGCAACCAGAGTTTTGTGTCGACATTTTTTTTGCGGGAAACACGATCCTCGGGAAACTAGCCCTTAACAGCTCTGCTGTAAAATTTCGTTTTCTTGTTTTTATTTACTCAAGCTTCTACGTTACGGTCAATATTATAAAAAAATACTTTAGCTGTGACAATTCGTTTCTACTTTCCGACCCTGAACCCGACATTTAAAAACTTAAATTCGTTTTTCTTATAAACCTGGATATAATGCAACTGGTATGTCTCTATTCTAAATGAACGCAAAATTTATTAATATATTTTATTGTTTAAAGCGCTAAATAAACTCATAAATGACGAATATATTCAAAGACACGCGCACGTGTACACATAAACGAAAACTTGTCGAAATTGAAAAAAGCGCGTGGCTCTGTTTAACTTTTATCTTACTTCCAGGGTCTCTGTATGATTAAAGCAAAATTCAAAAGTGACTGGTTGCATTAAAAAAAATACTTTTATCACGGGAGGTGTGTTCATCCGTCAAAGAAGTACGTACCTAATTTTTTGTAAACATTTTAAGGCAAACAAATTTGAAACTTGCGTGAGCGTTGTCCGACTGAATTTAGGTGACAGTTTTTCAATATTTTTTCATGAAACACCGAAACGCATTTACATTTCGGCGTTTCGAGCCTCCATGGGTCTCGACTAGTTATATCTGGCATTTTAACTACTTTTAAATTTTGTTTGTTTTTATGAAGAACAAACAGCAGGGAAGCGTGGAATTGTTAACGACAGCATGGGTGAAATTATCTGATTTTAACGCTTTCAGCAATTGCTTCAAAAAGATTGCATTTCTGCTCCCCCACACCCCTCTATCTCTCTTTTGTTTTCTCTCTATTTCTCACACACGCTCACGCGCACACCCATACACCTACACACACATGTTTATGTTCCGTATTGATATAATTAGTGCTTTTATCTAACAGGTAATTGAGTTATTCCACAAGCAGCATCCTCTTTCGCTTTCTTCCTGTAGGCAGATCTTGAAATAATAAAGTTCCTCCAGTAAACTTGGCTGGTTTGTTAAATGTGAAGCATTGTATTTATGAACATTGAAATGTGGAAAATATCGCGTAAAACGAACTCAGAAATTGTGGCTGTTTTTATGGGGGAGGGGGAGGGGGAGTTTTACGTGTCCGGCATTTGGTGTACATAAGAAACATCAGTGATACGGACACAAATATAATTTATCTCCCAATATATATAAAAGACAATTACAAAATACAATAATTAAATTCACATGCTAATACCCAGAGTAATGCGCAAAGAGTCTCTTAAATGTAATTGTACTGTAATTGGTGCCTAATCCTGGCGCTCAAACTCTGCATTCAAAAGAATCGGCGCAGAGGGTGAGAAGTTCTGGATAGTGAAGTAAACAAACCTGTTTAATTATGTCACACGGGAGGAAAGTATTTTCGCTACCGATCCCCATGGCAATATTGATGTCGATATAAAAACCCACTTTAACGCCTTTAAAAGAATATTATTACCTCATTGGATCGCGTAATGTTTATCTTTTGAAGAGATGTTCTATTAAAATGAACAGCAATTAGACTGATTGCTGAGCGGCGACGCAGCACTGCAAAATGACAAGGAACAAAGCCAACATCTAAAAGGGCCACAAGGTTTTTAGAAGAACTATAAGAATGAGTGAAGTTAACCAACTGGAAAAGTAGCTCTCAATAACAAGAGTCGAACATCAAAGCAAATATCCGACCCGATTGACGATAAAAATCCCTGAAGAACGGGAACAAGGGGGACAAAGGACAGACACAAATCTCCAAACACAGCTAGGTGACTGGTGAGCGACCGAAAAAATCCGCCTGGTCCTGGTATTGAACCATTGACCTCCCCATTTCCAGACTGAGCTAACCAGGAGTTAGGCGTCAGCAGAACAAACGGGTTTTATGAGCTGCCACCAGTCTAACACCAACAGGGGTGAAAGGCCTGCGTTTTAAGGTTATAATTATAATTTAATTATTGCAAAGGTGCAAGCGAGCTGAACAATAATGAAGCTAATAGTTTCTGGAGGAGGGGAACAAGAGGGATGAAGGACAAACACAAATCTCCAAACACAGCTAGCTGACTGGTGAGCGACCGAAAAAATCCGCCTGGTTCTGGTATCAAACCAGGGAACTAGCTGTGTTTAAAGGTTAGTGCTTGTCCTTTGTCCCCCTTGTTCCCATTCTCCAGGGATTATTATCGTCATTCTTGCCCAGACTCGCTTGTACCTTTGCAATAATTGAATTATAATTATAACCTTGAAATGCAGGCCTTTCACCCTTGTTGGTGTTAGACTGGTGGCAGCTCATAAAACCCGCTTGCTCTACTGACGTCTAACTCCTGGCTAGCTCAGTTGGTATAGCGCTCCACTGGAAATGGAGAGGTCCCTGGTTCGTTATTAGGACCGGGCGGATTTTTTTCGGTCGCTCACCAGTCACCTAGCTGTGTTTGGAGATTTGTGTTTGTCCTTTGTCCCCCTTACTTCCCTTCTCCATGGATTATTATCGTCATTCTTGTCCATCTCGCTTGCACCTTCGCAATAATTGCGTTAAAATTATAATCCGACCCGAGATGGAGATAAACTACACCTAGAGGCAAGTAAAGATATAAAAAAAACACAGTTATTCATTCATCTTTTTGCATAAAAAAAAAAAAAACGCGTCAACCACAGATTTATGTTTTCAGTTGTGGAACACGACACAAACACATGCACACACACATGCGCGAAGAAGTGGCGAAACACTCTAAGAAACCTCCTGGTCCATTTACTTTCCGGCAAAATGCCTGAGAGAACCAACCGCTGCAATCTCTTCAAATATTAAGCATAAAAATATGTTTAGACTTAAAAAAAACATATTTATTCTGCGCCGTGACACCGATAATGACTTGGACGTCAAGCTCAGTGACATAGCGCAGACTCTTTGCCGAATTCACTTTCTTACAGAACACCGAGGCAGCTAATCACAGTAAATAATAGAAATATCTCAGCCAATGACGAAACTCAAAATACGATAAGACAAGAGAGAAAAAAAAAAGCGATCTGCGAGTGATAATAAGCATAACGTTTTATTTTCTCCTTGTCTCTGTACGCATAGAATTTTTTTCCTGCTAAACTGTCATCATCATGCCATTTACAACCGGCGTATTGTATGTTTTTTCAGATTTTTTTAAAAATCTTTTATTTGTAGACGAAGGGCATGTGTGCGTCCAACTCGTATTTCATGATATTAAGACAATCAATTCGTACATTCAGTGAGCCGCTCTTCTGTTCCGGTGGAACGAAGGGTAGAAAGACGGCCGCCTGATTGTGGAAAATTAGTTGTCAGCATTGCGGTCGCCAGACTGGTCACTAAAGTCATGAACTGGGGCCGTCCGGGTAAGTTGAACGGTCTTTATCGAAGACGCTGCGTGAAGAGTTCGAACTGGATTGTTCCAGTTCGTGATCATAATTTTGATCGATCTACGATTCCCCACTTTGTCGGGCCAAAGTCAATCGGGCGAAACTATGGGTGCGGGATCACTCCCAATATGGAGGAAACTTAATAATTGAACACAAGTACACTATGCTCCTTTTCGTCTAAAAAAAGAAAAGAAGTTTTGCGCAATGTTCGTAAGCCGCGCCGAGTATTTCTTACAAGATTTGGTTTGCGGAAGAATCGACGCTTTTGGTGTTTGTTTGGAACGTGTACGTCTAGATGAGATAATATATATCTCATCTAAAGTGCACCCATATATCTTCATTATCTACATAAAGCGGGGAATTAGTAATGCTCCGCGTGGAACCGGACTTTTTTTTTTTTTTCCCCAAGGGTTTTGAAGTGAAAACAATATAGATGGCCGAGATTCGCTGCCTCAGTGTTCTTCAGGAAAGTGAACTCACATACTTTCTTTTAGAGTGTTCCTCAACCAAGCGCCGCACTTCAATTACTCGAATTTGATTTATCACCGGTTGCTGAAAACTAAACTGCTCACTGCAGCGGTTGGTATCTATTCCACAGTGAAAACTTCGTCATGCATCATCGCGTAGTTGGAACGGTAGATATAATAGCATCATATCCCAGGAAGTCGCCAAAAAGGGTTCATTTCATAGCGGCGTTAAGTTGGGGGACCAGTGTACAGGAATGGCGCTTGTTAGCGAGTCTGGGCACACCACTTTGCAGATGAAGAGTTAATATCAAAGAACACATCTCGAGTACCTTTTTTTTTTTTTTTTTTCAGCGCAAGAGTTATGCAGAAAACATGCAGACGAGCTGATGAGCTTTGAACGTCTTCAACGACCGAGGCTTCGGAACATAAAAGTGTGTATAGTCCACTTTCTTATATCTAAGTCTGAGGTGTTCAAGATGTTAACATTGCAAATTTACTCATCTATTACGTACAGCCGTACGGTGACCCACCATAACGCTTAGATTAGGTAAACAGATGGCTCAATCTTTCTCTCGTCATTTTCTCGGCTGTCGCGTGCCTTGACGAGCTGGTGCGCTACTGGCGGGATGTGCGGATGTTGTCCTCGAGACTGAAAACGCGCAGTTAGTGCTCTCCGAAACTTGCCCCAAACTATTTCTGGTTCCGTTTACTCCACGCCAAACTAGTCGTCGATCAACACTCGCGTCTTGCCGCTCCCCCTCTCGCGCTGTTGTGACGCCATTGAGACGGCTGGTTTCGCACGCGCTCCGCGTCTTTGCCAAAGGAAAGAATAGTGCACGTTTTTTTTTTTATTGCAACAAAGAGCTCCGCGAACGCCCGAAGGGAAATCATTGACGCTTAGCTTGCAAATACCGCGAGTCAGAGTTGGAAGTCGCACAAACACGGCGTTGCGTATATCCGTTGTCTGCCAAATGTCATGGCTCATTTTTTTCCCCACTTTTTGTAATCTTATTTATTTCATTCCTACATTTTGTCCCCCCCCCTTTCCGTCCTTTTTGTGTCGTTAATTATGTGATGTCACCATGTCAGAAAGTTATGTTAATGTCGACCGAAAACTACCCTCGCTGGACCACTACCGTATCACGACGCTCCGAAAGTAGTGTTTGAACAAGTATCAAGCATTGTAAGGACCGCTAAGACGTCGTTAATATTCTCCAATATCATTTCTAACAATCTTTATCTTTCTTTTACAACCTACGTATTAGTTGCAACAAAGCAGGAGTCGCATACCGACCACCGCCGCAATGCATTGCCAAAAAGTTGGGGTGACGTCAGCGCGAGCCAGCTGCGCCTGTAGAGAACAGACGTTGTAGTGGGATCCGAAGGATGCGACATCGTAAGCCCGTCAAAGCTGTGCGTAGGAACAGGGCGCAGTGGCGCCTTATACAGGGTGTTTTTTTTTAAGCTTACCAGATCTGTTTAAAAAAAGCCGTGAAAGTTACACTTATGCCGCTTGTGTAGGTGAGTTATACGGCCAGGGGGACATATTATAGGGGGCTAATTGTAATGATCAGTCGGCTAATTAATTAAGATTTGTTAATTAACTTTTTAATTAATGGAGATAGACATATGGTTCCAATTAGAAACTTGCTCAGCGTCATCGAAAACCCCTAAATCAGACATTTTCAGAAAGACTTTGAGCGCGTGAGAAGCGTAGTAGTGCACTGAAGTTACCGCTCGTGGAGCAGGTACAAAGCTAGAGGTTGCGATAAGGCGCCCGCGCGATTTTTCCGTCTCTTATATAGCCCCAGCCTTGTACCTGCTCCACGAGTGGTAACTTTGGTGCACTACTACGCTTCTCACGCGCTCAAAGTCTTTCTGAAAATGACTGATTTAGGGGTTTTCGATGACGTTGAGCAAGTTTCTAATTGGAACCATATGTCTATTTTCATTAATTAAAAAGTTAATTAACAAATTTCTATTAATTAGCCAACTGATCATTACGATTAGCCCACTATAATATGTCCCCCTGGCCGTATAACTGACCTCCACAAGCGGCATAAGTGTAACTTCCACGGCTTTTTTTAAACAAATCTGTTAAGCTTAAAAAAAAAAAAAAAAACACCCTGTATAGGTACTCCGTGAGCAGCAGGCAAAGGATTTGAAGTGCCACAGTCCCCGAAAACTTCAGAAACGCAGAAACACAAAAGGATGTTCGCCGCCACGGTGAGCATACTTTGGCACTTCTGAGCATCCTCCTGAGCATCCTCCTGGGCTTCCTCCTGACCATACTAATGAGCATCTCCCTGAGCATCCTCATGAGCATCCTCCTGAGTAACATCCCGTGCCTCCTCCTGGGCTTCCCCCTGAGCATCCTCCTCAGCATCCTCCTGGGCATCCCCGGGATCATCCTCCTGAGCATCCTCATTGCAGTTAACGGGATTTCGGCATTATCCGATATGAACTCCGGAGCACAAAAGACGAAGCAAGAAGCCCGAACCCGATGCCATAAATCGCGTTTTTTTTTAAACGTGCCATTGACTATATCACATTGAATACTGTGTACGCATTATCTCTGCACACCTCGGGGATGTGTCCTTGGACATTTAGATTTTTCTTTTAAAATATTTCATTGACCTCCCATCAAACATTGAATCTCCCATCATTTACGCCGATAACTGTCCTTATCAAAAACGTGTTTCCCCAGGTGATCAGGCAACCTTAAAACATACCTTAATAAAAAAATAAAAAAATACCGCAACAATTGGCACATCAAAATTTACAAACAGTTAGAAATTTGAAAATAAACTCATCTTCCTCATTTTCAATTTTAGACCAAGACAATGAATTTGGAAGTTTGCTTAAATATCTACGAGTTTATTTCACCAACAATTTGTTCTGGAAATTGCGTGTACAGTGCACAATCAGTGTAGGAAACGGGGTTCCTTCAAAACTAAACATTAATTCCGCTCCTCAGACACAAAAAAATAAAAAAAGACTTGTTATTAAAGGGTACCTGCAAAGAAAAAAAAGTTTTCTTTTTTTTTAAACAGCCTAAATGGAACACGCATGTCAAAACCGCGAGGAAACAATTTTTTTTTCAGTAATATTTATTGCGTGAGACTGATTTTAGTTTGCGGCTATTTCGTCCGTTTTAAATCGCCCGCCACGAAGTTGGGATTCCGTGACGTTGATCCCAATTGGCTGCTATTGGCTAAGAGTTTGATTGACAGCTTAGATCTTGGTTGTTAAACCTTTGTTATATGTTGTAATTTCCTTTTGAGCGGCATATTTTTACGTTTAAAGAATAACCCATGTAATGAGAGTTATTATTTTTTTACAAATGGTTTACAAGACAGGCACTTCCGTTTGGATTCATACCAAAACAAACAAAAGCTTCGTCATTCTTTCATGGCCGCCGAAGTCTCTGCTCTCGCCTATCTCGCCTTCCTCGACTAGTCGTTTCGCCGAAGTGATCAGTGTTTCGTGTTGACTCAGGTGCTTGAGAGAGACTTCCTGAAGTGAGGTAGTGTGTGATTAGCAGCTGTCGCCAGTGTTAGTGATAGGAAGCGACGCGGGGTTTTGGCTTTCATAGCGCGGTTTGTTTCTTTCGTTTTCCTCTTTGCTTTCTTAGCGTGTTTTTTTTTTTTCTTGCTTGCGCGTGCAAATGCCGACCCTTTTCTAGATGTCAGCTCCTGTAAGCAGCGCCGTTGCTCTGTAAAGTGCTGCGAGATGAATGATCGCGACAGCGAGTCTTCCCGCAGCCATGTCGCCCCGAAAGATCACAAGCTAAATGCTATTTGGCTGCAGGCAGTCGGGCGTTCGCGTAGCGACAAACGAGTCCAGGTATGTTCTTGTCATTTCGCTCCGGAGGCCTTCGAGATTCGCACCGAGGCACTTCTCAGGTCACATCTTCGCGACATGTGCTCGCAAACCCCGGAGCTTATCGCGTCCCGTCAAACCAAAACAATACCAGCGCCATGTTGAACGTGCGTTGTTGCCACATTTTCCCCGACCAAACAAAAACAACGAAAGCAAACCGGCTCTAGCTTCCAGCGTACCTACATGAACGGCACCTTCCCCCTTCCCATTCCCCTCCTCCCCCCCCCCCCCCCCGATCCGCGGCCGGGAGTCAAGACGCTGCGTACTCCGCAGCCAAGTCAATCCAAGAGGTAGGGGCGGGGCGTAGTTCTCCTGCGCGCGGGTCGAAAGAGCGGGAGTTTCAAATGTGGAGAGGTTGTGACTCCGACTAAATTAGTCCTGTGGCGTAAATATTGCTAAATTTTTTTTTTTGTTTTCGCGGAAGATTTGTTTTGTGACATGCTTGTCCCAATTAGGCTGTTTAAAAAACACTTTTTTTTCTTTGCAGTTACTCTTTAAACAATTATTCTTCTTAAACTAGAAAATGCTTCCATAATATAAAATCTAGACCAAAACTATTTCACGTTACATTTTGAGACATATAAAAAAACAAAGCTGCACTTTTCACTTGCCACGAGTAATGTCCTCAAACAAGCGTCACAGATCTGAAGAAAAAACTTGTGCTTAGTTTCTTTACAAAGCCAATAGAAAACCGCTTGGTACTGTTTTATTTTTATTAAATTTATTAAAGCGATTCACTTTAAAAAAAAAACAGATTACTTCACACCTGCACAGTACGCACCTTTCACTGCTGACCATTTATGCAAAGTTCAACACAGTAACTTGTTTTCGTTTTCCTCACTCACCCTATTTATAAAGAACTAGAAAATCCTCCTTAAAACGTTGTCACTCATTCAGATATGAGTGACAACGTTCAAACTGAGCTGTGAAGAGCTTTTTCGTCAACTTATGTTTTTCTTGATAATTTTGTTTTTGTATTTTGAATGTGGTTTTTGTGGCGCTTTTTAATGCATCAAGTTTTGTAAAAAACAAAATTGCATGGTGTCAAGAAACAAGCATTTAAAGAGTTTTTTGTTACAGCAGAAGTAAACTACTTTTCACCGAACGCTTATTTTCCGTCCAAATGTAACCCTAGGTTATAACTAGGGCTCCGTGTTTTCATATAAATCCGAAAGACTCCGAAAAACACCCGCCGGTAAAATTTTTGTCCATTCGGATTTTTCCGATAAACTCCGAATTGTCATGTGCCCATGCTGGGATGGGCCAAAAGCTGAAATTGTAGATTCTGCGGCCGTTTAGGGGAATCTGTGCTTCGGTTGTCGCTGGTGCGTTTTGTTACCGTGTGTGCCGGGGTTCGCGTATTGAAACGCCTTTTGTTACTCTTTACGGTAACAGGCACTGTGAAATTCCCCCCGGGATTACCGCATACGCCGCGGTGTTAGTGGTAGGGCCAGCAGTGGCAGCAGTGGCAGCGGACGAAAAAAACCTTCATTTCGCGCTTCACTTGAAGTTTTCTTGGTTGTAGACGTAGGCGCCGGAGCGTCAAAAATATATGCGTTGATCCGCGTGTGCCAAAAGAAATAATAAAGCATATAATGCTCTTTGACGACACCCCAATCCCAAAATCTCGTCTGTCCGTCCGTCCTTGCATTTCCCGCTAACTTTAGCGGGGCAAATTGATGTCACGTAACTTATGCACGAAATCAGTTTCCCCGCTAAATTGAAAGGGAAACTTGATGTAAGATGACCTGACGTCACAGGACCTGCAGAACCATTCAGTTTCCCTTAAATTTAGCGGAAAAAAATATGTAACATGACTTCTACACCAATTCAGTTTCCCCACTAAATTGGGCAAGAAAACTGTCGTCGCATGACCTATACATTAATTAAATTTTCCTGCTAAATTTGGCAGGGACATTGCAGGGAAACGTGACCTGACGGTACTCAACCTGTACTATATATATATATATATATATATATATATATATAGAGAGAGAGAGAGAGAGAGAGAGAGAGAGGGAGAATTATTGATGCCACGTGACTTAAAACTATCACCTCTTAAATACTGAATTTCATTCATTATACGACTTTGAAGGTATTGTGCCTAACGGAAGAACGACACAAATAAAACGGGAGATTTAGTGCCGCAGCTCTTCATGGCGTGGGCTTCTCGCCTATGACGGCGGTTCTTTTAAATCGAAATATTCACCACCATCACATTGAAGGGAACGAATGAGGGCAGCTTGAGCTTGCTCGCGCGTATTATTGCCGGCGGGTAGCTGTTACGTTTATAAATGATGTATTCGAAGATCATGCATCGACGGGTGCGCCGCTTGTCGACAAGTGAAAACAAGTGCTTCGAAGTGAACCTCTTGCAAATGCGATCGAGCCGATCATAGGTTCAGTTGTTTAAGCCTGCTTCGGTGTTGGAGATTGAGTTTCATCTTATCACTGCAGGTCGTTTAGTGGAAATTTACATCTTAGCAGCTTTACTACGCGGAGGTTGTATACTTATTCACATGTCGTTCAACTTAATTCGCTGTTTCTTTAAACGCCTGCGGGAAATCACGATCCTCAAAAAAAAAAAAAAAAAAAACTGATAAAACTACCCTTTTATACCAATTCCAGCCGTGTCCGGTGGTGTGAATGATCCTTTAGCTACTAAGCGATGTTCAATTACCGAGTCGTATAAACATATTGCCGTATACAAACGTCAGGGTTCAGTAATGCAGACTTTTACTTTGCAAATTATGTCCAGGACAAATGTCTCATATGGCCAAAGAGCGCACTCAATATCTTAATTGCATGTAATGATGAAGAACAAAAATGCCGGTTTCAATCATGTTTTTTTTATTGTTTGTTACTTCGAAGAAAGCCGACAATACTTCCACGAAATGGACTGAAGAATTCATATATATGTATATACGTCACACGGATGAAGTCGGAAGACACAGAACGTGGATCGTATATTGAGTCACGCTGGATGTTTACTTATACGTTTTCCTGAACTCCGGTGTCGCGCTAAATTTCGAGGACGATGTTTCTCCCGGCCAATTTAACCTATAAAGCTTCTTATCTGTCTTCAGGTCGGCTTGCTTGGGACCACGGTTCAGGCATGAGACTGACACCGCCCTCACGTTTCCGAAGAAAAAAGTGCATAGGTACCAGTCCTGCCGTAAACCACACAATGTGTGGGGTGTGTAGGAGTCCAAACGGAGAGATGGTTTTGCTTAGTGAAGCTGCGAGGTACAACTAAGTGCGAATTCCAATTAAGAAATGTTGCTAGCACACTTGATATGATGGCGATGGCTAAGACTGATTTACTAACGCAACCCCCTGACCCAGGGGTTCTCGATCATGTAAAAGGCGACGAAGTCTAAAACCTTCGCAGCCACGTTCGCATTGACGGCTCCCGTGCATTTCAGGTGTTCGGTTTCTAGTCGTACGGTGCATATTCGAGCAGTGGTGTCCTCCGATGATCCGGTGCTTGTTGACAAATCAAACCTTAAAAAAAATAAAACAGGAAAACGCGAAAACATCCAACGAGCCCATCCGGGTCTTTCTCCCGTGTGGTAGCCCTCTCTCTTTGTCTTCTCCTCGCCCTCTTTACTGGAACGGTCAATCCAGCGCTGTGAGTATGTCGCGCGACTACCGACCCCACGTGTCACTGCGCCCCTCGGGAAAGTCACGTGCCTACTCACACGGCATTGGGTGGACTTCATTGGCTCGTAGCCTCCCCTGCAGTTCATCGTAAGGTGAAACAAAGTAACATAAACGCTCCCCGCGGAGAGCGGAGACAGCATGGCCCCCCTCTCCACCCTGGGCGAGTTTAACAAACACTACGCGCGAAGACGCTGGCAGCAGGAAGTCGTCCAAAACAGACGGAAAAAATAAAAGAGAGGGATGACAAAAGATTGAGAGCTTTAGAAATACCTGCCGCACAAAGCCAAGACAAAAACAACACCTGAGTCATGGTGAAAGATCGGATGGGGACTGCGAAAACAATGTTTCGGATCAACAGACCGCGACGCCGAGCCCGAGTCGGTATACGTTTCGACCACTTTTGCTCGGTAGGCGTACACGCTCGTAATATATGCAGGTCCCGTGCAAACCTAATATGCCTGTTGTGCGGATTTTTTTTTTTTGTTGTTGAAGGGATTACAAAGGGAGGAAAAAGTAAACGTTGTCTTTCGCTACAACACAGCGGTTCCAAGCGCTATTCGGACGTAAAAAGCAATTTGTAGGAATAAACGAATGAATGGAGTGCATTGAGACTTTTTGCGAAGGTGTCTCTATAGGCGGTTCACTTAACATGCTCTAATTTCATAACTGTGCGTTTTAGGGGAAAAAAATAGGCATAGGAAATATTTTTTTAGTTTGTTTCTTTTAACAAATGTACCACCTAAAAACACCTTTGTGGGGAAAAGAAGTAAAAAAACCAAAAAGGTCTTAATGCACCCCGTTTATTGGTTTATTTGTATATATATATAGACGAACTTAACTCTGTGACGTCATGGCGCGGTGGTGGCGCGTCGGGAGCACTTCCGGTCTGGGGCTGTGGACAAAAGTCCCCTTGCCAGATGTGTATTCCTGCGTTGTTTTGAAAGGAACCAGACAAAAACCTGCCTTCTCGTCAAAACGCCGCGACTGGGACCGTACCAAAAGAGTCGAGAAAGGTTTGAATGTCAGTCTTCACGTGCTCGGTTCGTCCGAGAACGTGGATATGTGCCGTGAAAAGGAAAAAGCAGACGCCGTCGGACAACGATTGCTTGGGCGGGAAGCACTTTGGGTTGAATTCACGGGTACTTATGGTTATGAGATTTATGTCTTTTGTACCAAAATGAACTCCAGAAAACCGCCAAGTAGTGCGGACCACCTGCGGACTACGTTCAGTGCGTCTTCAAGTACAAACGGTCGCCTGATCGTTCGAACTGTCGTCTGCTCTTTCAAACGTTTCTGCTTGTCGTCTGCTCTCTTAGACGACGCCGGCCCGTAGACCAAATGTTGGCCCGCGGTACTTGTGATAAGAAGTACGTGCAGGCCTCAAAAGACTTAAGTTTGAAGGGTGGTAAGCAGGCGCGATGTAAACAGTAGATGCAAGGAGATGTTGATCATTGTTACCGGTGACCATCACCAACTTGTTATGCCTAATTCACTTGGTCCGATTCTGCTTGCAATTTTCAGTATCGACGTCCACCATCTCAGCTACGGTTCACGCTTTTGCAGCCCGAGCGACGTCGCGACTGAAAATTGCGAGCGAAATCTCATCATGCGAATCAGGCTTTAGCGCACATACTACAGGCGGCGTCCACGCGGAAGGAATCGCCACAAGTCACATTATTCACGCGAAGTTTTGCGGTGTAACGAGCCTCGGTGATTTCGCTGAGGCCGCTCAAGTAGTCAGACATCGCCAGGAAGACGTAGAATCAACAATTCGAACGCGAAAAAGGGCAGGGAGACTCGCACCAACGTCGAAAACATCGCATTTCAATGGTTTGTTTATGGGCGACGGCGAACTTCTTGCCCACACCCCCTTCGCGCATGCGCGGCGCCACCGGCGCTGCGCATGCGCGTGTTAGAGGTTTCTCGATAAAAAACACTCAATGGGATGTTTCTGAGGACGCTTCACAACTCTGTCGTTAGAACTTTAGCAAAAAATTTGATATTTCAAGAGTTATATAATTAGCGTGAGTAATTAGTTAACTGGGGAAAATAGCAAAACAAAAAAAAAAAAAACCTGACAAGCTGCAAACAATAAACAAACTTATTCACTTCATTTCTTCTTCCTAGAGTTCGCGAAAATATTATTAAACTTTGGCTAAAGTTACGTGCAACACCCTGTATTCTTCTATACATAAGCATAAGTCTATTCGTTTGTTAGCAATCTTATGGGGGCCAGTAGCAGCGTGTAATGCACCCGTTGTTGGTACGATTCCGTCGACGAACTCCTCCTTCACTGACGTCGCGCCACAACGGTGGCACTGCTGTCGGCACTGAGCATGCGCAGATGCTTCGCCTCGGCCGCGTCTGGTTTCTGCGCACGCGCAATACCCA
This sequence comes from Ixodes persulcatus, assembly GCA_013358835.2. Classification (NCBI taxonomy): domain Eukaryota; kingdom Metazoa; phylum Arthropoda; class Arachnida; order Ixodida; family Ixodidae; genus Ixodes; species Ixodes persulcatus. The sequence goes on from JABSTQ010011515.1 coordinate 882,559, forward strand.
CGCTGCGCAAAACGCGGGCTCGTTCGTACAACAGCGTGTCGGTCGACACTCCGTTTCACAGTAGAGAATTTTAGTAGGCTCGTTCCGATACCCCCCGACAACGGCGCATGCACAAAGGTGCGGTGGCCCAGTATATCGGGGATATCGTCGTCGGAGTCGTCGGAACGATCCACGAAAAACTCTATTCAACTCGACCGCAGCCAACGCTATATATATATACACCAACACAGTGTTGCCAAACGAGCCTGCTATTCCCACACCAGGCGTGGGCACAGCACGTGCGCAGAAGAAACCGAATTCGTAAGGAGTGAAGCGTTTGTGCATGCGCAGTACCGAAGGCTGTAGGAGAGAAAGTTACAACCTGGAGAGCCGATAAGGATTGAGTCACCGTACCGTGACTGCCTAAGTTTATAACCTGGGTACCCCGTACCTCCTTAACGTTGCGCATAAATAAATATTTTTCTTCATGAAAGCGGTTTATAATATAGCCTATATTACTTCTTGTTAAAAAGTGTAGACGGGTTTCTTAGGAACTGCTGAATTTTGTAGAATACTACGAACAGAAGCGGGGCGTATATTTTTTTTGTATGTGCGCTCTTGTGTGTGGCCTTTTTGTATTTTTTGTGTTTTCTTTGTTATTATTATTTTTTTGTTGTCGTAAGATTTTGGTATTTTTGGTCAATATGATTTATTTTATTAGCGTGTTTTTCCTCAGTACATTGAAAAATTGTCCTGCTTGTCTTGCTGCGAAACTCCAAACGGGTCCCCGACCCCGTCAAGTGCCTTGGGCAGCTTTTTGAATGGGGCACCGTTGGCTTCAAGGTCAAAAAATAAAGAATTGAATTGAATTGAATCATCCTCCTAATTACACATAAATAGCGCAAAGGACAGACGAAGAGTTTCACAACCCCAACATAACTCACATGCGGGAACCAGCCTTGCACGAACTTGAAATTTCGCGAAATACTGCCTCGGGAGGCTAATGTTATGTTCGGCTTTATGCGCGCTTGGGTTGGACCTTCATTTTACGGCTCTGTGCTTTATCCGACATGCGCTTTAGCACTCTATAATCGCGAGACTGCTATATATACTGCACAACTTTGCTATTTGGACAGCTATTTTTGCTGGTGTTGCGAACATCACATTTCACCATGGAAACTGAACTGTTTAATAGGGTTTGCATGTGACGTCATCGCGCTATATATCCTGGTAGTCATTGCGATTTGTTATTTCTGAGAAATCTTAAATCAGGCGGTGCAATGCACGCTGCAGAAGGTTCACGCTCAGTGCACGTCGTGTATTTGAGAGTAAATTATTCTTTGCTCGGTGCGGCGTTTGTCACCACGAAAACGCGTTTTCTGCCAAGAGTGCTTTTGCAAACGAAAGAGTTTCCGGGGCCACGCTGTCTGGTCTGTGCCGAAGATGCGAGGCAGAGAAACCTTTACAGCGCAGTAGGTTTTTGCAAACTACCCCCCCCCCCCCTCTCTCTCTTTTGTTTTTATTTTTTCGTTGCTTTTTTTAGGCAATATGTTCTATTATTAAGAATTTCTCCACCGTTTGGGGGTATTAATTCGACGATTATATTTGTGTCACTTGTCAACAATACTCCTACATTGCTTTTATTTTGCACCCAAAAACTGCGAAGCTTAAACGAAATAAAGAGATGGATCGAAGCTTGGGGAAGCACTTGAGAACGACACTAAGCGGCTGCCAATTTTCGGCTGAGACTCTGACGACAGGTCCTTATTTTCGTGCATCCTTCACGTAGACATTTGTAGTCCTGTGTAACGTCCGATTGATAGGTTACATTTATTCCTTTCAAGGCTTCTATTCTCGGGGACAACTTTGTGAGGCAGTTCAGCAGCAAGGAAAACATGCTTGGGTGCCTCAATGATCTGTACATATCAAATGGTTCGTTCAACCATTTTTTTTTTTGTAGCTTAAGTAAATAGCGCGAAGAACTAATCGCTGATGTTAATAACTTGCAAAAGCACCCATTAGTTTTCCTCTCCGCGCACTGGTAGACGCAGAAAAAACGAAAGGAATGAAACAACTTTCCCATTCTCAACTCGCATTCAGAACAAGCGGCCACGCGATCTGACGCTAATTACATACCGTCAGTGTTCTTCATTAGCGAGTTTTCGAACTGGGGGGCCCCACAGCTTTGGGTGCCCCAAACAGCTTGGGGCGTCCCAGTGCGCATGCGCAGAACTTCTGCGCATGCCCACTGCGATGCCCAGAGCTGTTTGGAGCACCCAAAGCTTCGGGGCCCCCTATTCTAAAACTCGCTAATGTCATGCGCTGGGGTCTGCAAAGCATAGAGCACGGGCTGTATCTTCAGACAGTGCTAGAGTTCGGATATTCTCGTTCTTAATTGAACACGAGCCATTACCCCAAAGCTTGGAGACGATGATTGTAATCAGCGGCGTACCAACTTGTCTTTGAGTGGGGGGGCAAACCAGACCTCCCCCCCCCCCCCCAGGGCCGGCGGGCGGTGCCCTTGGTATACGTTGGGTGCCTCCGGCCAGTACTCTGAGAACTGGGGGGGGGGGGGGGGCAAGCGTCCCCCCTGCCCCCCCCCCCCCCCCCCCACCGGTTGGTACGCCCATGATTGTCATGAACCCGAGCACTCGACACGAACTCATGGCAATCAAGTACGTCACGGTTTCACGTGACTCACGGTGTCAAATCGGGATGTCATGTGACGTCACGGTGTCAACAGGGCTAATAACTCTAGTGACGTTCTTAATTTAAATCAACTTTACGCAGTGAGCATCGTGCTGTTACGGGGTCACGTTACGTGGCATTACTTGACAGCTCGTCTTGACACCGTCACGTCACGTGACCACGTGACACATGATTAATCATAGTGCCAATACAAAAACGGCACGGAAACCCACAATATCTCATACATTGCAATAGACCTTTTGCCAAATTACCCAAGCATCGAAAAGTCCAATAGAATGCCGGGAACGTAGGTAGACGCTCTGCGCGTGCTGGCGTCTTCAGGTCTGACTGTTCGAACGCACAAATCTAAAACAAACTGCACTTCGCGGGCGCGTTCCAGGAACGCTTTTTGGGGGTTATTTACTTCGAATCCTTTTTATACGGAGCGCAAGTTCGTCTGCTTTCTGCACAGGGTTTGCGATGATGTCAGAAGGCCGAGCTATTATTGGCTGTTTGAAAAAATAGTGGGTAGACCTCAAGGCATCCAGCATTGAGGTCTACCCACTATCCTTCCAATCAAAGCCAATGGGAACTTGGCGTTGTTCTGGCGTCACCGCGCCTCTTGCGCAAGGGGCAGACGACGTACTCTCGTCCACGGACGTGCAGCGCGTGTACCTACTGTTCCTAACATTCTCTTTGATGCTTGGGTAATTTATATTATATATATATATGTATATGTGTGTGTGTGACGATTTGATTATTACATAAAAATACATCTGTAATTTTTCTTATTCTCGAATATACATTTTGCGTTACACTAACAAAAAAGAGAAAAGAAAATACCGTGAACCGTTTTGAACCGGTTACAGTTATATTGTTCTCCGGTTCAGTTCCGGTTCAGTTTCAAGATGGCGGCGAAGATTTTGGTTCGGTTCAGTTCCCGTTCAGCTAAACATAACGGTTCGGTTTCGGTTGTTGGTTCGGTGCGGTTCGGTCCCGGATCAACTCTCCGCCTCGAACTCGTTTCTTTTTTTTTTTTTTCTAAGTCTTTTTTTTTAAGCTGAAACAAAGTACACGCTGTACAAGTCATAGAGTTATTATAATGTACGCTAGAGGTTCAACTGGCTCTAGTGTCTATGCGACTTCCGTGACGTAAATTGAAGCAGACAGCAACCAGTCTACTTTTGCGGTGCTCCTGTGCATTCCTATGGGAAAACGAGCGTGCATTTTGTCTCTTCGCCGGAAAATAACACGGAACACTTTGGTTATTTGCGTCGTACCGAATAGTACGTACATTACTTAACAATGTAAAAGTGTAATTGCTTTAGTTAGCGCATTTTTCTTCATCGGTGAGCGATGTTTAACTTCGCTACATTTCAATCCCACACATCTGTTCTGCAGCAGGTGTGTAAAAACAAGCGACGATTCAAAGCAAAATAACAATCGAAAAGAATATAGAGTGTGTTCAAGGTTCGCCAGCATTCCGGTGACGCTTATATATTGATAATATGCCAGTCCTGTCACTATATGAAATTGATCCCGTCGTGCATACGAGAATAAAAACATTCAAAAGGTAAATAATAAAGCACGTGGGCTATGAAAGGTGTCTCTTCGTAATGTTTTCTCTGCCAGGCAGCTTTTATCGGGCACTTGTTCTCAAAGATTTCGAGCGCGAGGGTGCTGTTTTGAACGTAGAACAAACATCTTCGCTCAGAGCAGAAAGAATAAAGCGGTACTTACTTATTTAAAATGGGAATAGATTACGTGGCCTTCAATTTATTTTGATCGTACATGCACGGGTAGTTACTGATCCAGTGTTACTGCGTAGTTCTTGCCGCCGCTCTTAATTTTCCAGACGTCTTTCGTTCGTTTGGTGCTATGTATATCCCCCATGCTGGAAATCGCCGACGTCGTGTTCGCGCTACGTAACGCGCGCGCAAGCGAACGCTGGCCGAAGTCGGCTACGTCACGTCAGTCACGCCGCGCGCGTCAAAAATTCGCGCTCTTTATAGACCTTTCCAATGTTTACAAATCCACAGCTCAGCGTGCGATCTCCACAGCTCAGCACGCGCCTGTGCGTCGCTCCGGAAAGCGATCAAAGCACGCGCCATACGCACGAACACTGGAAATGGCACCGGCCATACGCTCTTTCTTGGAAAGGTCTATACTCCGGCGTCCCTGGCGGCTCGCGGCGCGCGTCGGTGGGCCGCCAGCGCGGCGCATGCGCAGAATCTGACTACGAGGGCACGTTTCCTGCGAGAGTGCGCCACTTCCGGTTCCTTTTCGATTCGAATAACAGACGAAAATTCTCGCGCTTCTTGAGCGCCAAGTTCGAGCGATGGCGTGGACGTGCCTTGCACGACGAAAACTCGCGCTTGCATTGTTGGAGCACCACCTGCGCCGCAAGCATAGGCGGCCAATGTACATACGGTACATCTTTGACAAGCGCACGGTCTACGGTACTCAAGCTTCCTCGTGTCGTAGACACACGGGTGAGGACGAATTCCCTCGATCAGCTTCTCGACGACCGCGTCCGATTCTTCAAACATGACGCCACACGGAGTGGTGCTCCCGTCGTCTGGTATTGCTCGTATTCGCCGCGCTTCCCGCGCGAGGGCTGCCGGGAGCCAGCGCGTGATGCATCCTGGTCCGGCGTCGCTGGCGCGGCCGCCGCGGAATACGGCATGCTCCATTTTGGCGTCGAGGCGGTCAGGCGGCGTCGAACGCCGCCGGTCGCGCCGGTTACGCCACGACGCCGGAGTATAGAGCGTCGGGGTTTCGCCGACGTGACGTCGCTGTGACGCGCTCGCACGCGCGCACGCGTTACGTCGGAGTATAACAGAGCCTTAACAGTGTCCGACAGTGTACATAAATACACGTACGAAGCCGTTTTAGCACCGTGTTTAATGCGATGAATTTGAAAGAAAAACGCCGTAACTGAACAATTATTTCGTCCGCCTGACTGAGAAATGTTCCAAGCCACCTAGCACGTACAAATTATTCGGGATATTTTCTCTTATGACCAAGCGTAGGGAGAAAATGCACTCACTTTTTCCCATAGAAATGCATTACCGGAAGTCAATTTTCGACTGGTTGCTGTCTGCTTCAATTTGCGTCAGCACACTAGCGCCAGTTGAACCTCTAGCGTACATTATAATAACTCTATGGTACAAGTTCCTCTGTTTCTTGCGCACCTCGCGTGTTAGTTTACCATCCTAATGAGTTACGTGCTTAACGGTTTGGTTTCGGTCGTCGGTCCGGTTCGGTTCGGTCCCGGTTCAACTCTCTGGCTCAAACTCGTTTTTTTTTTTTTTATAACTTCTTTAGCTTTCTTTTTTAAAGCTGAAACGAAGTACACGCTGTGCAAGTTCCTCTGTTTCTTGCGCACCTCGCGTGTTTGTTCACCGTCCAAATGACAAATGAGTCACGTGCTTTTGTTTCCCTCCTCCGACCTCGACGTATGGCAGCGCATGATCGCCTGCCTCGTTGTCGTTCGCTCCCGGCGCATTGTCTTTGTTTCCCTTTGGTTGGCGTGTTCTAAAGATGCAAAGAAATCAACCTTCTGCCGAAAAAAAAATATAATAATAAAATCGAACACGGGGATCCTTGCTTTAACGAAACATTCTCATAACTTACGTGAACAGTGGCTCCGTACTATTTGCGCCAAAAATATCGCAGTGCACCCAACAATACGCAACCGAGTTGAAGAAATGGCAGAAACTATCTACGAGAACAAAACACACAAAACGTAGGTCACAAACGGATATAGTGAAATATAAAGCCCCGAAACGAGTAAATACAAAGACGAAGATTTAGGCCGGTCAGCGATATAAATAGCGTCACTAAACTGAACAACATTTCAAAGCTCTAGAGTAAAAAAAAAAAAAAAATAATGAATAAAGAAAAAGGAAACACACCCTGGAGGTGACCGTTAAGATTATATTAAAAATACAAAAAAACAGTGAAAATTTTTGAACATTTGGGCGTAAAAAAAAAAAGAAAGAAATGAAGAGGGGGGTTTAGGAGCTACAGATTGTACCTTAATGATCAAGTTGGTATACGAAGGTTTCTTCTTTTTTTATTGTTACTTTTTCTTTAAATGGAGCTTGCGCATTCTGGCAAGCGAGCTTGAGCCCCGTCAAATTTAAAAAGAAAAGATGAAAGTGAGGAAAATAAAAGTTAAAGGAAAGTGAGTAAAACAGAGAAAAAAGAGAGAGAGGAAAAGTAAAAGCTAGAGGGAGAAGGAGGCGTAGGTGGACTATAACGAAGCCTCTTGTCGGCTTGAGATCACAAGACGCGGAATGGATCCTTTACAAATTGCATCATTTTTGGACTCCGGTTCCCAGCCCCTCCCACCCCACAAACCACCCTCCGCTCTCATTTCCGTCCAGCTTCTTCCATATCTCTCTCTAACTTCCAGGTCCGTTATTTTTTTTCTCCTGCTTTTTTTTTTCCTTCGCCCTCGTTTGCCTCCTTATTACAGCCAAGTCCCCCCTCCCCCCCCCCCTTCTCCCCGCAGATTGGTGAAAAAAAGAAAAGAAGATCGGTTTGCTTATTTAAGCACGGTTATTGATCCGAACGCGATTTCTTTTTTGTTTTTTGTAGTGTTATAACTTGACTACTGATTGTAGGTCAGTCTGTTTCTTGCAAGATAAAACACGATAAAATTCTGATACCGCGTTTCCCTTTGTTATAAACCTTGCGCTGATGCTTATATGCTTCGCGTTTATCATCATTTCACAAAATGCACTCTCCGATTTCGTCTCTGTCTCAAGTCTTACACCACTGCCTCCTCTACATTGTCAAAGTCTGGCAGATCGTCACGAGAAGCGGCCGCCAAAATGGAAAAGGTGGAGCGGCAGACAACGGATGAGAGGAGAGCCACGTGACTGGCGCCCCGCTGCGGCGAGACGCGGAAACACTCTTCTCCCGAGCGAACAAGTGTGTTTGGGGTCCTCGCCGCTGCAAAAGCTGGGCGCTGACGTTCAGGTTCCCCGAGGAATGGCTCTTCGATGGTCTGTGCTACCAGATCCTCGAGCTCGAACTCTGCGACCGGGCACTCTATGGCTCCGTTGTCGAACTGCCAGGCTTTGTGAGCATAGAGGAGGCTATGCTTATACTCTATAGTCAATGACAGAGTGAGAACGACGGGGCGTGACATTCGAGCGCCCGGCCTCCAGCTCGCGCTCCATGCCTTCCGCCGTGCTTTGACTGCGCGCGAGCGCTCGAGGTGCCCGAGACGCTGAAGCGTTTCGTCAGTGACCATATATAGCTGCAGCGTCATATATTTCCCGTTGGTGGAAGACCACAACGAGACTAAAATGTTATCTCACCTAACACAAACCAGCGTATTAAAGCGAAAGCATTAACTGTCCCATGGAGCGAGTTGACGTCATCAGCTTTGAAGTCGCGCCAAACGGCACATAAAATTCTCTCTTCGAGTGAAGCCAGCTCCCAGCTATGAAACCACGCGAAATACCTAGCCAAACGGCACCTCGTCTCCCCGATCCCAAAGGAACGGAGTAAAGCTGATGGATTTCGGCTTCGGTCCCATTGGCTGGCGCGCGTCAACGAGGCTCACCAATTGGTAGCTGCGCGTTAGTTTCAACGACCGCCACCCCATGGCGCTACGTGTCCGGCAGCGCGCCAGTAGCACGAAACGTCCAAGGTCAGAGCGGCGAGGAGAGGGCGCGCTCTGCAGTCGACGCAAGCACGCTGCAGACGAAATAAGGGAGCGGAAAAATGAAGTGCATGCTTTGGCATTCACAACTCATAAGAAGAGCTTAGGTGTGCCTAGGGACTTTTTTTTGTTCCTTCGTTCCTCGCACTTCTGTAATTTGGGAGTCGGGACTAGCTTCTCCCATGAATTGCAACCATTCATCACTCATTCTTTTTCGCAAGTGCTATTTGGACCTTCTTGTGTTTTAGGGGTAAGTGTATCGAGCCAAGATCGAGCGCTCCGTATTCTGTAGCCAGGATACCGGTAAAGCCCCTCTATCCTGGGAAAAGTGGCGCCATTCATTGTTGTAGAAATGCTCGAGGCACGTGCCGCGCGCCACTTCTGGGAAATTCATGGCGTCTGAAATCTAGCTCAGTGCTGCGCTGTGCCGCCATGATCTTCCCAAGGCCTGCACGTTGCACGCGCCTCGTGCATCGACGAACCTTGCGCTACTTTCGAAACATGAAGGGGCTTTAGATACCGGTGCATTTGTGCTCAAAGGGGCGTGGCGTGAAGCGTCTCAAGTGTTGTGCGCGAGCGCGCGGGGCACGAGAGCGTCTCTTACTACGCGTGATCATGCAGGACGCACTTTTACGCGTGGTGCCATTGTGTGCCGCCCGATGGCACCAGGCGCAGGGTACCGGTAAAGCCACTTCATGTTTAAAAGTAGCGCAATGTGCATCGATGCACGAAACACGTGCAACGTGCAGGCCTTGGGAAGATCATGGTGGCACAGTGCAGCCCTGAGCTATACTTCGTCTCACCTTAGCATGAACTAACTGAGAAGGCTGCGCAAGCGCGAGCGGCTAGACTTGACTGCCTTAACTGGAGCACTCACTGCACGAGCACTCGTGCAGCCGCCTTGGCTTTATCCAAAGCAGCTTGCTCGCGCTTTTATCATGCGCGGCTAACAAAAATCCATGCTAAGGTGAGACGAAGTATAGATTTGAGGCGCCACGTTCTTCAGAAGTGGCGCGCGGCACATGTCTCGAGCATTTCCACAACAATGAATGGCACCATCTGAGAAACTGGAAAAGTTTCTTCGTCTTGGAAAACACGCAAGATTATTCCTCCGTTAAAGCCTGGTAAATAAAACATGAACTTATCGTCGTATAGGCCAATCTCCTTTGCCAGCTGCATAAAGTAATGGAACGTATGATTCTTGCTCGCATGGAATGGTACTTTGAAAAACGGAAGTGCTGCCCTGACTGCATACCAGGATTTGTCAAGGGCCGTGGCTCTATAGATGGCGTGATCGACCTTATAATCTTGATTGAGGATCATAAATATCAGAAACATATCAGCGATGCAGCATTTTTCGATATAAAGAGCGCTTTTGACTTCGTGTCTCACGCGGCAATTTATTTTTGTAAACAATATTGGATTTGGTAGTCGACTTTATGCCCAGATGTTTGCATACCCTGATGATCGGACAATATTTATAACGACGGGTGCAAGAAACACAGCAACACATAAAAAGTATCGAAGCATACCTCAGAGAGGCGTTTGAAGTCCTACACTTTTTAATCTGCATCTTATTTGTCTTGTAAACTGTTAGAGCAATATTTTATGCAGATTACATCTGCGTTTGGACATCAAGCACTACTAGGCTTCATGTACGTGCCAGACTTAATAAAAAAAAAACCAAAAAAAAAACTCTCAATGTAATTAATAAGTATCTTTCTGAAAGTGGCCTCATTACATCAGCCACAAAATCTGCTGCACTCGCTTTTACTCGACGTCATATAGAGAGATACCCGCTAACCATATCCAGAAACGCCATCTCATACGTAAAACATCACCTCTTCCTTGGAGTTTTAATTGACAGAGGCCTGCGTTGAACTCCTCACATCTCTTAATTACAGCGGAAAATTGCCGCATTTATCATCTTGGCACGCTTCATCACCGCATCTACTTGGGGATCATTTGTATTTTCCATGCTCCATATTCACCAAGCACTCTTTGTATGATACTTGAGGTACAGCCTTCCAGCACTCAACTGAAGTTATATGACTAATATACGTATACTTAGAAGTTTAAAGGCTAAGCGCTTCGTACATGCCTAGGCCTTCCAAGATAGGCATCCCCGCATCGAGAACTATTACCGAGGCACGCAGCTATCCAATTCCGGTTCTTCAAATTCAAAAAGCCACGAGAGTGCACTTACGACACACAACTAGTCACCCAAAACATTACCTTGCGGACGTACCTTCAAAAAGAAAACATATACGATATTCGCGGAAGTGATTCTTAGACCCCATAATATAATATCAACAATCTTTGCCCCTTTCACAAGGCCCACTCGTCCACGATAAACGTTTTTTCCCTTAAACATAAAAACAAATTCCGGGCATTAATACAAAAGCTGGTGTGGCTACATGCATACTTCGTCAGTGCGCATTGGGGATGATCTACACAACACACAGTACATACACACACATATTCTCCGATGGTTCTAGCAGTAAGTCCATCTGGACGGCCGCAATTTTCGTACCAAGTACAGAAACAGCCGCAAGCTTCAAGTATTCTCATAAAACATCGTGAACAGTTTCAGAGTTGGCAGCCAGTTACGAAGCGCTGAAGTACATCAAAACGCAACCCTCTGGTAGATGGGCTATCTTTACGAACTCAAGAGCAGCATTACTGGCCCTGCAATCAATACTGAAACAAGGAGTCTACTTTGCACTCTCCTACTGCGACAACATCATTGGCAGATTCCATCCTGCAGAGCGGACACGTTCTTCTCTTTCAGTGGGTCCAGGGTCACTGTTGAATCATTGGCAATAAGAGTGCCGACAAAGCCGCAAGAGGAGGATACAATAACACAACTATTACGATCCCACACTTCCGATAAAATGCTGCGTCAGCGCTTCGTCAAGCGGCCAAGGAACTAACAATAAACCACTGTAGTTGTTATGATTTTTATCATGCACACCTCGACTCCTCGCGACCCAAGGTGATAGTTAAAATACCATCCCGTTTACCTCAACGAACAGAAACCACGATTTATAGATTACGTCGCGGAGCAGCTTTCACGAATAAGTTTTCACACACGATCACGAAGGCATCTAGTCCGAACACTCCAGCTTGTAACCCTCCGGAAACCATCAAACGCATCCCTATTACATGCCCGCTTCACGAAACAGAGAGACGGATACTTGAGACGGGTCTCTCAAACGTGGATGAATATCCGTTTACTGTTTGAAAAATTACTGAGTGGTTAGAACTCTGTTGAAAGCTCCGTTACGGCAACAAATGTCTTGCTTACCCTTTTTGCGAGACACAAGGCTAGCTAGCACTGACGCTCAAAGGTGTAAGAAAACAAATCACTGATCATCTCCTAATTTCTCTTTCTCATTGATCAACTTACAATCATTTCTATCACCTTCCCTATCTCATTTCGATCGTATCACTCTTTTTTCTCCCTACCCCCTTTTCCCCAGTGTCGAGTAGTCCGCTAGAGTCATGCACTCAGGTTAACCTCTCGGCCTTTCAATCACTCCCTCCTCACACTCACGGATATTCGAGCTCCGCAATCGTAAAGTGGTTCCGACCTTCCGAAAATCGGCTCGTGACTTGCGAAAGGGGCCTCTAACTCTAAAATCTCCGGATTGTTTCCAACTTAAAAAACAAAACAGTTATAACACCGGATTTTTCTGACGGTAACAGACAAAAATAAACACTGCTCGTCTTCGCCCCTTCAACTCTCTAATCATCGTTTCCAATGCCATCGTCAACACAAAGAAGTACTCTAATAATAAATAAATTATACATCTAACTTAAATACCTCTTTTTATTAATCTTACCTATTTTTTTGTTGGCCTTTTATTTTATTATTTGGGTCTCATATACTCCTTGGTGCGTGTCATATACAAGTTTAAACATGACCAGAAATACGCTGCAGAGGTATTTAATAAATTTAATTAAAGGGCATTACGATACAAATGAGCGCACGCCATAATCTATTTAATTAGATTAGAGTTCCAAAAAGAAATGTCCTTATATAGAAGCGAATGGCGGCAATCATCTATTTCCTGCAAACTATATACAGGGTCTTTCCGAGCGCTATTGAGGCGTGAAAAATACCGCGTAAATAAGCCAATGAAGAAAGTTAAACTTTTTTCAAAGGTACCTTTTAGCTTGTACATTTTTAATACTCAAGTTTCGTAAAGGTGTGGATTTCTAGACAAAAAGTCGAGCCAAAATTTCTTGTTGTTTCTATTGATAGGAAGAAAGGTTGACGCCTATATTGTCTGGTTGGAGCGGCTACTCAGAAATGACACCGTACGGTACAAAAAAAAAAAAAAAAAAAAAAAAAAACTTGAAAGCAACATATATTTGGGATGAACATCCGAAAGCGGTTTCAGAAGATGCAAGCATCCGTGGTACCACCATCTGGGAAGAGCTGTGACGGTTTGTTTCCGCTTTTCTCCCTGCGCATATAGGAATAACAGACATAGCTTCCTGCAGGAGGCTTGAGAATAACACTTTGTTCTTTCTCAACTTTTTCTTTTCCTCCGGAAACTACCTTTACAAAGTTTAGATTGAATGAATTCGCCTCAATAAATACACTTTTGCGAAAGAAAAAGATTTCTTGCTTTCTGGTTATTGACCTATTTATACATTTTGTTATCACGCCTCAGTAGCGCTCTGGATCACCGTCTGTAGTCTTGCCCGCAAACGCGATGAATCTCACTTCGGTTTCAATATCTTCTTTTAGTGTGGAAAAGACGCAATTTCTTTGTACGCGCCTCGCATTTTTTTTTATTCGTTCTTCAACAACATAAATTACCCCGTCGTTCTTTTTTAAAATTTCTTTGATATTTTTAAGTCGAGTCGACCTCGTAACTTCGGCGCGCGAAACAGAAGGACCAAGAGAAACGACCACTGTTTACCCAGAGTTTGCGATACAGAGTTTGCATCTTCGGCAGTCTTGTCTTTCCTCTATCCTATATTTTCTTTCTTAACGTTTACGACCCTCAGAGAAAGAAAGTAAGAAAATATATTTTGCATAATAATACAAAAAAAAAAAACGAAAACTAAAATTTATAACAAAACCTGAGAAAGAAGAGAAGACATTCGTTGCCTTTTCAGTAGCATATCACAATACGCCACATCTATGCGCCTTAGTTAGACGCGAGACTGCGCGGGGAAAGGGAGGGGGGGGGGGCAAACGACCCCCCCTCCCCTGCCCCAAAATGAAGTTACTATAACGCGCACATAAACTTGCGCCGGATACGACGAGATGGGCTCTTTCGCGAGAAAGAGAATTCGATCGTAGCCACCGTTATTGTTACCTAAATATACCCAGCCCATAAATAAAAAGCAGAAAAAAAAATAATAAAAAAACCATCGAGGGAAGCCTTTCTCTTTCGCTAGTGTGCCATTAAATTTCTATTCGAAATTTAGCCTTCTGTGCTTGGATGTCGGCTGGCAACGGCGGTGGGGTGCATAAAAAAAAAAAAAAGAAAAGAAAAGCAGAATGTTTAGACACGCAAAAAGGGTCCATCCTTACTTCGAAGGGCAAGACTGGTGGTCATGTCTGTTGTGTGTGTCTGTGTGTTTCTCCGTAGCCTGTGAAAAGAGCCGATCCCTACTTATTTCTTTTTTAAAGTTTTTACACAGCTTTTAGGAACCTATAGAGTCTCAAAGCCGGAATTGCCCCGGTGCCCATAAAGAAATACAAGCTATAAACGTGAAAAGGAAGCGGCGGTAGAAATTCGACGGACATTTTAACGACTAGAAAGACGATGCCCGCCCTATATGTGCGCGCGAGAGCGATATGTGCATCTGCGTGCACCGCGTGTGTCTCGTTCATTTGATGTTTTTTGGTCGTTTTTTTTTTTCCTTTAATTTTTTTTATGTCGAGAAAAAAAAAAGAAAAAGCTCAAGCAACGTAATAAAAGTTTTTTATTTTTTATTTTTTTTTTATTTTTAGGAATTACGAGTCGGTTGCAGTTTGGAGAACCTTGTTCGGAAGGATGTTCTCCTCTTAAATTGACCGAGAGAGGTAGTAAAAGGGTAGCTATTGCTATTCCGGTTCGTTAACGTTAAGAACCTTTTGTGGGGTTGGGAAAAAAAAAAACGTCTAGTTGCCTTTAGGCAAGCTCTACTCAATTTCGCCTTTGTCTTTAAGCATTGATATAAAGAAATTAAAGGCGCCAACGAGAGTATTTGTTGTTGTTTTTAATTTAGGGTAAGCTGCTTTTATAATATGCTCGGGATATTTTAGTGCGAGCTTAAATATGCAAGGGACGATCTTATCGCGCAATCTTTAGCAAAACGTCCAGGATCCTTGGGTTTTGCAGCGCGAGCTTTCGCTCGGCGTGGTTTTGAGCTATATGTTGTTAAGACCCTGATGGTCGTAGCTTAGGGCGTAGATGGCGCGATTTCCGATACTTGCGGATGAATAAGTCGACTTCGTGAGCTGACGCGGTGTCCGAAACGAAATCGACATTGCGTTTCTCAGTCTGTTTCTTTGTTACGCTAGGTGGCGCAAGCTGCCGCCCGTTACAAAGGGTATAGCCATTACCATCCATTCATCCATCCGCAGACTGCTTCAACTTTTTTAGAGCATAAAAAAAAAAAAAAACCAAAGCTCAGAGTCTGGTCTTTACGCAATGCGCGTGCGCATAAACCTGATTCGCGGTAGACTGCCTCGAACTTGCCTGTCCACGGGACGTGACCGTTTATTGTTGACGTGAGGCGGCGTCCTAGCGTCCCGACATGCACGATTGATGGACGCAAACTAGCGTCTTTCAGCGTCTCTTGGCGTGTCTCCACGGGCACTAATCGGGTGCTTGTAAGGGCGCAGCAAGACCTAATATTATAAAAGTTTTCTTATTGGCCGGGGGTGGGGGGGGGGGGGGGGGGGAGGGGGAGGGGGCGCTGCCCAAAACTTGAGAGCCAAAGGTGTATATTTATTTTTATTTATTTATTTTACCTTCAGGGCACAAGGGCGTTACAGAGGGGAGTGGGGAATAATAGTGATAACAATACAAAAGGAACAATGAGCAAAAAACTCAAACAATAGGAAACGCGAGGTTGGCAATAGAAGTACAAAAAAGAGTGTGGTCAGTAATTGACGTGGGAGATGCAGGTAAGCGGTTCCAATCATTAGAAGTTTTGGAATAAAAGAAGCGTAATATACGTTAGAGCGACAAAATGGTACACCAACTTTGTGACGATGATCAGGGCGTGCTGAAACAAAGTACGGGGGGATTATCATTTGGGCTCCGAGGTAAGGAACATGGTGATAGATTTTTGTGAAAAAGGGAGATTAGAAAGACCATGCGACGATGTGCGAGGTTTGGGAGTAATAATGGGATTTTCATTGACGTTACGCTTGCGGGGCGGTTATAGCTGGCCAGTATAAAACGCGTAGCTCTGTTCTGAACACCTTGAAGGGAGTTGATGAGGTAGATGGTTGAGGGATCCCAAACGGAAGCTGCATATTCAAGCTTAGGCCTAACTAGTGTTTTATAAAGAGTCAGTTTTAATGACGATGGAGCTAGAGAAAAGTTACGTTTGAGAAAGTCAAGCATTCGGTTAGCGTTGTTAATCACGTAGTTAATATGAAGTTTCCAGGAAAGATCGTCGCTTAAGATCACGCCTAGGTACCTGTAGGAGGCCACAAGTTCTAGGGGTGTGTTGTGAATATTATAAGCGGTAGTAAATTTTGCTTTGCGGGCTATGCAATGATTTTGCATTTGTTAATGTTAAACTCTATTGACCAGAGTTTGCACCATCTAAATATGGAGTCGAGGTCATGTTGTAGTTTTTGCGAGTCCGAGTCATTAGTTATTACACGATAAATAACATAATCATCAGCAAAGAGTTTAATTGAAAAAGAAACCATCTCATGCAAGTCATTAATATATTATAAATTAATATAAAGTAAAAGCCCCAAAAATGATCCTTGGGGTACCCCAGAAGTGACGGGTGCGTAGGAGGAGTTCATGCCGTTACATGTTACAAATTGCGAGCGATTTATTAAAAATGATGCCAACCAGTTAAACACGTTAGAATCAATGTTGAGTTTACTTAATTTATGCAATAAACGTCTGTGCGGTACCTTGTCAAACGCCTTGGCAAAACCCAAG
Organism: Ixodes persulcatus; assembly: GCA_013358835.2. Lineage (NCBI taxonomy): Eukaryota > Metazoa > Arthropoda > Arachnida > Ixodida > Ixodidae > Ixodes > Ixodes persulcatus. Next base: position 899,047 of record JABSTQ010011515.1, read on the forward strand.
AATATGCCGTTCACCTGAGATCCCTGATCAAATGCTGAATGAAAATCGTTAGTAATAGACAGTAGCTGTGTTTCACAGGACAACCATTTCCTAAAGCCATGTTTATTTGGGGAGAAAAGCGAATAGGACTCTAGGAAGTTAACAAGTTGCGTATAAATTATATGTTCTAGAACTGTACAGGGAATGCTCGTTAGCGAGATGGGCTTATAGTTGATAGGAAAGTGCTTATCACCAGATTTATGCAGAGGAATAACTTTACCAATTTTCCAGTCGCAAGGTACCAATAAAGATGTGTCAACTGATTGCTGAAAAACATAGGCGAGAATAACAGACGAGTGCTGATTAGTAGCTTTAAGAAATTTCGAGTTAATTTCGTCAACACCAGTTGCCAATGACAGCTTTAGGCCATTTAGAATGCTCAGAACACCATCGGTTCTGATTATGATAGGGTCCATCAGTGGGAAAGGATCAACATTGTAGTTTGGGTTCACATTGCTTAGGGTGTTATAAAAAGATCTAATAAACACTTCCTGAAACATTGTGGTACATAAGGATTCATCGATCAAAGTTTTGTCGGGTATTTTCAATAAAATAGACGAAGGCGTATCTCGATGGGACAACACATTTCAGAACTGACGCGGGTTATTTTTTAACATGGAAGGTAGTAAGGTGAAGAAGTTGAACTTAGCAGACTGAACAGCATTTTTATAGCACTGAGCAGCACAAATAATTCTGCCAGCAAACTGGGCAGGATGTGAGCCTCGCAGCTCTAAATAAACGCTTCTTTTTGTTTGGCAATCTCAGGAGCACCCTGTTGAACCGCGAATAATTAGAGTTTGCGATTATGGGTTTCAAAGGTATGTATTTCTCAGTGAGCGAAATCACCTTTTCTTAAAGCGCGTCCAGTTGGACTCAACAGAGCATTCCGAGAAGTTACCCCAAAAATTATCGAACAACTGCATAATCCAACATTAATGGCAACATAATTAGCTTTGCTGTAGTCCCGAATGACTTTTTTTTTGGGTTTTTAACACAAATTTTAGAAACACTCAGGGTAAAATGTAATAACAAATGGTCACTGAGGCCAGGTAGGTATGTGATTGGACCAATCAGGTTGGGCATCGTTGTCAAAACAAGATTCAAAATGTTTGAAGTAGTGGCAGTTATTCTAGTTAAACTATGAACTAGCTGAGTAAGATGAAAATCAGAAAGCACACTTAAAAACTTCGCACAGTCTGCTTAAAATGGGTCAGAGTTGGGATCCCCCGGACCCCAAACAATGTTAATGTAATTAAAATCACCTATCAAAAGCAACGGCGTGTTAGGAAAACGCGTTGTAATTACATTCAATGCATCGTGTAGTTGATCAGCGAAATCAGAGACATATGAAGGTGGACGATAACAGCATCCCAATATATATATTTTATGTTGAACGTTGATACACACCCAAATTATTTCTAAGGGGCTGTTAATATTAACAACAAATGATGGTTTACTCTTAATGACTCCAATTAGCACGCCTCCGCCTGTTCGTAACTCTCTGTCCTGCCGAAAGGTAGCGAATCGTTTTTATCCTAGTAATAATTCGGTATCCCTGATTCTTGCCGAGAGCCACGTCTCGGTCAGCACAATAATGCTAGCATCGCAAAAGTCTATTGAAGAGCATAAATCATCACGTTTATTTAATAAGCTCCGTATATTTGTAGAAAGAATAGATAAGTTTGACAAGGAATGCAGGTGGCCACTACCCCTCTGCAATTGCGAAGTAGGAACGGATGCGCCTTCTGTTGCAGCAACAGTTGTGCCACGGCGTGAACCACTGTTGGAGGCATGTGGACGAAACAGTTTGGTGACAGTTCTCGATTCGCGGTCATAGGCGTAACATTTTTCATTCAGATATAATTTGTTGTAGTTTAGCTTAAACGTAGTTCCATCCGATTTATCGAATTCAATTAGCTTCCTTCGTGCCAAACGAGTCAAAAATGAAAAATCCTCGCTGATACCGATATTCAACAATTTCAATTTTGCCTCTAAAACCAGGGCTTGATCCTTCAATTTAAAAGAAGCGAATTTGACAATGATTGGCCTACATTTATTAACAGTATACTGACCGAGCCTGTGAGCGCGCACAATGTCCAATGACAAGTTAGTTTCACCATCAAAGCAGTGAGATAGAGCCTCGCTTATTTTTTGTTCGGCTTGTGCCCACGTTTCCGCGCCTATATCAGCAATTCCATAAAAAAGAGTGTTGTTTCGCCTTAATCTATCTTCAAAGTCATCTAACCTGTCAAGCAGGGCACTATTTGTTTTCTTTTGCTCTCCGATTTTCTGTCGTAAGCCTTGTATCTCCTGTTCAAAGACGCTTGTCTTATTCTCGACGGATGCGAGTCTTGCACCGATGTTTGTAACCTTCTCTTCAGTAGCCCTTTGGCTTCGTTTAATTTCATCAACGGAACTAATTAGTGCTGTTTGACCAGCCTCAAACCCCTGTGACCGAGAATTGAGTTCAGTTAGTAATTGAAACATCTGTGCGAACTGGTGAGCTTGCTCCTCAGTCATGGAACCCGGGTTCAATTCAACATCCCCGCAGCAAAGCAGTGATCCAAAGATGACAACACACGTTTCAATACAATCTATTAGTGAAGACAGACGTTGTGGACAAGGCAGCAGCAGCACAAAGCGGTCGTCGGACCGGTAACAGTGACTGTTGTCAAATAAGGGACGTACCTGCACAAAGACAAAAGATAGCCTGGTAAGCATGTTGCACGTCGTGCCGCTGCCAACCTGCCCAGTGCCCACTGAAGAATCTCTCGATGTTTCTGGTTCTTGTAGTCTTAGTTGATGACGTCGATGTCCCACGTGGTCTTCTGATTAGCCATGACATCAGGTGCTCGTTCGAGGAAGCGACCGTGGTGAGGTTGCAGAAAGGCGTCGGGATCGGCTGGGTCATCGCTAGACCGCCGCCCCCGTGTGAGGGCGCGTGCTCGAAGCCTTTTCCAGAAGCGTTGATAGTGGTTCCCTGTGGCAACAGCAGAAGCTGCACAAAGACGAAAGATAGCATGGTAAGCATGTTGCACGTCGTGCTGCTGCCGACCTGCCCTCCTACGCTGAGGCTTTGAGCAAAACTGTGGCGCCCTCTTTTCGGGGCAGTACTAGCTCACCTGATTGGGCCACGGCATTAACAATGGCATCCTCGTGGAGACTTTTTTTCTTTTTGTGTAGTGACGATGAACGGAAAATTGCCTTTCGAAGTCTGAAATCGGCTAGATTCAACATCACAAACAATCGAAAGTGAAAGATTCATACCACCACCGATAGGGTACGCGTCTCTTACTTGTGGGTGATGACGTAGAAACATCTAACGCGAGGAGCTTTTTTTTATTTTTATTTTGAACGCGTGAAACGGCGTCTCTTGGCTCACGCTTAGCGTCTTAGCTTTGACCTGTGCTTGAACGGCGTTCGAAGTTTTTGTTATTTATTTGTATATTACTCGTGATCTAGCGTTCCGCACCAGCGCAGGCACGCTTCTACATGTGTGACAGTCTGAGACGCTGAAAGCTAGTTTTACCCAACACAAGTCCTAACGAGTCCCTTTTCGCAGCGCCCCCTGGGCAACGCAGGAGGTTTATCGAGTGGCCACAGTGGATCTTTCACTGTAAAGCGAGCGGCAAAAAATCCGCGCCCGAATATAGAAAGCTCGAGCTTTCACCGGGTTGTAGATTTTACCTCATGAAACTTTGAGGCGTAGTTCTCTTTGCGTAAGAAATGACACCAACAAGCTTGTCAAAGTCAACGGCGGATGTGTTTGCAGACGATAGATAGCGATGAATGTAACTTGTGGCGCCATCTCCCGATAGGCGTAGCCAGCAGACGACAGAGTGCGTCGTCTGCTCGCTGCGCCTATCGGGAGATGGCGCCACAAGTAATTATCGCTAACTCACTCGCCTGCGAACATGTCAGCCATTGGCTTCGTGAGGTTGGTTGGTCTCATTCTTTTCTTATATATATATACAAAAAGAGAAATATGTTTTCAAAGTTCACAGGGTAAAATCCGCCACCTAAATGCGCGTTCTGTGAACATTCCAAAGTTCTATGTGCAGCTAGGCACCGATTTCCCCGGCTCCTTTTACGGCGTAAGATTCACATAATGTTCACGTGCTCCGACAGACTTCTTCACGCGAAAAGTTGTCCCTTGAACCAAGGCTTTGGCTCAATTTTAGGCCTCCCTTTATTCTCCGGGACCAGCCTGGTACATGTTACTTGAAAAAAAAAATCAATGACAAGTGAAGTTACTCATGATTAAAAACTATTGTATTACATTCCTCGATTACTTGAAAAGAAGAGGAATTTGAATTTATTTGAAAAGTAGCCGCTACTTTTTTATTACTCTAGATTTTCTAAACGATACATTTTTCTGCTGGTTTCAAGACTGTTTTTTTTTTTCGAATTGTCTATTATTGGTTAAGAGTCCCCAAATTATAAGCAACATAAATTCGTAATACACCATTTTCGGTAAACAATCCTACTGTCCGAAACTTGGGTCGAGGGTTAGTACGTACTTCCAAAAATAATCAAATTATTCTTCCGATGCCTTCATAATAAATACATTGAAATGATTACAAACATACTCCAAGAAGTAATCGATTACAAGTAATTTGATAAATTTGTTTAAGTACCGTACAAGTCAGTCCGGAACGCACTCAAAGCACGCAGAGACTTCGGTCGCATGAGGACGACGTCGTCCAACAAATCGAGGAACAAGAACGGAAGTTCGGACCGGCCTGTGTCGATTCCCCTTTTGCATCCAAGGTATTTGGCATCTTGAGATGAACTGAGTGGACCCCCCCCCCCGCTGTGGGTTTAAAAAGCAGGGCACGATACTACACGAGCTGTTTTGTGCATCGAAGTCAGGTGACAAGCTTCCTACAAACGCGTGGCACCTTTTCGTAGCGCGTTCGATAGGTGGCGCTCGCTACTCTATCATCCTAAAGCCCCTGTATACTGAAAGAAAAGGCAAACAGCGCACAGTAAACGGGGACTAAAGGAAGTAGCTTGAACAACGTAAACGCTCTGACTCTCAACTGAACTTTATTCACATGAAAACAAAACAAAGAGAAGAGCAGCCCCGCCCACGTCACATGATACATTCACAACGGGTACAAAGCAGGGGGGGGGGGGGGGTTGACTACCTACCAAAATGTGCTACGAAACGGCCTTCTGCATCTGAGGTGGGTTCTCTGCAAAGTGTCGTTACCTATTTTCAAAACAACGATTTCAGTTTGCTACTGGCTGATAAGGAGGGAGGATTCGTTGTGCTACCCCGGAGCCTACTGAACACTAAGGCTGACGATGCGATAAAGAATAACTTCGAGATTACCAATCTTAAGCCAAAAAGGGTCAAATGTGCGGCAGCTAAGTTGTGCAAAGATTTACAACTGTCCAAGCTGGAAAAAGAAATTGGAAAGACCACGAAAGGTCATCTTGATATATCCTTTTCTGTTAAGACACATAAAGTGAATGCACCCCTGCGGATTATCGTTACAGAGAAGGGGGCGTGGCAGAGGCAGGTCAGTCGATTCCTGCAAGAGCGCTTAAGTAGGTTAGAGACCTTTGATCCTTTGATTCGCTGAGTGTCATAGATTATCTTAGTACTGGTGCAGGCACAGATGTGGGGGGCTTTTCCATAGATGCTGAGGATCTTTTTTATTCCATCCCTCAGAGCGCTCTGTTTGTCTCGGTACGTAATTGTATTGAAAGAAATGGCAAGATTGATTTCCAGAACGCTAGCGGTGTGTGTACTGATGGGTTTTTGGAGCTGCTCAAGTTTTATCTGGAGTCAACTTTGATCCTATTTAACGGTAAGCTTTACGTTCAGAAAAAATGAATTTGTATTGGTTCGTCTGTGGCGCCTGTGCTTTGTGATTTTTTTTTTAGCCAAGTGCGATAGGGCCATTTCTGATAAACTGAATGACGAGCGCGTTTGTAGTGTTTCGTTGCGTGGATGACCTTTTGGTTTTGTTTATTAGGTTGGAGGGCATAGGGGACGCAAATGTTGTGAGGTCTGTTTTAAAAGTTTTTACACATCATTCGGAGGGACTCAATTTCACTCACGAACTTCAGAATGGGGCTTACCTACAATTTTTGGATTTGAGATTAGAATGCATCGCTAAACATGTTTGCTGGTCTTATCACCCACGCTCAAAGAAGAGTTTTCTTCCATATGATTCATCGCACTCCAAACTGGTCAAGAGAAGCATTGCCTCGTCTTGCCTACCAGCTGCACTCAAAAAGTCATGTCATCGTGTGGTTAATGATAGCTTTGCCCGGCAGGTGGAGAGACTAACAGTGGCAGGTTTCTCCAACTTCGGTTTTATTGAGCGTTGCGGAGGGTTTGTTAAAGAAACTCAAGGGGGAACCCCGTCCCCAGAGGGAAAGGCCAAGTAAGAGACCGCTCGTAATACCGTATCTCCATAAAATTTCACACAACTTGAAAAAAGTTGCCTTGAGGTACGATGCGCCATTGGTGGTTTCCGCTCCGTGTAAGCTGGTGCAACTATGTGCGAGAGTTGGCGATAAGAAGGACAAAGGCCCCGCTTGCTCGGCGAGGCATGAAAATCAATATGTTGTTTGCAAGGTGGGAGTTGTGTACACGATTCCACTAACGTGTGGAAAAGCCTACGTCGCTCAGACGGGCAGATGTGTTAATCACAGACTGCAGGAGCATGACTTGTCGTTGCGATCAGTGGTGGGAGCTGTAGGGGGGCATCTGCCATTGCATTGCCATGGATGTGGGTGCAAACCTATCTTCAGTAAGACTGGTATCATTGGCAATGGAAGGGACAGAATGAAGAGAGAAATTTTAGAGGCGCATGCAATTATCAAAGCAGGCGCCAACTGCGTAAGCCAAACTTCACTGAGAGATTGTTTTTTTGGACACGTGGTGAATCTATCATGTGACGTGGGCGGGGCTGCTGTTGTCTTTGTTTTGTTTTCATGTGATTGAAGTTCAGTTGAGAGTCACCGCTTGTCCTGTGTGCACTTCCTTTAGTCCCCGTTTACTGTGCGCTGTTCGCCTTTTCGTCAGTATGAACCAACTAACCAACATCGCCACCCTTATACTGAAAGGTAGCGCAATTCCTCCTCTCCCCGCGTTTTCGTCCTTTCTATCCACGGCATTCCTCCTTGCCCTCTGTCCGCGCAACGCCCCTTGCCGCCATGTCTGAGTGGGGCCCGCAAGACGTGCGCCTGCGTGCCGAGCCGTACTTGTTATTGCATACGGCGGACTAGAGATTCCTTTTTCATATATGAAGACAGTTTAGTTTTCTAACGTGAAGAATCTATATAGCGTTTGTGCACCTTTATTGGAGTTAGAAAGCACGGGAAGACTTCTCTATAGGCAAATATAAAGCGCGAGCAGAGTAAAGACAAGCTTTCTCTGATACCACTAAACGCAAACGATTAAAAAAAAAAAAGTGAAAGCCATTTACAACTCCCTGTAACGTCGAATTAGAGCGCAGCTCTTGAGGAGGAGGAGGGAAGGGTACTCGGGGGGTGGATCACGTGACCTCGGGGGGGGGGGGGGGGGGGTCACGTGACCTTGGGGGCCACGTGACCTGGGGAGTCACGTGACCTCGGGGGGGGGGGGGTTCGCGTGACCTGGGGGTCACGTGACGATGACGATGCCGATGACGTCATCAGTGACGATGCGGATGCCGATGACGTCATCAACGACGTCATCAGTCACGCCATTGATGACATCATCGGCATCCGCATCGTCATCGTCATCATCACTGATGACGTCATCAGTGACGTCACTCGTCCCATAAGGCACCGCGCGGTTACGCCGACGCCGACGCCGACGGCGACGCCGCTCAAGCCGGAAACGGGCGCCTAAGAGCTGCGCTCTAAAAAACAATGTAGTTGAGTATTTTGGAACATCGGGATGCACTGCGAAAATATGCTTCGTTTACCCGTTTGTCGCAGCAAAAGCTGAGAGCACCCACACGATAGAACGCACCTCTGCCGGCGTGTACATAAAGTTTCGTGGGAAAGGACTGTGTTGCTAGCGGGAGCTTGTGCCGTCGCTTTGAGCATCGATTGGATCGCAATCCTTAAGGCCGGTTCAGACATTTGATTGCGCTGCGTCGAGAACCGAAAGCGAGTCACCGGCACATCTGTGCTTCGTATGAAGCCTGGAATCCAATCCAGGGAGTCACCTTGGCAGGCGATATGAGCAGCAGGGATGTCCTGGTGTCTCGCATCCGCAACGCAGTCAAACGCAGTCAAATGCAACTGTCTGAACCAGGCTTTACCGTACGCTCTACTAAAACTTTTAGAGCGCAGCTCTAAAGGCCGGTTCAGACATTGCGTTTGAGTGCGTTTGCCTGCATTGCATCGAGTACCGAAAACGAGTCACCGGCACATCTGTGCTTCGTATGAAGCGTGGAATCCAATGCAAGAAATCATCTTGGCACGCGATATAAGCAGCAGAGATGTCCTGGTTTCTCGCAGCCGCAACGCAGTCAAACGCAGTCAAACACAACTGTCTGAACCAGGCTTTAGGCGCCCGTTTCCGGCTTGAGCGGCATCGGCGTTGGCGTCGCCGTCGGGGTCGGCGTCGCCGTCGGCGTCGGCGTAACCGCGCGGTGCATTATAGGAAATGTCCCATAATGCACCGCGCTAGCTCCCCCCCCCCCCGGGGTCACGTGACCACGGGGGGAAGGGGGGGTCACGTGACCCCCCCCCCCCCCCGAGGTCACGTGACCCCCTCCCCCCAAGGTCACCTGAAGGAGAAGGAGGAGGAGGAGGAGCGGTATACCCTCCCCTGAGTACCCTTCCCTCCTCCTCCTCAAGAGCTGAGCTCCAATTCGGCGTTGCAGGGAGTTGTAAACGACTTTCACTTTTTAGTATCCTGAACGAGGTGCATTTTGAAAACCGGCATCACTCGAGTTAGGCAAATAAAAGACACCACAACGCGTGCAAAACCTCGACTTTTCGGTAATTTTTAGCCTTACCGATCGCTTTGCCAAACCAGCAGCTTGGTTTACTTCGTACACATCTTACAAACGTCGAATACTACCTAAGACTGTGCACATGCGACGTCTGCTATTTACGCGCCTCGTGCATATAACTGCCTACCAAATACACTCCCTTCTATCTCCTCACTTAAAATAAAAAATAGCGTGCACAGTTGCCTTTCCAGCGCGTTTCTAATTTATCCCATTTATTAGCGAGGCCCTTTCTCATCCTTACTCTGTTTCGAGATATTGTTTTGACGTTCTCACGCGCAAGGTACGCCCTTGAGTTCACTTGCAAAGCATATAAGCTTTGCCACACACGCGCGGGCGTACCTTGCTGCGTGAGTTACAAATGAGGACAGAGAGATCTTTCAGCAAAGCCTTCAAAAGACAAGAACAATTTTTTTCATTGTCAATAATTAATGGTTTACTAATCACAGATGACAAATGACATACAAAGATGAAGACAACAAAATATTTATTGCTACAAAGCAAAATATTGAATATTCGGAAGAGGTCGGTGTAAAAAAATGGAGAGAGCTGCATTTGGCTTGAGTTTCTTGAGTCAAGTCTTTGCCAACATCACCGGCTCAAACTGATCGTTCGTGAAGTGATCCTGAAAAATAAATGCCGCATCGCATATTTTTAGTTGCCATTTGTGAAGCACCGATCGCGGAAATATGTTGCACAAACAAAAGCGCGAGGTGCTCGATCGTTGGTGACTATCCTTTTACTGGCGCAATATGCACGCGGTAACACTACAACCTTCTTCATTTTAGTGGCACCCAAGTCTCTCACGCATCGTTCTCAATTCTGCCGACTCAATGCAAGCGAGCTAAGAGTGAGCGAGTCAGTTTTTATGATCAAATACGCTCGAAAAGACGTGTCCAAGTTCTTCGTGCCGGTAATTTAGTTCCGTGTTCGTCTCGCCGATCGCGGAAGTATGTTGCACAACAACAGCGCAAATTACTCGATCGCTGGTGACTCTATTTTCACTGACGCATATATGCTCAGGGTAACAATACAACCCTCTTTATTTTAGTGGCTCCCCAGTCTCTCACGAATCGTTCTCAACTCGACCGACTCAATGCAAGTGAGCGAGTCAGTTTCCATTATCAAATACCCGGGAAAAGACGTGTCAAAGTTGTTCATGCCGGCAATTTTGTTCCGTGTTTATCTCATCTCATACTCGTATTAGGCGATATTCATCGGCCAGACCAAAAGAGACAGGCGATAAGATCCAGAGTTTCAAAGTGACCTACCTCGTAAAGTCTCGCTCACAGGCTGTCAAACCTTTTCCGACCGATCCGGCGGGGCCATTGTCTTCGTCGCTGAAGATTTTCTTTTTTCGTCGGAACGGCAAAAAGCTTGTTCCCTTTCGCAATGCTGTTTGTGCATTCCACAGTGTAGCATGATGGCATCGCATTGCCGCCGAGGTCGTGGTAAAAAATTAAAAAAAACGGCCGGCCCGAAAGCAACGAAGCCACCGCTATGCCTCGCCCAGTGATGGCGAATCGCGCGGGATCATGGGAAGGCAACGGTCACGTGTCGCGCCTGATCCAATTGAAGTAAGGGGAAAGAGAAATTTTGAGAGAGAAAGGTTTTTGGGCGAGGGGAAAAATCTCTTCCCCATTTCAGACAATGGCCCATATCGGATACGCCACCAAGAGGCGTATCCGATTTGGGCGACGAAAAATTAATCAAACGTTTCAACCTGCAAATTGTAAAAAAATAGAGGGGAGGCAATACGAGAAAGTGTGACGGTTACGCTTATATCCTAAGTGTCTTCTATTGGCTTGGCAAAGGAAAAACAATGTTTTCGCCCATACTGGAAGTGACGACAATTCAAGATGGCGGCGCACTTGCAAAAAAGGTCTATAGGGGCCTTATATTATCCCGCCCTGTGGACAGAAGCGGCGGAACAGGTGGAACGTTGGACACCCATTGCCTGCGGGAGGGGAAGTAATTTTATCGCGTTTTTTATGGTAACACACAAAGTTTGCGCTAACATTGGCACATAAAGGAGCGTCGTTTGCAAACTGTCCTTCTCCGTTGCCCGTGGAGTCGTGCAGAATGGGAGACCAAGCGAGCGTAGCAAACACAAACGCACATCGGCACAAATTCGCACGCAAATGCAAAGCCAGAGAAGACAAAACGCAAACAAATGCTAGAAAGAAAAATGGACCACCCATACGTGAGCTTGTGCCCCCCCCCCCCTTTTTCCCCCCCACACACACTTTTGTTTCGATCGCCGTACATTCGAATTTCTATCGTACACACGACTGCATGTCTCGCAGATATGCATAAACGTGCATTATTTATGCGTGTTACGTTGTGGCCTGTGGACAATAGGCAAGACGAATCATTCCTGGAAATGAAACAAACGCGACGCGAGAGAGAGAAAGAAAGAAAAAAGTGAGATTGAAAGAAAAAAAAAAAGAATGAGAGCAGAAATGATAGGGAGAGAAGGACCGCTAACAATAAGGGACAAGCTGTATACGACGACCGCGTGGTCTCCGCTTCGATTTTGTAGGACTGCGGAGTCTGCGCTATTTGGTGTTATTTGGATATGCTCTGACGTAGCGTATAGACTTTTGTATCGCTTATCACCCGGGCGAAAAATGCTGAGTCACTGAGCTGTGGACGCGCGCGCAGCGTCCGGTATACCGCACAGCAGATCAACAGCGCATGGTCAGAGGGCGTTCCACAGCCCAGGAGACAAAGATGGCAGGTCGCAGAAGGCGATTTTTTTTGCAAAGGTCTATATTAGTTTTGCACGGGCATATACACGCTAAGTGCTTTAAGCCGCTATCGCGCTGCTAACATATCGTGTAAAATAGGCTCTGCGGACACTGTGTTTCGTCCTCGTATGACGCCGCATTGGTCACACAAAAAAACTGTCCGCAGAAAGGTTCGAAACATATACTTACTACATACAGCGTGGGCGAAATGGATTGAACCCAATTTAAACTGACCGCATAAATCGCTTTCTTAACGTATATCGCTGGGATTTACTACAGAGGTGCCATGCACTTGGTGGAAGCTTTCGCTAAAACTGTGGAAAGGTTGGCTCACTTGAGTAAATCAAGAAAAATCAAACACTCTGTTTTGATTATAATGCAATGTCCTTTGTTCCTCGTGCTCCCCTTCTCCAGGGATTATTTTCGTCACAATGTTTTTCTTGCACTTTACATGTACAATAAAAAAAAAAAAATGTTACACTGACGCTTATTTGAGCCAAATAGAATGAAAAATAGGTACGCCAATTTTATTTTATTTCCATTTTACAAATTGTTTATCCGCAGAAAACTCCAGAATATACAACAACAATTTTTTGATGATTTTGAGATAATACGCAGAGCGATAATGTTTCTATAGGCGAAACCAGTCTTTATTTTCCTTCTTTTGACGTCGGAGGTTTCATGTATTCATACTCTCAATTAATTAATACACCAGCTTCGAGCGCCTATGTAGTAAATCTCAGCGCGATAAGTTAAGGAACCCATTTATGCGGTCAGTTTAAAATGCGTTTTATCCATTACGCCCACGCTATATATATATATATATATATATATATATATATATATATATATATATATATATATATATATAAACGTTTTTTATTTTTAAGTTTATAAGATTTGCTTAAAAAAAGCCATGAAAGTTACACTTATGCGGTTTGTGCAGGTGAGTTATACGGCCAGGGGGACATTATGTGGGTGGATAATCTTTGCGATAAGTTAGCTAGTTAATTAAAATTCGTTAATTAACTTTTTAATTAGTGAAAAAGACATATGATTTCAACTAGAAACTTAGAAAGCGTCATCGAAAACCACTAAATAAACTCTTTTTAGAACGACTCGAAGCTCGTGGGAAAGTCGGGGGCGCACCAATGTTATCACTGGTGAAGCAGGCGCAAGAGCAGCAGTGGCAGAACGCAATGATAATCTTATCATCCGCGTTCCGCCACTGCCAGCTTTGCACCTGCTTCACGAGTGATAACTTTGGTGCGTCCCCGAGTTTCCCACGAGCTTCAAGTCGTTCAGAAAAGAGTTGATTTAGTGGTTTTCGATGACGCTCTCCATCTTTCTAATAGGACTCATGCCTGTCTTCACTAATTCAAAAATCAATTAACGAATTTTAATTAATAACCCGACTTATTCAAAGATAAGCCACTCACTTAATGTCCCCCTGGCCATATAACTCACCTGCCCAAACCGCATAAGTGTAACTTTCACGGCTTTTTTAAAATGAATCTGTAAAGCTTAAAAAAAAAAAACACCCTGTATATGTACGATAGAAACGCGCTTAGAACATGCTTGGGGCGCGTGTCCGCAGATACCATTCTGTCATCGTGTCTGTAGCCAACACAGCGTGTCTTTTGTACGACAATGTATAGACAGTGTGACTCCGGTTTAACGGTGACTCAACGCTCGAGTGGGATCTTTGCACCGCACTGGAAGCCTGCCTCCAGTAGTTGTTGACTAAAGTCACATTGGTGATCGAGGAGGACGGGTTGAAAGGAGGCGGCAGCTCCGACGGACCCTAACGGTCGTTGTGCTGGGGGGGATGGTTTCCCCGAAACTTTTAATGAGAATTTGCGCACGAGTTGCTCTCGCTTGTTTGATGACTCGCCCCCTTTTCCCATACTCTTTTGTTCGTTCGCAGGCCAACGCCGTCGGTGCAGCAGTGGAACTATGACCCATACGGCGTTGTCTGGATAGCGTTGGAACTTGGAAGCGCCTTGCAAAGTGCTTGTGTGTGTGCGTGTGCGTGTGTGTGTGTGTGTGCGAGTGCGTGTAGGCGTGCGCGTGCGTGTGCGTGTGCGTGTGTGTCTGGGGGGGGGGGGTAGAGATGCAAGGCTTTCGTCATCCAAATAACCGGAAACGTTAGGCATGCCTTGCTATTCTCAACCAGCTGTTGAGCATTAACATCGCAAAACTGGTCTAGTTGATCTGTTTTTAATCAATCGATTCCCCTCGAGTTTAGCGCGTTGATTCGCCTAATCTAGCGCATATTGACGTGTTTCTTTTTTTTTTATTTACGTGAATGTCCTATCGAGTTTTGGTACCGCTGACAGTAGCATTTATTTTGTTTCTGATCGACCACCCGAAGCTTTTTAAGAGTTAAAAGAGCGGCGCAAAGAATTTGTTTTGTACTTTGCGTAAATACCATTTAGCCAGAACTAAAGTTACTGGATTCTGGGAAAGTAGCGCCATGGCCTTCCCTACCTGCTAGCCGGACACAAACAGATACTAACATACAGATGACGAAAGCCTCGCCAGGCGTCTACGTTTGCATGGTAATCGCCATCTCGGTTCATTCAAATGTTCGAGGCTTCCAGAGGGTCGTTCTAAACCAGTCGCGCCAAGATCACCATCACGGTGTAATACTACAGTGTACTAGAATACTTGGGTAATGTTGGCACCGGAGGGGCTCGCCACAAGAGCGTGGTATTGATCGCGACAGGTGTCAACACCGGCTCGTTATCCAGAATGTGTGCGCATGCGCGGCTGCACGCGCGAAAATATGAATCTTTGGTGCGCTTTGGTGGAGTGCACATAGGGATTCTGATACAGCTACGACCTGCCAGCGGTCGTACCGCGGCATAAATTACGCTGCGGCACGATCGTTGGCAACATGATGCTTCAGTGTATTGGACGGTATAAGCTGCATTACTCTACCTTCACATAAAAACAATTGCGGCTTTAAAGAAGCGGAGTGCAAGTTCTTTCAGCGGAGAATTAGCTGCGATTTTCGGTTCGTGGGATGGTGAGCATTTTAAGTGAAATGCCCATTGCCTTTGTTACAAAAGGCCAAACATTAGATATTTGGCGGGGATATCTAAAACTCAGAAGCAGTTTTTTTTTATTTTATTTTATGGTGCAACGAAACGGCACATACTAAAGCCCGAGCTTCTTTTAGTTTTTTTTTTAAGTACCCCAGGAGCTAGTAAGGGACAGCATTCGCTTCTAACCAATCGATAAATAAAATTGTTTCTACTCTGATCAGCAAACCATGCGCCTGTCAGGTCTAATTTATCGTTGCATTATAGTGTCGCACGCATGCACCTAAGTTGTCCGCACTCGTGTTAAGACCAATATGCAATTTTCTCCTGGTGAGCTTTTGTCCGGGTCTCTGAAAAAATGGGAGAGCTTTTGTCCGGGATTCGTGTTTATGAACCCTCGTGTACGTTTTGAATATAATGTTAGTGAACTTAAAATATTAAATGCACTTTCCAAAAATATACTTTTTGGTTTATAAAATGAAAGGCACAAAAAATGAAAACCATAAGCGTAAGTTTGAGACGTATACCAAGGTATATGCGTATCCGTCGTAAGATGATCAAGGTATATGTATACGCGTCGTAAGATGACGAGAGTACTTGCATATCCGGCGTAAACCAAAACCAAGCAAAAAAAAAAAAGGTATATAGCCAACCTGCAATGCAGTTCGGTTTGGCGCCATCTAGTGACTGAAGCTAGAAATATTGGGTACCTCTGAGAGTGGCGGCTGCATTGTTCAAACGTGAACGTTCACTCAGGTGACGCCGCTTAGCTTAGTGTCTGAAGCAAGAAATACTGGGTATCCCAGGAAGCCGTGATCACGTAACATGCCAGTACAGCGAAAGCTACGACCCTGGCGGGCCAATGGGAACGTGACTGCGCATCACCGAAGCGCGCCTCTACTCCGAAGAAGTATCAGGCTTTTCGCTGCGCCATGCTACAATATGTGTGGGTTGCGCTCGTACACGTCGGGCATTTCGAAGCATTCGGCACGCAATGTGGGGCTTATCGTTCACCCTTTGCCAAGTTACAACGAGACAGGGTAGAACCGTGGGCTCTCACTCTGCTGGTGACGTCTGGCTGTTGCCGGCTGGTTATACGCGATGGCTTTTTTCGTCTTTAAAGTGTCCGGTCCCTGACAATTGCGTAAAATACGCCGCTCGCGCGCGCGCATTCACAAAAAAAAAAAAAAGTATTGCGTCACGCCGGGAGACAACAAAGCAAGTGTCACCTCTTGCCTCTTCAGCCGCCTTTTTCCGGGGTTTGCGCAACCCACCGTCACTTTGTCGAGAATTCGCATGCAAGACAGCGGCGGCGTATCAAGGGTCAATCATGAGGAAAGAGAGGGAAAGGGAAAGGGGTGAGGCGGACACAATCGATCTTGGCAGACGTTAAGTAGCACGTGACCACGTTACTTGCACGTACGCGCGCGCGCCGGCAGCTTCTCACGGAGACAAAGGGGCGTATAAACTTCCTGTTCATCCTAGGGTGCCTTCATGTGCGCTTTAAGGACATTGAGGCACCCTAGTTCATCCCACAATGGACCGCCATGAACGCCAAACGCTAAACGTGCCATCCCAGAGAGTCCGCCGCTGTGAACGTATATCACGTGATCGCGGGCGTCGCTGCGCCCGTTTCTCGAATGTCACGTGACACGACGTTGGATTGGCGTCGATGATTTGCAGCGTCGCGAGAGCGCTTCGCGACAGCGCGCTCGCGCAAAACTTTTCCTCCCTGTCGTGGCGCGCAACACCTCGTCGTCCGGACGCGCGTTAAAGTGAGGAACTTAACGCGAAACGATAATTACTCTAACGTGGTTGCGTAACACCACCTCCGCCTCGCGCGGGTGTTCTGCTCCAGTGCGGTGTTTGCGACTGCTACTCTCCAGCGAGGGCGGTTCTTCGAAGTGGCAATCCAGCAACCTTCAACTCGGTTAACCCCCTTGGTATTTCCAATGAGTCAAATCTGCCCGAAAAAAATATATAACCGGCCTGTGCCGAGCAAAGAAAATAATAAAAAAAGGCCAATACAGATTTTGTTGTGAATTTTTGGGCCAGCGTTCCGCGTGGTTAGAGGGACGTTTTTAGTCCGAACACTGAATGGCTCAACTCAGTCCCTATTCAAGCCGCTGGCTGTCACACTGCGCGTGCATCAGAAGAGAGACACGGCGTTTGCAGCGGGAACAATGACAGAATTATTGCGGACACGCCTCACTCATGTTCCAAGCGTGTTTGCTTTACTCAGGGAACGTGTCTCCAGAGAGTTTTTGTGTGACCAATCTGACAGTACCGTCAGACAAGTAAGAAAACGCAATATCCGCTTTCTACAGAGGGCATTTTTGTATGCTGTTTCAGCATTGGGACCGCAACTTTACGGTGTGCTTTCTTAATACAACTCTCACTCAATAAAGACGAATGCTTCTTTCATTCCTCAATATACTTCCTTAAAAGAAAGGAAACACGCTGAGAAGCAAACATAAATTTTACCCACATCACTACTTTCTCATGCAAAAAGTACACGCTATTCTTTTGTTTTGCTTTTTTTGCTCCTTTTAGGGTGTAAGTAAACTTTTCCCAGATGTTAGTCTCGGGGGGTTAAGGTGTTCGAAATTTTCCAGCTAAATTTAACGGAGAAATTAAATTGGTCTAAGATGGCTATGTGACCATCTGACCGAAGCACGTGCTATATGGGACGCCTTTTTGCCACGCAGGTACGAGGCAGTCACGTGATAACAGGGATCAGCGTGACCACCTAAGTAAGTCTGCTCCTGAGCTTTTTTTTTCTTTTTTTTTATCGTGTTCGCCTTTACCGTGTTTCTTCGCGTTTGTTGTTTCTGGCTATCGCGAATTTGTTTTTGTTGTTGTTCTACAGCGAAGCTGTATACCTCTACTAGCCAAGAAAATTTTCGTGTCGTTGGCGTTGTAAGCAAAACCTCCCGGCGAACAATTGAAGGCAAAACAGCATATTTCCTTTGAAATCAGGCATACAGCATACAGCTCAGTATCCGTTTCAATCAAGGAAACCACAAAGCAAGCATCAACAAAACAAGCATCAAAACCACGTGATGGATGATAAGGCGCGTGTGAACAATAGGAACACCCTCCCACGCGTTCCGGTAAAGATTAGGTTTGCAGCTGCCACGAAAGGGGTTGACGTCATTCGAAGCCCTCGTGTGAAGTGCAACCCGTATAATGGATGATAACGGTGCCTGCGAACAATGCGAAGCACGTTCCTTCTTCCCGCGTGTGTTTTCGTGTCGGCGTTCTAACGAAAAAAAAAAAAAGACTTCAGAAGATTGAAGCGAAAAGTACAAACACCACGCATACAACATACAGCACAACATTCGTTTCAATAAAGAGTAAGCACAAAACAAGCATCCTAACCAAATAAAGAATGACAAGGAGCTCCTGAAAACAATGCGAAGCACGTAGCGCTCACCGCATACGTTCCCGGTGAAGTTTACTGTTGCCCAAGCTGCCGCCTCAACGGCAGCTTGCGGCGTGGGGAGTGACATCACTAGTCTTTCATATATAAAAGAAGAACCCGCCTATACCCCGTTTCACCGCCTATACCCCGTTTTACGAGCTATCTTAGCCAATCCCGTTCTGTGGACGTGGCCCGTGATACGCTTTCCGCGCGTCGCTTTGCCCCCTCTATAAGGTCACGTGACACTCACACGGCCTCCGATTGGTTTGATGGCTCGTTCAACATCCGCTGCGCTTAAACGCAAGATGGAACGGAATATAGAAACTGATTTCATTGCTGCTGCAGCACCGCGATGAATAGGCCACGCATAGTTAGGACTCCCGAGGAGCAGCGTGAATACTAGGAGCGTCAAAGGGAAAAGAAACGGCAATACGACCAGCGGCGGCGTGCTGCGACCGGCGGCGGCATTTCGTATAGTGCAGTAGGCAATCGTTGCAGGTGGTACCACAGCTTCGCTGACCAACCACCTTCACAGCGTGGATTGGAGCCCCAACTTTTATGGGGGAGGGCAGAAGGAAATTTTCGAAACAACACCGCTCTTTGCGGATGCTTGGATGCGTTGGTGGAGGCGCGCGATGTCGGATAGCGATGAAAGAACAAGCCATGATTCCGGAGCACGCGAAGAATCTTTCTAGAGACGGTTAAAACAAAATATTGTCAAAGGCAGAAGTAAAGGCGAGAGCAGAAAAATAAATGTAAAGACTTCACTCATTAGCTCGCGGCATGTCACCGAGAAAACCGCGACAGAATTCTTCTGTCAAATATTTTTTGTGTGCTAAAACAATCATACGTCGAAAAATAACTTATTTATGTTAAAACAATGATGCCGCTGGCGCGTTGGCGTATATTCACCATTCCCTTGAACCTCCCGAAACTAGGTGGAGAACGGAACTAATTTAAATTGAAAGAGAAAGGAACACAATGGCAGAAGGCGAAGTCTCAAACTCAGCTCACTTGTTTATTCAGTTGCATCTTTATTCATGCATCATTCTCAAAGTCGCAGAGAAACCACCATACACGTGAAAAGAAAAATACAACTTCAGAACACAAGCACGCACAAAAAAACCTGAGATAACTCCTATAGTCAGTAGAGTTTAAAGTGTCATTTTGTTCCCGTCTCTTTAAAGGTGCGATGCAACAATTTTTCTACTTTCAATAAATACAGCGTAGAAATATTTCTTGATACTTATGACCTACGAAATACACATCGCATTTATCCCCACCCAATGGTAGTCGAGAAAAATATTCGAGAAAACCGAACATCCTTTACCCCCTCAACTCGCAGCCAGAATAAGCGGCCACGTGATCTGGTGCCGATTATATGCCACCAATGTTTTTTAACGTAGCCACGCGTTCGGGTTGGGAGAGCACAGTGAGCGCGCTGAGTTCCACGTATTGTTAAGGTTCAGCGATTCCCCACAATCTCAGCGATTGGGCACGGGCCAGCACCCGAAGACATGTCGAGGCAGTGATTGTCTCGAGTCAAAATCGGATGCCTACGCAGTCTTCGCGTCCACTGCGTGAGCAGCATTTAAATATCGTCACAGAGGGGATCGCCAATCTTGATGACGCACTCCTGGAGATCGCATTGCTGTCATTGTCCCCACAGCTCCGTCATTGGCTCAATCATCAAGTTTTGCGAAGGCGACTGAAAGAAGAGGTGCGCTTTTTTTTCTTGGAAGTTCCACCGCGAAGAAGACGCTTCTTTGATCAGTGGCGTTGCGTTCGAGTATTCTTGGGTTCCACTATACTCTGTTTCACCATATGATGTACCGCAGGAAATGCTACAAGCGCGAGCTCCTTGCTCTAGGGCACATCTCGGTGGCACAAGCTCTCGTGCGTTAAGAGTAGCTCCCAACGCTATGAGCTCGCGCATCTAGCCTTGTCTGCGGTACAACATAAGGTGAAACGGAGTAAAGTGCCAGTAAGCTGAAGTAAATTGAGAAACATTCCTACTTAATATCGTTCCGCAGCTCTTTTAAGCTCTCTCAGTTCTCCATCCAGTTTCAGGCGCTTTAGAAAAGAAAGCTCACATTCATGTGTTAAAGGGAAGACGAAACGCTTCTTTAAAAAAATGAAATGGAGGTTGATTCTAGCGTAGTTTTATTCAGTGAATTTGAATGTTGCGTTCGTTTTCCCCGAAGATTTATTAAACGCAAGAAAACACGAGAAACCTCTGACCAGTCGTGACGTCATAACTGGGCTGTATACTTTCCGGTTTTAACCGAAAAACACCGATAAACATCCGCCGGTGTCGAAAATACAAAATCGGCTAAAACCGAAAGACACCACTTTTTTCATACTTTCGAGCAAGCGCTGCTTTTTTTCACCGAAAAGTCCTGCATACTTCGCAGTTTTAACCGAAAAACACCAATAAACATACACCGGTGACGGAAATAAAAATCGTTAAAAAAAAACAAAAAAAACACCGGTTTCGAAACAATTTTTTCCTAGCAATGTGTTTTTTCGTTTTTTTCGTTTTTTTTTTTTTTTGACAGAAAAGGTTTTACGCAAACTTTCGCAAACACATTATCTTACCCGGAATCATGCACTTTGCCTGTCTTTCTTTTGTGACCTACGTAATCTTGAACTCTTGGAGGACAGTAACTTTGTTCCACTCTTCTCCAAGGTCAGCGGTCCTCCTGGGCCGCCGAGCTAGACGATCACTATCCGTGGCCCGAGAGGCTAGTCACAGCTGGCCAGTACTGTACCAAGCCTCGTGGGACGTTTCGGGACTTCCCGTGTCCAGCGCAAATGTTGAGCGGGCATTCTCGAAATTGCACGTCGTCAACAGGAAGGATCGGGCGTCAGTGACAGACACGAGCCTAGGAATGTATGCATGCATATACAACAATAATAAAGTGTGGTTTACAGCGGTGGTTTACATTCGCAATCCCCCCCCCCCCCTCTCCCCCGATAGTCACCGTTCTTAGCGTCTGCACGAAAGAATTCACCGAAAAGCACCGGTATGGGTGAAATAAATAAACACCGATAAACATTGCCGATTTTTGTAATAAATAAACACCGGAAAGTATACACCATAGTCATACGTGAATCTTTCGACCACCAAGCGCGTTGTTCCCCGCACTGGAACCACTCGTGACGTCTTTTTATGCCCTTTTTCTGACTTGTTCTGCTTTGAGAGCAGAGATTCTGAAAACTCCTTTTGTGACGTCACGCTCCGTGAAGGAGGGCCTTCATCGGTACTTTGAAAATGATTTTCTGCAGCCTCGATGCAGCAAATTGAAATATATATAATTTCGACATTCGAGATTCTGGAGGACGAATGAAGACGATTTAAGTGGGCTTCCTCAAATACAAAACCTCTTCATCTTCCCTTTGAGCAAACGCGCTCCTTATACCCAGTGCAACGTTAAGAGGCCCGTTCACACTCTTGCGACCGACTAAGACCGAGAAAGACCAGACCGGTTTTTAAGCCTTTTGCGATTCCTTAGGACCAGCTCCGCTGCAACGCATCCGGTCCTAAGACATCACAAGAGCCTTGAAAACCGGTCTGGTCTCTCTCGGTCTTACTCGGTCGCAAGAGTGTGAACGGGCCTTTAAAGAAGTATCCACACGAGGGAGAACTCCGCGGGCAGATGTCGTGACGTCATCAACCCGGGAAACTCCGTCCTCGGCTTTAGCATACACACGGACGGCGGGGAGCCGTGAGGGATATCAGTGTTACCAGCCGAATTTAGCAGTCACACTCTCGACAACAACGCTGGGAGCACGCTGAAGAGAGGGCGCGCCGTAGTCAGGAGTAGGAAAATGGAGGCGCAGATAAAGGGGCGGTTTGCTGTTATGGCAGGAGCAGGGTGTCGAACCGAACCCGAACCCGAACCAAAAACCGGATCAAAACCGTTATTTTTGACCGAACCGGAACAAAACCGAAACCGAAATCGAACGCTTCATGTTGAACCCGAACCGGAACGAAACCATAATTTGATGTGGCGGTTACCGGTTGAACTAAAACGGTTCAGGGCCAATTGTGTCAATAATTGGTCTAAATTGGAAAAGTTGCGGGAGTGTATTTTTCTTATGTTGCCAAAACTAATCCTACATAGTGTGAAATATTTTTACATTACATTTTTATTGCATACGTAATCAAAAATACATCATCATCTGGAGAGCTTCAACTTTGCTTTTGTTTCTTGGATTGACCCTGGCGGCACGGTAGCGGCGGCGGCTATTTCAAAGCACCGCTTGGCCGCTTGGCTACGAAATGTCCAAGTGTCGGAGCGGATTGCGCCACTGTAGGCACGGAGGCCAACGATTCCGCGAATGTTTGACCTCAAGATGGACCGTAGTTGCAGTCAATGAGCCATTTAGCCAATCGAGCACCGAGAGTGCACCACGTGAGCTTCCGCTTGAGTGCAGCGACACCCTGCAGGAAGGGGGGACAAGTACCGCGCTGCTTCGGCAGTATAGTTTATAGGGTCGCCTGTGATCCATTTCAATGAAAAACAATATTTTCTTCAACGTGCTCAAAGTGTTACCTTACAAAACAATTGCGGTGGCTTAGCTCGGCTATGCCACGATATAGGTAGCGTGAGCTTATGCGCACAAAATGAGAGGCGCTATCAAGCGGCTCCGGTGCAGCGTCAGACTTGGCTACTGCGCAACGGAGGCGCACAGCTGGACACGCGGCGGCGCCACTGCGTCTGCCGCGGCTATGACGTCACTCCTCTGTAATGCGCAACCGGCGAGGTTGGCGTGGTGGCGCCGGAGCGCGCGGCGGCGGCGGCTCCGGCGCGCCAGCTGTGCACCGTGTGACGTCACTGCTTCACGCGCATGCGCAGCATGGAGCACGGCTCATTATGCGAGCCACGCGAAACTGCTCAACCTCGGCCAGTGTAGCTCACGCTACAAAAAAGAAAAAAAAAACAACATAGGTTGTCGCAGGCAACGTTACTCGACGATGATTCGCCGACGCACCGCCCTGGGAGGAGGCCAGGGGTAGGAGGAGGGGGGTGGGGAGAGAAGAAATTGTGTCTGTTTATTTTTTTGCAGGTTTGTCAGACTAGCAAGGCCAGCATGTCGCCTGTTCAATCATTTTCACATTTTTTGTTTGAAGTCCTCTTTTATCGTCTTCAACTGAGTATTCGAGAAACGTCGTTCGCTGTGGTGGCATTACCGGAACTTTGTTCGGTGGCTGACAGGTACAAATGATCCCGGTCTGAGTCCCTCAGACCGGGTCATTTGCATAGAGCGGTTTATAGCAGTCCCAGATATCCAACAACGTAAAATTCAAGGAACTTCGAAACGTCTTAATACTTCTAATTGATCAAAAGTTGCCCACGCTTCTAGCTCCAATGCTTGTTC
Source organism: Ixodes persulcatus (assembly GCA_013358835.2). Lineage (NCBI taxonomy): Eukaryota > Metazoa > Arthropoda > Arachnida > Ixodida > Ixodidae > Ixodes > Ixodes persulcatus. Next base: position 922,661 of record JABSTQ010011515.1, read on the forward strand.
ACTACATCAACTTACATTACATAGTTTGATACCCGAGCATGCATGTTACTTCCGCTACTAGGGGTCATTGCATTCCATATAATAAAAATGAAAATTAACATCCCTACTTTGTTGTTCGGCAGCGTTTGTAAACAACCCTAAGAAAGTTCCCACTGTGTGCTGGAGAACCATTCTCACCTTCTCGTCGCTATAGTTTATTTCAACCTAATACATGCAGACGAGTCTTCGCCCACACTGAAGGAAGGGACAGAACTATAGCCATCCTATAGTAAAATACTGCTAAGTGCAATAAAGTAATAAAATTAAGAGCTGGGCTAGTTTGTGAAAGTAAAACATAATATAAATGCAATAGCCCAAAAGAAACAAGACGAAGGATATGAACGAACAACAGAGTTACAACACAGAAAGTTGTAAAAATATGTCATGTGTTTGTTCCTTTCCCTAGTCTTCGTTGCTGTGCCATGTTACACCTACGTCATGTTTGCTATTTCCAAGCAATTCCCTATGGTTATCGAAGCGCACGTCTCTCGCTGGCTGATTCTGTGACGCTAGAAAAATGGCGCATTTATATATATATAAAAATAAAAAAGGTGCGGAAGCAAAAAATAAAAATAAATTGCGGACGTAGCTTATATATATATATATATATATATATATATATATATATATATATATATATATATATACACTATATATATATATATATATATATATACGAAAATATGCAGATGAACGAAAAGTAATTCATCGGATGAATCAATGGTTTACAAAACCGCCGAAAGCCAAATTAAACGGCGAAGCCAGGATTTGGACTATGGTCCTTCCAATGTCCGGTCGGGTGTGCTTATATTATATTATACGGGCCGCGGACTACTTCGTATTTTACATTTCTCTTTATGGTTCTGGGATGTTCTTCTTCGTCCCCTGTTTGACAGAGTTTCAGACCAAATTCCTCTTTCACCCAATTGACTTTCCTTTCTTCTGCGTGTTTGGGCGACTTTACCGCACTGCCCACCACTCCACCTTCCCCACTACCCGACAGCGCATAGGCAGATGCCTCCGGAGTCGGTTTTGGAGTACTTATAGTGGGCTCTGCGCAGGCCATCATAGCCCCTCTGCCGCCGAGGCAAATATACCTCTGGGAAGGACTCGCCGTGTTCTGGTATGCGTGCATTGGCGAGAAAGGGACTCTTCTACACACAGGCAACACAGCTTTGGCTCTAGCGCTGCACCGCGGCCATGGGCGAGCTTTGCCTTGGGCTATCGCCAGTGCCGTCTTTCTTCTTTTTCTTAATGAAGATGTGTCAATAAAATGGGTACCGTTGGTCATGAGCCCCGCCGACCTGCCATTGACCCCGTAAGTGACTAGGTCACAACATGGCATCTGGGTCCAAACAATCCGTTGCTAGGGACGTTGCTATGGACTAATGCATGGAGACTCCACATGAGGCTAGATTTTTGCTTACAAGTCAGTAAATAATTTTTTGTAAGCAACCTAACTTCTTGATATCTAATTATGATGATGTTCTTGTCGTCTCAGTGTCGTATTGCAACGATGAAAGCCATTTCTGAAGTATTACACTCCGCTTTGCTTTGGTAGCAGACGGCACGATAGATTTGCTGGCCTCTGTTGCAGCGGGCGCCTTCATTGAATTGCGTCGGAAACGAGCGACAAAAACAAGTTCATCGCCATGTCCGTAGAGGCCTCCGCAATGTGCGTTTTTTTTTTTTTTTGTGAAGAACCCAGCTTAGTTCAGAGGGGCGAAAATGCCGTAAAATCAAACCATGCGCACGTCATGCAGATCAGTTACGACGACGACCTGAAAGGGGCACTGACACCCCAAAGGTCGTATTCTTTTTTATTCTCTAAAACGATGCAAGTTGTAGTCATAGACACGCAAAAAAAACCGCATCGCAAAAAACAAATTTTCCCCCGCGCGCGCGCGCCTTTTTATTTTGGGCGTTTATATTTCCCGCCGCTCACCTCCTCGCTTCTTTTGATCGGTGACGTCAAAAATCAGGAAATTTAGAAGCTTTGTAGGCGACATTTCTATAACATTTAATAACGGCAATCATAAAACATGTTTTTTAACGCAATTGCGAACGCACTACGGCCCCTCTTTTTGAAATACCAAAAATCAGAGTTCGGTGTGATGTTGCTTCCTAGATTTGTACCCTCCCTTGGAAAACTTGGCGGCGCTCGTCGGCGAGTCGGGGAAGAAACCGGTTTCTTCCCGCGCCGGCGCCCTTCTATCCCGCAGGCTCACCTCCTCCTCGCTTGGGGTCGCCGTGGCAACGGCGCTTTGCTTCATAGCGTGGAGCGGAGGTCCGCAAGAAAGTCGAGTCGCAGGAGACCGCAAAATTTGACTGACTGCACTGGTGAGGATCGTGCGGGAACTTCAAATTCGGCATTTGGAAATTGTTTTTTTTTTTTATTTCACAAATACTGAATTCCCAAGCTTCGAATTTTGAGGGTAATGTCCCGGCATCGTTTTCAATCGTTTCGGATAATAAAAAAAAAAAAAATGATTTTGATGTGTCAGTGCCCCTTGAAGTGCATTACCAGCGTAGTTCAGGCCAGCATGAGAAACAAATCGTACGCCGTCGAGGTCAGTTGTTTGTTATTATTATTATTATTGAGGTTGTCAGGTTATAGAAGAATTGCATGTCTATCGCGATTTCGCAGCATTTTGCTTTTTTTTATCCTTTGGTATATATAAAATTCTGTGGATGTGCTCTTTTGATGACGATCTCCATCGAACCAGCGACGCGAGTACAAGCTGTAGTAAACTCACCTTATGTCTTTTATCCAGTTTTTTCGCGCTTTGGATCTTGCGGAAATCTGAAGAAACTGCAAGAATCTTTCTCCACGCGATGGTTACAACCAGGTACAAAGCACCCTCCCATAGCGCGAGTCCGCAAACAAAATTTGGGATCTCAACTGATCGCCTGAAGTGCTTTTCTCACGGGTGCAATGCGATCTTTTAGCAGACTATCATCTCGATCGACACCCGGACTTTCGATAAACCATATTTTGCATCGCACCCCACCATGCATTCTTATAAGTGTCTGAAACTCATTATATTTCAAACAAATTCAATATCAGAATATCGTCATTATTCACACGATTCAGACGCCGGCGCCGGCTTGGCCGGCGGGCGTGTGGCAGATGACATACTACTTGCATTCGTCGTCTGCTGCAGGCATCTTGACGACCGGAAGTTGCAGTCGTAAATATTTCAGAAACAAGCCATTACCGGCACACCTCTGTCGAAACATATATGACATTCAAGCTTTCTATATCTGTGATTTTTAGAAGTTTAAATCTTTCTCCTGATTTTTGAATGGTCGCGTTTTCGTAGCGAAACCTAGCCACGTGTATTTGTCCATAACAAAGACCCTAGCAACGGTTTGTTTGGACCCATGACGTCACACTTACGGAGTCAATTGCGCGCTTGACACGCGATGGCGAGCCGGCGGGCCATCGAGTCCTCGCGCTCTCGGCGCGAGACATCTTTTCCTTCTCGTGCTGAGGTCGGCGGAAGGATCGAGGAAACGTCCGAAGGGTTTCCCCAGGTTTTTAAATAAATGCCAATAAATAAATCAATAAAGAAAAATGGCACAGGCAATAGCCCAAGGCAAATCTCGTCCACGGCCGCGGCGCAGCGCGAGAGCCACAACTCTGTTCTCCATGTGTTCAGGAGTCCCTTTCTCGGCAATACACGCTCACCACAACACGGCGACCTTCCTGGAGGTATATTGGCCTTGGCAGAGGGGTGATGATTGCCTGCTCGCAGTCCCTAACATCTACGCCGTAGTCGACTCCGGAGGCATCTGCTCATGCGCTGTTGGGTAGCGGGGAAAAGGGGGAGCATTTAGAAGTGCGGCAAAGTCGGCCAAACACGCAGAAGAAAGAGAAGCCAGTTGAGTGAACGAGGAATTTGGTCTGAATTTGGTCTGACACGTTGTCAAACAGGGGACGAAGAAGAAAGAAACCCAGAGCCATAGAGAGAAAAGTAAAATGCCAAGTAGCCCGCCGCCCCCTGGAGCGCCTTGAGGGGAAGCGGGCGCTCCAGCGAGCGAAGGACACGAGGAACGGCTCGGAGCCGTTCTGGCGTGCACGAAATGGTGTCATCGGCTGTGTCGAACCTGAACCCAAGAAAACCCATGCGTCGCGTGGGCTTTGCTTGTGTCACTTAGGGTTCAGCGAAATCCCGACCGCAGCAAGTCCTCCACGAGGAGGCGTACCGTAGACGCCAACTTGTCTGGGTCGGGATGGGCGCACAAGAAGTTGTCTATGTGAGATCAAGCACTGAGTCCACGCGCGCGCATTTCCCTGGCAATGGTTGTTGCCAAGACCTGCATGTAAAAGGGCGCCGGGTGTGTCACGAAGGTCTTAGGGCAAAAACGGCAGTAACGGCGGCCTTCTCTAATACCCTATTCACACGGGCTGTCTAAAGGACCTGTAGCTTAGATCCCTTAGCTAAAGGTACCTGTATCAAAATGCGTTCGGGATCACACGGCAAGTAAACGAAGGGTTTAGGGTTGATATTTATTACACCGGGGACAGCCAGGCTAAATCGAGGAGCGAACGAGCAATATGTAATTTTTCGTCTAAAACGGTTTGAGAAACATTCTTTACTTTATTAGAAGGTGAATGTGTCGTTCTAAAACAAATGAATAGCTGTTTTATTGATTTCATTTCATGGCGCAAGTGAAACATTAGCTTTTATTTAGAATGTCTCGCTTGTGTGGCCAAATTGACCGCCGTGTTATCTAATCCAAAGCCAAAAGAGGTACGCAGTCGTCGAGACACACAAGGTGCGAAACGTGATCGAAAACTCTCCGTGTTTCCCCGAGTTTGCTCTGCTACTTCTTTGCGTCTGCCTCCGGGTCGACTGAGGCGGATCGTCTCGTACACTCCGGCGTTCCTTCCTTGTTGACGGAGTTCGCCTATGTTGTCCTCCCAGAGACGAATTAGCGACCATGTTTCCGCCTCGAACCAGTGAACCCGAGGGCCTTTCTAATGGTGCCGCTGGTGCTGGCACCCAAGTTCACAGGTCCACCAGGTGAAATCATGGTCACAAAAATGCTTTGGGCAGGCGAAGCAGACAACTCGTTGTCGCTACTCAAAGTAGAGTGAACTCACTACTCGAAGCGACTCAAAGCACGTACAGCCGCCATTGCGTTCGGGCCACCGCTGCTACCCGCTGTCGCGATTATAAATTTGTCGCTACCGTCTTCCATCAAGTTTGTGCTCACGTGTACTTTATAATCTTTGCCTCGCAAATATTATTTTTATTACAATGCAATACATAAAGCAGAAGCAAATATGCTAGATTTTTATTTCGAATTCATGGGTCCGAGGCTACTCCCTGTAGCTATAAAGGGAGGTCTGCGAGCTCCGTTTATTCTAAACCCCCGCTTTAGCGAAAGGGACCTTTGTGCGCCAGGTGATTACGAACTCCATCTCTCTTAGCGATAGGGACCTATGCTAAGGGTACCTTTATACCGCACGTGTAAATGGGGTATTACGAGGGGCGTTCATAAAGTACGTATTATTATCACGAAGGAATAGAGATTCAGCAATCAAACTCGAGTAGGAGTTGAGACTTTCTCTACATGTTCGCCACCAAAAGTTACCCACTTTTTCCAGCGATGCACCACATGCCGGAGGCCATTGTTATAGAACTCCTCGTCTTGACTGTTCAGGAATCGCTCCACTTCAGCTATCACTTGGTCGCCGCCCTTGAAATGCTTTCCTCTTATTTGGCCCCACTACAAGCGTCTGTGGCATTTAACCAAAAGTCTCGTAAACTGGGACGTTGTCCCCGAACAACGCTCCCAGATTGGAACAAATATCCTTGGCATTGCTTCCCTTCAAATGAAAAAAAAAGCATCATTGCTGTGCTTGGCACCGACGGGCGGTGCCATTTTTGTTTCGTCTCCCTAGCGGTGTTCCGAGCTACTATAGCATGCGATGTTTATACTGTGCGGGAACTAGAGGGACGCGCGCTCATGTTGATGCCTATTTTGTTCCGTTTCCTTTATTTTTTTTTTTTGCCGATGATACGAACTTTATGAACGCCCCTCGTAATGTGGTCAGGTTACGGGAGGAGGGATGAAGCGTGATATGGTAAAAGGCCTCGGCAATGTTGAGCTTCACCATATACGCTTGGGGCGGGAGGGGGTGTACTTTGAAGGCCTTGGGTAGCGGAGGAAGGCGAAACGGAGGTGCCTGAAGGTAAGGAGAAAGTGCGGCGCAGTCTAAAACAAAGCGGCACTCGGTGGCTGACCTGGATACGAGGAAGACGGGGTTGAAGTACAAACCACGTGCATTCGATGATGCCGCCAACATGTTGGTTATGGCGGCATCGATCGTGAGGATCTGGTCAGGGAGAGGTGTTCGGGCCGTGAAGCAAGAAGCCTTCATGCAGCTAATGGAAAGTGCGCCGAAGTCGGGCGGCCCGTGAAAACTTCGTGTCTCACTTAACACTGCCCAGTCGACTTGAGGTGCCTGCTGGGTGGGGTGGACTGGCGGCGGAGGTCCCGTCACTTTCGACTTGCAGGCAGTGCTACCCGGGTTCGAATCGGAGTCTTCGACGTCGCTTTGTTTGTCTGTAGTGTGTTCCTTTGTGTTGGTGTGATTTTCCTCCTCGCCATCGTACGTGTCGAAGGAGTCGTCATCGGTGTGGGGCTCGATGACACTGTCGGTCATGCTGAGCCACTCCAGGGTTTACTGGGTGGCGGTGGCCGTCGAGTCCGGATCCAATGGGTCGTTTTCTTCGGTCCAAGATCAAGCACTTGCAAGGTCAGCCGAGACGTCAGCCTCGCAAAATGCATGGGCGAGAACTTCCTTGATCGGGACAACATTCAGTAGCGTCGAGGAGACGACCACGCCGTCGATGACGGCACTCGTGGGTCTCGAAGACCCAGGGTAGCTGCCCGACTCACTTAGGGTTAGGACTTGGTGCCTGGGCGGTAGCTGGTGTTCGCTGGAACACGAGACGTGCGGCGTCCGCGTCGAGGCTGGTTGGGTAGCTGGTCGGGAAGCTCTCTGAAAACCTCGGACTCGAGCCTGGACTTCTGGGATTGGATAGCCATCCTCCAGTTCCCTCTCGCGACGACGTGGAAGAGTTCTATCGAAAATGAGGTGCTGGTGTTCGGTGAGCATGGCATCCCAGTAGAAGCGATACGGGTGGAGATGCCGGATCTCGTGGACATCTCTCGTGCACAAATTTCTATTGTTCTGGGTGAGGTCGCGCGGAATGTCGTCTACCTGACAGACCCTCGCTCCTAGAATGGGCGGTGGGAGCACCACCGGAGGTATAGTCGGATCGCGTTGGTGGCACTGGTAGAAATGATTCCCGTAGAAGCCATACCTCCGGCGGAAGCAGGGGAAGGGCACCGGCGATGCTAGAAGCGATCTCTTGGCGCGTCTGTGGATGTTCGAGCTCACCGTGCTGACGTTCGAATAGCTCGCCTTCAGAGTTCTGCGACAGGGACTGTTGAGACTGCTGGCCGTTGGGGGTGAGACCGACCTTGACATCGACGATTGAAAACAGGGCAGATCCCAAAGTTGAGGCGAAGGAGGAAGAAATGGCATCCCCTGTCTGTTTAACGAGGGCGGCTCCGTCATCGGCGGCCAAGTGCGTTGGCGCGTTCGACGACGAGGCATCCTTCTCCTTGGCTTTTTCTCTTGTCATGCTGAGATGCGTGGCAGTGCCGGTGGCTGCCATTGAGTTCCCCGTTCCGGAAGGAACGTTTCCCCGTTCCTTACGCCGCTCTCAGCCAGAGAACACACCCACCCACCCACCCCCCACCCCCCCACACACACACACACACGCACGCACGCACGCACGCACACACGCACGCACGCACGCACGCACGCACGCGCGCGCGCGCGTGCGTGCGTGCGTGCGTGCGTGTGTGCGTGTGCGTGTGCGTGTGCGTGTGCGTGTGCGTGTGCGTGTGCGTGTGTGTGTGTGTGCATAGAAAAGTAAACGTACCTCGAAGCTTTTCGTGGAGTTTTATTACATATAGGTCGACGTTTCGGCTATATATATATATATATATATCATACGAAGCGCCAATATCAAACCTCTGATTTTTTTTCTTTCTGTGTTGTTTCAAAACCACCACTCGCGACACGTTTCAGACTAAATGAGTACCAGGTTTTCTTTTCCACCAGCTATGCATGATGGTCAATTTACCTCGTTTCTTCATACTGGGTACTGCATGTCAGGAACGTCGGTGGTTTCGATAGAACCGAGTTGGATGGACATCTGAGAATTCTAACTTATTAGTTAATAGGGAGTTTTCATAGACCGCTTTCGCCGTCCCGGGAGCTCCAGAGTCAAGGCTATCGGCGCGCAGGCGCAGTAGCAACTTCTTCGTTGCGGAACGCTTAGCGGTCTACGAAAACTCCCTAATACCCTGAAGGCGACACGTAGTGAATACATGTAGCGATGTAGGAGTGTGGCAAAATTTGAAACAATTTTTTTTTATTATAAGCTCGACCACTGAGTCCAACTAAGTATTCTTAATCCTAAAGTTAGATTGAACGGAAATATATTACCAGACGCACCACTTGCAGCTGATAAAACCCGTTTGCTCTGCTGACGTCTAACTCCTGGTTACCTCAGTTGGTAGAGCGCTCCACCTGTAATGGAGAGGTCCCAGGTTCGATACCCGGACCAGGCGGATATTTTCGGTCGCTCACCAGTCACCTAGCTGTGTTTGGAGATTTGTGTTTGTCCTTTGGCCCTCTTGCTCCCCTTCTCCAGGGATTTTTTTCGTCAATCTTCGTCGTCTTCTACGCGCAGTTCCCGAAGATTTTTCTTTTCTTTGTTCGCCTTCTTTTCTTTCGTTGCTCGCGAAGTTTCCGACGACTTGCACGCCTGAGCAAAGTGATTCAACCTTCCACATTTGTTGCACAATTTTCCTTGCGCGGGACAACCTTGGGCACGGTGCACTGTGTAACCACACCTACTGCAGGGTTTAACGCTCGCTGCGACGGTGTTCACTGCGGTGTCGTGCACGGCTTCTGCCGATTCACTTATTTCGCGGAACTGCTGCTTTCCTTGCTCCTGAATGTGGCACATTTCGACTGTCTTCTGATAGGTCGGGTTTTCTGCTATCTTTTGCAAGCCCTTATCTCTAATGCCAAGGATAATACGGCTGCGTAGCATACGCTCTTCTAGCTCTCCGAATTCACAGCTTTTCGCTAGAATTCTGAGTTCTGTCAACCAGTCGCTGAACGACTCCCCTACCGTTTGATCCCTTGACCCAAAGCGGAATTCCTGGAAGGTAAAATTGGTTGCCGGTCTGCAAAAGTCCTCAAATTTGCGAATCAGGGTGTTAACATCATTTCTGTCACCCTCAGTCTCAACCTTGAAGCTGTTGTATGCTTTTCTGCCTTGTTCACCAATAGTGACCAGTAACGTTGCTGTCTGCACTTCTTTCTGTTGCTTGCTCAGTTGCGTAGCTATAGAAAACAATGCAAGCTCACTCTTCCACGTTTTCCATCCAAGCCATATGTCGCCTGAGGTGTCCAAGGGCTTCTTCGGTGGCGGCAGCTGTAGTTGCAGTGTTGACGGGGTCGATATCTCGACTGTTTTTCTGGCTGGACACCGCTGCCACCATGCAAGTGGGCCAGACATTGGGTGATTAAAGAGGTTTATTCAGGAAAGGCAGCGGCTTATATAGCCGAGGCTTGACGTGTCTGGTCATCTGTACCGGCTTGGTTCGGGACGTCACGATGACTCAGACTTGAGCCACGCTACACTTTCATCGCCGTAATTAACGTCGTTGTGAGTCCCTTGTCTCATCGGCACAGCTAGCAGCCACACAATATTGTATCGCTTCAGACACAATGCGAAACAAAAAGAAATACTCACACAAACACGCCCTAGGACAGCCTACCCTAAACGCTGCCTCACCGACCTCTTGGTCCCACCGTGACTGGCAGCGCCACACCAAGCCCCTGCGGCAGACTCGGGTCACACAGCACTGAACTCCTATGAAAAGGCCGATGCGGTCGGCACACCTCCCAGTTCTAATACGTACTAAAACTGGTTAAAAAAAAAAAACGAATAAAAAGAATAAGAAAGGCGTGTTGTGCTATTCGCGTCTCCAGCTGGTTGCTCGCCCTCCCGCGGCGGAAACGGGAAGCGCTCTAGTGAGGGTCACCCGATTCTCCTGCTCAGCGGGCACGGCGGAACTGCTCGCGATCATGGCTCGCTAAATGTCATTTCCGAACGCAAACAACACTCTTCAATGTCCCAACGTGGTGCTGCAGCCGGTATGAGATTGTACCTTATTAGAGAGTTTTAGTATTGCGTATAGAAGCAAACGCAAGCGCTGTGTATTTGTGTTAGGGTGGCGTGCTCGACGTTGCGCGTGCGCATCGTAGCCATGCTCCGATCCAAGGCCGCGATTTCGAGCTCCGCGCACGCGCAGTGTAGAACACGCAACGCTAACACAAACACACGGTGCTTGCCTTCGCTCGTATACGCAATACTAAAACTCACTACTGTTTCAACTGCTTCCAACGTCAACGAAACATGCTGCAGTGAGCAGACGTGCAGGCATGTAGGCGTTGCTTCGAACTGGAAAGGCTGAGATTGGCATAACGGCGGCGAGAAAATACGAAAGTAAATAAATGTTAAAAAAGAGCAGTAATTAAAGAAATAATGTGTTTTCTTTCTTTTTTTTTTTGTTTTCTAGGGGAGGGGTTGGTCTGGAAGGATATTGGCGGCGATTTCGGAAGTTTTGCCGATTGTCAAAAGTCGCTATTCGATAGCACCCTCAATTAATCTAATTTTACATAAATTTATCACATTAGCTAGAATATTGTCATTGATTTTAGACTTTAATTATTTTATAACTTGGTAATTGAAAATGCTGCAATTGGCACCAGTGATGATAATTAGCACACTTTAGATTGTCATGACTTCTTCGCGCGTTTGAAATTAGATCATAAGCAACTAATTCTTTTAGAGCTTGAAAAATTGGGTATTAAAATATCTTAACTGTAATATTTATAATATTATTAATACAAATCGCGGCAATGTATATCCCCAATTAACGCCACGATCACGAAAATACGCCATTTAACCATAATAGTCTTTGCTGAAAGGTATCATTTTGTTTTCTTTTTAGCAATAAAACCTCTGACATCGTTATCAAGATAGACAAACAGACAAACACTGGATGCAATATAAACTCCTATGCGTGAAGCGTTGCTTTAAAAACACGCACACTTCAGCTGCCTGACTCGGATTCCGTCTTTGAATTTTTCTTAATTCATACGTTTTGTGAACATATTGTATAAATTGGATTTGTTCTGTTTTTCTTGTGCTGGGAAAAAAAAGGTAAAGCAATTAATCATATAAATACCCAAAAAGCCATTGAAAGGCCCGCAATTCACTATTTCATACGACAATTATCTGAGCGAGAAAAGGCAGCAAGGACGTACAAATATCAGCACAGACTTTTTCAACAAATAATAATATTCTACGTTCTCTCTAAAGTGTATGAAGACTCTGTCTTTTAAGGGACAAGTTTCCGCGAACGACTTCTTTAACTAAATAATTACGTTGCGAGACACGTTTTGAGTTATGAAAGAGTCTGAATTAGGGCCTATACCGAGAAATGAAATAAGAAACAATGGTTAGTTTCGGTTTTGCTCCGGAATTAAAACGTACTTCCTGGCCTAAATAATACGCTAAATACCGTTTTTGTTTTTAGGATAAAGATGTGACCTGCGCTCATAACACCCTAGCTTCCTCGTACTACCAGAAATAATTTGTGTCACTCAGTGAAGCCAGCACACTAGACAGTCTCAGCAGCGGCACGCATCTCCGAGCCTCACTATAACCGCCATTTTGGAAAACGAGTGGCGCCACCTATAGTGAATTGGAGTCGCAAATACAGGCGCCAAACTTAACCGCTAAATTTAGCGGTCGATATTCGCGTGACCTCGTCGGCCTGATAGTCGCCACGTGACACCATGACGTAACACCGTGACGTAACACCGTGACGCCACGTGACGCCACGACGTCAATGGAAGTGCGTTTCTTTAATTAGCACGCCATTTGCATTTATTTTTTCCACGGGGGACAAGACGCCAGTCTTTCATGTGCGAGTCAAACTTTGCGACGCAATTTTGCGAACGCGTTCCCAGAAAGGTCGGCCTTGGATCAATGTCGGGTAGAGGCGAACGCAAAAAACAAAATTATCATCCGTTACTGACGTTGCAACGGTCAATACGTTTACTGACCGTAACGATAGCGTGCGATTGATTATGCCTGGTGCCGGTAATGAACACCCTGTCCCGTTTAGTCGCCACGAAACGATGTTTTAGAATCAAGCTTCGTGTTTTTCTTTTCCTTTTGTTTATACTGTGATAGGCGTATTCATGAGACGATGCGCCATACGCCCGAAATTATCGTTGCCTCGTAATATTGCGGTGGTAACGTTTCTAATGTTTGCTCAAACAGTTCGCTAATGAAGGTCTGTTGATATTATTTTTTTAAATATTGATCATATGTTGAAGCGTTATCTCTTTTTTTTAAACCAGGAAATGCTTTTTTGACGGGATCCTCAATCCCCAGATTTTGTCGGTCCGTCCGTTAGTTTTTTCGCTAAATTTAGCGGGGAAAATGATGTCAGCTTTCCCCTCTAAATTTGATGGGGAAATTTATGTTACGTGACTCGACGTCACGTGACCTGTACACCGATTATTTTCCGCGTTAAATTCAGCATAAAAATTTACTTTACATAACCTGAGGTCACGCGATGTATACGTAAAAGCAAGCAAGCTTTTACGAAAACTATGCATTGCACAGAAAAAAAAATTGGGTGCCGTGTTGGTCTATGTCAAAGGCCCCATTAAGGAAAATGATTGACGTTCAATATAATTGGGTATTTAAAAATGCTGGAGCAATTAAATTTTTAATTATTGATTTTAAAGGCACGATTTCAATTTCGAATATTTCCGGGCGTCATGGAAAGCTACCGAATCCACCCACGTTACAATGATATAAGGCAAGCGCAGCAGTTTACGGCGTTCAAAAAAAAAAAAAAAAAAGCTAATTTGGACAGGTTTCTGGGTTTCGATTTCTTATCGGAGCGCGTCTCTGCGCGGCCAATTGTGCTGCCCGTGTAGAAAACGCGCAGTGTGCGTGTGCAGCCACGCATCGCGCGTACAAGAGGCGAGATAAGAAAGCCTCCGGGCTGTTACAAGAGGTTTCCCTTTTTGATGTCGGTGTCAGGGTGAAGACGTACTACCTTTACGCACGATGCGTGGCGCCGCACGCACGTTGCGCATTTTAGACACGGGGCGGGATCGCCCAAGCGGGGATCCGCTCCGATATAAGAAATCGAAACCCGGAAACCCGTCCAAATGTAGCGTTTCTTCGGAACGCCATAAAATGCAGCTGTGCGAGCCTTGAACATTGTAATGTGGGTGTATTTACTTGTTCTCGACGATGCCCAGCAACATGTGAATTGAAAAGATCCCTTTAAAATTAATAATTAACCATTTATTTAGATATAATTAATTAATTACCCGATTTTATTGGATGCTAATAATTTTCCTCTTTCGGGCCCTTTGACACAGACCACTACGGAATCAACCATTTTTTTTATGTGCAATTTGCAGTTTCCGAGGAAGCAATTTTGCCCCCCTTTTCGGAAACACCATATATATATATTGATGCTATGTGACCTATACTATACTAGACTCTATATGGTCTTGGCACAAATTAAAACGATCCCTTCTCGAATACTAATTACAGACTTCGGAGTAAACTGTCGCTGGCAATATTTTTTCTCCTCTTTTAAACTATGCAAAGAGTTGCGCCATTTGCATATTTAAAGCTTGCGCAATGTGATGGGGGCCGAAATTTACGCAATAGTTGCGACAGTAGAGAAGATGCAGGCCAAATAGTACTATCTCTCTTTAAAAAAAAAATAATTCTGAAATGAAAAAAAAAGGTCTCCAGCTAACTGTACAAGGTCAATTTTGCACAATCACCGAGCATACCGCACCTGCCCTCCTTCTCTCTTTTTCTCTCTCTCTCTAATAATAAAAAAAAACATGTAAAGATCCGCCTATAAAAATCCAACCTCAATATCTACTTATTTCGGTGGCGCCCGGTAAGGCGGCTTCTCATCCGGCCGCACGTCACGCGAGCTATCCGCACAATATTTGCAGCCCACTTCTCAGGGGCGTAAAGAGAGGTGTGGGAAACTGATGTCTGCCCTCAGATGGGTTACTTTCGCATGGATCGAAATTAAATTTTGATCCATGCACAAGCAACCCGACGTTGAACGAAAGGGTACGCTTAAACAAACCGATATTTTTTAACGAAGAGGCACGTGGTCAGACAGGCGCTTGTATTATTATTTATTTTTTTTTTTGTTAAAGTGTTTCTCTCTCGGATACATGTGGCTGACTTGAGAAGCACTATCAACACTTGAAGGTGTAATAATATTTACGAATCACGCGAAAAGAAAAAGACCTTGTTTTTTTTAAGTTAGTTATTTTGTTTTCTAGTTTGTACTCGGTAGCCATGTAGATTGGTACTTACAAAGAGAGGAGTAATTAAGAGAAACGCACAACTAAAAAGAGAAATGCAGTAATGAAATGCTGGAGCGAGCCGGTTGGTGCACAACTTACAGACAAAAACAAAAAAAAAGAACTAAGTACGAAAACGGGGGAGAGACACTGATGTCTGTCCCCCTTTTATTGTGCCCCATTCTCGGAATAATATCACCATGGTAGACTGAAAACAGTTTGAACCATAAAGAGGCTTACGAGACCAAAAATCTTCACTTCTTCTCTGCTTATGCTTTTCTTTTATGAGTTATATAGTAATGAAGTAACGACAACCCATTAACTAACAGTCTTAAACAAGAAAGAGCAAATATACTTTTTTTTTTTTTGTTTTCACCCCGATCGAAGGTGTAACGACAAACCGTTTGTTCGCCCCCTAACTTAGCGAAACGTCATCCCGCACGATTAGCAACACCTAAAGCTCTCTAAATGCGGCGAAAGACATCCAGGACGTCACGCATACGTCCGAAGATCAAGGACGTCTTCTACTTACTTCGAGATATGTCGGAACGATCGAGTTACAGTCTCGATAAGGTAAGTCAGCCTTAACAGCAGTTCCGCTTCACCAGAGTTACCGCACAGTGCTTTCGGACAGCTGTTTCAGAAGGAGTGAAAAGTGAGCGAGCAAAGCTCTGATGGATGCTCAAGATGTACGAGCGCACGTGCGCCCAAAGCCTTGACTGTAGAGCCACAGAATGTTGTCCTAGAATATAGTGTGGTAAATGTGTCTGAGCGCTACTGCAGTTGAAGAGGCGGTGCAACTTTTCTTGTACCTTGCGTAAATACCACTTATACCCCTGTTACACGGCACACTTAACCGCGGTTAACTCAGCTTTAACTGCTGTTACGCGGCACCACAGGTACCGCACTATACTTTCGGACAGCTATTTCATAAGAATGGAACAGAGCGCGTGCACTGCTTTGAGAGGTGCTCAAGATGCTCGAGCGCACGTTCACCCATAGTACCCATAGCTTTGACTGCATAGCCGCAGAATGTTGTCGTCAAGTATTGTGCGCTAACTGTGGCTTAGCGTAACTGCAGTTAAGTGTGGCCGTGTAACAATTGGGTGTTAGAATGAATCCTTGACGTTTATTAGCTTTGAAACACGCCGGAACATGCTTCCACGTGATAAAAAGCCAATTTTATGCCGCCAATTGTTTTTTATTATAGCCACTCAATGGGGTTGGTTAAGCACAGGACAAGCGCGCTGAGTTTCAGACATTGTTAGGGTTCGAATACTGTTGTGATTTCAGCGATTGGACACAAGCCACTGCCCGAATGCTTGTGGAGCTATTGATTATCGCGAGCCCACATCGAGTTCTCACGCAATGCTCTGGTCTAATTTATGAGCCGCGTTCAGATATCGTCACTACTATGCCAACACTGCGACCTCCAAACTACGTCATCAACTTCTTGCGAAGAAGAGATTAAGAAGATGAAAAAACCGCTTGCTTTGAATTATAAAATTACACCAGAACGAAAATGTTTCTTGGTGAATGGCGCTTGTGCGCGAGTATACTTGAGGACCCACAATAGATGGTATTCACTGGACGCCATATTTGAGGTGATGCTCGGGGTGAGTTCTTTGTTTTGGTCTCCCAAAGAATACAATCTTGATGGTGTGCAATGTGTGTCCTGGAAGCGTTGTGGAAGCTTGCTGTCAGCACTTGCTCCGCGGCAGCGAGCTCAGCAATGACCGCAAAACTCTGACTTGGCTAAAACCACTGATATTGGCTACTTCTCGTCTGTAAGCAGCTGGGCACCTTGTCGCCCTCGGTTTTTGTTCGTTTGTTTCTTTTTATGGTGGCGGCCGGTATGGACGAGGTTTCGCAGCGGATCTCTGGGTGTGTTTCGTGTACGATAGTCGTGTCACCTGACGTCATGACGCCACGGAATGTCACACTGTCACACGACGTCATAAGGTCACCGACGTCACAGTATCGCGTGTTAGCATGGTGTCACGAGACGTCAGTGTCGTATGCCATTATGATATCACGTGACGTCACTTGGCATTTAGTGGAGAAAGTTTTTCCTGATGAAGATAGCGGAAAAATGGTTCATATATTAGTTCACCACAGGGCTTAGTTTAGGCGTGAAATTGTTTTCCCCAAATGTAGCGAGAGAAATGAGTACGTGGAAACAAAAGCACATACTCGCGCACTAAATGTATGTGACGTGGTGCTTTCTTTTTTTTTTCTTTAGCATTAGCTTCCACTCGTTGCTAAAACCACAAGTCCTAACTATCCCAACAATGTTAGAAGAAACAATCGCGCAGCTAAAACAAGATGTCCGCCCGTCTCAAAGAAATCATACTCACTTTCAGAGCAGACAAGTGCGCCACCTAAATTTTAGATGACGTCATACGCAATCCACGATTTTCGAGCACTCGCGTTTTCTTCCGCAAATCCTCCAGACAAACGTTTTTTTCTTCTTGTTTTAAGACAAACTATGCTCGTTTCACAGGAAAGAACTCCGCCGTTACTTTTGGAACCTAAATTTCAAAGTTTCTTCCTATTGGCACGTAATCCCAAAGTTCGTTCCTTTGCCTTTTCCACGTCGCTCTTTCATTATCAGTTTTCGTTTTTTTCTTCTCACTTTCTCCGAAGCCTTATTTATCCTGGGGATTGGAACCGCGTTATGGTTTAGGAAGGCCTGCAGAGAACGCGAACGGACAAACTATTCTCTGGCACGGATGCAGCGCGGCTTTATGCGAGGGAACGGACGAAATGTTGGAAGGTATACACACACAAACGCCCACACACACACACACGGATGCAAACAGGGTGTCTCACACACATATACATATACGTATACGCATATACAGCACACACACGGGCACGGGTACACAGTCACACACACCACACATAGGCATACACACACACACGCGCGCGCGCTCACACACACACGCACACGAAGATATACGTGCCAAGCAACAGATTGTGGAAGAAGTTGGAAAAGCGCAGGAAACACCTGTCTCACGCCCAGCGTAGACATTGATGTCACGTTAGAAGCAGGAACTATCTGAATTGCAAAGTTTGAGAGTTTATCCCTGGGGCAGTTTTTCGGCATTTCTTTTTTTTTTTTTTTTTGCCGAAAACCAAACTTTGAAACCGGAACTCGCGTCGCTCGTCGACGGGTTGTCAACAAATAACAAGAATGCACTGCGCAGTGTTCGAGGGAACATGCACATTATTCAGATCTTGATATCAAAATTCAGCCTCTGGTTAGCACGGAGTTTCTCGCCTTACCCTTTATTCGTTTAGCTTGAATTTCGGCCCCGGGCATATCTTGTGTGTCGTGTATTGCTCAGCGGAATGAAAGAGGCCTCTATATTCAATGGCCAGTCGCCTATCAGATATATAAACATAGGTTTTATATTATAGTGATATCAGAGTGCCGAGTAGTAGGTGCTCGAAGAAACTTCGGGTTAACTGGTTATGAACGTTTATATTCTCAGAAGAGAACAGCTTTTATCATAGAACTGCTTACAGTTAGCAAGTATTTTGCCTTCGTTTATACAATCTTACGCCACACCAAACTAACAAATACTTATTTGCAACTACGCGAAAATGATCGATAACTTTTATGATAATCGTTGCGTACAATACGTAAAGTAAATATTTTACACAAAAAAAAAAGATAAAAAAAAACAGAATAAAAAAAAAATAATGTCTACACATTCCGACGGCTGACTTTAATTCCCATCGTTCACTGCGGGGTATTAAAGAGGGTAATATTTATGGAAGGGCTCAGACCTGAAAAAAAAAAAAAACTACGGGGTTCGATGTGTCAGCGATGGCGTCGATCGATTTGGGCGACAAAGAGACACAGTTCTTGCGAGCATTGGCGTGGCATGGGATTGGTTGAATGGCGCGATGTTGCAGAGTATTGATACCCTTGAATTTCTGACCAGTTGAAGTTCGCGCATTGTGTTGTCTGGTTCCTCCTCTTTGTCCCTGTCGTGAAGCGCTATTATGTTTTCCAAGTAAATAACGTTATTGCTTTAGGGTGTGTTCAGATAAGGACGGCCATGGTGGTGTCATGCTTATTTTTTGTTTTCAGTTTAATTTTTATATGAGGTAGCTAAACGTGTCCACAAAACGAGACAGACCTTACTTTTTCAAGATACCTCCTTGTATTCGTGAGAAAAATCGCATTCGAGAGAAGGTTGAAAGAACAATTTACTCAACTGCGCGATGACGCAAATTTGAACGCTGGAGGAATAAAGAGTGCAGCTTTCGACACAGTAAAAATTTTTTACGTTTAGTGCACGCATACTTTACTGCCAGAGTTTGTTAAAGTTAACTTATATTAGAATATATTTCGAGCGAAATAAAATGCCAAACTTGGCATCTCGAGTAAATCTTACATAATGTGGCATTTTTCGGCGAATTTTTAAGTCGCTTTAAATTTATATTCTAAAGCTGAAACTTTTTGTTTCAAGTGTTTAATGCATTGTAAATTTTCAGCAGATTAATCAGCGTTCTAGTGTTGAAGGTGTTTTCTGCGTTGCACCCGGAAATTTCGTCGAAATGGAAAAAGACGAACTTTTGCGATTTTTGTGCGACAATTAAAAAAAAAAAAAAACATCATTCTTCAATTTCCTTAAAATTTACCGATGGGCCTTTAATGACCGATAATTACAAATATGCAAAAGACATGGTGCAATATTTTGTTTTAAGACAAAAAATAAATGTGTAACCAGGTCATGGTCGCATCAGTTACCGCTGGGGCGTTTCTGTCTTCACGACTAGTGGCACACGAGCGACGCATGCCACAGTATCCGTACTTGGCCATATTAATGTCCAGGCGCCATGAAGCACTCTAGAAATAACACGTGAACTTGCTTTTCGTCGCTGATGTGGCTGATATTGCCGATCGATACTGAACTTCATGGCGCGTCCGATACTCATTAGTGTATTATACTTGGCCGGTTAGATGCTCATCGTGCTGCCTTTTCAGATTAGTACTTTAATATGAGTACTTGTCTCACAAAATAATTTGATTCGTCGTTCTAGGAACCGCTAGCACCGAGCGATGTTACGGAAGCCTTTGGCCCGACTGATAAAAGGCGTGGCGTAAACGGAAGGTTAAGCCGGTGGTATATGATTGCATTGCAACGCATGGCGTAGCTGAACTCCAAGCCGGAGCATATCTGAAGACGTCAAAGGAAAACAAGTGTTTCTTGAGGCAGACTTGCCGACAAAATAAGTGGCAATCCCCCCCGAAAGTGAGGCCGAAGCAGAAAGTGAGGCCGAAGGTTACATCCGCGCTCGCAAAGGCGCTCGTATCTCACCTACGCGAGGCAGCGATACGCGACACCCGCGGCGTCCCCGGCGCGGTGTAAACATAACCGGCAGGGCGTGTAGCGACGGTAAACAAACACCAGAGTCATTCATCCTTCGGTGGCGCAACAGCCCCTCCCCACGGTAGAGCGAATACGGAGAGCGGAGGAGGCGAGGCGTGTAGATGCAAGGTTGGTGAAGAGGATGATAGTACAGTGCTTGCATACTACAAAACGGGCGAGCTGGATGGCAAAGCCCGGATAAGGAAGATGTTGTGCGCGTAAAAATCGAGGGAGAGACCCAGTGGGTTCCAAAAATCGCTTCATGACCCGGTCCCTGCGCGAAGCACATCGTCTACGAACTTGTCCACCCCAGCTTTGAGATTGGCCTCACAAAGTTTATATCTTTGTGACCTTATTTTGTCAAGTGCCTGTCACACCGGGAGGTGTGTGTTTGTACCTACTGTGCCAAGTTCCAGCTATGTCTCGTGGGGCTGATAAACACGATAGGGGATTCACTTCTTGCGGAAGATGTGCAGGCTCTCTGCGTACGTCCACAGCCTACTTCCCCTTGCTTCCTCGGTAAGTGCGACCAGTGCCCAAGAGCGGAAGAATGGATATTGGACATGATCAGGAGCTAGTCTTCGCCACATGGGAATTGAGGGAGTTAATTAAGAAGACGGTGACGGCCGCAGCGTTTATCAAGGATTTTCAAAAGACTTGATAAAGTGGATCCCTCACAACTACTTACGACGCGTGCAAGCAAATGCAATAGATAATGAGAAGCAGTCTTGTGAAAGGGGTGGACTGTGGTACTTGCGGACGAGGTACAGGCGTACCATTGGCAGAAGAAACAAATCAGCATCTTTACGTGCGTTGCAATGTCAAGGAAGTCGACGCGGAGCTATGCTGCTATTTGCGACGATTTAACTAATGACTCGGCGCATGCATGCTTAGGCTCGTCAAAAATTAAGGCACACCTCGAGGACAACGCACCAATCTACTTTCGCTTCACTTACGTTAGCGATGGAGCGGCCACCCATTTTAAGAACCTGTACCAACTTCACTAGTTGCAGTACAGTGAGCTCCAGACGACGAAGTGGATCTTTTCATCAACAGGGCATGGCGAGAATGCATGCGATGGGGTCGGGGGGCTTCCAAAACACCAAGCCTACGGATGGCAAGCTTGAGGCATTTCGAGAACGAAAAAAACTAGAGTGAAAGTGGAAGGACACCAAGAGGGTGCCTGGAATCCAGTCGCTTCACATGTGGAAATATGAAAAATTAGATCAGGAGAATTCCTTGTACGTTGCACGCAGCGCGGACTCTGATTGGAAGAAGCCCTGAGTCTCTTGGACGTGTTCGAGTAGTTTGCTTCTGTCACCAAATCCGGCTGCGCCCCGATATATTAGAGATTCCTCTCGTTAAATTACCCGGAGACTGACCCAGGTGTACATCACAGTTTCTAAATTTCCATGCCCTTCAATATAAACAAGACCCCGCGGGACAGACGGATCCAAGGCCTTCCTGCACATGGTTTGATATATCGCATTTTCAACCGCGCTGTTTTTGTCTCGCACGAAATGCGACCTGTGTAAACACGAAGTGTGCTCTGGACTTGGAGCCCTGATATCCAATCTGCGAAAAATCGGATCGAGCCCTGGAAAAGCAACGGTGGCTGGCCAGATCCGTGCTGAGGAAGCCTCTTAAGAAGTGTGCGTGTGTGTGTATGTGCGTGCGTGCGTGCGTGCGTGTGTGCGTGTGTGTGTGCGTGTGTGTGTGTGTGTGTGTGTGTGTGTGTGTGGCTGTGGCTGTGGCTGTGGCTGTGGCTGTCCTCATCGAGCTCCCCACTAGCCCACAGTGGAACTCACCGGTACCACCCCTTCAGACAATGCAACGCAAGAGGCCGTAACTCCCGGACAGTGACAGATTAGACACTCCCTCCACCCGCTATCTCCTCAGTATTGCAATCTGGTTGGTAGAAATTCAGGATATTAGGAGTTCAGCTTTCAATTGTCTAGTAATTGTTTTTCTTCTGTGTATTCAGAAGGTATTTTTGCTTTTTGCCGCCCGCGCACCGGCGGGGTAAAGTGATAAGGCTATTTATTGCCACGTTTCATTACTTGTGAACCCCATTATATTATTTCTGTTTCTATTTAAATTACCGTTTTAATTAAGCTTACGTTATTTTAAAACTTGTGTTACGTCCTCTTTATTGGCAAGACCTTACCGCGGTGTAGGCGGGTCGACTGATCAGCAGTTCTTTCTTTATTTTCTGTTTATAGTGAACCACGAACCTGTGCGCGTGCGACGGCTTACGGCATTAGGTGGCGGCGCTGGCTGATTCACACCAAGAGCGTTCTAATTGCAAATAAACATCTGCAGGTTTTTGCACTCTATGATTCTCTTGCAATTTCAGAAAAATATTTCCCCAGATTGATAACTTTCTTGCACCCCTTGACCCAGTCAGAGATCATGACTTTTCTGATTGCGGTTGAGCCGTCGCAAGAGATCCTGTTGGAGCGACTTGAGTAGCGCCCGAGCGCACGCTTGGCTGTTGCCTTATGTTTCGGTACATACTGAACACTTCCTTCTCCACAATGAATATACCCTGAGGTTAGACATGCCTCCAGACATCAATGTAACATATTGATGACCGGCGCTTAATTAACAACTCTTTAACTCGGATACCTCCCTACACCTAAAGAAAACATCTACCCGTCCTCACTTTAATAATCTACCAATCTATGCGCGCACCATCCAGAGGCAATAGGATGTCCATAGACTCAACAGGACCATAGCATGGAAATAGAAAGGAATGAAAAACTTTTTGTTTCGCGGAGATCCCTATTGCGTTCTTGTGGCCGTTCTATGGCAAACCAGCGGTCTATACATGGTTCAAGAACGGTCTACAGGAATTCATAGGATGGACAAAGGGGTAATAGAAGGGCAAAAGTATGGACATATGACGTCCACACATATTTGTGTAGGGGAGGCCTACAGCGGAGGCAGCGTCAGATGGTTTTAATTCGAAGGACGAAGTCGAGAACGCCAATTTGGGAGAGGCCTCTGTCATCTCTCGCGATACGGCGAGCGTGTTAGACAATATCCTTGTCAAGTTGGAAGTGATGACAGCGGAAATGAAGTGCCTTAGGGCCGACAACAGTAGCATCTGGACTGAGCTGTGTTCCCTTCAAAAACAACTTGCTGTATGGTCGCCTAGTTCTGCACCTCAACGTCGAAGCTATGCGAGCACTGCTTCGTCGATCAACTATGGACCGATGTCTGTTCCTGGCGGCTCGGCGTGATTTACAACTACCCTTTTCGTTCGGCCAACTACAGGCAAGTTAGACAACCGTCATCCGTGAAGTGCTGTTAACGTTGATCATTTTGGTCGACAAGGCGATTCCCCGGGCCTTGCCAAGGACGTCAACGACGGTTTCAAAATGGAGGCCCTAGACGGCGAAACAAGCCTTCTGTGGGAACAGTGAAGGCTTCAAAGGTGACAGTCGTTCCTCGTGCGCTCCAGCGAAAAGCTCTTTTTGTATCGCGCATCGATCCCAGCACGACTCACTTGTTATTTATTTACAGAAACAACCTGCAGCGCCGAAGCATTATAGCAGGGAAACACAAAATAAAACACACACTCACGAACATAAATACAATGGCAAAAATACAATAAATACTGACAAATAAAAGAACACACACAAACTCTTGAATGTTAAAAAATTTAGGATACTGAAAAAAAAATATCCTACGTCATCTGTAGTAAATTCTGATGCAGGCAATGAATTCCAGTCCGTTATTGTACGAGGGAAAAATTAGTATTTTTTATAATCTGTTTGGTAAAATATTTCAAAATATTTTTTGACGTGATTACCCGGCCAGAGGTTTGGCAGAAAGTCTGCATTGTTCACCCGTTTGTTGGAAAACTCGACGACTCACGGACGTACATTGGTGAAGGATCTCCACCGCCATAAAATGGTTAAGTCATTCCAGAGCTACTATCAGAATACTCGCGGTCGTCGTACGAAGGCAGACGAATGTTTGTGAAATAACTGTTTTTCCACATTCAAAATCGTTTGCTCAACCGAAACGTGGCTTTTGGACGAGAATCCAAGCACCAATTCTTTTTCTTCTTACTACACTGTCCATCGAAGGAACAGAGACTATGCCGAGACTCGCCAAAAGTTTGGTGACGGTGTGATAACTGCTGTCGATGATTCTGCATCTAGCTTAATGAGGCATGACCTGGAAGCGTATGCTGAATGCGTATGGATAGAACATGATGCTGGTGATGCGTTTAAGTATTTAATAGGTAATAATTATTTTCCTTCTTGATCGTATGCAACTGTATTTGCCGATCGTTTGAAAAGAAACTTAATGATATGCAAGAATAATTTTCGAAGTATCGCGTACATTTATATAGGGATTTTAACCTGCCCTGTGTAGATTGCCTGTCTGAGCAAATTACTTACGAAACTTCCGATACGATTAAGAAAGTTTCACGTTTAATTAACTTTGCCCGTTTTTAAGGGGTAACTCACTTCAATAAGCTAGAAAATGTTGCTGTATATGTAATTAGCCTCTTCCTTTCAAACTGCCCCATCGATAATTTAATCTTAGCAAGCGATACCCTTGTTGTTTTTCACCCGCCTTTCATTGTGTGGTTTCCAAATTCCCGAAGACCGCGTTCCTGTCAGGCCTTTTCCAGCTTCTCATAATGCAGTAACGACTACATAGGCCTATGACGCGTTTTCCCAAACTGTAACTGGTAGACAGTTTTAAGTAAAAACAGTGTTGATACCGCTACTGTACGTTCCACAACTGTAGTGCGAAAGGGTATTGATGACTATATACCGAAATGTGTAAAGAGTCCTTCCAAATATTTAGTTTGGCTTTCTAAGGAGTTACGGTATTATATGCGCAAAAAAGCGCAATTTTAACAACTCGAAGTTAAGTTCAGGATTCACAGAACGCTCGTGAAAAAATTGTTCGCGCGCGACGAAGCCGCGCATCAAGGGCGGGTAGAAAATAGCTTGTTCCGAAAGTCAGACGAGTTCTGACGATTTGTTAAACAACATACAAAGACTACAACTAACAGTATTTTTTACGGAATGGGTCTGGGGTATATATGTCCTCGCCACAAGAGGTAGCAAATGGTTTCTCTTCAGGCATTTATGGTGGCGTTACGTCTGCTAATTTTAACTGTCATGACACTTTGAATATCACTAGCGTCGATACGCCTGAAATCTTTGGAGGCGATAAGAAAACTGAAGCCAAATCTTTCCATGGGCAGTAATCAGGTACCCAGCTTTATCGTCAAGGGCTGCTCTGAGTTATTCGCACCTATTGTAGAGCATATTTTTAACCTTTCTTTGCGATTGGGTTCATTCCATTCCCTGTGGAAAAGGTCCGTTATGGTTCCTTTGCACAAGATGGTGATTCTTGTGTGGCGAACAACCATAGTAGGGGTGTGCCAATATTCGCCATATTCGAATAACGAATCGAATATTGCCCTATTCGATTCATTAATCGAATCGAATAATAATTTTCAAAAGTTTCGAATAATTTTCGAATAATTTCTGAATAGTCGTTACGGTGTCTCGCAGCGAGATTCCCTTCACAAGCGTCCCACAACGCTCCGGCACGCCTGCTCATACGTGCCCGTAAGATGGCAATACGTACCCTCTTCTCCTAGACAATGATTATCATCATCGGCAGCAGCAGTTTCTCTCTACACGTACGCTGCTGTTGCCTCCATTAGGTTCTACTATGTTAAGTATAACTTGCATAAAAGCCATTCGGCAAGAGACGAGACAGGTGACGCCGACCCGCTTCGCTATCGATCGGTCAGTCACGCGGTGAGGCAAGCCATATGAAAGTGGCGTGAGCAAGCGACCAAGGCGATGAGGACGTTTTCTAGAAATCCAAACACCGAGCGACGCGACGAGCGACAGTGGGAAATCTCCGTCGCTGGCTGCTGACTCTCGTCGCTGTCGCTCGTCTCGTCGCTCTCTAAATCGCTTACAGGCGGTTCAGCCTTCAGGGACCGCTTTCGCACGAGAATGCTCGTGCACGCTTTTCAAAAGCGTGTCGCTGAGACGTTTCAGAACTGGCTTCAACGGTACCGCCACTCTGTATAAGCGAAGTTGAAGTGGTAGAAGCGGGAAGTTGTTCGAAGAGAAAGCGCAGTAGAGTGTGGAAGTTTTTCGGCCGCTCCCATGCAACCAATTAAAGAAGCCACAACAGCTGCTTGTGTCGAGTCTTTCCCAACACTTTCCATTGTGGTTCCACTTGTTCAGTGTGTGAAGATGTTGCCTTTTGAGGGCGGAAGTGGAACAAGACAATGCGTTTTCTTAGAATCTTCTCAGATGAGTGAAAACAAGGTTCCTGGCCGTAAGCACACAGGCACATCACGCCCTTGCCACCTTCCTTGATCCTCGATACAAGGACATCGGCTACAGCAAGGAATAAAAAAAAGATTGTAGAGTTCCTACTAAGTACATTGCTTCAGGATGTACCAGGCTCAAGCGAACTCTGATTTTATGTTCAACATCCGCGTGAACCGTGATATTTTTTTTTCTTTATTTGTTTGGCGGGTTTTTCCGCCCAGGGGGCAGAGATAAAGGCGTGAAACCTGACAGAGTCTCTGCCCCCCAACAGTTCAACAGTAAACAGTGCAATAAATATATTCAACAATAAATATACTTAGTAAAAAAAAAAGAAAAGAACAATGAAACAGCTAATTTAACATTCAACATTGTGAATTGTAAAATAAAATAAAACTGCACAATCAAACAACCAGCAAAAACACATGTTACACAACAAGCATGATTCGAAGCATACAACAAACGTAACGTCGTATGACACAAAAACATCATATCGCTAATATAAATTAAAAAAAAAGTGAGAAGAAGGTCACAGCATAAAATAGGGCTGATGGCCGCCATTTAGTTTAGCAATGAAGAATGATCGAATATATGCCAAGAGCCACATTTGTAGTCAAATATAAGTACATACTAAAAATAATAACTTAGCCTACATATTACAGAACTGAGAAGCTAATACCACTGCCCACGAGAAAGCTTCGGCACTGTTTCTTGAAGGCATAAAGTGTTTTATTGTAATCTATATTCATGTCTGTTCTGCTTGGCATCTTAGTTATCTGATATGACAGAGCAGTGCGGCCATAATTGGTTCTTATTGAAGGCATCCTTCGCTTTGGGTCTCGTAGTTGGTACGGACCTAAACTCGATTTTGGTGTGGAGTATATTCTGTGTTTGTGAATCCATTGAAAGAGCTTAAAATAGTATATTTGGTCAGCCTGAAGCGTATTATATTTGATGAATAGTGGTTGGGTTCTTATGTTTCTAATATCTCCTTTATAATTTTTGCACATGCGAAGAATCCTCTTCTGCAGGGTGATAAGTTTGACATAGTTCGAATTGATCGTCGTCCCCCAAACTAAGATGCCGTAACTGATTTTAGAGTAGAACAAAGAATAGTACAACGTCTGTTTTATCCATGTGGGCAGCAAGTTTCGTATTTTATATATACTTCCCGTAACACAAGATAATTCGCCTTTGAGTTTATTTACGTGAGTGTTCCATGAAAGGTCCTCAGTAAACCATACACCGAGAAAATTTTGTTCCGACACTTGCTCAAGCACAGTGTCTTCACATTTTAAGCTTATGTGGCTGCAGATGAGTTTATTTATTGGCTTAAAAATAATATAATTAGTTTTGCTTGTATTTAGTTTTAAACAATTTGTTTGTAACCAATTGGATAGCTTCAATAGGTAGACATTCGCAGCATTGTCTTGGCATTTTTTTGTCACTCCAGAAAAGAATACGTTGGTATCGTCTGCATACATTATAAGGTCGGGGGAACCGGATATAGTCGTTATATCATTAACATATATAAGAAAAAGAAGTGGACCTAAAATTGACCCCTGAGGAACACCATGCTGTATTTTAAGTCTATTTGACGATTCGCCGTTTATTAGTACATACTGGTAACGATCTGCAAGATACGTTTCAATTAATTTTAGAGCTACTCCGCGCACACCGTAAATTTCAAGCTTTCTAAGTAAAATATTGTGCTGCACAGTATCAAAAGCTTTACTTAAATCTAAGAAGAGACCAAGTGTAAATAATTTGTTTTCAATATTTTCAACTATTTTATCCTTTATGTTAAGAGGCGCTAGCTCCGCCGATTTTTTCTTTTGAAAGCCGTATTGGGACTGCGTTATTATATTATACTTCTCAAAAAAACATGTTAATCTATCGGCAATCACACGCTCGAATATTTTAGAAAAAACTGGGAGAACTGAAATAGGTCTGTAGTTATTAATGTTTGTCTCACCACCTCCTTTATTCACTGGAGTGACCCTGGCTATTTTTAGCTCGTCAGGGAAATCACCAGACTGAAGCATCTTATTTACTATATTCGATAGAACTGGACTAACTATGGTCACAGTGTACTTAATCGGTAGGGTTTTTATTTCATATATTCCAGCGGCGACGTCATTTTTTAGGTTTCCGATTATTTTATCAATTTCAAATGGTGTCGTTGGAGTAAGCATAATCGACCCAATTTGATTTCCTGCGTCAATACAGTAATCAATGTTGGAAGTCCTCCCAGTGTACGCACCCATGCTAATAAAATGTCTATTCATTTCGTCGCCAAGTTCTTTCCCAGTGACACGTTTATTATCTGTTAGTATTTCTTTCAGATTACATCGTGCCTGCTCTCTGTTCGTGAGTTTGTTTACTGTGTCCCACATTTTTCTATGGTTATTGTGTATACGTAGAAGTTCTTTTTGATAGTATTCGCATTTTGCTTTTTTTAGGTCGGCATTTAGTTTGTTTCTGCAATTCTTGAACTCGATAAGCAGCCGCGGATCACGATGCTGAATAAAAGCACGATACTTGGCATTTTTTTGCCTTATTCTTCCATACAGGTCGCTAGTCATTCAAGGCTTTCTCATTTCTTTACATTTCACTCTACGTTCCTGAAGAGGAAAAGCTGCATTATAGTACTGTCTGACTTTCATCAGGAATATTTTATAGGCATTTCTAGGGTTGCACTCAGCGTAAACGTCATCCCACGTCTCTTCTTTCATAAGACAGCCAAAAGTTCTTAGCGTTTCCTCATTAATAGTGCGATGCCAAAACGTCTCTATGTCTTTGTTATTTTCTCTAGCGAGGAGGACTCTAGGCAGAAGATTGAAAGATGGTCACTAATATCACACATGAGGGCACCTGCTGTAATATGACAAGTGTCAGTATTTGTTATGCATACGTCAAGGTACGTGGCAGTGTCTGTAGTTATTCTAGTGGACAATGTTATCAAATTGCTGCAAGCATACTGGCTGACAATATCGCGAAAATTTTGAGCGTGAAGATCATCTGAAATTGTGTCTACATTTATGTCGCCAAGAATAAAGAATGGCACAGATAGCGATCCAAGGAAAGACAGTGCATTATCAAGAAAGGTCATGAATTCATATATATTACCCGAAGGTGGCCTGTATAAAGCCAGAACAACAGTATTTGATAGTTTAACACACAAGCTTTCAATGTTTGCATCAATTTTAGATAAGTAATCTACAACCTCATGCTGTAGTTTAGCATTATGTTTAGCATTCTAATATATTAGTAGCTTTTGACTCTATTGAATTATATATCGTTGAACTCTAGTCATTATCGTATAGTCGCGTTGTTACAATAATTTTAAGAAACGTTTTGGAACAATAAAAATAATTTTATAATCTCTTTGGTGTTCTTTAGTACCTGCCTACTTACAATTCAAAAACTATTCGAAAATTATTCGATTTGTATTCGTATTCGATTCGGTGCCACAATTATTCGACTCGTGTTCGATTTGGTTTCAAAAATCACTATTCGCACACCCCTAAACTATAGACCTATTTCCTTATTACGTAAATGTTTTAAGGTTTTCCAGATTCTTATGTTTGCTCGTATGTCTCACTACGTCCGGCACAATGTAGGCGATTTCCAGCATGGTTTCCTAAAGGTCGTTCAGTGAAAACGAACCTCTGTTCGTTCCATTTCGTATTCTGTGCCATTTGCCCTAAATTGCGATCAAGTTGATACAGTTATTTCGACATGTCGAAGGCTTTCGATGGAGTAAACCACAAATTGCTTCTGCATAAGCTATCTTGTAATGGTGTTTCTCCTGCGCTCAACAGATACAAACCGTAAAATCAGTGTGCGTATTTTGAATAGTTTTTCTGGTGGCTTTGTTCTTTCGTCCGGTGTTCCTCAGGGGTCTAACCTGGAACCACTGTTGTATCTTCTTTTTGATTAACAATATCGAATTGTGTGTGAAGAATTCTCGGTTGTCTTTATTCGCCAATGATTCGAAGATATCTTTTAATATTCGGTTACTCATTGACTGCGCACTTTTACAAAACGATATGTCACGCGTGCATCAGTGGTGCTGGGCAAATTGTTTGTTAATCAATCCCGATAAAACTAAAGTGCTATCAATGCTCAGAAAGAGGGAGTCGATTTTAAATAGCTATGCTCTTGGCTCCACTATTATTTTGCGTATGTCCGTGGTTCGTGACCTTGGAATCTATTTTGATGATCACCTTTCTTTTAGAGCGCAGCTCTTCGGCGCCCGTCTCCGGCTTGAGCGGCGTCGCCGTCGGCGTCGGCGTAACCGCGCGTTGCATTATGGGACGTTCCCCATAATGACGTCACGTGTGTAACGTCACTGCGCGTTCTATTGTGGGTAAAGTTTCCCGCTAAATTTAGCGAAAAAATTTACCAGCAAGATTTAGCGGAAAAATATCCCCGCTAAATTTAGCGCAAAATTTTTCCCGTTTAATTTAGCGAAAGAAATTCCCGCTAAACTTAGAAGAAAATTTCCCCACTAAATATAGCGGAAACATTTCTCCGCTAACTTTAGCGGGAAAAATTCCCCGCTAGATTTAGTAGGAAATATTACCCGCTAAATTTAGAGGGAAAGACTTCCGCTAAATTTTGCGGAAACATTTTTCAGTTAAATTGAGAGGAAAAAATTTCCCGCTAAATTTAGCAGAAAAAGTTCCCCGCTAAATTTAGCGGAAAATTTTCCCGCTAAATTTAGCGGTAAGAATTCTCCGCTAAATTAAGCGGAAATATTTCCCCGCTAAAGTCAGCGGAAAAAATTCTCCGCTATATTTAGCGGGAAAAGTTTTCAGCTTAATTTAACGGGGAATCGTTTTCTGCAAAATTTAGTAGGAAATTTAGCGAAACTTTCTCGATAAATGGAAGAGGAGCAGGAGAGGAGAGTACGGATGAGGAGGAGGGGCACACCCTCCTCTCCGTACCTTCGCGTTTTCCTCCTCAAGAGCTGCGCTCTAATTCGGTGTTACACGGGATTGTAAACGTCTTTCATGTTTTCCTACCATGTCTCTCAAATTGTCGCATAAGCTGTAAGAATGTTAAGCTTGATTTGTCGTTTGACGAAAAACTTTTTTAATTCATTGCGTATTATTCGCAATTTTGAAATCTAATTCGTTATTTTTGTTTCTTTGTTGTCGTTATTTTAAACGCCGTTGTTTTTATGACTGTGCGTACATAGTCGAGACTCTCGGCTTACAAATGCTATAGAGTCGAAGAGTTGGGTGCGACACACTACTGTTACACAGAATGATCCATGGCCAGACAGTCAGCAACTTGCTGTATTGTCTTGACTTTCACGTGCCTCTACGTTCCAGTAGACACGCCAGTTTGTTTTAACCTGGCGGTCAAGAGTAAATTTGTCCGATCTCACGTATTCACCTGTCTTTTAATGCCATATCGTCAAATACCTCTTTGGATGCTTTTACAGATTGTGTTTCTTTTAAACGGGAACTAGAGACCTTGCTTTTCGCCTCATAATCGTATTGTTGTCCTATATATGTGTTGTTCACAATGTACGGACGTATTTGCCCCATATGAAGAGTTCAGTTGTTCTGGGGCACGGAATAATAAAGGATGCATTTCTGTATGCACTTATAAAAAGGTTAGAAGCAGCCCCGGTACTCCAGCTGACGGGCAATGTTGGCGAGAATCGAAGCCGCTCCAGGCAACGACTAGAGGCGTTCATGACGGCAACAAACCAGCTGCGAAACGGAAGGCTCCGCAGAAGCTAGCTCTGCCTCTGCATGTTGCCAGGGAAGAGGCACAATAGGTTAACAGCACCTTTCAGCTCGGAGAGCAAGTGACGTACGCTCAGGTCATCGTCAAGTTTGATAAGTACTGCTCTGAGCTTTGAGGGGTACGAGTCACATTAAAGTACCACGCACTTCGCAGGAATCACCACGAATAGTACCCCGATACAATAATTCCCTAGTAACCTCCGATCTTACCGACAAGGACATCACGGTTCGGCGACATTAAAACCCACGGATGTGGCCTTCTCCCCTACTACACCACAAAGTTGCTACGAATATATCTTAAACTTACTGTCGAAAAGTGATGGCGAACCCAAAACCACGTTAAAAGCGCGTGCCTAGACCCCCATGAAGCCCCTAACACGCACGTGGCCGATTCCGCCCCGTAATAAACCGCAGCCGCTTAAGGGGTATCCACACGAAGGAGAACTCCGCGGACGGATGTCGTGACGTCAACAACCCGGGAAACTCCGTCCCCGGCTCCGCCGCGTGCACCTCGGAGCTTTCGTGCTGACAGCACGAAGCCTCCGCGACTCCGCCACGGAGGAGAACGGCGCCGCGAGGCGTCAAAAAGGGATGACGTATGTCTCACGTGATGCGCGCTCCGCGGAGGAAAGGGTCGGATTTCTTGCTCGTGTGGATACCCCATTATGGGATGTCCACACGAAGGAGAAATCCGCAACTTTCCTCCGCGGAGTGCGCATCACGTGAGACATACGTCATCGCTTTTTGACGCCTCGCGGCGCCGTTCTCCTCAGTGGCGGAGGCGCGGAGGCTTCGTACTGTCAGTGTCAGCACGACAGCTCCGCAGGTGGGCGGCGGAGCCGAGGACGGAGTTTCCCGGGTTTTTGACGTCACGACATCCGTCCACGGAGTTCTCCTTCATGTCATTAACGACACCGGCAGCTCAAGAAACACAGGGCGAGACGACTTTAGAATATATTATTACCGCTCCGAAGCCAACGAGGTTCCGACCCGAAAAGAATGTCGAAGAAGGAATCACAAACCAAAAAAAAAAAAAAAACGCGACAAAAATAATACGTTTCTTGCGGTGTCAGTAAGTATATAAAGGTGGCACAAGCGGATCTGACGCTATAAAAGGAGCGACGAAAATCGGCGCCTGCGCATGGTAAGCTCAAAACGTTCCCCGGACGCGCACCGAGCGGGTCACTTTTACCGTGTGAAGTTGCAAGGCGCAGTTCTCTTCCTGTGAAAAAAAAAAAAAAAGCGACAGCGACAAACTTGCCGAGGACAACGTCGAGCGCGTGCGCAGTCAACCGAGTTAGCAACGCCATTAACTTGTGGCGCCACCTACCAATAGACGCACCGAGAGCAGGTGGAGCACCCTGTTATCTGCTCGCTCTAGACGCGTAGACGTCTAGACGGCGCGCAGCTTGACTGTAGACGTGATGACGGACTTGCCTGCAGACACGCATCAAGTGCATGTTTCGAAGCATGTTTTGCTCCATACACATTTATGCTTCGAACATGTCTTCAGACAGTTTTTTTTTTTGTACGATCAATGTGAGAAAACCGTCGTACAAGAAAAAAAAAAAAAACTGACTTCAAGTTCCCTAACTTCCCCGAATGCATCGAGACGGCGGCGGCGTCGCGAAACCGTCTGGTGAGATCGGTCTATTACTCCTCATCTCCCTCCGCGTCGAACGTTCTTTCAGAGGACGAGCCAACAAACGCGCTCGCACACGCACTAAGCACATAAAGGCCGCAAAAATCCCCGCTGGACCTTTCCTCCTCTGCCGTGCACCCTCTCTTTCTCCCTCCTGTTCGTGGAGTCTTTCTCTTTATCTTCCCTCTCCTACCAGATTCCCGGCGGAAGGAAGCGCAGATGTTGACTGCTCCCGGTGTTCCGGATCATGCACGCCAGCGAGAAGCAACCGCGAGGCTTCAGAGGGACACAGACGGCTCTGACCCAACAGACCCGGCGCCCGCCGCTCTCTGGCTCTTCCACTTCCGGTTCCGGTACGCCTTACCATCCTCCTCGTCCCCCCGCCCCCCCCCCCCTTTTTTTTCCGTCTACTCCTTTACTTTTTTAGGTTCCTCTATCGTCCGTTTTATTCAATTCGAACAATTCGGTCATTGTCTATCGCTTAGAATCTACGTTTCCAAAAAAAAAAAAAAAATCCGATAGCGTAAAAAAAAAAAAAATAAAATCACTCGGCGAGAAAAATATTGGAGATTCAGACTTACCGGAAAACTAAAATTTTGAGAAAGATCACTTCTAAAAACCCGACCTGTTTATTTTTTTTTTCCGCTTTTGCTTAAATTTTCATCAAACTTGTGTCATCATGATATTGTTTCATTTTACATATTTGTCCTTAAAGCTGCGACCACACTTTTATTACATCATACGAACGACAGTCTGCAGACACGAGTCACCGCAATATCCGTGGTTCGAATGCCGCGTGCCAAGTTTCATTCTTGAACTCATTTCCATGTGGCATTTGAAGCACGGATCTCGCTGTGACTCGGGTTCGAATTTGTATGCAGATTGTAGTTTGTGTGATGAATAAACCCCCTGTGCGAAAAATCTTTCCGTTTTAAAAGCTTCTTGAGTTCACGAGAGAACCAGTTAGGGAAGTGAGATTTATTAGATATTTTGAGAGGGATATATATGTCCATGGCCTCATAGTTTATAGTTCATAGTTCATAATTTATTTGTGATGGAGGAGCATATCCACAAAACAACACAGGTTCGTCAAAGCCTTCAAGGGCTTGTGTGACTAAACCGAGGTTGCAAAGATATCAAAATAATTATCACAGAAGAAGAAAGAAAAATGAAAAACATAAAAAAATGTGCACTTCCCCCTGTGCACATGATAATAATAATAATAATAATAATAATAATAATAATAATAATAATAATAATAATAATAGTTATGCTCCATTAAGTGCATGACGAAGTCAGACCGAGGTAAAAAGCTGTACAGACGCGTCTTGACGAGTCCTCCCTCATTCTCTTGGAAAGCTAGACATCTTTCTCTTCTCCCCTTTGTCTTCGAGGGGGGGGGGGGGGGGGGTGGCTGGAGTGAAGTCAAAGATTTCGCAAAAACTAGAAATGAGGGTGCTGCCGACACGATGAATTCAACAAAGAGAAGCACAAATAGAGAACGTTACGTGCCCCATAAAAAGGCACAAAGTCGGGAAAGAAGCACAATGTTTCGGGCGGACGTCCTTTGTCAAGTGATGTCAAGTCAACACTTGACAGAGTACGTCTTCTCGAAACATTGTTTCGCTTTCACGCTCATGTCTTTGTGTGTGTGTGTGTGCGTGTGTCACGTGTGCCATGTACCTTTTTTTATAACTTTGCTTTCTTTACTAAAAGCGTACCTAGTTCAGTCAGGTGTTATTTACGTTGATGTCTCTATGTTTTCCACCTGCCGACATTTCTTTCTTTGTAATTCTTAGGAAAAATCCCTAAAGAATACGCAACTTTCACAACCTATACGGGGTGCGTTAATGACCATCAATACGGGCTCTCATCTGGATGATGTACGTTCGACACCAATGCGAGTACTGCGAGATTAGGTTCCCGACGCGTACGCAAGTTTGTTAAATACGAGCGATTTTACACTCTTACATTAATTATCCTTCTCTGTCATGAAGGTGTTAACAAGAACCGTTATTGCAAAGTCTATTATTTACAAACTAGGGAGGTAGCGCGATTGTTACACCGCGGTACCACCATCGCTGAAAGTTGCAATTGCCAAGGGTTGGGATGTCAGTTTCCTAAAAAAAAGGAACATGTATCTGACGTCTTACGTAAGACGTCAGATACAGGTTTACGTATACGTCTTTGCTCGTATGAGATTGGGGATTTAGAATGGCAAAGAAACGCTAACAATACATGACCTAGTAGAATGAAGTATATGACCTTGTAACTAAGGAGCTAGGGTTGGCTCACACATTTGCGTTTGAAAACTGGTTCACACATTTGCGTTTAGGTTGTGCAAACGAGCGCGTGTGCTAGAACCAGTTTCTAAGCCTCATGTGACTTATGACCGTTACTGCGTGACTCGCAGACACGCAATAACTGCGGGCGTAACGCTGTTAATGGAGTCGACTGCGTTCCGACTCAATTCTGTTCCACTACGACGTAATGCGTAAACCTCGGCAATCCTTTTGTCGTAACGAGTCACAAGCGGGGTCGCACCCAAATGCAAGGGAATAAATGAAAGAACTTTATTGCAAGGACACTTACGTTTGAATCAGTAAACTGCTTCAAACGCAAGTGTCTGAATCAGCGTTTACTGTATTTCTAGTAAGCTACCCAAGGTTGACTTCTTTCTCAATTCAAATAGCTTAGAGGAACGAGATTTTGTATCACAGTCCTGTTTTATTTGGTCTTATAACGCAAGTATTAACGCAGCTTTGGCCATGGTCACTCGCTCCAACCCTCACATTGCGTCTCGCGAACCTACCTTGCACCGACTGCTGCGCCTTAATTTTTTTTAATACTTTTTCCTCACGTAACAGATGGCAAAATTACTTTCAAAATGTAATTAAATTACATTACAAATTAACACAGACTAAAGGTAATGACATTACATTACAATTACTTTCCAAAAGTAATGAAATTACATTGACATTACTTTTGAATAGTAATTCGCGCTCATTTAATTTATCGAATACACCAACACAGTGTTTACAAAACAAGCCCTCGTTTGCCCATACAGCGCGGGTGCAGGACCCAGATCCGGGAAAAGCGAGGCGCTGCGCATGCGCAGTGCCGACAGCAGCGCCACCACAGTGACGTGACATCACAGAGCTGAGTTGGTATATATGTACCAAAGCTCAGATCTTCCTGTTTACACCGCAACAACCTTATGCGCCTCGAAGTGAACCATACTGCTGGCACACACGACATATGTGTTAAACATGATGAATAGCTTATTCTTTAGATGTGACTCCAAGATAGTCGACCCACCGGTGTCGCTGTTCAGTCAACGGTGAAGGTTCTTACAGAAGGGTAATATGTTTCCGTCTTCCTGATTTAGAAGTTGTAGTACGTGTCAGATTGTTAAGTCGGGCAATGGCAGCTCGTTCTTACAAGGAGTCGTCACGTGAAACGTTTCCCTTCCACATCGGACGCAATCTAATTCTACTTTCCCGAGAGCACTATACTCGGCGATAACTTTTCTTGGCAATGCAGTGGAGAGGAAGAGAGCCCGCGCACAGCTTTCATCAACGCTCAAAATGGGAGAGGGAACGCGTGCCTGTACCCTCCACTGCATTGCCAAGAAAAGTTGTCGCCGAGTATAGTTGACCTATTCTCGGTCATTCCTTTCAAGGAGCATTTTTCCGAAACACCCGAAAAGTCCAAGCTTTTGCGCATTGTCACACAAAGGGCCCGGATAATTGCTAAGCAGAAGCGTCCCCAGTTGGGGAACGGCGCGAGCTCCCTAAATTGTGTACTTTCCCAACAACGGGGGGCGAAATCTGCTTGTAGGCTTATTCCCGAACAAACTTCCCGAGGGAAGGCAGCGAGGCATACCGCGAGCGGCACCTGCTTTGCTCGAGGACGCACGAAACGTTCTGGGGCTTTGGCAAGGCATTTGGAATTAACTATTTATTCCGGTCGTTTCTTGTTCACAATGGTCGAAGCTTACGGTTTGACCTTGCTTGACGAAAGTACAAGGCTGGGGATCTGTTTGTCCTGTCCTCTCAAGTTTGAAATTATGTTTAACTCACTGGTGATGTGCCCGTCGCCTTGTAGCATATGAGCCGTTCATCCCTAAGCTGACGCAATGTCAGCTGACGCACTGTCAGCTTAGGGATGAACGGTGGAAGCTACGTGGTTGTTGGAGCAGTCACACGTCTATCGTTCGCCACGTAGCCACGCTCTTGTTTATGTCCACGCGCAGAAAAAGGGACGGGTCAGGTGATTAAAGGAAGGTGTTTGATTGGTTCTGGTTAGCTTGCAGCTCCCACCGCACTGTCAGCTTAGGGATAAACGAAGTATAGTATCGTCGTGATGATGCGACGTCGTGAATCTGTCGTGCCTGGAGTTCGTAAGCCGTTGCCTTGCAGCGATGTCTACTCGTAAGCTTTTCTCCTTCGCCTTTCCAGCCCAACTTTGTGCGTCTGTCCAGCTCTTCGTGCAAGGCTTCGCGCTCAGGTAACCGTCGTTTATTTCCTCTAATGCTCTTTCACAACAGTTCACCGTGCAAAATATTTTCTCTTCTTTTTTGAAGCTAGCAAACGAACTTTCTAAGTTAGGAGAAAAGTAATTTCAAAGGTAATGAGTAATTTTCTCGAAATAACTGCCTGAAAGTAATTCATTACATTACTAAATTACTAGCCTAGACAAGTAATTCATTGCATTACTCATTACTCCAGAAAGTAATTTAATTACTGTAATTCCATTACAGTAATGTCATTACTGCCGTCTGTGTCACGTAATTTGTTCTCATTTCTTTAGCCCTTATTTTCCCTCCTCTCCTTCCTCATTCTCAAGATTCACGAGAAGGATAAAAAAAATTGCGAGCACGAAAGAAATATAAACAACACGAACAAAAAACTAAGGCGTACGATGTGTGCACAATCAAGTCAAAAACAGCGGGTGCAAAAGACGACAAAAGGTCGACAGAAAGGAAGACCGAAAGCTAAGGGCGGGAAAAAAAGGGGGCGAGAAGGTAGACGTGATCCAGTGGCGTGCCTCCCTCCGCATCCTCCCTTTCCCCATCCTCCCATCCTTCTTGTCTGCTCCCCCTTCCCGAAAGCAGCCACGTCCTTCCACGGATTTGGCTCCAAGATTGCAGGATCAGCGAACGCGGATTGCCGGTGCAAATGCCGGAACACAACGGATCAAGGAACCCGGCTTGTTTTCTTTGCTGCGCTGTTCCTCGCAGACTCGCTGCGGTGTGGAGCAAGATCCCCCCCCCCCCCCCCCCCCGTCCTTCCTCCTCTGTTCCCTAGTCATCATTGCTGCTTTTATCGTGGTTTATCTTTATCTTCTTACATCTGCCTCCGGCAGGGGGATACACCCTACTCCATTCCTGCCCTAACCTGACAGTGCAGGGGGGGCTCCGCTCTCGTCGGACCAATCAGCCGCCTCCCTTACATCACCTGACCTCTTTCTCTTTGTGAGTGGGTGTGAGGCGAAGCCGTGATGACGTGGCGAAAAAAAAATAAACGTATGACCGGTCCAATGAGCACGTAGCTTCCACAGCACTGCCAGCTCAGGGACGAACGGAATATGGACTCCGTTCACCCCTAAGCCGACAGTAGGGTGAGAGATCCATTCTCACGGGACCAATCAGCTACCTCCCTTTCATCACCCCGATCTCGCTCTCTCCGCGTGGGTGTGGAGCGGGAGAGTGCGGTCACGTGACGATAGATAGACCTATTACTGATGCAACGAGCACGAAGCTTGCACCTCACTGTCAGCTTAGGAGCGAACAGAGTATACTAGTTGCCTTTTTGTAGTATGCACCGCCTCACCGCTGTGCGCTGACTGTGCGGTGGTAGCTGCGTGCTCGTTGGACAAGTCACCCGTCTGTCTTTCACCACCTCATCACGCTCCAGCCTCGCACCCACGCGAAGGGAGACGAGGTCAGGTGTTGAACGGGAGGCGGCCGATTGGTCCGGCAGGGCAGGTGGCTTCCACCGAACTGTCGGCTTGGGGGTGGCTGGAGCGTACTACTTGGCTTTCCCCTTGCCTCGCCCCTTAAGCTCTTGCCACAACACGCGACTGGGTTTTGCTCGGGAGGCACAAAAGACCCTTTCCGTTCTAGACTGTTCATTTGTTTCGGGGACTACGCGTGTGCACACGGGGTTTCCCCGTACACCACTTTCTGTGGCGTAATATTGATTACGTTTAATGATTCACGTGCCCGGAAGGTGCGCCTGCCTCGTGTGTGGGTGCATTAATTGATGCGTTTCTCTTTCCTGCACTCGTGGCGTTCGCTTTGTCGTACGAGTTGAGTTTTTTTTATGTGCTTGTGACGCACATGTAGCTTGATCCAAAGCAGCTTTTTTTTTACGTTTTCAGAAACTTGTTTATTTTACCTTAGCTGATATAGTATAGACCGTAGTATCCTGAGAGAAAGCCCACCTAAAATCGAGGGCAAATTTGGTAAAAATAAAGAGTGGGCTAAGTTTCGGTGCGTGATCAAAAATGTTGTTATACATTTTATTTATATACTATGTGACCTGCTAAACTTGTTATCGCAGCCAAAAGCGATGAACTAAAGACGACGAACCTCCCCAGTCAGCAATGTTCACTTATTTCTCGCCATAGCTTAATAACTAAAACAATTTCGACTGACGTCTTTATTGGCCCGGGAACTGCAATTACTAGAAGACAACTACCTTGATAATGTTTCTAAAAAAAATCCCACCGTTGGTAGGATTTGAGGGCTATCTTTAGGGAGTAGAGCATCTAAAAACGCTACAAACGATTTTTTTGGGCATATTAAATTACAGGATTAAGCAAGTGCGCGAAAATGAGGACAAATACACTCTAAAAAATCTCGAGCGTTTAAATCCCCGTAAAGCACTTAGCAGGGCCGCACGCTGCAACGTACGGAGGCGAGCTCGGCGAATGACGAGGTTGATAATACGTTGTGAGTTTCCCCTTTGGGGGTTACCACTTAAAGACACAGGTATGTCTCTGGGTCTGTAGGACGTGTGTATTGACTTGGTATTCCAACACGATTTGCTCTCAATAAGCTTCGAAGTATCGGCCCTGCCTCAGTGTGACAGGATCACTGCTTGGATTTAGCGCTGCCGTAATAGACAGAATCACGGAAAGGGAAAGAGTCCCAATTAGAGCCCCGTTGAGCAGGGCCCTTCTCGAAGAGATCACCCAGCCGTTGTTTTGGGCCTGCTTATATTGTCACGGACCACCACGCTCTCTGTCGGCTCGCCAATTGCAAGGACCCGTCAGGACGCCTCGCCCGCTGGAGTCTTCGACTGCAAGAATGCGACGTAACCATTGTGCATAAGTCTGACCGCAAGCATAAGGACGCCGACTGTTTGTCTAGGGCCCCAGTCGAATCTTTTCTCGACAGCACTGACGACGACGCTGACGCCCGTTTTCTTGGCGCAGTTACAGATAGGAACATGGGAACACTTCAACGAGACGATCCGGAACTTCGCGCCGTGATCGACCACCTCGAAGGTCAAGGAAGTTCAGTTCAGCGAGTCTTGGCCGGAGACTTGTCAAGTTTCGTTCTGCGGCGAGGCGTGCTCTTCAAGAAGAACTTCAGAGCCAACAACCCTGCCTGGCTGCTGGTTGATCCTGCCAGCCTGCGAGAAACATTTTTTCAAGCTTGCCACGACGACCCGACGGCTGGACACCTTGGCTACAGCAGGTCGCTCGCCCGGATTCGTGACAAGTACTATTGGTCGATACTCCCGAAAACCGTCCATCTGTACACACGGTCGTGCCATGAGTGCCAACGACGCAAGAAGCCTCCGACGAAGCCAGCAGGACTACGGCAGCCGATATCTGCACCGACTACGCCCTTCCAGCAGGTCGGAATGGATTTACTTGGGCCGTTTCCAACATCGACGCAAGGAAATCGGTGGATTGTCGTCGCGACCGATTATCTTACACGATACGCCGAGACGAAAGCCCTTCCATCGAAAACAGCGGTTGAAGTCGCCAAGTGTTTCGTCGAGTCCATTCTCCTTCGACACGGCGCACTGACGCTTTTCTCAAATTATTTTGAGGTCTGCTTGTCGCACGCTAACGGAGCGTCGGGAGGGTGTATGCAGTTTTTAAAGAAATCTTTAAATGTGCGATTGGAAAGTGTTTTATCTGACAGTGAAGGCAAAATTGTTCTTTGTGACTGTAACATCAGAAATTTTGAATATAGAATAATTAATGTATACGCACCAAATGACTTTAAATGTAGGAAAGATTTTTTTTTTTTTTTTAGAGTATCCGTTTTTATTTAGAATGCGAAAGGAAGGTAGTCCGGCTGGGAGACTTCAATTGCGTTTCTGACCCGACAGATCGGTCCAGTCGAGTGCCACACAGTGACAGTAGTGCGAAATATTTAAAAGAAATGACAACACAGTTCTGTTTGCAGGATGTCGCTAACTTCCAAAGAACTGCCCCCAGTCTGCGCTTTACGCATTTTCAGTCCGCGAGACACGCTCGCCTAGACATAGCTTACGTTTCTATTGAACTACTGACCGGGTATGGCGACTACCATGTGTTACCAGTTTTCTTTTCGGATCATGCGTTAGCTTCGTTTAATATCGGTGGGCAATTTAAAAAAGCCGAAGTTTCAGTGGGATCTGTGGAAATTTAACGATACCCTTCTCGAGGACGAGGTTTTCAAGGACAATGTACAGAAACTTATAAATACGATGAAGGGAGACGATGAAAGTGCGATTGAAAAATGGGAGAGGTTTAAATGTGAACTGAAACTCCGTGCAGTAGAGCGCTCTAGCCTAGCTAACATATTAGCGGCGAGATGTTTTGGTGGCGCCCTCCTGTGGTTCCCCCTTGTGACGTCATTACCTTGCAAACAAAAAGTTCGATGGTGTTTGTTATTAGCATGGTGGAAGCTTGAAATCATTGCGCTCTCAAAGGAACACTGCGAACACCGTCAAAATTAAAGTTCTTTCGTTCCTCTTATTTCCGTCGATGATAAATCCCCTTTCCGACGTCATAGTCAGCGTTCGGCCAATCGTGGAAGGCCGACCACAGCGACGCTTTCGGTCGGGCACGGGGCTAATTGGAAAAGAACCGAGGACAAGCTTCTCCTCGACGATCTTCAGAGAGTTTAGAAATTCGAAAGCGAAAATCCGGGACCATTTGCGGGCAATCTCCAGTTAGTAAAGGACACTATTGCGGAGCATGAAATAAAGAAGTAAAAGGAAGCTCTTGTCCGCGCTCGAGCCAAAAGATACATACTGGGGGAGCGGCCAACAAAAAGGGCTTTAAGCGCTGAGTCAAGACACGAGAAAAAGAAACAAATTGTTGAAATAGGATACGGTGGCTCTAAGAGCAGCTGTCCAGACGTTAGTCAGAAGGCATTCGTGGAATACTACAGCCATCTGCTCCAGAGGAAGGATCATGGGAATGATAGACAGCTTCAAGATTATCTGGCGATAATGCCTCGTCTAAGTGACGAGATAAGAGAGACTAGAAGAGTCGATAAGCGTGAAAGAAATTGAGAGTGCCATTGACGATCTGCCGATGAAAAAGTCTCCGGGACCTGACGGTCTGACTGTGGCTATATATAAGAAATATAAAAACGTCGTCACTGGGTTCGTTCACGCCGTTGTACTTGAAGCACATGACAAGAACAGGTTTCCGCCCTAATTCTTGAACACACATACTGTCCTAATCCCAAAAAGCGATAATGAACAACAGCTTAAAAGC
Source organism: Ixodes persulcatus (assembly GCA_013358835.2). Taxonomy (NCBI): domain Eukaryota; kingdom Metazoa; phylum Arthropoda; class Arachnida; order Ixodida; family Ixodidae; genus Ixodes; species Ixodes persulcatus. The sequence continues at coordinate 966,103 of JABSTQ010011515.1, forward strand.
GTTAAAAACTATATGCCAATTGCGCTCAGTAACGTGCATTACAAAATATTCATGAAAATTTTATCGAGGAGATTACGGGATGTTATTTGTGAAATAGTCGCAGATCATCAAACCCGTGGAATTAGAGGCAGATCCATTCTAAACAACATTCATATCGTAAGAAGTTTATTAGAATTGTGTGATGAGGATCTGGATCAAGTGGTTATGCTCCAGGTCGACCTGGAGAAAGCTTTCGATCGTGTGCAACACTATGTTTTGTATAAAATATTGGAACATATACATGTCGGAGAATTGATTTTACGTTTCGTTAAAATGACTTATTCCGGTTGTACAACTCAGCTCTTAGTTAACTAAAAACCAACTATGTACTACATCACTGTCATCTCTTCTGTGAAACGAGGTTGTCCATCATCACCCTTAATGTTTAGTATTTATTTAGAGGCCTTTTGTAGAAATGTGTTTAAAAATAGGTTTATTAGAGGTTTTACGCTGCAGTCTACAGATATCAAGTTGCTGACGTATGCAGACGATATTGCTTTATTTTGTAGGTACAAGAAAAGTATAGTAGAAGCCGTCAAGGAGGTTAAAATATTTTGTGAACTAACAGGTGCTGCGGACAATTGGGACAAGTGTTGTGATCTTTGGCGCGGCACTTGGGCCATGAAACCTGATATTTTCGAAGGTATTCCTTCTACGTCAACTCCATCTAGGTACTTAGGAGTTCCGCTGCAGCACTATAAGAAATCTAACGAGTACTGGGCATCTGTTGTTGAGGGTACGCGAGAGAAGTCTAGTAAGCGGGGTGGCTGGGAATTGTCTATATTTTCACGAGCTACTGTTTGTAATGTTTTTCTAATTGCTGAAGTCTGGTACGCGTGCTTCAAGTTTTGGCGTGTGCCAGAGTCATTGTACAAAAGCTGCATCGTGTCATTGCTTTTGTTTTTGTCTGGGGTTCGGGATGGGAAAGAGTTCGCCGCGACAATCTGTATCACCGCGTCAGCAAAGGTCGGCTGTCATTATCGCATGTCTTTGTCAAACAAGTTGTCTCACGCTTTATGTTCTTCCGGGATCAAACCCCTCCTTTTCTTCGTGCTATAATCCAGACCAGGTTATCCGAAGAGATTCATTCGTTTGTTGTTTCTTCGAGTTGTCGTAAGCAAGACAAGTTTGGAAGCTATCTTCATGAAGTTATTGACGCGCTTCATTTCCTGTCTGTGCGTTTTTCTCTACAGTATCTGTCAAGTGTCAAACGAAGGCGTTTAACGAGAAACATTATTGAAACTGTTTTTCCTGTTCCCATTTACCGGTCACTGTCCCTTGCAGGCCCAGGGCATGATGTTTTATCACGTGTTAAAAAAATGTTCATTCCACCTTCTATAAAGACATTTTTCGTTAAACTACACACGGGTACACTTCCCGTGAAAACTTGGCTCCATGAGGAAAATATATTCGTTCCGTGGGTTGTTCACTGTTTTCTATGCAAAGCACCGGAGACAATAGAGCATGTATTTTTGGATTGCTGGGACGCTTTCCTGTTCTGAGATGTCCTCAAACGAACTATTAAAAAAGACTTACCAATAACACCTCACGGAATTCGGTTCCTTCCTGTTGAAAAACACGCTGAACTTCCTGTTGATTTTGTCATGATCCTGGGCCTGCACGCAATATGGCGTTGCAGAATGGCTGTGCGCAATGCTGAAGTGGATGCGCACCCTGTAAGAAAGTATTTTATATAAACTGTGTGCCGTGTGAAAGCTGTGTATGCCACATTGGTTTGCCCGCCTGAGTGGGTATCCATACTGGATGTTCTGGAACAGCTGAAGGAATTTTAAAGTTTATGTGCGCATAGTTTGGCGCGCATAATTTTACCTTTAAAAATGTTGAGTAAAATTGTCAAAACAAGCAATAAAAAAAGAAAAAAGCGCGCTCTTGGCTTAACGGTTATCGCTCTTTCCTTCCACGCAAAAAGCCAGGGTTCGATGCCTGGCCGCGGGTACACATTTTTGTTGACTCTGTAATGGGATGTTCTGGAAAATTCGAGAACTGTGTCGCTTGTTGTAGTTCAGGATGTTCTACGCGCCGAATCTTCTAGGCCGATTGTTCCAAAAGCCCACGCGTGTACAAAAGGGGCTCCGCGTGGCGAGCCGGAGTCAGTCTCGCCCCAGCGTTCAATCCTGCTGTTACGCCGCCACCGACGCCGTCGACGCTCTATTGTTATCTTCGGTTCCCTTTTTAGTTTAGGCACAATTTCGCCCCATTAAACGTTTAGTTTGTTTAAGTTTTCGCCGCCTCATCACTTGTCATTCGTGACAATATAGCCTTCGGGAAATGGATGCGCTCGGGTTGTCTGTACTAAGTTCGCTCCCCAGAGGGGCGGACGCGTCCAAATGTCAAGGCCCCGAAGGGTGTTCCTGGAGGAAGTCAGCCGAGAAGGGCGAGGGAGAGCCGTCCTGAATGGAATATGGCCTCGCTTCGGATCCGGGCAGCGGCCCGAAATGGCGACACCTCACGACCTGCCTGAGCTAGGCCTTGATAGGGATGCGGTGAACACGCGGTTCCTACAGCGTTTAAACCTAAAAAGACGGTCTGCGCAGTGACACTGCGCATGACGCTGCACCATCCCTATTGAAAAATCTCATTGGTATGAGCCATTTCTGTGCCCAATAAACACATATGAATCATACAAGACATATAAGAACATATAAGAGCTATATAAGAACTATATAAGACCTATATAAGAACCATAAAAGAGACTTGTGAGATGTTTCTTATATGGTTCTTATATATTCTTATATATCTTAATAAAGTTCTTATTACGGTTCTTATATGTTCTTATATATCTTGTATGATTCATATGTGTTTATTGGACACAAAAAATTTCTCATACAAATGACTTTTTCACTAGGGATGCTTAATGTCAGGGAGCAGACATTTTCATTTTTTATTTGGAGACATATTTTAGTTATATAATTAGCCAAGCATCCCTCCAAGGCTCGCAGCAATTTTTTCTCCAGAGTGCCTTGGGGAGAGTAGCGCTCCTGATTTTTTAGACTGTCTAGTTTCTAGCCTAGGAGGCGCAAGCTACCGCCCGTTATTGAGGGCACAGCCATTAGCATCCACCCATCCATTCATTCATTCATCCCACGAGGTAGAAGAGCTTAGAGTGATAAACTGGAATCCCGTTCACCAGGCAAAAGTAACACCCCCCCCCCCCCCCCCCCCCACACACACACTTTTGGGACTTAAAAGAAACGAAAAACTATTTACCTCGTCGATATTGTTATCAAAGATCAATAAGCAATTCACACGAGAAATGTTTTGGGGGAAGGATGTGCGTGACGTCAGTGATGGACGGAATCCTGCGGGACTTCCTCCCCGACTCAAGCATTCACACGAACGGTGGAGAGCCGAGAGGAATGTCAGTGCTATCAGACGCATTTAGCGGTCGCACTCTCGACAACAGGGCTCGGTGCACGCTGACGAGAGTGGAAACTGGAGGCGTACATGAAATGGTGATACGCGATAATGGCAGCAGAGTTGTTAGATGCACAAGACGAATAACTGCTTCCTGCTAAAAGAAATATGCTTCTTGAATAAGCGGATGCAACGTAAAAGACGTGGGATCAAAAGCCAATTGTAGGTGGAGCGGCTGGAGGACGGCATTGATTAATATCGGGCTCTCCTTCAGGTGCCTCGGACTAGAGCCACTAAATAAGCTACGCTTCAGAGTAGCGGCACTCACCCATCTTGGCGCTTAAAGTCATGGCTGACAGACATCTGAAGCTTTATCTGAAATCACAGGAAACGCTTTTCCACCCACCACATATGTTTAAACAGCTCGCGACAAAGCAAAACAATATTACATCAGCTTCTTAACACCGAATCTAATGCTAAGGAAGTCGCACTTTTGAATTAGGACGATTGGCAGTTACGTTTGCTCTGCACTAGGAACCTAGATGGCAACGCCCACAACAATATCGGGGAACATAGTACCGATAGCTCGTGTAGTGGTTCCACCTCGGACGACACGCACAACAGCGTAAGATGAAACATGTTATACTCTGTTCACCCTTAGAAGTGCCCTGAGGAGGTTTCTGAGACCGCCACACTTTGGTGATAACTCACTCTGCTGGCTGTAAGAATCCTAGAAATCCATAAATCATGAGAATGCACGGTCGATTTCTCTATTTAAAAAAAAAAATACTAAAAGATCGCCACACACCGAGGCCATCTCCAGCGATGGAAGTAGCGTGTTTCAAAACAAGGACCATTGTCAGCCAAAGCCAATAGCAAGCGAAGGATCCTCGCGCCTCTGACCGGTGGAACCCCGAGTGATATCTAGAATGTGCGCGGCTCGTTGCCCTACGGCCCAAACTACGATTCAACACAGCGAGCGCGAGCTCGAGAGCTAACGACCGGACACATCACTCCCGCGGAAAACAAAAACAAAACGAAACAAAAAAACTCCCAGGCCTTTTTGTTAAAAACTAACATTTTTCGACTCCTCTTGTTTGCTTTTTTTTATCATCTAAAAAAGCATACACATTTTGTAATAACAGCGTTTGCAATCTCAACGAAATGTCGCGTTTTCATTGGTCACATGTCATCCTGGCTGCCGGAACAATGCTCCTCTCATCGTCAGAAATAACCTCGGTGTTTTCGATCTTTGATTATTTTTTTAATAGGGAAATCAGCCGCCCATTGTTATGATTTATGGATTTCTAGGATGCTTAGAGCCCACAGAGGAAGTTATCGTCAAATTTAGGCGATCTCAGAAACCTCCGCGGGGTACCTTTAAGTTGAGACTGAAGCCATTGTCGCAGGCACGAGAGCTCGAGGTCGCTGCTTGGGAGCGTTTTTCCGCAGAATGAGCACTCGCACTAGAAATGCACGTCTCAAAGATAGGCGCGCGGGTTAGCTCGTGCTGGTGGTCTTGGCTGCAGTCTCGGCTTAAGGGTGAACAGTGCATAGTCCTGACACCATACTGCCGTTCATATTCCTTCTTGCCGAGAGAAACAAATTGGGTGGGGTGAACCCCGCAAGAAGTACACGCTCAGCATCAAGACCACCACAAGGGCAGCTAATGTCACACCAGTGAAAACATTGTGTTTGAGAAACCGTCACAGGATATCTATTCCGACATTCTATTGGTCTAATTTACTTGCGTCGCTAACAAAATATGTAACTCGTATGGCGTGGCTTCGACCCCGTGCATGGTAGTCCTCAGGTGACTCCCGCAGCTTGGAAAAACTTTCAATATTGCTTCGGAAATTATATAAATCGAAGACATTACCGCAAGGTGCATACATTTTATGCTGTAAACAAACAAACAAACAAACAAACAAAAAACCCAGCGGACGAAGGCTAAGCGAACCTTGTTCATCTACCCATGCAGCGCATATCGCCATGCCTGCGTTTAACTCATTTGCAATCATCATCATCATCATCATCATCGTGCATGATTTATTGGGAAGACAGCGCCAATGGCCGCCAATTAGGCAAATAGCACCGAGCCCATTCGACGGGTGCAACGTTTGCTGTGTGCAGTGAGCGAGACATTATCCGGAATACGAGATGCGCGTTTGCTCCCGGAGCTTCAACTCAAACAGCAAGACCCGCCCGGTACACACATAAAAGACAATAAACCTGCGCATGCACGTCATCGTTTGTGGATGCCCGACCGGCCTCAAAATGGTAAAGACGCCGAAACTCGCTGAGAGTCGAGCTTTTCGGCGTCCGTCTTGACGTCTCCGCGTGCTATGCGGACAGCAAGTCGTCTGCCGCTTGCGCAGGAGTTGCAGTGACGTCAAAACGACGCCAGCTCTGATTGGCTTTGATACAAAGGATCGTGGGTAGACATCAATGCTATATGCCTCGAAGTCTACCCTCCATTTTTGTTCAATCAGCCAATAAGAACTCGGCGTTCTGACATCATCGCAACCCCTGCGCAACAAGCAGACGTACTTGCGCTTCGTATAGCATCGCGCTGGTTGATGAGGAGCTGCAGGACGCCCTGTGACGCGCAGTCATGATGCTGACGCCACCTGCGTGCGGCCCTTGCGTGGATCCACGTATAGTGATGACGTTTTGGGAGGGTACGCTACGCAGAACTTGTCTTCTACATACTCGTATTCATCTCAAGAACCTCGAGTAAATGTTTTTAAAAATCCGGCTCCTCGCGGAACGCGAATAATTTTTCCTTTCGTGCGAGAACTATAGCTGCATCTTATAAATTCGCCACCCGTTATTTTATTGAGACATATACGCGCTTAAAACGAAAAAAAAAGTTTCTTGTATCGACAACCCAAATCTTGTAAGTACTTCGTGCAGTGCATAAAAAAAAAAAAAAAAAAAACCGCATAAAGCTTTTTTTTTTTTTCTGGTAGGGACGACGATTTCTCCGCGTTGATCAGCCCCGATTACCAAATGGCGCAGTCTTCGATTGCTCCCATGTTTCCGAATTCGCCCGTCAGACTCTGAAGTCGCGCGGTCCTACCTAATACGTACGCGTCCTATAATACGAAAGGCAGTCTTTAGGCACAGTTTGAGGCGTATCGCTTCCTTGTGCAACAGTCCTACCAGATTGGTTGTATAAAAACCTGTCTGCAAACGTGTTTCGAAGAATTACATACCCTAAGCGACTGAATGTTCTGCAATGACCCGAATTTCGGGAATTTCACTACCTCGGAAAACATCGCGAAAGTCGGATCACGCGATATACATTAGTATACCACGCGGTAAAGAACGCATCACGTAAACCCACTCTCCCAACCACGAAATTCGGTCTCCTCGATAATATTCCCGAAAAACCCACATTTCGCGAAAAATTCCCGAAATATCGAGCAGGTAAAATAAAGTGAATTTTAGCAGCGTGTACGAAGAAAACGTAAGCGGAGCGCAAGTTCGTCTGCTTCTTGCAAAGGGGTTTCGATGACGTCAGAACGCAGAGCTCTTATCGGCTGATTGAAAAAAAATAGTGGGTAGACCTCAAGGAATCTAGCTTTTAGGTCTACCCTCTATCCTTTCAATCAAAGCCAATCGGAGCCCAGCATCGTTCTGATGTCACTGCAACTCCTGCGCAGAAAAAAGACTATTTGCTCTAAGCATATATAGGGTGTCCCAAGTCACCAAGCGCGATCTAAAATGGATAGTAAAAATCGACAGCCTGCACGTAGTAATTTAAACTTTTCGTCTCAAAGGTGTATTTCACAGGTCGGTTTTTTCTTGTAAAATTAGAAAGCGTAACTCCATTTCTGTAAAAAATAGGGCCAAGAAACTTGCCAGGGTCAAAGGCGGGCGGACACGCAGACGACAAAGTCGAGTGGCGGGGGGCGTTTGGCGCGTATTGGTAGATGGCGTCGGGAGCAGCGTCGCAAGGTGAAACCGACCAGCAAAAAAAGCAAACGACACGCAGGCGAAATCCGTTGGCAGCAAAAGCTCCCTCGTTAAGTAGACACGCTTTTTTACTTTAAGTTTCGCTTTTATTGTCCCCATTTATGTTTTTAACCAAGGGTACATTACAAAAAGATTATGTCCATTTCAATAAACCACTGTGGTCGCGAGGCGTCTCGATAAGGAGGTAGCGCCATATATCAATACGAGCGTCAAACGCGCCCCGCCACCCGACTTGGTCGTCTGCATCGCCGAGCGCCGTTGAATCTGGCAAGTTTCTTGGCCCTATTTTTTTACAGAAGGGAAGCTACGCTTTCTAATTTTACAACAAAAAACCGACCAGTGAAATACACTTTTGACGAAAAGTTCAGATTTTAGATCCAGCCTGGTGACTTGGGACACCCAATACTTCGAACGTGGCCGACGCGTGTCCACTAATAATTCTGTCGTGATGGCTGCAGCGAACGCCGTGTCTTTTTGTGTGTGTATATATATATATATATATATATATATATATAATATATATATATATATATATATATATATATATATATATATATATATATATATATATATATATATATATATCTTTATGAGTTTAGGGCGTCTCAATCGAGGTCCCTCGATGTCCACCTCGTGACGTCACGGCAGCGTCCATGCTCTCATCTGCCGCGATCCTGGCGGATGTGGAAGACGCCCGCTCTGCCGCAGTTCGCTCTCCAGCTTTGCATTTGACGGAAGCTAAAGCAGCCGGAAGTAGCTCGTACTTTTTTTTTTTTTTGTTGCCGGGATTTTTAATGAGTTTTTTCATACCAATCGCAAAGATCGCGATGTCCCGCAAATGGCCGATTCACACGACGGACTGATCCGCGGACGGATTGATCACGTGACGACATGTACGCGGATTTTCCGTCTCCCAAGCGCATCCACACGAGGGACACGACGAGCAGACGCCAGCGAGGACGGACCGAACCTGTGCGCCACCCCACAGTGCCGCGAAACTCCAACATCGCACCGTGGCACCGTTGTCCAAGAGAGAAATCGACGTTTGCTACCGCGATAATGAATCGTACGCCGCTGTTACGTACAGATCGAGACAAAACACCGTGATAGGCTTCGCGCGAAGCGCCACAAGCTTTACTGACCCAAAGCATGAGAGTGACACAGGCATGGTCCTGCTCGAGCAGGGTTCCGGTAGAAGCGACGAAGTTCTGGGCTCGCGGAGGGGCGTTCGAAGATGCCTTCACGCACTACGCGCTCGTGCACAACACCACAGCCACAAGAGAGGTCTTGCTCAGTGAAATCCTGATTGGACGTGCAAAAATTATCGCGGCGCGCTAGACGAGTTTTGACGGGAGCTTCTTGACGCGGACCCGGAGGAGTACCGGAATCTGCGTCGCGTCAGCCAGACAAGTTTCTGCAGTTTCTTTCACACGTGGAACCAAGAAACGCGCGACAATATGAACCAGCGAACGCACAAAACACAACGATGCGCCATTTTTGTTTTCATCGTCCAGAAACAAAACAAAAAAAAAAGAGAAAACAATGTACCGTTGCCAGACTAAACGGTTTTGAAGTCAATCTCCCGCCAGAGATCCGCGAGTGAAAAAGGCGCTCGACTTTATCAGTCCGCGCGTCCGCGGACGAGGCGCGGATCGCAGGAATCGGTGACGTGCCGGTCACGTGGTACACGGCCCGCGGACGAAAATCGCGATTCGGTCCGTCGTGTGAATCGGCTAAAAACGACACGGCGCGGCTCCCGCGACGTAGTTTCTAGCCACCTGTACAGAACGCTAAACATATATATACCCGTCGTAGACTGTTTCCATGGAGGCACCGTATACATTTAGTCCATTCTAAAACATGAACGGGACCAATCGGCGATCGCGCTTCGGTACTATTATAGCGACGTGCGCGATCAAGGAGCGTCGATGTGGTTGCGATTCGCGATTGGTCAAACGCTTCCTGTGACGTCTTTTTTCGTACTCATTTTTGTTTCGTCGATGATAATCAGCGCAATACCAGTGTCAACATGACGATGTTGCTTTGAGGAGACGATGAGTACGAGCTTCCATCGGTATTTTTTGCACAAGTCATCGAACTCGCAGTTCGCAACTGATGACAAGTACAGTGCAATCCACTTTAAACGATAATGAGAAACCGCCAGAATTTAGGCAATGTGCATTATTTTCACTAGACAATTGATCTAATAACGGTGTCAAAATATCCTCAAAGCTATGTTCTTCAGACATGTGCCTAATGAAGCTTCACTTGCTTGAAACAAGACCATAATGTGCATGTGTGTCTTCACTACAAAAACCGTAGTGTAAAAAAGAAGTCGAGCATAAAAGAATATATAATGTCCTAATACAGTTCCGAAAACATGCGTCGTGGGACATCCCATGGATGTTGCTCGGAGTTTCACTCGGGACATTTTCAGAAACTTATTGGGACATCCGTGGGACATCCACAACGTCGAAATCTGGTCATCATTCGCTAGATGTGTGTGTGTGGTCTGGGACAGAGCTTCTCGCTTTGTGATTGGTTCTTTGGCGTCTTTAGCGATCGGATGCCGCAATCTGATTTGCTAAAGAGCGATGATGATGATGCTTGCGAGTTGCCACGGGCCGCGTTCCGACAGCAGCGCCCCCACATCGGCGTAACGTCAGATCTGCGTGTTGCTGTAACTCGTCTCGTGCTCTGCAACGCAACGAGCATCGTGGACTGGGCTGCGATCAAGTTCGGTCGTACTTCACTGGCTAAATTACTCAGCGTAAAGGCTGAACTCCATGGGACGAATATGCTGCGAATAACCGGCGAATTTTGCCCGGCGGCTTTTGCTCTGCGCGTGGAATCAACATAGTGGCTGCTACGTCGCGCGCAAAGCGAGCGTGCCGTCGAGCGGCGTTCGCCAGTTATTCGTCACATAATTCGTTCCATGGAGTTCAGCCTTAACGTCGTCGTATGATCTCGAGGGCGGACCTACCTTTTGTTCCCTAAATACCTAATGTTTACAGACTTTTCAATCGCTTATCACCAGGTCGAAAAAATTAAAGCCGTTTACAACTCCCTGTAACGCCGAATTAGAGCGCAGCTCTTGAGGAGGAGGAGGGAAGGCTACTGAGGGGAGGGTATACCCCTCCTTCCTCCTCCTCCCTTCGTGATCCTGCCTGCTACTCCTCCTCCCCTCCTCCCTCGTCCTCCTCCCCTCCTCCTCCTCCTCCACCCCTCCTTCTCCTTCACCTCCTCCTCCCCTCATCCTTCAACTTCCTCCCCTCGTCTCCTCCTCCTCCTCCTCTTCCTCCTCCACCTCCCTCCTACTCCTGTCCTCCTTGAGAGGGGTCACGTGACCTGGGGGCTCACGTGACCTCGTGGGGGGGGGGGGGGTCACGTGGCTTGGGGTCAAGTGACTTCGGGGGGTCACGCGACCTTGGGGTCGCGTGACCTCGCGGTATGCCACGGCGACGCCGACGCTGCTCAAGCCGGAAACGGGCCCCTAAGAGCTGCGCTCTAAAATGCTGAGTCAGTGAGCTATGGACGCATGTGCAGCGTCTGATATAGCGCACAGCAGAGCAACAGCGCATGCTCAGAAGGCGTTCCACATCCCAGCAGCCAAAGATGGCAGCGCCCAGAAGGCTGATCTTTGCAAAGGTCTATACTTCGTACCATAAATGTCCACAATGCAGACTGCTTCAGAAAGAGGCACAGGGACGACCTTAGCAGAAGACTTTGCATGTACGAGAAGATCGCGCATATAAAAAATGAAAGCCGTTTACAACTCCCTGTAACGCCGAATTAGAGTGCAGCTCTTGAGGAGGAGGAAGGGAAGGTACGGAGAGGGGGCTATGCCCCTGCTCTTCTCCTGCTCGCCTCACATTTAGGGGAAAAGTTTCCGGTAAATTTAGCGGAAAAACTTTTTCGTTAAATTTAGCGGGGAAAATTTTCCGCTAAATTTAGAGGGGAAAATTTTTCGCTAATCTTGGAAATTCCGCGGAAAATAATTTTTCGCTAGATTTAGAGGGGAAAATTTTCCGCTAAATTTAGCGGGGAAAGTTTTTCGCTAGATTTAGCGTGGAAATTTTTCCGGTAATCGTAGCGGGGAAAATTTTCCGCTAAATTTAGCGGGGAAATGTTTCGCTAAATGTAGCGGGGAAAACTTTCCGCTAAATTAGCGGGGAAATTTTTTCGCTAGATATAGCGTGGAAAATTTTCCGCAAGATTTAGCGCGGAAATTTTTCTGCTAAAATTAGCGGGGAAAATTTTGCGCTAAATTTAGCGGGGAAAAGTTTTCCGCTAGAGTTAGCGGGGAAAATTTTCCGCTAGATTTAGCGGAGGAATTTTTCCGCTAAATTTAGCGGGGAAAATTTTCCACTAAATTTAGAGGGGAAAATTTTTCGCTAGATCTAGTGGGGAAAATTTTCCGCTAAAGTTAACGGGGAAAATTGTTCGCTAAATTTAGCGAGGAAATTTTTTCGCTAGATTTAGCGGGGAAAATTTTTCGCTAGCGGGGAAAAGTTTTTTGCTAGATTTAGTGGGGAAAATTTTTTCGCTAGATTTAGAGGGGAAAATTTTCCGCTAAATTTAGCGGGGAAAGTTATTCACTAGATTTAGCGTGGAAATTTTTCCGGTAATCGTAGCGGGGAAAATTTTCCGCTAAATTTAGCGGGCAAAATGTTTCGCTAAATGTAGCGGGGAAAACTTTCCGCTACATTTAGCAGGAAAAATTTTTCGCTAGATATAGCGTGGAAAATTTTCCGCAAGATTTAGCGCGGAAATTTTTCTGCTAAAATTAGCGGGGAAAATTTTGCGCTAAATTTCGCGGGAATTTTCTAATTGAGCGGGAAAATTTTCCGCTAGAGTTAGCGGGGAAAATTTTCCGCTAGATTTAGCGGAGGAATTTTTCCGCTAAATTTAGCGGGGAAAATTTTCAAATAAATTTAGCAGGGAAATTTTTCCTCTAGATTTAGCGGGGAAACGTTTCCGCTAAATTTAGCGGGGAAATTTTTCCGCTAAATTTAGTGGGGAAATTCTTCTGCTAAATTTAGCGGGGGAACTTTTCGCGCTTAATTTAGCGGGGAAAATTTTCCGCTAGAGTTAGCGGAGAAAATTTTTCGCTAGATTTAGCGGAGGAATTTAATTTAGCGGGAAAAATTTTCCGATAAATTTAGCAGGGAAATTTTTCCTCTAGATTTAGCGGGGAAACGTTTCCGCTAAATTTAGCGGGCAAATTTACCCATCATGCACCGCGCGGTTACGCCGACGCCGACGCCGCTCAAGCCGGAAAGAAGCGCCTAAGAGCTGCGCTCTAAAAGCCCTATCAAAAAGTCGCGCACTGTCGCGCCCGTACCTTTGTCAGCGCCGCTGATGTTTGTGAGATAGACGTGCAATATGCTTTCACTCGCGCACGCGCGCAAACGTACCTACAAATATATCTCTACAGTTCGCGACTCCAGCGACATATAGGTGGCGCCACCACCAAACAAACATGGCGGCTGGGTCCAGGTCGCGTCGGCTCGGCCGGGCCACCTGAACGGGTGGCGCATTCAATTTAACAGATTTTCTTTTGTTTAATGCCCAATTTTGTAGGTATTTGAACTGAGACGGTTAGGTGTAGCCGGTGCACATAAACTTGCAGAGCATAGTTTTGTTTTCCCGGTGTTTTTTGTTCTTTTCACGTCAAACTTTTGTTTCGGAAAATTCGGTTTAAAACCGAAAACTATGGGCTCTGGAGAGACGGTAATAGACTCTAATCAGTTTTGATCATCTAAGGAAAGCGGCGATGACTACAGAATTGTTCCACCCAGAGTAATTTTCAGCTAACTCGCATCCCTCGACCATGCGACTTATCTGTTCCTCAAAATCGAGCTTTGGTGTGTATCCGTGTTTTCCAGTCGTCTGCTGGGTCAACAACACAGGCTGCAGGAAAATTGCGAAAATTAAGCAAGCGCTTCTTGAGCCAAGGAGCATGTTAACCCGCTGGCGCCCCACTAAGCAGCTGATACTCGTATTTCAATTCAGGTTTTAGTAGCCATCGAGAAGTCATTTTGACGAGCGGGTTATGTATTATATTACGTACTATGTCCCACTAAAGCGATATCAGTATATTCTTCGGGTTGAAATATGAACTTAGTTGACTAGCTATTAGGTGAACTGCTGCAAAGCAAATTGTTGTGTGTATGTTTGTGCAGCCGGAAGTTCGTCTGCCCCAGTTGGCGTCTGGTGTCTAAGCTGTAGATGGGCAATTTAGCCGGTGCGGTACAACCGCTAACCTGAGGTCTTTAACGTGCACCACTCAGTAGTGATACATGACCGCACGCCGGTACGATGCTCATCCGGATCGAAACGGGCCGGGATTGAGCCCAGGATCCTGGGTTCTGCAGCGCGAGCTTTCGCTCAACGTGCTCCGAGCTGGTGTGCGCTAGACCACTCAGCCACCAATGCGCCCCAGGTGAACTGCTGAATAAAGGTATATTTGACAGACAGAGAGATACTACTTAAACTTGACCAAATGGTTCTAGCCGGTAGCACGGAGACGAATGCGGACAAACTAAAGAGAGTGTTTATCGGAGATTCACGCAGAATCCTCTCTGCATTGAATTTGACTTCGAATCCTGAACGGAGAAAATTAGTATTTTTTTGTGGCCGGTCAACCTGAGGAATGTAGACGTATATTGCTGCTCTCTTCGACGGGGGTATAATATAAATATTGGAGGTGCGATAGATCATAATGCCGTGACAGCTTCTAACTTTGCGAGACGCGTCCCCCCACCTTTTGAAAGTAGATAATTTCCCTCATTAATCATATGCAGCGAGCAGGTTTTCCTGAATCAAGTAATTGCGAAATCAACCCAACTCCTTCAGTGTGTTCCAGAGGATTTTCGGCAAAAAACAGTCAAGATGAATAGCCAACGCACCGACCGGCGTGGGTGGCTCACACTTGAAGCTAATCGAACACAACCAAACTCAAGAAAAGCAGCTATCGAACCTTCACATTCACTTGACTGCAACATTGGTGTTCCCTCCAGTGAAACACCTCGTCTTTCGTCCTCAGTCCGCTGTTCTACATCCTTGTAAAGGAACCACTTCTCAGTTACCAAGTGGTCGTCACTTTGTATGTGATTCGAGACAGGCAAGAAATCAAAACGTTTTTCCGTGATTCCTCCCTATCCAAGAAATCGAAATCTCGCGACCGTGTGTTGTAAAGCAAACGGGATTTCGAACACGCTGATGGAAGGAAACAATCTACTGATGCTTCACCTCACTAACACTCAGGCAAACTTAAGAAATTATCAGGACCTTCGTTAAATTACACTGTTCGCCACCGCGCTGACAACACCTGTCCGCGAAAGCCACCAGAGACGCAGAGGGGCGCGGAGCGGCCTGGTCCGGCTGGTTCCCGGTTTTCCCGCTCGCTGGCGTCCGTTTTGCTGGAGTCGCGAATACTCCGTAACAACTCAAGAGGTAGGGCGAGAGAAAGAAAGGCCGGGGAGGAGGAAGCAGATAAAGCAAAAGAGGAGAGGACGAAGCCTCCTCCTCCTCTCTACAGTGTTCCGCCTCTTCCTCCTCCCCGGCCTTCCTCACCCTCGCCCTACCTTCTTCAGCTGTAACCTACTAAAGGAGAACACATTCCCACTCCGCTCATCTGCGTCAGACAGCGCTCCTACAGCGCAAACTCCTCCCCTAGCAGTAGGGCAAATGCCGCCTTCGTGAGAACGCGTGCGCAGCTGCCGACCGAGATACTGGACTCGCCGAAGGAGCAGATGGCTGCCTCCACTGTTTCCACTTCGGCCACTTCGGAGGGGAAAACCTGCAGGATGCGCGCGTCCGGCCGTTCCTATCACGCAAAAGCTGTCGTGGGCGCCAAGACCATTAAATCTTCGCGATGGAAAATGCGTTCCCAAGTAACGTTTTTTGGATATCTCTAGCAGGTTCCGTACGCACGATATAACTCGCACGAAAGAAAAGAAGCTAATTTTAGTCTTTTTTATACAGCGCAGCCGACGCTATGATCGGATAGAGCCGATCTAGAAGAGCCAAAAGCGCTTCGTCCAGTGATGCTCGTCATCGTCGTGCGTTTGCAATCGCCGACTCACTCGCATTGAGTAGGCGCCATGATACCGCACTTTCTTGTGCTTGATTGGTCTAGTCGGTGAAAGCAGACACACAAAGACGGACGGGGTTCAGTGACGTCGCACAATTGGGCGCTGTCTGATTGGCTCTGTCGCTTCGTAGTTCCGGCTGCGTTCGGACTTGGTACGGCACGGCGCATAGACCATTGCAAATATGACGTCCCAACTGGTGCCCCATACGTAGCTTTGGCCATAGCCTCCTCTATACTGACAAAGCCTGGCAGATCGCCACGAGAAGCGGCCGCCGAAATTCAAAAGGTAGAGCGGCAGACAACGAATGAGAAAAGAGCCACGTGAGCCCCCCCCCCCCCCCCCCCTCCCCGCCCCCCCCCCCCCCCCTTCTTGCGATCGTCCATAGTCATACATAGGTTCGAAGTGTTCAAGGCTTAACCGAGAAATGGCACCAGCGTGCCAGCAGCTACATACGGGACCACAAAACACTCGGCACAGTCAAACGCAAATGTTGGAACCACCCTTAACGGTAATTCCAGCCGAACACACCGCTTCACCGAGGTGTACGAGACGGTGGAAATTTGTTCGGTCGATGGAAAAAAAGGGAGAGGGGGACAAAATTTGGGAGGGGGACGGTTCCACGGAGGAGGAGGCGAGATGAGCCGAAACAGCTAATAATGCACGCCCGCTCGCGTCCGCCCGTCGCTAATGAGCTGTGCAGTCGCGGATACGTTGTGAGCACGGACAGAGGCGACGACGAAGGCATTCTATAGGTCCCCCTGGAGATATTCAGGACCCCGGATATGAGACGCTGGAGTGGGGAACGGGAAGGGGTGGGGGGAGCGAAATCTTTACGACACACTGGAGATGCGCCTCGACGTGTATAAAGTATACGCTCGGGGTATCGAGAGTGTGTGTCGGAGTTGTCTACCCGGAGTTTTGAAGAGTTTTGGGGAGGGAGCTGAGTGCATGCAGGCGTGAGGAGGAGGAATAAGGAGCTACCCGAAAGTGGCTCTGTAATTTGATTCGTGTTCGTGTTTTTGTTGTTGTTGTTGTTTGTTTGTTTTTCTTGGGGGGGGGGGGGGGGTAGAAGCGTGTTTGTTTCTGAGGGCGACCACCTTGGTTCGTGATTTGGGTTAGGTGGAAGCGTGTCGTTGGATGAGTCAAGCTGAATCGGTTGAAGTTACGTGAGGGGGGGGGGGGGGATAAAAAAGAGCATTATGTTCAGCGAAGGACAGGCAGTTAGAAGAAAAATAAACGCCACACGCAATACCACTAATGAAGACCCTACACAATCGTACGCAAAATATAACTAATCAAATTTCACTGCTATTAAACACCAACCCGGAAATATTAAAAGTAAACATTTGGCAGAGATCTGACTGGTTGGGTAAGAACAATTAGAAGAGGGGAAGGAACGGCAACCAAAAATAAAAAGGAGCCCAACGTTTCGAAACCTGCTTGGTTTCTTCTTCAGGGGCGACTATGTGCGCGAGGAGCAAGTGGTCTTCTTTTACGGCGGTGGACGTGATGTTTTCGCGATCGTAATGTGCTGAGCCCGCTGACGTAGGCGGATGGTAGAGCGCCAAGCGACCGATTGATGTTTTGCGGTATGGTTTGGATGTGCCATGACTCGACGAAGAGCCTCTGCCGGGAATTGGTCTCAATGTCGAGGATGCGTGTGTTGTCGAAGTCAATGCGGTGGTCATTCAAGTCACTGTGTTCCGCAACCGCGCTGCGCTCATGATCGAATTTTCGCACGTCGTTTTTGTGCTGGCTAATTCGTTCTTTAAAGTTTTTGGTTTCGCCGATGTATGTGGCAGGGCGATCCGCACAAGGAATCTGGTAAATAACGCCTTGCGCTCTTTCCTTGGGGGGACGATCTTTTGGCCGGGGCATCAGGTGTCCAAGCGTTGACACTGGTTTGTGGGCCATCTGTATGCCTTCTTTTGCCAGCACACGCGCGAGCGCTTCGCTGGTTTCCTTTATGTAAGGGACGCAGACGCGCGTGGTGGAGTGGGGATGTGCGATTTCTTGTGGTGTTAGGCGTCGATCAGACTTACGTTGACGACGAGCGATTCGCTGAATTGATTGATTGAAGTCCTTTAATGACAAGGATGGCTCAAGGCCGCAGTGGGGAAAAGAAAAGGGGGGGGGGGAGGGGTAATGGAGGGGGTTTCGTAATTTTAACATGTCGGGCGAGGTACTAGGGCAGTCTACTCGCGCTACACCGCTCGGTATAAGCCACTGATTTTTCCATGATCTGCGACCGCCTTTTGGGCGTCATCATTTGTTTGTATAATAGCACTAAGGGCTGCAAGAGAGGTCACTTGTAGGTCGTCGATGCGGTCTCGGCCCCGTGCAAAAGCAGGACAGTACTTTAGGAGATGCCACAGATCTGCGCGACACTCTTGGAGACAGTGGCTACATCTTGGTGGTGCGGCTGATACAGGTGGCGGCTGCCACTTACTGACTATGTGCGGCTTGTAGGCCGCGTTCGCGATGACTTTGTTTATGAAAACTTCTTGCTGCCTTGAAAGTCCTTTGATGACAGGCGTCTGCGGTGTAGCCTCCATGATACGCTGTTTGCTAGCGGTCTTGATGGAGGTACGAATAAAGTGCGTGTAGGCTATATGCCTGTTCAAGGGCTTTTCGTTCGGGTCCAGGTGATAGGGTGTCTGGAGTGCGGGATTGTCGGGGTGCGGGGTGGCATAAGTGCGGGGTGGCATAAGTATGCCGGTGTAATACCCTTGTTACACGGGCACACTTAACTGCAGTTACGCTAAGCGACAGTTAGCGCACAATACTTGCCGACAACATTCTGCGGCGGTGCAGTCAAAGCTATGGGCGAACGTGCGCTTGAGCATCTTGAGCACCCATCGAAGCAGTGCACGCGCGCTCTTCACTTCTTATGGAATAGCTGTCCGAGAGTATAGTGCGGTATCTGTGGTGCCGCGCAACAGCAGTTAAGCTGAGTTAACCGCGGTTCAAGTCTGCCCGTGTAACAGGGGTATTACAAGGGTATTAGAGCACAGCTCGTAGGAGCCCGTTTCTGTGTTTCGCGGCGTCGGTGTCGGCGTCGGCGTCGGCGTAACCAGCGCTAAATTTAGCGGGAAAATTGACGTCACGTGACCTCAACACCAATTCAACTCCCCGCTAAATTGAATCGCTGTTCAGGTCACGTGACGTCGATTTTCCCGATAAATCTAGCGGGAAAACAATTTGTTCATAGGTGAGGGGACACCAAGTCATGTGACGTCATTTTTTGACTTGGTGTTGAGGTCACGTGGCGTCAATTTGTCAGCTAAATCTAGCGAAGAAACTGGGGGAGGAGGGGTGGGTATGGAGGAGGAGGATGGAAGGGTACGCAGAGGAGGAGGGGGTACGGAGGAGGAGGAGGGGAGGGTAAGGAGGAGGGGTGGAGGTGGAAGAAAGGAGGAGGAGGAGGAGGAGAGGCATACCCTCTCCTCCGTACTATCTTCTCCTCCTCCCCAAGAGCTGCGCTCTAATTTCGCATCACAGAAATTTGTAAACGTCTTTCAGTTTTTTTATCTTATTCTATTGCAGAAAAATACTATTAGGGTTGAAAACTTTTTAGAACTATAAAAATAGTAGTGCGACTGAGGGGAAACGTGTAAATTTACCGCTGATGGAGGTTGTACAAAATCAAACTTTACTTCCAAACCTTACTTTAAAAAAAAACTTTTATAGAATTACCCTCTTTACCATGTGCACTCGTGGATGAGTGTTTGAACATGTTGCATTCTACTCCGATAGTAAACAAAAACTAAAAATATGGATACCAATTTTTCTGCAGTAAAACTTTTGTTAACTTATGTTTAATGAAAAATTGTATTATGCAATTCTGTACCCTACGCACCATTGCATCTTCAAGCCAATATTCTTTATTTGCTTGAACTGCCAGGCCTTGTCAGTATATAGGAGGCTATGGCAGGTGCAATGTGCTTAAGATTGCACCTGCCATCGGTCGGTCTATTCAATCTGTCTAAGATCGAATAGACCGATCTCACCAGGCAGTTTGACTACAGTGCACTAGAATACTTCGATAGTGTTGGGACCGGAGGGGCTCGCCTGAAGCGCGTGGTATTGATCGCAACAGGTGTCGACACCGGCGCGTTATCCATAAGGTGTGCGCATGCGCGGCTGCACGCGCGAAAATATGAATCTTTGGTGCCGCTTTGGTGGAGTGCACATAGGATTTCTGATACAGCTACGACCTGCCAGCGGTCGTACCGCGGCATCAATTACGCTGCGGCACGATCGTCAGCAACATGATGCTTCAATGTATTGGACGGTACAAGCTAGATTACCCTTCCTTTACATAAAAACAATTGCGACTTTAAGGAAGCGGATTGCAAGTTGTTTCAGCGTAGAATTAGCTGCGACCTTCGGTTTGTCGGATGGTGAGCATTTTAAATGAAATGCCCATTTCCTTGGTCGCAAAGGCCGAACATTAGATATTTGAAAGGGATATCTAAAACTCGGAAGCAGTTTTTTGTTTTCTATCTTATTTTATAATGGAACGAAACGGCACATACTAAAGTTCGAGATTGTTTTAGTATGTTTTTAATACCCGAGGTTAACTTCTCTGTCTTCTTTTCTGCCCGTCTTCTTTTTCTTGACCTTAATGAGCTCGCTTCACTTGTAACTCATTCTTGTGTTCATTTATGCGACGAACCACCCAAGCGACGGTCGCAAAGGGGTGAGAATCTTTTATTTCTTCATGGCTGCCACGACCATCCGAGGACCACCTGACGTTCACTTGCAAGAAATGGCTTATAAGCCGTGACAATTTTTATCACGCGTTTTAACATTGAACTTAAAGGTACATTTATACTCCAACGTAACGTCGTCGGGCGCCGCGTAGCGCAGCGCGCGCAGGTAATTATTGGTTGCAGATATCGAGTTCCTGGTTGCCGGCCAATAAAAGGCGCGCGTTCTGCGCTACGCTGCGTTCAGTGCGCTCAACGTCGGAGTATAAACAGCCCTTAAGTCCAAAAACTGAGACAACGTGGGCTGAACAAGTAATGCTTTATAAGATTCAAAGAAAACAAGCAACTATTTCACATCATTTTGAGCAGAAAACATGAGCGCACGTAGATCAGGCAAGGAAAAAGTTGTAATAGTTTACAGCACGGCATTGAAATAATGGTTACAATGTACAGCGCATACATGGTTACAATATGCAGCGCATTATCCTCTTGAGGGTAAACCATCTGAAACCCACACGCATAACAATACATTTAACCGACAGCTGCTTTCTGACAACCAGGCAAGTCTCGCCTGAGCTGGGTATTCAAAGGGAAAGACCCATGGTTCCACAGGGGGCGTATCTGGTTCACGCAGACATACAGGGTGTTTTTGTTTTATTCTTTACAGAAGTTTACATATTTTACAAAAAAAGGATGTGGCAGATATGGGGATGCCGTCTTTACTTATATCTGTAGGGCTCGGTGGACAATAAATGGGTGAATAACCGTTGCAATGTTTAAGAATTAACCGAAATTTGTTAGTTAACTTGTTTATTAACGGCTTAATTGGCCATGGTGCAATTGCAGTTTTAAAAGGAGTCATTATTAAAGGCAAACATGATTTCGACAATTCGCGAAAAGGCAACGAGGTTTCACGAAATTTATCGTAAAAGTTTGCCTTTCTTCGCATGATTCAGAAACCGCGTTATGAAAATAATACGTAGAATAGTGACTTAGTCGTCTTGATGTGTGGCGCCGGCGAGTCCACCGAAGACACGCTGTCGAGTTAGTGACGAGGGGACAGAAACAACTGTGTCATTCTTCTACGCATCAATATCAGCACAACCTCATTCGCGCTTTCAGCGCGTGGTTTTTTAATAAAGCGAAGAAAGGCAAAATTTTAGCGATGAATATCTCAAAGCTCGTTGTTTGTTCGCGAACTTTCTAAATTAAAGCTGCAATTGCAACATGGCTCATTAAACCGTTCATTAAAAAGTTAATTACCATATTTGGCTAAGTAATCAAAATATTGCAACGGTTATTCACCCATGTAGGGTCCGCCGAGATCTACGGATGTACAGTGCAGACGACATACACGTATCTACTACCTCCTTTTAATTAATTCTGTAAAGTTCTGTTAAGAATAAAAAAATATCCTGCATAAGCATGAACTCACGACATTGGACATGCCTGGGACGTAGCCATTTCCTCTTTTTGATTATATGAGTAAGAAGCTTTTAAGTTGGTTGTTTTAAAACTCAGATAACAAAATCTGATATTCCGCTGGCACCCTTGGGCTTGCAACGTATTGATATAGGTTATCGTTCAGTGTACAAAAACTTTCTACTAAAGCTTCTAATAAAACAAGTGTAAAATGACAAGAATTAAAGGCATCTTAATGCATAATCAGGCAAACAGGAGCAAGGCCAAGAACAAAGACTATTCTTCGTATCCTTTGCTTTAACGCACGTATCGACACTGAGTTCATTCCCTTGGTAAAACTTTGGATCATAGTCACTGGAAGGCTCGAAACGGCACGAGTAGTTACCCACTATTCGTGCGACCTTCGTGAGCTTCGAGTGTGCATGCCCAGCCAAAGTATCAGGAAAATTCACAGGCGTGTGCTGGATACGCACCCAAGCTACGACCGAAGATCATAAGAGAGTCCTGGAGGGCGGACATTCAAAAGACGACATGCCGTCCTCATTCCTGTCAGTGACTACAGTAGCAAGAAAAAAGTGGACCACGAATGTTCAGCGCAGTCAACAGCTTGTCCAAGTTTGGCACTCACAATAGACGATGTCTAACGCTGTCACTGTGGAGTTTTCCTGTGCTCAAACAACCAGATAGGTTATTTTCCAGTAAATCGGTGAAAAGTAATTGACTATTGTCCACTGGGCACAAAATCACTCGTGTTACAGCTTTGTAGTTCCCCACTTGCTCTGACGCGGGCACTGAAACATCAGCTGAATGCATTCAATGCACTTGTGCCTTGGAAGACCCTTTCAGGACACTTCCTTGCAACGTGCACTGAATCACGGTATATCAACCTAGTATCGTTCCCGCACCGCTCGAAGTGAAAAAACACACTCTGTTTCACCTTGTGTCGTACCGCAAGAAAGGCTACAAGTGCGAACTCCTTGCTCTAGGGCCCATCTCGGCGGCACAAGCTCTCGTGCACCAAGGGCAGCTGCCAATGCTATGAGCTCACGCGTCTAGCCTTCACTGCGGTACAACATAAGGTGAAACGGAGTGTATAAAATCGTAGTACCGACACGTGCACCACTCAAAGGGAAAAAAAAAAGGCGGGCTGCGCGATTTTTTCCGGATAACTCGACTACAGCGCCGCCACGAACTGTCAATACACGCGCCCTCGCGAGCTCCCGTTGCCGAGCCGCTCCGGTCCCAACACTGCCCAAGTATTCTAGTGCACTGTAGTTTGACTGCGCCACCGCTGCCGTAATGCATCGAAGGGACCCTAGTCTTTCTGCTCGTCTGACAACCTCACTGGAGCTCTGTTCGAGTGGACCACAAGACGGCACGAGCCTTCTCGTGCACTGCCCTTTTCGCTCCTATGAACTAAAGTTATGGCGGCGTCACCCATGCTCCGAACGCTTGGTGGGTGAGATCGGTCTATTGCTTGCTTCTGATAGAAGAAAAATGAATTTACGCTTGCGATTTCCCGAAAAAAGCGAGCCGCTGCTTGAGCGTACCAAGAATCAAAAACGGTTTCCTCAAAATCCCAATTGCTTTCGTTTGTTTTTTCTTTTGTTTCTTTCATTCTCATAGTTCTGCACGTAGACCAAGGTCATACTCGTGCAAACACAGTTTCTTACCAACTTCAGATAGCACGAAAGCCCATGTTATCACGCTGTTAGACGCATGAAAGCCGGGCGCGAGCGTGCCCGATTGCCGGCCACGCTCTTCGCTTCCCGCCGGTGACGTTGATGAAAATTGGGGAAAACCTAGGGAGAACGAAATTGCAGTTTCACTAGCAAAAAAAAAAAATATTACTTTTTTTTTAATTAATGAATCTGGGGAGGTGGGGGAAGAGATAGCATTTCGGCATCACGAAGCCATCCACATTCAGATAATGCCTTTAAATTAAATAGTTAAACAAAAACAATCGGCGTTTTTTTTTTTATTATTTTTTTTATGGAATTGCAAGTGTGTGAACGGGCCCTTAGCAGGTCCCCGGCTATATTTTTGAATAGAGGGCGAAAGCTCTCGGCGGTTTCTAAAAGGTGGTGCGTGTGTACGCTCGGTCTGCACCTCTTCGGGGAGTGCATTAATAGGGAATCGCGTCTGTGTACATCGCTCGGGTCATTGCGAGCTACTATGTAGAACTAATCCCACGAGCACACAAATGGGGCCGGTTCGGTAGCCCGCATGTGCGCGATGCTTTTAAAAGCGTCGCGGACAGCTGTCAATTGCTCTCCCCGGAAATTAAAAACAAATATTGACGTACGGGGGACCGCGCGATGAAAGTGCGCACTCTACGACAAAAGACGAAGAAAAAAAAAAGAAAAAAGCAAGACAAAAAGGCTGGAACCAAAAAGTACTCAAACTGTGAAAGCGAGCGGATACAACGCCCAAAAATATAAATTGAAAAAAAAAAAAAACGTTTTTCGATAGCGCAAAACAAAGAGAAAGTAAACAAAAAGGCACCTTATAAATATTATGAGCGAGCGTAACTCCAAAGGTGAGTTTCGATCTTACAAAACGAATAAGATAATTAAAAAAAATCAAATAGAAATTAAGAAATTGTAGTTTTAGCAATTCATCGTTCGATTTAGTTTTAGGTTGGGTTTTTGACCCGCAGTTTGGTGATGAGGGTGAATAGACCGATCTCACCAGCCAGCCTGACTATGCCTCCGCTGCCGCAGTGCATCGAGGGAACTTTAGTCTTTCGGCACGTGCGACAACCCCGCTGCAGCTCCGCCTGTGGAGCACGAGACGGCCCGAGCTCTCACATGCACGGCCGTCTGCCTCCTATGAACTAAAGTTATGGCGGCGTCACGCATGCGCCGAACGCTTGGTGAGATCGGTCTATAGGGAGTATTCACTGGCGGCCATAGCTGTGTGCGCGACTGCTGAGCGCGTGCTGACGGCAAGCTTCCACAGTTCTTTTGCAACGTGCATTCCGCACCATCAGGATTGCTGGTCTTAAAGGGATTGTCCGGTGAAAACCGGAAGTTCTTAAGATTTCGTGATGGTTACCTGGTGGGAGCCTAATGATTAACATAGGCCATTTTTATTCCATTAAACGACACCCCAATTTAGTGTAATCAACGACGGATAATTGAACGAAACTCCATGCCGAATTTCGCAAGTATCAACGGCTGCACTCCCATGCCTGACGTGACGTCACACCAGCCTTGCAATTGTCATATCCTATGCCTCATTCCTCCGTGGGAACACAGAGCTCCCGACGCACCGCAGCATTCCATATTACTCGCCACTGTAAATGTCGCGGAGAAGTGTGGAGCGTGACAACCGCACAACGAAAATACCCTTTCATTCTAAAAAAAAAAAAAGAAATCTAGCGCAGCAGCGAGGGTGAACCACGTCGTACCGCTCACGCGGAGGACAAAATTCGAAGGGCACTTCAGTTCGGCGCGTTCTTTGCCTGATGTTACCTCAGAAACTCCGCTTCCCTGAAGGTGGAAGAGGAAAACGCCGTTTATGCACGCTTGGGTTAAAATACAATTACTCCTCCAGGGAAGCACACAAAATTCAGATTTGTCGTGGAAGATGCTCCTACAGCCATTGACAATGAGGTCTAAATGTTTTCATGACTACGAAATTTGACCGGATAATCCCTTTAAGGCTGAACTCCATGGGACGAATTATGTGACGAATAACTGGCGAACGCCGCCCGACGGCACGCTCATTTTGCGCGCGACGTAGCAGCCACTGGGTTGATTCCACGCGCAGAGCAAAAGCCGCTGGCCAAAATTCGTCGGTTATTCGCAGCATATTCGTCCCATGGAGTTCAGCCTTTACCAGCCTATTAATGTGAGCTCGTTCTGCGCATGCGCTCTAAACATCGCCCTCAAATATGGCGTCCAGTGAATACTTCCTATTGAGACGTCGCGTTCGAAGGTTTGTGTTTCTTTTCTTTCTATTTATGTTGCGACAGCATGTCGCGGCCTGTGACATAGTTGTATGGGATGTCAACACGCCGAATCAACGTGCATTTTATTGTAACTCAATTTACGATTGCATCTTCGTTTGCCTCAAACAGATTTGTTGGTACAACACGTAACGGAAATAAACAGCGCGCAAAAAAATACACAAGGACGAAAGGAAGGTGCGAACGACACAAGCGCTGAACTCACAACTAAACATTTATTGAAAAAACACCAACGAAGTAAACCGCACTATCGCTTCAGCACGTGTCAAGATAGGCAATTTCTGATAGGCAATAATGAAACGTGTTGTCAAGATAGACAACACGTTTCATTATTTCAAGTTTGTTGTCAACATATGCAAAGCAGAAACGATTTAAAATGCTAAAATATAAATTTAAGGTAACATCTTTAATGAAAGTTTCTGCAGGTATATATGGCGAAACGTGCAAGAAAACTAGAGGCTTAATTGGTTGAACGAAGCGCATATCTTGCGAGAAATTTTGTTTTTGTAATTGCGAGAAACATCAAGCTTTATTTACCCACGGGACAAACTCGGATATATTAGTTGTACATAGAGAAATCGGTAATCTATAAAATGCCACCTGCTGCTTCATAACTTAAGCAAGAGAGTGAGTAAAGGCAGAAGAAAACCAAAATATCGAAGAAGAAAACGCATCGGAACAAGGAAATGTGTTCAAAACGATTCTAGGCACACAAGGTCTACTAACTATACGCCTCGCAAGTGGGCTCATTTTCGTCTTCTGCGCATGAGAAAGGAAGTAGCGGTGACGTCAGAACGCCGAGCCCTGATTGGCTGATCGCGACCCCCTATCTGAGCGTCGTCTGCTCCTTTGCAACGTCGTCTGCTCGCAACGTCGTCTGCGTCTGTCTTACCTTTCCTGCGACTTTCGGAAGTGCAGGTCTTTACGAGCGAGCTCGACTTCGCCTTTCAGAAAGGGCAGACGAAATAAATCGAGCGGTACGTTGTTTTTAACAACTAGCAGACGCGCATCAAGGAGAGAAGTCAAAGGACTCACTGGCGAGGTGTCCCGAGGCGCCGAGGTTTGTTTGCTAAGAACCGAGAGTGAGCGTGTTAGTGTCCGCAAGTTCCCTCCCAAATACTTTTTTCCTCCTTTCGTGTGCGGCGAGACTCCTCACTCTTTAACGGCGTCGGCGGGTCGGCGTAGAGTCACTAAATAAAGCTTATTTAGTGACTCTAGGTCGGCGCAGTTAACATCGTCTGCTTTACGTCTGCTAGTCAAAGCGATGGCTGCTTTACCTTTCCTGCGTCTGTCGGAGATTCACCGCTTTTTCACCGGCGAGAGTCACCGCTGCCTCGGAAAACAAGGAGATGACAAGAGGAAGAGATTGAAGGGTTCACAAGGGTAGCGCGGGCATATTCCATTCAGCACGCCAGCCGGTCGTGGGCAGACGGTCTTTTTCGAAGGACCGTCGGAGCACCGCTGTGCCTGCTAGGCCTATCTGCCGAGCTCGCTTACTCGGAATCGGTGGAATCGTGGCCGTTGGAGCATTTCCCGGGTGTTTGGGGATCCAGCGTTCTTGTTCGTCGTGGTTTAATTCAAGTACTTTTTACTTTTTTTCTTGCTGCTTGCAGTCGGGACGCGTGAGAAGAGCACGTACAAAAATAAACGTCCGTTGATCGTCGCGACCAAGTAACTGAGCGACGCTGTCGGCCATGCTGAGTTGATCGTCGTAGGATTCCGTCGTAACCTGAGCAAAACTTCGGATAATTTCGTTTCGTGAATACGAATTCGTTCTCACGTTTTGTCTTACGCACTCTTTTGGCGTAAGATTGTTTTGTGAATCTGGCCTCTGCACTTCCGAAAGTCGCAGGAAAGGTAAGACAGACGCAGACGACGTTGCGAGCAGACGACGTTGCAAAGGAGCAGACGACGCTCAGATAGGGGGGTCGCGATCAGCCAATCAGGGCTCGACGTTCTGACGTCACCGCTACCCCCTGCGCAAGAAGCAGACGAACTTGCCCTCCGCATAGGCAGCGCCATATTACTGCGTGTGCCTAAAGGGCGATTCACACCCTTGGGTCGCATCCGACCGCGTGCGAGGGTTACTATGGCAACGGCTGGGTCGGATCCAACAAAGCCAGTTTTGACCCCGTTCTGTTGGAGCCGACGCAGCTCTTCCCATAGCAACCCTCGCGCTCATTCGAATTCAAAAAAAGTGTGTGAATCGCCCTTAACTCGCCACACCACTCCACTCGGTCGTCCGCGCCGCCGTCCGCCGTTGACCCTGGCAAGTTTTTTGGCCGTCTGTTTTACAGAAAGGGAGACACGCCTTTACAATTTTACGAGGTAAAATCTTTCTGTGAAATACACCTTTCACGAAAAGTTTAGATTGCTGCGTGCAGGCGTTAATTTTTACGGCCCATTTTCGATCGTGCCTCGGCATATCAGACACCCTATAGATGTTTTCCTTGTAGCGCGACGCATCAGACAGTGGCACTAAGCCACATTGGGAACTACTGAGGGGTTCGCAAGCTAAATTGTGGACTGGAGTTAAATTAACTCCAATGCTGGAGTTAAATTACTGCCTGGACGCTAATAAAAATAGGAGAACACAGGAATAACGTGGTAAGCACCTCTTGCCGTCAGCAGAATCGAAGAATGCCACGGGAAACGAAGCGTTCGCGGCGTCCGTACGAGAGACGTAGGACTAAACCTACGTCATTGCCCAGTGTTGCTTCACTAGCTCACTCGGTGCCAGCGTTGCTCACCCGCTTTCGGGCCGCTAACCGAGCCGGGAGAACATTTTTAATATTGGTTTTAATCTGTAATGCAGCGTCGGTTTGACGTGATATTTGGGTATGACTGTATTTTCACCCCCTAAAGCGATATCAGTCATTTCGATAGGGTCGACGTTTTGAGTGGAGTTGCCCTTTAAAGAAAAATTTGATGAACAATAGGCGGGATTCGAACCCACGGCCCTTCGGTTGCGAGCCAGACGCGCTATAGGGGAGAAGATCGAACAGTCACGCCTCTAGCGGCACGCTTCAACTGAGAGGACAACAAACCGCATTTTCTTGTTTGTTTTTGATCTGAGAAATCGAAGATGACGATTCGAACGGCGCTCTTCGTGCGATCAGAGCACTGGTCTGAGCGAAGCGCTCGTGCGCGGACCGAGGTTCCATTTCTTCGTTATTCTGTGTTAGTAAACGCCGGGCTGTTAGAACAAGAAGCTCCATAAAGCAAACCTAGAGTTCGATTTCCTGCCCAATTGACTAGGCCGCACAAAACATGCTTTCACAGGTTGGGAACGAACGGGAGTTCACATTGTTATATGTTTCACTATCGGGTTCCACCCTTAAAGGAGAAGCTTGAGCGTCCTCCAAGTTTGGTTCAGTCCGTGGAGCTTTCTTGTGTTTTCCCATAGTCACCTGCCGAAAAGCCTATATTAAAACGCCATGACCTCGCACATATAGACAAACATTCTTAGACTATGTAATTACCTTTTCCTCTCTACCACATATATTGCTGGTGGCGTAAGAAAAAAAAAAAGAAGATATACGCGGTCTTGTTTCATGTGCATGTCTATATGATATTTTCTCTTCATTTCGACGCAGGTGGCGAAATCGCGTTACTACGGAAACCGACCTCACGAGCGACGCTGTCGGCCATGCTGAGTTGATCGTCGTAGGATTCCGTCGTAACCTGAGCAAAACTTCGGATAATTTCGTTTCGTGAATATGAATTCGTTCTCACGTTTGTCTTACGCACTCTTTTGGCGTAAGATTGTTTTGTGAATCTGGCCTCTGCACTTCCGAAAGTCGCAGGAAAGGTAAGACAGACGCAGACGACGTGCGAGCAGACGACGTTGCAAAGGAGCAGACGACGCTCAGATAGGGGGGTCGCGATCAGCCAATCAGGGCTCGACGTTCTGACGTCACCGCTACCCCCTGCGCAAGAAGCAGACGAACTTGCCCTCCGCATAGGCAGCGCCATATTACTGCGTGTGCCTAAAGGGCGATTCACACCCTTGGGTCGCATCCGACCGCGTGCGAGGGTTGCTATGGCAACGGCTGGGTCGGATCCAACAAAGCCAGTTTTGACCCCGTTGTGTTGGAGCCGACGCAGCTCTTTCCATAGAAACCCTCGCGCTCATTCGAATTCAACACAAGTGTGTGAATCGCCCTTAACTCGCCACACCACTCCACTCGGTCGTCCGCGCCGCCGTCCGCCGTTGACCCTGGCAAGTTTTTTTGGCCGTCTGTTTTACAGAAAGAGAGACACGCCTTTACAATTTTACGAGGTAAAATCCTTCTGTGAAATACACCTTTCACGAAAAGTTTAGATTGCTGCGTGCAGGCGTTAATTTTTACGGCCCATTTTCGATCGTGCCTCGGCATATCAGACACCCTATAGATGTTTTCCTTGTAGCGCGACGCATCAGACAGTGGCACTAAGCCACATTGGGAACTACTGAGGGGTTCGCAAGCTAAATTGTGGACTGGAGTTAAATTAACTCCAATGCTGGAGTTAAATTAACTGCCTGGACGCTAATAAAAATAGGAGAACACAGGATAACGTGGTAAGCACCTCTTGCCGTCAGCAGAATCGAAGAATGCCACGGGAAACGAAGCGTTCGCGGCGTCCGTACGAGAGACGTAGGACTAAACCTACGTCATTGCCCAGTGTTGCTTCACTAGCTCACTCGGTGCCAGCGTTGCTCACCCGCTTTCGGGCCGCTAACCGAGCCGGGAGAACATTTTTAATATTGGTTTTAATCGGTAATGCAGCGTCGGTTTGACGTGATATTTTGGGTATGACTGTATTTTCACCCCCTAAAGCGATATCAGTCATTTCGATAGGGTCGACGTTTTGAGTGGAGTTGCCCTTTAAAGAAAAATTTGATGAACAATAGGCGGGATTCGAACCCACGGCCCTTCGGTTGCGAGCCAGACGCGCTATAGGGGAGAAGATCGAACAGTCACGCCTCTAGCGGCACGCTTCAACTGAGAGGACAACAAACCGCATTTTCTTGTTTGTTTTTGATCTGAGAAATCGAAGATGACGATTCGAACGGCGCTCTTCGTGCGACCAGAGCACTGGTCTGAGCGAAGCGCTCGTGCGCGGACCGAGGTTCCATTTCTTCGTTATTCTGTGTTAGTTAACGCCGGGCTGTTAGAACAAGAAGCTCCATAAAGCAAACCTAGAGTTCGATTTCCTGCCCAATTGACTATGCCGCACAAAACATGCTTTCACAGGTTGGGAACGAACGGGAGTTCACATTGTTATATGTTTCACTCTCGGGTTCCACCCTTAAAGGAGAAGCTTGAGCGTCCTCCAAGTTTGGTTCAGTCCGTGGAGCTTTCTTGTGTTTTCCCATAGTCACCTGCCGAAAAGCCTATATTAAAACGCCATGACCTCGCACATATAGACAAACATTCTTAGACTACTGTAATCACCTTTTCCTCGCTACCACATATATTGCTGGTGGCGTAAGAAAAAAAAAAAAAAGAAGATATACGCGGTCTTGTTTCATGTGCATGTCTATATGATATTTTCTCTTCATTTCGACGCAGGTGGCGAAATCGCGTTACTACGGAAACCGACCTCACGCGCGGCGCGTCTCGCACACCATGTGTCGTTCAGACGTGTAAAACGAAAAATGTTGGTATATCAAGATAGACGGAGACAGAAAGAAAGAAAGAGAAAAATAAAGCTAAACAAAAAAGACAAATCTGTGATTGGGACGTGATAAAGTGGTATTTCTGTTTATGTGTTTGGAGTCTCTTTTTTTTTATTATTATCTGCATTTCTGTTTTATTTTTTTTTTGTTCGCTCTGGTGGCGTGTCAATTGAGACCGCGATCTGTCGGTTTCTATGCGTTGTGCGGCACACAAGTCGGTTGCCTTAGCAACGACTACAACCCAACAACTTGTGCCGGCCCGGATTTTTCTTATTGCACACACTGCGTTTCCCGAATGTTTACAGTTCTCGCGAGTCGATGCAGGTGACTCGGTCGCGCGGGGCGAATAGTTACTTTTCTAGGTCGCGCCTCGTCTCGCCTTTCCACAAACAGAAAAAAAAAATAACTACCTTACAAGAAACACCCGGTGACTCGACGTTTCGTTCGACCGATCGTTGACAGACTTAAAGATGCATGGTCGCACTGCTCATATGTTCATATATAGGGTGGTTCAAGTCACCAGGCTCGATCTAAAATTGACCGTAAAAATCGACGCCTGCACGTAGCAATCTAAACTTTTCGTCAAAGGTGTGTTTCACAGGTCGGCTTTTTGCTTGTAAAATTACAAAGCGTAGTTCTCTTTCTGTAAACAATAAAGCCAAGAAACTTGCCAGGGTCTACGGCGGGCAGCGACGCAGACGACAGGGGTTCAGTAGCGGGGTGTGTTTGGCGTTCGTATTGATAGACGGCGCTACCTCCATGTTTCGGTCAGAGCTCTGGTTTCGGTTTGCTTTGAAAGAAACATCGAAAGTGCCCGCATCGACGGTGGTATGTTAACGCGAACATAATCTTTTTTGTAATCTACCTTTGGCTTGAAAATAAATGCAGACAATGATAGCAAAAGCTTCAAGTAACAAAAGTAAAAGAAAACGCGGTTGCATAACGACGGCGCTCTTGCTGCCGGCGGATTTCGTCTGTGTGTCGTCTGCTTCCTTTCGCTGGTGGGTTGCATCCTCCGACGTCTGCTTCCGAGACCTTTTTTGTCGCGGTTGGTGGGAAAAAAGTCACAATGCGTCACTTTGGACGCTAATTGGACCGCACTTTTGAGACACGTGAGGCTACCAAAGAAAACTCCAGATAAACAGAATTTAATGGCTGTGAAAAGAGCCTGTTAAGCAAAAGCCCGCGGTTTTCGCGGTTGTCAAAGCAGCTGGTCATATGTGCAAAATGGTTAGAAATGTGCTCTTCAGTCCACATGTCCCCCTCGAACTTGGAGGCACTTGTGCAGTCTTCGCTGATAATTCCTGAAGGCTGCCTCCCGCATGCTGTCCGTGATCGCATCGAAGGCGAATAGAATGTGCTCTTTTAGTTCCGTCATCGTGCGCACGCGAATTGCGTAGACCTGGGCTTTTACAAAACCCCAAACAAAAAAATCACATATTGTCAAGTCAGGGGACCGTGGGGGCCGGGGCATTGTCGGTGACCCTCGACCCATCCAGTTGCCAAGAAAGGTCCTGTCAAGCCAGTCTCTCACTGCGGTGGCGTAATGCGGGGGTGCTCCGTCTTGCTGGAAGATGCACACCTCCCTTTGCATGTGCGAAGCTTCCAGCTCCGGCAAGACGTCCTGTTCGAGCATGCGAAGGTAGGCGTCGCCGGTGATCGTGCCCTCAAAAAAGAATGGACCGACAACGCCTTCCCTCCAAAGTCCACACCATACTACGACCTTTGGTGACTCGACAGCCTCTTCAATGATCCAGTGGGAGAGTGTCTCGGACCAGCAGCGGGTGTTCTGCTTGTTCACGTGCCCATCCAGATGGAAAATAGCTTCGTCCGTGAAAAGCAGAAACGGAAGGTGGTTCCTGTTTGTAGAGATGCGCCCAAGTTCGTCCACGCAGAACTGCTTTCGCCGTTCATAGTCATCTGGCTGCAGCTTCAACATGACCTGTGGCTTGAACGGATACATTTGTTGGCGGTTCACCCTCCAGACAAAACTTTTACTGATACCTATTTGTCTTGCGACTTGTCGCACGGACAGGCGTGGGTTCAATGCAAATGCCGCAAGCACGGCGTGACGTTTTGTTCTGCTGTGGCGACCTCTCTTCGAGTACTCGCAGCCTGGTCTGCACAGTGTTCTCCGTGTTAAATCGGTGTACCCAGCGCATAACCGTCCGACGGGTGGGTGGACGCCTACGAAAAGTGGCTCGAAACTTGGATCTCACTTGCCTCATACTCCTTGTTTTTGTAAACCAGAGGGCTACCTGTGCCCTCTCTGGGACGGTCAGGTGACGAATTGTGGCTGTTTTCCCACCAACTACGTCAGAAAATGTCTCGGAAGCAGCGTCGGAGGATGCAACCGACCAGCGAAAGGAAGCAGACGACACGCAGACGAAATCCGCCGGCAGCAGAGCGCCGTCAGCGCCGTCGTTATGGAACCGCGTTTTATTTTATTTTTGTTACTTGAAGTTTTGCAATCATTGTCTGCAGTTATTTTCAAGCCAAAGGTCGATTACAAAAAAATATTATGTTCGTGTTAATACACCACGGTCGACGCGGGCACTTTCGATATTTCTTTAAAAGCAAACCGAAGCCAGAGCTCTGACCGAAACAAGGAGGTAGCGGCATCTATCAATAGGAGCGTCAAACACACCACGCACCTCGACTTGGTCGTCTACGCCGCCGCCCGCCGTTGACCCAGGCAAGTTTCTTGGCCTTATTTTTTACAGAAAGAGAACTAAGCGTTGTAACTTTACAAGAGAAAACCGACCTGTGAAATGCGCCTTTGACGAAAAGTTTAGATTGCTACGTACAGGCGTCAATTTTTACGGTCCATTTTAGATCGAGCCTGGTGACTTGAACCACCCTATACATCGTACAAAAAGACAGTCTGCAAAACGCTAGTCACGGCAATACCCGCGGTTCGAATGCCACGTGCCAATCGAATGCCACATTGCCACGCCCGGCATTCGAAGTACGGATCTCGCGGTGACTCTCGTTCGAATCTGCATGCAAACTGTCTTGTGTGAGCCGTACGAGCAGTGTGATTCCGGCTTTAAATACCTTCACGGCATCACCACACACGGCACAATAAGAATCACTAACTCACACTGCCAACACATCGTATACGAAAGACCGACTGTAGAGACTGTCACAGGTATTATTCCCTGTACGGAGGTCGTGTCATGTCGGTCATACCAAAACCGTCTGCCAACGAGTTCAAAGCATCCGCATGTACGAAACAGAAACATGCTTCAAAACATGCTCATGTGGCATGTCCGCAGATCATCCCGTCGTCATGTCTCCAGCATGCAGCGTGCCTTTTTGACGGATGCACGAGAGAGGCGCGACTACGACTTTTGAGGTGTAAACGAGCTGGTCTCAGAACTAACACTCTGTGGTTGCTACGTCAAACACCCTTGGGGTTTGTTGCGAACAAATCTTAAAAAAAAAAAAAAAATAGAATGCCGACGTTTTGAACGGCACTGCGCTCCTTGTGTTAAAATACGTTAGCTATCACCGGCTATTTATACCAATCGCGGACGCACTAAATAAACAAGGCGGGATCAAGGGGCGCTCACCGTGTTTGTGATTGGCATTATACCCGGCGATTTGGAACGCACAAACAAGACGATCTCCCTGACGATGCACTTTTGGCCAGGGTGGAGAATAGAAGTCGATAGGAGATGTAGATCGTGATCGAAATTGCGCCGGTTTGGCTACGATGATATAAATCAAACACTTTTCCCCGAATCAATACGGAAAATGTTTTCTATATACCGTTTGTCTATCGGTGTTTGCTTCTCGTGGCACAATTACTTTGTATTTAAAGCAAAGAATGGTCTAGCAGGAAAGATTTATATAAGGCAGCCATTAAAGACACATCCAGTGATTGAAAAAAAAAACCTCACTCTTTTCTAGTTGAAGTGATTTAAATTATGTAAGTTTTATTTAAATCAAACAAATTTGATTTATCTAAATGTTTCAACAAACATCACGGTATTTTTTTTTCACCCTGCTTTTTGCGTTGCTTGGTTGGCTCCATCAGACCGCAGTGCTGTGGTCGGATTTAAATACGGTTATGTTTTTACAATATGCAATAAGTTTACGGGCAACACGCACGTTCAGCAGTTACGACATGCGCAGGAACAACGAGTACACACGCATTGAGACACGTGTGTACAGACGCAGCCTTGTCCATACTCACAAAGCCTGGCAGTTCGACGACGGAGCCATAGTGTGCCCGGTCAAAGATTTGGAGCGCGATGATCTGGTAGCACAGAGCATTTCTCGGGGAACCTGGAAGTGAGCGCACAGCTTTCGCTGCGGCGAGGACCCGGAACACACTTGTTCGCTCGAGAGAAGTGTTTTTCGGCGTCTCGCCGCAGCGGGGCGCCAGTCACTTGGCTCTCCTGTCATCCGTTGTCTGCAGCTGCACCTTTTCCATTTCGATTGGCCGCTTCTCGTGGCGATCTGCCAGGCTTTGTCAGTATAGACCTTTTCCGCTTACTCTCGTCCCCGACCACCAAGTAGGCATATCCGGTATGGGCGACGAAAAAATATTAAAACGTTTCAACCTGCAAGTAGTGAAAAAATAGAGGGGAGAGAAAACGAGAATGGGTGACGGTTACGCTTTTCTCCTAAATGCATTCTATTGGCGTGGTGACGGCAAAACAATGTTTTCGCCCAAGTGACGACTGTTAAGTACGGAGAAATCCTGCTTATTATTTAAGGTGATTTTTGTTAGAAAAGTTGATTTTTCCGGAGTTGCGTCGGCGTTGTTTTTTTATTTAACTTTCTATGTCGGGTTCGGCGTTTTGAAGGGAGCTTTCGCGGGGTCAACGCGGCCGAGGTGGGAGAGCCTCCCCCGCGGTCGTTAAGAAACGTCTCGGGTTTCGGTGCGGAGAGAGCCCGCGCTTGGAGCTGCGTGTGGCTTTTAACCAAATGTTCCTGTAGATAGAGGGTTTCGCCGCTTAGTATCAAATTGCCGCCTTTTACCCGAGGTAATAATTTAGCTTTTGGCGCCAGCCAGACTGCGGAAAATGCAGAGGACGATTCTACAAGAAATTTGGATTTGGCCGTTGGAGCGCCAGGTTGACAGCTCGCCGACCATTGGGCAACAGTGTACCACGTGGGAGTGGTGAAATTTGAAGGGATTGGTCGGTCCCTGAGGAGAAAGGAGGCTCCTACGAGCCTACAAAAGGAGTGCGGAGAGGATTCTCGGGGATTGGCTTCGATTCGATTTTGGGAGACTGGGGACAAAAGTACGGGGTTTTAATTTTGGAACTTGAACTCATGACTGTTGAGTTGTTTTGTTCCGTTTAATTTTGGGATTTTAACTCATGACTGTTGAGTTGTTTTGTTTCATAATAAACGTGGCCACACTGGTTACTGTAAAGCCAACCATCGTCGCATTGTGTTCAGCGGGATCGAACAACTTTTAGTTTAGTTTTTTTTTTATATCAACTTCCCGGGGTCTGTTGTCATCGGGCGAGCACCATCATCGGTCGTCACCATCCGGACCAGGACGCCCACCCCCACCCCGGATCCTCGAGGAAGTTGACTACGACAATTCAAGATGGCGGCGCCCTTGAAGAAAGGGTCTATACAAGAACTCAACTCTGCTACGTCACGCCGCGGTGGTGGCGCGTCGGGCGCACTTCCGGTCTGGGGCGGTGGGCGGAAGTCGCCGTGCGAGACACGCATTCCTGTTTTCTTTTGGGAGAATCCAGACAAAAAACCTACCTTCTCGTCAAAATGCTGCGACGGGGGCTGTACCAAGAGAGTCTGGAAAGGTTTTGATCAGTTTTCATGTGTTTCTGCCCCTCCGTTCGTCTGAGAACGAGTAGCCGAGAAAAGGGCAAACCAGAGGCTGTCAAACTGCGATTGCTCGTGCGGGCAACACTTTGTGGTCACCAGATGTATTTGTTTTGTTCCAACATTCACGAGAGAAAACCGCCAAGTTGTCTGGATTACCCGCGGGTTCAGTGCATCTTCAAATTCACACGGCCGCCTGATCATTCGAACTTTCGTCAGCTTTTTGTCGTCTGCTCGTTCAAACAAAAACGACCCGTAGACCAAACTTTGACCTGGTGATTGCAATAAAAAGTAATTGCAGGCCTCAAAAGACTTAAGTAGGCTCGGCGTAAACAGTAGATACAAGATGTTGGTCATTGGTACCAGTGGCCATCACCGACTTGTTGCGCTTGGTCTGTTCCCGCTTCCGATTTTCAGTATCGACTTGGATCATCGCCGCTACCTTCTACACTTTTGCAGCACAAGCGACGTCTCGACCGAAGATAGCTTGAAGAATCTCATCATAGTTTTGGCGTCCATTCTGCGGCGTTCATGCAAATATAATCGCCACACGTCAAATTATTTACGCAAAGTTTAGCGGCGTAACGAGCCTTGATAATTTCGCTCAGGCGATTAAAGTGGTAAGACATTGCTATGAGGACGTAGAATCGAAAACTCCAACGCGAAAAAGAGTATGCAGACTGAAGGCTCGTTGACACACGTCGGTTGCATGTGACTGAAGGCTCGTTCACACACGTCGGTTGCATGTGACTGCGTCCGTTGCAACCGGAGCGACCGGAACGACCGCTCTGAACCGCGCGTACACAACCGGCAACCGCTGCAACAAGCGCAGCGGGTCGTCAGCACGGCGACCGCTTTTACGCTGCCGTCAGCTGTTTCAGCGGTGCCTCTAAAAAGGGGACGCACTGTCACTCAATGCCGTAACAGAATATAGACAGACAGTTTTCTATAGCCTAAAGCTTTATTATTATTATTTTTTTCGTGATAGGCTTGCAGGGTACAGTGGATGAAAAAAAGAAAAGATAACGATGCAGTACGCCGTTTTGGACGATCAAGACTCTAATGCACGACTTCGCCAATAGTACGAATCTCGCCACATGCCTTTTTCTACGATTATAATAGACGATGTAATCTTAGCAGCCATATAGCAATGTAAAAATATGATTTTGTGATAAGAGAGACGTTGCGAGCGTTCAGGATTGCTAACACTAATCACTTCTCCGGTGATGAAAACGCGTGAAAATTCGCATCCTTTATACGGTACGCGCCAGTAATACCTTGAACTTGAGCACACGCGTGAAATGCGCCAAATAAGAAATCCGGGCGATGTTCGAGGACACAAATGCTTAGAAAGCACCACTGTAGTCGAAGTAAATAAACACGACGGCTCGGGCGATTCTGCTGTCTTGAGAGTGCCTTCCCTTCTATACTACGTTTCACCTTAGGTCCGAGCGCGGCCGATGTTATGAGCCGAAGGGCCAATCAAACAGCGCAAAAAGCGCAACGTCATGGCGTGCTCTCTGCGCTGACTAGCCGGCGGAGAAGCACGCAAGAGAGACGGCGAATACCGGCTGGTCCTATCAACTGCAGAGAGCACGCCATGACGTTGTGCCTCTTTCCAGGGGCGGATCCAGAACCCCGTTTTTTGTTTTTTTTTTGGGGGGGGGGGGGCGGAAACTATTTAAGGATACTATTCTCCCATTCTTTCTTGTGCAAGGGGGGTCCACCCATGTCAAATTGCCCTCCGAGAAGGGGGGAGGGAGGGGGGTCGACTTCGTTTGGGGGGGCGGCCGCCCCCGTCGCCCCCCCCCCCCCCCCCCTTGGATCCACCACTGCCTCTTTCGCCGTTTGATTGGCCCTTCGGCTCATATCATCGGCCGCGCTCGGACTTAAGTTGAAACGAAGTATAGTACGTGCTGGGTTATCATAGCGACACACGACAAAAAGTCACAGTCAAGGATAGCGCTTTTACGCGGAACGATGAGCTTTCAGCACGCCGTCCACGTCAACGATCACCACCGACGCCATGTTGCAGATAGAAGGAGCCCGGCACGACCGGCATGCAACGCGCGCGGCCAGTTATCCTCGACCTGTGATTGGTCTGTCGTTGCGGTTGTTTCGGTTGTTTCCAATGCAGCGGAAAACGTTGGGCTCGCTCTAACACCTTGCGACGTGAACGACACGTACGTGCGTCCCTCCGTCGCTATGGCAACTGACGGTTGCAGACCCTTGCAACTGTCGTTTCGGTTGTTCCAGTCGTTGCGGTCGCCACGGACGCATGTGTGTGAACGGGGCTTCACACAGACGCCGACAACGTGACATTGCAATGGTTTGTTGACGCGGGACGCGGTTCTTCTTGCCCGCACTCCATTGCGCATGCGTTCGAACTGTCGTCTGTTTTTTCAAAATTGTCTGCTTTTTGTCGTCAGCTCGTTGAAACGACAGCAGCCTGGAAACCAAAAGTTGACCCGGTAATTGCAATAAGAAGTAAGTGCAGGCCTCAAAACACTTTTGAAGATTGGTTGGGATAAGTAGGCTAAGTACAAGAAGATGTTGATCATTGTTACCAGTGGCCATCACCGACTTGTAATGCCCGATTCTACTTGCGGCTTTCAGTATCGACGTCCACCATCTCAGCTACGGTCCACGCTTTTGCAGCCCGAGTGACGTCGCGACTGAAAATGGCGAGCAGTAACTCATTGTGGGAGTGAGGCTTTAGCGCCCATTCTGCGGCGTCCACGTGAAATGAATCGCCGCACGTCTCATTATTCACGCGAAGTTTTGCGGTGTAACCCTGTAACGAGCCTGGTCAATTTTGCTAAAGCCGCTCAAGTAGTCAGGCATTGTTAGGAGGACGTAGAATCGACAATTCCAACGCAAATAAGAGCACGGAGACTCCCACCGACGCCGGCAACAACGCAATTCAAGGGTTTGTTTATGGGCAACGGCAAGCTTCTTGCCCACCGTACACCGCGCATGCGCGGCGCCGGTGGCGTCCGCTAGGGGCTCTCCGGTTTGTTTGTAAACATGAGTTGGTGTATATAGGAGGCTATGATAAAGATGAGTCCGGAATCGCGACCCTGCTGGCTGCTCCAGTGCCTCTAGACCGACACACTGTTTAGGAACAAGTTAGCGTTTGCCCGGCGTGCGTAAAAGCCAGATTTTAGCGAGGTGAAGCGTCCGCGCATGCGCAGTGCCGACAGCAGCGCCACAGTAGTGCTGTGACATCAGAGAATTGAGGCGTTGTGTACGCAAAGAACTCGGGCTGCATTCTCTGCAGCGTCACAAAGCAAGGCCACGTTGAATGCAGACCGGACCCGAGTGCTGTGTGGGCGCTGGGCTGGAATTCGTGCTCAGTCAGTCATGCCCGAGTTTCACTAGAGCGACAAAACAGAAACAGCAGAACACCAACAAGCCTCGAACGGGTGAGGCGTGCACGAGAAGGTACAGTACATTTAGCAGGCTTGCAGTGTCTCGGTGCTCGTGAAGTAATCACGAGTGACTGGAAGCCTGCCGAAGAAACCTTCGTTCGCTTTGATGCACGCGGCATGTCAGTTTCGGTTTTTCGGTTTGTTTGTTTGTTTGTTTGTTTGTCGCTTTAGTGGGACTCGGTATTACAACACAAGCCACAGCGAAAGGGTCCACATTACAAGCTTTAGCGTAACATTACTTTACCTCGGCAGTTACGCGTCTTTTCTTTTCTGAATGTGTGATTGTATTCTTAATCGTCTTTTTTTTCTAGGGTGTTTTTGTTGTTTTTGTTTGCCATTACTTTGCGCTGTTGCATTCCCACTCTTGCAATGACCTCAAACGAGAGCGCAGTTCTACAATGCGCGACACGATTACAAGCGAAAGACGTTTTTTTTTTTCCTCTTAAATTTAAATAACAAGCGCAAGAATTGCTACCGCAACGGAAAGTTCCCATTGAAGGCAGTAGCCAATAAGCGATAAATGTTGGTGTCCGCCAATATTCTATCTGAGTAAAAAGCGGAAAGGAGCCGAAATCGTGTTTGCACTAACAGTGTCCCGCTGTATAAAAATGAACGAATCATTGATTGATCGATTGAAGAGTAAATATTGAATGACTAACAAAATGACTAAATAGGTAAAGAAATGAAAAACAAAAGAATGAATGAACTAATGAATAAATAATTTGACAAGCCACTGTTAAAAAAAAAAAGAGAAAGATTGGCGAGGCAAATACGAGAGCGAAGACAGCGCCCCCATTCCACATGGTCATTCCCAGAGAGTCCCTAATTCGGGATCTCGGTTGTTCCCCATTTGGACGCGCCGCCAACTCCTAATGGCGACGCGCCCCCGTTCGTCGTATCAGATTTTCGACACCGTTGTAGATCAGCAACTTCGCACGGGACGCGCCGGGGCCCGGTTATGAGCACCATTACCGAATCGCCGCATACCTTAATGGGGACATTGGGGAAAAGCGAGTGAGGAAAGGGGATATGCATCCAATTTCGGTTCGGAATCTCGGCACACCAACGCTTATGCCTTTGTGCAAAGGGAGGTTCGGGCTTCGCTCGCGAATAGTCACCCGAAATCTTCACTAGGGAATTGCAATGTCGAAAATAATTAAAGTCAACGCTACTATAGTCCCTGACAAGCACGGGCGAAATTTTCGTGGTTGCTGATTTGACTCGAAATTGGTTTAATACGCAAATAGACAAATCTAACCTAAATTATAGGCCAAGATTTTTTTTTTCGCAAACGGTTATCAAACTTTGGCTCTCGACTTTTTTGTTGTTGTTTAGCTGAAAGGTTTTTTTGCAACAATAAAAACGTGCCGACATACGGGAACGCGACAGAACAACACACGACGAGACAGCACGCGTCAAAACAGCACGGTCAAAACAGCACGCGTCAAAACAGCCCGGCGTCAAAAGAGCACGGCGACAAAACAGCACGCCTCAAAATAGCACACGACAAAACAGCACAGCGTCAAAACGGCACAGCGGCCGAGGAGCACGTGCCGAAACAGCAGGGAGCCAAAACGGCACAGAGACAAAACAGCACTCATGTAGCAACTTCGAGCGCACTGTTCACCTACCTCTGCGCGAATAATTTCGAACGTCCTTGACCCTTTAATTTATTGTCGCTAGGTTATAAAGGACGTTAATGCCTTTTTCAGTGCTTACTAAACTCCGGAACCTGGGGACATCACCCCCCCCCCCAACCACCCAAAAAATAAAAAAATAAATATATATATATATAAAATATCGCGTCATGACCCCCCCTTGCGCTTTCCACGAGGCTACAAGAGTCAGCTTCAATTATGAGTACTAGTAGCAGTCCACATAATAAAATGTATGCTGAAGCTAGCTAGACTGAAATTCATAACAAAAAACAAAAAAAACACGCGGCTGCAGCTTGCAGGCGAGAAGTTGTTTTGAGTTAAATTCACAGATTATTGCCGACGAAGGCCTCGATCGAGCGGAAACCGATGAAGCAGAAACATGCCACAGCCTCAATGCTGTT
Source organism: Ixodes persulcatus (assembly GCA_013358835.2). Lineage (NCBI taxonomy): Eukaryota > Metazoa > Arthropoda > Arachnida > Ixodida > Ixodidae > Ixodes > Ixodes persulcatus. Next base: position 1,008,667 of record JABSTQ010011515.1, read on the forward strand.
GCCGTACAGTATGGGCTGAGCACACCGTTGCCGCACACTCTTTATGCTTTTTTTTTTAAACAACTAACGACAGCACATTGCCGTGCGATTGATTCATTTATTGTAGACAACATCACCAGCAAACTTGCGCATCAAAATGAGCAGAACTGCTAGAGAAATAGTCAGAATAAGCACCAGCGGGGGCTTGGGTACTGCCCAGGGAGCCTTCATGTGCGCATCGAGTAGACTCCCCACTCCCAACTTGCTCCCAAGAGAACAGAATCGACAAATTGGCCGTCGACGAGTCGGCTTTCGACAAATTGCGCTAGTCCCTCCACTCCTATTGGCCCCGAGAGCGAACACAAGCGCCGCTGCGGTCGCCGCGTCCTGATTGGGTGAGGTGTACCGTGACGTCAGGAAGAGGACTCCGCTCCGCGATCTCGCATCGGCTCGCTTCCCAGCACCGGTTTCCTGGTTTGGCGTTGTGTGCCGCAAGCACTTCGAGGAGCTGGACCTCGTTTACCCGGTGTACAAGACGTTGAGTTAGGCCGATATAGACGTGCTTCCGTACATTTTATAAGCCTGCTTGTCTCTTTTACCTTTAAAATTGGGTTACAAATCCCGAAAGCTATCGGCGGAGGCGATTCCGCCGATGAACCTCCCCGTCCCCACAAAACAGAAGGCAATTTTGCGAGGGGTCGGTGAAGCGGTGGCGCAAGTGTTTCAGACGCTGGAATTCTGTTCCTTGCATGTTCATGATTTAGGATGATATTACATCCCGCTTTCAAGGCATTCGAAGTGGAATTTATATCATGGGCCTTTGGGTGGTCGGCAAATTAGCTCGCGACCCCGACTCTGCGCTGCTACTCTGCATGCGCTGGTTCGCAGATGTTTTAAAGGCCCTGCGTCTGATGATCTTTGAAGTGCTCGTGGAACAGGGTTGTTTTACATAAATGTAGCTTCGTGAATTAATTATATAGTTTATACACCTATGCTGGCATATTTCTTAGAAGATAGTTTGTATGGTAGCAGGAAAAACGGCCGAATTGCCCCCCGTTGCCTGTATGATATGAATTGAACTGCCCAAAATATGCACAGCAATAGTACCGTAATTTGTACTTTTACTTCTACTCTTTATACTTTTTCCTGACATTCTTTATTCCAGCCTTGGGTATTCGGAAAATACACCGTTTAGTTTGAATTGTCGTTTATTTCCAATTAAAAGAGACACTGCTGCAGGTTCCCAAAAGCTTCCTCAGCCTCCAAACTCCCTACAGCTGGACTCTCTGACAACAGAGGAAAACAGGAGTAAAAGCAAGCATTCGAACGTCTGTCCAGTGGTAGATGCAGCACTAGTAGCAGAAAATGTGGAACCTGAGAAGGGTGACAGTCTGCGTGCGAAAAACTTCTGGTATTTGAGCTTCAGGACAATTCGATTTAAGTACAATTTAGTTTTAGGACTTAAGGGACTAATAACAAGCTAGACACCTTCGCTTACGTTTGTTATACATTATTTGAGGTTGATATAAACAAGTCAACAGATACCACCCGTGTAGTCCATTGAAATACTATCCAAATCCAGCGAAGGTCAAATGCGAGCAGTGTATATAATAAATGTTCCTTGTTTTTTTACTTTGCCCCTGCACTTGGGCTGTCTTACTTGTGATTCTCTCCCCATGGCCCATACGGTATTTAGCATGTTGCTCGAGCAGCATGCAGCTTTTCTGCTTCGGCGATCTTGTTTAAAAACAGAGATACAAAAAAAATAGTATACAAAACCTGCCAATTCATTCAGACCATCAGCAGCATTTATTGTGTGAGATGTGAATCTATAGTGATGCTCCTGCAATTGTGGCCATATTTCTTTATTTTCATATACCAGCTGTGATTTATGCGTTGCCTGCCCTGTCAACCATGCTTAAAATGTTGGTTGAAGTTTCGCCTGCAGGTACAGGCCATACCTCAATAAAGCCCCATATAAAAATTTACACTTCCTACGAAAAACACGGTAAAAAAAATTCAATAGAAACGAGCGCGCCGAAAGCTAACGTCGTCACAGCCTCCACAGGGCGAGCGGGGCGAGTCGGGGAAAAATTTTCTCCTCGCCGTGACGTCACCCCGGTTCGCCGTAAGGGGGCGCCACGCGAACTTCTCGGGGCTAATACAGTGCCTACTTTGAGACATGCATTTTATGACTCCATAGGCTATATTTAGGGTTCAGCGTTTTCGGCTTAACCCGAATAAAACCGGTAAAAGTACGCTGAATATATTTTTCCAAATCCGGCTTCAACTGAAAAAGGTCAATATTTTGGAGGGCGTTTGGAGGGGTGGGTCGGGGGGGGGGGGGGGGGGTGTCGGGTGTCTCGTATTTCGACGTTGTAGAGAAACTAAGCAAGCGCGAGGAGTCTCTATATCGGTTTCTTCGTCGCCTGCGTGGAACAAACACGGTGGCGATATAAACATATGTTTATGCAGTCAGTCAGTCAACTTGGACAATCCCCCTGTTGTCCCTCAATCCTAACGCATTGCTTCACTGCATCTGTGACAACAACAACGTTTCCCCAGTGTGAAAGCTTTTAGTGAAAACGGTCTATAAACTGTGTTGTGCATTGCATGTAGCCCTGAGGGAATTCTTCGCCAGAGACGTCAGCAGATTATTTTCGTTTGTAAGGTGACCTGCCACTAACGTGTTTGGCAAACGAAGCGATCACAAAGTAAGTAGAAATGCAAACAATGTTGAATGAATATTAACGTGGTCGTAGCCAGTGCCTGCCAGTTGAAATTTCTAAACAGCAACCTTTAACAGTATAGTCTGCGGTAACTTCTTTTTGCACTTGGGATTGCAATTTTAAACACACAGCCACTCCCCAAAGCTGTCGAAAATCATGTAAACAACAGCAGTCATCATCCCCGGTTCGGCTGAGCGAAGCCTTAGCTTGATGAAAAGAACGGCGGTCTATACTTCTTGGTTGTTTCAATCACAACCTCGCACGACTGAGCACACAAACAAATCGTGAAAACACATTTCCTGCGCTGGCTTGCAAATCACAGCACGTAAGCAGGGTACATAGCAGAGCAAGAAACACTGGCAAAAAGCACACGCAGGCACGCAACTTCCTTTTTTTTCTCCCGTTCGGCGTATGATTTGTTCGCTGCAGCATTCCGTAAGCACGTCGGCATTCGAAAGTTGAGCCTGATCTGTCTTGCAATGCCTTGCGGAACGGCAAGTACCGCCCACCGTTCCGCAATGCACTGCACGACTCGGAAGTGCGTAAACAGTGCTTTGCAATAAAGGCCGTGATCGGGCAGGAAGTGCCCATCTAAAGACATTTAATATTGATTGGCATTGAACTAAGCTTTGGGCTTCATCATGTAGCAAGCATGGGTGTGGTATAATTCAAAAAAATTTAATGTTCGACGAGTTTAATACTTTGTGGTGCTTTCCTGTCTGTTTCGGTTCCTCCATCCTGTGTTTAGTTTGTGCTTTTTCTACCATGAAGCACGGCATTATACCAGCCGTAGGCACCAGATGTCATTCCTGTCTGTGATCATAAAATTATACGATCCTAACTGCCGGCAGCTAAGTGTCAATTACGTCCGGCTTGTGCATACAGTGCAACATCTTTTGCTATTAACTGATCATCACTTTCCAACCTGGGTATCTGTTCTTGTAAACGACAGTAGTGCTACACGTTAAACGGCTCTAAAGCGTTGGAGAAAACTCGCATCTCATTATTTTTTAGCTGAATAAACTGTGTTTGTTTGGCTATGCTTGTTATCCAATCTTTATGTTTTAAATTTAATTTTATCATAAGGACACCTTACATTATAAAAAAAAAAACATTTCTATAGAATGGAGGTGTTCATATTAAGGAGACATGACTGTATCATTTTTGGAACTAGTTTGCCACAGCCAGTGTTATAATACGTATTGCTTTTTTATCCAGTGCCTGCCTTTCCTTGTCCCTCGTGAGGACGACTGAAAAAGCGACTTTGCGCCACGACGACGGATGGCAGGTTTTCCAAGTGTCGTCACGTATAGTGGCCATGTGCTATGTGTTCGCAGCATTGTAGGCCGACTGTGGAGCACTTTCAAAATGAACTTTCGCTGTGTGCAGTGTATGAGCATGTACAATATGGGGCACGTAAAGTCAGAAGAATTATGAGAGGGAACACACGAGCGCGTGTCACTTAATACAGGCACAGCAGCCTAGCAAGTGTCGCACATGCGCACTGAGGGGCCCTGGCTCTTCGAAGAGCCGAGGCAGAAGTTTCAGCGGCGGTGTCACCGCCCTGACGACTTCTCGCCGAAGCAGAAACGGGGTTAGGGAGCTTTGCTCGCGGCTAGCTTTGTGTAATGTGTGTAGACCGGCAACGTAGGCTTATAAACTTCGGCAACAAGAATACTACGCGGCTCTGGTGTTTTGGTACGAGCTACAGACGTGACACAATCTGCTACGACTAGCTACGACCACCCACCGCAGCGGTGAAGGCATCGAAGAAGCACAACCTGTGTACTACGCCGTTGCCGTAACCCGACAGTGCTCATTTGACATGGAGTGCTTTCGGCCCAGAGACTTCGCTCGTCATCGAGTGTTATTTCCCGTGTTTCTCTTTGTGTGCTCAGTGGCTGGACGGACCTCATACAGCAGTTCTTCAGGCTCAAAGGTGACTAAAAGTTGAAGGCGGATGGACTTGCAGCAATCCTCTTGGTTGGTGCGTGTGACAGAACCATTGTACGGCATCATCGCGAGGACACCGTTGTAAGTTAGTAACCTTTCCAATTTTATGTTCATTATAAAGTAAAATTTAAAAAAAAAATCTTGTTCAAAAGGATGCTGGACCAAAATTTTGATTTCATAAAATAAGGCCATGGAAGCTTTGAATGGAGCTCTACAAACTCCGAAACCTCACTCATACATCAATATCTCAAACAGATGGCCGTATTCTTGGAAAAGAAGGCCACAATCAAACAGGAAATGTGACGTCATACTTCTGGAACACTTTAGAATGAGGGGAAGCGGCCTCGCTTCTCCCATTCCCGCTTCGGTAAACCTGCTTGAGGGGACGAAGCCAAGAGGAGAGGGAATGTGAATCGCGACGTCACACGTCTCGTCGGCCTTGTTCAATCGCACACTTTTCCAAAAATACGGCCATCCGTTAGAAATACCGCTGTAAGAGTGATGTTTTGGGGGTTTTGCAGCGTCCCGCCCATCGCTCCAGTCTTGCTTTGCGAGCTTCAAATTTTGGTTAAGCATGCCTTTTAGTATCAATAATTGTGTCAACAGAATGTTTGAACACGTCGGTTCTACACAGCTGCTCTCAAACATTTTTTTAGTGGTATCGCCTGCCAGATGCAAGGGGGGGGGGGGGGGGGGGAGGGGGCAACATGTACATGTTTTTATCTTTACAGCACAAATTGTTCCTATCGTGCACTGTAAATAGTTGTCAATTAACAGACTAGATAAAAGATTGAGCACAAACAAGTCCAACTACCAACAATGCCGTTCATGGCGCATCTCGAAGTCGGACACCGTGTCTTACGTTATGTGGCCTCAGCGGTTTTTGTACAGTTCTTCTCATCGTTGTCGGTAGAGCAGCTACCGATAATGGGGTTTCGAGGGCGTCAACTTTGAAATGCAGTTTCTTCACATAAGGTTTGCATTTTGGGAAGTTTCGATACATATAGCTTGAAGTCATTAAAGCCATTATTGTACGGATAAAACAACTTTATAAAGGTGTGTATGAAAATTCTCGCAGGGTTCTTGTTAAGGCGCCTGACTTACAACAGGGCTGTCCAGCTTGAGAAATTTCACTGGTGGGAGCTTATTTTCATATAAGAATGGTGTACTTCTTCACAGTGTTGTATGTATGCAACAAAAACTCTAGATGTGTTCAATAAAAGTAGCAGTTGCTAATATTGTGTTCTCTGTGTATCTGATACAGTAGGTAGTATTTGTTTTGAACGCTTGCTACATTTAGGCTATACAAAATAGTCTAAATTTTACGAGAATTCAAAACCAGTGCAACTTAAATCCGAAAACAAAATTGAAAAACAAGTGCCCGGTCCGAATAAAAGATTCCAGAAAATACACACTAAAATAAATTGCTACTTGGGGTAGTAAAAATGGTGTTTTACAATCGACTCTCATTATTTCAAACTCTTGGAAGCCACACACTTTAGTTTGAAATATCAGAAGATTGAATTATCATAAAATCATCTAAATATTATACCGAATAAAAACATATACTTAATAATCAAACTTAAAATCAGTGTGTAATGCGGCGAACTTGTGCCGAGAAACGTAAAGTAACAAATACCTTTGACGGTGATGGAAGGACAACTGCCTCAAGCAGCCATGCGAAGCTCCTTTTCTAAGCGCGTGGGTATCTAGAAGTTTCCGAGCTCGAACAAAAAAAATTCTCGAGTCATCTTAAACTTTGCAGTCACGGAAACAAGACAAAGATAAAAAAGGACAAGCGCTGGCGAGGATCAAACCCCAGCCAGCGGCGTGGGAGTCGATCAGGCTGCTGACTCAGCTATTTGCACGCGGCATTACTCCCCTCTTGTGAAAGACTCATCGTCTCTATGCAACACAAAATAAAATTAACAGCTTAAACAAGACAAGGTCCAACTAATGAGTCACGTAAATCACATATTTTCGCAGTCTTGTCGAGCATACCCTAGTTCAGTTGAATCGGACGACGTGAATCAATTTCGGGTCGCAGAGGGCGGCGTGACAATGTTGATGTGCCATTGGCCAACGACTTGCAGCTTAGGTCCAATGTAGCGAATAACCGTGAGGCCGAAGCACCACTTTAACAGTTCCTTGCTGCGACGATGAATTGGTGTTCAGATTCACACTTGCTAGCCAGGCTTAAACTGGGCGTCGTGGCGACAAAGATTGTACCAGCCATCGTCAGTATGATGTGGCTTGCATCAACATGCGACTGAGCTGGCAGGACTTCCTCCGTTCGTTGAGTGACGAACCAAGCATCGTCGTCCTGTTCGTCTTCGTGGTCGATACCACACTTGTCGCAGGTATCGTCATCGGGTTAATCATCAAGGTCGTCGTCAAGGTTGCAGTCATGGTTGTCGTTGAAGTTATCGTCCGGGTCGTCCTTGGGTCGCTGTCAAAGCCGTAGTCGGGATCGTCTTTCATGTCATTGTTCGAGTCGTCGCCTGGGTCATCATCAGTGTCGTCATCAGTCTCGTCATCAAGGTTGAAGACACTGTTTGTCGTCGAGGCCATAGTCAGGTTGGTTGTTGACATTGTAACTGGGGTTAGTGTTTGGAGTCGTTGTCCGTTTCATCATCGGCGTAGAAGTCGTCAGAATGTTTTCGTCGAGGTGTGGTAGCCAGGGGCTTTGTCAAGTTCATTATCCGGGTCGTTTCTGAGATCATAGTTGAGGTCGTCGTTGATGTCACAGTTGGAGTCGTCCTCGGATGATTTGAAGGACGTCGCCTTCACTATCGTCGTCTTCAGTGTTATCGTGTTCACAGGTGGTACGCTTCACGGGCATACACTCTAAAAAAAGGGGGTGTAGGCGTTACACCCCTTGTCCCACATACGACACCCCAAAACTTCAGTTGGATCTACAGCGCACTGCAGTTGTACCGACGCTACCAAATTTCACGAGAGGCTTGATGGCCGAGTTGTACAAGACATTAAAATAGTTAATGTAAGTGTGACTGACTGCAAAAAGATTATCGGGGTTTTCTAGGCTCAACTGCAAAACCTGTGTATTTTTTTTTTCTGTAGACTTTGATACGTACTTTAGCTTTTTAATGTGTTATATCGCACCATCATCAACCCTCTCGCAAAAGTTGGGGCAGTCAGTTCGACGTCAGCGCGCTTTACGTCGAACTGAAGTTTTGGGGTGTCGTATATGAGACAAGGGGTGTAACGTCTACACCCCCTTTTTTTTAGAGTGTAGATCGCGTCACCCTGCACATCCACCAATATGTCATGAACAAAAACAAACTTGATTAATAAAACTTAAAATCAACCTTTAATGCAGCGAACTTGTGCCGAGAAACATAAAGTAACAAAGACCACACATACCTTGACGGCGACGGAAGGACGACTGACTCGAGCAGCCATGCGAAGCTCGTTTTGTAAGCGCGTGGGTATCTAGAAGGTTCCGAGCTCGAACCAACAAGATTCTCGAGTCATCTAAAACATTCTAGACATGCAAACAAAAAAAAAGATAAAAACGACAAGCGCTGGCGGGGACCAAACCCCAGCCAGCGGTGTGGGAGTCGAGCACGCTGCTGACTCGGCTATTCGCAGGTGGCAATATGACTTGAGACAAAGTAGCAATTTACTAGAGGGATATAGGTACTCACTATCAGGCAGATTTCTTACACCTTCCTCTACGCAAGCCTGTTTGTTAGCAGGCACACACATAAAATATTGGCATAAAGTTGAAGCGAATAGTGGTTTTGGCGGAATATTTTCTAATCAAATATGGAATAGTTTCTCCAAGCCATTTACTACCATTGTACCATGTTTAAATGAAACTTCAGCTGAACTCGTGAAGGTTGTTCCCAACCTCCCACTTGTGCACTTCAACTATATATATGAACTGTGGCCTAAGAAAGACCAATGCCTCCATTGTTGTGGCAAGTAAATGAGAGATTTGACATTACAATTAACCCAAAAAGACACACAGTTATCCTGATCGAAATAATCTATAAATCGGCTTGCTATATGCACATATCTTTTCTTTAATTTCGAACTTAACCCCCTCAGAAAAATAAAAAACAAGCACAAATAATGCAAGCAGATTGTCAGGACAGTACTGCTTAAATAATCGTAATGGGTTAGACCCATCAAGTGCGCTTTTCACCAAGCGCCCGCGTACTGCGGAAAAGCAATGCCCGCCATCTTTGCGGAATTTGCTTTCCCGCGGTACAGTAGGTGCTCAGTGGGAAGCGCACTCAACGGGGCTAGCCCACCGCGATTAAAAAAGAAGTGAATTAAACGAAAACGCTGCTCGAATCGAGCAGCTTATAAATGCAAGAAAAACATAGACAGACAACCAAAATTTAGAAATTCGTTTGAATGAACCCGAAGTATGAAATACCCGAGTTTGAATTATCGCAAATCCACTGTAATAGCATTGACTATCCATCTGGCTTGTGTACTCGCCACCTTACTACAATAATTGTATCAATTGTGTTTATTGACATTTTGTAGCGCTTCATTTAATTGCTGTGAACAGTAATGATCCTAGTAATCAATTGCTTTTTTCAAGCCTGAGGTAATGATCCTAGTAATCAGTCACTTTTTTTTTAAGCCTGGGGTACACTAGAAACAAAATTTGCTCTACAAGATTCACCAACCTGCCTGGCAATCTGAACTACACAGAGGAAGTTCTTCGTTTCTCGAGCTCGGGACCGGTACGATGTGGCTGTACACGGCGTTAGTAATGAGTCCAAGGTTCGGGAAGATACAGCAGACAACGGTGGCATCATACATTTACTCCTTCTTAAGGTACATTACCAGGTGGCTTGTTTCCTGTGCTCAGTGTACGGGAAACAAGATTCTGGACAAAAGTATGCCAAATGGTGTTTCAACAGTCATAAGAATTTTAAACAGCAGTTTCGTCAAGTGCTCATTTGTTCCTTGAAAAAGTGGTTTGTGGTTTAGATGAAAAACGTCGACGAGGGAAGAATTTTTTTTTTTATCTGGAACATGGAACAGGAAGTCGGTCTTCAATAACACTGCCACTAGATCCTGTCCAAAGTCAATGCCTCTGTTTGTGAGCACCGTGGTCTTCATCACCCTTACTATTCACTGTGGAACTGAGCCATCTAGGCTTAATTCAGCTAAGTGCTCTAAAGCTTTATATTGTGAGCCTGCAGGCTATCAACACTACTACTGTTTGCAGTTCCGAGTAGCATCCGTAACCAGTATGAAATTATATTGCAGCATACGTGAATGAATGCTACTTCATACTTCTGGAAGGTTCACGTTTACTCTGGCCTCAAAGGGTTAAAATAATTTGTAGTAAAAGTAAACGTGTATCTTCCAGAAGTATTGAGTAGTGTTCGTCCATGCATGCGGCAATGTCTCGTTGATCTTGGGTCAGTTTCTTGTTTTGGCATGTCTATATGGCTTCTTTTAACCATAACTCTTTGATATCAAAGCTGTACTTGAAGCACACTTCATTAGAAACAAGCAACTGGTGGTATTTTATGATTTAAAATGATAAAACATGACACAACGATGGGAAGTTTGGCGGTTTCTGTGATGCAACCTAAACCATAGGTGGTACGGTGTCCTACAGGGTACCCAAATTCACAAGATATTCTCAATTTTCCTAACAGCTCATGCGCAAACGACTTGAAGCTTTTATTGCTTGGTTGTTTTAACTGATGAGACCAACAATAAAACGCCTAGCCTCATAGACGTTTGTGGTAATATTTCCAGTGACCACTCCTTTGGTGTCTGTTAGTGTTGACATGGTTGCATCAGAACGTCCAACATTTGTGAGTTAGGAATTCAAGACAATGTTGCGGAAGAATGGCATTCTCAATGGGTGCTTGTTCCTCCCAGTACTATGTATTCCGCTTTCAATGGGGCAGCCGAGCATGTGGAACAGAGAATACAGCAGAGGTTGAAGATGGCTAGATTAATTAAGTGACTTTCATTCACAAATAGCCAGTATGTTGGTGTCGTACAAAGCAATGCCAAATTAAATGAGTAGCTGTAATCCTGCTGAACTTTCATTAATGTGGAAGCTCAAAACTCCGCTGGGATTGCTGCAGCCAGATTTTTAACCACAGCAAGTCTAAAGCAGCTTCATCACTACATGCAGAGCAACAGAAGGTTTGCCGGAAATGTTCGACTTAACCCCAGTTAGGCGCCGGCTGCTGTATTGTTTGACCAGGAGTTTACGTTGCTAGTGTGACTGCTGCATGGCCGCTTGTAGATGAGGCATCAGGGTCGCATCTGCATAGTCCGAGGTATCCCAGCTGACCCTGTCACCTCGGATTCCCTTTTATGACTTGTCAGAGCATGCTTATGCTTTGCTTACCCATAATTCGGCAGTGTGGTGGAAGCCCCATGATCCTTAGATCAGTCGCACGTCTCTCTTTCACCCCTTAATTGCGCTTGTCTCTACACGCCCACGCAAGGATCACGTTTTCACATGACGGAATAGGCTGGTGACTGTTCCAACAAATGCGTAACTTCCACTGCACAGTCAGCATAGGGGGTGAACTGTGTTGCGGCAATTTTCACTACATGTTTTTAACCTACTTTCACGGCTTTGTTTTTAGACCCCCTGGTGCTGTGAATATTTGATTTACTTGAGAAGGCTAGTGAGCGAACCTGCCGCCACAGCTTCCTGTTCCAGCCACTAGGTGCCGTCGATTGTTCGCGGGAGTCGCCAGTTGTGTTGACGTTCCTGCAGTAGTTACCTATGAAGCCGTCGCTGACCCTAAAGCTGCTAGAACTAAGATTTATTGGCAGTTCCTGATGCGGGCAACAATTTCACAGCAGATTCTGGTGGTGACAAGCAGTATTGCAGAATGAGCACCCCCCTTCCATTGAACTTCATTCCAGAGTGTTGGATTTTCTAATACTAATTCCATTCCTTCGAACTCCTGGAAAGAAAAAACTGGGCTCATCCCCACTCCTGGAATGGCTGAACTGTCCCATTCCATACCTCTTAATCCCTCTCAACCGTAAAAAATGGCACTTGACAGCTAGTACTAAGTTACCGTAAAATAAAGTCAGCATAAAGCTGGCGTTGACAAATGCGTAGACAACTGCAAAAGTATGCAAAACCCAACCCTGAAATCATTGATTCTACTAAGTTGAGCGGTGATCGCACATAGCGCTAGTGGTAACTGGTATGGTGGCACTGCAGATATCGATCGCACCACCAAGCGTAAAAGCCTCATAACAGAGAGGAAAACTTTAAGTCACCCATCTTCTCCACAAAAGAACGGTATATGTCCTCCACTTTACGAGATACATAGTAAGTGAGGAGTCACGTGTATTAACGAAATGCGGGTGGTGTGACATTGTCCCTGCCTGGTGGCCTGCGACTGGTGCTGTAATCACGCACATGTTCTCAATAGCGATATGGTTGCGTCTCACGGCGCCAGAAACGACACCTTGTCCGCCTACAACTCTACAGCTTGGGTTGCTTCACTGGGGTTGCCACTTTCATCCTCGAAGGAACATAAGCAGTCAGATAACCAAGCCGTCAGTTACCTAAGTGCAATGATGCCGTCTCAAAAGCCCCTTTGACCGCATCGACGCAGCTCGCATTAGAACAAAGCCTATTCCATTCCTACTCTATTTTTGGCAAAATGCACCTACTAACTTTATTCCCATTCCATTCCAGTGCTGCCACCATTTTATTTGCATTCAATTCCAGGGTCGTGGAAGGGCAGAATCGTTCCAACTCTGGAGTGGCAACTTTAGAACACTGGTGATAGTCACCAAGGCATCCAGTTCAGTGCGAATACTGTCCTCACAGCTCATCCAAAGCTCTTGTTACTGAAACAGACTCCAGTACGATGAAGTAGTTGGATTTGGAAGCCTGTTGTGCAGATTTGCACCTTGCATTGTTTCCGGTATTTTTTATTTCTTTCGTATTTTATAATGGACCGCTCTTCTTTGTTAAGAGGCTAACAAGCGTTGTAATCACGGTATTGTCGCCAAACCTGCAGGTGTTATCATCGGTACACGTTTAAATAAATATATGCCACAGCCGCAGATCCGCAATGAGCACTTACCCTGGGACTTGGGTGTTTCGTAAGTATTAATTTTAATTGCGCGATAATGACGTTCGTCTTCTGTTAGAATGAAAAAAACCAAAACAATATTCAACATGATGGATAATTTTGGACACCCGAGGCTTGTGTGATCTGAGCATTTGTTCTTTTCATCTGAAGTGTGTCTCTTGCTTACTACCTGTAGCGTATACGATGTTGAGGACGGAACAGATGCTGCGACCGACTCCGAGCAATAAAAACATTCTGTTTATTCTCATATCGTTGAGCTCGTGGCAACGGGTATGAGTAGCATTTTCATCTTTGGCGGTGCCGAGGCTGAACCGATAGACTGCCGCAGAGCCGTCGCCTGCAGCTCTGTAGGCTGTGAGAAATGGCACGATTTTATTGAAGTGATCGCGGCTCCAGAGAGGTGTTGTTGCTGTTGACATGTACCGCAAGCAGGATGATGCACTAGAGAGCAGGAAAGAGAGCGTTCGGAAGCCGTGCATGGTAGTCGAAGCCAAGGTCAGGCAATAAGGCAGCAGACAGAGGGTGAATCGACACTGTCGTGCTTTCAGTCCGGCTCGATCAGTTCGGAGAGTGCAGCCTCGGACTGAAAGGGGGATGCCGGCCGACTGCGGGACCGATGCAACATCCCCTAGGATGAGGAACCGAGCTGTGAGCGAATGCCTGACGTAGCAACGATGAGGAGACCCTGGTCAGCTAGCGACATGCCTTGTGAACAGTGTGGAAACGTCGATGAATATTCACTTGCCGAGCCAGTGGGGCGAGCAAGGTGGTCGCAGCCCATTGCTGGGAGATGCCGGTTCTAGATTTGACAGAGCAGAGGCGATGGCTCAGGCGCTGCAGATGCGGAGGCTGTGAAAGTTGAAGATACGCCTACGGCATTTGTCCGAAAAGGCAGGGCCGTTGCCGTGCCCTTGGCCACGAAGAACATTCCCTTGGATAGCAGGCGCTCGGAGTCGATCATCATGTCCACGTCACCAATTTGTAGCACTTTCGTTGTTGAGAACGGAAGAGATGGTGCGAGAGACTCTGAGTTTAGCTGTGAAAACATCCTCTTTATCCTCGTACCGTCGAGCTCGTTCCGACGAGTAGCTTGCTTTTATACACTGCAGTCATTAGCAATATAGTTGATCTAAGTGTTTTGCAACACTATTAATACAGCAGATTGGGCGAGTTGGTAAGGCATAATTACGAACCAGCGCACAGGTAGACAGTTACTAAAAATCCAAACACACAAAAAATACACAAAAATGTACACTCGCACAGCGCTGATGTGAGTATTTTTTGTGTTGGGATTTTGGGCTAACTGTCTAGACAGTTACCCAAACTCCAAACACAAAAAATACTCACATTAGCGCTGTGTGAGTGTATATTTTTGTGTATTTTTTGTGTGTCTGGATTTTTAGTAACTGTCTACCTGTGCGCTGGTTTGTAATTTTTGCAACACTGCCGTCTTCGCGGTGTGGAGGCTGAACCGATGGACCGCCACAGGCCCATTATTTGTATCTGTTTCATATACTGAATGCCTTTTTGCACGGCTCTGTGTTTCATCTTTGCTTCCAGATTTTCACTGCTCACTTGTATTAATAAATGTGAAATTTATGTGTTATAGTTGAGGTTGAACTTTATCAAACAAATGTGAGTTTAATTAAGCTATAAATTTTATGTGGACTGTTATTCTTTATACAATTGTGTCTAAATTTGTCAGGATACAATCTGCGAGGCGGCATAAAGTAAGTTAAAACTCGAAAGAGCAAGTTCGAAATTGCAAAACCTGCTTCCCAATAGATTTTTTTTCCAAAGTACTTACGTGATAGTGCAACTGAAGGCTCCTTTTCCGATTTTTCATTTGAAACCTACTTTAAAAATATATTGTTTTCTCAGATTTTTTTTAACAAGTTTGAAAAATTAAGTCACCGATTGTGTTCAGCTTATTCTAAACTTTATAAACTGTTTATATGAAATGCCAGAGTGCTTGCTTGTGCTAACAGTGGGTAGATAAGGTTTCCATAATTTCTGATAAAACAAACTGACAAGTTTCTCTTTAATGACCGTGTCGCCAAGGTGACAGCAGAACAAGTAACGGATCCCGATGTCAAACTGCAGGAATTTGATATATATATATATATATATATATATATATATATATATATATATATATATATATATATATATATATATATATATATATATATATATATCCTTAGCGAATTCACGCCACTGCTGAGATATTTGAATATGCTTATCGCTTGCTTGGGCTCAGCGGGTAATGCAAGTCGGCACTAGCGGGAGTATAAAGGTTCAACTGCATGTAAGCGATTTAGCGAGCGACGGCGACAGCGACGAGAGTCAGCGACGGGCGACGAAGATTTCTCACTATCGCTCGTCGCGTCGCTTGGTTTTTGAATTTCTAGAAAGCATCCTTCATCGCATTGGTCGCTTGTTCCCGTCGCTTTCATGCGGCTTGCCTCGTCGCGCGACTGACCGAGCGTCAGCGAAGCGGGTCGCCGTCGCTTGTCTTGTCGCTCGCAAAATCGCTTACATGCCGTTTATACTTCACGCTGTCAAGGATATCGACTCGAGCGCGCATACTTTCACCTAACCTCTCATTTCGACGAGAGCGCGTGTAAATCCAACGTTAAACCAAGACGTGGGCTGCAGCCAGCAGCTTTGAGAACGTCAGCACACACTTTGCTAGCGCATTCCAGCCTTGTGTGCTTGAACTTTCGAAAACGAAACTAGATTTTGCTATATTTTGGCTAGCTCGAAACATTATTTTTTTTAAATATAGGGTGTCTTTTAGCCATAATCTAGACTAAGAGAAATGTGTACCTTCCCAAATTATATTTATGCCACAGTATTATATAAGTGATAATTGTGTAGTATCGTTACGTTCGTGTAAAATACGGTGGGGGTCCCCGGACCTTTGTCTGAAACAAAAAAGTCTGCTATATATAACGAGCGAGACACTTCTGGAATTGAGAAGGGGTGTCGGGGATGTTAGCACCTCTGTTCGTTGTTAGTGCCTGTGTATGCTTGTATATGGATCTTATGGTATGTGCTGTGCTCTATATTTTGGTATGCCGCCATCCGGTCGAGCGTGGCATTTCTAGAAGTGCCAAAGTCCCTTTCATTTTTGTAGTTTTCCGCATACTCACTAGGTGGCGCAAGCAGCCGCCCAATTTTATTTTCGCTTCGTCTGTATATAGTACATTTAGTGTGTAAGAAGCACAACCACTATAGCTACAGTCTAGTACAAAACTAACCACGTGTTTAAATGGCGCTGGCGTTCAGTTCGTCGTCGTTCTCTGGCTGTTTCAGTAGCCGTTTCGTACCCGGGAAGCTGCAAATTTTGCGTACACACGAGATATGGGTGGATACGTCGAGACGTCGCATACAACTTTGCTCGCGGAAAAGAGGTGAGCGGGACGTCGGAAACGCCAGTCGGGTCGGTGTCGGAACGATCCGTCGTCGCTCACGGCAAACGGGCTTTTTCAATAAAGTTTTCATGTCCGTGGTTGCGAAAAGATTCTTCCTGTGGAAATTACCCGGTCTCGGTGAAAATGCAACCGGCATGAGGCCTCGGAGATCGGCGTCGGCACTTGGGGGTGAATGCCTGCGGTGGTTTAGCGTGTATGGACGACCACGAATGAACACGTGCAAACTACGCTTTCGCTGCGGCGAAAAGCCGTGTAAAGCGCTGGGCCTCGCACGCAGATCCCGTCTCACGTCAAACGGCCGCCATTGTAAAAAAACACCCCTAGACGTGTGATCGCGGAACGAAGTACACGTTCAAAGATGTTCATTTTACACGAGACCTCGGGTTCAAACAAAATACACCGAGCCTTGCGTGTAAAACGAACGCCATTTGGGGTGTCCGTCCTGGGACAATGATTTACACGACATCATCCACGACGTTGTCCGGGAGGATATCAGGAAGCTACTTCCTGCCATCAGTTGCCCGGCTTTTATTTTGATTGTCGAGATTGTTTCGGAACAAGATCAACAGGCATTTCAACTGGAGACTTCTGCGAGCGAAGCGGCATCTGACGAACCGAGGGCGACTTACGCCACAATGGCACGACAACCGCCACCGGTGCCCCTTAGTATTCAATGCCAATTTAATGAGACACCCCAACGCCAAAGCATTCCCGACATCGGGTGTAGGTCTGCGCTGAACAAGTACACCGAGGAAAACGGGGGTGTTGCGAATGGCCGACCGAAAACCACTCTGCTACCACTGCATGAGGCCGACTATGTCTACTGGAGGTGCCCGTACCAATGAATTGGCCTGTGAGGGTTCGTGCCAAACGACCCCCGACCACGTCTTGAGGAGCGACTGCGGGACATTGAGGACTATCTTCGGCGGCCTTTGTCCCTGGTGCCGACATTACCCCGAAGCCCCTGATCCCCATCAGCTCGACGGGAAGTAAGCACGACTAATGAGGTGAGCGGCAATGCAATGACAGCTGATTTGGTGTCGGTTGTCGTCCAAGGACAATACCTAATAATTGCTGAAACCTAATTATCTGTGCCCACTCCACGAAGCATCCAATTTCCTACTTTGAGGGAGAATGCCGCTGAGTGACTTGAAGAAATAGAATTGTTGGTTGTTCTCAAAAGTGGACACCAAGCATCACCCGACTTCACTTTGCCACACTGAGGCTTACACAAGTTGCAGTGGTCGCGGGATGCAGAAGAAATCGCCATTACGAAATGGAAGTGAAATGGCTTGGATAGCAAACATTGTTGCCAGCCATCAAGTAAACGGTACAGCAAAAGGCACAGCCACGTAAGCAATGCATGCCCGAGCTTGCTGCGTTGACGCAGAAAACTACCAGGAAAATTTGCGGATTAGAGATGTTAACGGTGCTCGATCGACTTCGACAGAGTCAGGCGCCTCAGTCTTGAGAAGCCAACAGGCGTAGAGTTTCTGGAAGAAGGTTCGACCCGATGTTATTATGTATTGCCGCGTAAACGCACCGAGTCTACGAGAATACAAGAAGCGAAAGTGTGCTGACGAGCTTTTTGGGAAACATTAGAATCTAAACCCCAAGACATGGAGAAATCAAATAACGGACAAGACGACACAAAATATTTTAAAATTTTGTGTCGTCTTTTTTTTTTTTTTTGTTTAGATAGAAAAAAAGTACAATACTGCCTAATGTGTCAACGTTCTAAGTTAACAGCTGTAAACAAAAATCTAAAAGTATGCCTAAAGGAAAAGTAGGAACAATAATCCTGCCTTGGGGAAAGGAACACAACAAGCAATATAAGGCAAACGTTTGCTCGGACATAAAATCTTGGTAGAAGCAGTTTTAAAAAAAAAGACCATTAACAGGAAAAAAAGAAAGAACACCTCGAGAGCCGCGTAAGAGAAGTGCCTTTTTCCCGCACTCTCGTGGCAAAGTCAGGGGTAACACAGCGGTAGTCAACTATTAGGTGTGTCGTTGGGAGGAAGAGCTGAGCTCGGCATTACTCTAGCTTAGAGTTCAGCAAGAGGTTACAGGCACATACGCCTATATCGCATACTAGGTGCAGTTTTGAAAATCGAAGTCCTGCGTTAGCTCTTCGTTGTATTCAGCACATCAGTGGTGTAGACGCATGGTTTCCCGATGGCCCGAGAACAAGGTATGATCGCCACATGGCATGTAGCAAGCAGTGAAGTAGCCAAAGTAAACCACACTGTTGGCAAGGATACTCCTGGCCAATAACTCTCATTATTTCCCTCATATTTTTTTGTTTTTATTTTTGCCATCCGGTACACACTGTTTTACTATACTCTGTCTCATCTCATGATGAACCGAAGCGAGCGCTACGCACAACCTTAGCCAATCTAGAACTGACAAAGTGTCACGTGACAACGCCGCCGCGCGTCGTCGCGCTCACGTGACACATACACAGCCTTAGATTGGCTGGCTTGCCTAGCCGGGACCTCTGTGGTCTATCGTACGGTGAAACTGAGTCTAAAACCGACAACGATAGAAACGAGAATAATGAGTAGCTCACATTCTCGGCTCGACGCAGATCGTACACATCGTACCGAAACTTTTGAGCTCATTTTTCACGGCCCTGCATTAGGAGGAGGGGGGGGGGGGGTGGAGGGGACGAGTTTAAACGTATTCCGGTTGGCCACGACGTTTCGCAAACTACTCTAGTTCTCGTTTATCCCTCGGAACATAGGAAACGTTCCAAAACTTCCGGACATTTGCGAAGCCGATATGGTGCGTTTTCACGCGCTGCCTATATTTCAAACCCCCCGCTGAATGCCATCCTCTATTGGCGCCCGCGCTGACCGTTCTGCTAAAAGACTACGAGTCTGTTGGGCAAATAGGCCGCTCGCCTTGTGGCACGCTACTCTGATCTTTACATCTTTTACGTCGAGAGAGTGTTCACAATGAACCGCGAATCCGCCTGTTCATATGTCGTACGAGAGACGCGGAGTTCTCCGCAGACATGATGACAGAATTGTCTGCGAACATGCCTCAGATACTGTCTGAGGCATGTGTCAGTATCACGTGACCTTCGGTAAGGGGGCGCAGCTTCGCGCGGGAACGCGTAGCCACGCGCTATACTTTCACAGCGTTGGATTCGCTGGGATGGCCAGATAGCGTACGTTGCGCTTCGTCGTAAGGGGAAACTGAGTATACCGGCGAACAGTATATACTGTCGCGGATGAAAAAGGCTGGACGAGCGGAAACTGAAAATAAAGGTTTAATCGGCTAACTTCTGCCAGAAACTAAAGATAGAATGAGCGTCGAGACAGCAGGAGGGAACGCCGCGGCGTCGGCCTGACAGTTGGCTGGAGCGAGACTGCGAGAGTGGGTGAGTCGAGCGAGGCCGCGCTCGGCTCCTTATCTAATACGCTTGGTATCTCGAATATTCGACCTAGAACGTTCGGGAGTGAGCTAGAGCGGGACTGACTGCAAGGTCATGTTGACCTACTTATCGTTTACATTCGGGATACGAGTAAGCTCGAATCTTCTGGAAGCACGGAGCAGTAGCGGCGTTCCTTCTCAGTCATGCACGCGGAAATACTAAAAAGTAAAAGCGAAAGGGAAAGAAAAAAAAACGGAATAAGTAGCGAGACAGGGGCTGAGTAACCACCATCACATTGAATTTGACGCTGACGAATGTTTCAGGCTTGAAGTGTTCGGTGGCAGTGTATACGCTACGATCAGTGCTGTCTGTGGCGACATAGATTGCGACAACAGTGAAGCTGTGTCGATCTTCCAGCATGCGCTCGTGTCAGAAGGCCAGATCTGAATTAAATGGGTCTCTTTGTGTCCGCGACCACAATACTCACAAAAGATTCGAGGTGTTTATTCTGAATTAGCATTCGGGGGATCGCCTCGCTTTGTCTGTGTCATCGGCGTGCACGGTGGAGCCCCGTATGTTTTTTCCGGCAATAATTTTCGTTAAAGTAAAACTGAAAAAAAAAACAGGGAAAGACAGTCATGAAATGATTAATTACTTTTGCTCTATGTAGGCCATAGTCTTTCCAGTTTGAAGTGAGGAACAATGATATATATTCGTCGGCGTCGAAAGTACAAACTCGCTTATAACTGAAAAGCACTAATAATCAATGGTTGCGTCAAAAAAAAAAAAAACATAATCTAGGAATACTGATTTTTTTACATTTTCTCTCCAGCTAATGCTGTTTTTATGGAAACACCTTCTTAAACCTAAACTCTTAAGTTTTTAATTCTATTTTTTTCTGTACAGATGACCACCGTTTTTAGCGCAGGTCCCAAAACAGGTCACCGAAACACAAAGGTATGTGAAACCAAATAAATATAAAAAACATTCGCCGATTTGTATTGTTAATAAGCTCCAGTTTCGGAGTTTTTACCACAGTCTTGGGTACTCTACATCATGATCAACTTCCACCAGCTCGCCTGCGCACTCACTGTTTTTTCATTGCCAATATATAGGTGCGTTAAAAGGACCACAAAACCCACACGCAAAAATAACCACAGGCACCTTTGCACCAAATGTATTATCATTATAACCTTAAAATACAGGGCGTTCACCCATGTTGGTGTTAGACTGGTGGCAGCTGATAAAACCCGTTTGCTCTACTGACGTCTAACTCCTGGTTAGCTCAGTTGACAGAGCGCTCCACCACAAATGGAGAGGTTCCCGGTTCGATACCAAGACCAGGCAGAATTTTTCAGTCGCTCACCAGTCACCTAGCTATATTTGGAGATTTGTGTTTGTCCTTTGTCCCCCTTGCTTCCCTTCTCCAAGGCTTATTTTCGTCGTTCTTGTCCAGCTCGCTTGCATCTTTGCATTAATTGCATTATCGAGGGAAGTTATCTCTCTCCTTTCACCCCGGCGCGTCCTCTGCTTCGTCTGGGGGCAGTACCCAACATCCGGCTGAATGAAAATCGCGTTATTCCGGCAATAGCAGGCGCAAAGGTGAGGATTTAGATGTGCAAGTTATCGCACATTGTTATGTCCGAAAAAGGGACTAACAAGGCACAACGTTGCAATCAACTACCACGCAAGTAAAAAAAAACCAATAAATAAGAGAAGTGAATAGAATCTTCAAAACAGTAAAGTCGGTCTGTCGTCCCCGGCAAAAAGTAAATACGGGTGCAGTAGTTTTTTGCAGGGTAGAGTTCGCACTGATTTAGGACTTTAGCAACTATGTGTTAGAAGTCTAGATTTAAAAAAAAAGGAATACATGCTCATTAAGTATGAAACAACAACCGCGCCATATGCTTTTCAGCAAACAATGCATCCGTACAAATTTTATTACCTGATGGTCTTGAATATGAAGGCCTTAGTGGGCGTACTTTGTCGCAGATATTACTAGTGGTGTATTTTGAACCAGTCACTTTTTGTCATGTTTACGCGTAGGTGCTGCTTGGGAAGCCACTAATGGATGGGCAATCGACTTAATGCACCGCCCAAAACTCAACAACAAAGGTGCGCCAGCAGCGTGGCGTGTGCAACATTTTTTTCTCTGTTTATAAAAAAAAAAATAAGCAAAGCAGTTATATAACTTCGAAATGACAAAACATCCTTGACTAAAAGAATTCTGTCACATTTAGCTGGAAACGCGTAAGGAAAACCACTCTGGGTTAAATGTTTTTATAACCCTAGGGTAAGGAAACTTTTACTTTCGCATGGCGCTTCACAAAAACAAAGCAAAGCTTTTTTTTTTTTAAACTCAGTACTATACAATCATGATTCTTTCTGATGACGCAATAGACGCAGCGGTTGAGTTTAGCACTGCCGGTGGACGTCATTGGTAATGAATCAACAAAACGAAAGTACGCTAGCTCATCAATTACTGAAGCTAATCAACAGAGTAAAACAGGCTGATTCTGGAATATCCATAAATGTTATAGAAACGCGAACCGCTTCGTAGCAGCAGCAGCAGCGAGCGAGCGTTCGGCGCAGTTCACGGGTACTGCCCAAACATGAAGGACCGCCGAATTGTCATCTGCTGTGGGGATCGGACGCGTGCACTCTCCCTCTTTTACCCCGTCGTTGCCTTTGAAATGTCTGGATGTAACAAAATACCTTTTTCACAAGAGCGCCGGAATCTTGAAATATCATCACTTCCAGTATGGACGAAAACATTGTTTGGCCATCACCAGAACAATAGAACGCATTTAGGATACTGTAAAACCCTTAATGTTCGCGAGCCCTTAATTTTTGGCGAATTGTGCGAATTGAAAAATTTGTGAAATTTAGGAGCACGCGAAACTTTCGATCTTTAAGAATTTCAATGCAGGTGTCTGGAATTAGCGAAATTTAGTGGCCGCGATTATGTCCTCTGACCGAATCGCGACAAACAAGGGCCGCGAAAATAAATGCTTTTACAGTATAAGCGTAACCGTCACCCATTCTTGTTTTGTCTCTCCTGTATTTTTTTACTATTAGGGGTTGAAATGTTTTACTATTTTTTTGTCGCCCATACCGGACATGTCTACCAGGTGGCTAGGGGACGAGAGTAAGCAAAAAGGTAACCTGCAAATAGTAAAAAGTATAGAGGAGACAAAACAAGAATGGGTGACGGTTACGCTCATATCCTAAATATATTCTATTGGCTTGGCGACGGCAAAACATGGTTTTCAGCCATTCTGGAAGTGACGATATTTCAAGATGGCGGCGCCCCTGTGAAATAAGCCTATAGGCCAACCCAACTCGATGACGTCACACTACTGCGGTGGCGCTGCTGTCGGCATTGCGCATGTGCAGACACTTTCTCTCACCCGGTTCTGGCTTCTGCACTCGCGCGGCGCAACTGCAAGCAAGATGGCAGCGCCCGGAGGACCCAATGGCAAACGTGTAAACAAAGCACGCGTAGCTTACTATAGTGGAGTTTAAACGAACAGTGATTAATATACACCAGGTTGCGTACTAAAAGATCAAATCTCTCTATATGTATTTGTTACGCCTACTATCCTGCAATATCTACTGCGAATGTATACCGACATCTTCATTTCATTACATATTTTCTAAAAAATAATTCTAGAGTTTTATGTATCCATAAGTTTAGAGGCGTAAGGGGGGGGGGGGGAATAATATCAGAACTGGTGATGTCGCGAACCTCCATCGAACCTGAGGTCGACTAGTTTCGACGAATCTCCGAACTTTTAGAAGTTCGACTTATACACAATTCGTGTATTGTGTATAACTTATACACAATTCGTGTTGCCCGACATTAACACAAAAGAAATTCGAATTTCGCGAAATATATATTACAAATCGTAGTGTGTTTCACATAATATAAAGTGATTGCCATCATTTGGACAATATAAGAGCAAAGGCACGTGTCTTTATTGTTTTCTGGCCACTGATAGAGCGAGAACGGCGGGGCTCAAGACGCCGAAGCGTTGTCGAAGGTAGGAAGCTCGCGCTGGAGGCGTTAAAAGTGAAGCTGCTCCCTGCCGTTCTGACCCTGCCGGTGACTATACTTAGTTTATTAATGTGGAACAGTGAAACAACGAGACAACGTACCCAAGAAATATTGCACTGTTCCTCCGCGAGGTGGACTCAACTGGCTTTCGAATTTTCCAGCATGCGCGTAAGGCGCAGTTCACATACTTGCAACCAAGTAGGACGGAGAGAGGGGACCGGATGCGCTGCTGCGGAGCAGGTCCTACGCCGTCGCAAGAGGCTGAAAAACAGATCTTGTCATTCTCGGTTTCACTCGGTTGCAAGTGTGTAAACGCCGCTGAGAAGTCAGACTTTAGTCAAAGTCCAACCTGGTCAAGTTCGAACCTGGTTATGCTCGCGGTATTTCTAATCACGTTCATGTTTGAGAGAGAATCCACAAGTTTAGTGCAGCTCCTGATTGTAGCTGATACACTGAAACTTTGCATCTACCATTATTTACGTAAACGAAGTTACTTATACACCGGGTCGTTAATAGGAAAAAAGGCTCATTCTGGTTTGTTGAATAAGAGACTCATTAATGGTATCAGAAATTATCATCTTTGTATCGTGAGCAGAAATAAATACATTTTGAAATATCGTCAATTATAACGAGACCGATTGTACACAAGATAAATAATATCGGATTTCTAACCCTGCCTCGTGAAATACAGAAAACACCATTAGTTCGGCAAACACGAGTTGAGTTGAGAAAACGTCTTTATTGAATGCTATGCATGGCTGCTCTTGCTTTGAAGAGCCACTGAGAAAAAAAAAAATTAACTGTCTGGCTGGGGACACGCGTGTCAAAAAAAATTTTTTTTACAGAAAGAAAAACAGTTATTGACGGCGCGAGGCGCGATTTTGTCGGTAGTCACCTCCTTTCCACTTCTTTTCTCTCGGCATTTCGGGTGCGTGGTGACGTGGAAGGACGCACGCACGCACGCACGCACGCACGCACGCACGCACACACACACACACACAAACACACACACACACACGCACGCACACACACACAGCCGCGCTTGAAAGCGATGTGTGCGCTCCTTTGTGGAATCATCATATTTCTTAGCAGGTGGCTATGGATCCTGTTCAGTTTATGTATTTCCAGAAGGGTGTTTCTGCGAGAGCTTTCGAAACTCCCTAAAAATAGGCTGTTTGAGATAAAAAGAAACTGTTTGCGGGAACAAATGACCAGCCTTGGCGCACGTCGAGGATTGAAAAAAAACGAACTAATTAGCAAGATTATTACCTAAAATGTAGTCAATAATTTTGTAATTAGTGAAAATAAACATACGGCCCATCATCGAGATCATGATCAGATTAGAATGCACAGATCTTCATCGCTTTTTTTTTTTTTTTTTCAAGCGGTAAACAGAATAAACTAAACTTGAAATTTCATTGCGCTATATGGGGAAAAAGAAACCTAAAGGGCTGTTTATACGCCGACGTTGAGCGCAGTGAACGCGCAGCGTAGCGCAGAACGCGCGCCTTTCATTGGCCAGCGGCCAGGAACTCGATTTCTGCAACCAATCAGTTTTTGTGTGCGCTGCGCTACGCCGCGCCCGTCGACATTATGTTGGAGTATAAACTTACCTTAGCACTTCAAATCAGTCAAACGCACAACCTTGGGTTCTATCGAATAAATGAATGAGCTCAGAAGAGGAGGCGGAACAAAGTTCCGACCGAGAATGCATTGCATCGAGTGTATTAGCGGCGAGATGTTTTGGTGGCGCCCTCCTATGGTTCCCCCTTGTGACGTCATTACCTTGCAAACAGCAAGTTCGATGGTGTTTGTAAATAGCATGGTGGAAGCTTGAAATCATTGCGCTCTAAAAGAAACACTGCCAACACCGTCAAAATTAAAGTTCTTTCATTCCTCTTATTTCCGTAGATGACAAATCCTTTTCTGACGTCATAGTCAGCGTTCGGCCAATCGTGGAAGGCCGACCACAGCGACGCTTTCGGTCGCGCACGTCGCCAATAGAGGGAATTCACTGAACGAGCTCACATTAATAGGCTGCTAAGACCGGCAATCTTGACAGTGCGGAATGCACATTGCAAAAGAGCTGTGGAAGCTCGCTGTCGGAATGAGCTCAACAGTCGCGCACACAGCTATGGCCGCCAGTGAATACTCCCTATTAGCGGCGAGGTGCTTTGGTGGCGCCCTCTATGGTTTCTTCTCGTGACGTCATTGCCCTGCGAACAACAAGTGCCATGGTGTTTGTAATTAGTACGGTGGAAGCCTGCAATCATTGCACTTTCAAAGCAACACGGCCAGCACCTTCAAAATTCAAGTTATCGTATTCCTCATATTTCCGTGGATGAGAAATCCTTTGCTGACATCATAGTGAACATTCGGCCAATCGTGGCAGGTAAAGCCCCTTCATGTTTTAAAAGTAGCGCAAGGTGCGTCGGTGCACAAGACACTTGCCCCATGCAGCCCTTGGGAAGATCACGGCGGCCCTGCGCAGCACTGAGCTACACTGAGCTAGATTTCAGACGCCATGTTCTTCCCAAAAGTGGCGCGCGGCACGTGTCTCGAGCATTTCCACAACAATGAATGGCGCCACTTTACCCAGGATAGAGGGGCTTTAGTGGCAGGTCGACCACAGCGACGCTTTTGATCACGCACGTCGCCAATACGATTAATTCAAGCGGCACTTCGCCACAACTCACGTGCACCGCGCTACACTCTGCCACTTTTGTGCATTTCGATGAGTAAAAATACAAAACAAAATTAGAAACAGACACATACAAGGAGTGCGTATCTCAGAGAAAGAACAGAGAGTTAAGTAAAACTGAAAGAGAGCGAGAAAGAAAAAGAAAGGGCTTGTAATGTGAAAGAAAAGGAGGGTGATGAGAAGAATTGGCGCCAATAACACCCGAACCATGCTATAATTAATAATAATAATAATAATGCTTTACTTTTTTTTTTTGAGTGCCCACAAAACACTATGAAGCTTTTGTGGGGTGCACTTGTCATGTCTGGTTTACAACACAATATAAAATGTACTGAAACATGGAGGGGAAAAACACGAATACAGGTTTGTGAAGCAGACACAACTTCTGTCGAAACACCAAGTCAGATAAAATACACATTTGCAAGGCTGGCCTAAATATAACAAAGTCAAGAAAAATATATAATTCACAATCGTCCATGTTGTTAAATGCCGTCTGCATTCGAGGTAATGCTGACGATTCACACATTTTAGGGGGGGGGGGGGTAAATGTAAACAAACGACGGCTATACTTCGTCTCATCCTACGATGGACTAAAGGCCAAAGCTACGGGCCGCCAGGTCCAATCACGTTCCACGCTTAATCCTCAAGTTCCAATCACGTTCCGATCACGTTCCACGCCATCCTTAATCAATCGCGTTCCACGCGAGTGATTAAGGATGGACGAATAATGCTCCTGATCAGAATGCGCTGCGTCATTTCTATAGCTTCGACACTGCAAAGAGCCTGTGTGTCCTGGCTTTCTTTGCAATGTAAAATTGATGAGTCACTCAGTAACGTTCATCGAAGCGAAATACCAGGCAATTTCTAAGTGGCTCGTGATTGGATCTGGTGGTTCGTAGCTTTGCCTTTAGTCCATCGTAGGGTGAGACGAAGTATAGCTGTAGTGATATGCAAGTCAGTACTGACAAGTAAGTTCTCAAGATTTAGAAGTATCACGCACTACCTTATGAAGGCTTTTCGAGTCTAAATTATGATAGCAAAGAATCGTAATTAAAACAATTTCCGACCAATGTAGCGTTCATAAAAAATTTTTTTGTTGTGTCAAGTCGGTGCTCTTTTTTTTAATTATGACGTCTCCCGGCTTTTAAAGTATTTTTGCAAAATTAAAAAAAAAATTCTTCCGCACATTTTTAATTCTTGCAACTTCGTTTCAAAAAACACCGAGTTCCATCTTATTGAACCAAATTCAAGTCCCGAGAGCACAAGGCATCACAACAGACGCACGATAGATAATGGTGAAGTGAACGAGCGTGATAAACACGAGTGATCATTCCCAATTATATTCCATACACACACCGCTTCACCTTACCACGAACTGCAGAGAATGTATGTATCCGAGCCGTCGAAGCCAATTCAATACCGCGAGTGTGTGACGCGAACCCGCAAGAAAAAGGAGCACAGCGACGCTCCATGCAGTTTTCTGCAGCGCTGGATTAGCTGTAGGATGGTCCACCATTAGGTATAGGACCGGGTCCATCATTAGATGAATCACGTGACGCTCACACGACACCGGATTGGCTCCTACGGCTCGCAGTCTCCTCTTCGGTCCATCGCAAGCTGAAACGGTGTATACGGGGCCTCGGAACCCACTGGATGCTATTCCATACAGTATACACCAACACGCAGCTCTGACGTCACACCGTTGCGGTGGCGCTGCTGTCGGCGCGGCGCATGCGCAAATGCTGCACTTCGCGCAAGTCTGCTTTCTGGGAGGGCGCGTGCAGTGCCCGCACGTTGTGCGGCCCAACGCGGACTATAGTTTGTAAGCAGCGCGTTGGTCTATACTCCGTTTCACCTTATGCGATGAACCGCGGCTGACGATAGAACAGTCAACTCAGCCAATCCAGAGCGGGGAACGCGTCACGTGACTACGATGAGCCTCGCGCGTTGCTGCGCTCTAGCTCCCGAGGGCCACATCACACTCGCGCGCGGCACCGTATTGGCTGAGACGTCTCGCATCGTCTGCTGCGGTCCACTGTAAGGCGGAGCGAAGTATTTAATGGAGTCCCGGTTGCGCGGTTTCGTTTAAGGGCAACTCGGGCGATGATAATTAATCGTGGCTTCGGGGACACGCGAGCGCTCGGAAACAGCCGCCGAGGTTTTTTCCTCGCGGAACCGCTCCGAGGTTCCGACCGCACGTGCAGGAGCAAGGGTGATGGCCGCTCTGCGCTGAAGGCTCAGTTAATTTGGGCCAGGAACGGTGTACGGAGGAGGGCGATGGGGAAGAGGAGTAGGAGGAGGGGGGATAGCTCGCCTGTTGGTCGCCAAGGTGCGCTGTTGCGTGGGCAGGTCTGGTTATCTTCCGTAACCGGGAGATCTGTCAACCCGGTACACTTCAAACGGGATAACGGGCAACGCAACAAACGTTCACCGGGAAATCTGCCAACGTAACTAACGTTAACCGGGAGATCGTTCGGCGCTGTTATCTTTAACCGGGATATCGATCAGTCTTATTAACTCTAACTAGGATATGGGTCAACACGGTAAAATTTAACTTGAAAATCGGTCAACTCAGTTAAATTTAACGGAAATATCTGACAATCAGATTGTACCTTAACCGGGAGATCGGTCAGCAAGGCTGAATCGACCGGGAGATCGGTCAACACGGTTGAATTTACAGGCAGCTTCGCACAACAGCGTTTGACTGTGATAGACTGCGCTGTGATCGCTTCTAACCGCTCACCACGAGGGAACACACCGACAAACCAGCGCCACCTACCAGGTTTCCTGAAGCAAATGCATCTCTTTCTGTATCAAACAGGTCTATTCTCGTTGACCCACAGCAATTGAATCACCCCAGACGTAATGACTCTCCACCTACAATGTCCCTCTGACAGATCCGCGGTACGTCGAGAATTTCCAGCACTAGGCTCCGTGTTTGCTTAGGTTGTTGCTTTACGCTTGCATGGTCTGTAGCTCCGCGCTTTTATTAGCTGACAATCGGTCTACTACATATGGCTTCGGTGTATATTCCATGGTATTACGAAGACCGCGCAAAAAATGAGTTCTTAATGATCGATGTCCAGGACCCTCTTCATCGGTCTGTCTTTCCCCCCTTCTCTCTTCTTACAATCTGCCGTTCTGAGATCTTTTTTTTTTTTTTTTTAAAGGGCCTCAAATTTCGATTAAGTCAGCGCACGCATTCTATACCCTTTTTCACCTAGCAATGAATTGCAGCGAGCGCCACCAGCCATCCCAGCGTTGTAAAGGCATTACATCACTACCGGCCCCGCCCTTCACTGCGCCCCCCCCCCCCCAAAGGCCACGTGACGTAGGGTAAAACGGAGTATATTCCTGGGCCCCAAACTTTGCGTTTGACGAGTTTAGAGAGCCATTGGGTTCACCCCAGGTCAAGATGCAGACGACGCTAGAGCTAACGGGACCACACTGACAGCGTCAAAAGTGCAGCGCCATCATTCTCTTCTTCATGTTTCTGTGCGTGTCCTATCATCGTCGAACCAATCCTTAACAAAAAATGCCCAGTCACTCGCGCTTTTGACGCTGCTCGTTTTGTCCCATTCGCTCGTAGCATCGGCTGCGTCTAGACTTACCCTACAATGCATAGCGGATCTGATGTGATTCACTACCGTAAAAAGCGCCTTCCAAGAAAATCAGAGCGGAGAAGCCACTCGAATGCGTGGTGTGTCACATCCGCGGATACATGTTTTGTGCCACCTGTCTCAAACATGCTCCACCCGATGAAGCTATTTGGCTTCCCGGTGCTCAGATGCACGGCTTGCTGACATTGCCAAATATTTTCTGGAAAAACCCAATTTCCTGGCAGCGCTCCTCACATCCAGGCTGTGCATCCCTGATGTTTGATATCTGCGATACATTTCCTGTTGCGCTCTGCTCGAACGAAGGCAAAAACTGCGTTCGCCTCATCGCACAACCCATGAGGCACCAATGCATCGTACATCAGATATAAGCAGACTTGTGCCTATTTCAAATACTCTACTCAAGATACCGTATTTCAAATACTTTTTCAAGTATCTTGGTATCTTGCGAATACCTTTGATCGAGAGTATTTGATACTCTATTTCAATTACAATTCCGAGTATCTTGTACTCGTTATCTCGAATACATTTTTGACATTCCGCCATTTTCCGAGCTTTTCGGTATGAAGTGGCGTGGGCGTGGGTACGAGCAAGCGTAAACATTCTTTCGAGCAACCAAATCCTCTTGCTAGCTCTGATAAGCTACGATGACTTAAACTGAGCTTGTGAAATTATCGCTTTCGTGCCGATTGTGACACATATTTCCCAGCAAAGTTCGTACAATGAAGGTTTTCTCCTCGCCTTCCCAAAGGCGCCTTTTGTTTCCATACAGTTTCCCCCAAAAAAATCCTCAAACAAAAGGTGTGGTTTTAGGGAAGTAAAGATTACACCCTGAGTCGCAACGCAGACCGGGAAACGACCTAAGACAACAATGCAGACTTGAGTGTCAAGACAATAACAAATACGAACAAATGAGAAGTGGACACAAAAAAAAAAAAAGACATTTTTGTTTTGCTTTTGTATATTTGATCTGCTAGGGCAAACGTCGAGATTTTCTTTAGTTTATTTTCTTTTTCTCTTCAGTGTGTCACCTTTTGCTCTCGCGAACACTGCCGGTAAGCGAACATTGATAAGTAGAAAACAGGACAGGAAACGAACTAAAAGCTGGATGACCTCTCAAAATGCCAACAAAGCGTCTCGCAACGTAAGGTGCCTTTCTGAAAGCAACCTAATAGAAGAAGGTGCGACCACTGCCGTGGCTATTATATGGGTTCTCTTTGTTATCCATTCACTCATATCCGTATCCCAAGTTCGTTTATTGTGAGCTCCCCATATACACCAACTCATGTTTACAAACAAACCGGAGCGCCCCTAGCGGACGCCACCGGCGCCGCGCATGCGCGATGGGGGTGTGGGCAAGAAGCCCGCCGTCGCCCACAAACAAACCATTGAAATGCGATGTTGTCGACGTGGGTGTGAGTCCCTTTGCCCTTTTTCGCGTTCGAATTGTTGATTCTACGTCTTCCTGGTGATGTCTGACTACTTGAGCGGCGTCAGCGAAATTACCGAGGCTCGTTACACCGCAAAACTTCGCGTGAATAATGTGACATGCGGCGATTCATTCCGCGTGGACGGCGCAGTATGTACGCTAAAGCTTGATTGACATGATGGGATTTCGCTCGCAATTTTTAGTCGCGACGCCCCTCGGGCTGCAAAAGCGTGAACCGTAGCTGAGATGGTCGACGTCGATACTGAAAATCGCAAGCAGAATCGGACCAAGTGAATTAGGCATAACAAGTCGGTGATGGTCACTGGTAACAATGATCATCTTCTTGTATCTACTGTTTACATCGAGCCTCCTAACCAACCTTCAAACTTTAGTCTTTTGATGCCTGCACTTACTTCTTATCGCAAGTACCGGGCCAACATTTGGTCTACGGGCCGGCGTCGTTTAAGAGAGCAGACGACAAGCAGACACGTTCGAAGGAGCAGACGACAGTTCGAACGATCAGACGGCCGTTTCAACTTGAAGACGCACTGAACATAGTCCGCAGGTGATCCGCACAACTTGACGGTTTACTGCGTTCATGTTGGAACAAAACAAATAAATCTGATGACCACAAGTATCCGTGAATTCAACCCAAAGTGCTTCCCGCCCAAGCAATCGTTGTCCGACGGCGTCTGCTTTTCTCTTTTTACGGCACATATCCAGATTCTCGGACGAACCGAGCACGTGAAAACTGACCTTCAAACCTTTCTCGACACTTTTAGTACGGCTCCAGTCGCGCCGTCTTGACGAAAAGGCAGGTTTTTGTCTGGTTCCTTTCAAAACAACGCATGAATACACGTCTGGCATGGGAACTTCTGCCCATAGCCCCAGACCGGAAGTGCGCCTGAAGCGCCACCACCGCGCCGTGACGTCACAGAGTTGAGTTCGTGTATACACGAACTCAACTCTGTGACGTCACGGCGCGGTGGTGGCGCGTCGGTCGCACTTCCGGTCTGGGGCTGTGGGCAGAAGTCACCATGCCAGACGTGTATTCCTGCGTTGTTTTGAAAGGAACCAGACGAAAACCTCCCTTCTAGTCAAAACCTCCCTTCTAGTCAAAACTGGGGCCGTACCAAAAAAGTCGAGAAAGGTTTGAAGGTCAGTTTTCACGTGCTCGGTTCGTCCGAGAATCTGGATATGTGCCGTGAAGAGAGAAAAGCAGACGCCGTCGGACAACGATTGCTTGGGCGGGAAGCACTTTGGGTTGAATTCACGGATACTTGTGGTCATCAGATTTATTTGTTTTGTTCCAACATGAACGCCAGAAAACCGTCAAGTTGTGCGGACCACCTGCGGACTACGTTCAGTGC
The DNA here is from genome assembly GCA_013358835.2 of Ixodes persulcatus. Lineage (NCBI taxonomy): Eukaryota > Metazoa > Arthropoda > Arachnida > Ixodida > Ixodidae > Ixodes > Ixodes persulcatus. Next base: position 1,041,405 of record JABSTQ010011515.1, read on the forward strand.
GTCTTCAAATTCAAACGGCCGCCTGATCGTTCGAACTGTCGTCTACTCTTTTAAATGTTTTGTCGTCTGCTCTCTTAGACGACGCCGGCCCGTAGACCGAATGTTGGCCCGGCACTTGCGATAGGAAGTAAGTGCAGGTCTCAGAAGACTTAAGTTTGAAGGTTGGTAAGCAGGCTCGATGTAAACAGTAGATACAAGGAGATTTTGATCATTGTTACAGTGAACAACACAGACTTGTTATGCCTAATTCACTTGGTGCGATTCTGCTTGCGATTTTCAGTATCGACGTCGACCATCTCAGCTACGGTTCACGCCTTTGCAGCCTGAGCGGCGTCGCGACTGAAAATTGCGAGCGAAATCTCATCATGCGAATCAGGCTTCAGCGTACATACTGCGGCATCCACGCGGAATGAATCGCCACATGTCGCATTATTCACGCGACGTTTTGCGGTGTAACGAGCCTCGGTAATTTCGCTGACGCCGCTCAAGTAGTCAGACATCGCCAGGAAGACGTAGAATCAACAATTCGAACGCAAAAAAGGGCAGGGGGACTCACACCGACGCCGACAACATCGCATTTCAATGGTTTGTTTATGGGCGACGGCGAGCTTCTTGCCCAAACCCCCATCGCGCATGCGCGGCACCAGTGGCGCCCGCTAGGGGCGCTCTGGTATGTTTGTAAACATGAGTTGGTGTATAGGGAATATGGATTGTAGTTAAACGATGCGTCTAAGGTGCGCCGCAGGAGGTGATATTAAGCGATGTCACTATTGGCGAGGCGCTCTGACCCGTTTGTCACCCCCACACCTCGATGTTTACCCGAGAGAGAGCCTGTGCACATGCCCACAGGCCTTGTGGGCATGTTCATGCCATCTTTTTAATAGAGCGCGGGGCACATTGTAATATAAAAATGCCAACGATTAGTGAAGTGACGTTAAGTGCCGGATCTCTCCCGAGAGCTGTCGTCAGAGGATGCGAGCTTACCAAACTTCGGCTTTTGTGCTGAGCTGGGCACCGTGCATGCTGCATTGTTCATGCAGGCCGGAGTGGTAACAAAAGAGCCCATCCTCTCCCTCACCGGAGAACACGAACTCCAGCCGAACGCTGACGCCGCGTTCGGTTAAGTCAGGCGAGCGCTGAGTCGTTGTATTTGTCGTCCCCATTCATGTAGTTCTAAAGTTAACCGCTTGGGGCGCCACGGTCTGATCTCCTCCCTAATAGCTAAAGCGACCTCTTGTTGTCCCAGAAATGTTTTGTAACGTTTATCAGTGATATTGCCACGCCGCACGGAGACGAATGCAGACAAACTGGAGACAGTTATTATCGGAGATTCACGCAGATTCCCTCAGCATTCAACTTGACTTCGAATCCTAAAAAGAGAAATTGAATATTTTTGTGGCCGGACAACCGAACAATCTCGACGTATATTGCTGCTGGCTTCGACGTGGGCATCGTATAAATATTGGAGGCGCGATAGATCATAATGTCGTGACAGCTTCTAACTTTGCGAGACGCGTCCGCCACCTTTTGAAAGCAGACAATTTCCATCATTAATCGTACACAGCGAGCAGGTTTTCCGAAATCAAGTAATTGCGAAATCAGCCCAACTCCTTCGGTGTGGTCCAGAGGCTTTTTCAGCGAAAATCAGCCAAGACGAATGGCCAACGCACCGACCGGCGTGGGTGACTCAAACTTCAAGCTAATCGAGTACAACCAAACTCAGGAAAAACAGCTATCGAACCTTCCCATTCATTTGACTGCAACATTGGTGGTCCCTCCAGTGAAACACCTCGTCTGTCGCCCTGAATCCGCTGTTCTGCATCCCTATAAAGAAACCACTTATCAGTTTACCAAGTAGTCCACTTTGAATGTGATTCGAGACAGACAAGGAATCAAACGTTTTTTCCGTGATTCCTCCCCATCCAAGGACTCGTAAGCACGCGACCGTGTGTTGTGGAGTATACGGGCTTTCAAACACCTGATGGAAGGAAACGATCTACTGAGGCTTCACCTCACTAATGAACACTCAGGCAGATAAGAAATATTCGGACTTTTGTTTAAATTACATTGTTCACCACCGCGCCGAAAACGCTGGTCCGCGAAGGCCACCAGAGACGCGGTGAGCCGCAAAGCGACCTGTTCCAGCTGGTTCCCGTATTCATATTCATATTCATTCATATCAGTAGGAGAATGTGTGGTTTTCTTCTTTTTCTTTTTTTAAGAAGACATGGGATGGCATCTCAGAACCCCCTACTCCTTTTTGTCTTCTTTTCTTTTTTTCATAATTTTTTTAATCTTTTTTTTCCAATTTTTTTTTGCCCTACACGAGCACGTGAGCATGTGCTCACGTGCTCGTGAGGACGTGATCTCACGAGCAGAAGCACGAGCACCCGATGCCGGCCTACGGCGGACGGCGGACGGACATACGGACATAGCTAGCCCCTAACGAGCTTCGCCCCTAAAAAATCAAGCAGCGAAAAAAAAAAAGAAAAAGCGAAGGATCGCGGGACATTTACAATACGTGACAGGTTCACGATGATAGGAAACGCAAAAAGGTGACGTGCTTCGGGACGATGCAATTTTGGCACACCGCATCATTGTCTCCGTCGGAGAGTAGCGTTGCCCGCGATCGGACTTCATGTGAAACCGACTTATAGCGCCCACATTAAATCTAGCCCACGAATCGACTTTTTCCACTTATTCACTCTTCTCTGCCTCGTTCAGCTCCTCTACCGTCTGTGGACTTTCTATCTCTCTCTGTCTCCCTCTACGTCTCGCGTCGTCTGCGGAGGACAGGAGGACAGTTACAAATGGACGGGACCCTGCTGGAAGCACCATCGGTCTCTCGCGCCGCGACAGCTCGGTGGCCTCCAGCAGCGTTGTCGGCGGCACAGCGTTCGACCAGAAGCAGTGTCTCGCGCTACATTTACCTGATTGAGCGTCGCCGGAACCCCTCAAACCTGCCCGCAAAAAAAAAGAACTTCGAACCCGCAAACAACGGCGTCGCGCTGCTGTTGACCTATCGCGCCGCAGGCACGCCGACATGCACCGGAGACCACGCTATGTACCTTTCCCCGCTCTCGGCCCCGCGTCGGTGCTCAACGTTGCCAGACGAGGAAGCGTATTGCTTTCCCAGTGCTGCGAGACTAAATGCGTCTGGGGAATGAAGAAATGGCTTTACGCGAAATTGTTTCGCCCTGTCTTTTCCAGGGCATGGAACCGGAGGTTAAAGGGACACTTAAGTGGATGCTGGTATAGTGTATTTATGGTGATAGCTCAATCTACGGACTCTAAGCATCCTAAAATAAATTACACTCATGGGCGGCCAATTCCCATATTAGAAATTTAATCAAAGATCGTGACACGGCCCTTTTTTTATGCCTTGAAGCAGACACCAGGGGGCGCCGTCAGACGTGCTTTCATAGAGTTCCTGTATCGACGCTTTACAGCAGCTGTGCATGGGCGCCGCCATAACTGACCTTCAGTTTTTGTTCCCTCTTATTCCGTTCGCTTGACTTCATCATTTCCACAGCAGGACAGGTTATTGCCATTTGAAATGTTACTGTGTCCTTCCCCCCAGCATAGGCCGTTGTGGAGACTCGTCAACGCCCGCTTCAGTGGCTCGGCATCTCGGTAAGACAAGAGAAGGGCGGCTATGGCGGCTGAATCTGGCGCGTGTGTAAAGGCTGAACTCCATGGGACGAATTATGTGACGAATAACTGGCGAACGCCGCCCGGCGGCTTTTGCTCTGCGCGTGGAATCAACACAGTGGCTGCTACGTCGCGCGCAAAGCGAGCGTGCCGTCGGGCGGCGTTCGCCAGTTATTCGTCACATAATTCGTCCCATGGAGTTCAGCCTTTAAGCGTCTATAGGCTCCCTACGGGAGCCAGAGTTGCGCGATCACGTGAGGAGCCGGATCAAGTGCCGTGCAGGAAAAAAGACGTTGCACGCACCCCGGCGTACGTTCCCCTGCTTTTGAGCGTGCCGCGCCGCTATTTGCCGAATTCAGTCACGTGACGAGCGGGGTCAACCTGCCGTGCAGGAAAGACGGCGCTACGGAGATGAACGCGCAACTCTGGCTCCCGTAGGGGGCCTATAGACCTTTCCAATGTTTACAAAATCACAGTCCAGCGTGCGATCTTCACAGTCCAGCACGTGCGTGTTCGTCGCTTCGGAAAGCGAGCAAAGAACGCGCCATACGCACGAACACTCAAAATGGCACCGGCCACACGCTCTTTTTTAGAATGGTCTATACAGGAACTCTACGTTTTCATAAAGCTCTCTATCCCGGGAAAAGTGGCGCAATTCATTGTTGTAAACATGCTCGAGGCACGTGCCACGCGCCAATTCTGGGAAATTCATGGCGTCTGAAATCCAGCTCAGTGCTGCGCCGTGCCGCCATGATCTTCCCAAGGGCTGCGCCTTGCACGCGCCTCGTGCATCGACGCACCTATACTTCGTCTCACCCTAGCATGGACTAACCGCGGAGGCTGTGCTAGCGCGAGCGGCCAGCCTTGACTGCCTGACTAGAGCACTTGCTGCTCGAGCGCTCGTGCAGCCGCAGCGGCTTCATTCAAAGCGACTAGCTCGCACTTTTAGCACGCGCGGCTATCAATAGTCCATACTAAGGTGAGACGAAGTATAGCGCTACTTTTGGAACGTGAAGGGGCTTAATGGTTTCATACAATAATCCGTATATTGCATCTCGTGAATTCAAATATTTTACGTTCTTGTCTATACGTAATGCAGAACGCGCTTAAATAGTGTGTGTAAAAAAATGCACACGCACACACACACACACACAGACAGTGGACGCTGTGAGACATCCCATTCTTAAACCAACACCGTCAACGTTGACGGTGAAACATAACTCTTATTGCCGTCGACGAAAGCAGAAACATTTCCTTCTAAGATGTCACAGAGAGTGTTTAGCCAATCGCGGACAGCCGATCACAGCGACGCTTGGTAACGCGCGTCACCAAGTAGAAGCTGTACAATCCCCCACGGGATGACGGAAGCAAGCGCGAGATTCAAAGCGCCTCGCGACACGTCACGAGTCACCATGCGGCGGGGGTAGAAATCAAAGTCACCCGCTCCCTCTCGCAGGGTTTCCGGTTATCATCGACACCTATGTAGTTTCAGACCTGCGCGTTCGAGCGGTGTCGGTGGTTCCGCCGTTGTGCAATGAGTCGGACCTCCCAGGTGACTTTCGAAAGGGGTATATGGTGCCTAGAACGTGTCTTCAACGGCATGTTTACCGCGGCGGCACTCGCATTCATTCGTACTTTTTGTCGGAACTTTTACGACCAACCGCCAGGATCGCGACATATGGCACCATGACACGCAGGCTCCTGTGACCTAATTAATAGCCACTTCGGAATCGCTTTGATGCATTTATTTATCGATGTACTTCTTTAAAATACCCCCGGGTCATTGGCATTACAGGAGGGGAGTGGGAGTTAGTACACTCTGACAATCAGACGGAACATTATCAATTATTGACGGCTGTTTGAAATAGACGATCAATGACAATTGTGGCTATTGCTACTGAAAGGTGCTGAAAGGTGCTTCCAGTCCACAGAAGTTTTCGAAATGAACGGCTCTGGAAATGTATTAGTGTCACATTTTGGAATGCCTGCTATATATGATTCACGCGTGATGAAATATGAAATGGATAATTCAGCAATCGGTTGTGAAGTAATAGATTAATATGGTATATTGTATGAAAGAGGCACAAGCGATATATTTTTCGACGTAAAGCAAGGTTAGGCAATGATAAGGTGGCTTCCATGGAGGTAACGCTGGCATTTCGATGAAAGTTGTTAAAAATAAAACCAGCACAGCGATATTTTACTAATTCTAGAGCACTGGTCAGTTTAGGAGGATCGGTTACCAAATCGAATACGCTTATTATAATTGTAAGAGAGCAAGTGTTTTAGAAAGAGTTATTCGCAAAGATGAAGGAACAAGAAAGACATTTCGTTTCAGATTATCCATTACGCGGTTATCACCAACATGTATCTGCCAGGAGATTATCTACGGGTAATGAGCACCCAAGTATTTAGGTGAGACACGGAAAGCAAGGGGACGTTTTCAAGAAAGTATGAAGGATGAGCATTCGATTTACTCGATACCCTCGTGGCTTTGCGTTTAGTCGTGTAAAGTTCCATCCCCCACAAATTACACAATTTAGAGAGTGAGATATTATCTTCTTGTAAATTCATAATATCCAAGGTGTTAGTAACCTCAACAAGGCATGTAGTTTGGCTACTTGGTGGTACATGCTGCTTGGTGGGAACAGCGCGAAAAAACGTAGGGCCAGGGCGCTGTCTGTGTGTTTAGTTAGTAACCTTACAGTACGTAACACAATAATCGGGGAATAAACTAATAAAAGTAAAACATTGAACATGGAAAATCATTGATATACGTGAGAAACAATAATGGACCCAATAAAGAACCTCGTGTTACACCAGAATTAACGGAAACAAGCGGAGATGTCTTATCGTTAGCGGTCACGAACTTATTGGTATCTGTTAGTACGAAAACAAGTTATCCAAGACAAAACATTTAAGTTTCAGCTGTACGAGCTTGTAAGAAACTTTATCGAAGGCTTTGGAAAAGTCCAGAAATATAGCCTACCTGGGACCGTCTTTCGAGAGCTAAGTGTAAATCATGAGTAATTGATAAAAGCAGGGTTTCGCGAGAGAAGTTTAGGATGCCAATTTGGATGCTAATATGATGCTAAAACAATTGGTGGCGTACGATGTTAAACACATCACAGGCCAGTGCATATACCTGTGTCTGTATTTGTTCCCCGTAGCAAATTTAAAACAAATTAGACAAACAAAATTTCCTACTCGCCGTGCCAACACGATTATAAAAAAAAAAAAAATAGATGCCCGAGGATTACTTTGTTAAAATATAGCACGTTCTTACTCTTTACAACCGCTTTGTTTTTGGTCCCTACGCAAAGCTCACGAAATTACGAAGCGCAGGCTTTATTCAATTTTCACTTACGACTTATGCACCTGTTATATTTATTGGACGCTCGCGAGAGAAAACAAATACGTGCATATACGCGCACATACACTGAGTTACGCGCATATTCGGAAGAGCTTAACTCCTAATTTGCGTTCCGGATCGTTCTTAATATTCATTAACGTCATTTTTTCCCCGGGGGGGGGGCTGGAACGAGAATTCAGAAGTGTACCACCAAACTGGAGAAGACAGCAAGCGAGCGAGCGAGAAAGCGCCACAGCACACAATTTGTTCGCAGTGAGAGGAAAGGAACGGCCTGTAAAGCCTATAATAAAAAGAAACAATCTTAAATCAGAAACTAATTGGCATCGGCCTCCTCCTCCTTTTCACTCGCCCTTTCCTCCTTCCCATCTATAATGCGCGCATTTTTAATTACCGGACTCATAATGAGGCTTTGCAAGAGGCGGAAGACAAAAACAGAATAAAAAAAAAAACGGAGCAGAGCGAGTGAGTCATATTTCAAGTATCTAATGTATTTCAACGTCTATACAAATGGGCTTCAAAAAGCTGCTCCAACGTGTATTCCCTGGTTTTAATATGCTCCTTCTCTGACTAAAATTAATTCCTTTTTGTTTTAATTTACGACATCGCTGTGTTATATCCATCTGTGTTGCTGTCGGCTCTGTACGAGCGGTATTAATTTTAATTGCTTCAAAAAGCGAGTAATACTGCTCTGCTGTTTGTCAGTTTGAGGACTTGGAAGATAATGGTGCACTGCTACTGAATCTCCCCAGCTACGCCAGCCTCAAACTTCACCCTCACATTTGCGTGCTCTCAATTAATTGAACATGCTAGTAAAGATTCGTTCCAGATTACGTTGTTTTGTTTTTGTTTTTGTCTGTAGTAATTTTCTTCTCTATCTATTTTTATAGCGCATGTTCCTTGATTTAAATTAGTTCCGCTCGCATCGCGTATATGGGGCTTTGTAAATGTTCGTCCAGCTTTCTTGTTTCTACCATTTTCTTTTTAATATTTCTAAATAAGGAGATTTTGTTCATAAAGTAACGGCGAGGCGTGCACTATGGCCGTCTGACACGACTGTTTCGATGTGTTTCGATGGAAGACACGAACGAGCCAGTTCCGGGAAGAATAAGAACACGTTTGTTTATTCAGTTATCGTATTTGTAGGGTGTTATGGAAAGAAGGTAAAGAAGAGGGAAAGGATGAAGTTGCTTCGGAGCGTGCGTCGCGATAACAGAGTGTGAGCCCCGATAAGAAGTTCGGCGCGTGCCCGTGACACAGCAAACACGATACATCTTCCTTTCTTTAAAGCAGTGGTTCTCAAATGGGGCTCCGCGCATCCTTTGGGGTCCGCGAAGGCATTCTAGGGGTCCGCGAAGCTCTGCCTCATCAGTCAAGCCCGGCAATAAAAGTTGTCCTTTCTCAGGTCGAGACGATATGTTTCAATTTTCGGCCGAGTTCTCTCGTGTGTATGTCAATAAGAGAGGTCTACTTCACACTAGCCCTTAGTTATATCCATGTATTAAATTATTACTATATTTAACCTATACATTTCCTCTGCTCTCACCACGAACGAGGTCCTCCATCATCTCCGCCGATCCTTAAGGGGTCCACGATACATCGATGATTGAGAACCACTGCTTTAAAGGAACGAAAAACAAAAGAAAGTACAACATGTCGACAGCGTAGTAGCTCGACACTCGGTGCGGGAACACTTCTCATGAGCCTTGAACAAAGTTCTCGCCATAGCCCAGCCGCTCTGGAGGTCTTCTGTTGCGCGTGGACGTTCTCAGCACTGATGCTGTCGTGGCCACGCTGTCTGAGGGTCGTTGAAGTTGTTCCGGTGTCTCGCGGTTTGAGTTTTCTTCATCCGACGAGTATTCTTCGGAACGGTCGAACTGTTCTTTCGGTGCTAGCAGATGTTGGCGATTACGTCGTAGAACATTGCCATTTTCTGTGGCGACCTGATAAGACCTGGGCCGCGTCCTGTTGATTACCTTCGCCTTCATTGCCCATGTGTCGCCCTTGATGCGGACCACTTGTCCTTCTTGCAATGCTGGAAGATGACTCCTCTTCGGCTGCGTCTGATGATGCTTTTCTATCACTGTGCGTGGTGTTTCGTTGAAGTCTGGTATTGGGGTCCGCAGTTGTCGACCTTGAAGCAGCTCTCCTGGGGACTTGCCGTCTTCCAAAGGACTGGACCTGTAACTGAGCAGTCTAAGCCAGGAATCGTTTTTTCCTTCGGTCGTTTTCGTAACAATTCTTTTAACCACCTGTACCCCCTTTTCCGCTAGGCCGTTCGAGCGAGGAAACCTAGGGCTGGAAATGGTATGTTTAAAATCGTAGTTCTTTGCAAAGCTGGCAAATTCTCGGCTCGTGAACTGCGGCCCCCCATCGGTACACACTTCTATTGAGATGCCATACCTTGCGAACATCGCACTTAGTTTATCGATGACTGTATTGGTTGATGTGTCGCGCAGCAATTCTACTTCTGGGAAGTTTGGTAATGCGTCGTACGCTCACAAGTAAGACCTCCTGGCATACTCAAAAATGTCGACACCGACTCCGTACCACGAGTACTCAGGAACAGGACGTATCAAGAGAGGCTCACTAGGTTGCTTGTAAGCGTAGTTTCTGCAAACTTTGCACTTGCTCACAAGGTCGTCAATGTCTGAATTAAGTCCAGGCCGAAAGACGACACGGCGTGCTCGTGATTTGCACTTGTTAAGTCCCATGTGCCCAGGGCCTAAGCTGTCCCTCTACCGGACGGTTGGCTTTTAGACATTCCATGACGCTCTTCAAATAACTGTCGTTTTTCGTTTCTTGCAATAACCGTACCCGAGTCGCTTCACTGACGAGGACGCAACCCTCATGGCATGTAGTACTTCCACGTCCTCGTTGGTTTCGTCCTTGTGTGGACTGCTGACTGGAGCTCGTGACAGCATGTCCGCCAGCACCAGCTGTTTCCCTGGAATGAACTGGAGCCGGAAATCGTATTTCAGCAAACGAAGGAAAAACCGCTGCAGTCGCGGCGGCATGTGACCATTCGGTTTCGAGAATCACCTTTCGCCCATACACGAAGTGATGAAATTTTTCGCATCCATGTACAACCGCCATTGCTTCTTTTTAAATCTGCGAGTATCTTCTTTGCGTCTCTGTTAGTACACGTGAGGCATAAGCAACTGGTTTCTATGCTTCCCCGTGGCGCTGCATAAGAGCTGACCCTATGCCTTTTTGAGAAGCATCCGATGTTACTTTGGCGTCTCTTTTGGGGTCGAAAATGACCAACACATGCTTCATGCTGAGGCACTTGCAAAGCTCGTTCCATTCCTTTCCATGATTTTCGCTCCACTTGAACATCGAATCTTTCTTTATTAGCTGGCGCACCAGTTGTGTTTTTTCAGCAAGCGCTGGCAGAAACTTCCCGAAGTAATTAACAACTCCTAGCATTCTCTGCACTCCTAGGTTGTCGGTGGGTGCTGGTATGTGAAGCACGGAGCTCACGGTGGCGGGACTTGGCCGGATGCCCTCCTCGGAGATTATGTCACCCAGCAAGGAAATTTTTGTAACCCCTATTTCGCACTTTGCAGCGTTGAATGTGAGACCTGCATTGCGTGCTGCTTCCAGGACAGCCCTCAGTCTTTCATCGTGTTCCTCTCTTCTGGCAGCCCATATCAAAATGTCATCGCCATAAACGCGTACCCCCGCTATCGCGTCAAATATCTGACTCATTGTCTTTTGGAAACCTTCCGAGGCCGAAGCTATCCCGAACGGCAGTCTTAGAAATCGATAACGGCCGAAGGGAGTCGTGAATGTTCAAATTCTGGACGTCTCGTCGTCCAGTGGTATTTGGTGGAAACCCGAGTTAGCGTCTAAATGGGAGAAAAATACTGCTCCCGCGATTTCCGCCTCGATGTCTTCTCGTCGCGGCATCTCGTAGTGTCCGCGCTTCAAGCATTCATTGATTTTTCTCGGGTCCATGTACACTCTTAGTTCTCCGTTTTTTTTTTTCATTACAATCCCTAAGGAACTCACCCAGTCCGTCAGTTCCTCTGCTCTGACAATAATGCCTGCCTTCAGCATCCGGTCGAGTTCTCGTCGGAGTGGCTCTTGCAAGGCGAGAGGCACACGTCGGGTCATCTGAACGACGGGAACAGCGCCCTCCCGCAGCACCATCTTGTATGGCCGTTGTTGCGTTTGGGAGGTGACGATGTCAGGTGCAGAACCAAGAGTCGGGGTTGTGGCTCGCTGCTAGCATGGCCCCAAGGAAACAGGCCTGCAGTGGGGTTACTGAAGTAGAACTTTTATGTACAGTGAATAAACAAGTAGCCTGGTCGACTGGTTAATCGGCAATCGGTGACTTCGGGCTCCCCGAGCCCGTGTTACATAGCCCTCCGAGGGCGAGAAGGCCCTCTGAGAGAGAGGAGCCTTCCCCGGTGCTCGAGTGTTCACGAGGTGTCCGAAGTGCGGGGGCGGCTGATGCAATTTCCGGGTGTTCTTTCAGCGAGGGGCAGATGATGTAATCCCTCGATGTTCTTGCCGCACTCCGGTGGCTGATGTAAGGAGTCGACGTTCTTGCTGAAGCCCAACACCGACAGACCCACACACACACAGGCACGCACACGCACGCCGGTGTTTCTCCTTGCGAGGGCCCGCGATTCCAGATGGTCTCGTGGCCTCCGGAAGACGTTCTTTTTGAGTTTACAGCCCCCAGCGAAGGCCGTCACAACACCGTTGAAGGCACCCAGTGCCGGTGAAGACTTGATGGAACTCTTTCACCACTTGATCGCTGCTACTTGCCGTCACGGCGTTGACCGACCGTCTAAACAGCCCCAGCAGTTCACTGGCGTAAAACCCTAGAATGGCTTGGCGTCCCTTTTTTACCACAAAAAATCAATGTCTGCTGACCTGTTTATTTAAAAAGTTACCTCAGGGCCCGAAGGCATTACAGAAGGGAGCGGGTTACATCAGTGGAAGTCAACAACATACAATAAATAACAACCTATGAATGCAAAACAATATGTATATATTAGTGAAACACTGAAATGTGAACATTGTTAAGGCGATTTTTGAAAGCAACGCTGTCAGATATTGATACCACAGACGCTGGAAGGTGGTTCCACAACACTGTGGTTCGGGGTATGAATGAATTGTGAAAAGTAGTACATGAAGGTTCGCCCATCTTGTGTCGGTGATCGAGACGTGGTGATATGTAAAAAGGAGATGCTAATAACTTGTCACGCAAAGTATGATTGTGGTAGTAGATTTTGTGAAACAGGCACAAACGGAAAACTTCTCTACGCGATGCAAGATTAGGCAGGTTCAAACAATTGATTTTATGAATGTTACGCTGGCAGTGCGGTGATAATTAGTATGACTCGCGCGGATCTATTTTGAATTGCTTCTACTGCAGATGTTAATACGTCAGTACCGGGGTCCCAAATTGAAGAGGCATATTCTAGTTTAGTGCGAACAAGCGTTTTGTAAAGAAGTAGTTTAAGCGATAAGGGGGCAGCTGAAAAATTTCGTTTTATAAAACCCAGCATACGACTGGCGTTACTTGTTACGTATTGAATATGAGTTTCCCAAGACAGATTGGATGAAATATGAACTCCCAAATATTTGTAGGTTGTTACTTGTTGTAAAGGAGTATGGTTCAGGTAATAACAAGAGACATCACTGTGCAGCCGAGAAACCCTCATTACCTTACATTTGTTAGTGTTAAGCTGCATACGCCATAAGTCACACCATTCAGATACACGGTCAAGGTCACACTGAAGAGAAGAAACATCGGATTTGTTAGTCACTTCACGATATATAACACAGTCGTCAGCAAACAAGCTAATTGAAGATGAAGCACAGGAGGGTAAGTCATTGGCATATATAAGGAAAAAAAGAGGACCCAGTATATGGGTCCTCTTCTTACATATGGTGGCTTTCGTTTTCACCACTCCAAGGTGCTTGATGACCCCTCGTCGTAGGAACGTAGCACGGAGTTGCTGGCCTTCAGTTGCATCCTTGGTTGCAATCTTCGGAATATGCAGTATGGCAGAAGATTAGCTTGAGCGCCCGTGTCCACCTTGAGTTCGAGCACCTTGTTCGCCACTTGTGCCTGGACCACCCAGTCGCGTTGTCGCATGACATTGTCGACCGAGACGTCGAGGATGTCGAAGTCTTCTTCGTTGCTTTTGATTTCGGAGACTTGCTTATTGTTGTTGCAGCGTACAGCGAAATGGTTTTTTCCTCCGCATCGCCGACAGGTGCGTCCGAACGCTGGGCAGTTCCGTGGGCCGTGTCTTCGCCCACACTTTCGGCACTTGAACCCTCCCGGTGGCTCGTCGTTGCTCGATCGCATCCTTGCAAAGTCGACGTGTCGCTCTTGCGCTCTGCCATAGTTCTGTGCTGCATGCGGTTCGATGCTCGGTGCGCTGCGCTAACTTGTCGCTCGCGCTGCGCTGCGCATGCGGTTCGATGCTCGCGCTTCACTGCGCTAACTTGTCGCTCGCGGGCCCAAAGCTCGTTTTGAGCGTCCGATAACTCGGCCGCCTTGCACACTTGTTCCGCTCTCGCCAACGTCAGCTTGTTGTCGCGCAGCAGTTTTTCGCGGACTTTGTCGTTGCTCGTTCCAAAACAATTTGGTCACGTACCATAGAGTCCATCATAGTGCTGAAGTTGCATGACTGTGCCAGCTTCCTCAGATCTCTGATGAACTGTTCTGACGGCTCACCTTGGGCTTGCACACGTTGGCGAAATAGGTAGAGTTCGTGCACTTCGTTCAACTGCGCTGCGCAGTACTCGTCGAACATTTTGATGATGGTCGCATAATCCTGCTGGCTCTCACCTTCACTGAAGATGAAGTTATTGTAGATTTCCAAGGCGTCGTCGCCACCTACACTTAGTAGCAGTGCGGTCTGCGTGGGTCCTGGTAAAGGCTTTCCACCTGGAGCTGACTCAGTCACAAATAGTTCAAACTTCTGTTTGAAGAGGCGCCAGTTCTTTCCGATGTCACCACTCAGCCGCAGGTGCTCCGGTGGCTTCAAAAATTCCATGCCGGTTCTCCTGGGGCACCAGCCGGTGATTAGTGGCAGGGTCCGTGCGTGACTACTCCTGACACCATGTTTCGATGTGTTTCGATGGAAGACACGAACGAGCCAGTTCCGGGAAGAATAAGAACACGTTTGTTTGTTTTTTTCTTTTATTTGCTATTTTGGTTCATCGAGCGACAGAGATGTTAGCTAGGGCTTATTTGCCCCCGCTCGCTACTCTGTTTCTGTTATAGGTGGCGGTTTTCTTGAGCGTCCTTCTGTGTCTACAGTGTTTGCAGCAAACCATTTGTTTCTAAGTATTTCATCAGTAGTTTGAACACTCGTGCTTGGTTTCGAGTGTTGGTGCAAGGTCCTAGCAGCTTTCGCATGGTCATTAGTTGGTCATCCAGGAGATTTAGTTCCTTAGTGAGGATCACACGCTCTTTCTCGTATCGTTTGCAGCTAACAAGTACATGTTCGATTGTGTCCTCGGTATGGCAAGTCAGGCAGTTTGGGGAGTCTTGCTGCTTGTACTTGTAGCGTTGCCGGCCAGTCCGGACGACCCCAAGGCGAAGTTTGAAATAAACTTAAAGTTGGTTTCGAGGTGTGCTCCAAGGGATTCTTCTTTGAAGCTTGGGGTCCAGGTTTTACATGTGATAAGGGTAGCCCCCAGGCTGCTCCCAGAGTTTTACCGTTATCTGGTTTGCGACACCACAGAGAACGCTCTTCACATCAGCTTTCGCAACGGGAATGGCCTCTGTTCTTTCGTTTTTGTGCGCCCGAGCTGCTGTCGTATCGGCTATCTCGTTGGTAGTGACGCCAACATGTCCTGGGATCCATTGATATGTAATGGCATACCCCTTTTTGTGCAGGGTGTCGTTCTTTTCGATATAGCCTGTTGCAGGCCCGGGTATGCGCACTTCTTGGCTGTGGTTGATAGGGATGTCAAGGCCGATTTTGAGTCCATGCACACCACATAGCTCTTCGGAGAAGTTGCCTCCATGTAGTGTAACGCTTGCAAGATGTCGTGGAGCTCGGATGCCGTGGACGATGTGCGGTGGGAGAGTTTGTACCCTCCCGAAATGCTCGCATCCGTCACGTAGATTGCAGAGGGCGAGCTCATCTCAGTGCTTGATCCGTCTGTGTATATCTGGATGGCGTTCTTGTAGTTCTCTTCAAGGTAATATTCAGTGAGGAGCCGCTTCAAAAACCGAAGGCTGTGCCTTTGCCTACGTCCGGTATTGAATGGTGGACCGTTGGGGTCAGCCATGTCCAAGGTGCTCGCCGGGGGTGACAATACGGTGCAGCGATCGCCGGAAAGGCTTCGACGTGGTTTCGTACCACTTCTGCAAAACTCGACGCTGGACGTGAGGTGGGCAGGCCCGCCAGGTGATGCGCCTCGTGCTGGGTTGAAAAACGACTGTAGTGCCGGAGGGTCTCTTGATCACGGAGCGCTTCTATACGTTGTTCGTGCGCTTCTGCTACCACTCCTGCAGAAGGCGACGCTCCGGGCACTCCCAGCACAACGCGGAGGCTTCTTGCCTGCAGTGCCAAGAGTCCCCTTTGGGTTGTTGAACTGAACCGGTGCAGGAAAGGCAGACTGTAGCGCACACTTCCCTGTACCATTGATCTGTGTAGCTGCATGAGGGCGGCTGAATTTCCCCATGTCGAGCCAGAAAGGCACCGCATGATGTTCACGTACGAGTTGAACTTGCATCGAAGTCTGTTCATTTCAGGTGCCCACGTGAGCCGCCTGTCGATAACTATTCCAAGAAAGGTATCCTTGTTGACGTAGGGGATCATTTGCTCTCCTATGTGTACGGGAAAGCGTTTGCAACTTCGCCTGGTGAAAGCCATAGCGACGCATTTGCTGGGCGACAGGTGTAGGCCTCTGCAGTTCAGGTACCTTTCGATTCTGCTGAGTGTTCTTTTCAGTCTTCCTCAGATTACTGCGCGGTTCGAACCCAAAGATCAGATACACAGATCGTTGGCATACATAGACATTTTTACATGCTCTGAAAGTTCCTGCGGCAGATGGGCCAGGACGACGTTAAAGAGTGTGGGGCTCAAGACGCCCCCATGTGGAACGCCGGCAGTTACGGAGAAACAGTCACTGTTACCTTCTGTCGTGGTTAAGTAAATTGTGCTCCCTTGAAGGTATTCCAAGCTCCAGTTGTAGATTCGACCATGTACGCGGAGTTTAATGAGGGACGTGAGCATTGCTGAGTGTTCCACGCTGTCGAAAGCAGCCTTTATGTTCAGAAACACAGCTACCGTGGAGAGATGACGGCTGCGATGCTGTTCAACATCTGAGACTAAGTCCACGACGCCGTCAATGGCAGAACGCCCACGACGAAACCCCGACATGCACTCGGGGAAGACCCCTGTCTTTTCGAGGTACCAGAGTAGACGGTTTAGGATCATACGCTCCATCAACTTCCCAATGCAGCTGGAGAGCGCAGCTGGCCACCAGTAAACAATTCTGTGTTTTATCATCATCATAATATACATATATACACAAAAAGAGATGAAATGTCGATATGCAAGACAACCTAGTAATAATTAATTACCAAGAAGCTCTGCAATGCCTGGATAAATCCCCGGAAGCACAGCAGTGTCCAAAATGTTTCGGGGCCCTCAACAATCGGGATCCCCAGTCCCGAAACTCATTTGGTCACTGCTTCACTGCTTCTGGGATCAGTCATTTCACATCTCCTTTGTATCATCTGTACATCATTGGAAGTTAGGAAAACATTGTGTTACTGATGTCATACTGACACTGAAAGAATGATCAATGCACCCAATGACGTTCGGCTCGATACAAAGATAGGGACCGCATTTGCTGTTGTGTAAGTCACACTCACACTTATAAATCGCTATAGACTGACAACTTGTTTACAAACAAGCCCGCGTTTGCCCACACTAGGTGTGGGCACTGCGCGAGCGCAGAAACAAGATTCGCGTGAGGTGAAGCTTCTGCGCATGCGCCGTGGCGACAACAGCGCCACCGTAGAGGCGTGACGTCAGAGCCGCGTGTTGGTCTACAAACTGGTCTTTTCACATAAAAAAAAGTTGGAACATAAGTCGCACTTATATATTCTTACGGATGGAGCAGCAAAAACTGATTTATTAACCCGCATATGTGTAGTGTGGTCCCGATATATGAACAAAAGAGAGCCAGTTTCAACATTCATTCTCGTCAACGAATCGAACGAGAAATATAACCCCCGGCGGCAAATTTGAACAGTTAAAATTTTATACTTGATTGGGAAAAAACAAACGCATATACGTCGCATCGTTGTATGAAACGTAACGACGAAAATTTTTGGGGAATAAACCGCGACTTATTTACTAGAAAATGCGGTACTTATTAGAGAACCATAGAAATTGAATAATTTATTTTTCTTAGTCATACGAAACGGATCTTAATTTTTTCGTAATACCGGAACACGTGTTTTCTTGGTACTGGAGCCCCGAGTTGTGACACTACCTGAATTATCCCCAAACGCAACTAAAGTCCCTGTCACTATGAGCTATATTCAAAAGCGTTTTGAGATTATACTATGAGGTAGCAACGGAAACACTGCACTAGTGTTCGCTCATGCTGCGATGCCACAGGACAATAACAAGTCTCCTCAAATGCCGAAAAATTCGGTTGTACTCCCATGCCATGAAGCACGTGCAAATTTCCGCCTTGGACAAGAACATTCTGTTCACAATTAACTTGCGAGTAGAGAGTAGGATAGTGCCTGTGGATACAAACCAAAACGGCTTTGCTTGCCGCTTGGCGTCCAGGGCAGCCGCGACCACCGATACGTGCACTCCCCATGGCAGCTGAAACCAACTTGACACAACCAAAACCAGAGGAGCGGTAGAAGGGGTATTTTGCTTACCTTCAGGCTTTGAATCTCTAGAAGAAGTCTCCAAAGTTACTTTCTGTCAGCCAATCTAACACGTTTCAAGCATCAAGCAACCAAGCTCCAACGGTTTCAACGCTCGAACCGTTTCCACTGCTTCCACTTTGAATGTAAGTTCTACCAAATGTTTCTACGTTTCCAACTTCAGCTCCGACCGCTTCAAATGCTTCAGCTGCTTCAACTTGAAAGCGCTTCTCGATTACGTCATCCTTTTCGTTTGAAAAGTATTTGATTCTTTAGATGTAGTTACTTATAATTTACAAATGAAACGTCATAAAAGAAAAAAAGGCATAAACATGTTTTTGACAATAATTCTTGGGCGCGTGTTGGGTCGAGTCAAGTCGACTAACTGGTGTGTTTGTGGTGTCCACGGTCACGTGGTCACATCTTACGAACGTGGCAAAACTGCCGAGCTCGCGAACGCCGTGTCGCTCCGCTCTCTTCTTTCTCTGTGGGTCGGTTGCTCCGAGCATTCGAGAGATAAGTTCAAGAACGCCATAGCTAATATTGTATAACTAGGAGTCAATTTACTGTACTAATAATCACTGCATTATTTTTTAAATTTATACTTATACATGGTACCCACTCCCCTCTCTAATGCCTTTGTCCCTGAGGGTATATTAAACAAATAAATAAATAAATAAATAAGCTTATCAAGAACCTTCTCTAACGAAAGGGTTCTTCATCGCCCATTTGCCTTTCTAGTGCTATAGGGGGCGATAGTGTTTGAGGCGAAACCGTTCTTCACGTGCTCAAAGAGTTATTGAAGCGCCATAATACTTTTCAAACTTTTTTTTTTTTTTTTTTTTTTTAGTGTGAAGAAGGCGCGAGTTGCGCTACATTCAGGCGGCAGACAATTTATTCTTGCCTGAGTCTTCTCCGCCTTTAGGGATTTCCCCTAAAAGTCGTTATATCTAAGCGTCCGCTATTCGCGCCTCCAGCTCGTTGCTCGCCCTCGCGCGATGGAAACGGAAAGCAATTTAGTGAGGCTCCCTCCCTCACCCCCGGTTCTCCGACTCAACGGGCACTGCGAAACTGCTCGCGATCATGGCTCGCGAACAGTCATTATTGAATGCAAACAACACTCTGCGCTGTCCCAATGTATAGTGCTGCAGCCGGTATGGGATTGTACCTTACTAGAGAATTCTACTATTGCGTATAGAAGCTAACGCAAGCCTTCTGCGTTTCCGTTAGAGTTACGTGCTCGGCGCTGCGCATGCGCGTCGTCGCCATGCGCCAATTCAAAACGGTAATTGTGGGCCCCACGGTAAGCGCGGTGTGGTACACGCAACGCTTACGCAAACACAGAGTGTTTCCGTTCGCTCGTATACGCAATACGAAGACTCACTACTGTTTCACCGGTTTTCCAACGGCAACAAAGCTGCTGCAGCCTGAACAGACGTGCAAGCGGGTAGGCGTTCCTTCGAACTGGAAAGGCTATAATTGGCGAAATGACAGCGCCTAAAAATAAAATAAAATAAATGTTTTTCAAAGTTTTGTAATGAAAAAAAAAATCGAAATTTTGTTTTGCATTTTTAGGCATTTGATTTGAGGGGATTGTTAGTCCATTTGAATGTTTTGCTGATTTTCAAACATCGCGAATTTGATAGCACGATATGCTTTACCCGCAATTAATGTATTTTTACTTGAATTTTTCGTACTAGCGCAAATGTTTGGGTTTTAGAGTATTCTTTATGACTTGTTAAATAAAAATGCTGGAATTGGATTGCCATTGATAATCGTGGGTTTGAAATTTGTTCATAAGCAACAAATTACATTTGAGATTGAAAAACTACGTAATAAAATAGCTTAACTGAAATAATATTAATACAAATAGCGGTAGTTTAGGCGCCGCGTAAAATAAGCTTTCTAATCATATAGGCTTTTACAGAAAGGTCCATTTTGTTTTCATTTTAGGATCTGAAAACCTCCAACATCGTTATCAAGATAAATGTAAACACTGGATGTAATATAAAGTCCTCTGCGTCCCGCGTTGTCTTAAAAAGCACACACCACACACACACACACACACGCACACGCACACCCACACACCACACACACACACGCACACGCACACAGCACACACGCACACGCACACGCACACACACACCACACGCACACGCACACGCACACCGCACACACACACACGCACACAACACCACACACACACACACACACACAAACACACAACACACACACACGCACCGCACACGCACACACAAACACAAACACACACACACAAACACACACACACACACACAGCACGCACGCACACACGCACACAAACACACACACACACGCACACGCACACACACTCACACGCACACACACACACAACACACGCACACACGCACACACACACACACACACACACACACACACACACACACACACACACACACACACACACACACACACACACACACACACATACTTCCGTTGTCTGACTCGAATTCCGTTTCGGGGTTTTTGTAGTAAGAACAGCGTTTTGTCAACTTATACGTTTTGTGAACATATTCTGAACTCATCACCCGTGGCGATATTTTGTAAACATCAGATTGAATCTCTTATATTTGGGCTGGAAAGAATACTTACGCAAATAATTATCTAAATGCCCGAAAACCCATTAAAGGACCCGCAGTTCATTATTTGACATGACAATTATCTGAGTGAGAAAGGCATCAAGAACACATACAGGTATAAGCGCTGATTTTTTTTAAACAAATACAATATTCTCTGTTACCGGTGTACGAAAGACGTTGCATTTACTGAACTCGCCAAAATACGTATTTTGAAGTGCCTGAATTGGATACGAATGTCAGAAAATAAAGTTTCCGCGAACAATCTCTTTAGCTCAATAATTACGCCGTGAGACACATCTTGAGTTAGGAGAAAAATCGAAATCAACACCGATACCGAGAAAGGAAATCCTAAATAGAGGTTAGTTTCGGTTTCGCTCCAGAATCAAGACTTGCCTCCTGGGGTAAGCATTACGCTAAACACCGTTTTTGTTTCCAGGATAAAGAGGTGGCATGCGCTCATAACACCCTAGCTTCCTGGTATTTATAAGCAGGAATAATTTGTGTCGCTCAGTGAAGCCAGCACACTATAGACAGGCCCAGCACCTGGTATACCGCCACGCATTTCCGACCCCCCCTATAACCGCCATTTCGGAAAACGAGAGGCGCCACCTATACACCGACGCCGCGCATGCGCGATGGAGTGTGGGCAAGAAGCTCGCCGTCGCCCATAAACAAACCATTGGAAGGCGATGTTGTCGGCGTCGGTGTGAGTCCCCCTGCCCTTTTTCGCGTTCGAATTGTTAATTACACGTCTTCCTGACGATGTCCGACTACTTGAGCGGCCTCAGCGAAGTTACTGAGGCTCGTCACACCGCAAAACTTCACGTGAATAATGTAACATGTGGCGATTCATTCCGCGTGGACGCCGCAGAATCTACACTAAAGCCTGATTCGCATGATGAGATTTCGCTCGCAAGTTTCAGTCGCGACGTCGCTCTGGCTGCAAAAGCGTGAACCGTAACTGAGATGGTCGACGTCGGTACTGAACACTGCAAGCAGAATCGGACCAAGTGAATCAGGCATAACAAGTCGGTGTGGCCTTTGGTAATAATTATCAATATCTCCTTGTGTCTACCGTTTACATCGAGCTTGTTACGTCTTTTGAGGCCTGCACTTACCTCTTATCGCAAGTACCGGAACAACATCTGGTCTAAAGGCCGGTGTCGTCTAAAAGAGCAGACGACAAGCAAAAAACGCTTGAAAGAGCAGACGACAGTTCGAACGATCAGGCGGCCATTTGAACTTAAATACGCACTGAGCGTAGTCCGCAGGTGGTCCGTAGAACTTGACGGTTTTCCCGCTTTCATGTTGGAACAAAACAAATAAATCTGATGACCACAAGTATCCGTGAATTCAACCCAAAGTGCTTCCCGCTCAACCAATCGTGGTCCGACGGCGTCTGGTTTTCCCTTTTCACGGCACATTTCCACGTTCTTGGACGAACCGAGCACATGAAACCTGACCCTCAAACCTTTCTCGACTCTTGGTACAGCCCCAGTGGCGGCGTTTTGACGAAAAGGCAGGTTTTTGTGTGGTTCCTTTGAAAACAAAGCAGGAATACACGTCTCACATTGGGCCTTCCGCCCACAGCGCCAGACCGGAAGTGCGCCCGACGCGCCACCACCGCGCCGTAACGTAACAGAGATGAGTTCGTGTATAGACAGATCGAGTCGCGAATAATTGTGAATGCACGGTGATCTTGAGTTTTTGGGGCTCACCGACAACTCAAGAAACGGAAGGCGTGGTGGCGTCTCATTATGTATCAGCAGCCAATTAGATTGCTGCATCAACCTAATAAGCCAGGCCCCGCGCAGTTCTTAAGCTGTCACTAGGTCTCGTACGCGTTAGCCTAAAAAGAAAAGTAATCGATAACAACTCAGATTAATCTCTGTTAAAAAGGTGTCCAATTAGATTACTCGATTACGCGAGAACAAACGTAAGTGGCCGTTATTCGAAAAGGTAGCCGTTATTTTTGTCGATTACTTTAGATTTTCAAAACGACATGGATTTCTTTCGGTTTGGAAACTGGAACTTTCGTACCTTCCATTGTTAAATTCAAAATCACCAAATAATAAGACACTTCTTAATGTAAAAATTTCGGTAAACGATCCTCCCCTCTACACTTGGTTTGAGGATTTCTCGATAGGAAAAATGTTAGAAACAAAAGGGGCGCCATAGGAGTGGGAGGTGAAAATACTAAGGGTTACATGTAATTTTATCACTTCCAAAAGTAATCACATTACTCTCGCAATTATTTTCTGATGAATGTATTCAAATGATTATAAAATTTGATGACTTCTAAGGAGTACCGTATAAAACTCCGGCCTTTTAGTGACTCTAGTATGAGTGTCCGTCTTTGTACTACGTCTTTTAGCCTTTGACACGCACTCTAACTTACGGTGGAACAACGTACAATACACCCGCACGGCGTTTACAAACGACCCGCTTTCACCACAACCAGTGGTAGGCAGTGCGCATGCGCAGTTCCGACAGCAGCGCCACCGCTGGGGCGCTGCTGTCAGAGAATTTGAGTTGGTCCATGGAATGTTTGACGGAAGTAAATGCGGAGCGCAACTTCGTCTGCTTCTTTTGCAGGGGTTGTGGTGACATCAGAAAGACGCTGAGCTCTGATTGGCTGTGATTGAAGGATAGTGGGTGTAGACCTCAAGGAAGCTTGCTTTAAGGTCTACCCACTATCTTTAAAGGGGCACTGACACGTCAAAATCATATTTTTTTTTTTTTTATTATCCGAAACGATTGAAAACGGTGCCGGGACATTACCCTCAAAATTCGAAACTTGGGAATTCAGTATTTGTGAATTAAAAAAACAATTTCCAAATGCCGAATTTGAAGTTCCCGCGCGATCCCCGCCAGTGCAGTCAGTCAAATTTTGCGGTCTCCTGTGACTCGACTTTCTCTCGGACCTCCGCTGACCCGATGCGAGGAGCAGGCGAGCTGGCGCGCGGGAAAAAACCGGTTTCTTTCCCAACTCGCCGATCTGCTCGAGCACCGCCAAGTTTTCTGATGGTGAATTCGGGTGGTTGCCTCTCTCCTCTGACCTCGATTCAGCAGAGCGCTCCCTCCTCACCGCCAGAGCTACTCGGGATCCTCTTCAGCCGATCACAACTGCTGGCTCCAGAGCGCTCCGAGATTCTCAGACCAGTCACGGCATTAAAATTTCTTAACATTGGTAATGCATTAAAAACAACACGATCTTACAGCGTACGGTGAACGATTGAGCAAAATTTACGCTCGCAACGGACGTAAATTGTTTTACGCATCGCGTTGACGTAAATTTTTTTACACATCGGCATGTAAAAAAAAAAAAAGAAGAAAACAGCAGCATACGAATGGATTTTTGCAGAACGGAACGAAAGCCAAACCTTGGAAACAGTTGTCAACTCATCGCGTTTTCGACAGTGAACGCGGTGCGATAGCGGTCAGGCGTACGACAGAGCATGGCAAATATAAAATGGTTAATAAACGGCATTCTCACGGCGAAATATCGAGCAAGCATCGCGATGTGACAGAACTCACAGTGCATTATATTCGGTTCTCCCTTTATTTTACACACAAACCTTTGAACGCACTTTTACCAAACCTCTCAACTTCTTGAACCGACCACAAAACCCGGTAAAACAGCGGCGAGGTCTGCGAGCTGTTTCGTCGTCGGTTAGGCTTAGCGGATTCACCGCCGTGAGATGAACGATCTTGTGAAAGCACTGGGAATACTTCACACGTCGACTTTTCCTGTTACGGTCGCAAACGAATGTCGTCCCGTCCGTTGTAATCCTCGCACCGTCGAATCCACAAGCACCTTGTAGAACCCCATATCAATCGCCGTCATGCCGGACCCCGCAACCCACCACAGACCACTGCCGGTGCCGGCCATCGTCAACAAAACCACGTGATCACCGTCCAAGTACCACGTGACGCCTGCGCCGCTCCGCACTCCGACGGCTACAGACGGAGTGCCAGAGAGCGCTCTGAGAGGGAGAGGCGCCCTCGGAATGAACCACCCGATCAGGCTGCAGCACTCTCTTTCAACCACCCGATTTCGCGCGCTCTGAAAAGAGCGCTCGAGAGCGCGCAGAAAGAACCACGCGAATTCGCCATGAGAGAGGACACACATCTAGGAGGGGACATCTCACCGAACTCTGATTTTTGGTATTTCAAAAAGAGGGGCCGTAGTGCGTTCGCAATTGCGTTGAAAAACATGTTTTACGATTGCCGCTATTAAATGTTATAGAAATGTCACCTACAAAGCTTCTAAATTTCCTGATTTTTGACGTCACCGATCAAAAGAAGCGAGGAGGTAGCGGCGGGAGATTTAAACGCCAAAAATAAAAAGGCGCGCGCGCGCGCGGGGAAATTTTTTTTTCGCGATGCGGTTTTTTTTGCGTGTCTATGACTACAACTTGCGTCGTTTTAGACAATAAAAAAAAAAAATACGACCTTTGGGGTGTCAGTGCCCCTTTAAGTCAGAGCCAATCAGAGCTCGGCGTCTTTTTGACGTCGCCACAACCCATGCAAAAGAAGCAGACGAAGGTGCACTCCACATACGGTCTCTGAAAGATGTAAAGGAGCGCACGGTGTGGCTCATTATGTTAACGCGCTTCTCGCTTCTTCCCGATTGGTTCGTTGGCGGCGTTCTTACCGGCAAATGCTGCGATTCCATTGGCTGAGGCGCGATAATAAGATGCGCGGGGACACACCACGCCCTGCGTTTCTAGAGGTGTCGGTGAGTGCGAAAAGAAAAGAAAAAAAGGCAGTTGAAGGCAGAAGGAAAGAAACAAAAGAGAGAAAGGAAAAAGGCCGTCACGGGTGTTTGACTCGTGACGCACAGAGTGGAGCACCGCGCCGTAGCGGCATCGTCGTCAACATCGTCATTATATCCGAGCGATCTAGTCCGAAATCTGAATAAGAATAAAAGGGGGGCGCACCCGCTTTCCGCTGACACTTTTCGCATGATAGATAAGGCGGGCGCGATTCTCCCGCTATGCAGGCGCGTCCTAGGAAAATAAAAAATAAACTCGAAATCTTTTTTTTTTCTTTTTTTGCTTTCCGATGTCGACGAACAAACACGTACCGAAAGTTTTTTATTCACATTTTTTTAGAAAGAGGGGGGGGGGGGGGGTTCTCGCATATAAGACAGCAAGAAAACTGAAAATGCATTCACAATACACGCACACTTAATAAATACCGCACTGAAAAAAAATCTTTTTTTTATTGTGCAAAAGTTGGAGTGTATAAATGCATGCACAATAAACAAAACAAAAACAAATATACAGGAGGGAGAAAGAGAGGGAAAGGGCATCCAGTGCGTTGGCCCAGAATGCATGCGTCGAAGAAACTGCGAACACAGGCATATATCCTATGCAAATTAGTTTTCGGCAACCACAAGTAGAAAAATGAACAAAACGCAGACGCACGACGGCCTTGGACGCTGACATTTCTTTGCGTTGCCCATTTTTTACTTTATTTTTTATTTTTTTTTTATGAGTCGTCGCATTTTTGTTTTCTCAAGCTCAGCGTGCTGACAAGACGAGGGATTTGAAATCGTGCGTAGGATCTCTATCTGAGAAGCAAGATGCTCGAGAAAAACGCTGAAGTGTGCTTTTTTTTTTCGTTTTGAGAGAGGGCATATTGGTTTTAGAGGGCATGGGCATCAAGCGCGAGAGCCGCGGGGATGCAAGGCCTCAAGAGCGCTATTCTTCGTGTTAACAGTGAACTGGAAATGATTAGAGGCACCGATACCTTAACGTGACGCCTCCCAGACACCTTGTTGCCACTCCGCAGGAAATAGGATTGCTGCGGCAAATCACGCAGGAAAATAATAAAAAAAAAAGAGTAAACGCATAACTGTCGCGCTTTGCGTTTCTTAAGAGTGTCACTAGGGAGTTTTCGTAGATCGTTTTCGCCGTGCCGCTACGCTCTCCGCAACCCGCTGCGCTACCCGGAACTCTACAGTCAAGGCCATCGGCGCGCAGGCGCAGTAGCGGTTGCTTTGTTGAGGAGGGCTTAGCGGAGGGGGAAACGCGGACTGCGAAAACTCCCTAGTGACTCTAGTTTCTTACAACATCGCGTTCCTTTACCATTCGCCGCCAACTCCTCCTTGAAGGAGAAACGCGATCGCGTACCCCGAAAACGTTCAAAAGGCTGCCGGAAAGCCGCATTACATAACGCCAAATTTTAGGTGGAACTTTTCTTTTTTTGGTTTTTCATTTTTCGGAGATTCTTTTTTGGTTCCTCTGTTTCGAGATTCCCCGATGTTGAAAGTTAACCAGTCGCATGTATAGTTTCTTGTAATTTATATTAATTTTAAGATGGTAGTTAGCTTTATTAAAGCGTCGGCATAAGAATACCCAGATGACAGGGAAAAGCTGACGTCGTCCGTCTGTGGACAAAACACACGAAAGGGAAGCGGTGCGCCGCGTAGAGAGGAGGAGAGTAGCGAAGGACAAGGGCGAGAGGGAGGCGACGTCACGGGGTGGAAGCCAATGCGCGCGCAGATGCTGGTGCGAGTCTGAACTTGCTGCAGGTGTGCGGAGTGCGTACGAGGGGCGTTCATAAAGTTCGTGTTATTGTCACGAAGGAATAGAGATTCAGCGATCAAACTCGAGTAGGAGTTGAGACTTTCTCTACATGTTCGCCACCAAAAGTTACCCACTTTTTTCAGCGATGCAACATATGCCGGAGGCCATTGTTATAGAACTCCTCGTTTTGAGTGTTCAGGAATCGCTCCACTTCAGCAATCACTTGGTCGCCGTCCTTGAAATGCTTTTCTCTTATTTGGCCACACTAGAAGTGTCTGCGCCATTTAACCTAAGTGTCATAAACTGGGGCGTTGTCCCTGAACACCGCCACCAGCTCGGAATGACTCTCCTTCGCATTGCTTCCTTTCAAATTAAGAAAACGGATCACTGCATGTGTTTGGCACCGACGGGCGGTGCTATTTTTGTTTCGACTCCCTAGCGGCTTTCCGAGCTACTATAGCATGCGATGTTCATACTGTGCGAAAACTAGAGGGACTCGCGCTCATGCTGATGCCTGTTTTGTTTCGTTTTTTTTTCGATTTTGTGCGCCGATAATACGAACTTTATGAACGCCCCTCGTATATCTTTGTTTGTGCTACAAAACTTAAAGGAAGATCCATCGGTGGATCTTTAGGGAAGGCGTTAGTATGACCATTCGAATAAGCCACGCACGTCCCCCTTTGGGAAACGTAACCACTGACCCCGTAGCGAAGCCGAAAAAGAGGACGCAAAAAAAAAAAAAAATAAAGGAAGCAAAAGAAAAAGCGAAAACAGGAAATTGAAGGGGTCAGCGTTAGCCTTTCCAAAAAGGGGGATCTGTGTGGCGCTTCCCAAGGGTCGTGCCACCGCATTCCCTAAAGCCGGGGTCACACTACTCGTGCATCATACAAACGACGGTCAGCAAACACGAGCTGGCCCAAAATATCCACGGTTTGAATGCCGCGTGCCAAGTTTCTCCTGGGAGTCATTGCCATGCGGCATTCCCAGCACGTATCTCGCGGGGACTCGCGTTCGTACCTGTATACAGAATGCACTTTTGTATGCTGTATAAGCAGTGTGACCCAGGGTTTAAGGATCCACCGATGGATCTTTTTTGTTTAGGAACACTCTATCTGTTTCGGAAGCCATCTGGTTTCTTGGGCTGATAGAAAGGTCTTGAAGATCGTTCTGATGACACCGATAACGATACCCAATACTCCGCCGCTGCCTTCGCGCGTGCATCTTATCGTTATCGGAGGTAACGGAGGCATCGAAACGATCTGCTAAAAACTGCCCTAGTGTTGCTCACACAGTAGCAGGGCCATGGGAGAAAATGTCAGCTGCGGAGCGCTAAGCTTTTGGTTTGGTGCCATAGCGAGTACGACAATGGCATTGGGCCTTGCGGCGGGGGGTATGCAGTGCGTTAAGAACTCCCCCCGGTCCTCAGCTCTGGGGAAACACGATTTGCGTAGTAGGGTAGCGACTGCGCATTAATGCCACCGCACCTTTAATTGTAGTCAACTGAATGTCTCAGCCAGGTAAATTTTATAACTGGAGAGCTGTTTGAAGTCCCCCAAAGCGAATGTTTGGATTTATGTATTAAATCATACTCATATTTACACACCGTTCCTCCACAGCCATGTTTTACCGGAATTGGTGAACGAACGATGTTCTTATTAAGCTGACTGGTGAGCACTCCGTCTACTCGTAACTGGTGTCCATGACATGGGCCAACTGAAATTGAAATTAGCCTAGTCGAAAATGACACAGAAGGGCACGCTTGCGGACTACAGTTGAAAAAGAGCACGCGGTGGGGGGCTGCAAAAGAAAAAAAAGCTGTTGAGTAGTGAAAAAAATATACAAGCGTTATTTGTCCACCCGACAAAATAGGTACCTTATAACTGTATGTTATTTTTTATATCTTTCGCTTTTTTTTTATTCGGTAGTTTTATATATACAGTGTGTGCTTTTTTAGCTTAACAGATTTGTTTAAAAAAAACGCCATGAAAGCTACAATAATATGATTTGTGCAGGTGAATTACATGGCCAGGGAGACATAGTATAGAGGGCAAATCGTAACGATCAGTCGGCTAATTCACTAAAATACGTTAATTATCGTTTAGATTATTGCAAATAGACGTGGCTTTACTTAGGACTTTGCTGAGCGTCATCTAAGACCACTAAACCAGTCAATATTAGACGCACCTGGAGCACGTGGAAAGCACGATGGAGCGCTAAACTTCTCACTGGTGCAGCGAGGTTAGCGCGGTGTGATAACGCGCGCCCGCGCCGTTATTCCATCTCTCATCCGCGTTTTGTCCCTCCAGCCTTGTGCCTCTTGCACGAGCGGCAACTTAAATTAGCGTACTACTGCACTTCCCACAAGTTCAATTTTAGAGCGCAGCTCTTAGGCGCCTGTTTCCGGCTTGAGCGGCGTCGCCGTCGGCGTCGCGTCGCCGTAACCGCGCGGTGCATTATGGGAAATGTCCCATAATGCACCGCGCGAGCCTCCCCGGGGGTCACGTGACCCCTCCCCTTCCGAGGTTACGTGACCCCCCAGGTCACGTGACTCCCAGCCCCCCCCCCCCTCCCCGAGCCGAAGCCACGTGACCCCCCCCCTCCCCCCGAGATCACGTGAGCCCCGGAGGAGATTGAAGAATGAGGGGAGGAGGAGAAGGAGGAGGAGTAGGAGGGGTATACCCTCCCCTGAGTACCCTTCCCTCCTCCTCAAGAGCTGCGCTCCAATTCGGCGTTACAGGGAGTTGTAAACGGCTTTCACTTTTTTTTTAGTGTTTGATATAGTGGTTTTTGATGAAGCTCAGCAAGCCAATAAGCGGAGCCACATATCTATTGTTATTATTGAAAGAGCTTAGTAACAAATTTTAGCTAATTATTCGACTTATCGGCATGATTAGATTATGTTCCTCGGGCCGTATAACTCACCTGTAGAAACCGCAATGTATCCTTCGGGCTTTGTTTTTCTTTTTTTTTTTTCTTCTTCTTTTCGAAATTTACAAGGCGTAAAAATAAACACCCTTATATATCCAGAGGACCGGTGGATGTACACCGACCCTGCTTGAATTCGGAGGACGACACATTTTTCACCTTTCCCGAGACGAATTCATTCCGTCCCACCTAAGGGAACATTTCCCCAACTTCCGCTTCTCCTATACCACGAGTCGCTATATTCCTCAGCGTATAACGTAGGCACATGTCCCGGACGACGTCCCACGGGAAAGATCTGGAAGCCACTTTTCCTCCGTCCATAAGCGAATGAGCGAGTCTATCGTAAACACCGGTTCTTGCGAAGCTCGTTGAAGATCAGCGTGCTGCCGACACCATCCACCTTCCACCCCCAAGCTGACAGTGCTGTGAAAGCTACACGTCAGTCGGTCCAATCAACCGCGTTCCCTTCATCACCATACCCTCGCTGTCTTCGCGTGGGTACCATAGAGTCATTATAATGTACACCCGCCGGCAATATGAAGGTGAACACCTCACCTGGTTTCTTGCCTGTTTTACGGCTCCCTAAAGCTATATTAACTCTCAACGGCTCAAATGGTGCGTGGCCAAGGGTCTAAACATTGCGTTCTAACCCTCTTCTGGAACAGAGCTTGTTCCAAAACTTGCAGGAGCGTCAAAAACAAGAAGAGGGCTGTTCACCTTCATATCGCTCACGAGTGTACGCTAGAGGTTCAACTGGTGCTAGTGTCTGCGCGACTTCCGTGACGCAAATTGAAGCAGACAGCAACCAGTCTACTTTTGCGGCGCTCCAATGCATTCCTATGGGAAAACGATCATGAATTGTGTCTCTTCACCGAAAAATAACATGAAACACTTTAGTTATTTCCGTCGTACACTCTAAAAAAAAAGGGGGTGTAGACGTTACACCCCTTGTCCCATATACGACACCCCAAAACTTCAGTTCGACGTACAGCGCGCTGACGTCGAACTGAGTGCCCCAACTTTTGCGAAAGGGTTGATGACGGTGCGATATAACATATTAAATAGCTAAAGTACGTATCAAAGTCTACAGAAAAAAAACACACAGGTTTTGCACTTGAGCCTAGAAAACCGCGATAACTTTTTTTGGAGTCAGTCACACTTACACTAACTATTTTAATAAGATGTACAACTCGGCTATCAAGCCGCTCGTGAAATTCGATAGCGTCGGTACAACGTCAGTGCGCTGTACATCCAACTGAAGTTTTGGGGTGTCGTATATGGGACAAGGGGTGTAACGCCTGCACCCCCTTTTTTTTACAGTGTAACAAATAGTATGTACCTTTATTAACCCTATAAAAGTGTAATTGCTTTAGTTGACGCATTTTTCTTCGTCAGTGAACGATGTTTAACTTTACTATATTTCAGATCCAAGCCTGTGTTTCACGGCAGGTGTGTAAAAAGGATCGACGATTCTAAGCAAAATAATAATCGAAAAGAATATAGAGTTCGTTCAAACTTCGCCAACATTCCGGTGACGCTTATATATTGCTAATATGCCAGTGCTGTCAATATATGAAAATGACCCCGTCGTGCATCTTTACGAGCGGATAAAAATAAACATTCAAAACATGAAGAATCAAGTAAGTTGGATATGAAAGGTGTCTCTTTTTGTTATTTTCTCTCCCGGGCAGCTTTTATCGGGCACTTGTTTCCAATGTTTTCGTGCGTGCGGGTGATGTTTTGAACGTATAACAAGCCTCTTCGCACAGAGAGGAAACAATAAAGCAGTACTTACTTATTGAAAATCGGACTATATCACGTAGCCTTCAATTTACTTTGATCGTACATGCACAGGGAGTTACTAATTCAGTGTCACTGCGTAGTTTTTGCCGTCTCTCTTGGTTTTCCAGAGGTCCTTCTTTCGTTAGGCACGTATAACCCCCATGCTGAAAAGCGCCGACGTCGTGTTCGCGCTAACAGTGTCCAACACTGCATGCAAATACATGTACGAAGCAGTTTTAGCACTATTTCTAATGCAATGAATTTGAAAAAAAAACAGTAACTGTTCAATTCTTCATCTGCCTGACAAAAAAAAATGTTACAAGCTACCTAGTACGCGCGAATAATTCGGGATTTTTGCTCTTATGACCGAGCTCAGGGAGAAAATGCACTCACGTTTTCCCATAGAAATCCTTACCGGAAGTCAATTTTCTACTGGTTGCTGTCTGCTTCAATTTTCGACAACACACCAGCACCCTTTGAACCTCGTACATTATAATAAATCTATAATGGGTACCGACAAGACCTTGATCACGTGGCCAAATACAGACGCTTGTCTGCTTTAACGAGCGCGTCGCTTCAACCTTAAAACCCGCTAGGGGATGAACGGAGGACGTACTCCGTTCACTTCGTTAGGGAGTTTTAGAATAACGCACGCAATTTTAGCGCACGCTAGCGCTAGATTTAGCGCTTGCGTTAGCTCAGGCGACGCAAGAGAGTTTTAGAATAGCGTTTTTCCGCCGCGACGCAAAAGCCTAAGCATCTCGCACTTGCAACGCCACCAAGATACGGTCAATTTTTATTTCACACACAACATGCTGTAACTTGAGAAAAAAACAAACAAGATTTTGGTTCAGAGTAACATTTTACATTTGTTTAAACTTGAGAATGCGACGCGAGCGGTCGACCGGTCGTGTCCGCATGCGTCGACTCGGCAGGAGTGCACTGACCTTCGCCGATAAACGTTTCGCTCGTCGCAAGCATCAAGTTGCTGGTGATCGTTGCCCGCCTTACTGGGCTTTTCAAACCGAGCGCAATGTAGTCCTGTATTGAAATTCGCAGTCGCGAGGATGCCGCCGACGTCGCGCTCACGACGCCGCCAAAGCGGCCGCAACCATGGTCCTGGGGGCCGCCATTTTTTTAACTGTGCTCGTCTCGGCTTTAGCCAACTTCACGTCACGAATCCTCCTTAGAGGAGCGCAAAGACCCTTTGCGTACGCACGCCATTTCCGGGAAGTAGCGTGCTCTAAAAGAGCGCACGCAAAGCGCAAAACGTGGTTACCGTTCGGCGCATGCACAGTGGCGACGACGCTATTCTTTGTGTACGCAAACATTTAGCGTGCGCTATTCTAAAACTCCCGATTACCTGGCAGTACGGTGAGAACTACACGTTCTCCGGATCAATCACTCGCCTCCTTAGCAATCCCCTGCCTTCGTTTCCGCGGCGGTGGTATTAGAGGGATTTAGTAGATAGTCTCGATACCTCAAAAAATATTTCCGATAACAATACGATGTATCTGCAAAGGCATAAGTGGAGTATCGGGTATTGTTATTCGAACGATCTACTAAAGCTCTCGATAGCCGAGTTCTAAAAAAGCGTACCCAAAATCTTTGCGTAAGCAAAGAAACAGCGTCGTCACCACTGCGCAAACGCCGAGCCGAAACCGAGTTGCGGCTTGGAGCGTGGCGACCACCCTTTTTCCCAAAAGCTTTCACGTGCGTTGTTGTAAAAAAACTCGCCATTGGCGATCCTCACTGTGTGTTTTCGAACCCATTTTCAGAGGCTTCACCTCGCTGTGCTTGGAGATTTCTGTTTGTCCTTTATCCCCCTTGTTCTCCTTTTCCGGGGATTATTATCGTCATCATTGCACAGCTGGCTTGCACCTTTCCAGTTAATTGCATTATAATCATAACCTTAAAAATGCAGGCCGTTCACTTTTGTTGGTGTTAGACTGGTGGCAGCTGATAAAACGTGTTTGCTCTACTGACGCCTAACTCCTGGTCAGCTCAGTTCGTAGAGCGCTCCACTGGAAATGGAGACGACCCTGGTTCAATAACAGGACCAGACGGATTTTTTTTTGGTCGCGCACCGGTCACCTAGCTGCGTTTGGAGATTTCTGTTTGTCCTTTGTCCCCCTTGTTCCCCTTCTCCAGGGATGATTATCGTCATTATTGTCCTGCTCGCTCGCACCTTTGCATTTAATTGCATCATAATCATTTCTCTTTAGAGCCGCGTGGCGCAGTAAATATCTCGTTCGCTTCGAGAAGGTCGCGGCAAGCAATCCTACTGCCTCAATTTCTTTTTCTTGCCCCTAGGGGTTGTTGATGCCGCAGAAGTCGCCAGTAGCCGGGACAGCGTGATCACGTGGCGAGATATAAATGTGTACTACTGGTCCAAGGAACACATATAGCTTCCACCGTCCTGTCAGCGTAGGGGTGTGCCGAGGACGACGTAAAAAAAAGGCCTTGGCAGCTTCCCTTCGGGGGAACTGTCTCTTTTTCCTCCATCTGCTGTCATTAGGGGGGCTCGTCGCTGTCCCCCGCACGGCGCTCCGGTCTTATGGTCGAAGAGCTGCTCCCCGAGAGAGACCGTGGTGTCAGGACGTCTTGTGGCCGAGTAATCTGAACTTATCGAGCAATCATCCTGGGTATAGGCGACGCAAACCGGACATGTGTGTTCCGGAAGCCGAAGTGGTTCCAACGCCACGGTGACACTGCCGTTATATCACACTAAAAACAGTCTGCAAACGCTGTCTGTGAGGTGTTTTTTTTTTTCTTGTAGGACGGTTTTGTGTTTTACAGCAGGTGTCTAAAAAACAAGCGACGAACTTAAGCAAAATAACAATCGAAAAGAAGGTAGAGTTGGTTCAAAGTTCGCCAACATTCCGGTGACGCTTATAGACCAACTCATGTTTACAAACAAACCAGAGCGTCCCTAATGGACGCCACCGGCGCCGCGCATGCACGATAGAGTGTGGACAAGAAGCTCGCCTTCGCGCATGAACAAACCAACAAACCATTGAAATGCGATGTTGTCGGCGTCGGTTTGAGTCCCCGTGCTTTTTTTTTTTTTCGCGTTGGAATTGTTGATTCTTCGTCTTCCTGGCAATGTCTGACTGCTTGAGCGGCCTCAGCGAAATTCTCGAGGCTCGTTACGCCGCAAAACTTTGCGTGAATAATGCGACATGCGGCTCCGCGTGGACGCAGCAGAATGGACGCTAAAGCCTGATTCGCATGATGAGATTCCGCTCGCTATTTTCAGTCATGACGTCGCTCGGGCTGCAAAAGCCTGAACCGTAGCTGAGATGGTCGACGTCGATGCTGAAAATCGCAAGCAGAATCGGACCAAATGAATAACAAATCGGTGATGGCCCCGGGTAACTGTTGTAATTAAAAAACTCCGTTTGAGTCAACCATTTACTCACTCAGACATCCAACCAGAAGACTATAGGAAGTATTCACTGGCGGCCATATCTGTGTGCACGACTGTGTAGCGCGTGCTGATGGCGAGCTTCCACAGTTCTTTTGTAACGTGTATACCGCACCCTCAAGATTGCCGGTCTTATCAGCCTATTAATGTGGGCTCGTTCAGAGCATGCGCTCTAGACATCACCCACAAATATGGCGCCCAGTGAATACTCCTTATACCTGCAAGGCCAAAAGCAGTGCGTTCCAACCGTCACACACACATCGTTTTCGTCGTTTTTCACATCAGTCCCAGCTCGCGCAACAACACAACAGTACAACGGTGCGCCCTTTTAGTGGCACCACCGATTACAATCAGATGCACGTCACGCGCGATCAATACAGGGAAGCAAAAGCGCGTGTCGATACGACACCGCTAATATAAGTCATGTTCTGATACAACAGTAACAATGACCAACATCTCCTTGTATCTACCGTTTCCACCGAGCCTGCTTACCCCAAGCAATCTTCAAACTTAAAAGCCTTTTGAGGCCTGAACTGACTTCTTGTCGCAATTACCGGGCCAACGTTTGGTCTTCGGTCCCGAGTCGTCTGAAGGAGCAGACGACAAGCAGAAATGTTTGAAAGAGCAGACGACAGTTCGAAAGATCAGGTGGCCTTTTGAACTTGAAGACACACTGAAGGAAGTCCGCAGGTGGTCCGTACAGCTTGATGTTTTCACGCGTTCATGTTGGAACAAAACAAATAAATCTGATGACCACATGTATCCGTCAATTCAACCCAAAGTGCATCCCGCCCAAGCATTCGTGGTCCCACGGCGTCTGGCTTTCCCATTTCACGGCACATATCCACGTTCTCCGACGAACCGAGCACATGATAACTGACTTTCAAACCTTTCTCGACTATTTGGGTACAGCTCCAGTGGCGCGTTTTGACGAGAAGGCAGGTTTGTGTCTCGTTTCTTTCAAAACAACAACACAGGAATTCATGTCACGCATGGTGACTTCCGCCCACAGCCCCAAACCGGAAGTGCGCTCGACGCGCCACCACCGCACCGTGACGTAACAAAGTTGAGGTTTTGTATATATTGCTAATATATGCCAGTCCTGTCACGATATGAAAACGACCCCGTCGTGCATCTTTACGAGGGGATAAAAAAATCATTCAAAACGTCAAAATAGACGTGGGCTATGAAAGCCTACGTACGTGATTCGTGGGCTTTGATAGGGGCAATTTCGTTGCGTGTGCGCGAGCACACGTAACAAAATTGATGTCATAGTCCTCCATTCAAGCTTAAGATGACAGTGAAATGTGTGGGCTCCGAGGAAAAGTTGAACAAAGACAGGCTTTTCATCTCCACAGTGAGGTCTGGTGTAAAATGTAGGTGATTATAATTTGGTGTAACAAGCACGTACCTTTCGCTTGTGGAAATGAAAAGCCTGTCTTCATTCTACTTTTGACCGGAGCCTATACATTTCACTGTCATCATAAGCGTGAATGGTGGACTATGACGTCAGATTCGTTGCGCGTGCTCGCGCAAACCGACGGCTGCTGGCTCGTGGGAAAATCGTGCGCCACTTATTACGGACACCAAAATGTTTGGTTCAGTGTCCCTCTAATGGCTATTTGCACGCCGGCGCCACCAAGTTTCGACTCATGACAGAAAGGGCGAATCAACAGTTGAGCTTTAAAACACGGGCTAGGTGGCGCTAGCCGCCACCTGATTCGAGGGTTCAGTCCGAATCATTCACCCATCCATGCGTATACGAGAATGCCACTCGCTTCAAAATTTGATCCTTTTCATATGGGCAGAATCCAAACCTCCTGCAGGCAAGCGCATTGATGCAAAAAGTGAATCGGTGTATAAGTTGAACTTGAACCCACGTAGAGACTTTCGCGTAGTAAGCTCCACGAAGATTTAAACCCAGGAAGGACAGTAATATATACGTGGCCGCGAACGCGTCTCCGCCTGGTGTGTTTACCGCGTCCTAAAACCCGGTCCCTCGATTTCCGCTTGACGACGTCGTAGAAGTGTCACGTTTTCTCCTGTGACACGTCGTCTGTTGTGACACCGCGATCCTGGCGGTGTTACAGCAGCGCTGGTGAATGTGGCAAACGCCTGTTCCGCTGCAGGTCGTCAATTCCAGCTTGACAGTTCACGAATGCTTGAGCGGCCAGGAGTCCGCGGGACTCTGCTACGACAGCGACACTCGAGTTCAGTCGTACTTTCCGGCCGTGTCTTCGAGCAGCAACCGCCACGATCGCGACATCTGACAACATGACACGAAGGGTTCTTCTGACGTCAGTTGTTGCCGCATCGGGACCAATTTTGATGCATGTGCAATGATAGAACGCCGAACAGAGCACTCGAAGACGCGTTCCTGGAACCGTAATAATATTAGAGGGACCATTAAAAAAAAAAAGGACACGTAAAATAAAGTAGAAAACAGAATGATCCTACGAATGAAAAACGCGTGGAAGCTAGGCGACAGTACAAACTGGAGTAATACACAAGAAACTACAGGGGAACAAAAACAAATTTTACACGAGAAGACTGTTTACATCTGAAACCGGTTTGGCAGCCCTACATACTTTTTTCTTTTTTTTTTATAACAAAGGGTTTATGGCATCTCTTTTTAACGCACTACAAGACTTTGCTTACAACACTTTCGCTGTCGCTGTACATGAAATACTATGGTAGTATCTGTGAAACCGAGCGTGTGAGTAATTTTTACACAGAGTAGGGTATAAATCGGCGTAATTCTATTTTATTTATTTAAAAAAAAGCGGGTGAATCTTTATTAGGGGTCTTCATCATTTCTACTTTTTCTGAGTAAAAATTAATTTGTGAGTTTTATAAGGATTGTTAGTGGCGCATAGTAGCTCCAGCAATGGAATTAATTACAAAGAGCGACCAGTAAGGTCTTAGCGAAATGTTGCGTTGAAATAGCTTAAGACTAGCAAACTTTGAGTGAGGAATAACGACAATATTCTCTGGAGAGGGGGAACAAGGGGGACAAAGGACAAACACAAATCTCCAAACACAGCTAAGTGACTGGTACGCGACTGAACAAATCCGCCTGGTATTGGTATCAAATAAGGGACCTCTCCATTTCCAGCAGAGCGCTCTACCAACTGAGCTAACCAGGAGCAAGACGTCAGTAGAGCAGACGGGTTTTAACAGCTGCCACCAGTCTAACACCAACAAAGGTTAACGGCCTGCATTTTAACATTCTGATGATAATGCAAATATAGCACAGGTGCAAGCGAGGTGGACAAGAATAACGAGACCATAATCCCTGGAGAAGGGCAACACGGGGCACAAAGGACAAATATACATCTCCAAACACAGCTAGGTGACTGGTGCGCGACGGCAAAAAATCCGTCTTGTTCGATACCAGGACTCTGGTTCGATACTTGGACAGATCCCTGGTTCGAAACCAGGACCAGGCGGATCCTTTCAGTCCCGCACCAGTCACTTAGTAGCGTTTGAAGATATGTGTTTGCTCCTTGTCCCCCTCATTCCTCTTCTCCACAGATTATTATCATTATTCGTGTATAGCTCGCTCGCTCCTTTGCATTAATTGCATTACTATCATTAGGTAAAAAGGCACCAGAAAATAAAGAAGATATTTTCTGAAAATAAAGAAATAAAGAAAAAAAAGAATCTTGTACTGACGTCACTCAAGCTCTTCGTGTGGTGGCCCTGTCGCTAAGCGCGTACCTTTTGCAGCACACATTTTGCACCCCTGAATTTGGCTTACTACGCTAGTACAACTAGAAATGATCCACCATTGTGGTGCGATGACGCCACCTTCAAGCCCTGTATGTGCAAGGTTTTTTGAGACTGCAGATATAAATTATACTCTTACATCACATCATAAAAGTCGCTACTAAGGTCATGGGCTCTCCCTATCAACCGTCTACTTCCCCTAAAATATAAAAGTAAAAGCCTCATACAAAAAAAAAAAGATTACTTGCATCGCCTTTTGAAGGGCGATCTTCTCGACGAATCAGCAACAAAATATTAATCTTCAGGGGGGGAGGGGGGGGGGGGGGGGGGGGGGGGCAAGAAACAATAAATCGAAATTGAACACACGCGAAACCCCATCTTAGGTCTCCTTCAACACCTACCTTTGTCTTTTTTTTTTTTTTGACACGTTGTATCTTTTTAGTTTGGCACAATGATTTCTAACTTATATTCGTTTCCCCACTTTTCATGCCCCGTTTCCTTTTTATTTATGGAACTGCTTCAAATACTCCAGTAAGTCGTTTGTTCTCTCTCCACTTCCCTTCTCTCCCCATCTCCTTTTTTGGGAGGTGAGAGGGAGGGGAGAGGAGGAGGGGGAGGAGAAGGGGAAGTCATTTGCAGAGCAGATGCACCGATATGCCTCCCTGGGGACAATCATGATATTGGCCATGCAGAGGTTGCCACGCCTCCTGTTCACACGTGCTCTTTCTCCATCCTGATATATGCCTCCTTCTTTCTTCCTTTCATTCTTTCTGCTTTCTCTTTTTTGTACTTTTTTTCGCTTTGCTCTTTTTATTCTTTTCCCCTATCTCTCCCTCCTTGTTTTTTTTTCCCCTCTCTCTCCTATTTTTTCCCGGTGTAATTTTTGTTTCTCTTCCGTTATTGATGGGCGAGAGATTCACTCACGAGCACAAAACGCCAAGAGCCAAGTTATTAACAGATAAATTATTAACCAAATAATCGTAATACTTGGTACTACTACTGCGCAGCGAAAATGTAATGATTGTATTGCTTAGGGCCATCAAAGCACGAGGGCGCTGCAGTAGGAACGAGACAACCAACAGGGGGAACAATAAAATATTTACAATTTAAAATATTTCTATAACAAATTAAACGTTTTTGGTGTCTCCTCTTTTACTTACTTTAACTTCGAGTACTCATCACCAAAATAAGAAAGGTGTGAACGAGAACAAAAAATATAGACCCATAGCTAAACCTCATTCGATTTTTAGCAAGCTTAAGCTACTGAAGTTGAATAATTTTATCAAGATACGCATTCTAACTAAATGAAAAAAGGGGGTGGGGGCGCAGAGTAGAACCATACTTTTTTTAATTTCTAAGAACTTTTGGCGCAGCGAACTGTCATGCTGCCCTCAGAATCATACGCTTTGAAATGGTTGTTTGTTCGAGCGTTATAGTACTGCTTCACCACATCTACTCACAAATTACCTCTTTCTATTGACACAATTTGCAACGACCTCATTTTTTTTTGATCGGTTTCTAATGTATGCAACATGTTATCGCATATTTTTCTCGTCTAAATAAAACATGACCATGCACTGTTATGCGGACTCCTCCAACGCTCGATGGCAATTGTAGTAAGTTTCGTTCTACTTTATTTAGGATACTTAATCTCATACTGGAGATATTGGGTGACGGGGGCGGGAGGAGAAGGGGGAGCGTGAGGGATATAATATGAAGCTACCGCCGTTTGCTGGACGCATTACGTCAATCCGACGTACGGCACGTCAAAAAGTGTCCAAGAATAGAACTTCATATTGGTTTAACGATGGGTGATCTCAGAACAAAAAAAAAAAAAAGAAGGCAGCAAAACCACGAATCAAAATACGCCTCTACCTTGCTTTGTGTTCTTTTTTTTTTCTTTCTTGTATATCTGTTTGGAGCTTAGAAAGAAGAAAGAGTGAACCGTGCCACTTACACATACGAAGCGCTCGAGTCGTTCCAAGCGCACATAGAAGCAACCCCATAACTCCCCGCGCCGCGCGGTGCAACGTGGGATACTTACGAGGTCTCTGGGGATTTTCCGAAAAAGTCAATTAACACCAGAAGCAAGTTAGATCAACAGTGTCAGCAGCTAAGTCCTAGATACAGTTTTTTGCGAATTGGGCATAACATCATAAAATATTTCGTAGAACTCTCTTACACGTAGCAGTACTACTACCACCAAATAAGGGCAAAGGCGGTTACACTGCTTAGCCCACGAAACACACAAACGTACACAATTACGAATAATACCGACAAAGTTCACGCGAAAAAAAAAAAAGAGAAAAAAAAAAAGACGTCTTCGGTTATCGTAAGTATGTCGTTTAGTAGAATTCCGTTCGTGTATCGCCCTTGGTAAGAAAGAAAATACGAACGAGCCTATCCTACATGCACACTGA
This sequence comes from Ixodes persulcatus, assembly GCA_013358835.2. Taxonomy (NCBI): domain Eukaryota; kingdom Metazoa; phylum Arthropoda; class Arachnida; order Ixodida; family Ixodidae; genus Ixodes; species Ixodes persulcatus. The sequence continues at coordinate 1,082,748 of JABSTQ010011515.1, forward strand.
CGCCATGCCATTGCTCTCCTTGGTGAAATCAGCAAAGAAAACCAAACAAGTCGGAAAAGGGAAACGCAAGTCAAAAGAGGAGAGTGTAAATGGGAGGGGCATCCGGAGGGACACATCCAAGAGCGATATCTATCCCCTGGGAAAGGGTGCGGTCTCACGTGGCATGCTCTTTCAGCTGCCTGTGGCCAGCGTTTTCTTTTGTTCTTAGTAATTTCATGCAATGATTTCTTTTTTTGCGTTTTCTTACACCTCGTGCGACGGGCGGGGATATTGGCAAAACGCGTAATCAACTTGAAAATAAATAAATAAAGAGAGCAAGAAAAAAGAAGAAAAAAAAAGAGAGAGCGAGATAACCCCATTACTTTTCTCCCAAAACACCGTCACACTGCGCGAATGCGAACATGCACACGCGTGCGTGCGTGCGTGCGTGCGTGTCACTATACTTTCCTCCCAGGCGTATCCGGCGCGTATAATTGTGCGCGTATGGCGTCCCGTGCACGTCGCAATACGACGGTCATTCTGCGCAGGCACTGGGCACCGTCGATAACCGCGTACTATACACGTTTGCAAGTCCGGTCTTAGGGCGCCGCCATCTTCCTCAGTGGGGTGCGCTCTTGGGCGCGGCCATAATCCGATTACGACGCCTTAGCAAGGCTTCGTAATAGGATTATAGAGCGTCCAAGCGCACCCCAGCCAAGCAAGATGGCAGCGCCCTGAAGCCGGACTTGCAAACGTGTATATAGTCATTCGCAAGAAATCGCCTTCTGCGCGCTGCCATCTTTGCCTGCTGGGCTGCGAAACGATTTCCGAGCATGCGCTGTAGCTCCGTTGGGCTGTATATTCGACGTAGATATTAGCTCAGTGGCTCGGCATTTTTCTCCCGGGTGATACGCGATGCAAAGGTCTATACCGATTCACACCATTCCGACGGAGCCAAATCGAGCAGCGTTAAAAAGTGCATCATCACGCCGCTCGTCGCTCGTCTCTTTTACGCATTTTCAATCCTCGGCTAAACGAATCACGCCTAGAAATAAAAAAAAAAAAGTGCAGGATTATGAGTCTTTTACTGCTCGTGATTGTGGTTTATCCTGAGGGACGGCCAACTCACAAACACGACGTGCGCCTTGACGATAAAATTTTGGCGCTGCTGATTGGCTCTATCGAATCGCGTTAGTCGCTGCAGCTGTCTGGATTGATGGATCGATGAATGGATGTGAATGGCTATACCCTTTGCAAAGGGCGGAAGCTTGCGCCACCTAGCTTATGTCTAAGAAGACAAACAATATGATTTAGGGGAACTCGGAGCATATATACCGGCGAGCGAGTGTACCGAAATGCGTCCCTGGCGCGAGGGAACAAAAGAGGAGAGGCACGTCAATCAGGGGACAACACAGCGAACACGCAGTGAATGCGCGATGACGGGGCAGCCAAGCTCGTGTCGTCATTGGTTGAGGTCGGATGTAAACAAAAGCACGTGGGCTTCATTTTGGCGGGTAAACGAACGCACGAGGTGCTCAAGTATAGCAAACGAATTTACGCTCCGTGTCGGGCAGGAGATCGAATATTAGGGGGCGCTTTATCGAGCTTGTTTTCCCCATAGAGTTATTATAATGTACGCTAGAGGTTCAACTGGCGCTAGAGTCTATGCGACTTCCGTGACGCAAATTGAAGCAGACAGCAACCAGTCTACTTTTGCGGTGCTCCTGTGCATTCCTATGGGAAAACGCGCGTGCATTTTGTCTCTTCGCCGGAAAATAACACGGAACACTTTGGTTATTTGGGTCGTACCGAATAATATGTACCTTGATTAGCAGTGTAAAATGGTAATTGTTATAGTTAGCGAATTTTTCTTTATCAGTGAACGATGTTTAACTTCGCTACATTTCAGCCCCAAACATGTGTTCCGCAGCAGGTGTGTAAAAACAAGCGACGATTCAAAGCAAAATAACAATCGAAACGAATATGTAGACCCCTTTCAAAATACCGCCCTCTGTTGGTAGCTGTGGAATGCCTGCACGATGGCGGACTAAAACCGCAACGTCACAGCAGACTTTATGCGTTTGGTTTAATTCGAAGGCAAAAACACCCACAGGAAAGATTATGATCGCAGTGACGTTGCACTTTCGACGCTGTCTAATTGGCTCGTCGGCTCCTAGCGTTCGCCACGCTCCGACGTTCGCTATCTTGTGGAATGACTTGAACGTTCCACGATCTCAGTTGTTCAGCCATTGTGCAGGAGGTCCGACCTTCTAATAATCGGCACGTGAATTTCAAAAGGGGTCTATTAGCGCCGAGATGTTTCGGTGGCGCTCTCTTATGGTTTCCCTCCGTGGCGTCACGACTGGGATTTGCCCAACGTTATTAGATTAACTCAGTTACGGAACTGTTCATAGACGCTGCATGCACGAACAGTACCCCCCCTCACTCACCACGACTCGCCCAGATTCGCTCGACGCGCCGCCGGACGGCTGCTTTGGTAACTGAATCGGGATACGTTCGTTTCAACGTCCCTAGAAACGTAAAAACCAACGAAAAAAACTCTTTTTGTAGTAACCTTTATTGGAGATTAGTACAAAATGGGGGCGGGTGATGTTTTCTAAAATTTTTAGTTTTCAAGGTTTTGCAGCACAATTAATATTGTTTTTATACAACCATGCCTCAGCGGGGATTTCAGGTAGCGCGTCCCGACCTAGGCGCATTTTAACTGTGGGGGGTATTTCGCGGCGCGTCCGCAAGGGAGACAGGGTGGAACCCCTGTAACCCGATTGAAGCCAAAAATAGATGTGACGTGCAGTTCCTCGAGTGACCGCTGCGGGAGAAATGGCGGCGTTGTGATCGCCATTTGGCGCTTCAGCTGTGCTCTTTAGAATGCACAGTTATGAAACGAAAATATAGATGGCGCTTCGAACGACTCTAGGCGGATTGAGGTGAGTGAGGGGGGGGTACCCCCCTCCGCGGGAGTTCCACAACTGAGGTAATCTATAGACCTTTCCAATGTTTACAAAATCACAGTCCAGCGTGCGATCTTCACAGTCCAGCACGTGCGTGTTCGTCGCTTCGGAAAGCGAGCAAAGCACGCGCCATACGCGCGAACGCTCAAAATGGCACCGGCCACAAGCTCGTTTTTGGAAAGGTCTATACTTCGTCTCACCCTAGCATGGACTAACCGCGAAGGCTGAGCTAGCGCGAGCGGCCAGCCTTGACTGCCTTGACTAGAGCACTTGCTGCACGAGCGCTCGTGCAGCCGCCGTGGCTTCATTCAAAGCGACTAGCTCGCGCTTTTAGCACGCGCGGCTAACAATAGTCCATACTAAGGTGAGACGAAGTATAGTAACGTTGGATTTGCCTCGCCGTGACGTCACCAGTTGTTATCCTGGCTACTTACCATCAGGTGCGACGACGAGTTTGGTGGTGTGTTTAAAAAGCACAGTGGAAGCTAGGACCCATCGCAATCCGAAACTAACACCGTCAAAGTTGACAATCTGACAATGCTCATATGCCCGTGGTTTGGCCAATCGTGGAAAGCTGACCGCAGCGACGCTTTTGGTCGCGCACATCGCTAATAGAGTGTGTTCAAGGCACGCCAGCATTCCGGTGACGCTTACATATTGATAATATGCCAGTCCTGTCACTATATGCAAATGATCCCGTCGTGCATGAGCGGATAAAAACATTCAAAACTTAAAGAATAAAGTATTTGGGCTGTGAAAGGTGTCTCTTCGTATTGTTTTCTCTACAGGGCAGCTTTTATCGGGCACTTGTTCTCAAAGATTTCGAGCGTGCGTGTGATCTTTTGAACTTAGAACAAGCATCTTCGCACGGAGCAGAAAGAATAAAGCGGTACTTACTTAAAATCGGAATATATTACATGGCCTTCAATTTATTTTGATCGTACATGCACGGGTAGTGGCTGATCCAGAGTTACTGCCTAGTTCTTGCAGTCCTTAATTTCCAGATGTCCTTCGTTCGTTTGGCACGTATGTTCCCCATGCTGAAAAGCGCCGACGTGGTGTTCGCGCTAACAGTGTCCGACAGTGCACACAAATACACGTACGAAGCCGTTTTAGCACCGTTTTTAATGCGATGAATTTGAAAGAAAAACGCCGTAACTGACCATTTATTGCGTCGGCCTGACTGAGAACTGTTTCAAGCTACCTTGTACGTACAAATTATTTTGGGATATTTGCTCTTATGATCGAGGGCAGGGAGAAAATACACTCACTTTTTTCCATAGAAATGCATTACCGGAAGTTAATTTCGGACTGGTTGCTGTCTGCTTCAATTTGCGTCAGCACACTAGCGCCACTTGAACCTCTAGCGTACATTATAATAACTCTTTGGTTTTCCCCACTGCCCGATGTTTACTAACACAGCATAAAAAAGAAATTGAACCTCGCCATGCACGATCTAGGCACGAGCGCCTCGCTCTTACCAGCGCTTTGGCCGCACGCGGAGCGGCCTTCGAATCGTCATCGTCAATATCGCTGATCAAAAGCAAACAGGAAAATTCGGTTTGTTGTCCCCACAGTTGAAGCGTTCCGCTAGATGTGTGGCTGTTCAATCTCCTCCCCAATAGCTGTCATATGCTTCTGGCTTCGTCACTCTCTCTCTCTCTCTCTCTCTCTCGTCGGGCGAATTCCATTGGTCGTTTTGGAGCGCGCCGGGATCAGTAGACCAGATCTAAAATGGAGCACGCGTTCCGAAAGGTGTCGCTCCGCCTCCGAATCCCCTATGGTACATGACCACTCCTCCGGGATCGGCGGATGCCTTCCCGTCATTCACCTTCCCGGGTATCCCCTTTCTGCGGTCCCGGATCTCGAAGCGCATGTTTTCGCAATCGCAGCGCTAACGACACATGTTCAACGCACAGCGAAGTTGATCATGATGTGAAAGATGCGTGTCAATAAGCGATGTGCATCAGCGTAGTCCACTGATTTGCCTCTTCATTGAAATACTCGAGAACGGTGTCCAAGTACGTCGCGAGTTTCAGCCTCTTCTGCGGAGGTCCGAAAAGGCAGTCGAATCCATGCAAGCCACACGAGCAATCCTCGTCGTCGCTGCTACTCGAGCCGCTGCTGCTGGAGGAGCCGTTCGAGCAACTTGACGACGAACGGCCATCAAGTAGCAGCAGAAGTAAAGCGGGCGGCACTTCGCGAGCGGCCATTACGAGTTCTTCTGAGGCGAGGTGCCCGGCGAAAAAGGAAGCCACGTGTGCACGCCAAAAGCTGGCCACGCTGGCTTCCCGTCGAATTCGCCGAAATCGTCAGAGCGACCTTTCTCGGATCCGGATCGAGATTTGGAGTGGGAGCTGATATAAAAATGACGAGTGGAACACGTCCGTCTCGATCCCGATCGCCCTGTGAAATAGGCGCGCTCCAGAAATGTCAATCCCGGCGCGCTCCAAAACGACCAGTGGAATGGACCTTTTGTAGAAATACGCGGTGCGCATGCGCGGAGTATTTGATGCGCCTGGGTTCGAGAGTATCTAGTTCCAAACAATCCGCCATCTTGCATTTCTTGCCTTTGAGCGCCTTGGAGACCCTCGAGACTCAACTTTTGATGTTGCGAACAAGGTGAACACGAGTCAATGTACTGACGACGCCCATTCTAGATTACGACGTGCACCGCAATCATGCCGGTGAACTGTGTAGCCTTCGGCTGTCGGAACTATTATCGCCGGGATTGTGGAATGGACCTTTTGTAGAAACATCGGTTCGAGAGTAAATAGTTTCAGTACCCTCTCTCTCTTCCTTCTGGCCGAGCAAAGAGGGAAGATGGTTTCGTTGTGTCGACTTTGGGGCGGATGATTACGCACGATGGGGACAAAGGCTAGTTTGGGGGAACAGTATCTAGGTCACAGCGCCTCAATGGGTGTACAGGATGTAGCTGACGTTTTGGGTGTGGAACGGGTGGGAGAGGTCTTGCGCGCGCGTTGTTTTCTCGCCACTTAGCCTCGAACCCAGTCGCGTGTCTAGGAGGCAGCACATATTCGCCAAGAGGTCCATTCGCCATTATTCAAGTTGTAGCGGGGGATCTCTCTCTCTCTCTCTCTCTTTCTCTCTCTCTCTTTCTCTCTCTCTCTCTTTCTCTCTCTCTCTCAAGTTGTCGCTGGGGACGAGGTTCAAACAGTCGCGTTCTAGCAAGTCGAGAACTCAAGCCATGGCGACAACAACAGCATAACTTGTATTTATGACGCTGTGACGTAGCTGACGTAGCCGAACAGGCATCAATTGAACACGAGCTCTAGTCGAACATGACGAACACTCGCACCCAATTTGTACCCCGACGCTGGATCGAGGAGCATGACGTAAGAGAATCCGGTCCACGGGTCTTGTGCTGGCTAAACACCGAGCTGTGCTAAACACAAGTTCTGAAAAGCGGCCCCTATATTTCTTCACGAGGTGGCTTGGTAGAAGTGTACATGTACGTGCAGGGGATATATTTGGGTTTATGCGCATTTTCGCGCTCATTGCGCTCTTCTACACATGACTCGGGAAAAAAATCAATCGATTACAATGACCATTATTTTTGGTTAAAAAGGCATTCCAATAGATTACGCGATTACTTGGGGGGAAAAGTATTTGACCGTTACTTGGAAAGGTAAGCGTAACTCTTCCAATTACCTCAGATGTTCCAAACGGCCTTTCTATCTGCCGGTTCGATAACGGTCCTTTTGTGCTGTCCCTTATTCGATCAGAATCATTAGAGTACAAACAACTCATCTTCTAAATCCTCCAGCCCTGGTAGACCGTCGATCTGTCGGAAACTTGGTTTCAGGATTCCTTGGTGGTACGGGTGTGGAAACAAAGGGGGCCATTAGGAAACGGAGAGTATAATAGTAACTGATACAAGTAATTTTACTACTTACAAACGTATTCAGATTACTCGTGTGATTACTACCTAATAAATATTCAAATAATTTAAAATTACTCAAAGAAGTAATTGCGCTTGTTCTGTGTGCACTTTTATTTTGCACCTGTTTTTTGCGCGTTATTTGCCTTTTTTCTTGATAATAAAACTAACCCACATCGCCACCGTATAGAAGTAATCGATTCCAAGCAGTAATTTGATTACTTGTAACCAGTGCCGAACAAGGCTGGCTCACTGCCACATAAAGAACTTTGATTTAGGAACAATGTATGCATACATACTTAACCCAAACTAAACGCGCTTTTTTTTTTTAATGAATGGGTCTTTTATGTTTGCACTCGTAAGTTATATATATAAAAAAAATGGCAAGACGTTTACAATTCTCCGTAATGTCGGATTAGAGCGCAGCTCTTCAGGAGAAGGAGGGGAGGGAATACCCGTGTGACGTCACGAGGGTGACGTCACGTGTGACGTCATTATGGGAAAGGTCCCATAATGCAACGCGCGGTTACGCCGACGGCGAGGCCACTCAACCCGGAACCGGGGGCCAAAGGGCTGCGCTCTAAAACACAGAGCATAAAACAGTGTTTCTGCTCGTGTATCTCAACGAGCATGGTCAAAGATAAGTAAAACACATTCACACATAAGCGTATAAACATAAGCGGCCAAATACCAACACGCTTCCTTGAATACCAGCTGAACGAAGAGGAAAAGCGTCCAGCTAGTATTCATGGAAGCATGTCAAACCAACCCGCTCAGTTCCAGGCCGTCACAACTTACCAACACGCGTTCGTAAAAACGCGCGATGTGACAGGTATTATCGCGAAAAAATATAAGCGTAAACAGAGCGATCAATATGTATAAGCGTAAGCCCTGGCGTTGTTTACAGCGCAGGCACGAAGCAGCGTACGTACGTACGAGAATATTTCGTGGAATGTAGGTCACGGAAGCGTCGTGAAGCATCCCGTCAGCGGTATGTAGGCTCTCCGCAGCAGCGAAATGAGCTGTGGCCGCTAATGCATACCGCCTATTTATTGCCACCGAGAAGATAAAAGGGGTCAAAAGTAAAATAATTCCATTTTTAAGATGAAAATAACGAGTTGAGAAATGTAGCGTTCCATTTTATTAATTGGGACGGAAAAACATATTCGAACAAAAAATAACCATTATAATAAATTCCTAAATCCGAGAAGGAAAACAAAAAAAGGATAGACAACAAACGGAAATCATTTTATTTTATGCTTGGTTTCTGTTTCCACGAACATAAACAGTTCGTGTGCCCGTTTGTAACCTTACTGGTAGGTATACATTTATTAGTTTTAAAGACATTTGTAGGGTGTTTTGAAAGTAGGAGGATAGAACAAGCTTTCAGTACTAAAAGGTGTTTGATTTGAAGTGCATTTAGCTTATATTAGTATGCATTAATTGCAAGGAGCCGTAGGACTCTGCACTTAGAAATTTGTTTCGGTGCCTTTCCCTAGCTAGTGCGCAATGTGTGGAACCTAAGGTTTTTTAAAACTGCGTGCCACCTAGTTGAAGTGGTCTGTTACCCGTGCTCATCTGTTGACCCGTTTCTTCGGTAGGTAAGCCCGCAGATTAGACGACGACAAACATGTCAAGCTTGTTCATTTCAGACTTGTGCCCATCTCAAATACTCTACTCAGGATACTGTATTTCAAATACTTTTTGAAGTATCTTGGTATCTCGCAAATAAGTTTGATCGAGAGTTTTTGATACTCTATCTTAATTACATTTTTGAGTATCTTGTACTTATTATCGCAAATACATTTTTGTAATTCCGCTATTTTCCGAGTTTCTCGGTATGAAAAGTGGCGTGGGCGTGGCACGAGCAAACTTTCTTTCCAGCAGCCAAATCCTGTTGCTAGCTCTGATAATCTACGGTGACTATGATTGAGCACGTGAAAACATCGCTTTTGTGCCGAATGTGACTCATATTTCACCCCAAAGTCCGTACAATCAAGGTTTTCCCTTCGCCTTCCCAAGCCTTTTGTTTCCTAGAGTTTCCCCCCAAATATCTTCAAATAAAAGGGGTAGTTTTAGGGAAGTAAAGATTGCCACACTGAGGCGCAACACAGAACAGGAAACGGCCCGCGACAACAATGCACATTTCAGTGTCAAGAAAAAAAAAACAACAAATAGACGAAAATGAGAAGTGGACACAAATAGAGGACACTTTTTTTTTTTTCGCTACGGCAAAACGTCGAGGTTTTTTTGTTTATTTTCTTGTTGTGGAACATTGATAAGCAGATAACCGGACAGACAAGGAATTACGAGCAGGATAACCTCTTAAAATGCCGACAAAGCGTCCCCCAGCATTGAGCGCCTTTCTGAACGCAACCTACTTGAAGAAGGTGCGACCAGTGCCGTGGCTATTATGTGGGCTCTCTTTGTTATCCATTCACTCATTTACGTATCCCAAGTTCACTTATAGTGAGCTCCCCATACAGGGAATATGAATTGACCGATCTCACCAGTAGTTGCGCGACGCCACCGCCGCCGCGGTGCATGCTGGTACCTGTAGATCTCCCCAGTTTTCCGGCCGCGTCAATGCGCATTGTACGCCCGCCCGGCGTTTGGTAATTTTCGGGTTAGCACGAGACGTTTAGCCGGGTGTTTACTCGTGATTTTCAATGGGTGGCTTCACCCTTTGTATGCCACAGTGCTACAATAACAGCACCAGGCAAAAAGGGCCTCAAATGTTATGTCTTCCCGAAAGAAAGCAGCACGGCAAAGAAAGGTAAACAGAGCCGGACAGAGCGGCAGAAAAAATAGCGTTTTTCCATTTGTTTCGCGATTTGCTTCATAATTTATATCCACCTATTGCACGTCAGCTAAAAAGTGTAAGATTACAGGGCACGAGACAGACAGCGTGCCGAAGTGTTCTGTACGTTGGAATCTCTCTGAGCATTCGCTCCGTAGCAGTCTATCCGTTGGTCTATCTCCACTAAGTTTGGTGAGGCCGTTTTGAATACACCTTGGTGGTTATAACTGTTAATGTGACGACGCGCTTCAAAAGATCATCACTCAAAAAAGAGCAGCGATTCTTGATATGCATCACTTGAAATAAAACAACTTTTTTTCGGAAGCGGTTTTCATTTTTTTTCATACAAAATGTAAAAAAAAAACACCACATATTTCAATTTAGAAGTGCAACTTACCGCCAGAAATGTAACAAACGAGCCTAACCTATTTTGTGGTGGTCTATTAGGCTGGCGCTACTGATCCAGAAAAAAGCTTCCAACGTCGGGCGACTCTTAGCGTTCGGAGCTTGCGCAAACAAAACGAAACTGAATAGAAACTGTACAAGAAAAATCGTCTCCACCCCAAGTTTTCAGGTATCTTGCATGGTTCCTTCTTTTTGAGAGATGACAATTGTTACGGCGCATCAGGCATGGCCTTCCTGTAGATCATTTCTTCTCTGTGTGCAGGCTTCTCCCCGCAGTTCATCTGTACCCTGTCGCGCAGGCTGTCAACCAGAATGAAACAACTTTTAGAAACTATCGCTCACCGAGAAAGTCTATTTAACTCCTCTTACTTTATTTTTGAATAAACGTTATGCACAAGACTGAACACTACCAAGCTCAGTTTTTCACCAACACATTTGACGCTGTTTCACGGTGCTACACAAAGCCGATGATCCCTCGAATTGTCTTGTTCTTTGCCATTCAACTAGATGTTCAGTTTCCAAGTTGATTGAGACATCCGAGCAGCCGGAAAGCTCGAGTAATGGCGTCTTTGTTTTTTTCCTGCGGCCGCAGTGGGACCACTGCGTGAACGGCAGTGTGCTCACGCGTTCACGAAGACGAAGAAGCAGACGACGCCGAAGCAGACGACAAAGCGATTCTAAAGCGATAAGACGACTGGAACTGCTTTTCTGCGCTTGTTGACAAATTAAGACATCGCAACCAACACAATTTTATGAAGTACAGACATGCAGGAGAATCCAAGCTGATACCGGGGCGTTCCAAACGATAATCTACGATGTACGCGCAGCCCTATGTAGCCGGAAAGCCGGAAAGCGATGACTACAAGTAGCCTGGCGGCGGCACCACTTCCGGAATGCGCGCGCCTGCGCAGTTCGCTTGGTGACATCGGTCTATTGTAGTTGAAGGATGCGTCTAAGGTGCGCCGCAAGACGTGATAGTAAGCGATGTCACTATTCGCAACTTTCAGCGATGGTGGTACCGCGGTGTGAGAATCGCTATCCCTAGATCCTTGATGATCGGCTTCACAAAAAAGGTGATTGCCTACACCTTCCTGACGCGAAAAAAAAAAAAATAAAGACAGGCTCTAATACTTTTCGTATAAAGCAAAACTAGAATTAATTACGCGTCGCAGACCCCGCCTCTTATGCTGTTCTACGACGATCATCCAGATGAGGGCCATATTGATAGGCACCAGCGCGCCCCTTAAAGGTCGTGAAAATTGCGAATAGCTAAAGCGACCTATTTTTTTTTTCTTTCTTTTTTTTGTCTCAGAAATGTTCTGTACCAAGTATCGTTGATATCCTGGGATGGTTTTTATTTTTTTTCGTTTTGTGTTGTTGCGTTCTAATAAAATAAACAATTCTGGTAAACCAGATTTTCCAAACTGTATAATTGTGCTTGTCACTGACGTCGATACAAATTACGCAATGCGGAAGTATCTTCTAAAGTAACTGAATTACGTTTCTAAGTATTTGTACTCTACTCAATATACTTTACAAAGAAAGTAACTTGAGTAGTATTTTAAATACTTAATGGAGCAGGTATTTAGTAACTTAACTTAAATACTTTTATCGAGTATCTTGTCAAACACTGGCTCCATTCTTTGAACGCAACCGGAAGCCGTGATTTGTACTGTGTTCTGTGTTCACGTCTGCAAGCTTGGCTTCCGCTTCGAACGGAAGGTGCGAAATTCGGTCTGAGGCCGTGTCGTTATGAAGCTTTAGCGCGGGCTCGAACATCCCAAAGGTTTATATTTATTTCGCGCATGACCCGTACGGATTGCGTTAATATTCCCTTAAAGAGGAAGTTGAATAGGTTCTTGAAGAAAACGCGTTAGAGGTGAATTCTAGAGTATTCTTATTCCGTGAATTTGAATATCACGTCCCTTTTTTCCCCGAAGATGCAACTAAACGCGAGAAAGCACGAAAAGCTTCCGATCAGCTGTTACGTCATAGTAGAATCATTCGGCCGCCAAGCGTTTGTCGCTCGTGTTGGCAGCGCGTGCAATTGAAAGCTTGCCAGGTCCTAGTCTAAGGCCAGGTAAGGGTACCTCAATGTCCTTTTCGTTAGGGAGATGCCACCCTTTGTAGTACCCGATGCCGACAGCACGGGCTCACGGGGAAAACACAAAGAAGTCGACAAAAACAAAATGTCGCCGTAGCACCGTCAGCGCCACGGTCATCACCCCAAGGAAAGCGCACATGAAGGCACCCTAGGCCAGGTATATTCCGCTGCACTGACACCATGCAATCGTAAAAACTTTTTCCGTCATTTTTTTTTTTTTTTTTAGAAATGGCGCGTGAGCACGGCATTGATAGACGTTGAAGATGACCGACAGCGGAGATTCCGAAAACTTTGCATATGACGTCACCCTTAAAAAAAAAAAAAAAAAAGCTTTAGCGGTACTTTGAAAAGAAAAAAAAAATCAGCAGCCTCTGTGCACCAAATTGAAAAATAATATTTACATTCGTGATCCTGGAGGCCAAATGAAGACTATTTAAGTGCTTTTACTTTAATACAAAGAAGCTTCAGTTTCCCTTAAAGGCGATCCTTAGCAGTATGTGCGACATTTTCAAGCTAGCTATCCCATAAAAAAAAAAAAAAAAAAACTTCAAGCGGTCAAGAAAGAAGTTTAGATGTTTGAGTGTTAAAAAATAAATGTTATTGTTGGATTTCTTCATTATTTATAAAAGAAGCAAACCTATGCGGAGCTCAAGTTCGTCTGCTTCTTTTTCAGGGATTGAGGTGACTTCAGAATGCCAAGTTATTATTGGCTCTGACTGAAGGATAGTGGGTAGACATCAAGGCAGCTTGTTTTGAGGTCTACCCACTATCCTTGAGTCAGAGCAAATCAGAGCTCGGCATTCTGACGTCATCGCAACGCCTGAAAACGAAGCAGATGAAGTTATCTGCTTTTTTTAATCAGAAAATACAAAAAGAAAACTTTATAAACATTTTCCCCGTAGGTTTTTCAATTCCTGTTTCCTATCTAGCGCATTGATGGTTACCAGCGCGGACTCTACATTTTGCATCCGCACACCAGCAAACACGCATACACATGATATGTGCAAAGACACGTTGTCAAGCTCACAGGCGTATGCGCGCCCGAATACACTCGCAGACCCTAGAAACGCTAAAGAGCAGCCCCGCACACGCGCACGTACAAATATACCTGTATCTACATACAGGCGCACCCGCCCATATCTATTTATTCACCTGGCTAGCACAAAAAAAAATAAAATACGCGAAATAAATGTAGAAGAAAAGAAAGAGTTAGAACCGCGAATCGATATAGAGATGAAACTAAAACGCACAAACTGTATTCACCAACTCGAAAAATTAGCGAGTAAAGAACGAAAAAAAAAAAACGAAAAAAGAAGAAAAAACAGAGAGTTCGAACCGCTATGACACTCGTTAGATTCGATTCCACTTTTTTTTGTTGTTTTTTGCTATTTTGCTTTTCTGACGCACGCGGTTTCAGAACCACACCTGCATTACCCGGAGGGGGGAGGGGTTAACGAACCCATAAAACGGGATTAACCTCGCGAAAACACACAAACACACAAAAAAAGAAGAATCCGAAACAAAACCTAAAACAAAGAAAAAAAATAACCTTCCGCAGCAGCTCGCACGACTGGATCGAAATGCGAGAGTCCTTCCGTCATTTGACAGCGACAACATTGTGTCCACTTCGATATCACTAAACGATGTTCGGACGCCGCACGTCCCTTTTTAAACCGTCCCTCCTTGCCCGGGGTTCATTTGGGCCGTTACCGATAAGCGCGCCAACGCACGCACGCACGCTTCCGCGCATACAGTACAAACACGCCGGAGGTCGAGAAGAAACCACGTGACGCCGAGTCAATTAATTGCGTGCGTGTCAATGAACTCCCTCCTGGAGCGAGCGGCACTCGAGTGAGTGCAGTATGGGAAAGAAGATAGATAGTTGCTATACGCCGAAGATTGGTGTTCGATTACCTAGGAGAATGAAATCGAAGACGAAATACTTTATACCCCCCAAATAATTTTTGACATAACCGCCCTCCAAAATTTTTGTACGTCCGTCCGTTCGTTTCGGCGAGGAAATTGACGTCACGTGACCTGACGTCAGGAGACCCATATACCGGTCCAGTTTCACCGCTAAATTTGGCGCGGAAATCAGTGCCACGTGACTCGTGCATCGAGGAAGTTTCCCCGCTAAATTGAGCGTGGAAATCGATAAAAATGTGTTTTGTTCTTTGCTCCCCCGACCGACTGTTTACTGTATTCTAATTAAATGTTTAATTAAAACGGTGGCTGCTTAAATGCTGCTTTTTATGCAATGTAGGACTTCGTAGACGAAGGTCGCTGCCAGTTTGTTTTAATTAATCAATATACTTGTGCCTACGTCTGCATTCTCTATTTTTTAAGGGAGGGTGTTTTTCAGCAGAGAGACGTGGATGTAGCTTAAAGGGGCCATGAAACAAGTTTTTTTTTTCTAGTTTTGCTAAACACTACTCAGAATCACTCCCTCTTAACGTTAAAACTAAAAAAAAACTAAAAAACTTGCCTTAGTTTTTTTTTTTTTTCAAAGCAATGGTAGTCGGCAAATAAATTCAAGAAATATGAGCATCGAGCTGTTCTCGTTGATAACTCTGCAGGCACCGGCAGCCATATTTGTTATCGTTTGAAACCAACGTTACAATACTTCGTTTCACCTTATCATGTACCGCAGCGAAGGCTAGAAGCGCGAGCTCATAGCCCTTGGTGCACGAGAGCGTGTGCCGCCAAGATGTGCTTTATACTTCGTCTCACCTTAGTACGGACTATTGTTAGCCGCGCGTGCTAAAAGCGCGAGCTAGTCGCTTTGAATGAAGCAGCGGCGGCTGCACGAGCGCTCGTGCAGCAAGTGCTCTAGTCAAGGCAGTCAAGGCTGGCCGCTCGCGCTAGCACAGCCTTCGCGGTTAGTCCATGCTAGAGTGAGACGAAGTATAGAGCAAGCAGCTCGCGCTTGTAGCCTTTCCTGCGGTACAATACTCAGCTGGGAAACTGCCATAGAGCCTGCTTTGAAAAAGTGGCTTCGATCGGTACTCGAAAAGCGAACTATACTTCGTCTCACCCTAGCATAGACTAACCGCGAAGGCTGTGCTAGCGCGAGCGACCAGCCTTGACTGCCTTGACTATACTTCGTTTCACTTTATCTGCGAGCGAAGCCAAAGCTAGAAGCGCGAGACCAGCGCTTTTTGCATTTCTCCCCAGCTCGCGCGCTCGAGCAAAGCCTGAACGCACGGAGCTTCCGTGCTCGCGCTTCCAGTTTTGCCTTCGCTCGCACATAAGGTGAAACGAAGTATAGAGCACTTGCTGCACGAGCGCTCGTGCAGCCGCCGCGGCTTCATTCAAAGCGACTAGCTCGCGCTGTTAGCACGCGCAGGTAACAATAGTCCATACTAACGTGAGACGAAGTATAATGTAAAGCCCCTCTATCCTGGGAAAGGTGGCGCCATTCATTGTTGTAGAAACGCTCGAGGCACGTGCTGCGCGCCGCTTCTGGGAAGAAGATGGCGTCTGAAATCTAGCTCAGTGCTGCGCTGTGCCGCCATGATCTTCCCAAGGGCTGCACGTTGCACGTGCCTCGTGCATCGACGACCATCGCGCTAACTAATGGCAATCGCAGCTCCGCCATTTCTCCCGCAGCGGCCACTCCGGGAACTGCACGCCTGCATTTATCGGTTCAGGTCGAGTCGCGCAAGGGCTAGTGGCGCCATCTCGCGAAGCGATTTCGCAGCAGCAATATAAATGAACTTTCACGTTTTGACTAGTCGCTAAAGGGTAGCGCTGTTATCGTATTTAGTTTGGTCTCGGTGGACGCGAGCGGTCCGGGTTTAGTAACGCTGTTTGAAACTCAAACGGAAAGGCAATCTCGGGATAATTTTGAAAACAATAATGACTCTATCTAGATTATTGGTTTCTCAAACCTAAAAATATTGTCAATTAAAATACTATTACGGCACGGAGAGACAATTTTACAACCAACATTTCACGCGTCACTCATCTCTACAACCAATGAGAGCCGAGGAAACGTGCTGAGTTTTGTAACCATCGGGGAGGGGGGGGGGTCTAGAACAGGGCTTCCCCCTCCCCCCCCCCCCCATAAATTGCGTCTAACTGCGTAAACATTGCTAATTTTTTTTTATTAGAAAAATTGACAAAAGAACATTTTTTGCTGTGTTCTTTTCTAACGGGGTATCGGAAATTCGGAATCATTACGCTCGAAGTTAGAGTAACTAGATATCTAACGGGTGATTTTAAGAAAACAGAGCGATGATTTGCTGCCCCCTAAATAAGCTGCGCATCGCACGATGCTGAAACACCGTAAGAATGTGGCGTTAGCGGTTGGGATAAAACGCAAAAAGTTTAGGAACATGACGTTACCTGAATCAAAAGATAGAAGAGAAAGGCCAAATATTTCTACGAACCGACGTCTATCTAGCCTTATTAAGCCAAAAAGAAGGACATTGTGAAAGCCTTCAAAAAATTATTTCAGTGAAAAACAAAACTCGTCAACAAGAAAAAAATGTTCAATATTATCTTCATAGTTTAAACCCTGATACGCGGAGCCAATACAATCACGGACAAGACGGCACAAAAATTTCTTTCTTGCTGCCAAGTATATTTCATTGACATGAATGTCACATGCGTTCGCAACGTCAGTTATTGATTTTGAGGATATAAGGTTTAGGTAAACGACGGCTCAAAAAGAAATTCTATACTTTTCTTTTATCATTTTGATCGGAAGTTAAGAAACATAACGAGCGCATTAATAGAAACGAAATATCTGTATTAAAATGAAATGTAAGAGACGATCAGTTCGACTGCAAACCGAATACGAGGAACCAAAATCAAGGGAATACGCATACGGAATTGTAATACGATCTTTAATTATGGTGCTAAAGGGGTACTGCAACGAAATTCTAGAGCCTGTTTTATTGTCAAAATGTCAACCACGTTCTAGTCATACCACAAAGATACCTTTTTTTTCCTTCTGTTTCTTTTTCCAAAAAACCCTTTTAAAGAGGGTAAGCCGATCACCAGATTGCACCTGGTGGATGTCGCTACGTCAAACTTCCTACGAAAGTAGCGCCGCTCCGCGGAAGCCCGTCGCTAAGTTGCGTGCGCGCGAGCCCTCTTGAACTTGGCCGAACCGGATATCCTCTCTCTCGCGCGCCTACGAACTCCTGCAGGGAACAGGGAACGGGCATTTCGAACGGCCAGGTTGTAGTTAACTTAGAAGTTTGGGCTAGTTGGTATTTCATGATTAAAAATTTAAAACAGCGCAAACATACGGACAAAAACGAGAAGGTAGGCGAACAAGGTGCTGACTTACAACTTAAGTTTATTTGTGCTAACATCGAGTATAAATACTGCAACGTAAAACGAAACAAACCATGAACAGTACATGACATGGACGCCAGAGGCTGCTGTGTTGAGAAACCGATGGTAAGGTTTGTTGCACACCGGAAGAGGTATGTGCGGCGTTCTCTTGTCATTTCAGTTCTTTTCTGCAGTCAGATAGCACGCCCGCTGGTTCGAACCGTGTGGAGAATTTTTACTGTTTAGTTTATGAACGTGTATCAGGAAACGAGGTGTCACTTGCTGTGCGTAAGCTGAAATTAAAACTGTCCACCAGCCGCGACGGCATGCCACACTTTATTATGAAGGTGTGCGCTCAAATCCTTGATCCAGCTCTAACTCATCTGTATAATTTGTCATCAGAGCGCGCTGTGTTTTCTTCTTGGTAGAGAACGTCAGTGGTTGTCCCAATATTCAAGTCTGGAGATCCTTGCGATGTAAACAATTTTCGCCCAGTGTCACTTTTGCGTGGGTTTTTAAAAGTTTTCGAAATTGTCATTTATGAACGTCTACATTTTTATTTTAGACAGAAAATATCACCATTGCAGCACGGCTTCGTGAAAGACAGGTCTATTAAGACAGGTAGGAGTGTTTTATTCAGGCTTAGTGCGCCTTTAGCACACAACCGCGATCAAGTAGGCACTATTTATTTTGATATGCAAAAGGCTTTTGACAAGGTTTCGCATTGCATACTTTTGTCCAAATTGAAAAAAAGAAAGACTTATGCACGACTTACTGTTCATGGTTTGCAAGTTACTTGGGAAAGCGCCAGAATCGATTTATTTTTTCAGATTGTATGTCTCAGTCGTTCGTATATCATTATCAGGCGTGCCCTAGGGCTCCAACCCAAGTAGCACAGAAACATTTGAAGAACATTCCAAGAACATTAGCAACAGCATTTGCAACGTTCTCAGTACGTTTGCGAATGTATCTGGGAACGTTCTCTAAACGCTCTTAGAGCGTAGCATAGAAACTTATCCATCACATCTGGGGAACATTCTCCATGAAATGTTTGCAGAACGTTGAAAGAACATTCACAACATTCTAAGAATGTTTCGAAAAGCAGACTTAATATTTGCAGAACATTCTGAGAACAGTAAATCATCATTCATGGAATAATGCTTATGGTAGTTCCAGGTATCTATTCTGAAGAAAAGAAGCAAAACCACAATTGGCCGAATGCAGACTATGACGTCAGCAAAGGAATGCATCATCGACGGAAGTAAGAGGAATGTCAGAACTTCAATTTAGGCGGAGAGCGCTAGGATTTCAGGCTTCCACGAAACACCATCGAACTTCCTGTTCACAAGGTAATAACGTCATGAAAGGTAACCAAACGAGGGCGCCACCGAAACATCTCGCCGCAGCACCAATGAGCCACACTACATATATGGATGTGGTCAATATTTTTTAATATTGACGATATTGGCGATCAATATTTTTTAATCGAAAGATATTTTACAAGGCGCAGGAACAAGATTCCCGCTTTCCTAGCGCACTAGCCTGAGCATGTACTAACGACAATTTACTCCTATCTGACACTTGCCAACTTCTTTCATTCAAAATGTGCTGCATACATAACCAATTCCTCACTCCGAGCTTAAGAACAGATACACATGGCATCCCAGGATATAGCTTTTTTCAAAGTTTTGAAACGCACATGATAAAAATCGGGTCTATTCAAAACTGCACCTCTACATACGCAGTGAGTGCCAAGTTCATTATCAAGTTTTGAAAACCATTGCTTTTCTCCTACACCTCTTCCTCGGTAGACTCATATAAGATAAAACTGATCTCTTATGCTAAGTTTCCAGAAACTCCACTTAATTTGCATATTTTTGGCACAAAGTGGCATATAGTGGATGGTGTTTCGAACAACAGGCTGCGTGAGAGCTCCGTAAAGTTGGCTTCACCTGCGACAATTCTAGGAACGTCCACAAGCGAACATTCAAAGAATGTTGTGCATATGAATGTTCGAAGGCGAATGTTCCGAGAACATTGTGCATATGAATGTTCGCCAACGAACGTTCCTAGAATGTTGAGCAGCTTACCTTGTAGGGAATGTTCGCATACGAACGTTTCTAGAACGTTCCGAATGGTGTTTTAACGTTCCTTCAACATTCAGAACACCCAGGGAATGTTCGCACGACATTGGGTGCTACGTGGGAACTTTGGACCATTGTTGTTTTTAGAGTTCATTAATGACTTGCAGTCGCTGGCGAACAGCTCCAAAGCGTAATTGTACGCCGAAGACTTGGAATTGTTCAGACAGGTTGAGAATGTGCAGAACTGCTTTCTGTTTCAAACTGACGCACGTTCTGTTGAGCAATGGTGCAAAACAAATAGTCTGCAAATCTTAAGCAGTGACCTGGAACCGGGGGGGGGGGGGGGGGGACGGGGGCTTGAACACCCGCTGACATTTTTCAGGGGGGGCTGCTGGGCAATATGCTGAGCCTCGTACATTTGGCTCATAGCCCCCCTCTCTCCCAGGGCTGAATTAAGGTACGGGCTAAGGGGGCTGAAGGCCAGGGCCTCGGGGGGCCCCATGCCATTGCTCCCCCCCCCCCGTTTTTTTCTTCTCCTTTTTTTTTCTTCAACGGGGAAACAGGGCCGCAAAGTTACCCTCTCTAGACGAGCTGGTGTTTGTGAGCTCGTTGTAAAAAAACTGTGCTAGAGCAACAAAATGTAAGCTTTGTCTCCCACCCTCCTTGTCGGAAGGAACAACACTGTCGACGCTGGCGGTCCCTTTGAGGTATCTTCTAATTGAAACCAGACGGAAGGACGGCCACGGAGTCCTCTATTGTACTGGGGCACCCTCGACGCGTTGTTTTGGACAATGGTGTGTTGTAAGCCAAGCAAGTGTTGCCGAAGGCTACACGAGGAACATACATGCTACACATTGTTTTTTTGTATATTTTTGGTCTTTTAGTGTAGTTCCATATGGAAAGTTTCCTTCGAAACGAGAAGTTGAAGAAAAGCAAAAGGAAATATCGGTGAACCTCCCGAAGCATTCCGTTCTAAGCACTAACAGGCGTTTTAAGGAGCCGGCGCTTGAGATGTCCTCCAAAAGTTTTCGAGAGACAGTGACTGCAAGCCACTGCTCTGGAGCCCGTTTCTGATCTGCCAGTGCGAGACACCTTTTCTGCCAGCGAATGATATGATCGCTGCAATTTTTTTTTTTTTTTTCACGAACCTCTGAGGTATGACTTTTTATTCTTAGCTTAGAGCAGGAGTGGCCAAGCTGCGGCTCTTTGCGTGTTAAAGTGCGGCTCGATCGTGGCTCCCTAGTATACCTAACACTCCCCCCCTCCCTTTATTTTTCCTGCCTTTTATCTTTCAGACGGCCCTTTGAAGTGAAGTTTAGTGGTTTTGTTTGCTGCTCTTAGGACGCGTCAGCCTGGCCACCCCTGGCTTAGAGTAATACGTATAAATGTCTGCGAAGTTCTAAATTACTGAGCTTAGAAGAAACAAGATCATTTCCAGAACTAATTGAAACATTTTACCCTTAAAAGACAGCATGTAGGAGAGGAGTTTGTAAATACCTCCTTGATCTTCATGAGAAATGCCCGTGAATGTGCCCAAACTGACAGTGGTTACTATATTACAGTCACATTCAATCTTAATCTTGTATTATTTTTATGCACAAGTCTGTTAGTCTGGGACACGAGAGTTCAGTTTTTAGAAGAGGGTGGACGAGGCAACGAAGTGGCAGCCCCTCCCACCCCTTTCCACTTCAGCAGAGCGAACGCTGAAGTGGAAAGGGATGGGAGGAGCTTTAACTTCGTTCTTGACCTGTCACCTACTATAGATACTTTAACCACCGAGATTACTTTGTTGTATGGTTTGCTTTATTGTTCAAGTCAGTAATTAAAGGGTCATGAAACGATATTGGGTTGGAATGTTGATGACTTTGAAGAGGTGTACTGGTCCTAGTCTGAATGTACGGACACATGATATAGGTAGTGATAAAAAAAACTTTTATAAACAGTAAAATATTGGTAATGACTTTTTTTTTCAATTTCAATTTTGTTTTTCAAACTAGAGTGGATTTGGAACCCCCCCCCCCCTTTATTTCGACCGCTAGCCCCCCCCCCCCCCCCCCCCATGTAAAATACACTTCCGGGGTCGCTGATCTCAAGAAAATTTCGGTAATGTAAACGAACAAGAGACACGAGTGCATCGTGTTCAACTGTATTCTCTCTGGCAGTCAGATGCGGCGCGCTTCTCCAGTACGGGACTTTGGTGTCCAAGTGAACTCCAGGCTGGATTTTCACCATCATGTGTTCAACATAGCCAGTCAGACAGTACGATGCCTTGGTGCTTTATCACGTTTAACAAGAAGATGTCGCAGACCCCACTGCATTCGCTCTCTTTATTGTTCACTTCTCCGGCAGCGTTTAGAGTTTGCATCCGTAATTTGAAACTCTGTCTTTGTCCTATAGCAATATTATCGAAAATGTCCACCGGAAATTTATTCGTATTGTGTGCGACAGACGCATTATTGGTCACCGCCGTTTGTATAGCTAGTGCTCTGTTTCGGAAAACCTTGGCCTTCAGTCTCTTTATGACAAGAGGCTTGCACGCGACATGACATTTTTAACCAATGTTGTACGCGGTACACTTGACTGTGATGAGCTATTTTCGTCGCTGTGTTTCAGAGTCCCATCTGGGAAAACACAAATTTCGTCTGCACACTTTTTATACAGAGATGCACATCAAGTGTCCAATGACACGGTTACAAGAGAGATGATGCAGGCCTCCTGCATCATGTATTTTTGGTGCAAAATAAAACATTATTATTTATATTATTATTATTATTATTATTATTATTATTATTATTATTATTATTATTATTATTATTATAAAATTTAAAATGTTTGAGCACGACATTTTTAATTGACTTTGTATCGCTAAAGCAATATATGTCTGACAGACACCTCTGCGTTATCTTATTAAATTTGTTCCATTTTGATTACGTTTATTTCACTTTCTTTTTACCCTGTCTTTGGTAATGACAGTAACTGTGTTTTATTCGACAGACTGTACTGTTCTGTAAGCCGCTCGGCTGTTGAAAGGCACTGAAATAACCTACCTACCTGCCTGCCTACCTGCCTGCCTATTACGCCAATTATTTCCGCGTAATAAAGTGTGGAATCACATCAGTGGTCCTTAATCGAAATCAATGCTCTGTTGCTTTAAGTATGCGTATAAATGTGTTAATAAAGGCCGACAATTTTACTCTTTACGTTTGCTCGTGTTGGCCTTTGTATCATCATATATTTTCGTTTTATTTTCTTTTTGCAAATCCATCGCTACCCTTCGAGTGAATCCGGGTGAGTATATATATTCGTATTTGCTGCCTAAAATTAAAAAAAAAAGACAAATTATTTTTGCTAGTGTACAGAGCGCGACACTGTTAGCGCGAACAAGCGATCGCCGGTTTTTCCAGTTTTTCTCTTTGAAACCGAGGGATGACATCCAAGTTATTATTGCTGCGGAAAAAGCTCATTTAGTTCTTTAATGTAAGCGATAAAATTTCGTGCTCTCTAATACTATTTAGACGTAAAATACGAAAATTCGCCGATGTCGTGTTCGCGCTAACAGTGTCGCGATGTGTACAAACCAGTCGATTTTTGCGTAATAGATATTTTTGTCGCGAGCTCAACGGGAAATGACGAGAAGACGGATAGCTAGAGAAGACGAAAAATAAAATAAAATAAAGAGGGGAAAAAAAGAAAACTTTCGCAGTACCTATAACCGCTTTTTTGTATTCTTGTTTGCCTTTTTTTACTTTTTTGTATTTTGAAAGTTGATTTAGATGCATACAAAAGTGGTGGCTAGGCCTATCTTCTCCCTGGCTATCCTGTCAAAACTTTTTACGAGGCGAGATATTTTTTCGACTGAACGTAAGAAAGTAAGTAAGAAAGAAGGAAAAAAAGAAAAAGAAAAATGGAAATAGAGATAGTATATAAAAAAAAATAGAGGAAAGTCAACGAAGGCTCTGGGGGGGGGGGGGGGGGGGGAAGACTGTAATTCCAGGTTTTCTTGAGCTTCGAGTGCTCACCCACGCGTAGTTCTGTTATTTTACTTGAAGTAACGTGGTTCCATTCTTTTTTTTTCTTTTTTTTATCTTTTTTAGCTGAGAACGTTCTTACATTTGCCCCGCCCTCTCTTCACGTACTGACCAAAAAGGCAGATGAACAATAATAATAATATTACTAGTACAAAAATAATCCCCCTTTTTATAAAAATACTCATAAAAGGAACGAAATGAGGGGCGGCTCCGCTTGGGCCACGGTCGGTGCAGTTGGACAGACAGCGCGAGCACCGCGCGGGCAATACCCAAGAACGAAATGAATATTTCAGCTCTTGAGATTGAATTTTTAAGGATTGATGACTTGGGATGTTTGTTACTTTGTTTTTATCTATATACATATATATTTTTAGATTATATCTTTTGGGGTTGCATTTAGTATTTGTACCGCCGTGAAAACGGCAGCCTTTCTTGCTCGACGAAATTTGGGGGGAACTCGATGATACAATGTATAAAGACGCGCAAGGCAGGCGAATTTTTTTGTTTTCTGTTCTGTACAATGTATTATGTTAAAATAGAACTCCACTTTCTTTGGGCATTCCCAGACCGCCGCGTTTTTCTGAAAGCTCGCTTTCTTTCCAAGATGCTACTTCTTTTTTTTTTCTTGAGTTCATCTCAGTTATTTCAAGTGCGTAAACTTCTTCGATATAAAAATAATTTAAAGATCGTTCGAGCCGTCAAATTTTTCGTCTGATCACTTAGTGGTGATGTCGCATCACATATCCAAACTTGATATTGGGGGCAGGCAGCCCAGAATTAAATAAGCATTCCTTGTTTGCGCACGTCCATTCTCTCGTTCTTGACGAAGGGCCAAAGGCTGCCCCGACACCATCAGGATAATAACAAGGCCACAGAGCCGGGTTTTCTATGCGTCAGCAACCGGAGGCCAGCGAGGGCCACATAGCATATATATATATAGACCAGCGGGATGTTTACAAGGAGGCCCGCGTTTGCCCGCGCCAGGCATGGGCACTGCGTGTGAGCAGAAACCAGACTTGTACGAAAAGAAGCGTATGCGCAGCCGTCGTGCTGACAGCAGCGCCACCGCAGCGCCGTGACGTCAGTGCCGCGTGTTGGGGTTGGCACAAGCGGAACTTTCATTGAAAAAAAACGAGCCGGAAAAAAATCGGCGCCTGCACATGGAAAGCTCGAACTTTCACCAAATGTGCACTGAGCAGGTTAGGTTTACCGTCTTCCTGTCGAAAATGAGAGCGAAAAAAAAAAAAAAAACTTGCCCAAAGCTTACGTTGGGCGCGTTCGGAGACGACAGTTAGCGACTCTATTTACTTGTGGCGCCATCTTCCGATGGGCGCAGCGAACAGACAACAGGAAGCGTCGTCTGCTCGCTGCGCATATCGGGAGATGGCGCCACAAGTAAATAGCGTCGCTGACTCTGTCGCATGCGAACGCGCCCAAAGCAAATTTTAAATAATCTTCTGCTCTAATTTTTTTTTTTTTTACTGAAAGAAAGCTACGGTTTAAAATTTTAGACAATAAAACTAACCTGCTCAGTGCAGATTGCGTGAAAGTTCGAGCTTTTTATGTGTAGGCGTCGATTCTTCCGGCTCGTTTTATAAGCAGAAGATCCGCTTGCGCTACCCTGCATATTGAACACAAGTGTTGCGCGATCGCTCGACTGGGCCTCGTGCTCGATCAGTGAGAGCACGAGTCTGAGCCGGTCTGAGAAGTTGCTGCTTTCCTTTTATAACATTGCAGCATCAAGAACTCGTCTTCACAAGCTTCGTTTGGTGGTGGCTGAAACTAACTCGCGCAAATATTGCGCCAAAGTCCGAATATTGTTTCCTTAATCCTTTTAACGACACGGGTACAAGGAGAGATACAGGGATGTCAGGAACTTTCGTTCAAACCAAGGTTCGCGTGTTTCGCCGAGCCTTCGACCTTTTGGCAAATTTCGACCAAGCTCGACTTCAGAACAGCGTTGCCCGACTTCTACAGAAACAAAAATTCAAATCTCGGAGAAAGAGAAATATTTAGAAAGTTTGAAATTCGTTAACTCCACCTCCACCTATTACCACTCCACCTTTCCCCCTTTTTATTTAAAAAAAAAGTATTTTTTCGTGCAAAGATTTAAAAAAAGATTGAGGTACACCTAAGCACTTCTTATGAGTTGTGAATGCGAAAGCATGCAAGCCGCTCGTCCGCTCCCTTTTTCGTCTGCTGCGCACTTTTCGTCGCCGGTCAGCGCGTGTGCTCCCCTGGTGACCTTGGACGATCCGTGTGAAAGGCGCGCTGATAAACACGCAGCGCCATGGGGTGAGCGGTCGTGGAAACTGACGAGCGCAGCGGCCAATGGGAGCCCCGTCGACGCGCGCCAGCCAATGGAACCGAAGGGAACTAGGTGCCGCTTTCGCGCTTCAAACTGATGACGTCAGCTCGCTCCATGAGACAGTTAATGCTTTCGCATTAAAAAAGGCCGGGGCTTTAAAAACACCAAGATTTCAAACACTACTCAAAAAGCGTAGGACCAACGCACACTTCACAACCAATTTCACTAATAAAGCCCAGTCGCGCATATTTAGCGGCGTTTTCAGAATTTCTGCTCCGAAAAAAGACCAATTTTACCGTGACCTAGTAATTCACCTTTGCCGCAATGCAGTGAACGTTCGCCCTTGCAACTGTGTTCCCATAGTTGTCCGGCATTCTAGCCCTTGCTGTTCCGTCGCCTCAATAAGCGAGCTCACGTATATACTGTATGAGCCCGTCGTAAAAGTGCTGCCATGGAGGTTTCGCTCCTTCCGACACTTCGACGTACTCGGTCCTGGATCGTCATATAGCATAAAAGTCAAGAAGGACCAACACCTCCCATGCTCTGCTGTCGGGATGCTCTCCGAGTTTTAAAAACTCCGCGATTTTCCAGCAGACGTCCAAGTGAACCCTTAGCACCGCTCGGAGCTCTGCCTAAAAACGTGCGGCGTTTGTGTAGCGCAAAAAAAAAAAAAAAAAAAAAAAGGACGCACTGTAGTGTTTTAGGGGTCGGACATAGCACACAGTTCGACCATGGCTCGTAAAAATCCTTTTTAATGAGTCATGTCTCGACAGGGAGCACTTCAAAGTGAAAGCGCGAAAACAAATTCTTGATTGCCCTTTAACCGGGTATCTTCTCAAACGCTGAAATACACCGTAGCCAACAGCACTCCCAGCAAAAAAACACGATACACTGGAGGCGGCATTATCAAGTCAAGAGTATCCAAATACAGTTTTTTCTTTAACTTTCTCCAGACACTTATGGGATAAGCGGGCTTCGAAAACTCGTTAGCCGCTGCTATTTTTCTATAGGAGGTATTCACTGGACGCCATATTTGAGGGCGATGTTTAAAGCGCATGCCCACAACGAGCTCACATTAATATCCTGCTAAGACCGGCAACCTTGATGGTGCTAAATGCACGCTCCAAAAGGACTGCGGAAGCTCGCCGTCAGCACACGCTCAGCAGCCGCGCACACGGATATGGCCGCCAGTGAATACTCCCTATAGACCTTTCCAAAAAAGGACACTTGGCAGGTTCCATTTTCAGTGTTCGTGCGTATGGCGCGTGATTTGCTCGCTTTCCGAAGCGACGAACGTGCGCGTTCTGGACTGTGATTTAACACGTGTGGACTGTGATTTTTGTAAACAGTGGAAACGTCTATAGAACCTCAAAACACGTGATCGGGAGTCCCCAGCGTGTCCCTCGAGCACGCCTTGGAGTCACTGGCTCAGACTCGTTCCTCCCAGTTCTGTAAAAAAGGAAACAATAAAAAAAAAAAACATGTTTGATCCTTGAAAAAAGAAAATTTAACTTTCAACTTAGGTTTTACGTTTCCGAGGCCTAGACCGCCTTTCTTGTGACATAGAAACAGGTCGCTTTACCTCACGCGTTCAAACCCCCAGCCCGAGACAAAAGTAGCAAAAAACGGTGCACTTTTGCAGTGTCACTCGAAGAACACGGCGACACTTGTGCCATATACCACACAGCAGGAAAAACCGCAGAGTCGCAAATAAAAGAACGATTGGACGAGGACATTTTTCCGGCATGCTAGTCTGCGACTTTCCGTCAGAGACGATTAACGTCCAGACCACCGTCCCAGCCCTCATTTGCTCTGTGTCCAAGCTGATACCGTAGATAGTTTGACACACGCGTGGTCCAGGTGACTCCGAGGTAGCGCTCTGGCTTAAAGTCCCAGCCTTTCAGTCAGGTGCCGGCAGACTTGTCATTATTCGTGACCGCACCCGAGACGCCGCAGGAGTCTGTTGTCATGCGACATCACCGTGCGCGCTCTTGCGCTCTCGACGAACACAGCACAGCCACATCGTCCGCGTAAGGCGAGCACTTTCAGCGACCCCGACGACAGGGTCACCTCACGAATACTCGCATCACCGATGATTGTCCAGCACAGTGGTTCGAGGTACAGCACGAATAGCATCCGAGACATCGGGCAGCCCTGTCGTACGGACATATATAGTCACTGCGATGAGCCGTCATGTTTCCGTTCACAAGCAGGCGCGTCGTGACGTCGCGGTAGCGCAGCTGCACGTATCGGAGCAAAAGTGCACTGATCCTGCACTCTTCTAAGAGTTCGAACAAAAAGGAGCGGCTCACCCGGTCAAAGGCTTTTCTAAGGTCAACTTGCAGAACTGCCAGAGGACACTGCCGCACATGCGCAGCCTCGCACACGATGCGCATCGCGTGCGGGTTTGAGGTGATGTTTCGCCCCTTGATGCCATATGTTTGGTGGTCTCCATAGACATCCCAAAGGCTCCATACCAGTCGCTTTGCCAAGATCTTGGCATTAATTTTATAGTCGGTCGTGAGCAGGCTTATAGGACGAAAGTGGTCAACTTTCGGGGCCTCCTTGGAGTTTTTCTTCGGAATGAGCACCGTAACCGTCTGATACATTGACGGCAGCATCAGTCTTCGCTCGAGTACGTCGGCAAAGACGTCTATGAGAACTGAACTCAGCTGTGCTGCGAAGGACTTGTAGAAGAGGCTGTCGAGCCCGTCTACTCCTGGTGACTGGCGCGGGAACATATCTTTGATGGCGTCTCCTTTTCCGACGTACTCGAGCGAAGACTGACGCCGCCGTGAATGCGGCAGCAAGTCCCATCTCTCAGTCGCGTCAGTAGGTCCATACACAGATACAAGTTTGTGGGGCTGTCCACAGCGCACAATTTCTACGGCACACACCCGCCAGTTAATGTCTTCCTTCCACTCGGGGCGGATTGCGATGCCTCTCCCCTGGCGAATCTTTATCTCCGTTTCCCAACTGCCAACTGCCTTCGACAGGAAGATGACGATGAAACGAGCAAAAAAATGCGTCATCTCCTCCACTTGGACGTATCCGGCAATCTTGGTTTCTTGCAAAAAAGCGACGTCAACCCGCTCATGCAGAATGGCGTCCAGCACCCATTGTTTTCTCCTTCTGTCCATGCACAAGACTGACACAATAGACCCTTTTCGAAATTTTGTCTGGCAACTTCAATAACTATCATCATTTAAGTTCATATTATCTGTACATGCTAATGGCGTTCTTTTGATGACTGGTGGAGAAAGAATACTGAAGCGGAGCCTGCAAATTCCAGACGTTAGTTCGCTGCATTATTCTCCTATGTTACCGTGACGAGACTTATAAGCTTCTACGCGCTACGCATTTGAGGGTGTCATGTAAAACCTTGGAATGCTTGGCTTCGGCGCTTCGGCACGCCCCAGACATCTCTTGGCAATAGAATATGGTAATTTTTGTCAAGAATTTGACTCCACCGAGCGCCTTGTACAGAGTGGTACACACCGTCGCAACTGAAACAAATAGAAAAATAACTGTGCAGCGAAGAAAACCGCAACTTTCGCACGTCTGCCGTTGACGAATATGTACCACATTCTAACCGCCATTAGCATACAGAAATTTAGACTGATATTTGAGCCACTAGATGGCACTGAATTTGTGAAAGGGTGTATTGAGGGTTGAAAACTTGAAAGGTCACATTTTGTAGAAAAGGGGGTGCGGGCGAAGTCACGCGACGAAAACACTGTCGAGAGATTAGCAGGGAGCCAAGAGACAAACGAAGAACTGACCTACGGAGTGGCTGACCGTCCTCGCTCTTCCGTCGGGACGCGCGGCTTCGGGTTGAAGCGCTCCTTCCGTGTGCTGTTCTTGCCGCACTTCAACTTAGAGCGCGCTGATGCTTCCCCTGGCCGCATGATGGTTTCACTCGCGTCGCTCAGGTCCGAGTTGTCGTCTCTCAGGCTGACCTGGCTCGTGTTTTTTTACTCCGGAGCTTGGATGACCTCGGCGTCTTTTAATATAGACACTCGGACGCAGCTTGATACGACACGACTACTGGTCGACGCTGTCGAAGGGTCAGGTTTCACGGCGTCCCCCTCGGGCTGCAACTGCGGAGGGCGCACTTCTTTCGGTGCAGCAACCGTGGCCCCTATCGTCCCGGCTCTGGCGGAAACCTCCGTCTCGATGTCCCGTGCGGCCTCCTCAGCCTCTTCCTCGTCCATGCTGAGAACACCGTCTCCGTCCGCCACCACTTTCTGTGTCACTGTCGCGTAGGTCCGGACACAGTTGTCCTGCTCGTCTCCAAAGCGATGGCATTCGTCGCATTGCGGTAGACGACACTCCCGTCGAGTGTGTCCCGAACCTTTGCAGCGTAGACACAAAGGACCACGTCCCGGAACCACGACCAGAACGTTGCCACTGTGAGCGCGTGGTATCCTCCGTCTCCTTTTCCTCTTTTACTACCTTTTACGCGCCCCAAGTGAGCGTGCCTAGTGACAGTTGAGAAAGAAGCCGCCCTCGTGCCCGGCCGGGACGGAACGTGTGTTCCAGTCTGGCACCAGTCTGATGCCTGTCAAGCCTTCAGCCAGTCAAGCCAGCCACCACTAACTCGCTCTTAGCCTAATTACCTAACGTTTGTCTTTAATGTAAATATACTTTCATTATTCCTTTCCAAGACTCGGCCCTCATATCTTACATCTGGCGCAGTCGACCTTGAACCGTGAAAGCCTACCAGAGCTCGACCGCCAGCCTTACCTCGATTCGCCTAGTTCCTCCTACGCCCCGTCATGAACATTTGCAACCGTTCTCAACAAGAAACCCGAAAGCTCTGGAACGACGTACTCTCGCCCTTCGCGTCTTCGCAAAGCGTTAAGAACGCGCTTTGTTTCTGCAATTTCTGGTGAGCGGAACGTTTCGTAGCCCTTTGGTAAGCCTTGTCCGACACAGCCATGCCCGGCATTGCCTGGAATGAACTGGAAGCAAGAACTATGTCGTTTCTAAGCGTTAAGCGTATTAAAGAAGAGCTCGCTAGACGTGAGCTAGACACTTCCGGCACAAAAGAAGGCCTCATCCAGCGACTCGCCGCGGACATCGAGGCGCGCCGCGAATCTTCGCCTAGCCTGGACCAAGCGTCGGCCTCCGCCGCTTGCTCTTTGTCACTAGACCCAATCACGCTACAAAACCTTGCTGTTTTGTTGCAGCAGCTGCCTCGTCCTTCCACGACAGTTACAACGCTACCAGACCTGTCCGCGACCCTCCCACATTTTGAGGGCTCGCCAAAGCAAAACGTCAAAGAATGGCTTGAGGACGTGCAACGCGTCCAGCAACTTGCGTTATGGGATGACGCCACCACCCGGCTCATCGCAGCAAGCAAGTTGAAAGGTACAGCACGAAACTGTCACTTCGCGTTCGGAAGCCAATACGACACGTGGCCAGCTTGGAGAGACGCCCTCAAAGAGACCTTCATCACAGAATGGACCCTGATCCACTGGCAGGAACGGGTCATGGACGTGACTCAAGGGATTGGCGAATCCCTTCATCAGTACGCCTTCGCCAAATTAAGGATCATCCAACGCTGCCCGGTAACCCTGAGTGATTCGCAGAAGATCGACTACCTACTCCAAGGCATGCGGGACCAACATATCGTCGCAGCATTGGCAGCCAACAGGCCAACAACCGTCCAAGCCTTTCTTGCGACATGCACGAGCCTGGATAGGTCCGCCCAGCACGCCAAGGCAAGCCCTTCGACTACTCCAGCCCAACCCAATCACCAACATCATTCGTCTAGGTCGGCTGGATCCGAACGTCCTGCCCACCCTACGCAGCGCTCTGGCTTGACGTCACCGTCACCCCCAGCCTCACGACAACGCATCGCAGACCTGCCCACCGACTTACAAGATTCCAAATACCAAGCCATCTCGTCGCAGCATGGAGCCCCAGCGTTCCGTAGTGGCCAAGACTTGTCGCAAGCGGTCTGCTATAAATGCAAACACCTCGGACACCTCGCTTCGAAGTGTACAACATACACCAATCAGTCAGCACAGGCATCGTCGTCTGCAGCTAGCGGCATGCCTGCAGTGCCATTACCACCTGCGCTTCACAGCATGCCAGCGACCCTTGAAGGCTCTCAGCTGCAGTGCCCATTCTTTTTAGCCACCATCACTGGAATTGGAAACTCTGATTCTTTCCCAAACTCAGGTTCCAAGCTGACTCTCATAGCAAAGTCGCTTGTTCCAGAACGCATGCTACATCCCTGGACTGAGCCTCCACTGGCAGTTGTAGGAGGTACCACCGTACTCCCAGCGGGTGCAGCTTTGCTTAAGATCACCATTGGCCCAATCGCGGCAGTCGTCGAGGCCGCGGTTTTGGAACACAACATCCTCCCCTTCATTATTGGTGAAGATTCACCAATGATGATGATTGGTGCAATTCTCAACTGGTACGGGAGACATTCTAGAGTGACGCCATCCTTTAGGCTTATTCGCACCAGCCTGGTCGTCGACTGGACGCCGGTGAATCCTTTCGCCTTCAACTTTTCACGTGTCATGTCCTGAGCCTTCCCAAAGGGCTCGAGGGCCTTGCTGACGGTTTCGTCCGATACGTGGAAGGGTAGCAATGCAGTTTCATGCGGACATCAGTGTTCTCCGGGTCCACGACGATGCGACGCTTGCTTTTTACCTCCAGTTCCTTGGCGGCGACCAGCCACCGTCTCGAGGGTCACCATCCAGAGATGATTCATTTGGTAGGCACCGAGCGCCTCGATGTGCCCAATCACACCAAGACGTTCCATCTCGGCCCTAAAATCACCTATCTTGTATGGGCGGGCACTCACGACGCCGTGCAGCAGCACAGAGTTGCGCACGGTGGTTCCGGATTGCAGGGGTGTCAGGGCGAGATGATGATAATCCGAGCTAGCCGAAGAAGCAGATAAACCTCGACCGGCGAGGCTGTTATCGACGCTTCTGCGGAGCTCATGGTTCTGCAACCTTAGTGCTGGGAAGCCTGAAGTAGAATGACCACACCACTCCACCTTGACTTTTTGGCGTTTCCTATCTGTCTTACAAATGCACAAAAAAAAAAACGAAATGTATCCAATCAGAAGTGTTCTGGAAACACACGCCGCCGCGTGGAACACGGTTCGACGCTTGCCGCCACGATGTATGTACGCGCTCGTTGTGCTCCAGAAATCCTCTCACTGTCACGTCACGTGTACATGTATTTTTTTGTTTTGTTTATGAGCTTTAGAGACACGAAAACATCATCATCTGCGTCAATGAAGAGCCACGTATAGACGCTTTGCAGCAGCTGTGCATGGACGCCGCCATAACCGACCTTCAGTTTTCGTTTCCTCTTATAACGTTTACTTCATTTCATCGCTATTTCAGCAGGGCAGGTTGTTGCCATTTTAGATTCTACTGTGTCCTTCTCCCCAGCATAGGCCTTTGTGGAAGCTCAGCAGCGTCCGCTTTAGTGGCTCGGCATCGGGGTAAGACACGAGAAGGTCAGCAATGGCGGCTGTAATCTGGCGCGTGTGCAAAACGTCAATAATATATCACGGGCCATTTTTATCATCGACCGGACATTGGGAGGCCCAGAGTTTGAATCCTGGCTCCGCCATTTATTTTGGCTTTCGGCGGCTTCGTAAAGCATTGATTCGTTCGATCAAGTACGGTTCATTCATCACCATTTATTCGATTATTTCCCCTTTGGCGAGCACGTATGACGATGAAAAATGCCCATGATATATTCAAACGTGGCTCTTTAATCTCGCAGATGATGATGATACCGTGTCTGTGAAGCTCATTTAGAAAAAAAAAATGTCTTCGTGACGAGACAAACAGTGAGAGGATTTCAGGAGCAAAACGAACACGTACCACGTGCCAGCAAGCGTCGTGCCGCTTTCCACGCGGCGGCGTGTGCTTCCAGAACACCTCTGATTGGATACATTTCGTTTCTTGTGCATTAATAAGGAAGACAGAAAACGCCAGAAAGTCAAGGTGGAGTTTTTGCTGTTTTCATTTCGAATTCGAGAACCATTTTTTTCTACCACAAATTGTGTCTAGGTTTGTGTTTTTACATGATCAGAAAGATGTATTTCTGCGTACTTTTATGCAGGTGCGACTGCAGTATGCACTCCCTGATTTTGTGGTGTCATCTAGTAATAAAATACGTTCCAGTGTACAAGGTTATTAATGCGAAAGCATTAAATGTCCGATGAAGCGAGCCGACGTCATCAGTTTTGAAGCCACGCCAAACGGCACCTTAACTCCTTTCTCCAAGTGAAGCCGGCTCCCAGCTTTGAAACGATGCGAAAAGCCTGGCCAAACGGCACCTAGTTTTCCCGCTCCAAAAGGGGCGGAGTGAAGCTGATGGATTTCGGTTTCGGTCCCATTGGCTGGTGTGCATCATAGTTTGAAGGAACGAGGCTCCCCCTGGCCGCTGCGCGTCAGTTCCAACGACCGCCACCCCATGGCGCTGCGTGTCCGCGCTATCAGCACGCCGGTAACACGAAGCGTCCAAGGTCAGAGCGGCAAGGAGAGCACGCGCTCTGCCGTCGACGCAAATACGCCGCAGACGAGATAAGGTTGCAGAAAAATGACATGCATGCTTTCGCATTCACAACTTATAAGAAGTGCTTAGGTGTACGTCGAGCTTTTTTGCGTGAAGCTGTGCTTTTGTTCAGAATACTCAAGGTGCGCTTTTCCTTAGAGAATCTCAGTTCAGTTGTCCGAAAACGATTGCATAAATATTTAAAAGATGCACTGTTGCCAATACCTCTCTATAGGTCATTGTACTGTGAACGTCTATAGCTAGATGTAAAAGGGTGAAGAAAATGCCAATCATATCTTTGGTGAAATCTTTTTTTCATGAACTTTCACTGCGGCGTTCTCCCTGTAAAAACGTGGCTAAAAGAGAAAGGTATTTTTGTACCGTGGTCAGTGAATTGTATTCTCTGCAAGAAACCTGAGACGATAGAGCACGTATTTATTGAGTGTTGGGACGCCGTATTCCACTGGGACAATCTTCAGCGCACGCTGAAGAAGGATCTACCTTTCACTGCGCACGGCATCCGCTTTTTGCCCCTAGAAAACGAGGGGGGAGTCCGCCACAATATTTTCATGCTTCTCGGCCTCCACAGTCTGTGGAGGACAAGGATGAGTGTTAATATGCTGATGTGAATACCAAAACAGTACGAGAAAATTTAATTGAAAGTGTGGCTTACATTCGCGCGAAGTATAGCGTGCACTCTCGGTACCTAAAGCCCTTGTATCTGGGAAAATTGGCACACCCTCTTCCGTCTTCCTCCAAAAACGTCTCTTTTACCCCACCTCCGACTTCCGGTATGCGACGGAGGCACCCTCTGGATGTTTCCAAGCGTCTCGATGTCTCGGTCAGCTCAAGCGGCGTGATGCCGCTCGTGTAGACTTTTCTCGTCATAGAAGTGTGGCAGTGACCTCATTTAGAGCCCGCATTCGCATCCGACCGCCCTGAAGCCACTATAGATCTGTTCGTCCAACCGTGCATCCCAAAAGTGCTTCGGATAATCGTCCCAATCGTCCTTACCGTGTTGCATCATCGGTCAGTGTCTCGTGGGTATCTGTCAGCCCATTTGGCTTCACAGCTGTCTTTTTGCACTCTGGTGAGCCTTATACAGAGCGCCTACATCGCATACATCGCATAACTTTGCGGCTCCCGTCGGGTTGAAATCTTTTCGACCGACTCGGTGAAGCAAGATCTTCCTCCGAGGATCATTTTTTGTTCCAGAGGGGACACTGGAAAGCTCCCCGGCCGATTTTTTCATAGGCGCGGCAGCCCGTTAGCTGCGGCGTAGCAACAGCTTGGGGAAGAAATAGCGACCGGAAGTCCAACACCGGAAGCAAGATGTCACGTGACGACTGGCCAATTGTGTGCGTGGCGGCTTGTTCAGAGAATTGTGCCACTTTTCCCAGGACAGAGGGGCTTCATCTGTACCCCCTGATTAGTTGTCCATACTAGGTGAGTTGGTGTGTTTAAAAAGATTTTATTGCGCTGGCACCCATTGGTAAGCTGATTCGCTCTTAAACAAATTGTACCTCTGTGAATGACTGTGTGCTTTTTCATTTTGTCTTAACCGGCAATGAAGACAAAAAAAGTGGAGTGGTGGACTGGTTAGCACTAAAGCCCCTTTATACGGAAATGTAGCGACATCCTTTGAAGATTGACGCCTGCTATTTTGGGCCGATCCAGGCGGCGCTACCGTCGACGCGCGGGTGTAAAAAAGCAAAACATAAAGTTAGAAGGTGTGTGCGTAAGAGGAGGAGGGAGAAGGAATGCCTATGCTGTCGGAGTCCAGTGCATGCTATGAGCTCATGTCGCCAATCAAATAACGCCGACTCTGCAACGTCACGGCTTTTATCATCTTTCTTTGAGCATATTCTTCGAGGGTGGCAAGCCGTGACAGTGCGCTTTTAGCCCGTGTGTATGTATTTGCGTGTCTTTCAGCCTTCGACTGCTCTCTGACTCAAGTGTAGGAAGTGTTGGTATTACCGATTGCTACACTAAATACAGCCTAGCTGTGGCTAGGGTCGTGAAACAACGACTATTGATGGCGGGAGATATAGAAGCGAACCCAGGCCCGCTCACTTCTACACAGGAGAAACAACTAGTCGATGCTATGCTACTAATACCTAGCATGAACGAGGGGCAAAAAACAATGTTGAATGAATTGAAAGCCATTAGGGAAATGCAAACATCGTTCGAAAGAAAACTAGAGGGCTTGTCATCTTAGATAACAGCTATTGAAAGCGAGATGACTATGGTTAAATCCTTGAGAGACGAAGTTTCTGATATAAAAACGGCGAATCTGGAACTTGACACCCAACTTAGAATGACTACCGCACAACAGGACGAAGTACAAAATCAATCGCGCCGAAACAACCTTATCTTTTACGGCTTGGCGGACAAAGCAAATGAAACCTGGGAAGAATCTGAGGCCAAGGTGATCACCTTTTGCTCGGATAAGCTCGGCGTAAAGCTTGAGCCCACAAACATAGAACGTGCGCACAGGCTAGGCCGTTTTTCCGAAGAGAGGGGACGCCCCCTTATCTCAAAGTTTCTGTCATTTAAAGATAAACAAAAAATACTGCCCGTCGCCTATAAACTAAAGGGGAGTGGCTTTTCCATTGGTGAGGATTTCTCACCTGCGATACAACTCTCACGACGCAAACTTTTAGAGTACGCCAGGGAACAAAACGCCCAATTCAAACTACGATACAACAAGTTAGTTATTCGTGGTAAAACATACCAGTACAATCCTGACGCCGACGCCGTGTTTGAAACCTCTGTATAGCTACGACAAAAACGCGATATCAAAGGGCCAGACGTACAGGAACTTGTCTTTGTTACAGTGAACTGTAGGAGTATCAAAAATAAAAAGGATGACCTTGCTTTTCTTCTTGCTACAACGGATGCTGATATTGTTTGTGGTACCGAATCTTGGCTTGATCCTTCCATGACCAACTCCGAAATATTTCCACCCAACTACGAGGTCTACCGCAAAGACAGAAATTCGAGGGGAGGGGGTGTGTTTTTACTCGTCTCGAAAAACCTACAAAGCACAGCTCTTGAATTTCGAGACTGTGTGTGCGAATCTGTTTGGTGCAAGATAAAACTACAAGGTTATAAATTTTTAACTGTAGGCGCATTTTATAGACCCCCAAGTAACAATTCACCGAAACCCCTTTTGTGTCTTTCTAATGTGTTATCTGCAATAACGCCTGATGACGTTATTCTTGGGGGCGACTTCAATCTTCCGGACATTGATTGGGTCGACAATCTGCCCGTTTTGCGAAATTCTTCGTCAGTGTATAAAACTTTCAAGGAACTCCTAGACGCCCATGATTTAACAAGTAAATCTATACTAGATCTTTTCCTTACAAATCACCCGTCCGCCATCCGTTCGGTAACGACGGCTCCGGGTATCAGTGACCACGAAGCTATCATTACAAATGTTACATGTAAGCACACTGTGACTGATAAGCCATGCCCCAAAAAAGTTTATCTGTTTGACCGAGGGGATTACGACAGCTTGTTTTTCGACCTCCTGGCTTATCTTCCCGAGTTTGAATGTGCGTGCACATTGCTTGACATGGAAGAATTATGGAATCTGTTTAGGAATAAACTTTCTTGCCTTATCGCTGAATATAATCCTTCTAGGATGTTGTCGGGAATGCGCGGGAATGACAAACCGTGGATGACAAAGGAGTTGCGACGTCTTCTAAATAAAAAGCGAAGATTCTTTCTAAAATATAAGAAAACGAGGGACCCAGCCACAAAAATTGAACTTCGTTTGCTGGATAATATCTTTAAGACTAAGGTTAAGGAAGCGAAGGAACACTACTATTTGGCACTGGGGCCAAAATTACTTAACAACCCAAAGGAACTATAGAAAACGGTTAGACAATCGGGCAAGAGTGAATCTGTAGGCATTCCAGCAATTCTGAACAATGATGAACTGACCTCCGATAACTTTCTCAAGGCTGTTTGCTTCAATAACTTCTTTCAATCTGTCTTTTCGACAACCGAGCTTGTTGTACGAGAATCTTTCGAGACAACTTTTGATACAATGCCTGAGTTTGTTGTAGAAGATTATGGCGTACTGAAATTACTGCGTAATCTGAAATCTCATTCAGCCATGGGGCCTGATGGCATTCCTAACCACGTTCTGAAAGTCTGTGCTGCAGCAATCTCACCTTTTCTTGTTATTCTTTTCAACAAATCGCTCTTTACTAGCAGGCTACCTTTGGAGTGGAAAACGGCAAATGTTGTGCCCATCCATAATTCAGGCCAAAAAAACCTGGTTTCTAATTACAGGCCCATCTTCTTAACTTGCGTTTGTTCTAAGTTACTTGAACATATCATATATTCATATATAGTTAACCACCTTGAGTCCAATACCTTTTTTTCCAAGTCTCAGCACGGTTTTCGTGCTGGTTTATTGTGCACTACGCAGCTCACCGAGTTTTTACATGACCTCTCACTTTCACTAGATAAAAATGGTCAGGTTGACTGCTTGCTTTTAGATTTTCAAAAAGCATTCGATAAAGTACCACATTCACTTCTTATGCACAAGTTGTCGTTCTTGGCCCTTCCTGACTATCTTTTTGGTTGCATAAATGACTATTTGTTAAATCGTAAACAATGCGTAGTCGTTGGTGGTCAAAATTCTCCATATGCAGATGTAACCTCGGGTGTCCCACAGGGGTCTGTACTTGGCCCACTGTACTTGGCCCACTTCTCTTTTTAATATATATCAATGACATAGCACAAAACCTAACATGCAGTGTCCGATTATATGCAGATGATTGTGTAATCTATAGAGAGGTTAAATGTGAGGATGATTCTCTTCTACTTCAGTCAGACCTTGAAAAGGTGATGACCTGGTGTGACAAATGGCAAATGTTTCTTAATAGCCTTATCTATCAAAATATCAGTTGAACGGTGTTGCCCTTCAGGAGGTAGCTGATGTCAAATATCTAGGGGTTTATCTTAGCTCAGATCTTTTCTGGACTAAGCACGTCGACGCAATAACAGCAAAGGCAAACCGCGTTTTAAATTTTATCAAACGGAATTTCAAAATAGCTCCAACAAATATTAACGAGCTGTTATACGTAACTAATGTTAGGCCGATCTTAGAGTATGCTTGTCCAGCGTGGGACCCTTATTACGTAAATTTAATATCGAAACTAGAGCGTGTGCAAAATAGAGCAGCTCGTTTTGTTGCAAATAATTATGAATTTTGCTCAAGTATAACAGATTTAAAGAAACAACTGGAGTGGAAATCTGTGGTTTCGCGGAGAAAATATCTTAGAATGAAACTTTTCAGAAGTATTTACTTAGGACAAACAGGTATTGTGAAGGACCACTACTTACATAATCCTGATTACCTTTCTTCAAGGGTGGACCACCCGCTAAAAATAAAGAATATTAGGTGTAGAACTGAAATGTTTAAGAACTCATATTTCCCAAAATCAATCAGTGATTGGAACAGTCTTCCGCAGCACGTGGTCACAGAGACTTCGGATGCTATGTTTTCCACCTCATTATTAGACATCCTTTAATAGTTGTGTGCTGTGTTTTTGTTTTGTACTGTTATGTTTCTGATTTTGTGTAACAGTTTTTGTAACAGTCTTATTGCACTTCTTTCAAGCAATAGTCTTACTTTTTATGAACATGTTTGATACAATGTGACGTATAACCGTTTTACTTTCCTGTACCATGCACCCCCTACAATAATACCCCTGTGGCGATGTAGGTACTGTGTAAATAAATAAAGGCCGTCTGCTATCTTGGGCCGATCCAGGCGGCGCTACAGTCGACGCGCGAGTGTAAAAATAGCAAAACATAAAGATGAAAGGTGTGCGCGTCAGAGGAGGAGGGAGAAGATGTCGCTACCTTTTTTATTCAAGGGCATTAGTTAGCACACCCGCCCGGACAGTGGGAGGCCTAGAGTTCAAATCCTTGCTCCGCGGTTTATCTTGTTTTTCGACGGATTCGCAAAACATTGATTCGTTACGGTTCTTTCATCTGCATATTTTCGTTGATATATATATATACACACATAACAACGAAAGAGTCAACGTACAATTTCAGCCTGACTAAAAATCCTTTTTTTTTTCTTTATCTTTTTTATCGCTTATTTTCTTTTCTCGGTCGTATATTGAATGCCGCTGATCCGAAAAAATTGCCAAAGTCACCTTTCTGAATAAAGAAAAAAAGGGAATTGGATGTGTTTTTGAAGCACCTGCAACTACGTCAGCTTCACGCATTTTAAGAAAAGACAAAAAAAATAAAGAAAGAAGCACGACTTGAGAAAGGAAAGCAAATGATTTAGAGAAAAAAGAAATACGCACGTGCACTAAAAACCGAACACTGTACGTAAAAAAAAGGAATGTAAATAAATGGAAAGAACTGCAGAAGATAAAAAGTAAGAAAGCAAACTATTAAGTAACGAAAAAAAAAAGACGGTCGAGTTACAGTATACCAGTATAAGGTCGGTTTTTGTACCCCGCCCGTAACTTCATTAGTCTTCGGCCAGAGAACAGGCAGCTGATCATCAGGCTAAGAACCCTCCCGCAAAGAAAATCGAACATTCAAGAAGGAAGCAGGCACCTTGGGACCGGAATTCAATCAAACTAACTCGCGCACTTTTCTCCCCCGCTTGCGGCACGGCAGCCGCTTCCCCTATTCGACGTCGTTCCTGCGTTGCCTCGACTTCGGCTAGTTCATTAAACCCGATTTACGATCAATCAAAATCGATTTCGAGGAAGCGAGCGGACGACTCCTCAGCAGCAGCCCAGTCGATCTCTCCGCGTGAAGCAGAAACGAAAGCACGTTGGAAAAGCGGCTCGCAACTTTCTATCTCCGCAGAAAGAAACAAAGCGCCGTGCAGTGGGAACGCCAGAGTTGCGTACCTTTTGCGACATATAAGGGAGTTTTAGAACAAAGGGCCCACGTACTTCGGGTTCCCCCAAGCAACAAAATTGCGCGTGCCAACTGCGACGTGTCAAGCTGCTTGGGGAGGCCAAAAAACATTCTGGTTAAAAAGCGCACAAAGGACGAGGACAATGCAGAGAACAAACAGGACAGACAAGCACTCCTCCCAACCAACTAACTCAGGGTTCAACCTTTTTTCTATTAATCCCAAAGCGTTGGGGGGCTCCCCCTATTATGAAATTTCCTAACGAGAAAAGTAGCGAGCCACTTTTCTCGTTACTTTGACGACCAAATACGCAACTGCTTTTGTTTCATGGTATATATATATATATATTTTTTTTTTCTTTTCAGCAGTCGTTTTATTTAAGCAGTAGCTGCCTCTATAAGTCTTCCTTCCTCGAGTATACATCTTCGGCGACGCTGAAGAGTCGTTCTACTGACGGGCTCGAAAGCACGGCACTGTTGTGCTTCATGAACAGGCGGTGAATCTGGAACTCCCATCTCTCTGCTTCTAAAGTCCCAAGTTGACAATCGGCTCTAGTGCCTTCCCGCGTTGGCAACCTCCGAGTGTACATTCGTTCTGTACACGATTCTCGAAGGTTTCAACCAACGAACCTTATTGTGTTCTCTGGGTGGACGACATTCCCAGCTGCAGAGTTCAACTGACGTGTCCAGCGATAAACGTTGCTATACTGACATACTGTTTAGTTGTTTCTCGGGTTGCCCATCGGCCTTTATCGCAATAGACGCACACACAGGTTGGAATTAAAAGCGAGGCTATTTAAACGCTGCTATACACGTTACTCCTCAGAAGTGACGAAGTACATTTACTCTTTACTCAGCCTTGAAAGTAACTAAGTACGTTACCCGTTCCTTCTCTAAACACGTAACTAAATGTGTTACTCGTTAACGAAAAAAATAACATGGTGGAAGTAACACGTTACTGGTCTCGTTACGTAAATGTCTTCTATGGACACACATTTTCACTCCAAAATAAAGCGGCGAGCGAAAGAAAGAAAGGAGCGAAAAACAGAAATATTTTAATAGGCCGACGAGCTGCTTACAAACAAGCCCCTCCACAAGGTGTGGACGAACGCGCCGTTCCCACACGAGGTGTACTGACCGTGTGCAAGAACCAGACTCGCGTGAAGTGGAGCGTATGCGCCCTGCCAATAGCGAGTTTTAGTAGACCGTGTTTCCCCCTCCGCTAAGCCCCTCCGCTACCCGAAACTCTACAGCCAAGGCCATCGGCGCGCAGGCGCAGTGGCGGCTTTTTCGTAGCGGAGGGCTAGCGGAGGGGGAAACACGGTCTACTAAAGCTCCCTAATAGCAGCGAAACCGCAGCGGCGTTTCGTCAGGGCCGCGTGTTGTTGTGTCGTCACTCAGGGGGCAAAAACGGCCAGGTAGGTGCTTCATTGGATGTTCCCCCTCCAACGCCAGCTTCCTATGCGGAACATAAGCTATGTATGCTTTTTTTTTTTTTTTTTTGCGGGAGTGATGCTGACGTAAGAACGCCGAGCTCTGATTGGCTCTTATTGAAGGATAGTGGGTAGACCTCAAGGCAGCTTGCTTTGAGGTCTATTCACTATATTTTCAATCAGAACCAATCGGAGGTCGTCGTTCTGACGTCACCATACCCCTGCAAAAGAAGCAGACGAACCTGCACTCTGCATCCCTCCGACAATGCTTCGGCGCCGCTCTCACTCTTTCCGTGGCCGTTTTCTTTTAGAGTGACCCTAGTCACTGACAGAATGAGAACGGCAGGCTGTGTCCTTTGAATGTCCGGCCTCAAAGTACGCGCTCCGTGCCTTCTGCCGTGCATTG
The DNA here is from genome assembly GCA_013358835.2 of Ixodes persulcatus. Classification (NCBI taxonomy): domain Eukaryota; kingdom Metazoa; phylum Arthropoda; class Arachnida; order Ixodida; family Ixodidae; genus Ixodes; species Ixodes persulcatus. The sequence goes on from JABSTQ010011515.1 coordinate 1,125,904, forward strand.
ACTGCAGGGGCACGCTCAAAGCGATACTGAACCAAAATTTCGAGCTCACAAAAAAAGGCTGGGCGGAGAGGCGGAACGCTGAAAAAAACCCCAAAAAACACATAACTCATACAGCGATATCTCTAACGGATCGCGGTATTTTTGGAAAACAAGCGCGCGATGGAACACGGCCAACGAGGCCGACGAGACAAGTCACGTCATGATTCTCATTCCCCCTTCTCCTCGCTACGTCCCGTAAAACTGGTGAACCGAAGCAAGGAGGAGAGAAGCGAGGCCCCTTCCCCTCAGTCTCATATTTTCGAGGAGGACAATGACGTCGCAACCCTCGTTTGATCGCGCCCTTCTTTTCCAAAAGTACGGCCATCCGTTTGAGACATCGATGTATGAGTGATGTTTCGGAGTTCGTAGCTTCCCGTTCAACGCTAATGCGGCCTCATTTTGCGAAATCCAAATCGCGCGGAAAAGGGTTCATCCGAATAAAGTATTGTCGAAAAGTAAACTGCCTTCGTGTTTCCTCCGGGTCGTGTGTTGCGGTCAGAAGTGGCTGTCTTAAACGTGCTAACAACGGCGCCAACAGCCACGACACTACTAGGAGAGAGAAAAAAAAAATCGAAATCGGATACGGGTGTGGCGTCACTTTTCTAGATTGAAGATAATTCAAACTTACAAATTAAGATATTTAATATTTACTTGGGGTATGTTCTTGATAGAGATGAAATCGCGGGAGTGCAGATGCCGTTAAATGAAGGAGAAGCATGGAATAACGTTTTGCCTCGGACGGCGCTGTTGTTATGGCGGTAACGAGGGCTCCGTGACCTCGACCATAAAATGTTGTCACGTGCCCCGTTCTTATTGGGTCGTGGGGGAAGCAGCCTCCACAGTTTGCCAAGTTATTGTGAAGCGGACTATAGTGATGTACAAGAACGAATGAACATCATTCAAAGCGTTTAAGAATTAAAAAAAAAGAAAAAAATGCAATCTTGAGTAATGCACGAACATTCGCAGTCGCGATTGGACGTGCACAACCCGAAGCCATCAACGTATGATTAGCCTCGCGTTTCCGCTCAAGCCGATACCAGTAGAGATATAGTAGGAAGAAGAAACAAAATAAAAAAAAAAAACTTTAAACAAAGAAACAAAAAAACTCGACTTTTAATGAAGTCTTAACGCCATTCGTCATGCGACGCACACGAATGTGCTAAAACCTGTCGTGTAAAGACGAATGTTACGCACAAGTGTGGAGTTCGAGGAGGTGAGGTCGGGGGGCCAGTGCAGATCATCGGCGATTCACCTTCTAAAAGTATTCAATAACGTTGAATTCGAAAATGAAGCAGCATGTGTTGTTTACTTCTGAGGCTTTCTAGGCTCCGGAAAGAAAAGATAAATCCCCTGGCTTACACATTCCGTCAAATGAAATAAAGATTCGATAGCACTTCAATCTTCCTTTCTGTGGAAATTTAACGATGACATTTCTTCGCTACAGTTAGCGAGAAAATGGATAAGCCACGTGACATTGTAGCGTTACATGACAATGTGACATCATGACTCCACGTCACGTTCCACCATGATGATTTTCCCGCTTAACTTAAGGAGGAAATTAATGTCACGTGACCTGATATCATCTGGCGTCAGGTCATGTGACACCATTACGTTAGGTAACGTTACCACATCATGTGCTCTCAGATCACCTTAGGTTACTGTGTCCCGTGGCATTAGGACGTCATGTGGTCAGACCAACACGACCGAACAAGGTTCATCAAGGGTCCTCATATCAAACTATCGCTATAAAAAGAAACACGACTCAAAACAAGATGAAGCTTAATTCAAGCTCGGCTAATTCAGAACTGCGGCTAATTCGAACAAATCGTGAATCGTGCTTGGTTGGCATGGCTGTTGTATCGATCAACTTGCGTATCGCTTAATTCATGCGTTATATATGATATAACTGCTCCATACTTGTGCCAAAACATCAGGTAGGCTTTCAAAACTACATATGAGGACTCTATTGCGTTAATCAAACCAAAGATGGATGATGACATGATAAGAGAGTGCGTCATTCTTTATGAGGGTTTCCCATAAATCAAAAAGATCGTTTCGGCCTTCCATTTATTTCTAGTTGCATCCACAGGTCTGAGTATTCAACAAAATTGATACCCGACCGCCGTCGTCTGCGGTAACTCTAATGACACGCTTAATGCACTCCGCATTCACTCGATACGCAACTTAAAAAGCTCAGCAATCCATAAGCGCGTCCTACACATGCTTGCTTCATTCGTGTTTGCCTCGCTTATTCATCATTCTATTTTAGTCCGACGTTCCCTGCCACCGATAAATGGCGACGCGACCACATTTCTCGGAGGAGCCATGACAGCTAGATCAACTGTCTCTTTCAAACTGGCATTAACAATATTATTAACAACATAAAATGATACAAACAGACAAAGAAAATACATAGAACGAGTGCGCGACCAACTCAAAATGGCAAAGAGCTAGCGAACGCGGCAGCCACGACCGTAACATGGCGTAGCGCGTCTTAGCGCAGGAGAAAGAAAAACGTAAGCCGACAAATCGCAGTGCCTGCCAGAGCATGAGCCGCGGGAAGAAACATCAGATGAGAAAGGAGAGCACGAAGTCCTCAAAATGAGAAAAAGAAAGAGAGCAAGAGAAAGAGAGAGAGAGAGGGAAGAGGGAAAAGGGGGGGGGGGGGGGGGGACGCGGTGACAGAAAACCGGAAACCGATTGCGCGTCCGGAAGTAGAGACGATTCGTCGTCACTTTCCGTCTTTCCGTCGGCTACAAGACGGTAGCACTTTTATGGCGAAGCCTCCGCAAATACTCCCTTCTCCGCATTTGTCCTCTGCCCCCATTCATCTCGATCTCCCTCACTCCAAAGCCAAACGCCCTTTTCCTCTCATAGTAAATCGGTCTAGCTATCTTCTTCGCCTTTTTTTCTCTTCCATCTCTCTCTCTCTCTCTCCCTCACTCTCTCTCTCTCTTGCAGTTTCTACCTTTCTCATTCACTCACTTTGTTTTAAAGGAACATTTTTTTTTTTGTATAAGGTTGGTTTACACAGTTGCGTTTCACTGCGATCGACAAGGAGACAACACACTGGCGCCATCTGCAGGGAAGCTCGGAAACCTCTCCGATCTGCGTGATAACTGAACTGAATGTTCGGGAGTATTTGCGGGATCAAACCTACTCGCCATCTATCAGAAATTGTCTTTTTTTTTTTCCTTTCCGAATTATATTAACGCCACAGTCGATTTTCGGGGTAAAACTGCAACGGGACACGTACGAAGTTAAGACGAAACAGTACACAGCGTTGCCTATTGGCGAGGAGATGGAGCTATAAAAGACGCTACGTCATCCTTGTGTTCCCCAGAGTCGTGTGTTTACCAACACAAGGCTTGTGCACAGGATTCTTTACTTCACCTATCTTGATACCGCGTGGGGAAAAGATTGGGCACGACCCGTGGCCAATTTTTTACTGCGTCCGCGTTCGGCTTCCCTAACTGAGCACGAGCTCCTTGCCGAACGTTGCCGTAACGTTCGGCTACGTGGGTCGAGCGTTGCGTCAAACACACAAATATCTATGTTGTTGTCGTCCCCATCGGTGCAGTTCTCGATTTCGCCACTAGGAGCGCCACGCTTCGGTCTCCTTCCCAATAGCAACCGAAAGTTTGTTTTGCTCACACCCTCTATATAAACCCTTCGGCGAAAATCAAACAAGCAGAGCGCGCAAAAAAAAACCAAAAAAAACACACATACCATCTCAGCGTCATTTTGAACAGATATAATACTGCTGCTTTGGTAGCTTCGGTCCTTAAAGGAATACTAAACGAAATTAAAGAAATAATGCCCAAGTGAGCTTCCCGGAATGTTACAGTACCCTAATATGTGATTCGTACAGATGGATGATAATCGGGTTATTCTATTTCTTTGAACAAAGTTCTCTGATCGCGCCGATCGGGCGAACCGTCAGCCGGAAGCAGACGGTGCGAGCGAGGACTTTTGGGAGTAGCCGTGGAGGAGCTGACGTATGCTTACTTGCTCTCTTTTTTTTTCTCTCTCTCTCTCTCTCACCTCAGGACGTTCGCTGCTTGTCGTGCAATATTGCCAAGCGTCGCTTGCGAAAGAGAAAATATATTTTTAAAAATTCAAGAATAAAAAACAGAATTAACGTTTCTTGCCTTTGAAAACATCTTAAAGGACACATGCAAAGAAAAAAAACATTTTTTTTAAACAGCTTAGATGGAAAAAGGATATCATAAAACGATTTTACAACGAAGAAAAAAAAATTTTAGAGCTATATTTACGGCGCTATCGAATTTGTAGTTGGCGCCCGCGGGCGCCGCGGAAAAGTGGCCCTTATTTATCACGTGACGGGCCCATATTTGTCACGTGGTGCTCGCGCTCTTTCGGAAGCTTCCTTTGGCCTCTAAAAGTAACTTATTCATTTTTGTTTGAAGTATAACAAAAAACTAAGATGAATAAGTAACTTTTAGAGCCCAAAGGAAACTCCTGCAAAAGCGCAAGCAGACGTGATCGACCTGTGCGCCGGTCAGATGACGGCGGCGGCGCCCCGAACCAGACGAACTTCTGCGGCGGCGGCGACGGCGGCGTGGAGAAACGCGTTGAAGCGGCGTTCGCACAACGCTCAGCGTGCGGCGGCGGCGTCGCTTTACGGCTCGGCGACGCAGGGCGGCGGCGCGCGGGCCTACCACGTGACCAGCGGCGGCTCCAGCGGGCGCCAACTACAAATTCGTATAGCGCCGTAAATATAGCTCTAAAAATTTTTTTTCTTCGTTGTAAAATCGTTTTATAATATCCTTTTTCCATCTAAGCTGTTTAAAAAAAATGTTTTTTTTCTTTGCATGTGTCCTTTAAGCACATGCTCCGTGGCTAATTTCATCCTAGTTAAAACCAGAAGAAAAAAAAAAGCATGGCCAGTGCATCAGCGATGGCTGCGCTCGCGGCACCACTGGCTTTCATGAAGTGCTGAAACAAAGGCTGCGATTGTTAAAAAGCCAGATCAAACCCTTAAACATGCCCCCTCCTACAGTATTTGAAGCTACGATTGTGTGGGGATACCTCCCCCTGCGTTCTGAAACAGTAAATACGTCGCTAACGCTGGCCATCGGCAACGCAGCAGACACCGCCAACTTGTCCTTACCCTTCCCAACACCAACCCAAAGCCGTCACGACACACAAATAATCGTAGCGTACTCGATCACATCATCACAGCCGATCACAGCTAATCACAGCCGATCATAGCCGAGCCGATCGCTGTCGAACGCAAATGTGTGGCTTTTGACTTTAAGGCATAGTTCACACCTCGGAGTTTTAATAGGACCGGGTGCGACTTGTCGTCGCTTACGACGAGAAGAAACAATGGTACATCGATGCCTGCCATGTAATGTAGGCCTGGAACATTTACGTGTAACTGGAATAAAGGTTGTCCGGTACTTGCCACATGAATCATGGCACCTACCTATAAAAAGAAAAGGTCACTTATAAGATTGACAGATTTATTATTTCAAGCCCGTGATTAAAGAATGATTATTGAAACTTTCCGAAACACACAAAGACCGGTTGTGGACCGATGCTTTATACACCCAATAGATGGCGCCATGCGTTATCTAGTCGTTATCGAGCCTGTAGAGAGAATCCATCTTCAAACCATGGGGAGCATTTGCAGTTTAATGGCGGACGCCTCCTGCAAACGCTCGGTCGCAGGAGCGCATGCGCCGCGTTCTTGCGTCGCGAGGAGGAAACCAGGCGGAAAGGCGGAGGTGTTTACAGACGATTCACGGTTTTAGCGCCTCCTCGTGGCTCGTATTGCAAACGCGACCCATACATAAACCACGTGATTCCGGTCGAGCAGTTGGAAACTCTCTGTAATACAGGCTCTCTACTCGTGGTAAGCAGACACGAGTAGTTACACCGTAAATGTGTAAACAAGCATCATTATGAAAGCGCGTATCGCTCTCGCCTGCTGCGATCAAGTCCTCTCCCAGTGAACAGCGTAAAGCCGCGTGTTCCAGGAACGGGAATGGTTGGACTATATATACCACGCTGAACAAAAAATAAAGAAAAATATACCCAAAAGGCAATAAAGCTCTACGGAGGCGCCGACAATAAATACATGAGCCACAAATCCGTAGCGATAGCTAAAGTCCTCAACATATTTCTTGTGTCATATGTTTCCCCTGCATTCATACCATAAGCCTTCTTTTATTTCTCTTTTTTTCGTAATTTTGTTTTATCCGCAAACGGCGACACTTTTTCTTTCTGTGCTGCCTCTCATTTCTTTCTTTCTCTCCCTTTTTTTTTCTCTTTCTCTCGTTGCACGTGGCGACGTAAAAACTTGCGGGAAACGCACGAATAGCGTGCCAAGCATAGCGCGTTATGTGTACGCGTGCTACGCCCTATGCCGGTGCAATTTCGGAATGCCGCTGGAAGCTTGTCAGGGGTGCCCTGACTCGTCATCCACAATCCCCCGGTGTCGCGAGTTCATAAATCTCTCATTTCGCGGAAGCTACCGCAGCGCCGCGATACGACGACGCGGAACGGCGAAAATAGCCGCCAGAAATAGAGGGGCATTCACTTTCCTCCCTAACATATTATTTCTCGCGAAAATGTCTCCTTCCTTGTTTTTTTTTTATATTAACTTTTTTTAGCCGTTATTTCTGAGGTTTTGCAGAGGATCCCGGCGTGCTGGGATCGTAAGTTGCGGCATGATGTCAGTGTCACGTTACGTGATGTCACAGTATCACGTGACTTGACGTCACGCGAAACTGTGGCGTTAAGTGACGGCATGGGGCCGTGTTACGATGGCGTCACAGTGTAATGAGACATCCCGGAAACTTTACGTACTAAAGTGTCGGCCATCTTTGCACGTCCCAACTTGATGAAAAGCTCCCCTCTTGTTCTTGCCACTTCGGCCCGCTCATGGATATCGCGTTGATCCCTTCACCCGACATATTCATTATTGCTCCAAATGATATATATATAACGACCAGAGCCACTATATGAGCTACGCTCAGAGTACATCGGCACTCCGTTCTCCGATCTGCTCGTGGGCTCCGCCATCTTGGTGCTTAGTGCAGAGCAGTCGCAACTGTCGATCGTCACAATTCAAAAATACGACTTCCTCAGCTTTAGACACGGCGTTAGAGAGCTCCGGTGATACTGTTTTCCTCTGTCGCGAACTATTTTAACATTTCTGAAGGACGGAAAAGCGTTTCCTGCTGTTTCGGATAAAGCTTCGGATAACTGGCAGCCTTGGTTTTAAACACCAAGATAGCTGAGGTGTCGTTACTCTGAAACGTAAATTATCTAGTTGCTCTAATAACGACAAATGAAGTTCTCTTTCGCATTGTGAGTCCCTCTAAGTGTGTGTGTGTGTGTTTTTTTTGTATGTTTACAGCTTGTTTCAAGTCTTTTTTTTTTTCCTTCTCTTTTCACTTGACCATAATGTTCTTTCCACTTTGTACTTTCATTTTACCCCCAATGTAATGCCAGAAACGGTCTTTAGAGTAAATAAATAAATTACAATGTGACGTCACGCGACACTGACCTCACATGACACCATGGTTAGTGTACAGCGCCATTCTGCGTAGTCTGAGGACAGCAGTGTGCGTTTCGTTTTGATGTTTCTTCTCTACCCCAGTCTCAGGTTAATTCAACATGGTTAATATTTACCAGCTCGCCTGCACCCTTACGATTTTGTTCTATGACCGAAAATTTTTTTTTCTTGTATGAGTTGTTGCGTGTTCTTGAACGAAGTATGAATTAGTTGCTCGAAGTTTATGCGACTGGGGCTGGTGTCTTTAGGGCTCAACGCGCAGCGGTGATTGCATGAACGCCCGCCGCTAATAAAAGTGCCAATTCAATTTGAAAGTGGTGAGACCACATTCTGTTCGAAACTACCAAAGGTTTCAGTGACAATTAAAAAAATGGCGATAACGATTTTACCGAAACTTTAAAGTGGCTTGTCTGTAGTTTTTTCTAACTAGTATTTTTATTTTGTAAGGTTTTATTTCATTCGCCACCACACGCACGGCGAGTCTCTGCGTAATGCTTCGATTGCGTTTAAGCCAACGAGCGCGAGCCTCAGGTTACTTTATTTATTTTTTATCAATGGGCAAGCTAATTTTTTTTTTCTTTTCTCGAGAAGGAGGCTGGGGGAGCACTTTTTACTGATTCTGCGTGTTGACTTACGATGTTGACGCATTCTGCAAGAGGTTGCTCTCCCAGCATCGACCCTTTTCAAGAGTGACAGCTTAAGAGTCCAGGGGAGCTATGTTGCGCTTTTTGGACTCCCAGGAGACTAGGGAGAGGGAAGTGACGTCAACAACGCAGCAAATGCAGATTGGATGTTGATTTTGTTTTCTTCTGTCAACATCCAATCTGCGTTTCTCTAGTCGTTGACGTCACTTCCCTCTTCCAAGTCTCCTGGGGGTCCAAAAAGCGCAACATAGCACCCCTGGACATTGCGCTTTTTGGACTCCCAGGAGACTTGGAAGAGGGAAGTGACGTCAACGACTAGAGAAACGCAGATTGGATGTGGACAGAAGAAAACAAAATCAACATCCAATCTGCATTTGCTGCGTTGTTGACGTCACTTCCCTCTCCCTAGTCTCCTGGGAGTCCAAAAAGCGCAACATAGCCCCCCAGGGAAGCCTCTCCCACCCCTTGCCCCTTTAGCAGGGCGAACGCTGTAGAGGAGGGAACCTCCTTTCCAGCGTTCGCTCTGTTAACGTGGAAAGGGGTGGGAGGAGCTTCCTCTGAACTTTTAAACTGTCACCGACTATGGTCCCCCTGCGCTGAAGCTTTCAACAAACTACGGTGCCCTCAGTTTGGGTAGTTCAGACTTGCCTTATCGGGCTTCGCACTATACTTATGGCACCTTCGCTGAGCTTTTATATTTCGGTGTAGTGCTGAAGAACAAAAGAACACCTTACGACGTCTGAAATTGGCTTGATTCAACGCCGCAAGACATTCCAAAATGCCAGATTCATGTTACCACAACTAGGGTACGCCTCTCTTATCTCTGTTTGGTGGCGTCAGAACACCTAACGTCCCGACTGTTTTTTTTTTTTTTTTTTTTTGTTTTTCTACTTTGGAACGCGTTAAACAACTTCTCTTGGCTCACGCTTTTAGCGTCTTAGCTTTGACCTGTGCTTCGAAGGCGTTTGAAATATTTTTTTATTTTTTTTGCTTCGTGATCTTGCGTTCCGCACCACAGCAGGCACGCTTCTACGTGTGTGACATTTTGACACGCTCACTTTGTACGAACCAAAACAAGTCCTAACATGGATGGATGGATGGATGAATACGGCTGAGCCCTTTGGATCGGGCGGTAGCTTACGCCACCTAGCCATTTTGTCTTACCCTTTAAGCTTAGAATATTTAAATGTGAAAACTATATTCACTCCGTACTGAAAAGAAAGTGAGGCTATAAATCCCCCTTGCCATCAGTTAATAAGAAAATGCCTAGTTTTCTCTCGCTTTCTGCCACCATTCACTTAATCTTTGCTTGGTAATCTCTACTGTCTTGAAATCCACTTTTCCTTCGCTGTCTCTAAAACCCAATGACCTTATTAAATCTATGTTGTCTTCGGTGAAGCCCTTTACAGTAGAGTATCAAGTGCTCAGCCGTCTCGTCCTCCTCTCCACAAGCAGCGCACACTGTGTCCATTTCCTGGTACTTCGCTCTGTATGTTCTGGTTCGCAAAACACCTGTCCTTGCCTCAAACAACAATGAGCTTCCCCTAGAATTGTCATAGATGCTTTCTTTGGCAATAACTGTTTTGTTTAATCTATAGCCTTCCAGGGCCTTCTTTGTCTGCATTCCCTCTAGCCATCGATGTCTTTCTGTGGCCTTAACTTTCTTCTTAACTGAGACCTGCTCTTCCGTAACCCCACTATAGCCTAAAAACTTTCCTCTTAATTTCCTAGTGCGCTGTCTCCATTTTGTGTCTATACTCCTCATGTATAAATAGCTGAAAACCTTTCGGGCCCATTGCTTCCCACCCATTTGCCTCAACCGATCCTCAAATTCTATCTTGCTCACAGCTTCCCTGCACTCAAATGACGCCCATCCCATGTCTCCTTGTACTCCCTGGTTTGGTGTTTTGCAATGTGCCCCCAAAGCCAGCCTACCTACTCCACGCTGTTTTATATCTAGTCTTGCATGCACTTCGGATTTCATGCATAGCACTGCGTTTCCAAAAGTCAAGCCAGGCACCATGACCCCTTTCCAAATCTCTCTCACCACCTCATACCTGTTGTAATTCCAAAGTGCTCTATTTTTCATTACAGCCGCATTTCTGTTGCCCTTACCTATTATATACTTTTCATGCTCACTGAGATATTCTGCATCACCACATATCCATACTCCTAGATACTTGTATTTACTAGCTCTCTCAACTGTAATATTCTGTATCTTCAGTCTCTCAACATCATCATTGTTAAAAATCATGACTGCTGATTTTTCACTACTGAATTCTAAACCTAATTCCTCTCCTTCCCTACCACAGATGTTCATTAATTCCTGCAAATCTATCCTGTTGTTAGCCATTAGTACGATATCATCCGCATATATCAGTCCCGGTAAGGATTGCTGAATTGTCCTAGCTTACTGTACGAAAGGTCAAATCCAAGCCCACTCTTCTCTAGTCTATCCTCCAATCCTCTCAGATACAACATAAACAGCAAAGGCGATAACGGGTGATAACAAGTCCCTTTTCGCAGCGCCCCCTGGGAAACGCAGGAGGCCTATCGTAATCTTTTGAGCGAATTGACCGAAGTCATCTACGCTCATTTATACTCCATTCAGCCTTAAACTGAGACTAGAAGCTCCGCCTTCAGCACGAGCTCGCTAGCTTCCGCAGTGCTCTGATTGCGCGTGCCTGCGCGTTCACACTTGCGTTAGCAAGAGCAGAAAGCTCGCGCTGGATGCGAAGCCTCTAGTTTCAGCTTAAGGGTGAACGGAGTATAACGGCGACAAACGTTAATACGACATTTAATTATCAATTCGTAGTGTCATTCTTGAACTCTTATTTACGCACACAGTGCGTTAACGCCCGCGTCTTCTTACATTCTAATGTCACAAAATGGTTCATGGATTCGAGCCATGTAACATTTCCTGGGGCCGTTAATTACTCTATTTAGAAACACGGCTTAATTGCCATAACCAACTTGTAATTAAAACGAAAAGCTGCCGCACCCTTCTCAAATTACTGGGCAGTAGGCTTTGCAGATGTGGCCCAGAAGTAAGGCAACACCCAACACTGGTATTGGACATAAGTAAAGAAGTTTGCAGACGACTTCCAGGGAACGTTGAAAAGCCTGTACAGGCATATGACAATCTTGCACGGAAGCTAGTTGGGCACGCAGAACCTAAATCAATACACAAAGGACAAAAGGTGTTCGCTGCGGGCCTACTGGCAGAATTATGTGCGGACATTCGTCACATATGTCCGAGGCACGTGCGCTTCGTACATGTGTATGCTTTGAACATGACTGCTGACAGTTTAAAAACATGAAATGCTTTCTAACGCTGCCCCCAATTTCAAAATTTTGTCCGTCCGTCCGTTCGTCCGCCTGTTCATTTCCCGCTAAATTTAGCGGGGAAATCGATATCACGGAACCTATGCACGAATTCAGTTTCCTAGATAAATTTAGAGGGAAAACTGATGTCACGATTGACGTCACAGGACGTGCAGTCCAATTCAGTTTCCCCGCTAAACGGAGGTGTAGCCGGGAAGTTTTTTTTTTGGGGGGAAGGGGGGGGTGGCGTGCTGAGGTAGCTAAGATGTTCATGACTTGGGTTTGCGGAGGGGCTTCTGGTCAAAATGTCCACCGAGACGAAATGTCCACCGTGTCAAAATGTCCGACTGGTCACGTGAGACGCGTATCAAAATGCGGACGAACTGTCCAATCGAATCGAAATGTCCACCGGGTCAAAATGTCCATCGGGACAAAATGTCCAATTAGGTCAAAATGTCTATTATTTCAAAATGTCCATCGGGCCTTTTTTTTTTTTTTGAAAATTTCAGAAATTCGTTTATCTATTTTCCTAAACAGGGTTCAAGTCGGAACCCAGAAAACAAAAGTCACTGAGAGCTACGAAACAACAAAGTGAGTGAAAAATGAACTAATTTTTGAAACTTTATCTTTACAGATACACGTTCCATGCCACCCTTCTCTCGGTGTTTGGCCAGTTGACCCAGTGACGAAGTGTCTAATGACGAGTCAACCTCTATGTGATCAATAGCCCTGCCACAAGTTGCCCTTTTACGAATTGTCTTCCAACGAACGCCTCGCCTTCTCCGCTCCGCCAGGCATGTAGGATGTTCAGTTTAAGGTTTATTGTGCTCTGTTGTGTCCGGGTGCCTTGTGGTGTAGTCAAGTGTAACGTTGCTTGACGCAACAATCCGCCGTTTGGTATGGAGCTCTATTTTAAATGTTTCTACTACAAAAGTCATTATGTAGAGATCGTTCACTTTCAGCCGAAGCTAGAACATTAACGTTGAAAATTTCAAAATTAGTACGGGGGGAGAAAATTCTTGCCCGTCAATTGGAGCCAGGAAAGCATTCTCGACTTGAGTCAGTGACGAATTCGCCTAGAGCGCATACGCAATTCACTCTCCCCAACCCCCCCCCCCCCCCCTTTTCCTACAACGCTAATTACAATAACATTCTCGAGTTCGTTCTTTTTTAATCTCTGTCTTCACTTAGTCTTGAGACTAACTTATCTAAACAACAACACTTTTTGACTTTTACAGTAATTGTGTAGCATTTTAATTCTCTCAAAACGTAGGTTAGGTACTACTAATACACGGGCTGTTGGGAGCGGATGCAACGCTGTTCTTGTGGGCGCTAAGATCATTAAAAATTGTCAGAATGTGACTCCAGCAGTTCGAGACCGGAGCCGAGTTTTTCAGAAGAAAGCGCTATATCTTGATGTTGAACTTACGGCCAACGGAGATCGTGCATTCTGTGAATTAGAGTTTTTTCATGAGTTAGATATTTGGAAAACTTCTCCAACGAATTTTTGATTCTTAGTGGGGTATACTTCGTATTCATTACCGTGGGGTGAAGGATTCGCGAGAACAGTTGGTAGTGATTGTTTTCAAATTGCTAAATTTGTGAGACTGAAACAAACGCGTCCTATTTTGTAATTGACTTTTTTATCGCTCACACCTTTTAAAAGTTTAAGCACACTTTTTTTTTACATCCGGCATTTTGTTTTAAGCAGTGGGCTGTGTTCGTCGGAAGACAATTCGTAGTGGGTCAATGGGTAGCAGAGCAGTTCGTCACACAGGGCATTTCGTCATAGGGCAATTCGTCGCGGTGACAATTTGTCAGACTTGAAAGAGCTCTATTTCTGCGTGCCATTTTTCAAACATATTGCCGCGCGCGCAGCTTGCCAAGTAGGCAGCGCGCGCGTGGCCGAACGGTTATCGCACTTGTCTCCCACGCGAAAAGCCAGGGTTCGATTCCTGGCCGCGGCTACACATTTTTGTTGACACTGTAATGTGACGTTCTGGTAAATTCGAGAACCGTCTTGCTGATTCGAGGTTAGAATGTTCTAGGCACCGAACCTTCTACGCCGAATGCTCCAGAAGCCCACGCGTGTACAAAAGCGGCTCCGCGTGGCAAGCTGGGGTCAGTTTCGCCCCAGCGTTCGACTCTGCTGTCACGCCGACCTCGACGCCCGCGACGCTCTGTTCTCTTCTGTTGTTATCGTTTTTCCTTTTATTTCTGGGCACAAGTTCGCCCCATTAAACGTTTAGTTTCTTCAGTTATTATCGCCTCATCAATTGTCATTCGTGACATCTTGGTGGAGGTGCGGGGTAGTGCATTCTATGCCCGTTGAGCGTACCCCTCCGAAGACATCCCGGCCAAGCGAGGTGCTCAGCCCCGGAAGGCTACCCTTCGCCGAAGACGCCGAAGCCCGAAGAAGCCGTCGGACCAGAGGTCAGTCCCCTGAATTGGGTCTGCTGCCGGACAAGCCCAGGCCGAAGAAGACGACGATGGCCAACCAGTCGCAGACCCCGGCCGCTTCTGCCGTCATCTACTTGCCCGTCGCACCCCGGACTCCGACGCCTTTCCACGGGGACGCCCACGAGGACATCGAGGACTGGCTGCAACACTATGAACGGGTGGCCCGTCATAACGGGTGGACAGCTGATCAGTGCTTGCAGAACATCTACTTCTCGCTGGAAGGGACTGCGAGGTACTGGCTGGAGAACCACGAGGCTTCTTTAACTTCGTGGGAGGTGTGCAAGCAAGAACTAAAGAAGACGTTTACCAGCCAACACCGACGCGAGAGGGCTGAAGACATCCTTCGAACAAGGACCCAAGGCCCGAATGAAAGTATCACCAGCTTCGTCGAGGATGTTCTTCGCCTGAGCGCCCGCTCCGATCCTCAGGCTACAGACGAGAAGAAGCTGCGACACCTGATGAGGGGTGTGAAAAGCGAGATATTCGGCGGTCTCATTCGCAATCCCCCGACAACTGTGGACGAGTTCGTCACGGAGGCGACGAATATGGAACGTGCCCTACTTGCACGCGCCAGACACTACGAGCGACACCCCGGCGTAACCACTCTGGCGACATCCGGATCCGACCTCGGTACCGACCTTCCCGGCATCCGTGACATTATCCGTGAGGTCGTCCGGGAGGAACTGCGAAGGTTGCTGCCAACCGCCAGTCGTCCGCCAACCCTTTCCATCGCCGAGGCTGTCCGGGAAGAAGTGCATCGGGCGCTCCAACCAGAGGCTCCCGTCACCACGGTGGCACCGGAGGAACCGACGTTGAGCTACGCCGCCATAGCCCGACGACCGTCGCAAGCTCCCCGCCAAGCCACGGCGCCACCCCGAAGAGACGCCCCAACACCGCAGTACCCCCGACGACAGGAAGAGCAGGCGCACGTTCACCCAGTGCAACCTGCGCCAAGGAAGACAGACGTCTGGAGGACGGCCGACCGACGCCCGCTGTGTTACCACTGCGGGGAAGCTGATCATGTATACCGCCGATGCCCATACCGACGACTCGGGCTGCGCGGATTCCACCCAAACGACCCGCGCCCCCGTTATGGTGAACGCCCGCGGGAGATCGACGAGTACCTGCGACGACCTCAGTCCCCCGAGCCTGCGTCCCGCCGAGAGTTCCGGTCGCCATCGCCACGACGTCCAGCTTCACCGATGCACCGACCTCGTCGTGAGAGCCTGTCGCCCATTTCTCGCCGGGAAAACTAGGCGCGGCAACGCCTGGAGGTGGCGTTGCCGAAGACGACCGAAGTAAAGAGCCTCCAAGAACGACGGAGCGCTCCCACTCTCCCGACGCTGCGCATCGCAACGACGCTCCTGCTTCGGTGTCCAACAACCTCAACGTTATCATCGACGGCCACGACGCGACGGCACTCGTCGACACCGGAGCAGACTACTCCGTTCTGAGTGGGAGGCTCTCCCGCCGCCTTCGAAAAGTCATGACGCCGTGGGATGGACCTCAAATACGAACCGCCGGAGGACACCTCATTACACCAGTCGGGAGATGCACTGCTCGCGTCGAGATCCACGGTGAGACGTGCCCTCTGAAGTTCGTCGTTCTACAAGACTGTTCCAGAGACGTCATTCTCGGCATGGACTTTCTGTGTGAATACGGCGCCGTCATCGACCTTGGTGAGAACAGATTGACGCTGCGCAAGCCTGTTCCGCCTTCAGAGAAACCCCAAACAGCGTCAGCCGCCATCCGAGTCGCTGCCGACCACGTGAACCTGCCACCGCGATCAAGTGTTGTCGTACCCGTCGTGACCGATGCAGCTACCTGCGGCGAAGTTGTTCTAGAAGGCAACCTTCAATTGCTTCTGGGAAGAGGAATAGGCGTCGCAAGAGGAGTAGCTGAACTTCAGGATGGCCGCGCTGTGGTCCTCGTGACGAACTTCCGGAACGAAGCGCAACACCTCACAAAAGGTGCAGCCGTGGGCCACGTCGAGGAACTGCGAAACTCCGCCGAAATCGCCGCCATTACTGACGAATCCTCGCCACCTCGACAAGACAGTACGCCGCCAGCGCAGCTCGACATTGACCCTAAGCTCCCGGGCCCGAAACGACGGCAGCTGAATAACCTCCTCGCCGAATACCGCGACTGCTTTGCGACGTCGTCGAAGGTGCGCCAAACCGCCGTTGCGAAGCACCGCATCGTTACCGAGGACGACGCGCGCCCTGTGCATCGATCGCCGTACAGAGTTTCCGCTAAAGAAAGGGAGGTGATCCAGGAGCAAGTTCAAGAGATGCTGAAGGATGACATAATCCAGCCTTCAAGTAGTCCGTGGGCCTCTCCAGTCGTGCTGGTTAAGAAGAAGGACGGAACGCTTAGGTTCTGCGTCGACTACCGGCAGCTGAACGCGGTTACGAAGAAAGACGTCTACCCCCTCCCCCGCATCGACGACACTCTAGACCGGCTGCGCCACTCTCGTTATTTCTCATCGATGGACCTTAAGAGCGGCTACTGGCAGATCGAAGTCGACGAACGGGACCGCGAAAAAACAGCCTTCGTCACGCCGGATGGACTGTACGAGTTCAAGGTTATGCCCTTCGGACTATGCACGGCGCCAGCAACTTTCCAGCGTGTCATGGACACCGTACTGGCAGGGCTGAAGTGGCAGAGCTGTCTCGTCTACCTTGACGACGTCGTAGTATTTTCAACTGACTTCGACGAGCACTTGCGACGACTCCGAGCTGTTCTCCAAGCCATAAAGACCGCCGGACTCACCCTCAAGCCGTCAAAGTGCCGGTTCGCCTATGACGAACTGAAATTCCTAGGTCACGTGGTTAGTAACGAAGGCGTCCGTCCAGACCCCGAGAAGACTCGCGCCGTCGCGGCATTTCCAGCGCCCACAGACAAGAAGGCTTTGCGAAGATTCCTTGGTCTTTGTGCCTACTATCGACGCTTCGTTCGGGATTTCGCAAGGATTTCCGCACCGCTCACTAAACTCACGAAGGACGCCGAGAAGTTCGAATGGGCCGAGGAGCAGCAGCACGCATTCGACGAGCTGAAGCAACGACTCCAGACTCCTCCTGTTCTTGGACACTTCGATCAAGACGCGGAAACCGAGATTCATACGGACGCAAGTAACGAAGGACTTGGCGCGGTACTGGTTCAAGTGCAAGAAGGCACCGAGCGAGTCATCGCCTACGCGAGTCGAACACTGTCCAAAGCGGAGAGAAATTACTCCACGACTGAAAAGGAATGTCTTGCGGTCGTCTGGGCGATCACGAAGTTTCGCCCGTACTTGTACGGGGGCCCTTTCCGCGTTGTCACGGACCACCACTCGCTCTGCTGGCTTGCGAACCTAAAGGACCCGTCCGGACGTCTCGCTCGATGGAGTCTCCGACTGCAGGAGTTCAACATGACTGTTGTCTACAAGTCAGGCCGCAAGCACAGCGACGCCGATTGCCTGTCCAGAGCCCCTGTCGAGACATCTCCCGGTAGCGGCGACGACGATGACGACGAGTGCTTCCTAGGCGCAGTGAACACCGACGACATGGCGCGACGTCAAAGAGACGATCCTGAGTTGCGCGCGCTAATCGAGCACCTCGAAGGACGAGGGGGTACTGTCCCCCGTGTCTTCTCGAGAGCCCTGCCGACTTTCGTCCTCCGACAAGGTGTACTTTACAAGGAGAACTTCGGAGACAACAGTACGCCGTGGCTGCTGGTAATCCCTACCGACCTTAGAGCGGAGATCTTCCAAGCCTGCCACGACGACCCGACGTCCGGACACCTTGGTTACAGCCGTACGCTGGCCCGAATCCGTGAAAGGTATTACTGGCCCAAGCTACCGAAGACCGTTCATTTCTATACACGGTCGTGCCACGAGTGCCAGCGACGCAAGAAACCGCCGACGAAGCCGGCAGGTCTCCTGCAGCCGATTGCTCCCCCGAGTGCACCGTTCCAGCAGATCGGAATGGATCTACTTGGTCCTTTCCCACCATCGACGCAAGGAAACAGATGGATTATCGTCGCCACAGATTATCTCACGCGGTACGCCGAAACGAAAGCCCTTCCTGCAGGGACTGCTGTGGAAGTCGCCAAGTTTTTTATCGAGTCCATCGTCCTCCGGCACGGCGCTCCCGAAGTTTTGATCTCAGACCGGGGATCATCGTTCATGGCCCAGCTGACGCAAGAAATCCTTCGTCTCAGCCACACCAGCCATCGGCGCACCACTGCGTACCACCCCCAGACCAACGGGCTGACGGAGAGACTCAACAAGACCATCGCCGACATGATCTCTATGTACGTCGACGTGGAGCACAAGACATGGGACGAGGTGTTGCCGTACGTCACATTTGCCTACAACACGGCCGTGCAGGAGACCACCGGGGTGACACCCTTCCAACTGGTTCATGGTCGCAAAGTAACGACAATGCTGGACGCGATGTTACCCCACGAACCGGCTGTCGACGGAAGTGACGACGCCCAGGTGGTTGCCCAACGGGCAGAAGAAGTCCGCCAGCTCGCCAGACACCGTATTCAAGCCCAACAACGTGTCGACACTAACCGCTCCAACCTTCGTCGTCGGGACGTCCACCTCCAGCCCGGAGACAGGGTGTGGGTGTGGACACCGATCCGCCGACGCGGTCTCAGCGAGAAACTCCTAAAACGGTACTTTGGACCCTACAAGGTACTTCGTCGACTTGGAGATCTGAACTACGAGGTGATGCCCGACGGACCACGGACTTCATCACGCCGCCCTCCACGACCAGAAGTCGTCCACGTCGTGCGCATGAAGCCATACTACGCTCGATAGGACTGTGGACCTTATGTGTTCTAAATGACTCTTCAGCTTACCGTTCTTTTTGTTTGCTTTGTTTTGTTTTGCAGCGGGGCGATGCACTTTTTAAAGGGGAGAGTAATGCCACGCGCGCAGCTTGCCAAGTAGGCAGCGCGCGCGTGGCCGAACGGTTATCGCACTTGTCTCCCACGCGAAAAGCCAGGGTTCGATTCCTGGCCGTGGTTACACATTTTTGTTGACACTGTAATGTGACGTTCTGGTAAATTCGAGAACCGTCTTGCTGATTCGAGGTTAGAATGTTCTAGGCACCGAGCCTTCTACGCCGAATGCTCTAGAAGCCCACGCGTGTACAAAAGCGGCTCCGCGTGGCAAGCTGGGGTCAGTTTCGCCCCAGCGTTCGACTCTGCTGTCACGCCGACCTCGACGCCCGCGACGCTCTGTTCTCTTCTGTTGTTATCGTTTTTCCTTTTATTTCTGGGCACAAGTTCGCCCCATTAAACGTTTAGTTTCTTCAGTTATTATCGCCTCATCAATTGTCGTTCGTGACAATATTGCTAAAACAAAAACCCTTGGGTGAGGTTTGACTAATACGAATGTTTGGCGTCTCTTATTATAGCTGGTTGAATCGCTATTACTTTCGCAATAGACGCGGTCTGGTTTCCCGGGACTCCAACACAATCCGGATGCGAGTCGCCCCGGTAAGTAATCGGAAAACAGCGGCAAATACGCAAGTTTGTTAGAACGAATTTATTTAGCAATGGTCACTCTACCCTATAGCTGCATCTTCTCGCAGTGAAATGTTTCGGGTGCACGTCGGTTGCGCATCACCGAATGTCTGGATGCCCCTGGAGTCGCTCAAGAAAGAGCAGACACTGGCCGAAATGAAGTTAAACCGAGCCGCAAGCAGAGTCGTCTCGACAAGAGTGTCGAGGACGCAAGAAGCACGTGACAAGCGCATCTAAGCAACTCTTCGACGCTCTGATAGAGCAGACAGCACAGGCGTCATAGAGACATGCGCCCGAAACATTTCACAATGAGTAGATGTACCCATAGGGTAGAGTGACTAACTCGAAGTACTCTACTCAGATACTTAATCCAGCTTGCCCGCTAAATTTAGCGAGAAATCGGCGTCGCATGATATACACACCGATTCAGTTACCCGCTAAATTAAGCGGGAAAATTCACGCCTCGTGATAGACGCCAACCCAGTTTCCCCGCTAAATTTAATGGACGTCGCGTGGCCTGACGTCACCTGACCCGTACAACCGTTCAGTTTCCCCGCTAAATATTAGCGGGAAAATATGCGTCGCCTGAAACGCCGATTCCTGTGTCGATTCCCTATAATGCGTATCATGCATCACACAGGGACTTTGCAGGCAAAGGTCGCTGCCAATTTTCGTAGGTTTGTCT
Organism: Ixodes persulcatus; assembly: GCA_013358835.2. Classification (NCBI taxonomy): domain Eukaryota; kingdom Metazoa; phylum Arthropoda; class Arachnida; order Ixodida; family Ixodidae; genus Ixodes; species Ixodes persulcatus. Next base: position 1,146,122 of record JABSTQ010011515.1, read on the forward strand.
GCTTCATTTGCGGAAGTTGTGGTGACGTCAGAAAGACGCCGAGCTCTGATTGGCTCTGACTGAAGCATAGCGGGTAGACCTCCAAGCAAGCTGCCTTGAGGTCAACCCACTATTCTTTGTTGCGTTCGGGAGGTGACGATCTCAGGCGTGGAACCAAGAGTCGGGGCTGTGGCTCGCTGCTAGCATGGCCCCGAGGAAACAGGCCTGGAGTGGGGTTACTGAAGTAGAACTTTGATGTACAGTTAATATACAAGTAGCATGGTCGACTGGTTAATCGGCAATCGGCGACTTCGGGCTCCCTTAGCCCGTGTTATATATAGCCCTCCGAGGGCGAGAAGGCCCTCTTAGAGAGAGGAGCCTTCCCCGGTGTTCAAGTTTTCACTAGGTGTCCGAAGTGCGGGGGCGGCTGATGCAATTTCTGGGTGTTCTTTCAGCGAGGTGCAGATGGTGTAATCCCTCGACGTTCTTGCCGCGCTCCGGTGGCTGATGTAAGGAGTCGACGTTCTTGCTGGGACCCAACACCGACAGACCCACACGCACACAGGCACGCACACGCACGCCGGTGTTCCTCCTTGCGAGAGACCGCAATTCCAGATGGTCTCGTGGCCTCCTGAAGACGTTCTTTTTGAGTTTAAAGCCCACAGCGAAGGCCGTCGCAACACCTTCGATCAGAATCAATGATAGCTCGGCGTTCTGAAGTCACCACAACCCGTGCAAAAGAAGCAGACGAACTCGCGCTCCGCATTACCAACGTGGAGGGACAGTCACACAAGGAAGAAACAGTCTTCAGATAGTAGAGAGTTTTAGGGAACCGTTTTTGCACATCCGATACGGTACGATGGGCCCTCCGATACGCACTGCGCATGTGCGAGTCTTATGCTCTGGCGCATGCACAGTTCGTTCCGGAGGGCTTATCGTACCATAACGAATGTGCAAAAACGGTTCCCTAAAACTCTCTACTATCTGCAGACTGTTTTCTGTATGATGCAGCGGCAGTGCGACCCCGGCTTTCGGATTAAAGCACACATTGTTCGAGAAACACCAAACGCCAAGAGCACACGCGGAATAGAAGCTTGAATCTGAGTGGAATTATGTGCTATAGAAGCTATCCTCCAGACGACAGAATGTAGGCTAAAGTACTAGACGCACCCCGGCAACAGTCACGTGGTTTAGAAACCGCTTGTCGTGTGCGTTACTTCACGGTATGTTTTGGATGGATTCTTAAACTTTATCATAGCATCTTCTATACTCAAAAAGCCTGGCAGTTCGACGACGGAGCCATAGAGCGCCCGGTCGCAGATTTGGAGCGCGAGGATTTGGTAGCAGAGACCATTTCTCAGGGAAGCTGGTAGTGAGCGCAAAGCTTTTGCGGCGGCGAAGACGCGCAAGGAACGCGAGGAGCACGAGCGGACATTTCATCACTTGGGAGAAGTGTGCTTCGGCGTCTCGCCGCAACGGGGCGCCCGTTACATGCCTCTCCTCTCATCCGTTGTCGGCCGCTCTTCCTTTTCACTTTCGACGGCCGCGTCTCATGGCGGTCTGCCAGGCTTTGTCAGTATAGAGGAGGCTATGACTATATATATATAAATAATTTTGAAAAAAGGTGTACAGAATCTAATTTGAATGTCCTTCTCTGTATTTGGAAAACACTTACCTCACAGATACAATAAAAAAAAATAAAACGGAATTGGGTGGTTGATTATACCAACGCAACGTGAAGCAAAGGCTCGCGTCGCAGAACCCAGCGATCCTGGCCTCAATCCCTATTCCCGCCGAGTTCGACCCGGATGACCGACCTACCTTTACCACTTCGGGATGCTCACGTTAAAAACCCCAAACCAGAAATCGTACAGCGCTGGGCAAATTTCTCATCTACAGCGGATACATCGGGCTCCCCGTGGCAGGGACACTTATTTATAGATTTATTTATATATCAAAATACCGGTCCTTTCGATAAGAACAGTGACAAAAAGGGGAGAAGACAAAATTGGGAAGAAACAAATAGAGCAAAACAATAATAAAAAAATCACCATAGCAAGAAAACAAATTTGTATTAATAACAAATCATAATTACCGAAATGACTACTAATAACACTACGCTGTCTAATCCACACAAGCAATTTTGACCGCACTCGACCAATCTCTGGTCTGCCAGTTTGGGACACTTTCGCGTAGAAAAGCGTTAGCTGTTAGCGAGGAGTACACCTAACATGTCTGCGAAAAATTGTTTGTCGCTTGTTGCTCTAGTGTGATGACACCTCACAAGTGTTTGGCATGTCACGGAGCTATATGTTTCTTCCATGTTCGGAGTGCGGATAAAAATCTCATAACGTATTTTGGCTTTCCGGCGGAGGTAGGTATTTTTTTGTTTTCGCTTCCCGAAAGTAAAGAGGACGACACATCGCTGACGTGAACTAAATTCAACGAGAAACGACGAAATAACAAAGTATAGAAGACATCACAAACAACACTGAAACTGCTGTAAATAAATAATAATAAAAAAACTTTATTCAGAAAGACGCAATTCGGCGAACTAGCTCCATTTTGTTTTCCTTCTTTAATTTTTGGTGCTGCTGGAAAGCATCTTATGAAGATTGAAGATGACCCTGACTGGGAACGGTACCACGTTAAAAGGAAATTTTCTTTTAAGAGCGCACGAAGGGGGGGGGGGGGGGGACAGACCGTTCCAAATTGGATTTAATTTTTCTTCCACACTCCTACTAAAAAATAAAAAAGTACACATACAAACACACATTCACCCAAGGAGCAACAACCGAAAGCGCATGTTTAATAATCGGAGCATAAAATATAAGAACTTGTCAAATCTAGAAAAATCAAAGACGACCTTCTTCTTTTTTTTTTTCCCGATTCTTATTTTTAGTCTGCACTCACTTTGGTCGTCACCGTCACGACGCACGGCGTCCCTTTTCTTTTTTGTTATCTTCATTTCGGTTAATGGGCAACTAATGCGGCCATATTTCTTGATGTCCCACGAAAGCAGCGTGAACGTGCCAGTAAAAGACACACTAATGGATTGTTTTACGAGCTAAACTAATCGTCGCTCATCTGAGGGCGCTAATCTCCGTCCAAGCGGACCTCGGCAATAGCCTTATCGCCCTTCGCACGCGTATAGAAATCAATAAAAGTGTCCTCAAGAAAAGAAACTGGAAACTTCAAAATCATTAAAAAAAAAGAAGAATATTGATTTTACTGTTTAAGTCCGCGGAAGTTTGCTTTGGCTGCGTCAAATGTTAGCTTCTGTTTTTATACATCTTTATTTATGAAGCACAAAATGTCGGGTGTCATTGGTTCAGGCACGATATCGTGCGATCCGCATGGTCGATATCTAGGCAAAACAAAAATGAAAAAAATTAGTTTTGTAGAACGACGCACGTCTGGTGGCATATTGTTGTCTGACAAACACAGATTTTGGTCCGGTACTATATTCGGCCTGTTTGTTTCTGACGCTACGAAGTTCGCATGAGAATCGTGACAATTTCAGAAGCTGTGCAACGATTCCAGTAACAAATATCCATCGTTAAGTGCAAAGTCGAAATTTACTTCAGTGCCGTTCTAACAAGTAAACAAACGCATGTTTAACGTTGAGTTTTCAGACGGCGAGAGATCGAACTCCCTTGGATATTTTAAATAACACCAGTTTACGCTGTTAAAAAAGAAATGGTGCAGAATCTGGGATACTTGAACGTGCGTCACGCAGTACACTCATTAGACGAACGCACGCCGGTCCACAATACCGATTCATTTCGAAACTCTTTGTATTTCAAATCCATTATCGCGAAACACTCGATTTTCGCAGCACAGGTAATGAGACCCTGTAAAACCCTCGTCGAGTGTAAATTATGCATAAAGATTGCCGCTTGAAGTTGCACATTGCACAGTCAACCTATGTTTCACGAAAACGTAAAGAAACAGATGTAAAAAGAAAAATGCATGGTGTGAGCGCGGTGTTGCTCGATTACTGTACGAGCGTCTGTATCCAACTATACGGTGCCTGCAGCGCGTCTCTGATTGGTGTGTTTGGCGTCTTATCCCGCGCATGCGTCGAAAAGTGCTCCCTAAGTTGCAGCAAACGACGTCACAGGAGCTGGCTTCTCATGCTATGGAGAGCACTGAAGGGAGGGTCCGTATCTCAAACCACGAGGAGCGATTTGCAATTAAATGACGAAAGCCTCTTGCGGAGATTGGTCGCAAGTGCGCAAGCGCTGCGTTTTCGTGTGGCGAGAAGGAAAGAAGGCGGAAAGGCGGAGATCGCTTTGCCGGCGATCAACGTTCTCGGTGACCTACGTCACCGAGAACGTAGGTCACCGGCCCATACGCCAAGTGACCCATACGTCAAGTAACCCCGGTGGAGCTCTTGGACACTCTCCGTGATACGGGCTCTCTATGGGCACGGGTTCCAAAATTTACTCCATGTTACTCCAAGGTAAGGGTTTTGTACCTTGGCGTTCCAAAAACATACCCGCGTCCAGCGTCGCGCTCGATCTGTGTTGTTACTTAACGCGACCCGCCGGAGTGCTTACGCTTTCGAATGTCGCGATCCTGGCGGTTGGTCGTCGAAATGCTGCCCGAAAAAAAATGCGAGCAGACGCGAGTGTCGCTGTAGGGCCTAGCGTTCCCAGCGTTCCCACTCCTGGCTGCACGCAACTTCCATAGATTGTCAAGCCACAGCCTCCTATAGACGCTTTACAGCAGCTGTGCATGGGCGCCACCATAACTGACCTTCGGTTTTTGTTCCCTCTTATTCCGTTCGCTTGACTTCATCATTTCCACAGCAGGACAGGTTATTGCCATTTTAAGTGTTACTGTGTCCTTCCCCCCAGCATAGGCCGTTGTGGAGACTCGTCAACGCCCGCTTCAGTGGCTCGGCATCTCGGTAGGACAAGAGAAGGGCGGCTATGGCGGCTCAATCTGGCGCGTGTGTAAAGCGTCTATATACTGACAAGGCCTGGCAGATCGGCACGAGAAGCGGCCGCCTAAATGTAAAAGGTGGAGCGGCAGACAACGGATGAGGGGTGAGCCACGTGACTGGCGCCCCGCTGCGGCGAGGCGCCGAAACACACTTTTCCCGAGCGAACAAGTGTGTTTCGGGTCCTCGTCGCTGCAAAAGCTGTGCGCTGACGTCCAGGTTCACCGAGAAATGGCCCTTTGATGCTCTGTGCTACCAGATCCTCGCGCTCCAAATTTGCGACCGGACACTCTATGGCCCCGTCGTCGAACTGGCAGGCTTTGTGAGTAGAGGAGGCTATGGTCAAGCTGAAGAGCAACCTGCAGCAGAACGGCCGTCTACCACATGTCTACCATCGCCGCCAGGACACCGCCAGGATCGCAGCAGGCAACTGCGTGACACCTCAATGGTGTCATTTGGAGAAAGTCGGGAACCCCAAATGAAGACGCGGTCCAGGAACCAGACCAGTCGGAGACGCGGTCCAGGCACCATAGTAGTGTACGATAGACAGACACACACACACACACACACACACGCACGTCTTCGCCTCTGCGGCTGTCAGAGCGGTCTCCGCGTCGGAGTTTCATCGCTTAGTCATTAGCCCTCGAGGAACCTTGGGCCACTTAGTCGACCATTTATCACCGCCGAGAAGCTCGCTCTCCTCCCAAACAATTCGCGGCGGAGCAAACTGTGGCTCGACCCTGTCAACGCGCTTCTCTCGGGCAACTCGCGGATGGAGAGAAGCTTCTTCGCTGATCACGTCTCTTCTCGAAGGAAAAGAGCGTACGTGATTCGGAACGAAGTGGTTTCTGCGCTGGCAGTTCCCTCTCCTCGAGTTAAGCGCCTAAGGACTTTCAGGAAAAAGTGTTCCTTTTTTTTATGTTTGCTTCTTTTAAGTACCGTAAGGTGACAGCAAAAAAAAAATAATAATAAAAACGTAAACAAAAACCGGGAGGGGTTATACTTTGCTCAACCCTAAGCTGACAGTGCGATGAACAAACCGTACGTCTATCTTTCGCCGCGTGATCACGTTCCCTCCCATTCCCGCACGCAGAGAGCGGGGTCAGGCGATGAAAGTGAGGCGACTGATTGGTTCGGCGAGTGCGTGGCTCCCACCGCACTGTCAGCTTAGGGGCCCAGATCCTCCGTTGACCCCCAAGCTAGCAGTGCGCTGTATGCTACGAGCTGGCCTGACCAATCAGCTGCCTTTCATTCGTCACCCGAGCCCCCTCTCTGCAGAAGGGTTTGGACTTGGGCTAGTTGGTCGAACATGTTTAGGGGTTAAAATCGCTAAAAACGACGGACGGGTAAGAGAGACACACACCACAGAGCGATACTTGCAACTGGTTTAATGTTGGAAAAACACACGTACCGCGAAACCAACAGGACACACCCTCGATTCAGTTCCAACCGCCGCTTATCACATTTCGTACACTTACACGGTGCATGATCGTAAAAACGATAACTCCGATTCAAACAAGGTTATCGATGGGGCACTTACACACGTACCTTCGTCACACTCGGAAATAAAAAAAACGCTTCCGTTATCTCCCTTGTCTTTCTATTTTTGTTTCGTGCCAAGATAACGGTGTTGTCTAAATAGGGTAAACACTGACACCTATTACAATGCACCGCGAGATTGCCAGAGGGGGCTGACCTCAATGACAGGGCATGTTTCCTCAGTCTTTCGTTCACGCATCGCCCCGACTGCCTCACGTATACCCTCCCACAAGACAGAGCAATTCTGTACACAACCCCCCCTCTGCATCCTACGTATTTTGTTGCGTGCTTCTTCTGACATATATCTGCCCGTGTGTCACCCCGTTCCACCCTCCCACATAGCTTGCTTAATTTTTGTGGAGCTGAAAGGAGAACCGAAATGCCATGCTTTTCCCCCACCTTTTTGATGTTATGGCTAACGTTATGTATATTTGGCATCACCACTGGTCTCTTATCTGGCTTGCTCCTCTCTTCCCTCTTCCCTCCTCCGCGAAACTTCTTTAGCAAGCCCTCTACCACCCCCTTAATGATCTCACAGGGGAAACCTCCCTCCTCCAGCTTCCTCACTTGTAACCCGAAGCTCTCGGCTACGCTGTGCGGACAAGATTTCGTTAATGCGGCTTTCAGGCAAGTTGTGGCTATCTCCCTCTTAATAATCTCACGCAAAAATTAAGCAAGCTATGTGGGAGGGTGGAACGGGTTGACACACGGGCAGATATCTGTCAGAAGAAGCACGCAACAAAATACGTAGGATGCAGAGTGGGGGTTGTGTACAGAATGCCTATGTCTTGTGGGAGGGTATACGTGGGGCAGTCGGGGCGATGCGTGAACGAAAGACTGAGGGAACATGCCCTGTCATTGAGGTCAGCCCCCTCTGGCAATCTCGCGGTGCATTGTAATAGGTGTGAGTGTTTACCCTATTTAGACAACACCGTTATCTTGGCACGAAACAAAAATAGAAAGACAAGGGAGATAACGGAAGCGTTTTTTTTATTTCCGAGTGTGACGAAGGTACGTGTGTAAGTGCCCCATCGATAACCTTGTTTGAATCGGAGTTATCGTTTTTACGATCATGCACCGTGTAAGTGTACGAAATGTGATAAGCGGCGGTTGGAACTGAAAAGGAGGTGTGTCCTGTTGGTTTCGCGGTACGTGTGTTTTTCCAACATTAAACCAGTTGCAAGTAGCGCTCTGTGGTGTGTGTCTCTCTTACTCGTCCGTCGTTTTTAGCGCTTTTAACCCCTAAAACCCCTCTCTGAACGTGGCTGTGGGACAGAGCGCGATCACGTGGCGAAAGATAGGCGTGCGAGTGGTTCAACCAGCACGTAGCTCTCCACCCCACTGTCAGCTTAGGGGTGAGGAGTGTCCATTAACCACTATGGGTGGCTGTTTTGTTTTTTCTTTCTTTGAGCTTGTTTTAGCGGCGCCTTGTAATTGCTTCGCCTCTCAACTAGGAGCTTTATCCGCCCGCGGGACACATCGAGCTCGTTTCTTTTTCATACCGTTACAAAAAAAAAATGGTGTCTGCTTTTTTTTTTTTTTTTACGCTGTCATTCTTTATATATTTCTCCTTTCTTTAGCTTTTGCGTCCCGTCATCAATTTTTTTTTTTCTTCTGCCAACGACTTCGTGGGCCCAGTTAACGAAGCTCTTTCGCAATAAAATTTGCCTGAGATTTTTTTTTTTTGGTATGGATATATATTTTTTTTAACACGATTGGTTGGATTAGGGGAGCAAGCTTACTTTCGTATCAATGAGTGCTCGTATATTTTAGTGATTCCTTTAAAGGCAAACAGGTAATTTCTTCTTTAGACCTGGAGGCGCCGAGAATGAGAAAATGTAGCAACCGTGCTAGTTACGTAGAGTTGGAGATCTTGATGTTAACTGATCGGTCAATATATTTTTTCTTTTTTTTATTATTTATGAGTCGTGAATTTTTTTCTTTTCTTACCTTATCGATTGAAATCAAAATTTTATGTTTGCTTAGCTCAGCATGCAAACAACGGAGCTGTATCTTTCGAAGGGGGAGGGGGCAAGGCTCATGCAATAACCGAGTAGTGTAATTCAAAATGTTGTGATGGTACTATGACTGTTATATTTCTAGGTTTTGTATACCTATTCCTGCTTCACTCCCAAATGTCTCCCCCTTGCTACTGAAAGTGCCTCATTGCGAGGTATCGGAATAAATAAATAAATACGTAAGCCCCCCCCCCCCCCCCCCCTTGGGTCACCTCGGCCATTGCATAAAAAATAAATATAGATAAAAATATACGATAAAAGCCGGTGTATTTCTTCATTAAGAGTAGATAGTCATTATTAACAGAAATAAACTTTTTCAGGCATGAATAATTATAAGACGATTAATTCTAGGGTACAGACATCGTTTTGACATCATGTCATTGAATCTCAAAAAGCAAGGCTAGCATATAGACCAACTCAACTTGCCGACGTCATACGACCGCGGTGGCGCTGCTGTCGGTACTGCGCATGCGCTAACGCTTCATTCCTCCCAAATTTGGCTTCTGCGCATGCGCAGTGCCCACACCTGTTGTGGGCAAAGCGGGCTTGTTTGTAAACAGTGTGTTTGTTTATAGCAAATAAATATTCTTTACTTTTATTTTTCAAGATTGCTTCGTAAATTTTATTCTCATGACTATACTTCAAAGGATACTGAGATACTGTCATATAAAAAGTAGCTGGATCTTTTGATTTTTTAGCAAACAGTAAGAACGTGAGCAACTGTGGTTTATGCATCGTAATATCGATGGGCGTCAGAATTAGTAAATAAAGCAAGAATAGAGAGCACGGGACCTAATATTGAAACTAAAGCAAGTGTGCAGGCGAGCTGGTTCAATACCCACATGGTAACCCAGGAGTGGGGGAAAACGGGACGGACAACTCCAAAAGCTTGCAGCTTTATGTTGTCCGTCCCGTTTGCCCCCGGTCCTGGGTTACCATGACAGGATCTATATCCGCATTACGGGTTGACATCTTTGAAACCCTGAACACTTTTTTCTTCCCTGTCATTTCTGGCCCCGGCGTCTTTCGGCCAACAGCAGTGACAAGAAAATATAACAATAAAGACGTGCAAAGACCCATCGCATCATCTCGTCTCAGAAACTAATAAAACAGTAAATATTGGGGGGCGAACAAACCACGAAGAAGGGAGCGGCGACCGCTGACTTGTTTAAACTTATCACCCCACCACATACTAAAAAGGAAAAAGAAAAAAGATGTGAAAAGAGAAGATTAGGTCGAAATGACAAACCATGGTGACAGCTTCATGTACAGTCACTCCGTTTATTGTGGCACTTCTGCGTTTCTCAGCGGAGCGTCGGGCAGCCGACCCCACGAAAACCTCTGGTGGATAAGAAGTGACACGCGACTCATGACTAATCGCATGATACGGGCTTTAGCTGAGCAAGTTGGTTCATTGCTTGTGAATGCTTGTAATCGCATGAGTTGAGTTGAGCCTGAAGGTCGGACATCGGTCGTCCTTATTCGTGGTGAGAAGCTCGCTAGGGGCGCTTCTAGTTTTCCTCACTACAGAGCCGTTTATTGGGAGAGTTTGGCCATACATTGGTTTGAATAGGCGAGCATCTCGGGGCCAACCACAGGCCTCGAAACAGCCCCTAGCGGTGGTCGTCAGCTCTAAATATGTGACACGACTAATTTAAGTCGTTTTAGCGTCGCTCGAGTAAGAAGGTATAACTCTTTGGTGACTGAAAACGTTTTGTCACGTCCATATTCAACGGTAGAATAAACGAACGTGCAGTCCAAACCAGGGCCGCGACTTGCTAGAGACAGCGTCTCAGCTGAGACTGGGGAAAGGAAAGCACTGACCAAGCCAGCGCGCGAGCAGTGCGGGACTGTCTCAACCCGAGCCGAGCAAACCGCGTCTCAACACGCTCGCGCGCCCCACCCTTTGCACTGTTTTAATAATAATAATAATATCTTTATTTGGCTCTGGAGAGCGCCGGCACAGCGGAAAGGCAACAACCCGTACCATGGAGGCCCGCGGTACCGCGTCTAAGGAACATGATAATGCGATGAGTATATGCATGCAATATGACGACGAGATGGAATGTTGCTATTGCGGAGGATTTCAGTCCAATTTGAAGATGTCCACATTTCATCGAGGGTGGGTCAGCAACGGGCCAAAGGGATCTGCAGCCTGCCGTTTGATAGGGGCACGGTTGCACAAAGGAGCCCCAGGAGCATGATGGTGCTGTCGCTCACTGGGGTCGAAGCATCAGGCTCCAAGGGGGTAGCCCAGTCAAAGCAGAAAGCTGCCGCCTCCTAGGTACCGAGACCCAGGGCTTAGATTGAGGCACCGCCGACGTCCGGTGTGGCATCCTCTAAAGGCTCTGTTATACTCCGACGTAACGCGTGCGCGCGTGCGATCGCGTCACAGCGACGTCACGTCGGCGAAAACCCGACGCTCTATACTCCGGCGTCGTGTCGTAACCGATGCGACCGGCGGCGTTCGACGCAGCCTGACTAGAGTCCCTGGAATACTGGCTGACCGCCTCGACGCCAAAATGGAGCATGCCGTACTCCGCGCCGGCCGCGCCAACGACGCCGGACCAGGATGCATCACGCGCTGGCTCCCGGCAGCCCTCGCGCGTGAAGCGCGGCGGATACCAGCAATAGCAGACGACGGGAGCACCACTCCGTGTGGCGTCATGTTTGAAGAATCGGACTCGGTCGTCGAGAAGCTGATCAAGGGAATTCATCCTCACCCGTGCGTCTACGACTCGAGGAAGCTTGAGTACCGTAGACCGTGCGCTTGTCAAAGATGTACCGTATGTACATTGACCGCCTACGCTTGCGGCGCAGGCGGTGCACCAACAATGCAAGCGCGAGTTTTCGTCGTGCAAGGTACGTCCACGCCATCGCTCGAACTTGTCGCTCAAGAAGCGCTAGAATTTTCGTCTGCTATTCGAAACGAAAAGGAACCGGAAGTGGCGCGCTCTCGCAGGAAACGTGCCCTCGTAGTCAGATTCTGCGCATGCGCCGCGCCGGCGGCCCACCGACGCCCGCCACGGGAGCCGCCAGGGCCGCCGGAGTATAAAGAGGGCTAATTTTTGACGCGACCCAATTTTTTTTTTCTGCTTGTGCAAGCACGTGCAATGCCAAGCTTCTGTGCACTATGAAAATTAAAACATGACGGCGTTTGTAGCGCGCGCACTATGAGGCAGAGCCGTATATTGGGAGAGTTTGGCCAATAGGCTGAGCAAAGGCCGCCGCCAGCGCCGAATGTTCCCCCCGCGGTTAGAGCGTAAACTAAATATCTGACAACGCGTCGACCAATCAGCGAACCGCGACGTCACAATATTGGAAACGACATTTAAAGGGGTGCTCCGGCGATTTTTTGAGCTACCTCAACTAACTATATTTTCTGACTCCCCGGACTTTACCCTTTCCGGTATGCTATTTAGTATCGCGAAATTCGTAATAGTTATTGCAAAATCGGCAAATGAAAACGATGCAAAAAGCAACATTCAAATATACCCGCACTTTTCAGTGCCGTGACGTCAGTGGCGGGCAGGCTTGCCAGTTGAGCAATCAGTCTAAAAAATTGAATATGCTAATCATTTGTTCATTGCTGGAGCGCGGGTACTGGAACGAGCTTCCAAAGCATTCATTTGACACTATGAAACAGCTTCGAATCAGTTAGCAACAAATTCCACAGCCCAAAGAGTGAACCCCTGCCTTCCACTGACGTCACTTTTTCGTTGTTGCCAGTAGAGACTTTAAGTTTGAAAAACACGGTAATTACCAAACTTGTAAATTCAATAACTTCGCAAAAAAATAATATTTTGACCTAATATCTGGGATTCTATTTTAGCGATGTTGTTTGGCGAGTTTAGCAAAATTCCAAGCAAATCGGGGACCATGAAGAAATCGCCGGAGTACCCCTTTAAAGCGTGAAATTGAAGCGTTCAATATCGCAGCAGCTAGCAGCACGTCGACGACGACGATGACGACGTTTAAGGCTCTGTTATACTCCGACGTAACGCGCGCGCCAGCAAACGCTGGCTGAAGTCGGCTACGTCACGTCAGTCACGCCGCGCGAGAGTGAGTGAGAGTTTTGAAAGCAAGGAAATCAAACATTTCCTTTGATTTCCTTGCTTTCAAAACTCTCACTCACTCTCGCGCGGCGTGACTGACGTGACGTAGCCGACTTCAGCCAGCGTTTGCTGGCGCGCGCGTTACGTCGGAGTATAACAGAGCCTTAAACGTCGTCATCGTCGTCGTCGTCGTGCTGCTGGCTGCTGCGATATTGAACGCTTCAATTTCACGCTTTAAATGTCGTTTCCAATATTGTGACGTCGCGGTTCGCTGATTGGTCGACGCATTGTCAGATATTTAGTTTACGCTCTAACCGCGGGGGGAACATTCGGCGCTGGCGGCGGCCTTTACTCAGCCTATTGGCCAAACTCTCCCAATATACGGCTCTGCCTCATAGTGCGCGCGCTACCCACGCCGTCATGTTTTAATTTTCATAGTGCACAGAAGCTTGGCATTGCACGTGCTTGCACAAGCAGAAAAAAAAAAAAGTTGGGTTGTGTGTATGTGTACGTTTATACAGCCTAGAACTTGGTCTGCCTCAACGGGCGACGAGTCTCCCAGCTGTAGATGAACAATTTAGCCAGTGCAGTACAACCGCTAGCCTGGGGTCTTTAACGTGCACCACGCAGTAGTGATACACGACCGCACGCCGGTACGATGCTCATCCAGATCGAAACGGGCAGAGGTGGGGATTGAACACAGGATCCCTGGGTTCTGCAGCGCGAGCTTTCGCTCCAGGTGCTCCGAGCTCGGCCACCGATCCCCCCTGCACAAGCAGAGGAAGTTGAAGGATCCTCACTCTGGGTTGTGTAAAAGTTCCACCAGGCGGCGATATCCAAACTTCTCGCCGCGGATAAACAAAGAAGCGGAAAGTAACATCGCAGCCCAGCTTAAAACCGTGTGTATCATTACCCTTTTTTTTATTTCTTTGTCTTTCCCTTCTCGGTTTTGAAGATCCTGTGTCATATTGTTTTTCTTGTTTATCTTGTGAAGTAGCAAGCAATACGTGAGGTAACAAATAGCCATATTCACAAGCCTACTCTGTTTATTTTTAAGGAATAACAAAATTGGGGGATGATATCCATAGAGATCAAGACGTGCACTATTTATGATAACGGGTTCGGCCTTCAGAAAGAATATTTGAGGACCCGCAGATGTCTTGATTGTACACTGTGCGACACTGTTAGCGCGAACATGCGATTGCAGGCTTTTTACGAGCAAAAGGAACTATATTATACGCTAAGCAGAAAGCCAAAGATGCAACTCTTGAAGATTCACAAGGCGGTATACAGCTTGTGGGTTTGAAGGAAATGTTTAAATGAATACATTAAGCTAGCAGCACATTAGTCAACAAAATTAATGCAAAGGCTGGTCGGCTCCTGCCCGGCTGGGAAGACTTTTCTCATGGCTCGCGCAGGATACGGTCTTGGCGGACACTCCTTCTTACCGACGTTTTGTGCTCTAGTAAAGCTTAACGACTCACGATTTTATGTCACAGATGTAAAATGTATGTGATCAATTGAACAAAACCAAAATACGAAGTTAGATACACTGAGATCCAAACACAGTGTGTGAATCCTGCAATAACGCGATGCTTTTTTTTTTCGTAAACGTAACTGTTATTGATGTTTGGCCATGTATGTGGCTTATGGAAGCGCATTTTCAGATATTATACAGCAAACGTTGAAATACTAGGGGTGTGCGAATATTCGCCATTTTCGAATAACGAATCGAATAATACCCTAACCGATTCGTTAATCAAATCAAATAATAATTTTCAAAAGTTTCGAATACTTTTCGAATAATTTTCGAATAGTCACTACGGTCTCGCGCCGCGAGATTCCCTTTACAGGCGTCCCACAACGCGCCGGCACGCCTGCCATACGTGCCCGCAAGATGGCAATACGTACCCTCTTCTCCTAGACAATGATTGTCATCATCGGCAGCAGCAGTTTCTCTCTATACGTACATTGCTGTTGCCTCCATTAGAGACCACTGTGTTAGCTATATATATATATATATATATATATATATATATAACCCGCATGTAAGCGATTTGCCGAAATACGAGACAGGTGACGTCGACCCGCTTCGCTGTCGCTCGGTCGGTCGCGCGATAAGACAAGCCGCATGAAAGTGGCGTAAGCAAGCGACCAAGGCGATGAGGACGTTTTCTAGAAATCCAAACACCGAGCGACGCGACGAGTGACAGTGAGAAATCGTCGCTCTCTGCTGACTCTCGTAGCCTTTAGGAACAGCTCTCGCACGAGACTGCTCGTGCACGTTTTCGGAAAGCGTGTCGTGGAGACGTTTCAGAACTGGTTGCAACGGTACCGCCGCTCTGTATGAGCGAAGTAGAAGTGGTAAGCGGGAAGTTGTTCGAAGAGAAAGCGCAATAGAGTGTGGAAGTTTTTCGGTCGCTCCCATGCAACCAATTGAAGAAGCCACAACAGCTGCTTGTGTCGAGTCGTTCCCAGAACTTTCCATGGTTGTTCCACTTGTTCAGTGTGTGAAGATGAAGACAATGCGTTTTCCTAGAATCTTCTCAGATCATTGAAAACAAGGTTCCTGGACGTAAGCACACAGGAACGTCAAGCCCTTGCCCCCTCCTTTGATCCTCGATTCAAGGACATCTGCTACAACAAGGAATAAAAGATAATGTAGAGTTCCTATTAAGTACAATGCTTCAGGATGTACCAGGCTCAAGCGAACTGTGATTTTATGGTTAGCATCCGCGTGAACCGTGATATTATGTTTAGCATTCTAATATTTTAGTAGCTTTTGTCTCTATTTAATTATATATCGTTGAACTCCAGTCATCATCGTCTAGTCGCGTTTTACAATAATTAAAAAAAAAAACATTTTGGAACAATCAAAATAATTTTATAATCTCTTTGCTCTTCTTTAGTAGCTGTCGACTTACTATTCGGAAACTATTCGAAAATTATTCGATTCGTATTCGTATTCGATTCGGTGCCGCAAATATTCAATTCGTATTGGATTCGGTTTCAAAAGTCCCTATTCGCACACTCCTATGAAATACTAAAATGTTTGCACTCATTTGTCCGCGACAAATCCAACGGTAAGGTCGATCTCTAGTTCACGCTTTCACTGTCATCAAAATGTATCACATAACATCAATTGCACAACTGAACTCGGTGATCCAAATTTTGTGTTTTTGACTCGGGAGAATATCTTACAAATAAAATTTACTTTAAGATGTTTTATTACGCTTATATTATTTGACGAAAGCTCTTGGCGGCCGGACAAAAGCTCCACCATTTTTCGCAGACCTGAAGAAATGCTCACAACTCTTTTTTGGTTATTCGGACTAAAGCTCCCTGGGCGAAACGCGGACTTGGCTGAAGTGTGGTCGCGTTGAACAGTGCCCCATTTTGAGAAGAAGTGTTATCCGCTGAAGCCACAATGGGCACGGGAGCGCTTTCAAAGCCGCTTGAAAAAGATTGCAAGGACTTCAAAGCTGCACAAGAATCTTCCATCAGTACAGGAGGCAGTAAAAGAATGTATTCGTTTCTATGAAACAGATGAAAAGCTTGTCTTCAATCCGTCATAAACATACTATGTGTTTGCAAGGTAAATGTTTTCATTGCCTTTTGGGGTCGCAAACGTGCACTTAAAGGGGTCATGGACTCACGATACAATATCGGGTTTGAATGTTCATCACTTTGCAAAGGCGAACTGGTCCTTACTTCGTTTCACCTTATGTTGTACCGCAGCGAAGGCTAGAAGCGCGAGCTCATAGCGTTGGCAGCCGCTCTTAAGTTACGAGAGCTTGTGCCGCCGAGATGTACCCCAGAGCAAGGAGCTCGCGCTTGTAGCCTTTCCTGCGGTACATCATAAGGTGAAACAGAGTTTTTTTTTATAGTCTGGCTCAAGTATACTCGCACGGACCGCCACTGATTCAGGAGCTTTCTTGTCGCGGTAAAACTGCGAGGATAAAAGGGGACTATTTCTTTCAGTCTTGCCTTCGCAAAGCTTGATGACGTAGCTGTGGGATCGAACCCACACGCCTGACGACAGTGGAGCGTGGCTCATGGATTGAACACGAGAACTGCGTGAGCACTGAACTTCGGCTCGTAACAATCAATGCCTCGGCGGACACTCGGGTAGCGACTCGCGTCCAACCACTGCGGTGACGACAATAGCCGAACTCTAACAATGCCTGAAGCTCAGCACGCGCATTCTACTTTGTCGACCTCAGCGCGTGGCTATGACTAATGGTAGCGGCATGGATATATAGCAGGCAACGTTGTCCCTTGTTCTGGCTCGAAGTTGAGGGGATAAACGACGCTACAAATTCCTGAATTTTGTTTCCCTTTTCTTTTACGATCGTCATTGTTTAAAAAGAAATAACTAAGGCCAGTTTATTCAGTGATCAACTTTAGGGCAGCAATTCTAAGTAGTATTTAGGAAAGTAGAAACATCGTTTCATGGCTCCTTTAAAGCTGCATGAGCTCGTGCCATGGCCCACATAAAGCTTTCTCGGAGCTTGCGTCTGGGTTTGTGAAGAAAGTGGTAAATATATATATATTTTTTTTTTTTTTTTTTTGGGGGGGGGGGTCTGGGTTTGTGAGCAAAAAGAAAAACGGTAAGCTTTTCTCTAAAGAGCTTTTGACCGGTGAGCATTTGTCCGGTAAGCCTCTGTCCGGTGAGCTTTTGTCCTGGAATCAGTTTCGAGTGTGTAGAATAATTATAACTTTCGACCAGCTGCATACCACACCTGCTACAACTCTCAAGGGAGAGCCAATGCATTTCTCAAGTATACAAAAAAAAGCGCCCACGATCACAGCTTACAGCTTGTTCATTTCTGCGCGGTGATCGGATTAGCCGGCGATTGCAAACGCACAATGATGACGTGCGCCGTGACGTTGCACTTTTGGCAATGCCTGATTGGCTCTCCATCAGGTCATAGCCTCGGCTGCGCTAGGACTCATTGGGACATTTGAGGAAACCGTTATACAGTACACGTCCCGCGTATACCACCGCATTAACGGAGTCTGTGAAGCATTCTTTCTAAGCGCGCGCCGGGTACATACGCCCACCCGGCGCGCGCGCATGCTTCAAAGGGTGCGGTAGTGCGGTAAACACGGAACATACGGTAACGGTTTGCTAAAAGTCCCTATTGTGAAACGGCATACGGTACAGTTCCGATTCGGCTATTGTAACTTGTTTAGCCCGTGAAACCGTCGTGCACCGGATTGTACCCTGACAGTATATATACACCGTTCACAAAAGTAAAACAATAAAAAAAAAACAGGGATTTAGAAAGAAAAAAAAAAAAAACAGAGGGAAGAGGGGTGGAAGGTGTCAACGGAATTTCCAATCGATTGGGTTTCTCCGCCGCGCATCCAGACCTGTCCCCCGTCTCCGCTACATTTCAAGAACCAGCCCCGCGTTTTTCCGCTCCCTTTTCCACCTTGCGACGGACCGTAGAAAAGACGCTGCGAGTCGTCCGAGCCAATCCCACGTCGCGTGAATGTCACGTGACTTTCGGGAGGGTCGGCCGCACGTGCCCCGTTCACAGCGTCAAGGCTGGCTGCGAGGTCTCATATATGGCGCCCGCTGCGTTCCATCGGAAAGGTGAACCAGAATATATTGGCTGCGAGGGTTTTCATTTTTCACTTCTATACCGCTCCCTCTTCCCATCGTCTTAGACCCTCCTCTTTTTTTTTTTTTTTCACTCTCGAAATGTTTTTGTGGTCGTTCTTTTTGTTTTCTTTACATTGCTAGTTTCTTTTT
Source organism: Ixodes persulcatus (assembly GCA_013358835.2). NCBI lineage: Eukaryota > Metazoa > Arthropoda > Arachnida > Ixodida > Ixodidae > Ixodes > Ixodes persulcatus. Next base: position 1,164,422 of record JABSTQ010011515.1, read on the forward strand.
TTTTTCTAGGTTTTTTTTTGTGTTTATACTATGTAGCCAGAGAAATTGGTCGCACGTCTCTGAGTCGCCACCGTGCCGGTCGGGTCCGCAGTCCTATCTTGTCAGCGAACAGTTTCGCCAAAGTAATAAATATTCAAATCAGAATCCCGAGGGGCTTATCTACCGTGTGTGCGTTCGACTGCTTCTTTGCTCGCTTTATTTTTTTTATAATTTTGTTGTGAGATCAGTGGTATGACATTGGTTTCCTGTCTGAGGGCCGGACAGCGGTGTTTGAAATACTCCGGCGTTTGCTTAATCTTATAATATTTTTTGTGTGTGTGTTTTACGGCGACACTTCGCAGTTGCAATTGTCTTTTACATTGATTTTTATCAACTAAAGTGACAGCAGTTCCCGTCGTGTCTGTTTTATACTTTCACTTACGTGTTCTCCACTGTAGGTAGCTGATCAAATTGCTAAAGCTCTTAAAACTCAGAAGCATTTTTGTGTTTGTGTGGTACTGTGTGACCAAGAAATCGTTTTGTAAAAGTTTTATAATTTAATATCCCAGCATTTACTACTGCGGTCTATGAAGCTGCCAAATAATAGCAGTATCAACCCTTATGGGATGCCTAACATGGTGCATTCGCGTTTTACTGCTCATGCACGTGCATGTGAATGTTGTATATGATTTCACAAATATCCAACTCACGGAAATTTGTGAAGACACTGTTGACACCGTTCACCCGTGTGCTGAACCTAGAGATTTCGTGTGTAGATGTGCCATCCTTGTGTAAAAAAGCAATTCGCCAAAAGTTAGATCATTTTGTAGTTTTGTGAAGCAGATATCAAACTTAAATTTTTAGTATAATTTCAGTGTCTAAAATGTTAATTTTTTGTTTTGTTTGTAGCGTACTTTGTAATTTATCGGTGAGGTTTACTCAGTCCGGCAACGAAGATGTACATACGTGCTAAAGGTATCTGTTTAAAATACTTTTTTTTTACGTGTGTGTGTTACGGCGACACTCTGCAGTTGCAACTGTAGGTTACATTGATTGTTATCAACTAAAATAACAGCAGTACCCGTTACGTCTGTTATGACACGCCGAGTCTTCTTTTTTTTTTTTGTCGAATAAGCTATTATCATTATCAGTCGCAGACATTTCACGACTACGCGCTATGCTACGCCGGCGGTCGGTGCGCCAGTGCAAGCCAGTGTCTCGAGGTGTGAAACAACGTCAAATGTGTTGTGTGGTGTTTTCGTTTGATGCTTTTTCGAAACGATGCACACGATATGCCCCGAGTTTCGGCAAACATTAGTTTAGGTTTCTGAATTTGGCTTTTAGAAACAAAAAATCTCCCCAAGTATGTGTATTTTCCCGTTTTGCGTTCAAGAGACAATCTGTTATTTTCTGTATTGCGTATGTTATTTCAGTGATGTGCGCCACTAGTATGGTGTAGTTTCGGAATTTGTATTCTCTAAGCGAGGAAACACTATTGTTCTTTCTTTTAAGACGCTACCGGCTGTTGGTCAGCAAAGCATTTTGTCTTTAGTCCATTGTTTTAGTCTTTATTTATTTGGCTCTGGAGAGCCGCGACACCGTGGAAAGGCAGCAGCCCGTACCATAGAGGCCCGCGGTGCCGCGTCTAGTGAATATGATAATGTGATGAGTATATACATGCATGATGACGACGACATGAATTGTTGCTATTGGGGAGGATGTCAGTCCGATTCGCAGAAGTCCAGATTTCGTAGAGGTGGGTTGGACGGGTTAGCAGCGAACCATGGGGATCTGGCACGACGTTCGATCGGTGCATGAAGGAGCCCCAGGAACATGATGGCGTTGTTGCTCACTGGTGTCCACTGGGGTCGAAGCATCAGGCTCCATGGAGGTAGCCCAGTCAAAGTAGAAGCTGCCGCTTCCGAGGAACCAGGACTCAGATTGAGGCACCGCCGTCGCCAGGTGTGTCATCCTCTCAACGTCGTCGTCGTTGTGTTCTTTATTTATACGCGTATATATGTATAAATTAAAGAAAAGATAGATAAAAAGACACACAATCGAACGGCCAGCGGCGCGCCGTTCTAGTTATATTTCTAGTTATTCTAGTTATACACGCCTGAAAGAATTTTCTTCAGTTTGTGTCTGTAACCGAGCTAAAACTTTACCTACACAGGCAAATTCAAAGAAAATATATACAATGCAAGTGTTTCTGATCCTACGCAACAATTGCTTATATTAAAATCCAGGGCACAAATTTTGATTGTAAACATCTAATTATTATAGAGTCATATTATAACCGCCACATTCTTAGTCAATATGCTGTCACAAACGCATCTTTTTTTTCGATAAGCCCATGTAAAGGTAGCTTGGCCGCAAGCTTCTTGGTGCACGGCAAAGTGCTAACTTTACAGGTGCAAAAAGTGGGCCGAATTCGAAAGTCTCGAGGAATAGAAAGTATTCATTAAACTACCGAAATTTTAACTGCGGTGTGTGCTATGAGTCGGCAGCTACTATGTTCTTCGGGAACTTTTCGATTCTTCATTTCAGTGAGAAGAAACTTAAAAATTTGTCAGCATGGACCATAGGACCTAATGCAACAATATTATATCGGGCGCAGGAATAAAAAAGTATACAATCCTGAGGTTCAAGTAGGTATTAAATAAGAGTGTATCAGTGCCCTCTATAGATATCACGGGGAACTTAAGGATTTCTGCAGTAGTTTGGCTGAAATTATCATTTTACTGCGTTTTGCTGAGAATAGCCAAGAGAGTGCGCAAGGAGACCGTGTCTAGGAAAGCTCGGGATGGCTATGTACAGGCATTTTTTATATTTCTTGCTGCACTCTTCCAAGGAACCCGTACGCTTGAGGGACATTCATGCTGGCCATTGACCAACTAGTCGTCATTTCGGAACTAAAAAACTTCGCCATGGCATTCAGCTGCCTGCTCGCCAGTTATTTTGTTTTCAACATTAAATACCCCGTCGGGCTGGAGGGAACACTGGAGTTCCTTTAAAGGTGAACTCTGCCATATAAATCTGCACAATATTCGTACGTGTGCCTTTATTAATTAGCAGGCACTAGAAGTACCTAGTTTAATATTGGATCTAACTGTTAGAAATTGAGGTACGTATTCTTTCATTAAAAAACAAAGTGTTACCAGCAAGAATCTTTTTTTATTCTTGTTGATTTTTGTATTTAACACACACAAAAAACTAGAAACTACTTTTGTTTGTTTGTTTTTTGCGGTTTTTATTATTACTGAATTCTTTTTTTTCAAAAACAACTTTTTCTAGCAGGCCGACAAGTGAGCAGATTGCACGCAGTGGCCACAAAGTGTTGTTACTATGTATAACTAGCCTGTGAGCCACTTATACATGAATTACCAGTTTTAGAAAGGTGTGAATGAGTGGTACAAGGGCACAAGATGCAGTCGAAATTGTTCGAATCTTTTTGTGAACAGTAACATTCTTACCATGTTGCAAAAACATAGTTGCAAATGAAAGAGAGTGATTTCCTCGTGTTCGTCGTCCGTGTTTTTATTTCTTCAGTTTTAAATATTCACGTTTTCAGCATGCCCGTCCTAACCAATCCAAATATGTCGACTGTGCTCATCATTGAATGGAGGTCACGTGTTAAACCCACTTTTCCTACTATATTCCAAGCAATTTCGACAAGCTTTCTACCAACCTGGAATTGTCGGAACTTCACGCATAGGAATAGTATGGGAATTGTCGGGGAACCTAAAAAAGTTGACCAAATCAGAAACAATGACAGTGCAACAATGTGCGTTGAAGCAGGAACTTGCGATGATATGAACACAAAATTTGTGCTTAACCGCCAGACGTTGTAGTTTCATGAATAGTTTTAAAGCTGCAGGTGTCTTTGTATTCCGACATTGGTTGCTAGATTTTCCCCCTTCTGTAATGATCAGGCAATTTAGGCGAAATAATCAGGGGAAATCTGAAAAAGGCAGGAAATTTGAAACAGGTAACTTGGTAGATCACCCTGTTTAAGTGTAAACGCATTAGCTGCACATATATGCGACATTTCAGCAATATGATATACATAATGTTTTGGGCATGAGATATTACAGGAAAGCCACCGTGCCAGTTTTTGAAAAATGTATTTTACATTAAACCTATGTTCTGCTACTGTCTTTTTTTTTTTTTTAATAAATTGGCAACTAGCTATATTTGAATATTTGTAGTTTTTTCTTTGTGTGCGGTTTGCGAAAAGCACTAATGCGCTCATTTTATGCGGCTTTTTAATAAAGGTTAATCAGAAGTGCGAAATTTGTATGAATGGAAAACTGTTGCGGTTCTATGACTTGAAGCTATTGTTCATCAGAAAGCGTATGTTTCTGTTACTCAAAAGCAAACTTTTGACTTCCTTAGGTACGCCGGAACTCTGTTGTGTAATTCTAGATAATCGTCACCTGATAACTGACTGTCCGTCGTACACTCATTCAGCCCTGATACAAATCACTAGAACGCATCTATATGTCACGGTAGGCTTCTAGCCAATGGTGTTGTTTGCTAAGGCCGAATGTGTTGTGAAAGCCCGTTCCTGCAAGCTCGGCTGCATCATCGTGTTACTCTTGCTGTTGTTGTTGTTGTGTTTGTGAAATATTTATTATTTATCACCATCAGGCACTGAGTAAAATCATGGTAAGAGATAGGGACAGCAACTTTTCGTAAACTTGGGTACTAGGCTGAACATTACTTTATGTATATTTTACTGTATTGCTTACTTAAAAAGTGCCTTGTTACACGTAGGTGATTCCTCCACGACAGCTCAACAGGGAGCAAGTGGGAGGTGAGAAGAAATGGCTGCAGCTCTGGATGTCAAATTGCGCTCAGGCTTGTCAACAAGATCAGAGTTTTGAAAGGAAAGCGATGGCTTTTTGAAAACTCCCTGGTGTAGTGCATCGATACAAAAAAGAGTACGTTTATGTAACTTTAAAATCAATGTGTAGAAAAAAAACTCTGTACCATAAAAAAAAAAAAACATTGTTAGCTCCATTTCCTGTAAATTTAAGATAAGTAGTCATTTTTGTGGCAAAATATTTAGATTAGCAACTTGAAAACATGCCTAGGATTGCAGTACTTTGTAGCTTTCTTGAGCACAGGTGAGCAAGATATCAACCGTAGTGTAGCGAAATTAGGCTAGACCCATTCTCCCATGTAAAGTAGTGTTGGTTAGAACTGTAACTGATAAGAACCAGTAAATTCTACTGTTGATCGCAGACTACCACACAAGGTGCATAAAAAAAATAAAACGCAAACATATTTTGCAGCTGCGTTCGATTTACTTGCACCTGTGCAGAAAAGCGTAGGGAGGGGTACTTCCGGTCTTAACACTCGTACCGGCAATGAGTCGCCTTAAACTTTTCAGCTTCTGTGCAGGTAAATCGAACGTAGCTAAAAAAGTTACAGGGGTACGCTGGTTTGCAATATTACAATTGCCCCGTATTTTAGAAACACATGCGAGCTTCTGTTAAACGTTTTGCAGATGCTTTGTAATTTGTAGTACGAATGTTATCTGTTTTCAACACTACAGGACCTGACGGTAATATTATTTTGTAGAGGCAAATTACAAAGTATCTGTAAAATAAAATTTAACAAAGAGTTTGTAAAAAGGTAAACAGAAACATTCTGTTCTAAGCAAAAACAAGCCATCTATTTTTTCCACTACTTTTCTATAAACATTTCTTAGAGGGCACCACTTTGCAGACGACGCACACGTAGGGATAAGGGATGCCGACAGATAGCGTACAACGCGTCGCGCGAGCGCCGGCCGATTCGGGTTCTTTCGTGGGATCGTCTGCTATCGCAACCCGAATAGTCCGGTCGTCCCTCGACGCGGCGTACGCCATCTCCAGGCAGCACTTCTGCCTACGCGTACATCGTCTGCAAAGTGGCGGCGTAGAATGCCCAGAACAGGATTCTGCTTTTCTTCTTTTGGACGAGTTAAGTTCATTTTTTGTGTATTTTTCGCTGCAAACTTTCACCTCCTGCTTGCATCTATGTAGTAAATTGCAGCGCGATACGTTAAGAAACGGATTTTTGCGGGCCGTCTAAAATGCCTTAAAAGTGTTCGTTTACATGCCGGAGTTTAAGACAGGTTTGGTTAGGTAGAGTAGTTTAGGACAGGTTGGGTTAAACAATCCTAGGATGCTAGTTTAGAATGGGTTATGTTAGGGTAGCTTATGATGCTACTCTAATTAAGATAGGTTGGGATAGGGAAACCTATGATAATAGTTTAAGACACGATCTGTTAGATTACCGAGGTCACCCGCGACCAAGTTAAGTCGGCCTGATATCATCAGACAAGTCAAGTAGGGGTCGGGCTCCGGGCCGTGCGCGCGCCCGCGCCCGACCATCAACAACACCCGCAACAGAGCCGTCCGCTCCCACGTTCGAACCCCGGAAGCCTGCGAACCCCCGGACATCCAAGCCACCAGACAGCCAGGAGGAGACCCACCGATGCAGACGACGTGCCCAGCGGCCCGCATGATCCACGAACGTGCCCGGGCGAGACAGAGTTTCAAACAGAGTTTCTGCCCCCCGACGCCGCCGCCCCCGAAATGCGTGCATGGAAACGTGGCGCGCACGCGCGCGAGCATGCGTGTGTGCGCGTCGTGGAGCATGCACTGGCGTGTCTGGAGCACGCGGCGCGGACGGACCACACAGTCTCGGTGGGGCTGCCGCAACGGCGCGCGTAGGGAAAGCTTATCGCCGCCACGTCTGGGAGAGCAGTGCCGCCTGGTGGCGAGCTCATTAATCACGGAACGACGCCCGGTTAATTATCTCCAGGCGGGTCGGTCGGTGTCCCGCACTCGCGACCACCTCAAGTCCGGGCCGCGGGTTTCGAGAGGGCCGGCCTCCGGAAGTTGTTTCTCTGCCGCTCGGGAAGGAGGGGGAATGTGGAAGGAAAGACGGTGACGTGTTAGGGAACTTCACAGTTGAGAAGCGGAGAGGGGGATGGAAAGGGGATGGAAATAGAAAGAAAAAGGGAGTGTGCGGAAAACTGAAGGCAAAGTAATATATTGAAAAAGAGTATATGAAAGTGAGTTGAGTTTGTGGCGTTTCATCCACAAACCAGTGGAGGGCATTTCAGAAAATCCCCGCAAATGAACGTTGGACTTGTATATACTAATGTCCTTAGATGAGAGCTTCCTAAAAGTAGCGACATTCTTTGAAGCGCCTACTGTGTGACGGTGCAGATTTTAGGAAGCGAATGGCGGCGCCCAGCAGAGATTTGAACTGAATGCCGCCATTTTGTTCCAGCGGAATGGGCTTTGTCCTTTGTATTGGTTGTCGTTATTTGTAAAAGTAAGTGTCAAGGGACTTTAGTAGATACCCCTTTGGAAAATCACGTGCCAATTTTCACAAGATCGATACAAAGTGGCGGGACGATCGACACAACAGTTCGTGCAAGTCATTAAATATCTCGGAGCGTGGGCTAGGAACCAACAATTCAGTCTAACAGCTCCAAAAGATCAATGGCACCACATTCGTCCCATTTTTTTTTTTTTTGTGTGTGTGTGTGTGGTGTGGGGGGGGGGGGGGGGGGGGGGGGAACGCGTAATTGCCTCTTAATCGAAACAAACGCAGAAAGTGTGCCGTGACGTTTCGGTTTTAGTCTTTGTGCATGCGCTTGCATGCCCGTCATTGCGCAGGGAGTCCTCGGCTTCCAATAAGAGGACAGACTTTCGAAAGGGATGTAGAAAAGCTAAGAATGCTTAATTAACGTACGACCAAAATGCAAATATGCAACTCCCAAACACCAAAGTGAAGCTACGGCAGGTTGCGGTCATACTAGCAGCGGTTTGAGCCAACACCTCCTCTAGAATAATCAAAGCCCGCGTGCACTCGAATGTTGACGTCATCGCTGCAGTAAGATCGAGTGTTGTCAGAAATTGGACACCAGTGTTCCGTCAGCGTTCAGCTCGGCCTCATGTCCAATCAACGCGTTGAAGGACTCTCGGCGTTGGGCTCGGGCCCAATTGCCGCGTGTGCGCCATCCGAGTGTGATGACGTCACTTAAAGGGAAAGGAGGTTGTTCATAAACATCTGTTCACTTTTTTTTATGTAGGTGGTGTTGTTTGACCCTGCTAAGGTAGCAAAAAAAAAGTAGATGTTTGCCCTTGAAGCAACCAGGCAGTGGATTGTAGTATAAGAACAAAGACAGCCTAAAAAAAGAAGAAATGACTTCTTACGTTAAAAGCTTTTAATTACTAAACTTCGTTGATGACATTAATTTTCTCAAAAGCATTCATACCCTCCTAGGCGTTGATCTTACAAAATTATGATTAGCTAGTATCGTTATATTCATCGTATAAATTTATAAACCACCTTACCCGATTCCTGAACATGTTTACTAAAGAGAACTCCGAAACTTCACTTGAGTACCCCCTTTCGAAGACACCGATGTACTCCATCGTCTTGGACGAATTGGTGGATGTCATTAACTGCTCAAAGCCCTTTCGTCGCGAAAATAGGTAGACGCAAGGGCCCTTAGCGCCTCGCCTCCCATGTTCGCCTCAGTGTGTCCATTCAACTCGCACAACGAATTCTTAATGGGAGACTAACGTCGCTTAGGACAATGGGGGACGCGATAATGGATCGACTTGGGCTCTAACTCAAACCAGGAACGCGGTGCGTTAGGCTTGCGTTAGGAGGAACCGTCTGGGCAGCTGGAAAGTGGGTTCTGATTGGATAATGGCGGACACGTGATAACACAATGGCATTGTCCAAATGGGCGAACAAGCAATCAACACTGTCGGCCAACGTTAGGAGGAGCAGTTTCGGCGAGCATGTCTTGTAAAATATCAACATTTTCTGTCATCCAGACACTCCTGAACACGTGATAATACTGCGACATTGTCCAACCGGGAGAGCAAACAATCAACAGTGTTGGCCAACATTAGAGAAGGATCATTTTCATCAAATATGTTGTTTTGCCGAATGTCAGCATTTTTTGCCACCATCTATAACATGATGACATTGCGACATCGTCCAACTAGGCAAACACACAATGAGCCCTGTTGTCCAACATTAGATGATGAGCATTTCAGCGCGCGTTTTGTCTTGCCCATTGTCACCCTTTTCAGCCGTCGGGGCACTCTTGATCACATGATAACACTGCGACATTGTCCATCTAGACAAAGAAACAATCAATACTGTTGGACAATATTAAAGAAGAAGCAGTTTTAGGAAACATGTTGTCTTGCCGAATATCAGCATTTTCTGCACTCTGAACACTCTTGATCACGTGAGAATACTGCGACATTGTCCATCAGGGTAAAAAAAACAATCGACACCTTTGGCCAACATTAGAGGAGCAGCAGTTTCAGCAAACATGTTGGCTTCCCGAATGTCAGCATTTTCTGCCACCCGGGCACATTTGATCACAATATGATCAAAAGCACCGGGGTATATGAGAGGGCACGGCGGAAGGGCCACCGATGAACCATGCTTACCCGTTTCTTCTTTTCGTACAGGTTAGTAAGCGAACGTGCCGTTTTATCAATTGCAATGATGTATGTTGTAGTTCTGCCTTGCCCCACTGCTTGCTTACTATCTGTTCGCCGTTTACTGTTGTTCTTAAGGTGAGAAATGAAAACTAATCCTGGTCCCATGACACAAAAGCAATAAGGAAGAGTTGTTGACTAATGTACGCGCTATAGTTTAGGATCTATCCACCCGCATGGAAAAGCTCGAGGCAGGACAGGAAAAAGTGCTGAGCGATATCAAAGGCTTAAAGCAAAAACAACAACACACTGACGCGGTTATCTCCGCGACTGAACAACGCGTCCTAGGATTAGAAAAACAATAAACCTTAATACGGATGGCCCATCAGGCGTGAATTGAAAACTGTCGGTGATTAGCGAGGAATTAGCTGCCCTAAGAAACAGGTGTGTTTACTCGGAATCAAAATCGCGTAAATAAAATCTTCTGTTTCTTCTTTTCTTTTTATTTGAGATAAAAACGAAGAGACATCGGCTGAGTCCGAACGGTATGTTATCTAGATTTGCTCGGAACAGGTCAATGGAACTATAGACTGCAGTGAAATTGAACGTTCATATTAGCTTGGCACGTTCAGAAATAACAAGAACCGCCCTGCTATCGTCAAATTTAGCTTTTCCAAGTATAAAGAAAAGGTTATATCGTCCATTTTGAAACTGAAAGGTTCTGACCTCGCAATGAGCGAAGACTTCGCGCGAGAAATAAGGTTTGCTTGTAAAAAGAGAGTTCGGCAAAACCGAAGGACGTCCCTTAAAACTACGGTTCGACTAACTGTCTATCGGTAAACGAATGTTTCTTTTGGATAGTGCCTCGCAAGTAGTAAAACAAAGCAGCAGAGACCAAGCTCACCCTTCTGCTGGCAGCAATACAGATTGAAATCAGCTGCATAAGACGACTGAAATAAAAGTAAAAAATAATTAAAAGCTAATCAGAATCTTGGTTCTTAACTGCCGCAGTGTAAAAAATAAAGTTTCGGAAATATGCGGCCTCATTCAAAGAACCAGCCCCTCGATTTTCGTGGGAACGGAGTCCTGGCTTGATGGTTCTGTAAATGACTGCGAGCTATTCCCTCGAGGATATGCAGTGTACCGACGTGACCGCCATGGTCATTGGGAAAGGGGAGGGGGGGGGGTGTTCAAGTTAATTGCTGGCGAATCGCAAAGCACTCGTTTTGAAACTCAAGACGTCAGCATTGTATGTATGGTCTCGCATAAATTTCAAAGGAGAAACTATTTTAGTTGGTGCTTATTATAGACCGCCAGGATCAGGTCGTGAAATAATTGTTGGGTTACACGAAGTTATCAGTAATATGCCAAACGGTCGTGTTATAGATAGTTGGGGGAGATTTTAACCCTTCAGAATCTCAATAGACAATTGAAATATTTGTGCTAATAATACAAATGTTTATAATGAAAACCAATGTTTTGCCAACACTTTTAATTTTAAACAATAGGTAACTCAGCCCACCAGGGAAAACAATTTTCGTGATTTTATTTTATGTAACGTTCTGGGTTGCATTGATAATACCACAGTTACTCCTGGAATTAGCGATCATGAAGCCGTAACTGCTGAAATATCTCTACGCACACCACCTAGACGCCCCTGTAATACAAGAAAAGTGTATTTATATAACAAAGGGTACTATGCAGCAAGATGACAGGAGTAGCAGTGTTACCTACCAATATTTAATCACTGGGCAAGTCTTACAGGCATTGATACACCATGGAACCTATTCAAACAAAAACTGCACTTCCTCAGAGACAAGTACATTCACAAGGAAACTTTCAAAGATGGTAAAACCGTTAGCAAAGCTTGAGCTACTCCCGAAGTATTGAAGATAATAAAACGACGAAGCAGGGCATTCAATAACTACTCTAAAAAGCAGTCGAAGGCGCACATGCATAGGTTAAGTAGCTTATCGTCCCGATTCACTCATATCAAAAGGCAGGGCCACTTATTTTGATAAATTGAATAGTAACTTTGCTAACAATAAAAAGGAATTCTGGCGATTTTTGAAAAGCAAGAATAAGGCACAAACTACCATACCAGCTCCCTTTTTCGAAGAGCTGACGTAACTGAACGGGGACTCGGCAAAGGTGAACTGTTTGAATTATTATTTCAAATATGTTTTTAATGTGAAAATGCCCGGATGGTGACACGCCACGCTTGGAAAATCTAGGTTATGAAGAAATGTTGCCAATCACTATACACTACAAGGGAATTGAAAAGCTGCTGCTTAATCTTGACACTCCAAAAGCAACCGGTCCTGACGGCACTGCCGTGCTTTTTAAAAACTGCGCTTGTATACTCTGTTTCCTTCGGGTTCTTTTTACTGCGAGTTTATCCAAGCATGAACATCCGACGATTGGAAGATGGCGACTGTAGTTCCCATTCACAAAAGCGGTAGCAAAAATGTTGCCAGTAATCATCGGCCCATCTCGTTGACCTCAGTAGTATGTAAAGTTCTTGAGCATGTAGTTTCTAGAGGTGTTGTTTACAACTAGAGTCGCATAATCACTTCAGCAAGGATCAATACTGTTTTCGGTCCGGTGCATCTTGCATATTATTGTTGGTTGATTTGATCATGACATCGCGCTTGGAATTGAATCCGGAAAAAGTGGTTGACTGTGTTTTTCTAGAAATGGGCAAGGCTTTTGATCAAGTGGATCGCTTTGTATCAGAAAACGTTACAAGTTTTAAATATTGATCCTGATGTTGTTGTTTTTTGTGTTTTTTTTTGTTTTTTTTTTGACTGGCGATACCTACCTTTGTAATAAAAAAACAGCATGTGATTTTGAATGGTCGTTCATCAAGTACTGCAACCGTTACATCTGGACTCCCACAGGGCTCGGCCTTGGGTACAACATCTGACGATGTTGTTCCTTAGACAACAATTAAGGATGATGAAGATGATTTGAAACTTCAATTACACATAAGTCGAGTATCAACTGTTGCAGTGACTGGCGCATGAAACTTAATGCAAGTAAATGTAGAATGAAAAGGATTTTCCGAGAGAAAAAAAGTGACAGAAGACAGGTGCTATATTATAAACAACAAACACATCAAAACCTGACATTCGTGTCATCAAGCTTGGCATCATCTGTTGCCTGGTTCACAGATGTAGAAACGCGCTAGAGTAATCATATACCAACCTACACAATAGTTCGTGATTTTGTCAAGAAAAAATAAAGCAACATAATCCAGCGACGGAATTGGTGGGAATTCGAAGAAGCAATGAAATATGAGACGTTTACAGATCTCTGTAATGCGAATCTAGAGCGCAGCTCTTGAAGAGAAAGAAGGGAGGGTATGCCCCTCCTCCTCCTTCGTACCCTCTCCTTCTCGTCCCCTTCTTCTCTCCTCCTTCTTTCCTCCTCCTCTCACCCCCAGCTATATTTAGCTCTAAACTGACACCACGTGACTTTAAACGCCAGTTCAATTTCCCCGCTAAATTTAGAGTGGAAAATGATGTCACATGACTTCGTGCCACGAAACCTATGAACAAATTCAGTTTCTCCGCTAGATTTAGCGGGAAAATTGACATCACGTGATCTAAACAGCAATTCTATTCACCGCTAAATTTAGCGGGGAATGGAATTGGTGTTGAGGTCACGTGACGTCAATTTTCCCGCTAAATCTAGCGCGGTCACCCCGACGCGGATTGCCTTGGTGACGCCGCGAAACACAGAAACGGGCACCTAAGAGCTGCGCTCTGAAACAAAACAATGACTATACTCCATTTCACCTTATGATGTACCGCAGGAAAGGCTACAAGCGCGAGCTCCTTGCTCTAGGGCACGTCTCGGCGGCACAAGCTCTCGTGCACTAAGGTCTGCTGCCAACGCTACGAGCTCGCGCTTCTAGCCTTCGCTGCGGTACAACATAAGGTGAAACGGAGTATAACATGCTCGAATTTGAAAGTGCAACTATGCGTTCTTCAAATTCATCAACGCACAGTTACAAATTTCTAGCTCGTTGAACAGTGATAGACGATGAGTATAAAAAACTTCGAATGATACAACGGCAGGAAGAACGGCGCGCTATAGACGATTTAAACTTAAGGCCCGTTGACACACTTGACCCCGACTACGACCGACCGGGACAAGACTGGTTTTTAAGCCTCTTGCGAAGGCTTGCGATCGGATGCGCTGCTGCGGAGCCGGCCGTGAGACTTCACAGGAGGCCTAAAAACTGGTCTTGTCTCAGCCGGTCGCAGTGCAACGAAAGTGTGTGAACGGGCCTTTAAGGAGGACCTTCGAGCGGCAAGAAGGCTACAGAAAAAAAATGAGCCATCATTTAGATAAACTTGGCCTACGCCGATACCGAGAGTTTTGTGCAGACATTGATCTTCGAAAATAACTCAGTATAATATAGAAAATATCGAGAGGACTGGAAACACGTCCCCAACAATATCACCCATTTCGGGCACTTTCATTTTGATGAAGTGCCCTCAGAAAACTATAGCGAATGAATTCTTCGTTTTGCTCACAGCAGGCGCACCCCAACCAGCGAATACGCGACTGTATAGAATCACACCATGTAAGGTGGCGTGCCCGCTAAGTTTGATATTTGTCGTGACGATTTGTTCAGCTGAAGAGAACTGGACGCAGCACTCGCTTCTTTAAAACACAACTCGTGCCCTGGACCGGACGGCATCAAATGTGTCTTTTTTACCCGTATGGCCGGAGATGGTAAAACTGGCTACTAAACTTTTTTAAACAATCATGGGCAGATAAAAAGGTACCGGACTCATGAAAACAAGCAAGAATTGTTCCTTTGCTAAAACCTGGAAAGTCGCCACTGCTTCTCTTGTCGTATCGTCCTGTCGCACTTGTAGGCAACTGATGGAGAAAATGATCAATAGGCGCCTAGAATGGTATCTTGAGCGACGAAATACCTATCCGAAAAAAAAATGCATGGTTTTCGTGGAGGTCGGAGCTCAATAGACTTTGTTATCGACCTTGTTACTAACGTTGAAGAGGAGAGAGCAAATCACAAAATAACAGTTGCGGCTTTTCTCAACGTAATGGAAGCGATCGATCGTGTCACACACGAGGCTGTCCTCCAAGCACTTTTGGAGGTTGGCGTAGGTGGGCCACTTTATGCATGGATCAAACATTACCTCACGAGACGCTCAATTTTCATGACGACGCAAGAGGTTGATACAGCCGAACACTGCGTGTACTGTGGTGTTCCTCAAGGAGGCGTTCTGAGCCCTACACTATTTAACCTTACATTCATTCGACTGGACCAAGTGCTGCCATCAAACGTTAACGTGTCACTGGATGCAGATGATATCTGTATATGGGCCTCTGGTCCTACTCGGGTGCAAACAAAGGCAAGAATACAGGTTGCTTCGAGAAGACTCCAAAAATATTTTACCTCCGTGGCCTTGAAATCAATGCAGCTAAATCCACCGCCATCACTTTTACAAGGCATAACACGGATCAATATGTCCTACGTATCTGTAACTAAACGATTCTCTACGTAATTAGGCATATGCTCCTTGGTATATACATTGACATGGGATCGACATGGACGACGCATGTCGCTTATTTAGAAAAAAGAAGCTCACGGGCTTTGTTGATCTCTCTCGTTTTATTTGTGGCCCTCCGTGGGGCGCGATAGTACCGGCTCTCCTCCGTCTATATCGAGCTCTTTTTGTAGGCTTGCTGCGGTACACCCTTACAAAAACAGGTCTCAACATTCTTTTTAATTTTTTTAGACTTCTTATTGACTTTCCGGGATCCTACTGAATTCCTTTTGAAACGCACTTTGTTTTGATTATTGTCAAAAACTTTCAAAAGAAAAAACTGAATTGTTTTGTAGACTTATTTATAAAAAAATTAAAACGAAGTTGTAATGACGTATTTCTGTAGGTTATTTTCTAAAAAATTCAAAAGGAAAAACAATACATTTTGTTTTGTAGACTTATTTATAAAAAAATTAAAAATAAGTTCTAACGACTTTTTTTTTGTAGGATATTTTCTAAAAGGAAAACTTATTGACATTATTTCTTCATAATATTTTATAATTTTATTGTATGTTCACTCTGATTACTTTCTTTTGACTTTGACTTCCTGTTGACACGGTCAACAGAAAGTTTGTTGATTTTGTGTTGAAAACTTTTTGATGATTTGCTTCTGCCTGAGTCAAAAGAAAAACTGTTGACATTCTATAAACTCAACGTTGATCTTTTTTTGCTGACTTCCTGTTGAAAGTGTCATCAGAAACACTGCAGACGTTCTGTTTACTTCGTGTTGAAAATATTCAGTTGACTTTCTGCAGCAAGTGTCAATAGAAACGCTACAGACTTTCTGTTGACTTTTTATTGAACATGGTACATCTAGACTAAATGTCAAAAGCCACAAAGTTTCTCAATAGTCTCTGACAAGTTGAGAACCGCAGGGAGGAGCTTCAGTTCTCCTGCCTCCAGCGCGAGCCTTCTATCCTTAACAACGCTTCGACAACTCGCGCCCCTCGAGCTCGAGCGCGCAGTCAAAGCACGACGGAAGGCATGGGGCGCGTGCTGGAGACCAGGCGTTCGAAAAACACGCCCTGTCGTTCTCACTTTTTGACTATCGTGACTTTATTGACCCTATTCAACTATTCAACTAGTAAAGTAAAGCAAAATAACTATTTTAAAGTGAAGCAAGCGCCTTGACTGGCTTCGTCCTGAGTGGTGCTATGCAGAGAAGCGATAACATTTGTTCTAGGAGCCGTTTCTTTGGATGTTGTTTTAGCGACTACGCGGAATTATTATTAGTTGTACCAATGCTTTTTAGTAAGAGATAGAGTCCACAAACTTCGAAACACTGTTTTCCGTTTGACCTACTTTCGAGAAGAAGATCGGACACTTGGAACCTTAGTAAGAGCTAAGGTGGTCACCGGCCAAATAATTACCTTCAATATGTAGGCTATATAAGGCTCTGGAGCAGTTAACGGGACTGTGATTCTGGTGTTGAGTGCTTCATGATGTTTGTGTTTGTTTTCAGTGCTTATATGTGGGATGTGTATATACCAAAGGAGCACTATTTTCTAACCAAACTCAAGATATATATATATTAAAACGATTAAGTGTTTTGTTTTAAACATTAATCTGCGGTTCAGTCAAAAGGAAGTCAACAAAATTTATGTAAGAAGGAATTCTAAAAAATGTATGTAAGAAGAAATTCTAAAAAATTAAGTGGCCAATTTTAACTAGGAGTTAAATAAGTTGTCAAAATTAAGTCTAAAAAACATCAAAAAAGTTTAAAAAGAAATTCAATACGATTCCAGAAAATTTTCAACAGAAATTCGAAAGAATTTAACTACAGATTTTT
Source organism: Ixodes persulcatus (assembly GCA_013358835.2). Lineage (NCBI taxonomy): Eukaryota > Metazoa > Arthropoda > Arachnida > Ixodida > Ixodidae > Ixodes > Ixodes persulcatus. The sequence goes on from JABSTQ010011515.1 coordinate 1,181,254, forward strand.
GTAAGGGCAGTCTGCCCGCCCTACGTGGCTTTTGTCAAATAAATTTCAACAAAATCAAAAGTATGCAAGCAAGCGCCCTTCGTGCATGTCTTGGACTTCCGACTTGTACATGGACCGTTGGCACAATTGCAGAAGTTCACGCTACACCGGTAGAAGTTTTACTTATGCTGGAAACAGTAAAACGCCGTTCACGCACTTTCAACGGAAAAGGACGGAGAGAGACAAGACGGGTTTTTAAGCCTCTTGCGACGTCTTAGGACCGGATGCACTGCTGCGGAGCTGGTCCTAAGACGTCGCAAGAGGCTCGAAAACCGGTCTTGTCTCGGTCGGTCGTACACGGCAAAGATTTCAACAGTACCCCCATGGAGGCTTCCCGTGCCTGATGTCCCAATGAACCTTGAGGGAATCAAGAAGAAATAAAACACCCCAATCTCCATAATTCTGCAACTTGTTTTGTCGAATATACTTTGTGGTCATGCATCCAGAACTGATGTTTAAACTGATGTGTCAGTAAGTTCAAAGAGCTCAACAGCATGTGTTGTTATCCCAAGTCACCTAACAACGAAGGCCTTAAATATTACCCACATGACGTCATCTACGGCCTTTGTATTAGTGGCAATTAATAAAGCTCTTGAAATGATATTCCCGAAACTGCCGGAACACTGGTCAATATTTTCGGATTGTAAACCGGCCATACAAGTTATATCGACATTTATAAGACATAATCAAAACGATCAAATCCTTATTGACGTTCTACTGAATCTTGAAAGATGCTTCGACCTGGGACTCACTATTAAATTTTAATGGACACCAAGTCACTGTCACATACCTGGGAACAAGGCAGCTGATGCTGGTGCAAACTTAGCCCATTTATTAACCCCAAACGTTAGGGTGCCGTATTTTCAAAACGTCATACGGTCTTTTATTAATCGCTTCGCCTTCACCAAAACAAGGAGATTGTAGCATACTACGACCTATCAGGATGAACCTGTTTACGCTTTGGATCCAGATCCTTTGTTTCTCCTTCCAAGTGAAATGCGATGGAGGACAGAGGCAGTGATACATAGACTGAAACGTGGTGTAGCATAAAAAAATAAGTTCCTTATTCATACTGAACCGGTCACGAAGCCAGAGTGCCCAAGTTGTGACTCCATGGAAGCAATTCATCGCATTTTTTTGTGATTGTTTCATCTACGACGCAGAAAGAACACAACACAAAAACACGCCGGCATGCCTAGACAACTGACCCTTCTCCGTGACTAAAGTGCTTGATACTTGGGACAATCCACACAAAGAAGCCAAGGCCACAAAAGCACTTGTTAGACTATTAAAGACAACACGCCTGGACTTCTGCTTATAGAAGATTACCTTCATTGTTAGTGAACAGAGCAGTCTTACAGTGTACAAACTTTGTGGTTTTTACACTTTTTTTATTTTATCTTTCTGTTTTTTCTACTCTTCTTTAATCACCTAATCCCTCTCCCTCAAAACAAGGTAGCAAGCCGGGACAAAATACCCCAGGCTAACTTCTTCGTTTTTCTTCCTGCCCTTCCTTCCTTCCTTTACATCGAAAGAACTTATTCTATGGGACTTTTTCGAGTAACGAGCACAGTCTAGGGAGTTGCCTGGATAGCCCAACATGCCTCCGCCCGTCAGAACATATTGGCATCGTGCCGCTGTAGCGGTTTTCAGTGCTTTTTATACCCCACACTACAGATACTAAATAAGTGAGAGTCAAAATAGAAGATAGATGCTTACAGCGTTGGTCGTGCGAGGCGGTGCCCTGCAAAAATGGCGACAACAGGAAGGTAGGCCTAGGAAGAGGGTGTACGCACGGGCATGCAGAAGCTTACTGGAGAAAGGCCCATTCGTTATCTCGGTGTTACTTCTTCAAGTGACCTGTCTTGAAACAATCATATCAATGCGATAACAAAGAAAAGCAAACAGAATGTTGGGATTATTGTGTCGAAATTTCAAGCTCTGAGCTTCAGAGCTAAAGGAATCGTGGGTTTTTGTTTTGGTCGTTCAGTCCTTGAGTATGCGTGCATGCCCTGGGACCCAAAAACAAAATGTCTCTCTAATGAACTAGAACGAGTGCAAAGTCGCTGCGCAAGATTTGTCCTAAATAATTGGACATTCAAAGCGAGCATCACAAATATGAAAGCGCGATTGGAATAGAAAGTGGTGTCTTGCTCAAGCAAGAAAATAATACAACAAATTTCTACTCTTTACATAATAATGCAACCTGTATCGCTAGTGCTAGCTATATTCGAAGTTTGTTTTACGTGTCAGAAAGAGTAGATACTAAATTCAAAATTGCAACTGTTAACTCTTGTTGTGAATATGTTTGTTCATATAGCATTAGAATTGCATCTGCTTAAACAGAATGGGTTCCCACCTGTATTTTCGCCCGACAAGTTTTTCTAAGACCCCCTCGCTGTAAAAATGCCTTGTAGGTGATGCAGGTATAACATTAATAAAATAATAATAATAATATTAATACAGCGACATCGTCCATCTGGGCGAAAACTAATCGAAACTGTTATCTAACATTATAGGGGGACCGGATTTACCAACATGCTGTCTTGCCGAATGTCAGCATTTTTTGTCACCCAGGCACTCTTCATCACGATATAATACTGCAACATCGTCCATCTGCGCGAACAAACAATCGACACTGTTGGCTAACACAAGAGGAGGAGCAGTTTCAACAAACATGTTATCTTCCTGAAATTCCTGAATGTCAGTATTTTTTGCCACCCGGGGACTCTTGATCCCAATATAATACCGCAACATCATCCATCTGGAAGAGAAAGCATTCGACACTGTTGGCCAACATTATAGAAGGAGCAGTTCCAGCAAACATGCTATCTTGTTGAATGTCAGACTTTTCTGCCACCTGGGCACTCTTGATCATAATATAATACTGCGTCATCATCCTTCTGGGTAAACAACAATCGACACTGGTTGGCTAACATAACATGAGGAGCGGTTTCAGCAAACAAGTTGTTTTGCTGAATGTCCACACTTTTGCCATTTGGGCACTCTTGATCACATGATAACACTGTGAGATTGTCCAGCTAGGCAAACAATCAACTTTAGTCGCAGATTAAAAACTCTTTACATATGAAAATAAAAACAAAATAAATCTGAAGCTTGACACACTTGGTCCAACGTCTCTCCAGGCTTTTGATTCCCTCCCGGAAGTTCTTTGAGATCCCCAAATAGATGATCCCAGCCTCCATCACCTTTTCACTCGGCAGAAATCTCTTTCCAGCCAGGAACGTTTCGAGCTTCAGGAATAGTTGCAACCTGTAAGTCCGAAGGAGTCAAATCGGGTTGATATGGTGGATGCGGAAGGATATTAAACTTCAGTTCTGTCAGTTTTTGCTGAGCGACTGCCCTTGAATGGGCAGGTGTATTGTAGTGGTGAAACAACACCTGTTTCTTGACCATTCCCGAGCCTTTTTCTTCAATTACTTGTTTCAGCTTGTCCAGAATTTTTGTGTGGTATTGGCCGATAACGTTTTTTTTTTCTTTACAAGATAATCAATGCGCAAACTTTCTTTGGCGTCCCAAGAAACTGCCATCACCCTGCCAGCCGACTCAATAGACTTTGCATTTTTTCAAGCCGATTCACTGGGCCAAGTCTTTTGTTTTGATTCACTCTTTGTTTCTGGTGTGTAATGGTGGACCCACGTCTCATCCATAGTTACAAATTGTTGCTTGAACTCCGTTGGATTTGCCTGAAACCAGTGTTGTACACGTTCCTCAAAAAAAGGAACGAAAGCTCGTTCCTCGTTCTTCGGATTTTCGGAACGCGTTCCCGTTACAAGTTCCATCTGTGAGAAAGGAACTCGTTCCCGTTACAATTAAAAAAAAAATAAAACGTTTCGTTACATATGCGTTACATTTGTATTTTGCTGATTACCATATTTAGTTAGATCCTGCAGAGTTTTCTTTTTAATTCATTTTAATAAATGGCAGCATACGAATTTGAATGCTGTGATGGATGGGCACCGGGGCTCTACACTCGTCAAACACGAAGTTGGGGCCGAATTTCACGGAGCTTACTGATTTGCCTATCACGACGATGATTTCGCTCTTCTGTCACCGACGTCCAATCGGCACGCTCTGAGAGCTTTCGGGTCTAACTTAGCGTTTGACAAGTTTAAATCCTCAGGAGAAAAAAACAAGCGGAAGCAGAGTTTCATTTGTTGATATATTCACCTTTAAAAATCTCTGCTTTTAACCATATTCATGTTTGTGGTGGGCGATTCAGACAAGCCAAATGTAAGGAGCGTTTTAGAACAACCTCACAAGTTTTATTCTAACAAAGTCCCTTGTTCAAACTTAACAACAGTTGCTTCTCGATGTTGCTGTCCGCAAGACGAGCAAGTGAAGAAGACGGAAGCGCTTTTGGAAGGTCAGTCTTGAAAACTACAAGTCCTTGTGAAGAAAGGTAAAAAAAACGCAGGCGAGCTGGTGAATGACATCCATGGTAACCTGAGACGTAGACATCCATAGCAACCCTGGGACGTAGACATCAATAGTGGCCCTGAGACGTCTCAGTAACCCTGAGACGGTCTCAGGATTACTATGAATACAGGTCCTTCTTCGTGAAGGTTCGATTCGTGGTTCAGTTTGAAGTTGGGGGACACAGGGAGAGGAAATAAAGATTAATTTTTGTGTTTATTTTTAGTGACTAATGTTCGGGATACAAGGGTGCGTTCGATGTCCGGTAACTTGTTCTTCTGTGTTAACGGTAGGTCTTTTGGGGGAAATTCAGTGATGGCTGTAGTCGGCCTTAGATTTCTGGGTGTATGAGAATTCGAGGAAGCTAAAACAGTAGCTTGTTTCGAAACGTCCCTCTTTTGTGTCTTTTCCTCTGACTAAAAATTTTTCTTTTTGTACCGCAGCCTCGGGCACTGAAAAAAGAATCAATGCCCACTAGGTCTCCTCCACCCGACTGTTACCAAGCGAGGAGCACACGAAATAAACCATAGTTTAAGTAACCAAAACATTAGCGAGATCCAGCTCTTCGTAAGGATATTGTTTTATACCTTAAGAGTTTCTCTCTTAGAAATAAAATAAAATTACCCCACTGGACGAAAAAAGGAACGCCGTTACTCTTTCCGTTCCAGTAAAAATGTAACGAGTTCCCGTTCCAGTTCCACTGATGTAAAATGGAACGGCGGCGTTCCTTCGTTCCTCCTAAAAGGAACGCGTTCCAGGAACGCCGTTCCTTCGAACGCCGTTCCGTACAACACTGCCTGAAACACGCGCAACCTGTCGGCTGATATTCGGGTTAGAATGCGTTTTTGCTCTAAATTTAGTAAATGTGACACCCACCTTGAAGAAAGTTTTTTTTAATCCCAATTCATTGTGTAAAATATGAAGAACTCGGTCAGAAGAGATGTACGCTGCTTCCTTAATTGCACGCACTTTTATGCGGCGGTCTTCCGAAACCAAGTCATGGATTTTATCCACAATTTCTGGTGTGGTACCTGCTCTTGGACGTCCTGAACGTGGTTCATTTCTTGTGTCCGTACGACCACGCTTTAATTCTGAAACCCCCAAAACTCGCGCTGCAATACATAAATGATGAGTCCCCTAAGAGTAGCATTCAGCCTGGACTTGATTTCCGTCACAATTGTTCCCTCCAAACAAAAACAAAAAAACTTAATGACCGCTTGTATTTTGTTTTTATCCATCATTGAAAATGTTCAAGGTTGCTCGAATATAATGCTTGTTAAAGTCAGACTTTTTTAATATAAATCTGACACTTGTGCTCATTTCATACGAAAAGGTTGCCCGCGCAACAACATAAATTGAAAAAAAAAAAAAACTTAGCGTCGATTCCGGAAACGTTTTAGTCGAACCATATTGGGTGATATTTGAAGGAGGATAGTTTTAAGCAAACGTGCATTGCCGAGTGTCAGCACGTTCTGCCCCCAGAGCACTCTTGATCACATCATAATACTGCGATTTCGTCCAATAGAACGAACAAACAATCGACACTGTTGGCCAGCATGAGAGGGGGTGCAGTTTCAGTAAACTTGTTGTCTTGCCGAATGTCAACATTTTCAGCCATACGGGCGCTTAGCAATGCCATCAGTTTGCCAGCTTGTAGGGTAGCCTGTTAGTGAATTTCAAGTGCAATAAAGGTTGTCCACATAATCTCTCATAGCAGCGAGCACTCTGCTGGCGCACTACTACAATAGACCTTTTGCAATTTTCCCAAGCGCCCCGGCCCGCGCGCAAGGAATTGTGGGAGAGACTGTCCCTCGCCTGGCCGCTCTGCCTTGAGATCGCATTGCCTTGACGCTTGCCTCCTCTTAATCCTCTGTTTTTCGATTCCATTACCTATTTTTATCTATTCCAGTGTATTTCTTATTGATTATAAGTGTTTCTATTCTCTTCTGCGCGCGATATTTCTTAGATATATAGAGTATTTGTACCTTTATTTTGCCTTTTTCGACGGGAGTTCCGACGGACAACACGCCGCTTCGCGCGTCGTTTCCCGAGTGAGTACTACCGTTGCTACCGATTCCTATCGCGCTGTTAGCTGTTTATTTTGGTTCAATTTGACCCGCGTGCAGTCGAGAGGAGCCGTTTATAAACACCCGCGCACATGTCATAGGGGTAGGCAGAGCTCTGAATCAACAATCGCGACGCGAGAGCCGAGTGCGCTGTGATTTGGCCGCCCGCGCTCGCTCCGTTGACTCGCACTGTAGCGTATGCCTTCGAGTGCCGCATACTTGACTAAGATACAGCACGCCGCTTTGCCGTCGCGAACCATTTATTCGAATGTTTGCGAAGCTGAGGCATATGCAACGCTGCGGCGCCTGACAACTGCGCGCTGCGGCGCGAGCCCTTCGCAAGCACCGGTGACCCAACGTCGCGGCTTGTATGCGCTTATGGTATGACTTCTTAATCTATCTGCTAAGCGGTTGTCAGTTGCAAACACCTTTTTTCAAGCGCTGACAACTGCGCGCCGCTGCGTGCAGTTGTCAGGTGCCGCAGCGTTGGATATGCCGAACGGTGTTACGGTTTCGCAGGCATTCGGACAAATGGTTCGCGACGCCAAAGCGGCGTGATGTATCTTAGTCAAGTAAGCGGCACTCGAAGACATACGCTACAGTGCGAGTCAACGGAGCGAGCGCGGCCAGCCAAATCACAGCGCACTCGGCTCTCGCGTCGCGATTGTTGATTCAGAGCCACCGTGTTCAGAGCTCTGCCTATCCCAATGACCTGTGCGCGGGTGTTTATAAACAGCTCCTCTCGACTGCACGCGGGTCAAATGAACCAAAATGGACATCTAACAGCGCGATAGGAATCGGTAGCAACGGTAGTACTCACCCGGGAAACGACGCGCAAAGCGGCGTGTTGTCCGTCGGCACTCCCGTCGGAAAAGGCAAAATAAAGACAAATACTATATACATACAAGAAATATCGCGCACAGAAGATAATAGAAACACTTAGAAGCAATAAAAATGCACTAGAATAGATAAAAATAGGTAATGGAATAGAAAAAAAAAAAAAACAGGGGATTAAGAGGAGGCAAGCGACAAGGCAATGCGATCTCAAGGCAGAGCGGCCAGGCGAGGGACAGTCTCTCCCACAATTCCTCGCGCGCGGGCCGGGGCGCTTGGGGGATTTCGCAAAAGGTCTATTGTTTTACCATCGTCGAGAGGCAAAATTTATCTTTTTTTTCCCCCATGACGTAACATTTAATCATAGACACCATTTTTTTACAAATAGGTGTCACACGCAAGCATCTCCCAATGTAAGAAATATAAGTAAAAAAGTAAATGATAAGTAAAGACAATTGGCGAAATGTTACAAAAATATGCATGATTGATCATGGCAGCCTTGATAAAAAGTGGTGTAAACACTTAAGCAAGGATTTCTTTTAATTTCTTTTTTAACAAAACATACATTGTCATGAGGGAACTTGATGATTGGAATATATTTGTGTTGCTCCAAACGTAAACAGCAAACTAATAAATCTTAATAAGCTGAAAAACTAAACGGGGGTGCATTGTTTCTCGTCGCAGAACCCTTCTAAGTCAGGCACACACTCAAAGCCTAAAAAGAGCGGTTCCTCCTTTTTCCTGATCCCTGCTATATTTTTTTTTAAACTTTATAGCTGTCCCTGCGGCTGGTCAGTGCAATATCGCGCAACTGACCCCATTCACGGCATCATTGACGTAAGCATTAGTGTGAACACAAGCCGTGTGAGCGCTAGTCTAGAGCAGTGATCTCCAAACTTTTTGACTAAGGGGCCGGATCGGGGATCTGCCGCTGTCTCGAGGGTCGGTAAATGAATAAGTAATCATAAATGAGAAAAAATGCGAAATCAATTATCCTAGATAAGCACATAAATATACTTTGTACGCACCGCACATCACGCTGACTCTCCGTCGCAATTTTAAAAAATAAAAAATACGGATAAAAGAACGGCAGGGACCAACAAAAATCGATTTCACCGTATGTCGCGTTTATATAGGCTAGAGCGTTTTTTTTCTTTTTATCTCTCTTTTTATGTACGCAACACACAAAAAGAGAGAAAAAAAAAAAGAGCCAGACCTAGAGGAGCGACCAACTAACGGTTTAACAACAAGAGCAGTAAGCAAAAAAAACAAAACGGGATAAGAGAGGGACGCGTGTAAACGGTACCCCAAGACTTGTATCGAACGCCAAGTATAGCCAAGACAGCAACTACCAGAACGCTTTTCTTTTTTTACGTCATATAAAGTTTGGTTGTTCTTACTAAGCTTCTTTTTTTCTTTTCTTTTTTATTATCGGAAGCGCTCGATGCAACCGAGCAGAATCACCGGAAATAATAGCAGGTGTGCTACTGCCATTGCAACAACGCTGCCACCACCGCAGACGCCTCTCACTATAAAAAAAAAAAAGAAAGGGGGGAAAGGAAAAAAAAAGAGAAAACGATCGTAGAAGCCGCGGTGTGTGCTGTTCCTCTTGTAGCGCCGCCGAACAAGTTGTCGAGATAGCGTAAAACGACCGGAAATAACCGTTCCTCAAACCATAACTGCCGACCAAAAGTGCACCCGTAACTATTTGGAGGAAAAATGCCACTTGGACGCTTAAAGGAAAGAAGGAGTGTAAGAGACTACGGAGTAGAGACCAGACTGACATCGAGATAGATTGAAAGAAGGAAAAGATTAGGAAGAAACAGCATTGCAAAAAGAAGAAGAAAATAAAAAAAAGTAAACGCCTCCGTTTCACTTTACAGTGGACAGCAAGCGGACGCCACGAAACTTCGTAGCCGATCTAAAAAGCCGTGTGGGCGACACGTGACTTTCGGGAGGGTCACAGCGACGCTCGGGGTCACACGTAGTCACGTGACTCGTGGGTCACAGCGCTACAGCATTGGCTGGGATAGCTCCAAGGGTTCATCGCAACTTGCAACGGAGCGCAGACCATCGGGCCAGACATCGAGATAGATTGTACGAAGGAAAAGATGGGGAGGAAGAAACAGAGTTGCGAAAGCAAGAAACAGTAGTAGTATGGTGGGAGAGGGGTGAGGGGGGGGGGGGGGGGGTATACGGGCATAATGAAGCTTAAATTGCGCCATTCCGTCGTACTAACGGCCTCCTAGCTCCTCAGGAAGCTCGGACAAAGAGAAATGGCCGCCTCCACGAAAGCTCAATCGAGTCGTTCATGACGCAGTATAACGAACAACATTCCCTTCGCTGCAGCAGACGCCTGTCCGCGTTCGAAACGTTGCGTAACAATCTTATCCCCTCGCTGGTTGGTTTGGCTCTTTTTCTTATTGTGCGTGTGTGTGTGCGTGTGAAGATGGGCGAAAAGGGAAATAGGGCAAGAGCGGCAAAGCGGAATAACCGAGAGTGCTCTGTCTTCTCTCCAAAATTTTATCTCGTCGATTCTTAGTTGCTGCGAAGAATGGACGTTTGCGAGTCTTAGTTGCACGAAGAATCGCATTTACTTTCTTGTGGTTTTCTTTCGTACATTAAAAAGACGGTGATCAGTTTGTGTTTTCATAACGACTTCGCGTGTTTCAGCCTTAAAACACACGTCCGAAGAACCACACGAAAATTGCGCGAAAATCGGAACGCGCAAAAATTGCTTTGTGCCAGTTTAAAATCAAAGAAAAGGAGTTTTAGTCGCGCGGAAGTTCACAACGTGTGATGCGTATTTTGAAAAGCGATGTAAAACAAGTTTTGCACTGAGTTCCCACTTCGGTTCAATTTGTTTCAAGTTTTTCGTTCCCCTTTCTTTTTCACGTATGTGTTTATCATTATTTAGACTGTGTTCGCGCCGTAATACGCAGTTTACGAAAGCGCTTGTGTGGTACGACGCCACGCAGTTTTGCTAATTAGTTGAACCCTGCCGCCACTAAAGAGAAAGAAGGGATGGGAGCCAACAGAAATAGAAATAAAAATAAAACTTACCATGAGAATATTGGACAAACCATGAGACTTAGAAAATGGCTATCAGACGCCCAAATAGATATTTTATGTCACAAAAATGTTTTATGTGGCAGGAGAGCTTTTAGATGGTAGAAAATATTTCTATGAGGAGTTTTTACATCATGTATCTGCGTAGTGTTTAGATCGTAGAACAGCTACTAAAGAACAGAAACCCTATTTTAAAAACATAGAAGTTTCTTAGGGAGGTAAAGAGTTTCTCATAGGGCAGAAAACATTTTAAGGGGTAACATATACTTTTTCGAGGGCGGAGAGCTATCTTAAAATATAAAAATGCTTAATATGACACAAACGCCATTTGGAGCAAAGAGAGCTAGGTGCTGCAAAAACATGATTTATAGGGTGGATAGTCTTTTCTAAAGAACGAAATAGTCCATTGGAGCAGAACAGAATTGGGCGAAATCTTTAACGGACTGCTCAAAACAACCGAATAATCATAGTTTTTACATTTAAAACCACTACCTACCAAAAAATATTTTTTAATCTTCTTTACAACGGAAGTTTTTTTAGAGCATTGACGAAGGTTTCGCACCCGTTTTTGTACAATATATTTTGCCCCAGTCTCTGACACCTTCGGTATGCAAAGTATATACGTCGATGCAAGTCATTTGCAGATGTATTTTCTAATCAGAGTGACAATTCTAGAAGTTCGTCGCTATGCACCGCGCTGCCGTCATAAACTTAGGATAAGAAGGAAGAAGATATAATGGGTACACATTTGTCCTAAAGTAAACCTCATAAGACATACAGATGATGTAGAAAAGAAGGTAAATGAGGAAAAAGGACACTGCTCCATCGTATCCAAAATATATCTATATAGCGAAATTTCGTTATAGGCAAACCTTCGTTTTAGCACAACTTTGTTACAACAAAACATCGCCCTACCAAAACTTTGCTGTATCAAAACTTTGGTATAGCAAACTCTTAGTTATAGCCGTACCTCGTTATAACGAAACTTCGTGATACGTAGTGAAACTTCGCTATACACCGACTCGCGGCCCCGACGTCACGTTGCTACGGTGGCTTCACGCGAATTCGATTCCTGCGCACGCACAGTGCGCACACTTAGTGTGGAAACCGCACGTTTTCCCACACCCCGTGAGGGCTTGTTTGTAAACGGCGCGTTGGTCTATAGCATAAATTCTCTACGGCGTAATTTATTTTGCCCGCCACCCCTAACCTTACCGGTTTCACCTCAATGGTTTGGGCGAACAAAAGCCCGGTTCGTGAATCACCCCGATACGCAGTTCTTCGCGCAATATCGTCTTCAATCGGAACCCCACGTTCTTCCTTATATCAGTATCGTCTTTACTGGCACGGCCTTTCTTTTGCCACACGACACTGTGTCGGCTGATGCCCCCCCGGGTCGTTGAAGAAACGCGCGCATTGTCGCCAACTCGCGTACGTGAAAGTGGTCTTTCCGTGCAGCCTCCTTTTAAGAGAGCGGCAAGGCGAATAAAACGAGGCTATATTGGAATGGGAGAAAGCGCGCGGTATACCCTTGCCCCCCCCCCCCCCCCCCTCCCGACCAACAATGATAGGCGTCGCGCGCGCGTGAGAAGAAGTCGGGCGTTTTTGGTGCGCGGGTGTGTAGTATGGGATTGCTCGCGTGTTCCGCGTACCGCCGTTTTCATTTTCTTCCTCGACGCAGTTTAGGTTTTATGACGGGTCCGTGAGTTACAGCTATCAGCTGTGCCGCGTCTTTCCGTAATAGAAAACGCGTGAACGAGCGCAAATGTTGCGTAATCCTTCGTTTTTTTGTTTTGCTTTTTCGTTGTTTTCTTCTTATTTTTTTTTTTTTAATTTTTTTTTGGGGTGAGGGCGCTTTTCGTGCAGTGATACACCTACAAAAAAGAAAAGAAAGAAAACAAGCCGTAAAACGAGACACATGAATTCATCCTCGACTAGCGACGAGCGAAATCACATGGAGAGAAAAGAAGCGCTTCCAATATTCGTCCTCGAAGTGCATGGTGGTAGGCGTATCGCCTGTTCGCGCGCAAACCGCCGGCGAACTCCGATAGGAGGAATGTTTCTGTCGGCTAAATTGCCGACCAGGGGTCGTGCCGCGGCGCCGTGTGTTAGAACTCTACCGTGTGTATGTGTGTAACGTAGCGACATCTCTCGGCGGAAGCCGACAACTTTCATTTCCCTTCGCATTCTGCCGCTGGGAAACTTTACAAGTGCGCGCATGTTTGCAATCGCTTTGGCGCGACCCCGAACGCTCCGCGACTGATTTCGCGAAGATGCTTCGCTCGATGTAACGGTTCACGGCCCCAGACCACCCCATACGCAGAAAAAAAGCAAGAGCCATAAATCAGACCGAGACCGCTTTGCCGCGAGAACTCTGGGGTCTCAACTTGGGCGCGTTTATTTATTTAGTTATTAATTCATTTATTTACTTATTTATTTTTCGTATTCTGTTCGCGCTGGCGTCTTCCTGTTGCTTGCCACCCTTTCCAGAAAAGTCGACTTTGGTTGGTCGCGTTTTCTCTCGAACCAAGACACCGTTATACTCGGTTTCGCCTTGGGATGAACCGGGGCGGAGGCTGTATTCCATCCCAGCCAATCCAATGACGTATTTCGATGTCACGGGACCTTCGGAAGGGGCGGGGTGACGCGCCCGGAGCGCGCAATCACGTGATACGTTCGCAGAGCTTCGATTGGCTGGGCACGGCTCGTAGCGCCCACTGCGGTTCCTACCGTAAGGTCCAAGCGCGGAACACACACCGTATTTGCTTAGGCAGGAAACGGGAGCCAAAGATAGCGGGACTCTTTTATTATTATTACTATTTTCTATCTCTTTTTTTTTCTCCTCTCTATAAACTTCCTTTCTCAATTATTATTATTTTTGTGTCCATTTCTGCATCTAATGTTCGGCTATGCTTCTTTCCTTCCCGTCTTTTTTTTTGCCGCCTTTTTCACCCGCCCTCTTTTTCTGTTTTGCTTGTTTTAATCTTTCGTGTTCATCCGCGCGTTTCCCCTCGTAAATCTGAGCCGCCGATCGGAAACGCACACGATAAGGAACTCGGCGTTTTTCTGGGGAGTCCTTTGGGGAAACTTCCTTTCCCGTGAGCGCAGCGCGCGCCCGCTGCGTCCGAGCTATGAATCGCCTTTCCTCCTATGTGCTCTTCTTTCTAGCTTTGCCCCATTTCCCTTTTTCTATTCTTTCCATTCTGTCTTCCCGAGCCACCTTATTCTCTTTTTCGCTGTCGACTCTTTTTCCCCGTTTTCCACGCATTTTTCCCCCCTTTTTGTCCCTACTTTTTTTGCGCGCCATCGTCGCCGAGATTGGATTCCTAACACATTCAAACTCGCGGAAAAGTCGGCCGATGAAACTAGATCCACAATTCAAAGTTTGTTGTGTCGTTGTCGTCGCCGCCGCCTTTGAAACTGTTTCTCGGCGTTTTCTTCTTTTTTTTCCTCTCTCTTTTTTTCTCTTTGTTCTTTTTTTTTTTTTTTTAAACACCACAAAGAGGAAGGGGAAAGGATCTTGAAACAGGGAGCTTTCAGGATTGACGGCTGGAGGGATCGAAAGTTTGGGGATTTCGGGAATAATAATTAGAATGTCCGATAAAGGAGGGCGGAAATACAAATATAAAGAAAAAAATAAAAAAAGTGTAACGTGGGTAGCGTCAAGAAACTTGTTTTCTTTTGTTTTTATTTCGCCGGATATCCTTACGTCCGGAGAACATAATTTATTACCTAGCCTGCTCGCTCCTTGTCCGTATACTCGTGATATTGACCTTGAAAATTCTAACCCTGACAAACATTATATATATATATATTATACATATATATATATATTTTTTTTTGATGACGCGATTGTAAGGCAAACTTTGTTGATGATGATGCTAATGGTGCGCTTACGAAACTTAAAATGATGCACTCATTTTCATATCAACATTTTTGTTGTTATTTCTCGAAACTATCAGGCATTGAGCAATCTCTAAGTGGCGCCCCCCCCCCCCCCCACCCCCCATCATCGACATATATAATATAACTCGCATTATAAACGCAAACAAGACCGTTTATTTTTTTTTATTTTTTTTTGGAGCGCGCACGTTATTTTAAGTTTTGGAAAAACTCGGTTGCCTCAAATAGTATTTGTGCTCAAATATCCCAATACCTATCAAGATTTTTTTTTCGCTAAGACTATTTTGCTATTTGAAGACTTGTGGAGTTACGAGTAATCAAACTACTTGTAATCGATTACTTCTTGGTGTAATTTTTGTAATCATATTATTACATTTACCAGAAAGTAATCAAGAGAGTAATCTGATTACTTTTGGCAGTATTCACGTTTCTTGTAACCGTTAGTACTATTTTTTCCCCGTCCCCTTCCTAACGCCGCCCAGTTGTTTCCTGGAACCAGGTCTCGGATAGGAGGATCTATGGTTTACCAAAATTGGTGGATCAAGAAGGTAAGTACTTCACAGTTCGGTGCTTCTAATTCAGCAATGACAGTACAAAAGTCGGCCATTTTCAAAACCTGGAGCAAATTTTATTGTTTTGAAAAATCTGAAGTAATTGGAAAAGTACTGGTTACTTTTGCAAGTAATGGTCAATTTCTTTTTGTTTTCAATTGTTTGAGTAATCTGATTTAATACTTTTTAAACGTGAGTAATAGTAATCGTAATCGATTACTTTTTTTTTTCTAACGTGTACAACGGCTGGTTACTCAAGAGGGTCATGCAATCCTAGCTTGAACACGTGCCCGCGCTGAAGGGTTGGAACACAGACGTCTTTTGACGAGAAGTCAATCCGCCCGCCCTAAGCGTCCCGTCAACGACAATTTAAGAAACGCACAGCATGGCTTATTATACGTTTACGCTTCTTGGCTTGTGATGTGTTCTCCGGCGCTATATAGCGGCGCTATATAGCACCGATATATATCACCGACTCCGGACCAATATTAAAAACATGTATATTAACGGGGACAAAACGATATCAGGTTGGCATGCCCATGACTTTGTAGAGGCGTACACTGGTCCTAGTGTGGCACTAGTGTACCCACACGAGCCGCCACTGCATGATTCAGGAGCTTCCTTCTCGCGGTGAAATTGCGAGGATAAAAGGGGACTATTTCTTTCAGTCCTGCTTTCGGAACGCTTGATGGCGTAATTGTGGGATCAAAACCACGCGCTTGACGACAGTCGAGCGGTGATCATAGATTTGACACGAGAACTTCGTGAGCACTCGACTTCGGCTCGTAACAAATCAATGCCTTGGCGGACACTCGCGTAGTGGCTCGTGTCCAACCAGTGCGGTGATGAGAATAGCCGAGCTCTAACATTGACTGGAGCTCAGCGCGCGTTTTGTACTTTGCCGACCCCAGCGCGTGGCTATGATTAACGTTGGCGGTATAGGATATATATAGGGTTCCGCGTTTTCAGTTGCTATTTTTCCAAAATTCGGAGTACTTTTTTCGGTCTTTATTTTAAAATTTAATTTCCGTTTTTTTTTCGGTGTATATCTATTCCCCAAACGTTTACCGTTTGTTTTCGGTGAATATGAAAGAAACACAATCAGGCACCTGATCAGATGATCCTTGTAGCTGTGATATTTGTGATCACTCAAAGAATAACGGCACATATACATACGTGGTCTTCGTTTCAACTTCCGTCAGGACACTCCTCAAAATCGCAGAATTTGCGGGCATAATTTTCAGCGCGCTTCTTTTTCCTTCGCATTCTGACGGCATTACCGTCTGGGGTGATGACCGTACTAAAACCAGCAAAATGGCAAAAAAAAATTCCACTGTATTTATGTTCTTAACCACAGGGAAGTTTAAGAGAGGGTGTTTAGAAAGGTATTAACGGCTTTCCTCGATGTCCTTTGAAATGCATGAAGCGAGAAACCTTATACTAGCCCACATCCGAACTTTCTTTTAGGACCGGGAACTTTACACACTAAGCCCGATCAAAGAAAGACACAGATGTCCCGCGGAGGCCAATCCAAGACTTCTTCTGTTGCATGTTGAAACTTGGAAAAGGAAAATCACGAAGACGTCACACAATGTCCAAACTTGCAAAGCCCTCTCTCTCTCGCCCCTCCCCCTGCCCCACCCACCTCGACGCGGCCCTTAAAACACCTAAACCTAAAAAACCGAATTTTAGAAAAGAGATTAGACTACTTTTATTGGTTTTTATCGGTTTAAACCGAAAACGCCGAACCTACAAACTTACCTTTTTTGGTTAAAACCGAATTTCTGAAAATGAATTCGGCGTACTTCTATCGGTTTTTATCGGTTTAAACCGAAAAATCCGAACCCTAGATATATAGCCCCAGGAAACGTGGCCCCTTGTGCTGGTTCCCTGTTGAGGGAATAAACGATGCTCCTATTTCTCGATTTTTTTTTTGTGACTGTCATTGTTTAAGAAGAAAAACTGGTGCAAGTTTATTCGGTTATTAACGTTAGGGAGTGATTCTAAGCAGCATTGAGCGAAAGTACAAAAATCGTTTCATGGCTCCTTTTAGAGTTCAGGGACTACATAAAATTCTAAATTACGATCATGCGTGGTCGTTTGCTCCGTTTAAAATGCGACCCAACATGGCGACACGCTCCCCCTCTCTGAGATATATCCCAGAAAGCTCATTTCGTTTCGAATGGGTGCATTCTACTTCGGCATGATGCCCTTCGAGAAAGTTCTTCTGATTAAGAAATACAAAAGATTGATTTCGTTTTCTAGAAAACGTGCTTTTTTTAGCTTTTAGATGCCACGGTTACATTAAATGTTTAAGGGGCACCAAAGTGGACTCTGAGATCGTCTCTTCATGGCAGAAACTGAACATCGCAACAAGGCGTGGCAATTTCTTCTTATAAAGAAGCAACCAAACATCGCGACATCCTCTTTTTTAATATTTATAGATCTAAGAAAAAAATTAGTTGTGTCCAATGCCACCTAGAAGACACCTATTCCAGAATCAAAGCGACGAGGTATCTGGGGCACTTGTTGGCCACTACGTTTCGGTTTAGATTTGCCAAAATCACTTCACGACATCCCATCACGACCAGTGGCGTAGCCAGGGGAAGAGACAATGGGACTTTCGCCACCCCCCCCCCCCCCCCCCCCTTCCCGAAATTCAGCCGACCCAATACACGCTTGCAAGTCCGGCTTCAGTGCTCTGCCATCTTGCTCGGCTGGGGTGCGCTTGGACGCGTCATAATCTTATTACGAAACCTTGCTAAGGCGTCTTAATCGTACTATGGTGGCCTGCGCCCTGTGACCGGACTTGCAAGCGTGTATAATATCCACGCGCACTTTAACGCTCCCCTCTCCCTCCTCAGCCCCCCAAATCATGGAAATCCCAACCACCTCAGCAGGGATTTTCGAATACGCGACTTTTTTTTTTTTTTAATTTGTATTACCGTAGGTGTTACTTACACCTCTAGACCTTTGCAAAAAGAGCTCTCTGGCTGCCGCCATTTTGCGTCTCGAGCTACCCCTATCAGCCAGAAATTTCTTTTTTTATATATTGATATTTCTTTATTTAACCCTTGAGACTTTGGACACCACAAAAGGCCAGTGGCCCGTACCCGTAGGTCTGTGGTACCGTACAAGACATTATACACACACACTCACCCATGCGCACACACATGAATAAACAAGAATGGAACCAAAATGGGAAGGGAGGGAGGCAAGCGTGGCAGTCTAGTAGGCGCGGAGGGAACGCATAGCGTCCCTGCAGGACTCCTTTACATTTATCTCGCCTTCCAGGACACTGGCTGTCAGCGCGTTTGGCCACCCGCCTGAGCTGTGGAAACCCGGTCAGCATGACACCCCACCTGCATTGTACATTTGGAGTTCGCCGGATTTTCTTGGAAGTTTTTACTTTATTTGCCTGTTTAGGATGCTTACGCTTTGTGTGTTATCTTCCACTGTGAGAACCAGGGAAAAGCAGGGCTCGTAGCCTGCTCGGCGTTTGCAGGAAACGAACGACGAGAGCGAACGCCAAGCAGCCCGCGACGCAGGCACTTCGACGCTCTTGAAGGATTATTTCCGCTGAAATAATCTCCAAAAAGCCTTCCCGGCTATGTTTTGGGTCTTCGGGAAAAATAGCTGATAGGGTCGGGTCCGGGGTGTGGGGGCGGGATAGATACGTTCGTCCATTTGCTTTGAAGCCGTGCAAAAAAAAATGAAAGCCGTTTACAACTCCCTGTAACGCCAAATTAGAGTGCAGCTCTTGAGGAGGGGGGGGATGGTCACGTGACCAGGGGGCCACGTGACCTCGGGGGGGGGGGGGGGGGGGGGGCACGTGACCTGGGGGCCACGTGACCTGGGTGATCACGTGACCTGGGTGATCACATGACCTGGGGGTCACGTGACCTCGGGGGAAGGGGGTCACGTGACCTGGAGGTCACTTGACCTGGAGGTCACGTGACCAGGAAAGGGTCACGTGACCTTGGGGGGGTCACGTGACCCAGGGTCACGTGACCCCCCCAAGGTCACGTGGCCTTTGAGAGGGTCACGTGGCCCCTTGCGGACCGCTAGCCCAGGGTCAAAGGCCACGTGACCCCCAGGGTCACGTGGCCTTTGAGAGGGTCACGTGACCTTGCGGTTACGCCGACGCTGACGGCAACGCCGACGCCGCTCAAGCCGGAAACGGGCGCCTAAGAGCTGCGCTCTAAAAGCAGCTCTCTTCTAAATGTGTCCCAAAACACGCCGGATTCTGTCCGATCGTCGTGAAGAGCCTATCGTCGACACTGTATATTGGATGTGCTGTGTTATATGAGACCTTTCTCAAATGCTCTTCGGATAACGTAGCACCGTGGGGTATGTACAATATATGTTGTTCGATTGATGAGACTCGTTGAATTTCATGTTGTGAGCGGGGGGAGTATTCATGCAGTTCGGATATCCTGTGTGGTCAAATATTTTCGACGGTTAAAACCTTTGTAGATTGACAAGGCTGAGCGTATGGTGCCGCAAAAAGATCAGCATAATATGAAACAAATATTCCAGTTGCAGTTGTTCTATCGCGCACGGACTCACCAAAAACAGCTTTAAATTGAAGCAATGGTGAGGGTGCAGGCTAGCTGGTGTAAATTGAGCATAGTTGTACACTTTTGTTTTAGAGCGCAGCTCTTAGGCGCCCGTTTCCGGCTTGAGCGGCGTCGCCATCGCCGTCGCCGTCGGCGTAACCGCGCGGTGCATGATGGGTAAATTTCCCCGCTAAATTTAGCGGAAAAATTTTCCCAGCTAAATTTAGCGAAAGCATTTTCCTGCTAAATCTAGCGGAAAATTTTCCCCGCTAAATTTAGCGGGAAATTTTCCCCGCTAAATTTAGCGGAAACTTTTCCCGCTAAATCTAGCGGAAAATTTTCCCCGCTAAATCTAGCGGAAAATTTTCCCCGCTATATCTAGCGGAAAATTTTCATCGCTAAATTTAGTGGAAAAGTTTACCACTAAATCTAGCAGAAAAGTTTCCCCGCTAAATTTAGCGGAAAATGTTTTCCGCCCGCCCCCTCGAGGTCACGTGACCCCCAGGCCACGTGACCCCCCACCGCCCCCTGCCTTCCCCTCCTCCTCAAGAGCTGCACTCTAATTTGGCGTTACAGGGAGCGCCACAGCGCCACAGAAAAAAAAATAAAAAATATAACGCGGCAATTTAGCCTCTACCAGTGTCCGGAAGTGCGCCTACGGAGGCTGCCACATCCCACAGACCAGAAAACCCACAGCCCAGCGCAGTCGGGCAACACTGACGTACCCTCTCAAAACCAGGGACGCGCGCTGCAAATCGCTTCGTTCGAGACTGCCGCTGGAAAGGTCTATAGACCTTTCCAATGTTTACAAAATCACAGTCCAGCGTGCGATCTTCACAGCCCAGCACGTGCGTGTTCGTCGCTTCGGAAAGCGAGCAAAGCACGCGCCATACGCACGAATGCTCAAAATGGCACCGGCCACAAGCTCGTTTTTGGAAAGGTCTATAAGCGGCGAGATGTTTTGGTGGCGCCCTCCTGTGGTTCCCCCTTGTGACGTCATTATCTTGCAAACAAGTTCGATGGTGTTTGTTATTAGCATGGTGGAAGCTTGAAATCAATGCACTCTCAAAGGAACACTGCCAACACCGTCAAAATTAAAGTTCTTTCATTCCTCTTATTTACGTCGATGATAAATCCCCTTTCCAACGTCATAGTCAGCGTTCGGCAATCGTGGAAGGCCGACCACAGTGACGCTTTCGGTCGCGCACGGGGCTAATAGGGAGTATTCACTGGCGGCCATATCTGTATGCGCGGCTGCAGAGCGCGTGCCGACGTCGAGCTTCCGCAGTTCTTTTGCAACGCGCATCCCGCACCAGCAACATTGCCGGTCCTAGCAGGCTATTAATGTGAGCTCGTTTCGAGCATGCGCTCTAAACAATGACCTCAAATATGGCGTCCAGTGAATACCCTCTATACGGATGGAATGCTGGGGCATGTTTCTTTATCGGGCTCCCGGCGTGTCCAAGTTTGTGCGCGGATAAACACAGGACGACGATGACACGTGGATGCAGTATATTGGGTCAGGCATTCTGTTTCATCGTTTACCTTAAAGGGTGGGGGAACCATCGGGTTCCCTATTTCCCTATCAAGGTCTAGCTTCAGGCAGGCCGTGGGAGTCGTCGTCACCAAATGGCGGCGGCTACCCGGATACGAGAAACCGAGGCTGTATTCCCCAAAGACGACGGCTCTCCCTCGCCCACATAGGGTGAATGTGCCACCGGCGCACCCTTGAGGGTGACAGTGGACGCGACCACTACCGGTCTCCCCGGGCGCGTCCATATCTCCGAGGCTACATAAGCCGGTTCCGAAGGAGGGCCGGGGGCTCTCGTCAACGGAAGCCCTGGCTCTACGGAGCTCGGTTTTTCTTTGTGCGCCTCAGACTTCCCGTGAATCTGCCTATTACGGCAGCGCGGGGAAACGACCGGGAGATACTGGCAACTGAGCCAGCGGCCAGGCTTTTCAGGGGTAAGAGCAAAGCGTGTTGGCATTTGAGTCAATAAACATGTGGAAAACGGACTCACAATGCAGGTGTTGTCTATCGTCCACCGGTGCCCAAAAAGGCAGTAGTTGGACGGACCCGGCCGTAGCCGCGCAAAGAGCGGACTACCGACTGAATATTTATCTCATTGAGGACTTTGGGGGTAAACTAGGAACCCACAAGGGACACTGACAGGGTATTTATGCCAGCCAAGGTTTTAATTTGCACATGTCATATGCAAGACCAACCACCCAGAACGCAATTTGCGCCTCGAAATTCGTCTTCTTTCCACCTGAAAACCGCCGATCGAAAACATGCCGGTTTGATTCGCGCTCACTTCCTTTTCCGTGGTCACGTGCCGTTTTCTATGGTTTAGAAGACACAACCACCAAAAATAATCGGAGTCGTGGCCCGTGGGTCATCGAAGGAACGCACTCAATACTAGAAATGGATAAAAAATATGATACCCGTTTTTGTGGCTTCTAAAAACTCCAAATACGTTGATTGAAAAAAAAAAAAAAAGTTGCACAGCCTCGTGATTTTTGCAAACTTTCTCATCCTCAATATTTCTTCTTCCACCCATGTCCAGTTCCGGTTTCCGTCTCAAGCAGTTGCGTTTTTTTTTTTTACTTTATTAAAAATATACGCGACTGTACTCTATCAAAACATTGATTGGCCGCCAGAAATGTATTCGCTTTTTCTCGCGCGAGATGAAACGCGGTGGCGCCAGTGTGCAAATAGCCCCCAACCACTTGCGGTTCTGATCAAGATACGGGTTTCGCACTATTTTCGAAATAAAATATACACGCTATCATCTGGAAATGGCCCCTTACAGCACTGTCAGACTTAATTCACTTTTACGATAAAAGAATGATGAGTAAAAATTGGGAAATATATACGTGACCCGGAACTGTGCCAGGGCTACCAAATAGGTGGCGCCACTGAGTTTGTTCACAAACAAAAAAGGGAGTATACGGAACCGCGGCAGGCCGTATACTCTCCACACAAAGCCCTTACGATCGTTGCAAGTCCTTGTTTCAACGAAGGCTTTCAAGGGGATGTGTGTGTGTGTGCAATGCAAGCGAGCGTCGATTGATTTTAATGCAGTGCCGGGACGCACTATAATTCGTCAACGGGGAGATCGAAACGGAATTCCCATGCCGCTCCTTTCCACGGCCGACCAGGGGTTCCATAATGCAACTCACGCAGTGTTGCGTGCAGGGATTTTCCGAAGTTGTCTATGTAGACCTTTGCAACATTTGCCTTCTGTGCACTGCCATCTTTGTCTGCCGGGCTGTGTAACGCCTTCTGAACATGCGCTGTTGATCTACTGTACACGGTATATCACACGCTGCGCCTGCGTCCACAGATCGGTGAGTCAGCGCTTTTCGCCCGCGTGATAAGAGATGCGAAGGTCTATAGTCAAACAGCCTCTGCCCCAGAATGCTGACGTCATCGCAGTGGAGATCGAGCTAAAACGCGGATTGGTCACGAGCGCTGCCTCAGCGTTCGGCGGGTCCTCGTCCCCAATCAACGCGTCTAGAAAAGCTCGGCATCGAGCTCGGGCCCAATCATCGTCGAGTTGGCGCCATCCGACCGTGATGGCGTTCCGCGGAGGAAGAGGAGGACGTTCGCAGGCCTCGAATACTATAGGCGGTGTTGGCACGTCGCGATGCTTGGTCGCGTTCTCCACGGATGCACTGAATGCGATGTCGCGCGTGTCTCACGGCGTCCGCAGTTGTTGCTACTCTCTAAATGAAATTGTGATCTTTCTGTTGTTCACCCTGATTGGCTGTCTCTCTGTCTCGCAAAAAAAAATGAAAGCCGTTTACAACTCCCTGTAATGCCTAATTAGAGTGCGGCTCTTGAGGAGGAGGGGAAGGCACGGGGGGGGGGGGGGGGTCACGTGATCTCGGGGGGAGGGGTCACGTGACCTCGGGAGGTGGATCACGTGGCCTGGGGGTCACGTGACCTCGGGGGTGTCACGTGACCTGGGGGTCACGTGACCTCGGGAGGGGGTCACGTGACCTCGGGAGGGGGTCACGTGACCTCGGGGGTGTCACGGGACCTCGGGTGTCACGTGACCTCGGGGGGTCACGTGACATGGGGGGTCCCGTGACCTTACGGTCCTCCCGAAGAAACCCGAGGACCTCGGGTACCTTCGGAAGGACCTCGGGTTCCTTCGGGAAGACCTCGGGTCCCTTCGGGAAAATTTACCCATAATGCACCGCGCGGTTACGCCGACGGCGACGGCGACGCCGCTCAAGCCGGAAACGGGCGCCTAAGAGCTGCGCTCTAAAATAAGTGAATTCACACGCCTTTTTTTTTTCTTAGAGTGCACGACGTTTTTATTTACCGCGGTACTGCGTCAAAAAATCCCATATCAAAAAGTTTTTCCTTTATTTTTTTTATTCATCGTTTACGTTTAGCAATTTATCGACAACAGCGCGGACCGAATGCCAGATCACATTGCGACAGTTTGCAGCATAAAATATGAATACCACCGTGACAGCGAGACCCGATTTCTCATAGCGAAGCGTTCGTGCCCGCAACACATCGGACTAAGCGCGTCTATCGATCGAGACATCAGCTGATGCTGGACGGACCTGGTTCACTTCCAACCCGAGGATAAATCGACTCAAACATTTTTTTAATTTTATTTATTTACGTCATTTTAAAGGGTTCTCCGAGAGTGAGAAGAAAAATTACCAGCGACCTTTATCGTCAAAATCCTATATAATGCATCTAATGCGGTATTCAAAGGAACTATCCTTATATTTGTTTGGAAGACATTAAGCATTCGTTTCAGGGAGTGAATATCGTTTCTGAATTTCCCCGCTAAGTTTAACGGGCAAATTTTTGTCAAGTAACCTGACGTCACGTGACGTGAGGGTACATCACGTAACACCGAGACTCGACACCGTTACGCCAGTGTCACGTTGCCGACGCCACATAACACGTGGTCTCATGACGAGGACACGCGACGTAGCACCAAAGTGTCTCCTGACCTTACATTAATTTCCCCGCTAACATTAGCGGCGAAATTGACTTCACGGTGCGCAAATTACGCAAGTTTTGAAAAAAAAATCAAATCCCGTTGCGTTATTTTTTTTTTTTAAGAAAGCTTTATAAATGCCGGCCTAAGCTTCGCAAATACCGGTTCAATGCAAGGAATGGGTCTAGCTCACAAGCCGCATCTTGAAAGTTTGCACACTGCCCTAAGCAGCCTACTAGATACATTCAGTGAGGGGTTAGCAGTAAAGCCCCTCTATCCTGGGAAAAGTGACGCCATTTATTGTTGTGGAAATGCTCATGACACGTTCCTCGCGCCACTTCTGGGAAGAACATGGCGTCTGTAATCTAGTTCAGGGATGTGTTGTGCCGCCAATGTCTCCCCAAGGGATGCACGTTGCACGTGCCTCGTGTATCGATGCACCTTGAGCTACTTTTGAAACATGAAAGGGCTTTAGTTAGCAGCGGGCCGAACATCTGCGGCTCCGATCGACTTCTTCCGGTCTCCCAAAGTGGTTCGCTCCGCTCGCTCACAATTCGTGGATCGAGCGCTGACGTAGGAGGGCGAGCCGGTGATCCCCGTGGCTCTCGGCAGAAACGCTTGAACCTTAGTTCGAACGCCTTGATGGCACCTCGGCGTCTCCTGCTGCTGACGGGCATTCACGGATGACGTCGTTCGCGACGTCGCAATCGATATAATCTCCTCTTCCTCCTTTATGATGCCTCCATAAACGATGATGCGTTTGGGCTCTTAATAGCCGATTTTTCGAATTCACTGTTCTAGTGTAAGGGAATAGACCTTTCCGGAAAATCTCAGGAGACCTTGCAACGACAGGAATTGGATGTACGCTCGTGCCGGCTCAAACGCTTCGTATATCCACCCTGGTAGAGGCACGATTCATTATTTCTTATCATTATAAACTCAGGACACAAAAATATATATAAAAAAATAAAGCGAACGGAAAAGAAGGTTATCACACACTCTGTTTTGCTTTCCTTCTGCCTTTTCTGCGTTCTGAAATCACAACTGTGAAACCAACTTCAACTTCGTCTTCGATTCTTGGATAATTTCACGTGCCGTACATCCGAACGTCACAATGCGTAAAGCAGACGCTGGGGCAAACTTGTACGTAGTTCAACTATTCTGTTCAAAATATTGTAGTTTAACAACGTTTCTGAACAGTTTAATAAATATCAATTACATTTTTATTTCGGTATTTAGTAGCTTACTTTCATTACTTTTTCAGAGTAACTTCAACTCAAATTACAAATTACTTTCGAAGTTTAGTGGTAAGTTTGCTGGTCAACAAACATTGCTACACAAATAAGTGCGGACAGACACGTCGCAAGTGAGGCCCAGTAAATGCGGGATTGGCGCCGAAAACTGGCATGTCTTTGTTTTCCAAAGCTCAAGGAGACTTGACGCATTTAAAAAAAAAGGGGGTTGTTCTCCGCTTTTCCCCAACGTAGGTACTCTCGCCAGATACAGGAGGTGTCTACACTGCAGCCTCACTCAAAGGATGCAACAAAATTCAGCACCCGCTCTGAAGCCCATCTGGTGCTTCCGTAGTTTGTGCTGTACTTGAAGAATCGCGTGCTCACGGGGAAAGCAAAGGTAATCTCTTTGCGCTGCCTTTCCTCCCAAAACTCACCATATGCAGGTCTTTCAATATTCGAAAATCGTTCGAGAAGCTTAATAATTCCCCCAATGTTTCTGCAGAAAAAACAACAAGAAAACAAGCCGGAGTGGGAAGTACTTTAAGAACATGGTACTTAAAGTACAGGGTGTCACAAAAGAAAATTTACACGGTCTTTTTTACCGGAAAAATAAACTAGGCATCGCCGAACGCTCATTCTCCGCCCAAAGATAGCGCTAGAGGTCACAACCAGATGCCAAAGTTTCAGCCCGATCCGATAACTTAATCAAAAGTTATAAGTGATTTTCTGAAAATTTCAATGGGAAAATGGCGGCCGACGGAGCTTTCGAACACATGGGGCTCTATGGCACCAGAAACCGAAAACGGGCGAAAATGGGCTCCATTTTCCCATTGAAATTTTCAGAAAATCACTCATAACTTTTAATTGAGTTATCGGATCGGGCTGAAACTCTGGCATCTGGTTGTGACCTCTAGCGCTACCTTTGGGCGGAGAATGAGCGTTCGGCGATGCCTAGTTTATTTTTGCGGTAAAAAAGACCGTGTAAATTTTCTTTTGTGACACCCTGTACTATTTCAAGTAGGATTAGGAAGCTTGTACTTTACTTCAAGTACATTCTCTGAGCATGTACTTGTACTATACTCAAGTATTTTTCTGGTAATTTCTGAAGAAAGTAAAGTTCCCGACTTTAAAGTCCATTCCCCAAATTTGGAAACTAAAAATGGCGTATCCTCATGTCAAAACGTACTGTCGTCTTTCGAGACGTCATCAGGTAATTTTTTAAGTGAAGTAATGGCGGCTATAAGACCGATAAAAATAAGTGCCTTTCAAGTGTATTGTGTTAAATAGTTCGTCAGCGAGAGTAAAACAACTACTCCTTGGCGACTTGATTTTATCCAATATTTGCCGCCATTTCCGAAAAAAACTGATGCTCCTCCGATTACCCCTGGAGCAATGTATACCAGATAAAGTTAAGTAAAAAAATAGGGTATGAAAGGGCATCATTAAAGGTTCTGTTAAAAGGTATTTGTACTTAACTTTAAAAGTTTGTTGTATTTATAGTACTTTAATTCAATTACATTGCACCCGGTGTACTTACGATACTTGAAGCACATAACCTCTCATTGACTTTATACTTCACTGAGTACATTTTAGATGTACTTTACGCAGCACTCTTAACAAGAAAACACTGTCTGCAAAATCAAGCTCAGACAGTGCTAAACCTCAAAGTAGAAATGATACATCCGCAGTACATCACTGACCAGAAAACAAAACATACAAAACAATCACACTGAAGAGGAACCAGCTATTAAAGCATTTATGTGAAAACACAATCCGCTTTATGTTTGGCTAGTAGAATTTTGCTAACAAATCAAAACATTTATGTTCTTTCTTGTTGCTATAAACAATATAAAAGTAACTTCAAAAGTAGTTCGCTACTTTGTTTCAGTAGTCAGTAATTTACTCAATTACATTCCATTTGAGTAATGTCTACTCTGCTCAAATTACTTTTGGGGCCAATACTCAGGAACTTAACATAATTACTTTTTTAGTGACTTGTTCATGTCTGCGCTGGGGGCACCACATATTTCCGGAAAGGTCTATTGTTAACGCGACGAGCGCGAGCACCTAGTTCCGGACTGGCAACATTACTAAAACACTCTGTTGGGAAACTCACTCTTGAAACTTGGGCTGCTAGCGTCCACCGAGGCCAAGCTAAATACGATAACAGCGCCACCCTTTAGCGACAAATTGAAACATAAAAGTTGCTTTATATGGCTAAATTGTTTATTGAAGACCATTCATCAATACATTCGCTTTTTTCCTACGGAAAGCATAAACCGAGAACACTTGCCAGCACGGCAGAGACCCAAAAATATGCAGCAAGCACGTTCAAAGACAAAAATAGAGCGAATAAGAAAGAGAAACACACCGAGGGGAAATGGCAAGCCATCCCAATACAACATTATACAATTTTTTAAGAAAAGTATAACACTTAACACTCGAAAATAACGGCAAGAAACAAACACTGACGGAGTGCAACTACCCCAGTGCTACCTCCAATTACCCTAGTGTAACTCACAAAGGTCACAATGGTTCATCACAATACAACAATATACAAGTTTAAAAAAAAAGAAAGGTAACGCTAAACTTTTTAAGAGAGCCGCAAAAGGAATAAACACAACAGCAGCTCAACTGCTCACAGCGGTACGTCGGATGCCACGAAGTTAGCAGTACGCAACACATGAAACTAGGGGGTGCGCCAGCATGCTCGCTGCGTCCCCCGCATAAAATGATAGTGGCAGCGTAGTGTACCTCTTGCCACAAGCAGGCCTAGGTATGACGCGTCTCGACGCGAAAGGCCCACACTCTCAAGAAAAAAGGGTGTAAAAGGGTGTATCGTTACACCCTTTGTCCCATATAATACACCCCAAAACTTCAATTCGACGTACAGCGCCCTACAGCCGAACAGACGGCCCGAAATTTTACGAGGGGCTTGATAGCCGTGTGGTAAAACTTACTAAAATAGCTAATGTACGTTTTACGGACTACAAAAAAAAATAAACAGGGTTTTCTTGGCCCTACTGTAAAAACTCGGTGTTTTTTTTTTTATGTGGTCTTTGATACGTACTTTAGCTATTTAAAAAGTTATATCGCACCGTTATCAAGCCCCTCGTAAAATTTGGGGCCGCCTGTTCGACTATAGGGCTCTGTACGTCGAAATGAAGTTTTGGGGTGTATTAAATGGGACAAAGGGTGTAACGATACACCCTTTTTTTCTTGAGAGTGCAGCGAGACCAAAAAATCAGCTGATTTTGGGCACACGATACCCCTTTCGGTAGCTATTAGGGCATAGACGCCAACTCTCCGTACCGAGAAATCTCTTTTGATCGCCTCAATGAATTCGGGCCTCGAGTACTTCCGAACCTTTTCGGCATATAGAGAGTTCAAGGACTTGCATTCGCCAATCACTTGAGCGCCAACAATCATTGCTTGCTCCCCCTGAACTAACACCAGTTCTGGCTTTAGAGTCTCATATTGCCCAACCTGACCCTTGGTTCTTCGGTCATCTGAAAGGACTCTCAATGTAACTTCGACATAAGCCAGGAGACCATACAGTTGTGTCTTTTGAGGCGTGCTGAGTAGGTGCGGGGACAGATCTGGACAGTATGAGTGTGGGTTTCCGGAGCCGCACACCCAGCTCGACATCTACGGTCTTTGTTTTGCCCCCGGGCACATCTAGCCTTGGTCGGGAGTGCATGAATCCTGAGTTTGCTCAGGTCCACATACACCCTTCCAGACAAGAATTTCGGGGGGTCTCTGACCCACAGTGCTTTTGCCGCAGTCCTTGCTTCACGCAAACCACGACCATCCACCATGCCCACGAGAGCACTCCTCCAGAAGTCTTTCTCCAGGACTCTTGTTCTGATAAGCATTTCCCCAAACTTGTTGTTTCTCTCAGCCTTCTCCACCATTTCCCTCCAAGTCTCCAACTCGACCATGTGCTCTAGCATGGAGTCACTTTTCTCCTCCACATTCAGCAGTCGACGATAGCCGATACGGAGGATCATCGTTGTCATACAGTGAACCCCGAGCCCACCATCATCGACCGCCTAGTAAAAGAATGCTAGGGGGGTATCATTGGGGAGGTGGAGGAAGTCCCTAACTGCTGCACGGATTTTCCTATCCATCTTGAGGAGGAAAACCCTTGCCCGTGAACAGATTACAAGTTGATATATGAGGCGAGGAATTACGTAGAATATCAGGATGTTAAGTTTTTGTTGCGGTTTCATGGGGGCCTTACCCAAACGGCCTAACATTCCCGCCAAGTCTGCATCGTCACAGCTCACGGAGCCAAGAGCATCCATTTTTACTCCGAGATACGCCCAGGAGTCACTGATTCCGATGATGGGAAGCTGGTGTCCCTGAACTGTAAAGTGAATGGGAAGCACCTTCACTCTTCTGTATTTTCCATCCCCCAGCATACTGAGTGTTGCCGATTTGTCAATATTAATGCTGAAATCTCTTTCCTCCAGAAAAACCGCAAAAGCCTCAAGCAAGTACTGAAGGCCCTGTTGTGTCTCCGCAAAAATCACAAGGTCATCGGCAAAGGCCAGGGCCGCACACTTTCTCTCCCCCAGCCTGACCCCAAACTTCTCAAGGATTCCCGCAGATGGCCCTGCGAGATGTCGCCACCGGCCCTTCCGTGACTCGACGGAATCAGCAAGTGCAGCCGTGCAGTTCACGGAGTGGCCGCTGAGGGAGAAATGGCAGCGTTGCGATCGCCATTAGCTCTCTACTGGGATAAGGATCGGCGCCGCTTTTTCAGCACAGGCTCAATGGCAGTTTCCCAACTGAGTGGTTCTAGTAACGTTGCGGAGGGGTGAAGTCTCAATCATCCGAGTGCGCCAGTGCTCGTTCGATTGAGGCCCAAGTTTAATCTACAGAGCCACTAAATATGCTACATTTCAGGGTTCATGGTTGCCATTTATTTGAAGCTTTATATAAAACTACGAGAAGCGGTCTTTCGTCCTCTCCCAATGTTAAAACAGACCAGGGGCCCTAATCTGGACATTTGGCGAGAAAGCCGGCGAGAAATCTGGCGTCCGTGATTGGCCGACGCCACACTTGACCTTGGCGCCGGCCAATCATAGCCGCCAGATTTCTCGCCGACTTTTCCGCCAAGTGTCCAGATTAGGGCCCCAGGAGACCGCGACGGAGCAAGACCATACCGATAGTTCTTCCTGACACCGCGTCTAACGCCGAGGAAGCGGCGCATTTTCGAATTGTAACAATTGCCAATAAACCCTTTTAAAAATCCATCGAGCAACATTGGAGGTCGCCAATTTACTCCACAACGAAGACCGACGCCACTCTGATTCTCGATACGAGCTCCTATAGACGACCCCTACCCTTTCCCCTCCTATACACCAGTTTAGTCCGCATGGAAAACTTTCCGGGAGAATTGATGCCATGTAACCTAAGCACCAATCCAGTTTCCCCGCAAAATTTAACGGGGAAATGGACGTTACGTGACCTAAACACCAATTGACTGCGTAAGTGTGACGTCATAGGTTCAAACAAACCGTTGCTAGGGTCGTTGCTTTGGACAAAAACATTTGACCAGGTTTCGCTACGAAAACCCGACCGTTTAAAAATCAGGATTAGGATTTAAACTTCGAAAAAATCACAGATATAGAAAGCTTGAATGTCATATATGTTTCGACAGAAGTGTGCCGGTAATCGCTTGTTTCTGAAATATTTACGACTGCGACCTCCAGTCCTCAAGATGTCTGCAGCAGACGACAAATGCAAGAAGGATGCCGTCTGCCACACGCCGGCTGGCCAAGTCGGTACCGTCGTTTGAATTGTGTGAATAAAGACGATATTTTGATATTGCATTTGTTTGAAATATAATGAGTTTCAGACACTTATAAGAATTCATAGCAGGGTGCGATGCAAAATATGGTTTTTCGAAAGTCCGGGCGTCGATCGAGATGATTGTCTGCTAAAGGTCGCATCGCACCCGTGAGAAAAGCACTTCAGACGATCGGTTGAGATCCCAAATTTTGTTTGCGGACTCGCGCTATGGGAGGGTGCTTCGTACCTGGTTGTAATCATCGCGAGGAGAAAGATTCTTGCAGTTTATTCAGATTTTCGCAAGACACCAAAGCGAGAAACAACTGGATCAAAAACATATGGTGAGTTAAACTTGAGGAAGAAAACGAGAAGGGACGGACAAACACAAACTTCCAACTAGCAACAACATTTATTGACCCGAAGTTTGCATATATAGGTGAAGGAGGGGGAGGGTGAAGGACACCACACTGGAAAGGGGGAGAAGGCGATGGGAGAGGGTGTGGAGGCAAGAGAGTGAAGGACGATCCCGTGAGGTGACATCTAATCGCTTGGAGCCGCGGAAACGAGGGACGTCAGCTCTGGCCCCAGGAAGTTTATCTCCCTCCTGGATAAGCCTATGGAAGGGGACCCGAAGTTGTTTTGACTGTGGTGCATGGCGAAGGCCTCCATGATCTCTCGTCCGTATCTTGAGGCGTGACCTCCAATCCTGGTGGTCGAAGGAAGGTCGGCCGAACAGGGTTCGCTGCACTCAGAGGTGTGTTTGGCAATCGGGTGGTAACTAATCTCCGACGTGTCGGAGGCTGCTTTCTTGATCTCGTTTGCATGTTCTCTCACCCGATCGTTTAGGCAACGGCCCGTCTGTCCGATGTATTTAGCACCACAGGACATGGGAATCGAATACACGCACTCTTTGCCGCAGGTTACATAATTGGTCTGGTGCTTTTTCTGACAAGGGGGCGCCGGTCCGGGGCTGTTGACTTTTTTGCAAATAGATGCCAATTTAAACTTACACGAGAAAACCACGTTGGTGTTGAATCCCTGCGCTATTGATTTCAGTCGATGCGAAATGTTATGAATGTAGGGGATGCATGCGAAGCGGGACTTTGGAGGTGGCTTTTTGGTTTGAGGCCCCGCGACAAGTCTTTTGATAGTATGCTCGATCAAGTCCTTTGGGTAACCTGCCTTGGGAAGGCGGCCTATCTGATTGGACAGACTAGTTTCGGAAAGGTGATGACACGACTTGGATTTGGCAGCAGCAATAAGGTTTCGGACAATGCCAGTTTTTACGTTTTTTGAGTGCGAGCTGCTGAACGGTAGAACAGGCTTCGCAGACCTCTGCTGATTGGACCAACAGATCCCTACACCGGTGGGGACCAATCTCATATCAAGGAACTGTAATTCCTCAGATGAGGGTGTCTCTTTTGTGAACGTGAGCCCGAAGGAGTTCTTCTGGAAAACGCTTTCAATCGCTGCGGTATCCGAATTAGTGGAATGAAGCATCTACGTAGCGATAAACCCTGGCTTCGGGAAATTCCTGCTCAAGGTTTGATTGAACCTTGGTGTCAACGTGAAACATGAAGATTTCGCTTAGGATGGGCGCCAAGCACGACCCTATGCACACACCGGATTTCTGAAGAAACACTTTGCCCTCGTGTTCAACTAGGGTGGACTGAAGATACAGGCGAATCAACTCAAGAAAAGCTGAGAGTGAGATGCCACAGGAATTTTGAAAATCTATAACGCCTCTTAAGTGCACAGCTTCAGACACGAACCCCAGAAGGGTTTTCACATTGAGACTATAATACAAATCTACTACATCAAGCGAGAACAACTCCAACAGTTCCCGTACCGGCATGCAAATTATCTAAGTTTGGGATAAGGTCCCCGGAATTCTTTAGTCGGAAAGGTTGAGGAAGGTCCAAGGTTTCGAGATGTTTTTGTAAGAACATCGCCAAGGGCTTCTGCCAGCACCCTGTTTCCGAAATAATGCTACGGAAAGGCACTCCAGGCTTATGTGTCTTGGCAGAAAAGAAAATGGATAGGTACTGCTTAGCAGGAGCAAGAATGGCACTTTTTAGAGAAGGGAGGTTGGAGGAGTCGCAGAGCGCCTTCACCTTAGACCTGAGGGAACCGGACGGCCTCGACTTGAGAGGAAGAAAGTTCTTTTTCAGCGCTTCGTCGGTCTTCTCCTGCATTTGTTTTTTTGTTGAGGATGACGAACCTGCCCGTCTTGTCCGCTTGAAGAACTCTCAGCTCAGCGGACTGAAGTTCCTTGATAGCTGGGGTGGCAGCATTCTTGGTTTTCCTTGTCCCACCATGGAAGCACACAGCTCTTGACCCTGCCGCTACGAAGTCCTGACGGGTGTCCTCCGGTATCCTGGCGGCAATCTCGTACACCGCTGCCAGCTGGTCGACTCTGGTGTTGGCGACCGCAGGAGCAAACTTCGGCCGTGGGCTAGAAGGCCACGGGCCGAAGTCTCCCATCGCCTTCTCCCCCTTTCCAGTGTGGTGTCCTTCCCCCTCCCCCTCCTTCACCTATATATGCGAACTTCGGGTCAATAAATGTTGTTGCTAGTTGGAAGTTTGTGTTTGTCCGTCCCTTCTCGTTTTCTTCCTCAAGTTTAATTATCCCTACCAACCCGCTCGTTCTGTCCCTATATGGTGAGTTTATTGCAAAGTGTACTCGCATCGCGGGTTCGATGGAGATCTTCACCAAAAGAGCACATTCACGGAATGCGATGTATACCAAGGAAAACAAAAAAGCAAACTACTGCGAAATTGCGATAGACATGCAATTCTTTAATAACCTGGCAACCTCAAATATAATAATAACAAACGACTTACCTCGACGCCGTACGACTTGTTTCTCATGCTGGCCTGCACTAAGTCGGTAATGCGCTTCAGGTCGTCGTCGTAACTGATCTGCATGACGTGGTTTCATTTTACGGCATTTTCACCCTTCTGAAATAAGCTGAGTTCTTCACAGAAAAAAACTGACACTGCGGAGGCCTCTACGGCCATGCGATGCACTTGTTTTCGTCGCTGGTTTACCGACGGAATTCAATGAAGACGCCCGCTGCAACAGAGGCCAGCAAATCTATCGTGTCGTCTGCTACCAAAGCAAAGCGGAGTGTAATACTTCAGAAATGGCTTTCATCGTTGCAATACCACACTGAGACAAGGACATCTTTATAATTAGATATAAAGAAGTTAGGTTACTAACAAAAATTATTTACTTACTTGTAAGCAAAAATCTAGCCTCACGTGGAGTCTCCATGCATTAGTCCATAGGAACGTCCCTAGCAACGACGGTTTGTTTGGACCCAGATGCCATGTCGTGACGTAGTCAAGGGGTCAACTCAGTTTCTGCTCTACATTTTGCGGGAACATTGGCGTCACGGGGTCCTCTGCACCTATATATCGTTTCAGCTTAAGTCCAGACGCGGCCCACGCAGCGAGCTAACGGCGAAACTAAGATTAGTTAGTTTCCCTTTTATGGTCAGGGGGAAATTGATAAAAATATGTTCTTGTACACCCCAAACGAATGCTTAGTGTCTAACTGAACGCATTCAACCAATCGCTTGTTAAATACTGCATTTTATGTATGATAGTACTTTGGAAATAAAAGTCGCTGCAAATGTTTCATCCGCCTTCTTTAAAACACCACTAGTGGTAGTAGTAGTAGTAGCTGCAGAGATAACAGGGATCACTGAACTGATGTTTCAGCGAAGGTTCTGAAGAGTGCAAAGAAAGGCGAATTGGTAAAACAAAACAACCCCAAAGTAAAAAAAAAAATAAAAAATAAAATAGAGCAAGCTCACACCAACAACCCCGGAGGAGAGATAATAAATACACTGCCTTCTTCTACAGCGACCGGATTGGGGAGGTTTTAAGGGAGACGGGAAAAGGAAGCAGACGTTAACAAAAAAAAAATTATCTTTGAGGCAAGAAAAAAAAATCAAAGCGAGAACAAACAAGAACGACCCAAGAAACGAATACAAGAGCAGAGAGAACTTGGGGAAGAGAGAAGAAAAAAAAAAGATGTCCGAGTTTGGGGAGTTTGGGGAGCGCTGGCGCTGGCAAGCCCCAATGATAATCTCCAGATTTTTCTGCAGAGGGAGGCAGAATATTTTCCTCTTTCGGTTTGGGGGAACTTTCGGGAAGGGGATGAGGGTGGGCGAAGCAGATTGTGAACAATAGAAAAAAAAAGTTTTTTTTTTTTTTTTCTGCGTTTGAGTTAAATGGAGTGTATACCGCTTGAGCTTCCTATGTGTGCGGCTGGCATAGCGATGTAGGTGTCACTATTTGTGCGGTCGTGCGTTGTCGCTGATTCTGCAGAATAAAGTTATCCGACATAAAACAAATAAAAAAAATGAAAACCCTCGATCAATGCATGCAAAAGCAAAGGCACTTTATGGTACATGACAGGGGGAATCTAAGTTTTCTTCTCAATTTATTCTGCTCAGAAACGGAGCTCGACTAACTAGACTTGCCCGGCAGACAAAACCAACCGAAAAAAAAGGTTCTCAAAACTTGATAAAAAAAAGGTGCCTTTAAGAGCTCGAGTATTTCTGAAAGTTTTCACCACATTAAATTTAGAGCATTCAAAATAGGCGATAGGGGCCGAAATCTTGCTGAATCAAAGATTGGCCACCGAACGTCGCGATTCGGAAAGGGGCAAAAATTAGCGGTTCTTCCTTTTCTCTTTCTTATACACCACAAACGATTTGCACATATAATTACTGACAGAATGAGAATGACCGAGCACCTCCTTTGGATGACCGGACTCCTGCAATATGTACAGAAACGCAAGACCCTCCTCGCGCGTTGGCCGCGACGTCACTGAAACGATGGGACGCTATTGGATGCGGAGGTGGCGGAGAGATATATGATTCCCTTTGAGGGGCATTTTCCGCTACCTTCTTGACCTGTAACTTACTATAACAATCGACGAAGCGACGCTAAGTGCCGGATCTATCCTCAGAGAATGCGAGCTTGACCCACTTCGGCTTTTGTGCTGAGCTGGGACCATGCATGCTGCATTGTTCATGCAGTCCGGAGTGGAAACAAAAGAACCCCTCCTCCCCCTCACCGGAGAACACGAACTCCAGCCGAACGCTGACGCCGCGTTCGGTTATGTCGGCCGAGCGCTGAGTCATTCTATTTGTTGTCCCCATCCGTGTAGTTCTAAAGTTAACCGCTTGGGGCGTAACGGCCGCTCCTCCTCCCCAATAGAGGCGGGCCTACTGAAGGGCCTCCCCTGCCGTTCTAATTCTGTCAGAGACCATAGGCACTAGCAACTAGGGCCTCTGGACGCCGCCATCTTACCGATGGTGTGGGGTAGATCGTCTGACAGTCGAGGCATCCCACGGTTTCCAGACTGGCACCCAAACGAATCTTTTTTCATCCACGGTGGCCAGACTAGCTCTCGAAGCGCTGTTTGTTTGGAAACGTTTATACTCGGCAATAGGCACACGTCCCTCTGTTTCCGTTCTCTTGCTAATTGCGTATGCAATCATTTTAATGCAATGGACCTTTTTCACATACCGACGGCACCAGGCGGTGGCTGCACGAACTAAAAATCGAGGAAGTGACCTACCTGCGCTACCAATCGATAATGGGAGCTACGCTACCAGTTTCTTCGCTCTCCGAGCAGCGGCGCGTGCCCAACCAGCCGTCCACCCAAACGTCATGTTTTTCTTTCCGTCCACTTTCTTTTTTTGTGTAACACAATTATATATATGTTGCAATTACGTGTTCTACTCGCTCATCCACAGCCTCCTTCCGAATTTCCTCGATTTCTAGTGCCGACTTCCGCCGCTTGGCATCGAGTGCTCGCGCGTGCGCAGACCGCATCTCGGAAAAGGTCCATTATAAAGTAGTCGCGAAAATAATTTGATTAAGATTACATGTGATGATACCCTTTGTTTCTGATGGTACCCTTTGTTCGTACAGGTTTAATAATAATAGCACCCTTGTTTCTTTTCAACAAAAACAACGTTGAACAGGTGACAAGAAGAAAAAGCTAGAAAAAA
Organism: Ixodes persulcatus; assembly: GCA_013358835.2. Classification (NCBI taxonomy): domain Eukaryota; kingdom Metazoa; phylum Arthropoda; class Arachnida; order Ixodida; family Ixodidae; genus Ixodes; species Ixodes persulcatus. Next base: position 1,218,754 of record JABSTQ010011515.1, read on the forward strand.
CAGCTTGACGAACCCCGAGCCACCAAAACCAGCGGTCGCGATGCAGGCACCAAAGATATTATACAAAAATAAAACGTGACATGTGCACTGCATATATGAAAAACAAATTACAAAAGAGAACGAACGCCATACAAAATAAGTAGCATATTAATGCAATTTACGCAATAGTGAAAACTTACACAGAACGTTAGAGCCTCACTGAAATAAACGCGAAAGAAAACATCAACTTAAGAGATTTTAGCGCTTATCGCGGACAATTTGGCTCGAAATACACATTTGAAATAAACATTCTTTACCAAGCAATACCCGAACAAAGCCTGCGACAGAGGTGTGATTTACCAAAATGGGTGGATCGAGAAGATGAGTAGCTTATGATTCGCTGATTCTATTCCTATACTGGACAGCACGGAAGTTTCGTTTTCAGACCGGCTGAAAAGACCTGTTGTTTCGAAAATCTGAAAGAATTGGAAAAGTAACGGTTTCCTCAATGGACTAAAGCCGTGTTGCTTTTCTTCTCAAGTTAAGAAGAGAACTAATTAAATGCTTTTGAGCTGTTTTTCAAGTAACGTCTTCAAGACTGCCTACATTTAACTTTCCCTGTCTAGTGTTAGACCATTTCTCTCCGTCTAGCGGCTGTCTTCACCAAGGTTTGCTAGAGCAGAGTCCTGCATGTCGAGAAATAAATGTAAACTGTTATTTTAAACGTAAAATAAATGTAGGCTGTTATAAATGCATACTTCTACTGCTCCTATCGTTTACTCCCCCCCCCCCCCTTTTTTTTCGGCCCAAATGATGTCAGGCGTCCGTTGCTGTGTCACGTCGCCCGAGTATCACGTGACTCTGATGCCACGGCACGATGTCACATAAAATTCTACAAAAAATTTGTGTGTTTATAAAATATTTCTAGAATTCGAATCCCACAAATTCCAAGAAAGTGAAACTAACGCAAAACATAACTTCTTTTTTTTCGCATAAATTGTTCTTTATATTAGGGCGAATAAGAAGTGATGTAGGATTAGGCGATTTCTCGTCATCTATCGCAATAAGCACCAGCACGACAAGCGTGCGCGTGAACGTGGCCTTGAAGAGGCTTGCAATCGCGCGTGCTTGCCCGCACGTGCAGAGGCATGGCGCCGCCAGATGCTCTGCTTGCAATCGTCATTTCAAAAATCGGCATCGTCCACGAGCTCGTGCGCACATACTATGCAACTTAAAATTAAAAAAAAAAAACTGACGTTGCAATAGTTTCGATTACAAATATGTCTGAAACGTTGAAAGTTTCGACACTGATCAAACTTCTAAATTCTCTCAGCCATCGAACCGCCACCAACACCAAGTCCATTGGACCACAAACTCGGACAGAAAACAAAAAAAAAACCAAAGAACCTTAAAAAAAAAAAAATTCGCAGCTTGTAAGTTCTTAATTTGAACAAACCTGAACGCCCCCCGCCCCCGACACACACACACAGGTACACATGCCCCCCCCCCCCCCCCAAACAAAAAAAAAACGAGACAAAATCGAGGCAAGCTGCAAAACCACGAGCGAATAAAATCGAGAACAAACACGCCGATGAAGATAAGTGTGAGCAAAGAGAACGGTTTTTTCTATCCTCCGTACTAACCCCAAAGCTGGCGGTGCGGGGGTAAGCTACGGCTCGGAGGACCAGTCACACGTATACCTTTCGCCACGTGTTCACGTTCCAGGCCCACACCCAGGCGCAAAGAGCGGAGTCGGGCGATGTAGGGGAGGCTGTCGACTGGCCTGGCGAACGTGCAGCCCCCACCGCCCTGTCAGCTCGGGGCTAAACGGCCTGTAGTCGGAGCCCTTCTATTATACATACCTCTTGGTTGTCGGAGCCGGATATAGGTTCATCGATTGGCCGGCGGCGACTGTCCCGCTATCGTTTCCAAACTCATCCATCACGACCCGTTACAAAACGTTCCGTCTTTTTGCCCTGATCTCCTTTCCTACTTTCCCTTCCTTCTCTGCCACCTTACAGCTTTCTTTTTTTTTTACTTTTGCTTTTTTCGGGGACCGCAGATGACAGCGCAGTACGTGTCCATGGTTCGCTACGCCCCAGGACCAGGGGGTTGATGGCATCGCCACTGAACGATGTACCGTTCACACGGGGGATCTGTAGCGAACTTTCGTAGAGCCTGTGGCTCAACCAGAGGCGTATGAACTATTCGAGAGATTGGGGTTCTATACCCAATCTCTCGATTCCAGAGTTGTGAATGAAATCCCAATCTCTCGAACACATGTACACGTTACTGAAAAAAAAAAAAAGTAACTAAATGTCATTACTCGTCACTTGCTCAAAAAGTAAAGAAATGCGATCATCGTCACTGATTCAAAAAGAACGCGGTACTTAGCTCACTAATAGCGAGTTGCTGTCTCGGTGCTTCGAATGAGTCGTTTTTTTTTCTTTCTGCAGCAGTGGCCGCCTTCCAATGTTTCGTGTCCTTAATAATGCCTACTGTTTTTTAACGCTTTCATGGACATTTTTTCTTCTTCTTTTTTTCTCCGTGACGTGTTCTCGTTTTTAAAGTCACAGGCGCGGGCTCTATGGGGCGAAAATCAAATAGAGTAACCTGTGTTGCGACCAGCGTGACAGGGCCGCCCAACAAGGAACAAGCACACCCCAGACGGTTTCTGCAAACTGTCTTTCGGACGGTGTATAGTAGCGGTGTGACTGCGCCGTGACATGTGTCCCTGCTGCGGCCGCGGGAATCAGTCCAATCGTGTGACCCTGGCCTTTCGACGGTTGCATTTTGATGCGTTGTTGCGTCGCTCATTCGGGACCACAGCGGGTGGAGGCGTCGTCTTATTGTGAGAATAGTTGTACCACTATTCTCCCGACTACATAGTCCGCACGCGAGGTGTTCATTCCGCAGTAACAAACCTTGCCTAAAAAAGGAAAAAAATGGGGGGGGGGGGGGGGTCAGTTTGCACGTAAATTATTTTTATTAGGGCCGGGAAACTAATCGATTTGGACTGCGACGGTTAAGTGCGGCCGGTGCACCCGAACTAGAAAGCCGTGTAGTTTTATTTTCCCGGTGCTGTGTGTTCTTTTCATATCAAACTTTTGGTTTCGGAGGCCTTGGTCTAAAGTGAAACTCTCGGCTCCGGAGCTGCGGTAATTTGCTCTATTCAGTTTTGATCGGCTAACGACGGCGGCGATGGCTACAAAATTGTGCCCCAGAGCTTAATTTTCAGCGAATCCTTACAAACATTATCAATGAGTTTCAAATGAGTTCTTAATGTACTCTTATAGAGCACATTAGAAACTAACTTGAAACTCTAATTCTTTTGTAAGGGTACTCGCACGCCTCGATCAGGCGATTTCAGTGCCTGCGAAATCGAGCGTTCGTGCGCGTCTGGCAACGTTGATCGGACAACAGCACAGGCTGCACGAAAATTACGAAAAGTAGGCATGTGCGTCTTGAACCAAGGAGCATGTTGAACCACTGGCGCCCCACTAAGCAGCTGATAATCGTATTTCATTTCAGGTTCTAGTAGAAATTGCAGAGTATTTGACCAATATGCTGGTTATGTATGATCATACGTATAGCACCCCACTAATGCCATGTTAGTATATTCATCGGAGTTTCACTCGGACCCCTTCTACACGGAACTTGCTTTCGGCGAACCCCGAACACTGAGCGAATTATGGGCAAATACTTTTTTCGTGGCAGGACAACCTAAAAATGTAGACGTATTGCTGCTGGCTGTGACAGGGCATCGTATAAATTTTGGAGGCGCGAGAAATTGTAATGTCCTGACAGCTCCTAACTTTGCAAAACGCGTCCCCCTTTCCCCCTCCCCCCCCCCCTTTTTTTTTTTGAAAGCAGGCATTTGCTTAGATTTGTGCCCGTTACTTGAAAAATGTAAAGGATTACAATTACAAAATACCGAGCCTCAAATGTAATGGATAACCGTTACAAATTACTTTCACTGAAAAGTAATGGATTACTTTACTCGTTACGTTACAAATTACTTTCACGTTGATTTTTTACGTACACTTATCTAGAAAACAATAGAAACAATTTTGATATTTTTCAATAATGTTCTGCAACACTACTTTCCATTTCTCATATACCCGTATTATGGTAGTCCTTGTAGAAATAAAATACAATCTTGTGCGCAGCAAGGACGAGGACAAAAGGAGAGAACAGGACACAACAAGGCGCACAAGATTTTATTAGGTTTCTCCTCAACTCACAAGCGAAATTAGAAATCATCATTGAAGGAAAACCTGAGACTGGGACAAATAAAAAGCAGACAGCACGATACAGAATTTCCAGTCCCAGGTTTTCGTTCAAGGATGTTTCCTAACCAGCTCTGAGCAACGGTTTGACAACTCCAAGCTTTCACCGTCCATCTTTAGCCCACCGTGAAACTTGTCATTCGCAAGCAATGACAAGCGCCGTCAGGGCACTCTTTGTCCACGAACGCGAATTCAAATGTTCTTGACGCATTGATTGTTGACGAGCGCATACGTCCGTGTGACGCAGTGCTCCCTCGCTCGACTGGGAGAACTTCCGTTTCCGGTAGAAAGGCATACTTTATATCAGGGCCACGTGATTTCACACGTTGGCGGCCGAGTCTGGTCGAGTCGACTTTCATCTTTTTCTGTGCAAAACTGGTGGCAATAAAACGAAAACGAATTCCTGCTCCGGGTTCTATGAACATTGAAGATTTATTGGGGTCTTCATTTGAAAAAGAGCTGGCAAATTATTTAATGGTCCCTTTAAGAAAAAGAATGTAGAGTGTCTGCAAAACTGTCAAGGCAGCGAAATCTGCAACCACACTTCGCCATCCCGCTAGCTTACGACGACCGGAGATGATCCCAGTAGTAGTGCAGACAAAGCTAGCGGTGCACATGCTCAGTAGCAGCGTCGACCTCCGCAGGTAAATTCGGAGCAAAGGAACCGATCTGCGAAATCTTCCTTTTTTAAAGGGCCTTTCAAGCGTAAGCGCAACGTGTCAAAGCTGCGGTCTCGTGCCTGTAGCTTTCACACACTGTCTGCTTATGCGTGAACGGAGTATGGGCGCTTTACACAAGCGTCAGATTGAGCCGCCATTGCCGACCTTCTCTCGCCTTACCGAGGTGCCGAGCCACTGAAGCGGGCGTTGAGGAGCCTCCACGAAGTCCTATGCCGGAGAGAAGGACACAGTAGCACCCTAAAGTGGCAATAACCTGTCCTGCTGTGGCAGTGATGAAGTCGAGCGACCGGAATAAGAGGAAACAAAAACTGAATGAAGGTCGGTTATGGCGGCACCCGTGCACAACTGCCTGAAAGCGTCTAAAGTTGCATGCAGTACTGAAAAATGCAGAGGCGCGGGCGGTCGTTTTTGAGCCTTGGTCAATCGGGTGATCGCACACTCATATTGCGTCAGTTTCTGTATTATTTGTTATATTTTTAAAAGGGTGGTGAAAAGGTGGTAAGGTAAAATATATATATATACATATATATATATATATATACATATATACAGACTTGTACGTAATCCGTTACAAGTAACGAAATTACTTGTAATCCCTTACATTTATCAGTAATTTAGTAACGGAATAATTACATATTTTCTAGAGTAATTTTAAAGTAATTCCCTTACATTTTTACGTAACGGATTCCTTGTAATCCGTTACATTTTTTTTCAGCACCCCCCCCCCCCCCTTTTTTTAAAGAAAGGGTTGTTTTTATTCTGGTGAAGTCGAGCGCAGTGACACCGCAAAGGGAGGCTTGGCACTCTTCAGTTCCGCAAAGCCTTTTTGTTTTGTTTTTTGCAACACTAAGCCCCTGGATCTATTTTTTTTAGACCCTAACAAAAATGTCAAAAAATCCAAATGAACATTTCTACAAATATAAGGAAAAAAAAAAGGGGGGGGGGGGGGCAAGTTATATCCGCTTTTTTTAGTCCCCTTGTTTTTCTTTGCGATCGAAGGTGGGGCGAGGCGGACACCAAGTGATTGTATGCCTCTTCGAGAAGCTCGAGGTGGTAAGTGCACAGACAAGAATTAACAATGTCCTTCTCGGTTATAGTGACTACGACCATTTTCATAATGTCACAACACGAGACCACGCTCCGACTGCCCTAAAATCTACTAAAAGGGATGTGATAATATGTGAAGGTGTTATTGCCACAAGCATCCTCGTTCGTTGCTGCACTCTTATCATCTTCTCTTAGAAAACAGAATGCATTTTTTTCTGCTTCTTTCACCTTATTTGACCCTGTTTTAAGAGCTACTTACTCTTTTGTAGTCGAACTTCTAGGGTTGGCCTAGGGAGCCGCACATGAAGGCACTCTAGGGTTGGCCCACTTCATTTGTGAATTCCAGCCACGTTATCTGCATCTCAGTCACCATTTTTGTGAGTCAGCTTTTTGCGAGCACTTCGAAAAAGGTAATATTCTTCCTTTTTTCTTCTCCCTGTTTTTACCCCAGCAGGACGCATCTTACCTGAAGCAGATATTTTTGGGATACGGTCTATTCGTCACATGCGCACTCGTCACAGGACGATTGGTCACAGGACGATTCGTCACACAGGAAATTTCGTTATAGGATGACTCGTCACGCGGGCAACCGGTCCCACAATAGTTCGTCCCCCCAAAAATGTATTGTTCCGTTTGGTTCGGGCGGACAAAGTGGTTCACCTCATATCCTTAGTATGTTTTTCGCTTCTCAAATGCGTAGAATTTGTAACAAACGTTTTAGCTTCTGGTTTGGCTACGAACAATGGATGTTGGTTCAGCGTGAAAAAATGGGTCACCTCCTATCTTAGCATGTATTTCGCTTCTCAAGGACGAAGAATTTGTAACAGACGTTTAGCTTCTGGTTCCGTCCCGAACTGTGAATGCGGAGGCCATATAAGAGCGACTATTTTCGAACTCGGACTGCATTCGCAAAGATGAAGGTGATCGCAACAGAGAGAGATGGAGCTATGCTGCTTCACAAGGTGTACTCGTACACATTGGGAGAGAGAACACTGATGCTTATTGTATTTGTCGCGGAAGAGGTGTATGCAAGGCAAACGTAACGACTGACTTGGCTGCCAGTCGGATTATTGCTTGTTCAAGCCAGCATGCGCACGCAGGGGACCCAACTGAGATCAACCTGCTGAAGACTCGTCATTTGTTGAAAGGAAAATCGGATGAGTGCCAAAACCTTTTCTATGTTGAGTACTGTAAGATTAGTTTTTTAACCATTGGTTTATGTCACAGTGGGAAGCCGTGAAACTCCTCATGAGGGAATAGGGGCAGTTGTTGAAATTTACATTTCACTATCGTCTCCTGCCCGCTCGATGAGACCAGTTGCCCGCGTGACAAGTCATCCTGTGACGAATGTTCCTATGTGACGAATCGTCCTATGACCAATCTTCCTGTGACGAGTGCGCATGTGACGAATCGTCCTCATCCCGATATTTTTACACATAAAACATAATGGTGGCTGACGTAGACTTGAAATTCTGGGCTTGAGGAGAGAGTGAAACTCGTGAGTGGGGCCATAGCGCGGCTTACTTAGTTCTCTGCCTATCGCTGCCCGTGGCATCAGCAGACGTCTATCTGGAGAACACCGGAGTAAACTACAGTCGGTTCGTGCCCCGTGCGTTTTTGAAGGGCATCAAGAAAGGTACACACGGCAAACGTGCGTTTACATTTCCTTGTTTTAACCGACGTTCTAATTAATTGCTGTTATGAGTGTCCTTTTTTTTCTTTCGATTACTTATATTTATATACTGGAAACCTTTTTTTTATTCACCAACGTCTTAACCGAGGCTCGACCTGTTCAGAACCAAAGGAAGAAGAATATCGATAATACCTTACTGTTAGAACTATGTTTTGCTATTGTCTGGCAGTATATGCCGGTATACTAAGATGGACATAAACTAATTCTTATTCTAGTTTTGGCCAGATGTATGGTGAGTTCTACAGCTTCGCGATTTCGACAATGGAGAATTTCAGTAGATTGGTCCGATGACTCCGATAACGATACCCGATACTCCGCCGCCGCACATGCGCATTCATCATAACGTTATCGGGGGTATACGGAGGTATCGGAACGATCCACTAAAACTCTCGAATATCAGGCAACGGCTGCTACGACGAAGCTTTGCTCCATCTTCGAAGTAAATAGTACTTCCATTGCTTCGCTGAAGAAGCTCAATGCAGAGCATAAAGCATTCGTGAGGAATAATATGCCACTCCCATACAGTGCCTCAGTTCAAAGGGTGTTCAGCGTAACAGTCGACATCTTCAGTAAGAAATAGTGAAAAATGTCTGACGAGACTTTCGAGAGTCAGCTGTTGCTCAAAATACTCAAGGACATTAAATGAAACAGGTTGCAACAATAAGAACTTGAATAACCCTCTTCCCTTTGTTTCTTAATGCTAGACAATATTGTTGAAAGTAACGCCACGAAAGTAACGGATTACTTTTTGGGGTAACGGTCACTTACTTTTATGGGAGAGTAATTGTAATTGTAATAAATTACAATTTAGCCTTGAGTAACTGTAACTGTAATTCCTTACTATTTTTCAGTAACGTGTACAAGTCTGCCATATATATATATATATATATATTTAGCGCGCAGCGAGAAACTAGCACATTTGGTATTTCATGAACATTCAAGAATAAGTGTAAAGGGTTTTTAGCAAAAGTGAGGAAATCAATTCATGGTACCTTTCACACCACGTGAAAAACATACTGAAATGAACTGTCCGTTTGCTTTTTCCCCAAGTTTCAGTATAAGAATACATTCCATCGTTTGAATTTCGTTACTAAATCATTATTATCGATAACTTTTTTTTTTCAGTACTCACCCCGGAATATTCATGTCGGCTGCACAATCAAAAAGGGTCCACAAACCGCGGGCTTTACGAAGTGGCCGTGTTGGCCTCAATCACGAGCACAAGCCCGCAATCCAAATCAATCCCATCAAGCCGGCTCAGAATAAGACAGACGCTTGGATTCATTCTGGGAGTTCCCTATTTTACCGTTTTCATATCGGAGACCTTTTCCTTGCTTGCTTCGCTCGCGTCTACAGTTCTTTCTTTATGCTATTCCATTTCATTGTCCCCACCATCCTCTTTGGGCGGTCATTTCCTTGCCTCTCTCATATTAATGTTCGCGTGCAGGTCTTTTAGAGAAATACTCCACTCAGAAGCCCGAAAAAAGTATGAATCCGAGAGCAGACAAACCGAAAAGAAAAACAGAAGAAAAGCTCGGAAGCTTTTGGAGTCTACGAGAAGGAGAAATCGGACGAGAAAGGGCGTTTTTCGTTCTGAATTGAGTTTTTTTTTTTTCGTTTATTGCTTTGTTTTTTTCTTTTCCAAAGGAGCGGGGCTCAAGAAGATTCGAGTTCGATGAGGGCGTGGAACTGCGATTCCATTTCCATTCTCGCTGTTCTCCAAACTTCAAACATGGAACTTCCCACCGCCTCTCTCTTTCTCACCCTCTTCCACATACACATAAAACACACGCACACACACACACACACGCACACAAACACACACACACACACACACATATACATAAACACACGTCCTTGTTTCTTTTTTTTGGGGGGTTACCTAGATTGTCGAAGGTTTTCCCCAGACATACTTTCCTCTTTCATTATTTCCCTTTGCCTAGTTCCTTCTTTTCCCATTTTCTCTAGTTCATTTTTTCCCTTTTCCACAGTTCCTTATTTCTTCCCTTTTTTCCCTAGTTCTTTCGTGTTTTTTTTTTTTTTTAATTTCTCACTAGTTTATTTTTTTTTTCTCCCTGGTTCCTGCTTTTTTCCCTCAGTCCCGTGGGTTCTGCTATCAATGATGCACGGCGACGAAACGGGATTGTTTCCCGGGTGGGGATAACCTCCTAAATCAGAGCACAAAACAAATACGATAAATGCAACTATAAAAATAAAACTTACAAAAAAAGCACTTTTGTTTCTTTTTTTCTTCTTAGAAAGAAAATATGCTTTGAGGCTATATTGTTTTGTTTAGCGTGGAGTTCCCAGTACCCTTGGGTAAACTTCGTTTGAGTCGATCTTCCTCACGTTGTACGCGTTAAAGCGCTGCGTCATTATCTTGCATGAGGTCATACATGGCTTGTGCAAGCTTTCAACACGTATTCCTTCACACCCCTCAAAAGTAGCTAAAAATACCGACAATTTTTTTATTGCGATGCAGAAGTATTCATTGTAATATTATAAAGAACTAACAGGTGGAAGCTTCCACTGGTCTTCTTTTTTCCTATATATATATGTTTATATATATATGTATAGTATCTGACAATTTAATGAAGGCAAGATGTGGCCTATTAATTAGGTTTACGCTTTTTGCATCACAATTTGTTCCTTGACATTCTTTTCAGCTATTACTGCAATTTAATTACATGTGGTGCGATAATACGGCACTGGGAGTAATGATTAGACAGCATAAATTGTTATTTTCGCTATAACTGCGCGCGTAAATTATTATTTGAATCACTAATTTGTTTACTTCATGACAATAACTATAACAAAGTTATAATTCAAGTCGAAGATCTTTTTTTTTTAAGCAAAAAATAATTACGTTCGAGCTTACATCATAACTTATATACAGGGCATTCCCCAGTAGAGAGAACCGTGTTTTTCGTCCCGAGTAAATAAACTGTGCATTGTACAAAGCTCAAACTCCGTGAGAATGGGTTCATAGCGGTTCGGATCGGAAAGCGAAAAGTTTGAAAACATTGCGTTACCTAAATCGAAAGATAATTGAGAAAGACGAAATTCCTTTTTGAGGCGACGTCCACCTAAGCCTAATATCGTCGCAACTAGAACTGACATTGTGAACGCTTGTGAGATTTATACCCGTGAACAACACTTGTCAGCAAGGAAAAATGATATTGGTATCTTTCTTGCTGACAAGATTTTCTTCGCTGAAATAGAAGGAGCCAACAATGTAATTTCTTGTTTTGACGATATTAGGCTGAGGTGGACGTTTTACCATAGAAAAATTTAGACTTTCTCAATGCCATTCAAGCAACATCCTGTTATCAAACTTTCGCGTTCTATCCCAAGCGCAAGTGTCGCATTCTGATGGAGATCGAGCGTTCTGCGGTGCATGGTTCATCTAGCCCGGGCCGAAAAACACTGTTTTCTTTTCTCGGTAACTCCCACCATATTCGCTATTCTCAGTGACTTCTACTTTTTTCTGCTCATTGAAGATTGCTCACTGCTACAATGTACGGTCTCCATCAATAAAAGAGAACAATTCGTTGAGGCAGTTCATGGGGTGGTGCAAAGCACACTTTGGCCAGGGACACATTATTTCTAGGAGGGGGAATAGAACAGGGGTTCATTTACTTCTTCGTGCCAAAAAAAAATGTTCTAAATTATGGTTCTAAAAATTATGGTTCTAGAAAACGGCGATGCGTACCCTTGTTTCAAATTATCGCAGAATTTCCTTGCTTTGTGGCTTTTCGAGAGTGTTTGAGCCTGTCATCCGTACGAGAATGCTTTTTTTGTTTATTTCCGACAGAAAATAACTTCGTTGCGGCATGGTTTTTTGAGTGGTAGGTCAGTCGAGACTAATTTGGTTACATTTTTAGACCTTTCTGCTCCAGTTGTGGCTAATAGAGGACAAGTCAACTCAATATATTTTGATATGTCTAATGCGTTTGAGAAGTGAGCCATAAATGACTCTTGCGTAAACTGTCTTCATATGGAGTGTGTCTTGAATTATGCGAATGGTTTGACAGCTATCTGTCATTGCGCTCAAGTACTGTTCGGGTTGAAGACTGTTTCACTGAAAACATTTTTTCGACGTCCGGTGATCCCAGTGATCAATACTGGGCGCTCTTTTGTTCTTGATCTTCATAAATGATATAGTGTCCTGCGTAAACAGTTCTGAACTACTTCTTTTTGCTGATGACAAAAGTTGTCCAAAAGCATGAAGAGTCCTAGAGATTGCGATGTCCTACAAGGTGACGTTACCAGCGTTCTTCAGTGGTGTAAAAATAATCAATTGCTGCTTAACCCCGAAAAACAAAAGGAATTTCTTTTTGCCGTCAACGTGTTTTTGCTTCATGACAATAACTATAACAAAGTTATAATTCAAGTCGAAGATCTTTTTTTTTAAGCAAAAAATAATTACGTTCGAGCTTACATCATAACTTATATACAGGGCATTCCCCAGTAGAGAGAACCGTGTTTTTCGTCCCGAGTAAATAAACTGTGCATTGTACAAAGCTCAAACTCCGTGAGAATGGGTTCATAGCGGTTCGGATCGGAAAGCGAAAGTTTGAAAACATTGCGTTACCTAAATCGAAAGATAACTGAGGCGACGTCCACCTAAGCCTAATATCGTCGCAACTAGAACTGACATTGTGAACGCTTGTGAGATTTATACCCGTGAACAACACTTGTCAGCAAGGAAAAATGATATTGGTATCTTTCTTGCTGACAAGATTTTCTTCGCTGAAATAGAAGGAGCCAACAATGTAATTTCTTGTTTTGACGATATTAGGCTGAGGTGGACGTTTTACCATAGAAAAATTTAGACTTTCTCAATGCCATTCAAGCAACATCCTGTTATCAAACTTTCGCGTTCTATCCCAAGCGCAAGTGTCGCATTCTGATGGAGATCGAGCGTTCTGCGGTGCATGGTTCATCTAGCCCGGGCCGAAAAACACTGTTTTCTTTTCTCGGTAACTCCCACCATATTCGCTATTCTCAGTGACTTCTACTTTTTTCTGCTCATTGAAGATTGCTCACTGCTACAATGTACGGTCTCCATCAATAAAATAGAACAGTTCGTTGAGGCAGTTCATGGGGTGGTGCAAAGCACACTTTGGCCAGGGACACATTATTTCTAGAGGGGGAATAGAACAGGGGTTCATTTACTTCTTCGTGCCAAAACAAATGTTCTAAATTATGGTTCTAAAAATTATGGTTCTAGAAAACGGCGATGCGACCCTTGTTTCAAATTATCGCAGAATTTCCTTGCTTTGTGGCTTTTCGAGAGTGTTTGAGCCTGTCATCCGTACGAGAATGCTTTTTTTGTTTATTTCCGACAGAAAATAACTTCGTTGCGGCATGGTTTTTTGAGTGGTAGGTCAGTCGAGACTAATTTGGTTACATTTTTAGACCTTTCTGCTCCAGTTGTGGCTAAAAGAGGACAAGTCAACTCAATATATTTTGATATGTCTAAAGCGTGTGAGAAAGTGAGCCATAAATGACTCTTGCGTAAACTGTCTTCATATGGAGTGTGTCTTGAATTATGCGAATGGTTTGACAGCTATCTGTCATTGCGCTCAAGTACTGTTCGGGTTGAAGACTGTTTCACTGAAAACATTTTTTTCGACGTCCGGTGATCCCCAGTGATCAATACTGGGCGCTCTTTTGTTCTTGATCTTCATAAATGATATAGTGTCCTGCGTAAACAGTTCTGAACTACTTCTTTTTGCTGATGACAAAAGTTGTCCAAAAGCATGAAGAGTCCTAGAGATTGCGATGTCCTACAAGGTGACGTTACCAGCGTTCTTCAGTGGTGTAAAAATAATCAATTGCTGCTTAACCCCCGAAAAACAAAAGGAATTTCTTTTTGCCGTCAACGTGTTTTTTTTTTCTTTTTTTTTTTTAGTCTTGAGGGATCGCCAATACAGCGTGTTATCTTTTTAGTAAGCGTGCTTAGAGCCTATGTTTTTACTTGCTGATTTTGTTTGTTTGTGTTGGTGCACCAATGAGAAGACCAATGTGGTTGTTTTGGGGCACCCAAAATAAAGATTATTATTATTATTATTATTATTAAAGCGAATCCAACACAGCCGCCTTAAGCTTCCTTGTCGAATGAGTCTATTATATGTATGGATACTGTGCCATTTCTCAGAGCACGAGAAACGCATGCAAATTTGCAAAAACGTGTTTTTCCTTTATTTTACATTTTCTTAAAGGGGCGATGCAACCATTTTTGTACTTTGCGCAAATACCGCTTAGAACGGATCCCTGACGTTAATGACCTATGAAACACGCGTTCGTTTTTCACCCCACGCAATAGAAGTCCCAGTAAAAAATTAAAGAAACACGAGCAGCGTTCACCCCCTCAACTCGCAGCCAGAACAAGCGGCCACGTGATCTGGAGCCGATTATATGTCGCCAATGTTGATCATAGCCACGCGCTGGGGTTGGCAAAGCACAGGACACGCGCTGAGTTCTAGACATTGTTATGGCTCGGCTATTGTCGTCGTTGCAGCGATTGGACACGGGCCACTACCCGAATGCTTCTCGAGCTATCAATTATCACGAGCCCAAATCGAGTGCTCACGCAATGCTCGGATCCAATCTATGAGCCGCATTCAAATATCGCCCCTGGAGGATGCTGCTACCACCAGGGTACGTCATCAAAATTTGCGAAGGGGAGATTGAAAGGAAACGCTCGCTTTTCTCCTTGAAGTTACACCGCAACAAAGAGGTTTCTTGGTCAGTGGCGTTGCGTGCGAGTGTACTTGGGTCCCACTAGTGCCAGTAAGCTCATACAAAGTGAAAAACGCTCAAAACGAATATCGTTGCACCGCCCCTTTAAAGGGGCGGTGCAACGGTTTCAATGTTGAAAGAATTGCCAGTTTGCATTTTTATATTGTTTACACAAGCCCAAGTGACCAAAAACGCGTTACCTTTCCCCGAAAAACTGCTATTCTGCTGCGTAATCGCAAGGCAAAAAACGAATGATTTGCCGATCTGCAGTCGCCTGTGGCGGCTACGGGAACTAAAATGACGGCGTCTCTGGGGGTACGCGCAAGTCAACAAACCCTGTCCCCCTCCGCTGCTGCACTCGCCGTCAGCCCCATGGCGAACCGTCCTCTGTGTCCATCGCACGCCGCGACCTTCGACGAGGCTAATCCTTTGAAAGTCGACAATCGCGGAGCAAGCGGCTGGGGTCTCTGAAGAGAGGGCCCAAGGGCAAACCACGTGAACCCCCAGAGTACGTCACTCGAAAGTCGGCGTGGAGAGTTGAGGCACTTCGACCTTCGACTTGTTTCTTTTTTTTTTCTTTTTTTTTTTAAATAAGAATTAGCGCTCGCAAGAAAATGCGGTTTTCGGTTTTTCGTTCCATAGGTGACGCAGATTAATTTCTGCAGTTAATTGGCAAAAGTCTGAAAATCGTTGCACTGCCCCTTTAATGGCGAACAATTCGTTACATGCCCCCAAAAACGTCCATACAAATCCCCCAAATCCTGTTTAGTCTACTGCCACACTAACCAGCATCACAAAACAAAACGCCGAAAAAAGAGAAAAGTTGAACTGCTATCGGTTAATTTACAGATTAGTCTGCGCTCAAAATCATGTTGCTACGGATTAATGGCGTTTAGACTCATCCCAAATCCCTCGAAAGCTTGTTGAGTCTACTTACCCACTTAGCATCCCTGCTATGCGGAAATGTCTCTGCGCGGATTGAGGGGTGAGGAGCTTCGGTGAGACGCTGGATACTATGTCGTATGCTGTAGCAGCGCTGCAAGATGGAAAAGTGCACGTCACACCAAACTTTCGTCAAAATTTCACCAGGTTTTATCAGACAATATTTCTGACATTGAAAGAACATATTAAAAAAATCAAGCATTCATATTCAGAACACTTATTTCAGGAAGAAGATAAGTGAACACAGTCACTTTCAGGTGACAGGGTTCCTCAATGTGGCTGGTTCGCACACCTGCGTTTGACTATACGACCGACTGCGCTACCGCCCTTTTTTGTTTTGCCACAAACTCGGTGGCGCCATCTATTGGGTAGCCCCGGAACACCTCCGGTTCCCGTATATTAACCAATTTTTACTCATCAATCTTTTATCATAAGATAGAATTAAATCTGCCTGTGCTATAGGTGGCCATTTTCAGAAAATAGCGCTTATGTTTTATTTCGCAAATACAGCGAAACCCGCCGTCTTGTTCAGAAGCGGAAGTGGCTAGGGGACTATTTGCATGCTGGCGCCACCCCGTGTCAATCAACGCGAGAAAGGGCGAATGCTTCGTTTCACATTCTCACAGCTAACGCTGCGATCCGATCGAGCCAATAATCAAGCAGCGCTAAAAGAGTAAATTAATAGCGCGCTCGAGGTCTTTGTGTGTTTGCTCTACTTCGTTCCAGCTTGAGTCCAGTTAAAAGTTAAAACCAACCACGTTCAGCGAACACGCCGTGATTCCGCGTGTTTTGCTGTGCGTGATTTGTTTGGCTGGTGAGAGCGAACGCGCAAAGAGAAGTATCGCCGTGACGTTGCAGTTTTGACGCTGGCCGATAGGCTCCATTGGATCCTATCGTTGGCTGCGGTTCAACTTCAGGTGCAACGGAGTACGCGACCGGTTCTGAAGCCGCTTGTCACTGGTCACGACCGGCTGCGCAGCAGGCGCAGCCGGTCGTATTCACCGCATTCGGTGGGAGTTGGTACCACGAGGGCGCCACAGTATTTGGTGCCCCAGTAGACTTCCGGTAGTGTATTTATTTCTTCTTCAGTAACACACAGCGATCGGAAAAAGATTTTCCTTCGGAGAGGTACCTGTAATAGGTTTGTAAGAACCCGCGCGCTTTGTAGAACGTAGTACAAATAACAAAAGGATGTGTGACTACAGGAAAAGAAGAGGAAAACCGGAAGCGCGCAGGGGTCCGCCGATAGCGGGCGGCAGCGAGCTTGTTTGCAAACAAACATCGGTGAATACGCTGCAGTCACAAGCGGCTTAAAAACCGGTCGTAGTGCAGTAGGTCGTTGTCAAACGCGAGTGTGAGAACCAGCCCGAGGTATATGTACATATGGTAGTGAAGCTTCCATAGAAGCCCACGTGTCGAAAAAATGGCGGCTCATGGGGCTTCGCAAGCGCCATCTATGTGTCGTGATAGCATTTCCGGCGGAACAAAAAATAAACAGGAAGTGACGTCACTTCTACGCAAAAAAGACAAAAAAAAACGTGACGTTACTTTGGTGTGCTTTACGGCGCGAAAATTAAATATAACAAAAAACCGGGACTGCGGGCAAAAAGGATGATCGTTAAGTGTGACTAAAAAGCTTCGTTTGAGACTTCTTAGAAATTGGAACTGCAGAAAAAAAGTACTATCTTCCTTTTTGCCTGCAGTCACGGTTTCTGAAAAGTCTCAAACAAAGCTTTTAATCGCACTAAAAAGTATCAAACAAAGCTGTGTTAAGCTATGTTAGAAACATTTTTAGTGTGTCGTCCTTCTTGCCTGCAGTCTCGGGTTTCTTCTTTTTTTTCATTTGTTTTTTCCTTAAGTTGAATCTACAACACCTCGTTTGAACCCTTAATTCTGCGCAAAAATCGTTCATGCTTGTACGCGGCCACCTTTTTCAGGCAGTTCGCTTCGAGAAACATTTTTTTTTTCATCCCACAGAACTACCATGAAAGAACCGCGTTTTGCTTTGTTCTTCAGCTTTTTCGGAAATATGGGTGCGACTTACAGGTGACTGACCTCACAAAAAAAAGTGAAAAACAAACCGTTGCTCGAGTGTGTTATCGTTAAAGACACAACAGTAATTTTAATGCGAGTTCAATGTTGCACTAACGTTTTATTCACATACAACTGCTTACAACCACTCGACCAGAACACTCATCAGAAGCATATAATCAGTATCTAGTTTTAAGGTAGAAGAAAACTAGTAGATTAATACATAAAGCACATTATGATAGGATAAGAGATAACACACTGTAGAATTTGGCTGAATGTTGTGTGGGCATTATCAGTTTATAGACAGCCACCAATATCACACATTTTAAACTGTTTCGAGAAAAGCTGTGTTCAACACTTTAGAAGACGCAGAAAAAATAACCGCTGTTTTTGCCGTTCTTGGGCTAGGTAGTATCATCATCCAGAAAACTTTTTAACTTGCGTACGATGTTGCTGCGTACTCTGGAGCCTTCCGTGCACGCACAAAATATTTTTGAGCCTTCCAGATGAACGCGGATACTCTCAACTACTTCAGCAACAGTCCTCATCTGACGTCCCATACAAAAATGTCCTATGGACGGCTATAGAAAATTCTTTGTATGGCCGGCTTTAGCTATTTGGACAATTAGCTAAAGAAGTTTCTATGGCTGTCTTTAGCATTTTTATGGTCGTCTTTATAGGCCTCTTTAGCTTTTTTTTATGGCCCTATCACTGTCCATCTATAGCGCTCTTTAGCTTTTCTAATGGCTGGCTCTCTATAGCCAGCATGCTATAGCTGTCTATGACTTTTCTTTTGGTGTCTTTAGCCATGCATATGGTCTGCTAAAGAAGGCTGTATGAGTTTTCGTATGGCTCTCTTTAGCCAGCACACTCTAAAGAAAAATTTATTTTCAAATTCTCCCGACTTTTGAACGCGACATGGTAGGTACACATAAAAATTTTGGGCTAGTTGGTCCAAAACCAAGTTTTTACCTCCAAACCTTTTATAAGGTACACATACATCACTGAACACACAAATACACAGAACACACGGACGGAACAGCACATGCAGAGGAGGCCGCTCGCTCAATGCCGAAATCGTGGTTGGACTGGGGACGAATCGCGCACAACGCAGCCAGTCTGCCTGCCGGGAAATTGCGCTTTTTGCCATTTCCTCGCGCTACGATGCATATAAACCGTTCTCACGAAGCATTCGGCGCATGCGTGTTGCCGCCACAACTTTAGTTGACAGGGGACAGGCGGCAGTGCACGATACGGCTCGTGCCGTCTCATGCTCTGCACGCGCAAAGCTACAGCGAGTCGTCAGCGAGGTCGTTGCACGTGCAAAAAGACAAAATTTCCCTGGATGCATCGCGGCAGTGGTGGCGTAGCCACACTGTCTGGTCTATTGATCAGTCTATTAAGTGATCAACCTGCGAAAGGCGCGGTACTGCTGCGAGAAACCATGATTTTTATTGACAGCGGCCGGTTTTTAATCACTTAAATGGGCATTGTGCTGTTTCTAGAACGTTATTGGGAGCCTGTCTTTTAGTACACCACCTTGCACGTTCACTTTCAGTTGTCTGCTATGGAACGCGCAATCAGAACCAATAGTAAATGTTGATATTCCAAAAAAGTGACGAGTTAATAATTATTTTTTGATGACCCGATAGCAGCTCAAAAATTATTTTAAAAGCCCTACTTAGGTTTTTAAAGAGTATCAAAGATACAAATTCACTAAAAATGTAACGCTACCTGAAAAAAAACTTGGATGAAACGGCATTTTCATGAAATCTCTGGTGCCCAAACAGAAACCCTTTCAAAAATATTTTAGGCGGTCTATCGAAATCCTTCCACATTTTAGCTACTCTTTGGACTTCCTATCCAGACACGTCGCAAAGATATTTTTCAATAGACTTTCTATAGACCTTCCTTCGACCGAAGTATATAAAGTGCAGGAGATAGAAATGCTATAGAATTTCTACCACATCTCAATAGACTTTCTTTCGCCATATTTCTATAAAATTTCTATAGACTAGAATCAATCGAATAAGGTGCAGTACGGAAAAGCTACATTACACCCAGTTGAAGCCTCCTTGCGGAGGCTGCTTTTCTCAACTGTGTCAAATAATTATCGCCTCTTGCAATGCCTTTTAGTTGGAGATGTAGTGAATCTTCCCACGGGTGGAGGAGCAGAGGGTGCCGACAGGCCTACCGGAAGAGTAGCAAGGAGGGACGTCATGTCCTCAGCGCAGTTTGGTTTTTCAGTCAACTTGAACAGTTGCTAATCAAAAGATGCCTGAACGTAGCCTAAATCTGACGAGAGGAGTTTGCGTTTACGCCAGGATTTGAACGTATGATAGCGAAGGTGTTTTCAAGTGCATCCTGGTTCAAGTGGCGTGATAAAAGCTAAGTAAAACCATAATTAACTGTGAGGTGATCGCAGAGCATCCTCAGATACCTCATTGTCAAGCAGAAGCCACGATTGCAGTTTGGCTGCCTTCTACATCCGTGTACTTGCAGGTTTTCAAACACCTCAATGCACTCTTTAAAAAACTTCTCATGGACAGAGTCATTATGCATTGCAGAGGTAAAGGGGGTCTCGGAAAATTTATGCGAGCTATTTAGGTTTTTAAAGCGACGGCCGATATTTTCAATGAATCTCGCTGTGTGAATAGCCGCAGCTGGCCATTGCTGGAACGTCAGAAAGGCATACATTGCAGCAACACAGTGGTTGCTAAACACTTGGGCCGCTAGTTTTACCGACACCTTTGCACCTTGCGCACCATTTTTATGCTCTTCAAGTCCTTCGAATCCGTCAGATGAGGGGTTGTCTGAGACCTCTTTTTTAATGTGCATCTCATCAAAACCTATGCTGCTGGCGTGATCGGCTCGTGAAAAAGAAGTAGCTTGCCTCTTTACCAGCTCGAAAATGTCGGGGTAAAATCCAGCTCTCAATAGAACACACTGAAGCCACAGCTGCAGTGATCAGACTGATGGCAACCTAAGCAGTCGCCTACAATACTTATAGCCTGTTGGGCCATGAAAAAGAGGCCCAAAGCCAA
The DNA here is from genome assembly GCA_013358835.2 of Ixodes persulcatus. Lineage (NCBI taxonomy): Eukaryota > Metazoa > Arthropoda > Arachnida > Ixodida > Ixodidae > Ixodes > Ixodes persulcatus. The sequence goes on from JABSTQ010011515.1 coordinate 1,239,206, forward strand.
AGCCTTGTTCTGGCTGCACCATCATCGACCGAACCGGCTTAAATCCCTCATCCTAAGCTGGGCCTCAACGAGTGCAGCGACGGCTGGAGACAGATGAACGCGGATACTCTCAACTACTTCAGCAACAGTCCTCATCTGACGTCCCATACAAAAATGTCCTATGGACGGCTATAGAAAATTCTTTGTATGGCCGGCTTTAGCTATTTGGCCAATTAGCTAAAGAAGTTTCTATGGCTGTCTTTAGCATTTTTATGGTCGTCTTTATAGGCCTCTTTAGCTTTTTTATGGCCCTATCACTGTCCATCTATAGCGCTCTTTAGCTTTTCTAATGGCTGGCTCTCTATAGCCAGCATGCTATAGCTGTCTATGACTTTTCTTTTGGTGTCTTTAGCCATGCATATGGTCTGCTAAAGAAGGTTGTATGAGTTTTTGTATGGCTCTCTTTAGCCAGCACACTCTAAAGAAAAATTTATTTTCAAATTCTCCCGACTTTTGAACGCGACATGGTAGGTACACATAAAAATTTTGGGCTAGTTGGTCCAAAACCAAGTTTTTACCTCCAAACCTTTTATAAGGTACACATACATCACTGAACACACAAATACACAGAACACACGGACGGAACAGCACATGCAGAGGAGGCCGCTCGCTCAATGCCGAAATCGTGGTTGGACTGGGGACGAATCGCGCACAACGCAGCCAGTCTGCCTGCCGGGAAATTTGCGCTTTTTGCCATTTCCTCGCGCTACGATGCATATAAACCGTTCTCACGAAGCATTCGGCGCATGCGTGTTGCCGCCACAACTTTAGTTGACAGGGGACAGGCGGCAGTGCACGATACGGCTCGTGCCGTCTCATGCTCTGCACGCGCAAAGCTACAGCGAGTCGTCAGCGAGGTCGTCGCACGTGCAAAAAGACAAAATTTCCCTGGATGCATCGCGGCAGTGGTGGCGTAGCCACACTGTCTGGTCTATTGATCAGTCTATTAAGTGATCAACCTGCGAAAGGCGCGGTACTGCTGCGAGAAACCATGAATTTTATAGACAGCGGCCGATTTTTAATCACTTAAATGGGCATTGCGCTGTTTCTAGAACGTTATTGGGAGCCTGTCTTTTAGTACACCACCTTGCACGTTCACTTTCAGTTGTCTGCTATGGAACGCGCAATCAGAACCAATAGTAAATGTTGATATTCCAAAAAAGTGACGAGTTTATAATTATTTTTTGATGACCCGATAGCAGCTCAAATATTATTTTAAAAGCCCTACTTAGGTTTTTAAAGAGTATCAAATATACAAATTCACTAAAAATGTAACGCTACCTGAAAAAAAACTTGGATGAAACGGCATTTTCATGAAATCTCTGGTGCCCAAACAGAAACCCTTTCAAAAATATTTTAGGCGGTCTATCGAAATCCTTCCACATTTTAACGACTCTTTCGACTTCCTATCCAGTCACGTCGCAAAGATATTTTCAATCGACTTTCTATATAGAGTCTTTCCTTCGACCGAAGTATATAAAGTGCAGGCGATAGAAACGCTATAGAATTTCTACCGCATCTCGATAGACGTTCTTTCACAATAATTCTATAAAATTTCTATAGACTAGAATCGATAGAATAAGATGCAGCGCGGGGAAGCTACATTACACCCAGTTGAAGCCTCCCTTGGGGAGGCTGCTTTTTTCGACTGTGTCAAATAATTATCGCCTCTTGCAATGCTTTATAGTTGGAGATGTAGTCCACCAACCTTTATAAACACATTTCGTACAAATTATGTGCGAAAAAGAAGCAGCATACTTGAAATCTTTTTATCTTCTTGGGTGGTCCTCGTTAAAGTGATTGCATTTCATGTGTAGGGTGTAGACCCCTTTACTGTTTACAAACATGAACTGCCTCTTGCGTCCCAAGCAACTTTCGGTCGCTCCGTCTTTGCAAGCCTCTCCAGCTTACTTATGTCACCATATGCTAGAAAGCGTAAATACTACACGGAAAACAAAGTTGGAGATTCTGACATAGACATAGTTTGTCTGACAGAAACGTGGCTCTGTGACAGAATATCCAGTGTTGAATACTTTCCTCCGAACTATGTTGTTCACAGGAGAGATCGCGACTATGCAAATACGGGTCAAAAATTTGGAGGTGGGGTTTTGGTAGCTGTTGACTGTGCTGTTCAGTCGCTTCGAAGAGCGGCTTTCGAAACCTATGCTGGTGTGTTTGGGTGGAAATTCCTGCCAGCTATGGTTTTCACTATTTAATAGGAAACTATTATTTCCCTCCACTTTTTGATGACATTGCGTTTATTGACCATTTTGAGACCCTCTGTAATATTGCTGATTTTTCTAAATACAGAGTACAAATATCTGATGATTTTACCCTTCCTGGTCTTGATTGGTCGACTGGACGCTGTCACATATGAATAGTGTTACTTCTAAAAAAGCGGAATGGTTACTTTCTTTTTCATAATTCTGTGGGTTTACTCAGTTTAACTTTTTTCAAAAATACTGCTGATAACGTGCTTGATTTATGCTTATCAAATGCACCCATGGAGTATCTTGTTCCGGCTGTTATACCTTGGTGCCTGTCGATGCACATCATCCTCCCTTTGTAGTTCAGTTTCGTTTGTCATGTAGGCCCCGTGCAAATCATCAGTTGTCGTCGTTTTGTTATCGAAATGGAGACTATTGCGGCTTCTACGATAGTCTTGTTCAGCATAATTGGTCTGATGTTTTATCGGATCAAAATGCTGATTCAGCCACTACAAAATTGACTACGGTAGTGTCTACTGCAATGAGCGTTTTTATTCCGAAACAGCAAGCACATAAATCTAAGTATCCTAGCTGGTTTTCTAGAGAACTAAAACGCCTATTTCGCAATAAGTCTCACTGTATTCGAATGTATAAGAAAACAGGACTAACCGCCTGGTACGAAAAATTCAGTGTTTACCGTGCTCTGGTGAAAAAAGTCTATAAAAAGGATAAGCTATTGCACTCGTCCAATGTTGAAAAAAGTTTGACTAGAGAACCTCGGACGTTCTGGCGCTATGCTAAAACCCACATGCGCGACAATGCACAGAACTTATGCTTACCTGAATCAACTGGCTATTTGTCCTCGCCAATTGACATAGCTAATCGTTTCTCTGATTACTTTAGTCACTGCTATTCTAGTTTGAGAACTGCCGGTGCATCAGACAACATTAGCAACACAGACTTTTTATCTGCTTTTACTGTTGATGTCTCAGAAGTCCTTGAGGCGATAAAAAAAAAAATTAAAACCTAAGTTCTCGACGGGAATTGACGGTATACCCAATTTTATTATTAAGGCTTGTTCTGATATATTTGCTCCCATTTTGGAACATATATTTAACCTATCTCTCATGAAGGGTACTTTCCCTAGTTTGTGGAAGTCTTCTATAGTTGTGCCCATATTCAAAGCTGGTGATCCGTCATTAGTTAGTAACTATCGTCCCGTTTCGTTATTGTGCGGTTTTGCGAAGGTTTTTGAAATGACTATGCATATCCGGATCTCAAATTACCTCAGTCAAAAAATTAGTCCTTTTCAGCATCGTTTCTTAAAGGGAAAGTCTGTTGAAACAAATTTGTGCTCTTTTCTAGATTTCTCTGTGCCGATAGTCACAAACAGAGGCCAAATTGATGCCATATATTTTGACATGTTGAAGGCCTTTGACCGTGTAGATCATACTTTACTCCTCTGCTAACTTTCTTTTTATGTCATGTGCCCAAAGCTTTGTGAATGGTTCAGGAGCTACTTGAGTTTACGCAGTAATACTGTTCGTGTTGGAAACTCTTTTTCGAAGTGTTTTACATCAACGTCTGGTGTACCCCAAGGTTCGAACCTGGGACCACTGTTGTTTATTTTGTTTGTAAACGATATAGTATCATGCGTCAATCACTCAAACGTCCTTCTTTTTGCTGACGACATAAAACTCTTTTTAAATGTTAAAGACCATACTGATGGTACTTTATTGCAAACTGATGTTGGTGCAATTTCTGAGTAGTGTAGAAAAAATGCTTTGTCGCTAAATCCTGAAAAAGCTAAAGTGATTTCTTTATATAGAAAGTGGGACGTTTTCTTTTACCCTTATGTGCTTGAGGGAAATGTGATAGATCGTGTATCTCTGGTAAGAGACCTTGGCGTCTATATTAATAGTACTCTATCCTTCACTGCGCACGTTTCTAAGATTGTTGGATCAGCGATAAGAAAGTTGGAAATGATCACTCGTTTATCAAGTTCTTTCACTTCACCATTATTTGTAGTGCGTCTGTTCTGAAGCCTTCTACGCTCAGGACTTGAATTTGGTTCAATTAGTCGGAATTCACTATCTTTAACACAAGTCGAAATCACTGAGCGTGTGCAGAAGAAACTTATGCGAATTATTTATGACCGATACATTGGTCGGAAACTGTTTTTTAGTTACGATTTGTTGCGGTCATTATTTAACCTTGAAAGGCTATCAACGAGGAGGGCTGTTAGAGACATTCATTTTCTTCATAAGGTAGTGCATGGTACTGTTAATACTGAAAATTTACTTATGAATATAGACTTTCATGTGCCATTCAGAGCTAGTCGCCATTTTTTTACATTTTATCCTACTAGAATTTGTGAATCCTCGCCATTGTGCCGGATGCAGTCTGCCTATAATCTTATATGTGATTGGGACGTTGATATTTTTCTTGATTTTGTTAGTTTCAAGTCGGCCTTGAAAAAGTGTATTTTATCCAACCAAGAGTTAGTGTAAGCTTGTATTGGCTCTGCAAGCTTGTATTGTCCTTACAAATGTCTGTGTAATTGTGAGCATGCTTGTATTTTAAATAGTGTTGCTGTAAACACGAAATGACAGTGCACCACACAAAAGGCGTTACAGCTGTTTGTGGGCACTAAAGAAAAATAAAACATTATTATTATTATTATTATTATTATTATTATTATTATTATTATTATTATTAACGAGGACCTTCGGTTGTAGAGTTCGACGTTTTGGAGGAGGTAAGTTGGTTTATAGGAATATTCGAAAATTTTTAACAAATATCGCGTTTCTTGGTTCTTTTGGCGTTCACCTGGAGAATTAGTGGTTAAACGTTTCATCGACATTTTAAGCAGCGGTGTTAGGGTGGGTTTCGTTCATTACTTTTATAAACCGGGAGTGCTCTGGGACGTACATCAAAGACTAGAACACCGCCTGGTGGTGTTTGCCATGAAAAGGGTCTATATAAAGCGGGGGAGCAATCAACTCCAGCAGAATTCCTAATTATACAAGTGTTCTATGCCGGGGGCATCCGTGACGTCTGCGTATGTGCACACGGCAGGTGGAGAGTGCATGTTTTCATTAATGTATCGTGACAAACCTAAAATTAATATTTACAATTTAATATTTCGTTCGCGAAAAACTTACCTATTGTCGTTAAAAAGGTGAGAAAACGTCATTAAAATTTGTATCTGTTTTTTATACAATTTTATCTAATCTTTATACACTAAGATCTATAAAAGGTGTGCAGAAAAAAGCTGCCAAAAAGATACAGACAGTGGATAGAAAGGTTGGATACATTTTCTATTTTCTAAAAAAATTCTGTAGAAAGTGGATAAATATTTTTGTAAGGTAAATTACCATCCAAAATTTACTATAACTTTTAATATTCTATAAAAATAAAACCTAAAAATACTCTCTAAAAATCCGCTCAAGCGTAATCGAAACTTACGAGAACGTCAACCGTTAGGCGTAAAACAGGAAATGAAAACTCAAAATATCATACAAGAGCACCAAATAATCTTCAAAACTATTAGAAATGCAATAAATGTCAATTATAAATATCACCGTGTAAAAGATATTTGAAAGCCTTCTATCAAAATTATTATGGTTATATTATTACCTATTCGTAAAATTTCGATAGTTGAAGATAGCATATTGAGTGAATCCTAATCCAGACGACCAAATAGAATAAATATAAACGAGCACTGTCAACAAAAATTTACATACAGTTTATGTTTTTTTATAATTTTCATTACAATATAGCTTCGAGAGGCGAGGATTACACGAATGATTTGCACTCCGAAAACTATACTTTGACCCCATTTCTAGCTGCCAGAGCTACCTAAGATGCACCGCCATCATAAAGCGCTCGCAGGAAGGATGTGGACTGTTCTATTCTTTCCCGTACACACTGATGGCCCCCTTTACTTTCTCTCTCTCTCTCTTCCTCTCTTTGAGCCTACTCCGTCTTTCAATCGTGATAAATGACGCCTCCGGGAACAACTAAAACGTCCTCTTCCGAGACATCGGCAAACAACAGCCACAAACGAAGCTCCACAGACACTGTCTTCGCTTATAGTTGTCGATGAAGTCGTTCCGTCAGTGTCCCTGATCCGCTGCCCGACGACAGTCAGACAACAAGTAAAGAAGGCAAAAAGAGCAGGGAAGCGACCAGCAGACACGTTTCCGCGACGACGCAAACTCAACCGTCAAACAATCGACGGTTACCCGGAGCGTCCGCGTCTCTGCCTTCGGCCGCGATACCAGATAGAGGGGACGAGGCCTGTTAGGAAAGTCACTACCAGTGGATTACGTCAGCATCCCCACTGGCGCGTGTTGCAGCGTCGGGGATGCACTAACAATGACGCCAAGCGCAGCAGGTCTTGTCTCCTGGATGGTATAGCTTCGACGCGTGTATATATATATATATATATATTAATATATAGTATATATAATATATATTTATAATAGATTATATATATATATATATATATATATATATATATATATATATATATATATATATATATATATATATATATATATATATATATAATCGTATACGGCGTTGGAGTGTGAAACAACGCGCTGCTACAGTTAATAGACTTTGTTTCGAAAGAACTTGCGAGTTCTTTGTATATGGTTCGTGGTCGAGTAAGTTCGAATAGTGAAATTCTGCGCCGATGCTTTCATCGCGGGTTCTAGCGACCCAACTTGCTTCGCGGGTTTATTGCCACGCCGTACTGCCATTCCTTGGGATCCCGTTGTCGAAGCCTCTCTTTAGCCTTTAGAGAGGCTTCTTTCTTCCGATCAGAGTTCGGCGCACTGGCTTCATCCACGAGCTTTCATCTCCTCTCCTCTCTCACTCTCTCCATGTACTTCGTTTCACATCAAATACGAAAGAGTCGAATTTTAGAAGACACGCTTAGTTTCTTCTAAAATTCGACTTCCCTCGTATTGTAGAAGCCTAAGATTCATAGTTCGTCGAGGCTAGGTGGCGCAAGCTGCCGCCCGCTACAAGGTCTGTCTGTAGCCAATATCGGTCCTATCCATTGGAGCAGAAGGGACGTTTTCAGCTAACTATTTTTTCTACTGCGGAGGCGTTTGAAGCTGGCACGTCACGCATGGGGGGAGGAGCTTCTACTACCTTCTTGACTTGAAACCGACTGTAGATGTGGCTTCAAACGACGGGAGGCGAGCTAGAAGGGGTGACGGGGAGTACTCCCCTCCACGGGAGTTCCACAGCTGAATTAATCTAGTAACCTTCGAGAAGACATAACGAAGACGCCGCTAGTGCGCATGCGCGCCGCTGGCCTTGACTGTAGAGCTCCTGATATTGTACCGGGTTGCGGAGAGCGTTCCGGGACGGAAGAAACGATCAACGAAAACTCCCTAATGGCTTCTTTCTGCTCTCTACAAAAGTTTGTCACGAGACAAATATTGAAGTTTGTCGCGTTAGTAAAAGCGGGATAGCAGGCGGTGTTTTTCAAACGGGACCGGGTCATTGCTACGTTTGCGTCTGCGAGCGCAGTAAGTGAAATGATCGCCAGGTGGCATCGGTGACTTTTTGATTCGATGACCTTAGTCAGTTTATTAGGTTTCGATTTTCAGTTTAATTTGAAATAACCTGGTTTGTGGCACCGTATTGTGTTGCATATACAGTCACCGACACCATGAAAACGTCAGGCATGCCCTTCAGACCCTGGTTTCTGTCACCTGTGTTGTTTTGTGCATTTTGCAATGACAGGATAAGAACGTCGGGGAGGCCCTTCAAGCTTTGGTTTCTGGCACCGTGTTGTGTTGTATATATAGTCAACGACCGGATGAAAACGTCAGAGATGCCCTTCAGACCATGGTTTCTGGCACCGTATTTTGTTGTATATATAGTCACCGACAGGGAGACTCTTCCGACCATGGTTTCTTGCACCGTGCTGTGTTTTATACAAAGAGTCACGGAAAGGTTTAGAACGTCAGGGAGGCCATTTTTCCGAGGGTAAAAGCGCTAAAAAACAACGGACATGTAAAATAAACGAACAACACAGAGCGCTCTGTGCTATTCGTTTCTTTTACTTGTTCATTGTTTTTAGCACATTGACCCTCGAAAATAAGGATCACACACTAGCCCAAGTGCATTCCCTTCGTCAGGGAGTCCCTTCAGACCCCGGGTTCTGGCACTATATTGTGTTGCATATATAGTCACCGACAGCGTGAAAACATCAGGAATGCCTTTCAAACCCTGGTTTCTGGCACCATGTTGTGTTGTATAAATATAGTCACCGAAAGGATGAGAACGTCAGTGACAGTCTTCAGACCCTGGTCTCTTGCACCATGCTGTGTTGTACACATACAGTCACCGAAAGGTTGAGAACGTCAGGGGGGCCCTTCAGACCCTCGTTTCTGGCACCATGTTTTGTTGTATATATAGTCTCCGAAAGCATGAAAACGCCAAAGATGCCCTTCAGACCCTGGTTTCTTGCACCGTGTTGTGTTGTATTTTTTGCACTGACAGGATGAAAACGTCAGGGATGCCCTTCAGACCCTGGTTTCCGGCACCGTGTTCTGTTGTATATACAGTCTCCGAAAGTATGAAAACGCCAGGGATGCCCTTAAGACCCTGGTTTCTGGCACCGTGTTGTGTTGTATATTGTAAACGACTCAATTTTCGCGGGCTCAAATTTTCGCGAATTGGGCTTTAGCTGAAAGTTTATTATTTGCGGGTTCTAATTTTCGCGAATCGAGTGTAGCTTCCGTAGCATTAACATATTGCCCGAATTGTTCGCGGGACGTATTTTTCGCAAATTGTAGGCGATTCGCGAATTTCGCAAAAATTAGGTCCCCACGAACATTTAGTCGTTTACAGTATATAGTCTTTGAAAGCATGAAAACGCCAGAGATGCCCTTCAGACCCTGGTTTTTGACACCGTTTTGTGTTGTATATAGCCACCCATAGGATTGTGGGAATTTTCTCTGGGTCCAGATAAAGACGTGTTTATTGACTCAGATGCCAACACGCTTCGCTCTTAGACAAGACAAGTCTGGGCGCTGGCTGAATTGCCAGTATCACCCGGTCGGTTTCCCGCGCTGCCGCATTAGAAAGGTTCACGGGAAGTCGGAAGCTCACAAAGAAAAACCGAGCTCCGTGGAGCCAGGGCTTCCGCCGACGAGAGCCCCTGGCACTCCTTCAGGGCCAGCTTATGTAGCCTTGGAGAAAGGACGCGCCCGGAAAGACGCTAGCAGTCGCGTCCATTATAACTCTCAAGGGTGTGCCGAAGGCGCATTCACCCAAAATGGGCAAGGGAGAGCCGGCCCTTCGGGGAATTCGGCCTCGTGGTTCCTTGTTTCCGGGAGGCCGATGCCATTGATGACGACGACTCCCACGGCCTGCTTGAAGCTAGGCCTAGATAGAGATAGAGGGAACCCCATGGTTCCCACACTCCCCCCTTCTCAAGGCTAAGGTAGGCCTAAAAAATAAAAGGCCTACCGGCTCTCAAAAACAAAATCAAAACAAAACAAAAACGCTAGAGCGAAACGAGCATGCCGGAAAGAAAAACACAAAGAAATAAAAAAAACGATCAGCGCGGTACATGCTGAAAACTCTCGCTCGCTGCTTACAAGTGAAAGCCGGGTGCAGTCGAACTCTGCAGCCCACGCTTCTTGGCAGGCTTACCGGGAGTAGCGTTGAACGGTCCGCGTAGTGGCCTGGCTTGGGCAGGAAGGACCGGCTCGGTCACTCCGCGATGAAATGTTCGCGGAACCGCGGAATGGTCGACGGCTGGGCGTCTCTCCTTGGGGACGCACCATGTGGCAAGGCACAGTCACCGGGTCCGTGACGGGATGCGAGCTGCTTGTCGGCACAGGTCCACAGCCTGGGTCCGCGACTGGATGCCACGTGTTGCTGGCTTGGAGACGAGTCGAGGCAGCGGGAGGGTGGCTGCCGCCATCTTGGTCAGCAGCCGAGGAGCCGGATCTTCTGGGGATCGGAAAAGAGGACAGGCAAGCCGGCGACGCTGCGGCGACGGCGACAATGACGCTCCCTGGCGTCAATGCCACCTCGATGTGGCCCCATGACTCAGGAAATGCCGGGCACTGGAATGCAGCCTGCGCTCTTCCCCCTCTCCCGTTTCTTGCCCCAAGAAGGAAGCTTCGGAAATTCCGAGCAAGGTGGAGCCGTCCAACTGAGGACACTCAACCAATCTCTGGGTGCACAAGGCCCCAGAGATAAAAAGAGGCAGAGACAAAGGTGTCTTTTCTGCCGTGAGTCACGTGCATCGCACTGGCTCGGCTCGCGAAGTTATTGTGAAAATAGTTCCACGACTCCGCTTAATGTGAACACGGATGTGCACATACTAAGCTGACTCGCGTCACTCCGGACAATGAATTTGTTGGTGACAGTTCGACGAGGCAAAGTTTCAATATCTTGTGATATTGAAACGATGGAGGGCTGCAATCGGGCAGGCTTGCCAACGTTGTTATTTTTCAAACATGTTAGCTTTTACCTTAGGCTAAAATACAAATGCCTGTGGCCAGGTATAGCACAGCGACCTAACTTCGAAAAGTCTTGGAGCCGCGTGCTGCCCTGGCCAACGCGAACAAAGGAGAGCACCGAATGCACCTCCCAGCCGCGCAGGACAGCCACCTTGAACTGCAATGTTCGTAGAGGCCAAGGCGCCGTAGCACGAGTTTATCCGCATCAGCAAGAACAGAAACCGATCCCAAATAAAAAAGAAACCCCGTGCCAATAGCAATACAAGACTACTTACGGCACCGATCGGCAACAACACGAGTTGCTCGACCCGGCGAGTACTCTGTCCGGCTGCCAAAGCCCGTCTGCAACAATGCAAGTTGCTTATCGACGTTAGTGGCGAGCGTACCGCCCGGCGGACGCACCGCCCGACTCCGCAGAGTCCGCGAAAGTATTTACAACTATTCACATATTTACACCCCGGATCGTTCTGCTGAGCATCAAAAACTCATCGGTGCTACGGTCGATTCCCAACGAACACCTCGAGTGCCGTGGTTCACGATATCGTCCAGTGACCGCATGGCGGTCACCTTAATCGACACGCAATCCTCTCGGGACACGTTTCAACCTCTTGCACTGCCCGGTAGCACGATTGAACTGCTCCCGGACCCCGCGGCGTTTTCACAATTAACGTCGCTTTTACAGGGGTCGCAACTCGATAGGTGGCCCTGAAAGGTTCCTAACGTTATTGTTGCATGCGACGCTCGCTGGCTTTTGGCCGGAGTCGATCGCGGGTAAACGGAACATACTAAATAGTCGCCGAAAAAAATGCTCATGCCAGTCCTCTGTCCCTTGATAGCGGGAAGGAAAGACGGAGTAAAAAGGAAATCATTTTGACTCACTCAGTTTTCCTGGGGGGCCTTTGTTCCGGGGATCGCTTGGTCAACCAGATGGCTACTGGTCCGTCGACGCGGCGACAAAGGGCACTATCGGCGGTCTCCGCACCCTCGCTAGGCTGGAACCGGTGTTGTTCGCAATCATCCGCGCTGTGTATTCTAGCAGTGGGCGATGCAGGCACAGCGCATTTTCTCGCTCCGAGATACGCTTTTCGTTTGTGCGCTGACGGGGTGTCCACTCTGGGTGGGCCTCGCGAGCCGTCTCGAAGGCAAAAAGCTGCACTTGCTTCTTGTTGCGTCACCGTACTTCGTTCGAGAACGGGGTTGACCTCGAAGAGCGCAGGTGCGCTCTTCCCAGCAAAGTAGGCTGGCGTCGTCCCGAAAGGAAATGCCTCGGACGTATTCCGGGCGGTGAGTCACCTCCGTTTGGAAGCGAGCTCGGCTGAAAAGACACTGCATTGTGTCCGTGCGTGGCTGACCTGGCCACTAAGCCGTTAAGTGGCATCGTGTGTCGGGCGCTCGCCTCTCTCTTTGTCCAGCTGTTCGATCCTTGGCCGGAAATTGACCTGGTTCGCTATCTTAGCGAAAGGAGATGAATGCTGCTTTTTTTGCAGTCCATGGAAAGCTGCACGATGGGGCGCCAAATGTGGGAATTTTTCCTTTTGGGGTTCAACTTAGAAACACAAAGAAGGTTCCTTTGGTCCGGATAAAGACGTGTTTATTGACTCAGATGCCAACACGCTTCACTCTTAGACAAGACAAGTCTGGGCGCTGGCTCAATTGCCAGTATCAGCCGGTCGCTTTCCCGCGCTGCCGCATTAGACAGATCCACGGGAAGTCGGAAGCCCACAAAGAAAAACCGAGCTCCGTGGAGCCAGGGCTTCCGCCGACGAGAGCCCCTGGCACTCCTTCAGGGCCAACTTATGTAGCCTCGGAGAATGGACACGCCCTGGGAGGCCGCTAGCAGTCGCGTCCATTATAACTCTCAAGGGTGTGCCGAAGGCGCATTCACCCAAAATGGGCAAGGGAGAGCCGGCCCCTTCGGGGAATTCGGCCTCGTGGTTCCTTGTATCCGGAAGGCCGACGCCATTGATGACGACGACTCCCACGGCCTGCTTGAAGCTAGGCCTAGAAAGGGAAAGAGGGAACCCCATGGTTTCCACAGGAAAAGAACGTCAGTGACAGTCTTCAGACCCTGGTCTCTGGCACCGTGCTGTGTTGTACACATACACTCACCGAAAGGAAGAGAATGTCAAGGAGGCCCTTCAGACCCTGGTTTTTGGCACCGTGCTGTGTTGTATATATAGTCTCCGAAAGCTTGAAAACGCTAGGGATGCCCATCAGACCCTGGTTTCTGACACCGTTTTGCGTTGTGTATAGTCACCGACAGGATAAGAATGTCAATGACTGTCTTCAGACCCTGCTCTTTGGCACCGTGCTGTGTTGTACACATACAGTCACCGAAAGGTTGAGAATGACAGGGAGGCCCTTCAGACCTAGGTTTTTGGCCCCGTGTTGTGTTGTATATATAGTCTCCAAAAGCATGAAAACGCCAGGGATGCCCTTCAGACCCTGCTTTTTGGCACCGTGTTGTGTTGTATATAGTCACCGATAGAATAAGAACGTCATTGACTGTCTTCAGACCCTGATTTCTGGCACCGTGCTGTGTTGTACACATACAGTCACCGAAAGGATGAGAATGACAGGGAGGCCCTTCAGACCCTGGTTTTTGGCACCGTGTTGTGTTGTATATATAGTCTCCAAAAGCATGAAAACGCCAGGGATGCCCTTCAGACCCTGGTTTCTGACACCGTGTTGTGTTGCATATAGTCACCGATAGGATAAGAACGTCAGTGACAGTCTTCAGACCCTGATCCCTGGCACTGTGCTGTGTTGTACACATACAGTCACCGAAAGGTTTAGAATGACTGGAGGCCCTTCAGACCCTGGTTTTTGGCACCATGTTGTGTTGTATGTATAGTCTCCAAAAGCATGAAAACGCCAGGGATGCCCTTCAGACCCTGGTTTCTGACACCGTGTTGTGTTGTATATAGTCACCGATAGGATAAGAACGTCAGTGACTGTCTTCAGACTCTAGTCTCGGGCACCGTGCTGTGTTGTACACATACAGCCACCGAAAGGTTGAGAACGTCAGGGAGGCCCTTCAGACCCTGCGTTTTGGCACAATGTTGTGTTGTATATAGTTACCGATAGGATAAGAACGTCAGTGACTGTCTTCAGACCCAGGCCTCTCGCACCGTGCTGTGTTGTACACATACAGTCACCGAAAGATTGAGAATGACAGGGAGGCCCTTCAGACCCTGGTTTTTGGCACCATATTTTGTTGTATATATAGTCTCCGAGGGCATGAAATGCCAGGGATGCCCTTCAGACCCTGGTTTCTTACACCGCTTTGTGTTGTATATAGTCACCGATAGGATAAGAACGTCAGTGACTGTCAATGCTGTGTTGTACACATACAGTCACCGAAAGGTTGAGAATGACAGGGAGGCCCTTCAGACCCTGGTTTTTGGCACCGTGTTGTGTTGTATGTATAGTCTCCGAAAGCATGAAAACGCCAGGGATGCCCTTCAGACCCTGCTTATTGGCACCGTGTTGTGTTGTATATAGTCACCGATAGGATAAGAACGTCAGTGACAGTCTTCAGACCCTGGTCTCTGGCACCATGCTGTGTTGTACACATACAGTCACAGAAAGGTTGAGAATGTCAGGGAAGACCTTCAGACCCTGATTTTTGGCACCATGTTGTGTTCTATGTATAGTCTCCGAAAGCATGAAAACGCCAGGGATGCCCTTCAGACCCTGGTTTCTGACACCGTTTTGTGTTGTATATAGCCACCCATAGGATAAGAACGTCAGTGACAGTTTTCGGACCCTGGTCTCTGGCACCGTGCTGTGTTGTACACATACACTCACCGAAAGGTTGAGAATGTCAGGGAGGACCTTCAGACCCTGGTTTTGGGCACCGTGCTGTGTTTTATATAGTCTCCGAAAGCATGAAAACGCCAAGGATGGCCATCATACCCTGGTTTTTGACACCGTTTTGTGTTGTATATAGTTACCGATAGGATAAGAACGTCAGTGACAGTCTTCAGACCCTGGTCTCTGGCACCGTGCAGTGTTGTACACATACAGCCACCGAAAGGTTGAGAACGTCAGGGAGGCCCCTCAGACTCTGCTTTTTGGCACCGTGTTGTGGTGTATATAGCCACCGATAAGATAAGAACGTCAGTGACTGTCTTCAGACCCTGGTCTCTGGCATTGTGCTGTGTTGTACACATACAGCCACCGAAAGGTTCAGAACGTCAGGGAGGCCATTCAGACCCTGCTTTTTGGCACCATATTTTGTTTTATATATAGTCTCCGAAAGCATGAAATGCCAGGGATGCCCTTCAGACCCTGGTTTCTTACACCGCTTTTTGTTGTATATAGTCACCGATAGGATAAGAACGTCAGTGACTGTCAACGCTGTGTTGTACACATACAGTCACCGAAAGGTTGAGAATGACAGGGAGGCCCTTCAGACCCTGGTTTTTGGCACCGTGTTGTGTTGTATATATAGTCACCAAAAGCATGAAAACGCCAGGAATGCCCTTCAGACCCTGCTTATTGGCACCGTGTTGTGTTGTATACAGTCACCGAGAGGATAAGAACGTCAGTGACTGTCTTCAAACCCTGGTCTCTGGCACCGAGCTGTGTTGTACACATACAGTCACTGAAAGGTCGAGAATGACAGGGAGGCCCTTCAGACCCTGATTTTTGGCACCGTATTGTGTTGTAAGTATAGTTTCCGAAAGCATGAAAACGCCAGGGATGCCCTTCAGACCCAGGTTTCTGACACCGTTTTGTGTTGTATATAGCCACCCATAGGATAAGAACGTCAGTGACAGTCTTAAGAACCTGGTCTCAGGCACCGTGCTGTGTTGTACACATACACTCACCGAAAGGTTGAGAATGTCAGGGAGGACCTTCAGACCCTGGTTTTGGGCACCGTGCTGTGTTGTATATATAGTCTCCAAAAGCATGAAAACGCCAGGGATGGCCATCATACCCTGGTTTTTGACACCGTTTTGTGTTGTATATAGTTACCGATAGGATAAGAACGACAATGACATTCTTCAGACCCTTGTCTCTGGCACCGTGCTGTGTTGTACACATACAGCCATCGAAAGGTTGAGAACGTCAGGGAGGCCCCTCAGACTCTACTTTTTGGCACCTTGTTGTGTTGTATATAGTCACCGACAGGATAAGAACGTCAGTGACTGTCTTCAGACCCTGGTCTTTGGCACCGTGCTGTGTTGTACACATACAGTCACCGAAAGGTTGAGAATGACAGGGAGGCCCTTCCGACCCTGGTTTTTGGCACCGTGTTGTATTGTAAATATTGTCTCCAAAAGCATGAAGATGCCAGGGATACCCTTCAGACCCTGGTTTCTGACACCGTGTTGTGTTGTATATAGTCACCAATAGGATAAGAACATCAGTGACAGTCTTCAGACCCTGGTCTCTGGCACCGTGCTGTGTTGTACACATACAGTCAGCGAAAGGTTGAGAATGACAGGGAGGCCCTTCAGACCCTGGTTTTTGGCACCGTGTTGTGTTGTATATAGTCACCGACAGGATAAGAACGTCAGTAACTGTCTTCAGACCCTGGTCTCTGGCACCGTGCTGTGTTGTACACATACAGAAACCGAAAGGTTGAGAATGACAGGAAGGCCCTTCAGACCCTGGTTTTGGCACCATATTTTGTTGTATATATAGTCTCCGAAAGCATGAAATGCCAGGGATGCCCTTCAGACCTTGGTTTCTGACACCGTTTTTTGTTGTATATAGCCACCCATAGGATAAGAACGTCAGTGACAGTCCTCAGACCCTGGTCTATGGCACCGTGCTGTGTTGTACACATACACTCCCCGAAAGGTTGAGAATATCAGGCAGGACCTTCAGACCCTGGTTTTGGGCACCGTGCTGTGTTGTATATATACCCTCCGAAAGCATGAAAACGCCAGGGATGCCCATCATACCCTGGTTTTTGATACAGTTTTGTTTTGTACATAGTTTCCGATAGGATAAGAATGTCAGTGACAGTCTTCAGACCCTGGTCTCTGGCACCGTGCTGTGTTGT
The DNA here is from genome assembly GCA_013358835.2 of Ixodes persulcatus. Taxonomy (NCBI): domain Eukaryota; kingdom Metazoa; phylum Arthropoda; class Arachnida; order Ixodida; family Ixodidae; genus Ixodes; species Ixodes persulcatus. Next base: position 1,255,975 of record JABSTQ010011515.1, read on the forward strand.
ACACATACAGCCACCGAAAGGTTGAGAACGTAAAGGCTGAACTCCATGGGACGAATATGCTGCGAATAACCGACGAATTTTGGCCGGCGGCTTTTGCTCTGCGCGTGGAATCAACACAGTGGCTGCTACGTCGCGCGCAAAACGAGCGTGCCGTCGGGCGGCGTTCGCCAGTTATTCGTCACATAATTCGTTCCATGGAGTTCAGCCTTAAGGCAGGCCCTTCAGACTCTGCTTTTTGGCACCGTGTTATGTTGTATATAGTCACCGACAGGATAAGAACGTCAGTGACAGTCTTCAGGCCCTAGTCTATGGCACCGTGCTGTGTTGTAAACATACAGTCACCGAAAGGTTGAGAATGTCAGGGAGGACCTTCTGACCCTGATTTTTGGCACCGTGTTGTGTTGTATGTATAGTCTCCGAAAGCATGAAAACGCCAGGGATGCCTTCAGACCCTGGTTTCTTACACCATTTTGTGTTGTATATAGTCACTGACAGGATAAGAACGTCAGTGACGGTCTTCAGACCCTGGTCTTTGGCACCGTGCTGTGTTGTGCACATACAGTCACCGAAAGGTTGAGAATGACAGGGAGGCCCTTCAGACCCTGGTTTTTGGCACTGTGTTGTGTTGTATATATAGACACCAAAAGCATGAAAACGCCAGGGATGCCCTTCAGACCCTGGTTTCTGACACCGTGTTGTGTTGTATATAGTCACCAATACGATAAGAATGTCAGTGACTGTCTTCAGACCCCGGTCTCTGGCAGCATGCTGTGTTGTACACATACAGTCACTGAAAGTTTGAGAATGACAGAGAGGCCCTTCAGACCCTGGTTTTTGGCACTGTGTTGTGTTGTGTATGTAGTCTCCAAAAGCATGAATACGCCAGGGATGCCCTTCAGACACTGGTTTCTGACACCGTGTTGTGTTGTATATAGTCACCGATAGGTTAAGAACGTCAGTGACAGTCTTCAGACCCTGGTCTCTGGCACCGTTCTGTGTTGTACACATACAGTCACCGAAAGGTTGAAAATGACAGGGAGGCCCTTCGGACCCTGGTTTTTGGCACCGTGTTGTGTTGTATATAGTTACCGATAGGATAAGAACATCAGTGACAGTCTTCAGACCCTGGTCTCTGGCACCGTGCTGTGTTGTACACATACAGCCACCGAAAGGTTGAGAACATCAGAGAGGCCCTTCAGACCCTGTTTTTGGCACCGTGTTGTGTTGTATATAGTCACCGATAAGATAAGAAAGTCAGTGACTGTCTTCAGACCCTGGTCTCTGGCACCGTGCTGTGTTGTACACATACAGTCACCGAAAGGTTGAGAATGACAAGGAGGCCCTTCAGACCCTGGTTTTTGGCACCGTGCTGTGTTGTATATATAGTCTCCAAAAGCATGAAAACGCCAGGGATGCCCTTCGGACCCTGATTTCTGACACCGTGTTGTGTAGTATATAGTCACCGATAGAATAAGAACGTCAGTGACTGTCTTCAGACTGGTCCCTGGCACCGTGCTTTGTTGAACACATTCAGTCACCGAAAGGTTGAGAGTGACAGGGAGGCCCTTCAGACCCTGGTTTTTGGCACCGTGTTGTGTTGTATGTATAGTCTCCGAAAGCATGAAAAAGCCAGGGATTCCCTTTAGACCCTGGTTTCTGACACCGTGTTGTGTTGTATATAGTCACCAATAGGATAAGAACGTCAGTGACTGTCTTCAGACCCTGGTCCCTGGCACCATGCTCTGTTGTACACATACAGTCACCGAAAGGTTGAGAATGACAGGGAGGCCCTTCAGACCCTGTTTTTTGGCACCATATTTTGTTGTATATATAGTCTCCGAAAGCATGAAATGTCAGGGATGCCCTTCAGACCCTCGTTTCTGACACCGCTTTGTGTTGTATATAGTCACCGATAGGATAAGAACGTCAGTGACTGTCTTCAGACCCTGGTCTCTGGCATCGTGCTGTGTTGTACACGTACAGTCACCAAAAGATTGAGAATGACAGAGAGGCCATTCAGACCCTGGTTTCTGGCACCATGTTGTGTTGTATATATAGTCTCCAAAAGCATGAAAACGCCAGGGATGCCCTTCAGACCCTGGTTTCTGACACCGTGTTGTGTTGTATATAGTCACCGATAGGATAAGAACGTAAGTGACAGTATTCAGACCCTGGTTTTTGGCACCGTGTTGTGTTGTATATAGTTACCGACAGGATAAGAACGTCAGTGAGTCTTCAGACTCTGGTCTCTGGCACCGTGCTGTGTTGTTCACATACAGTCACCAAGAGGTTGAAAATGAAAGGGAGGCTCTTCAGACCCTTGTTTTTGGCACCGTGTATTGTTGTATATATAGTCTCCAAAAGCATGAAAACGCCAGGAATGCCCTTCAGACCCTGCTTTTTGGCACCGTGTTGTGTTGTATATAGTCACCGATAGGATAAGAACGTCAGTGACTGTCTTCAGACCCTGGTCTCTGGCACCGAGCTGTGTTGTACAAAAACAGTCACCGAAAGGTTGAGAATGACAGGGAGGCCCTTCAGACCCTGGTTTTTGGCACCGTGTTGTGTTGTATGTATAGTCTCTGAAAGCATGAAAACGCCAGAGATGCCCTTCAGACCCTAGTTTCTGACACCGTGTTGTGTTGTATATAGTCACCGATAGGATAAGAACGTCAGTGACTGTCTTCAGACCCTGGTCTCTAGCACCGTGCTGTGTTGTACACATACAGCCAACGAAAAGTTGAGAACGTCAGGGAGGCCCTTCAGACCCTGCTTTTTGGCACCTTGTTGTGTTGTATATTGTCACCGATAAAATAAGAATGTCAGTGACTGTCTTCAGACCCTGGTCTCTGGCACCGTGCTGTGTTGTACACATACAGTCACCGAAAGGTTGAGAATCACAGGGAAGCCCTTCAGACCCTGGTTTTCGGCACCATATTTTGTTGTATATATAGTCTCCGAAAGCGTGAAATGCCAGGGATGCCCTTCAGACCCTGGTTTCTGACACCGCTTTGTGTTGTATATAGTCACCGATAGGATAAGAACGTCAGTGAAGTCTTCATATCCTGGTCTCTGGAACCATGCTGTGTTGTAAAAAAACAGACACCGAAAGGTTGAGAATGACAGGGAGGCCCTTCGTTACCTGGTTTTTGGCCCCGTGTTGTGTTGTATGTATAGTCTCCGAAAGCATGAAAACGCCAGGGATGCAATTCAGACCCTGATTTCTTACACCAATTTTGTGTTGTATATAGTCACCGACAGGATAAGAACGTCAGTGACGGTCTTAGACCCTGGTCTTTGGCACCGTGCTGTGTTGTACACATACAGTCACAGAAAGGTTGAAAATGAACGGGAGGCCCTTCGTTACCTGGTTTTTGTTCACTGTGTTGTGTTGTATATATAGTCACCAAAAGCTTGAAAACGCCAGGGATGCCCTTCAGACCCTGGTTTCTGACACCGTGTTGTGTTGTATATAGTCACCGATAGGATAAGAACGTCAGTGACATTCTTCAGACCCTGGTCTCTGGCACCGTGCTGTGTTTATTTATTTATTATTTATTTAAAAGTTCCCTCAGGGCCCGAAGGCATTACAGAGGGGAGCGGGTTACATCAGTGGAATTCAACAACATACAATAAATAACAACCAATGAATGCAAAACAATATGTACATATTAGTGAAACGCTGAAATGTGAACATTGTTAAGGCAATTTTTGAAAGCAACGCTTTCAAAAATTGTACACATTCAGTCACCGAAAGGTTGAGAGTGACAGGGAGGCCCTTCAAACCCTGGTTTCTGACACCGTGTTGTGTTGTATATAGTCACCGATTGGGTAAGAACGTCAGTGACAGTCTTCAGACCCTGGTCTCTGGCACCGTGCTGTGTTGTACACATGCAGTCACCGAAAGGCTGAGAATGACAGGGAGGCCATTCAGACCCGGGTTTTTGGCACCGTTTTGTGTTGTATATAGTTACCGATAGGATAAGAACGTTAGTGACAGTCTTCAGACCCTGGTCTCTGGCACCGTGCTGTGTTGTACACATACAGTCGCCGAAAGGTTGAGAATGACAAGGAGGCCCTTCAGACCCTGGTTTTTGGTTTGGCACCGTGTTGTGTTGTATATATAGTCCCCAAAAGCATGAAAACGCCAGGGATGCCCTTCAGACCCTGGTTTTTGGCACCGTGTTGTGTTGTATATAGTCACCGATAGAATAAGAACGTCAGTGACAGTCTTCAGACCCTGGTCTCAGGAACCTTGCTGTGTTGTACACATACAGTCACCGAAAGGTTGAGAATGACAGGGAGGCCCTTCAGACCATGGTTTTTAGCACCGTGTTGTGTTGCATATATAGTCTTCAAAAGCTTGAAAACGCCAGAGATACCCTTCAGACCCTGCTTTTTGGTACCGTGTTGTGTTGTATATAGTCACCGATAGGATAAAAACATCAGTGACTGTCTTCAGACCCTGGTCTCTGGCACCGTGCTTTGTTGTACACATACAGCCACCGAAAGGTTGAGAACGTCAGGGAGGCCCTTCAGACCCTGCTTTTTGGCACCGTGTTGTGTTGTATATAGTCACCGATAGGATAAGAACGTCAGTAACTGTCTTCAGACGCTGGTCTCTGGCACCGTGCTGTGTTGTACACATACAGTCACCGAAAGGTTGAGAATGACATAGAGGCCCTTCAGACCCTGGTTTTAGGCATCATATTTTGTTGTATATATAGTCTCCGAAAGCATGAAATGCCAAGGATGACCTTCAGACCATGGTTTCTGACACCGCTTTTTGTTGTATATAGGTACCAATAGGTTAAGAATGTCAGTGACAGTCTTCAGACCCTGGTCTCTGGCACCGTGCTGTGTTGTACACATACACTCACCGAAAGGTTGAAAATGACAGGGAGGCCCTTCGGACCCTGGTTTTTGGCACCGTGTTGTGTTGTATATAGTTACCGATTGGATAAGAACATCAGTGACAGTCTTCAAACCCTGGTCTCTGGCACCATGCTGTGTTGTACACATAGTCACCGAAAGGTTGAGAATGACAGGGAGGCCCTTCAGACCCTGGTTTTTGGCACCGTGCTGTGTTGTATATACAGTCTCCAAAAGCATGAAAACGCCAGGGATGCCCTTCAGACCCTGGTTTCTGACACCGTGTTGTGTTGTATATAGTCACCGATAGGATAAGAACGTCAGTGACTGTCTTCAGACTCTGGTCCCTGGCACCGTGCTGTGTTGTACACATTCAGTCACCGAAAGGTTGAGAATGACAGGGAGGCCCTTCAGACCCTGGTTTTTGGCACCGTGTTGTGTTGTATGTATAGTCTTCGAAAGCATGAAAACGCCAGGGATGCCCTTTAGACCCTGGTTTCTGACGCCGTGTTGTGTTGTATATAGTCACCGATAGGATAAGAACGTCAGTGACTGTCTTCAGACCCTGGTCTCTGGCACCGTGCTGTGTTGTACACATACAGTCACCGAAAGGTTGAGAATGACAGGGAGGTCCTTCAGACCCTGGTTTTTGGCACCATATTCTGTTGTATATATAGTCTCCGAAAGCATGAAATGCCAAAGATGACCTTCAGACCCTGGTTTCTGACACCGCTTTGTGTTGTATATAAGCACCGATACGATAAGAATGTCAGTGACTGTCTTCAGACCCTGGGCTCTGGCAGCATGCTGTGTTGTACACATACAGTCACCGAAAGTTTGAGAATGACAGAGAGGCCCTTCAGACCCTGGTTTTTGGCACCGTGTTGTGTTGTGTATGTAGTCTCCAAAAGCATGAAAACGCCAGGGATGCCCTTCAGACACTGGTTTCTGACACCATGTTGTGTTGTATATAGTCACCGATAGGTTAAGAACGTCAGTGACAGTCTTCAGACCCTGGTCTCTGGCACCGTGCTGTGTTGTACACATACAGTCACCGAAAGGTTGAAAATGACAGGGAGGCCCTTCGGACCCTGGTTTTTGGCACCGTGTTGTGTTGTATATAGTTACCGATAGTATCAGAACATCAGTGACAGTCTTCAAACCCTGGTCTCTGGCACCGTGCTGTGTTTTACACATAGTCACCGAAAGGTTGAGAATGACAGGGAGGCCCTTCAGACCCTGGTTTTGGCACCGTGTTGTGTTGTATATATAGTCTCTAAAAGCATGAAAACACCAGGGATGCCCTTCAGACTCTGGTTTTTGGCACCGTGTTGTGTTGTATATTGTCACCGATAGGATAAGAACGTCAGTGACTGTCTTCAGACTCTGGTCCCTGGCACCGCGCTGTGTTGTACACATTCAGTCACCAAAAGGTTGAGAATGACAGGGAGGCCCTTCAGACCCTGGTTTTTGGCACCATATTTTGTTGTATATATAGTCTCCAAAAGCATTAAGTGCTATGGATGCCCTTCAGAACCTCGTTTCTGACACCGCTTTTTGTTGTATACAGTCACCGATAGGATAAGAACGTCAGTGACTGTCTTCAGACCCTGGTCTCTGCCACTGTGCTGTGTTGTACACATACAGTCAATGAAATATTGAGAATGACAGAGAGGCCATTCAGACCCTGGTTTCTGGCACCGTGTTGTGTTGTATATATAGTCTCCAAAAGCATGAAAACGCCAGGGATGCCCTTCATACCCTGGTTTCTGACACCGTGTTTTGTTGTATATAGTCACCGATAGGATAAGAACGTCAGTGACAGTCTTCAGACCCTGGTTTTTGGCACCGTGTTGTGTTGTATATAGTTACCGATAGGATAAGAACGTAAGTGAGTCTTCAGACTCTGGTCTCTGGCATCATGCTGTGTTGTATACATACAGTCACCGAAAGGTTGAGAATGACAGGGAGGCCCGTCAGACCCTTGTTTTTGGCACCGTGTTGTGTTGTATATATAGTCTCCAAAAGCATGAAAACGCCAGGAATGCCCTTCAGACCCTGCTTTTTGGCACCGTGTTGTGTTGTATATAGTCACCGATAGGATAAGAACGTCAGTGACTGTCTTCAGACCCTGGTCTCTGGCACCGAGCTGTGTTGTACAAAAACAGTCACCGAAAGGTTGAGAATGACAGGGAGGCCCTTCAGACCCTGGTTTTTGGCACCGTGTTGTGTTGTATGTATAGACCCTTTCTTCAAGGGCGCCGCCATCTTGAATTGTCGTCACTTCCAGTATGGGCGAAAACATTGTTTTGCCGTCGCCACGCCCGTCGCCATTCTCGTTTTCTCTCCCCTCTATTTTTTTACTATTTTCAAGTTGAAACGTTTTAATATTTTTTCGTCGCCCATACCGGATATGCCTACTTGGCGGTCGGGGGCGAGAGTAAGCGGAAAAGGTCTATAGTCTCTGAAAGCATGAAAACGCCAGAGATGCCCTTCAGACCCTAGTTTCTGACACCGTGTTGTGTTGTATATAGTCACCGATAGGATAAGAACGTCAGTGACTGTCTTCAGACCCTGGTCTCTAGCACCGTGCTGTGTTGTACACATACAGCCACCGAAAGGTTGAGAACGTCAGGGAGGCCCTTCAGACCCTGCTTTTTGGCACCTTGTTGTGTTGTATATTGTCACCGATAAAATAAGAACGTCAGTGACTGTCTTCAGACCCTGGTCTCTGGCACCGTGCTGTGTTGTACACATACAGTCACCGAAAGGTTGAGAATCACAGGAAAGCCCTTCAGACCCTGGTTTTGGCACCATATTTTGTTGTATATATAGTCTCCGAAAGCATGAAATGCCAGGGATGCCCTTCAGACCCTGGTTTCTGACACCGCTTTGTGTTGTATATAGTCACCAATAGGATAAGAACGTCAGTGAAGTCTTCATATCCTGGTCTCTGGAACCATGCTGTGTTGTACACATACAGACACCGAAAGGTTGAGAACGTCAGTAGGCCCTTCAGACCCTGGTTTTTGGCACCATGTTGTGTTGTATATATAGTCTCCAAAAGCATGAAAACGCCAGCGATGCCCTTCAAACCCTGGTTTCTGGCACCGTGTTGTGTTGTACATATAGTCTCCGAAAGCATGAAAATGCCAGAGATGCCCTTCAGACCCTGGTTTTTGGCACCGTGCTATGTTGTACACATACAGTCACCAAAAGGTTGAGAATGTCAGGGAGGCCCTTCAGACCCTTGTTTTTGGCACTGTATCGTGTTGTATATATAGTCTCCAAAGCATGAAAACGCCAGGGATGCCCTTCAGATCCTGGGTTCTGACACCGTTTTGTGTTTTTATAGTGACCGAGAGGATAAGAACGTCAGTGACTGTCTTCAGACCCTGGTCTGAAGATCTTCAGACCCTGGTCTCTGGCACTGTGCTGTGTTGTACACATACAGTCACCGAAAGGCTGAGAACGTCAGGGAGGTCCTTCAGACGCTGGTTTCTGGCACCGTGTTGTTGTACGAGGGGCGTTCATAAAGTTCGTATTATTGTCACGAAGGAATAGAGATTCAGCAATCAAACTCGAGTAGGAGTTGAGACTTTCTCTACATGTTCGCCACCAAAAGTTACCCACTTTTTCAAGTGATGCACCACATGCCGGAGGCCATTGTTATAGAACTCCTCGTTTTGGGTGTTCAGAAATCGCTCCACTTGAGCAATCACTTGGTCGCCGTCCTTGAAATGGTTTCCTCTTATTTGGCCACACTGGAAGCGTCTGCGCCATTTAACCAAAAGTGTCGTAAACTGGGACGTTGTCCCCGAACAACGCTCCCAGATTCGAATGAATATCGTTGGCATTGCTTTCCTTCAAATGAAAAAAAACGGATCACTGCATGTGCTTGGCATCGACGGGCGGTGCCATTTTTGTTTCGGCTCCCTAGCGGCGTTCCGAGATACTATAGCATGCGATGTTTATACTGTGCGGAAACTAGAGGGACGCGCGCTCATGTTGATGCCTGTTTTGTTCCGTTTCCTTTAATTTTTTGTGCCGATAATACGAATTTTATGAACGCCCCTCGTATATATAGTCTCTGAAAGCATGAAAACGCCAGGAATGCCCTTCAGACCCTGGTTTCTGGCACCGTTTTGTGTTGTATATATAGTCTACAAAAGCATGAAAACGTCAGGGAGGCCCTTCAGACCCTGGTTTTTGGCACCGTGTTGTGTTGTATATATAGTCTCCGAAAGCATGAAAACGCCAGGGATGCCCTTCAGACCATGGTTTTCGGCGCTGTGCTGTGTTGTACACATACAGTCACCGAAAGGCTGAGAACGTCAGGGATGCCCTTCAGACCCTGGTTTCTGGCATCGTGTTGTTTTGTATATATAGTCTCCGAAAGCATGAAAACGTCAAGGAGGCCCGTCAGACGCTGGTTTCTGGCACCGTGTTGTATATATAGTCTCCGAAAGCATGAAAATGCCAGGAATGCCCTTCACACCCTGGTTTCTGGCACCATGTTGTGTTGTATATATAGTCTCCGAAAGCATGAAAATGCCAGGAGGCCCTTCGGACAGTGGTTTTTGGCATCATGTTGTGTTGTATATATTGTCTCCGAAAGCATGAAAACGCCAGGGATGCCCTTCAGACCCTGGTTTTTGGCACCATGTTGTGTTGTATGTATAGTCTCCGAAAGCATGAAAACACCAGGGATGCCCTTCAGACCCTGGTTTTTGGCACCATGTTGTATATATAGTCTCCGAAAGCATGAAAACGCAAGGGATGCCCTTCAGACCCTGGTTTTTGGCACCGTGCTGTGTTGTACACATACAGATACTGAAAGCCTGAGAACGTCAGGGAGGCCCGTCAGATGCTGGTTTCTGGCACCGTGTTGTATTGTATATATAGTCTCCGAAAGCATGAAAACGCCAGGGATGCCCTTCAGATCCTGGTTTCTGGCACCGTGTTGTGTTGTATATATAGTCTCCAAAAGCATGACAACGCCAGGGAGGCCCCTCAGACACTGGTTTTTGGCAGCATGTTGTGTAGTAGATATAGTCTCCGAAAGCATGAAACCGCCAGGGATGCCCTTCAAACCCTGGTATCTGGCACCGTGTTGTGTTGTATATATAGTCTCCGAAAGCATGAAAACGCCAGGGATGCCCTTCAGACCCTGGTTTTTGGCACCGTGCTGTGTTGTACACATACAGTCACCGAAAGGCTGAGAACGTCAGGGAGGCCCGTCAGTCGCTGGTTTCTGACACCGTGTTGTGTTGTATATATAGTCTCCGAAAACATAAAAACGCGAGGGATGCCCTTCAGATCCTGGTTTCTGGCACCGTGTTGTGTGATATATATAGTCACCGAGAGGTTGAAAACGGCAGGAAGAAGTCTCAGTCGTCACGACTTCAGCGGGAGCTTCCTCCCCTCAATAATGCTTCGGCGTCTCGTTAACCTGGAGCGTGCACGCACAGCCAAGGCAAGATGAAAGCCAACGAGCGCTGGTGGAGGCCAGGCCTTCCCTTGGCGATCTCGCTTCGCCAGTGACAACTGGTGACGTGCGCGACCGAAAGCCTCGCTGTGGTGAACCTTCCGCCTTCCACGATTGGCCAAACACTCACTCTGGCATCTTCAGTGGGCTTAAATTTGATTTCACTGGCAGAAACAGGAGCCGTGTCAGACTGTCAACGTTCACTGTGTTGACTGGCCTCACGGAAACTGGAGACCGTATTTTGCCGGTCTCGACATATCTTCGAAATCACCCCTCGTTCATAATGCATCTTAAATAGTGCCTTTGTCTAGTATTTTTCTTTTAACTTTGACACTCTCACATTCTTATATTTTTCCGAATTATATATTTTAGATTTAAAGTATGACTATACTTTGTGCCTTACATATTTGGGGGAATTGTTCATAGTCGTGCTTTCGATATGCTTTGGATGCACAAACAAAGTCTTTCGGAGAGCGGCCACCATCTGCAAGGGGAAGTCATCGACAAATAGAACTACGTGCTCGTTTCCTCGGACTTAAAAAAGCCCTGCAACGACGTTTTTTTTTTTTTTTCTTCAAATTTGCACCAAATCTGAGCGCACTGAACGTAGTAACTTAGTGAACCCTTTCTTGTCTCGAAATTCGCTTTATTTTAAAAGTTATAGGCATATTAAAATTATAAAAACAAACAAAAAAACTAACCTCTTTCATGACGTCCTTGGTCCTCTGTCCCCCCTTTTTCCGCACCCGCGGACCGCAGTGACTAAGGAATGAGGGGAGGGAGGGGTAGACGGGGAAAGGAGGTGAGGCCGAGGAGAGAGTGCTGCCCGAGAACAGGGGCGGCTCTCTCTCCTCGGCTGACCAGGACCAACGACGTCACGATTTCGTCACATGCCGCGCGCGTTCGACACCACGGGGCGCCCCCGTAGGAGGAGGTTTCCGCCTCGTCAAGTTAAAATGTGGCGTACTGATATTTAGTTACTCTCTCCGTGCCCGCTGGGTTGCCCAAACCACAAGAGACGTGAAACCGCAAAAAATGTAGACGCTTAAATAGGATTGCAGGGCTGCTTTAAAGGTCACTCAAGCGCTTTTCGTAGAAACTTGTTTTTGATGGCATGATGTATGTTGGGACTTAGTCAATAAAAATGACCAGTTCTAGATGGTAAGACGTCCTAGTGAACTCACAGCAATAGAAATAAACGCGCACTATTTTCTCTTGGGTCCCCACCACCTCCATAAAAGTTGGCCTATGAAAAGATTTCATTGCGTGGAGGTGCCGAACGTTACTATTACTGCTCTTTTTACGCGGATTGTGCGTAATATTTTGTGAAAAACATGACTTTTTTGGGCGCATAATAGTGCAATCATTGTTTCAAAACGCCGTCTGACGATGATGCCTGCTCAAAGGCGCAGGGCGCGTGTCACAATCTTTGATTATATTTTACTAGAGAAATCAGGTTGCCCACGAGTGCAATTTCTTTTCTTTTTTTATGATGCTTGGAGCCCGTAGATTGAGTTGTACACAATCGCCGTGTAGGGAGAAACCCCAGGGAGCCGTTGATGGGAATCCTCACGTCATCAGCTCTCTCCCGTAGCTGGCAAGGCAGAGTTGTATAGGTACTCTTTAATCGCTGAAGCGGAGAGAAGAGGCTTCCATGGTGATGCCCTTTTTTTTATTTTGTCTCTGGGTGAGTAGTCCAAGGGAGAGAGAGAGGAATGGAACCCCCGGGGTTTGGGCGGGGGAGAAGGTGGAAGAGATAAAGGCCGGGAGAAGGAGGCGATGCCAGAGTCGAACATGACAGTGACAAACGAGCGCGGATCTTCTGCGAGCGACCTCCCCTTCTTCTCAGTTATACTACGGTAGAACCTTAGCTGGACCGTGCAGAAAGCTACATGCCGTACGGGCCAATCAGGGGACCGACGAGTGGAGTCACGCGACTCCACATTCCGCATATTGCTCCGCTCGATCGCGACGTCGCGTGACGCAGTTTGCGGCTTTTGATTGGCCCCCATAGAGCCTCTAGAAGTCCACACCGGCCCTTGAACGAAGCGCAGGGGGACCGAACCACTACTACACCGGCCAACTTCGATCGGAACAAAGACCCCTCGCTACATAACTTTGTCCTCGTCTTGCTGCGCCTTGTTGAGTAAAAGGCAGGCGGCTCAAAAGGGGTGCTTTCTTGCCGAGTCCGCGAAAGGCGAAAACAAAAAGCTACGCTCATGAAAGCGTGGGGGAAAAGCAAAAGAAAGGAAGAGAGAGAACTTTTCGTGATTTATGGACAAATTGGATCTCGGTGACACGCTCGAACCCGCGTTAGAGTAACTTTGTGGGCGTTTGCTACGGTTTCTTTTGGGGGGAAGTGTGTGTGTGTGTGTGTGTGTGTGCGTGTGTGTGTGGGGGGGGGGGGGGGGGGGCTTGTCTGCTTGTCTGTGATTCCATAGAAGTGGTCGTAGGAAACGACGGCGTGAAATTTGCGTGTTGCGCCATTTCGAGAAGTTTGTCCTACTTTTTAGCAATGGTGTGCAGGCACCAGCGTGTGCGATTGCGCCTGCGAGTGGTCTCTTTTTCCGTACTTCTGTTTGTGTGTGTGCGCGCGTGCGTGCATGTGAATGAGTGTGCGTACGTGTGGGTCCCATTGTTGTATAATTCACCCGAACGTGTGACTTACTGTAGATCCTCAAAGAACCCACGTCACCATACTCTAAATAAAATTAATACGAGCAAGCCAAACGTCACCAAGCTTTTTGTAGCCTAACCAAATTCCCTAACCAAATTCCCTAACCAAATTGAAAGGAATAGAACGCCGGAAAATGTAACCAAGCCGAGAATAAACTAACCAGTATAACCCAAAATAACCTAAATTGGCCTCATGGAGCTTAACCTAGCCCAAATTACCTTAATCCTGCCTAACGTATTAACTTAATCTAGCCCAAACTAGCTTAATCTTGCCTAACGTATTAACTTAATCTAGCCTAACGTAAATTAACCCAACCTGAGTTAAAAGCAAGCGAACCTAGATAATTTTTAAGTTATATTAGATTAGGTTGCCCAAGGGGACCTAAAGAAAGCATGGGCGTCGGAACGAAATGTGTTTCGTTCTGGTTTCAATTTCGTTCCGTAGGAATATGTTCCGTTCCGGTTCTGCTCTGAAACGAAAAAATGATGGTCCGTAAGGTTCCGTAACGGGTCGCGTTTGCGTGCAAAGAAAGTTAAGAACCGAAATTGAAAAAAGAAAACGAAACGTTTATTTTTATCAAAATGAAGGTAATCATAAAGCTCTTGGAAGTGTGATCTTATTGCAACGATAGAAAATGGAAGAATCCGGACAGAAAACACCGCGAGAAAGAACGGCTCGGGGAACAGAGCACGATCTCATAAGCAGCACTTCACCAAGTTTACTCGCTGAAATGCGAGACCTCTGTTTCGATCAAATAAACCTTAGCGCAGAGGTGCCCTTTCCACGCTGACCTGTATGCCTGGTACACCAAGGGCTACTTGCGCTAAAGTGTGCAGTTCCGATTGTTGGCGCTCCTTTCGTCCTTCCCAAAATGTCGAACATATTCGTGGTTCTTGGAAAACGTGGTTGCTCAATCCAGCATTTCGAGCAAGCATGCTATCTCCAGTGGGTCTAGCTCACTCATGGTGGGTCTTACTTACATCATCAAGCGCCCGGCCAAGGCGCCCCCCCCCCCCCCCCACCCCATTTTTCCCTTTTGTACGCCGCAATCCACTAGGTACGACTTCGCGTTGTTAGTAAACATATGTGAGTAGTGACCGAACACAACCGTTTTGTCATATGAGAACAGCATTGGAAAAACAAACGACTATCGAGCATATAGCATGGTGTCGGGTGCTGTGTTCAAATAAATCAAAAAGCTAAAAAACAAAACACACAAAAGGGGGGCACCGCGGCGTCCCCCCCCCCCCCCCCTCCCCCTCTGTTCATGGCTCCCTGGGCGACCGCCCAGGTCGCCCACCTCTAGAGCCGGTACTGAGCTCACTTGGTAAATGAGAATGCGCGCCCGCCTCAGCTCCTTTTTTTTTTTATATAAACAATTTGGAGGCATTTTTTGGTTGGACGAAAAAATACTGAAATGCCTGAACTTCCCCTTGAACTGAAAACCGATAAGAGAGCTTTTCGGTCTCCCACCAGAAACTATTAAATAACGTTTCGGTCACTTTTTTTGGTGCCGCCCAAAAATATCGTTCTTTTTCGTTTTCGTTTTCGTTCCATTCCGACACCCTGAGGAAAGCAACCAAACATAGGTTGACAAGTCTGTAACCTATAAAGTAATCAAAAGTAATCTTACCGACCCTATTCTAAGTCGTCAGAACGTCAGCCCATATAGTAGATTAAATTAAACGGGAAACACGAACACAACTTTGGTTTTATATTTTTTTCTTTGTAACCGGGGGGGGGGGGGGGGGGGGGAAGAGAGAGCGGGCTGTGGGCAGGGACACGTACAGTTTACAGGGTACCTTAGAATTACTGACAAAATATCCGCTGCAGCCTACCTTTTTCTAACCGGAATCAAAATGGTTTGCGGATTGTAAGAGCAGTGCCTTTAGAACTTTTTGTCGCTCTTTTATTCCGTAGGTAGTTTGATTTTGTTATTTCCGGTTTAAAAATCATAGGCTACAGAAAACCTGAAAGTAATTTAAAATCACCGAGTACTTTCTCAAAAACGATAACCTTTTCGGCAATCATAATCCCCGGAGAAGGATAACAAGGTGGGACAAGGCACAAACACAAAATCTCATAACACAGCTAGGTAACTGGTGCGCGCTGAAAAAATCCGCCTTTCCACCTGTAGCACATGGTAATATTTTCTATGTCAAATATAAATTTCTACACAAAAGGAGGGTAACTTTTGTTTTTAGGAGGGGGTGGGGAACACAAAGGGGGGGGGGGGGGGAGGGGGGGGCACGTTTATTACAGTCTTTCACGGCACCACCCCTCAACTGAACACAACGTACGCCTAATGGGCTTAGTGAAGCCTAATGTGGACGACAAAGCCTTACTCCCGAACCAGCATATGTTCACAACATTTCCTGTAGTCCTAACTCGACGACCGAAACAAGGAACAAAGTGAATAACGTTCCACGAAACGATAAACAAGTGAAACGTACCCTGCGACTCGAGTTCGACAGAGGTAAAGAATTACACAGTGCCTCGATAGAAAAAAAAAAAAGATACAGTAACACGATAAACCCCAAAAGCGAGAATTGAACGCATCCTGCGCAAGCACAACCAACCAAAAATAACCAAAGAGCAGTAAAGTGACCAACCAACACCAACTTGGTCATACAGCTCACGCAACGCACGTTCGTGTCTGGTACGACGAAAGCGGTCCCGGCATCCGTATAAAGCTCCGGAACTGACGTCATTGCAACGTCCGGTCCAGTCCACAGACTTTCCGGTTCCGGGCTGGGCCTTTTTTTCTTCGTTTTATTCTTTTTTTTGCGGTTACATCCGGGTCTTGTGCTTGTCGACTGTCTGCAACCCTCCGGCGATGTAAGGCTTACCATTCCTCCTCTGTTCCGGAGGGGCGAATACCCGCTCAGCTATGTCCGTCACGTAGTTTCTTCTCGCGGTGAACGCTGCTGGTTATTGTTTGATTGGTTTTTACTCGAATTACTGAATGGTGTTTCCACTGCTGCTGTCTCTTTTTTTTTTCTTTTTTTTTTTGTCAGGTGAAGGGAAGGAGGTTTGTACTTACTTTGTTTTTGTTTTCTTTGTTCCTTTTTAAATACACCCACTCGCGGTTCTGACGTCATGCCACAGTGGTGGTGCTGCAGTCAGCAAGTCGCATGCGCAGATGTCTTACTTCACGCGAATCTAGTTTATCTGCATGAGCAGTGCACCCTCATCTGGTGTCGCAAGCGCGGACTTGTTTGTATAAAAAGCGCGTTGGTCTATACACGTTTTTCCTTTCCTTTCGTTTTCAGTCACCTTGGTTCCGTATCTGGTATGCGGGGCGAAAAATACTAGGACATTTCAACCTGGAATGTGCGAGAAATGTAGGTGAGGCAAAAGAAGAATGAGTGACAATCACTCATTTTTCGCGAACACCTTCCAGCGGCGTGGAGAGATCGAGGCGATATGTTTCAACGCATACCAGAAGTGACGACATTCAAGATGGCTGCGCCCTTGTGGAAAAGTCAACTCTCACGTCACGCCACTGCGCTGGCGCTGCTGTCGGCATTGCGCGTGCGCAGATGCTCCTCCTTACGTGAATCTGGTAGCTGCCATGGTTACCAGGTTGGGCTATTAATAGCCAAATTGGGCTACTTCGTATTGCACCTGGCGTTGAAATTTGGCGGTTGGCTATGTGGCCTGTTTTTGGTCTAATTCAAATCCTAACGCGGCAATTTTTTTTTCATTAGTTTAAAATAGATGTACAGAAATCACTTCAGCATGAGCACAAAGCGGCAGTCCACCGTTTCCGGATTCCCGCTTTCATGGGTTTTCTGTGTGAAGATGCGTGGGCATGACGCTACGTCCTATAGCTCCAATGAGCTACCGTGCCCAAGATTGAGCTCCGAAAACATCGGTTTTCTATTCGTTGTGGTTTATCTTATGCTCCCAAGTTCTTTCTCCATCCTACGGGCTCCTTTTATTTTCTCAAGTTTCCCACCATCCTCTCACCTCTTCCAAGGAAACAGGACACTAAAGGCAACTCAAGACATCCAGCAGAAATTGATGTCGTCCGATAAGGTGCGCTGATGTAACAAAGTGGGCTTTTTCTGGGAAACATATAAGTTTCCTAAAGCACAATAAGCCATAACAAAAGGCGACAGATCTAGAACAATGAACAATCCGAACAACGTCAAGTTCGAAGCGCAGGAGCAGCCATGTTTTCATGCTATCGAGCTTGGAATCGCGCTCCTGACAGTGCCACGTCGAATGCCGCCGTGGAGAGAGCATTCAGTGACGTGTCCATCACAAAGTCAGTCCTGAGGAACCGGATGTCCCTTAAATCTCTTTAAAACATCCTCTATGTAAAGTTTGATTTTCTTGGGAAGAACGAGTGCAGTAAGGACATCAGCCCTACTGAAGACTGTTTTGCCCGTTTTAACACGGAAATCATGTATGAGGCGGATCAGCCGAGCACGAGCGAGGGTTTCATCACTATGTTACCGTAAAAATGCGTGCTGAAATTTTTGTACTATTTTTTTTTGTTTAAAATAATACGTTTTTCGATACATTTCAAGATATTGTAGATCTTACAAGCTGCTCCTAAACCGTAGACATGCAGACGCAGTGCCTTCACCTTGAGCTCGTACATTCGAGCGCACGATTTTTTGAGCTTTGGAGATAACTTAAATACGGCTACTTTTGGACTATGATAAATCTCGTGCATTTGGCTACTTTTGGGCTACACTTGTGGCATTTGGCGGTTTGAACTAGAGCCTACCTGGCAACCTTGGTTGCTTCAGACGCGCCGTGCCCGTGGCACCCCGCAGTGGGCAAACGCGCCGGCTTCTTTGTAAACGGCGAGTTGGTGCATATATAGCTTGCGTCTATGGTCAAACCAAAGAGGTATCTTCGTGTCTTCAGACCCGACATTTTTGGATACGAATACGACTTTTCAGTGGGGTATGTTATTGTCACTGGCAGAATAAGAACGGCAACAGGGCGTCTTGTTTTTTCGGATGTCCGGCTTTTGCGGTACGCGCTCGTCACCTTTGGTTGAGCTTATGGCTGCGCGTGCACGCTCCAAGCCCACGAGACGCCGAAGCGTTATTGAAGGTCCCAAGCACCGGAGGCATGACAACTGAAAGACCATCATGCCGTTCTCACCCTTGTCAGTGACTATGCGGTGAGAAGCCGGGGGAGAGGGGGAGATGAGAGCGCGCGGTGACGCCGGAGCGCCGCGAGCTCCGATTGGACCGATTAGTGGGTAGATGCAAAGGACAACTGCCTTTTTCTCTATACTTTCTAAAATGTCGTCTGCTCCTCACGTAATGTTTCGCGTTCCAACGACGGACGCCGGCGTTCGGA
This sequence comes from Ixodes persulcatus, assembly GCA_013358835.2. Classification (NCBI taxonomy): domain Eukaryota; kingdom Metazoa; phylum Arthropoda; class Arachnida; order Ixodida; family Ixodidae; genus Ixodes; species Ixodes persulcatus. The sequence goes on from JABSTQ010011515.1 coordinate 1,274,340, forward strand.
ATTCGAACGCGTTCGAACAGTCAGTAATGAGGGAAGACAGTAGTGAGTGAGTGCACCGTAAGTTAACATAATAGTGCATACAATCAGAGCTCGGTGTTCTGGCGTCCCCGAACGCTCCCATTTCCTCCTCCCCTTCAGTTTCTCATCGTATAGTTTCTGAGCAAGACTATGCCGAAAGAAAGTCGTCTGCTTCTTGCGCAGGAGTTGCGGTGACGTCAGGATGACGCCGAGCTCTGATTGGCTCTGATAGAAGGATAGTGGGTAGACCTCAATGCTAGATGCCCTAAGGTCTACCCACTATTTTTCTTCTTCTTTTTTTTTTTTTTAGTCAGCCAATAAGAGCTCGGCGTTGTTTGTTCGAGCTCGGAGACTTCTAGACACACGCGCTTACAAAAGTAGCTTCGCATGACTCCTTGAGGCAGTCTTCCTTCCGTTGCCGTCAAAGAAGGTACGGTCTTCGTTACCTTATCTTTCTCGGCACAGGTTCGCCGCATTAAACGTTCATTTGAAGTGTCATTAATCAAGTTTATACATTTTATTTGCGACAATATAAGTATTATTACCAAGCCGTCATAGTTGGGTGTGTCAATTCTTACACATATCAAATCTTAAGAGAAAAAGAGGGAGAGAGAAAAAGAACGTCTGTTTATTAAAATAATACAACCGTGACTCCTTAAAAAATCTACACGGAAGGCTAGGGACCTGGGATACAATCCCAATCTCAAAAGCAGCGCACAACGGTCCTACTCCATTCTAATCGGTCAACACAACTTGTCATCCGAGCCATTAATGTAATCACTCAAGAACAAGGTCGCGCCTCGCGAATTTCATTATGATAATCGTACGTATTATCAAACTTGTCGAAACCCAGGTAACTATTTCGCGTACCGCAATGAAAGTGTTTCTGATTTTAAAGGGGTGTCTTGGCTAAACAAAAACATCTGTAAAAATTATAATTTTACAAAAATATTGAACTTTCGTTGAACCAAAAGATTGAACCAAATGTATTAAACTCCTTAATCAACTTTTTCGTTATTATGTTTAGCTCGAAGCTTATGATACTTAACCTAAAGCTTACGATCTTTAGCCTGATGTTTAATATACTTAACCCAAACCTTATACCTGACGTCTACGATATTTACGATATGTAACTTACGATATCTGCCCTCAAGTTTATAAGTTTTACCCTGAAGTTTATACCTAACCTGAAGCCTATAGTATTTAATCTAAAATGAACTATGCTTGACCTTAAGCTTAGGATATTTAACCCGAAGTTATGATATTTATCTAGTTTATGGTACTTAGCATGAAGCTTATGTTCTTTAGCCTGAAGTACCTGAAGGCCTCGTTATCGGGAAAATAAAAAAAATTCTACTTCCCCACACAATGAGAAACCATTACATCGCTCCGCTTTCATCAGACGCACGCCTGCCGCCTTGCAGCCACTTCTGTTCTAATTTTACTATTATTTTATGTATGCAAGTTCCGGAGCCCCTCACCGTTCACCCGATCTGCATGCAACGACGCGACAGCGCTTAGTGTCGACTTAAGACCGTCCCTGACGTCGACTTAGTGTCGCCCTCGTCGTTAAGCGCACTCCTTTCGACGGCTCAGCGGCCAAGTCGGCTTTGCGAACGGATAAAGACCGAACGGCAAACTTCGGCCGGAACTACAACGCGTAAACTCTCGCAACTGTTCTCAAAGTTTGACTCGAGCAACCGTCGGATCAAAGGTTTGCTCGTGCGACGACCATCGAACTTACATCTTATGGCTTGTTGTTCTGGGCTCCCGGAAGTTCTGCACTGCACTGCGGATGTAAGAAGTCAAACAAGAATTGGGACGATCTGAGGCTCGTCGGACTTGCGCCGCAGATGCCGGAAATAAGGTGCATGTGAAACCAACGTTGCTCGGCTTCATTCGGTGTATAGTTTTAAAGGCAGTAGAAGTGCAGGGCAATGTTCGATCTAACAACATTAGTATTTCAAGTAACGCACTAACGTACACGTTAGAATCCGAAATAGCTAACCATTCAAATAATTGCGTTAATACTTTATCGAATTACCTAATAAATGACGCGTTACTCCTTACTTTTGATTAAAATTAGCCGCGTTTTCGGTTTTTATAAAGGTTCAACGCGCCATCATGGACCCCGCGCTGTATTCTGCAAATTCGAGAAACAAATAATTAAATTATGCAATCTCTCCGTAATTGTTTCATTGCTGAAGTACAGTTTTCGCCCGCGCCTATGATCGCTCCTTGAATACTAAAATCCAAAGTAAAAAAAAAAAAAAAAAGAAGCTAACGTTCCTTAGTTTTCGGCAGTAACGGTATTTCGTTAGCATTCCAGGACGGTAACGAATCTCAGGAACGCTTTAATTTTTTGACAAGACGTAAAAGTGGGAGGAGGACGAGACACGACACACTCAGCGCTAGGAAAACCGCGACGGTCAACTAAGAAACTACGCACCTCGCGATGACGCGTGGCCACGATCGCAGGCTCCATCAAGGCGGGGAGCAGGCAGGGCGTTTTTTCAAAACCTCCACTCCAGCGCTGTGTGCACTGCCTGTAGTAATGCACATGTTACTAAAAAGAGAAGAAAGGTAATTGATTACAATTAGGGGGGCTAGGCGGTTGGTCGAGTAACCTACCGATGAATCGATCGATGCTTTGATCGCGATTAATTTCTTTAACAGGTTAATCGGTAAATTTTGACAAACCAAAAGAAAGTAAAAACTAAACGTTTTCAATACGCAGACGTGGAAGAGTAAACCTGTACAAATGGCACATTTTAGGTGAAATTTTAACCCAAAGTAAACTGTAGGGACGATATTTGTTTTTAGTTTTTTTTTGTGCTAAAACAAAAAAAAATGATTTTTTGTGTGTAATAGTTTTGACAACGAGGAACGTTTTGCGCACAACGTATCCTCCAATGATTTTAAAACGGCGATGCAGGTTTCCATGTAAAGAAATAAACGCCGGATAATTGCACAAGGTTACACGTGTCCGGTCACCTCAAAGCCATGCGAGTGTCAGTTTATAGGGCAGCAGAGTCTATTGTGAACAATCAAAGGAAGTGATCTTGCCGGATATAATCAACGAACCCCTTTGCCTCACGCGGCTTAAGTAATAATTTGTGAGTGTGAATGTCTTTGAACTGTTCTCAACTACACATCGAGGTTGATTGATAACCGAAATTGTAAATTGCGTCGTTTATCACATATAACTTATAAGAAACGATGACTTTTAAAATAATTTACGAATGGAAATGAACGAGACAAATTAATCGATTAAACAGTGGCGATTAATCGGGTTACAATTTTTAATCGACGCCCAGCCCTAATTACAATTACAATTACTCTTGGTTAAGGAGTACTCAATTATGTTACCTGATTACTTCAGAAGAAAAGCAATTGGTCGTTACTTGGAAAAGTAACCGTTATTTTCCCGATCACTTCACACTGTCAAAACGACAGACTTTTCTACCGGGTCCAAACCGGGTATTTCAATATAAACTGCCTATGTTCTTCATTCATCAATTCTGGTAAACCATCCTCCTGGTAGTGCGACTTGGTTCGATTGATCCTTTGAGGGGAAACGTGTGCAAAGAACGCGATGGGAGGGGAGCGAAAATAGTAACCGTTACAAGTAATTTGAGTACTTCCAAATATAACGAGATTACTCTTCCGAGTACTTCCTTGCAAATGTATTCAAATGATTACAAATTCTCTCCAAAAAGTAAGTAATTACAAGTAATACTCTCACTCTCCCAGATTGGACGGCCGGCTCCGGCGCTGATCTCGCATGGCTTTCTCTCTGTATAGCAGATTGTGGTACAGGGTCATTACAAAAAGGACCATATTTATGATGACAATGTAATCAATGCAAAGGTGCGAGCAAGCTGGACAAGAATAACACATTTTCTTTCTAGTTTGAAGAAACTGTATAATACAGAAACGGATCTAGCGCACATCACTGGATAAAGAAAGGTTCAAGGGTCAAAGTTGTGTGGTTCTCGAGGTTCATTGCACGCAAAGTGGCACCATGCAATTGTGCCACAAACATCAAAACGGTAGTCCATTTTGTACCTCACACGAATCAATTCTGTTCCTTAGTTATTGAATTCGCTTGTTTGTGTCTATATTTTCTTTGTTAATGCTAGAAAATTAACTGTATGTCGACATGTCTCGGTTTTCTGTTTTCTTGTTGCTAATGGTATTTCTAAGTCTTGTTTTTAAACGCTGGAAATTGAACTGCATGTGAAATTTGTTCCTTTTTCTTGTGTTGCACAAACACGGGAACCCGCGGCTTCGTCAAGCTGTCCTTGTGAGAGCTTTTCTCACCCGCCTTCAGTATCTAGTACCTGATGCAAATAAACCCATCAAATCAAGCAATCTAATGTCTCAGATCTTAACAAGTAGGGGGACAAGCAATGAACAAAATGTAAGGGCGCAAACGAGCTGGTGTACACTGCACATGGTTGAAAAAACCCCGAGAGTGCGGGTAAACGACATAACACTAAAAAGTATCTAAAGCGAGACTTTTTAGTTTTGTTTTTTTTTAGTTTAGAAACTTTTTAGTGTTGTGTCGTTTACCCGCAGTCTCGGGGTTTTTTCAACCATGGACAAGCAATTTTTTTTTAAACTTCCGCTTTTGAGTGATGTACGTGATACCTGTTTTTGTTTTTCACAGTTTGTTTTGTTTAAAATAAAACATTGAACTCCGCTCTTTTTTTTTTTTTCTTATTTTCAATAGTCTTTACATTATTGAACAAAAAAGATGTAAGCAAGTACTGGGGGAACAAGAAACGCGTACTTGGCGTACTGGCCAAGCAAGTACTGGGGGAAGCGGTCTACGAAAGCTCCCTAAAGGCCCGTTCACACTCTTGCGACCGAGTAGGACCGAGAGAGACCAGACCGGTTTGTAAGCCTCTTGCGACGTCTTAGGACCAGCTCCGCTGCAGCGCATCTGGTCCTAAGACGTTACAAGAGGCTTAAAAACGGTCTGGTCTCTCTTGGTCTTACTCGGTCGCAAGAGTGTGACCGTATACTTAGCCCATCTTTGTAACGTGAGCTAAAACTGGGCACACGCTAATCTAAAAGCTTTTTGTTTTGTTTTTTCACGCCCAGGTTTACACAGCGCTCCATCGGCGCCATTAGTCAGTGCAAAAAATAGCTCTGAGATGCAGCGCCGACTTCACGCTGTATTACTGCTATGCAGCGCTGACGCAACGCTCTGTCAGGGACTATGCAGAGCGCAAGTTTGTCCGTTTCTCACGCAGGCGTTTGCGGTGCACGACGTCAGAACGCCGATCTCTAATTGGCTCCGAACGGAAGGACACAGCGGGTAGACCTCGAGGCTGCTATATAGAACTTTGAGGTCTACCCACCATCCCTTCCAATCAGAACCAATCAGAGTCCGCGGCGTTCTGACGTCAAACCGCAACCCCGGAGCAAAAAGCAGACCGACTTGCGCTCCGCATAGTATTGATTTACCGCCGCGACGCGTGTGTGAGCCGACCTCAAGAGTATCTTAGGCCGCGGTCACATGCACAAAAGACGCGGCGTTTGCCCCAGACGTGATAATATAATTATCGGCGGACATGACTCAAGCATAATAATAATACTTTTATTTATTGTGCCCAGTAACGGCCTAAGCCTAAGATGTTCAAATCACGTTTGCTTCATGCATACCTGTGCTTCGAAAACGTCTGCAGACCGCCTTTTGTATACGACACATCAGGAGGTGTGACCGCGCGACTTTACATAAGGGACGTATATGTATACGCACGCACGTTCGTAGTGGAAGATATACTATCTGCCTCCGTTACTATAGCGAAATAAAAACGTACGAAACACGAGAGAGAGAGAGAGAGAGAGGGAGTATAATGAAAGAAAGAAAATAGCCCCCGAAAGCAGGAAAGTTTAATCCCGAGGGAGCACGACGGGCGCGTTCATTGGCACCCGCGTGGACAGCGCGGTGCGGCCGGGGCACTTCGATCGACGCCCCAAGCCTAATTCGAGGCGTTCCGCGCGGCATCGTGCGTCCTACGTGTGTGCCCAGCTCGGTGAGCTGTCACAGACCGCGGATGCGAGAATTCCTTCCCGAAGGGAGTGCCCGAAGTCGACGCACTTGTCCCAAAGTCTTTCCGACCTGTCGCCCATCCGCAGAGACGTCTCAACTAAAGAACCTTTCTCCCCCCCCCCCCCTCTTTCACTCTCTCTTTCTTTCTCTCTCTCCCTCTGTCTATCTGTCTCCACCCCTCTCACACACAAACACCTACACCTGCCAGATACACAAGGCCGTAATGCTCGATTTTCTACGTCATGTACCAGGGGCCAGAGCAACGCCATCTAGAGTGGACAAAGTCTGCGCACTAGAATTTATGACGTCATCACAGTAAAACCAAGTAAAGACGCATGATTGGACACGAGTGCTGCGTCAGCGTTCGGCTAGGCCTCGTGACCAATCAACGCTTCTAAAGACGTTCGGCGTCGGGTTCGGGTCCAATAATCGCTGAGCTGTCGTCATTCAACTGTGGTGACGTTCCATGGGGATGACTGCGGATGGTACCAGCTGAACCTATATAAGAAAAAGCAAGGAAACTGGCAGAAATGGCCGAACGCTGGACGAAGTTTCTTGGCATTTTTTTACGTATACGTTCAGTTGGTTCTACCCAGAAGCATAACACAACTTGATCAGACCCGACCGATCGAAAGAGGAAAATGCTCGCAGGCCTTGACTGTTTTAGGGTGTTTCGACCTTTGCCAGAGCCCCAAGGCCGGGCGCTAATTGAACACGAGTGTTCCGTCGGTGTTCGGCTAGGCCTAGTGGTCTCACTGATCGAACACGACTAGCGGGCAGCCGAATATTGACGCAGGAAACCCGTGTCCAATATGTTCCCTCGCTAGCCTTCGGTGTGTGACGTAGCCTAGTCCTCGAGGTGCACGTCATACTGCCAGGACAAGGCCTTTTGGCTATCTAGGCCGGGTGTCGTCCATTCTGTCTCCATCTTTTTTGTTCGTCTTTGTTTACAATAGTGTATCTCTTCATTTTTCTTCTTTTTTTAGTGGAAAAGCTAGTTACGTATTCGCGTTTGCGTTTCTGCTTAGTAGATTGTGCACGGATCGAACGAAACTTTAAATTTAGTGCACGAAGGAATTTCAGAATGAGTTAATAGAACAAAAGGCAAAACGGTACAAGTCTACGGAAGTACACTACTGTGAAAAACGTTATAGAACCTTTTTCGCAGTAGTGTGACATGATGCACAAATTATACGGCGTCGCCATTAATTGATTTCATCGCTTCCGGCGTGAAGCCCGTGATTAGTCCCGAGTTCGCGCCGAGCAGTGACGGAGCACTGGCGGGAAATGCGTTTCGGTCCCCGTACACTCCGAATGTCGAGGAAGCGCTCGTGTCCAATGCGTGTTTACAGTGCATGGCCAACTAATGGCGGCCGCACATAATCTATGCATCATTTCGAAATGGGTTTATTATTACCGGTCAGGAAAGGTACGACTAGATTACATTACTTGAGACCACATAAAATTGTGTATTTTTTTTAAGTCTAGCTGTGATTCAATGGTTTTGTTTTGTTTTTTCTCAAACCATATATTTGTATGGCAAAGGTTTTGAACGCTTAGCCGATCTTCGAAGATGCTAGTTAATCCGAACAAGACCGTTGAAAAGTGTTAAAATCACCTTGTATTTCGAAGCTCTTTTTTTTTTAAGTAAACGTTTGTCGCAACTTTAAAGGGGCCCTGCAAAGCGTTTCTGGACATTTTTTTTTTATTTGCATCGCGTTCGCTCGAACTAGTGTGTGGAACTCTAGCAACACTTTAAAATTACAATAAAGAAGAAATCTGATGCGTTATGAACATATCAAGTGAAAGAAGTTCAGAATTTTGAGCACATTTTCTATTGCTGATGACGTTATTGGTCTGCACCAATACATGGGTTGCACCTGACGTCATTCAAAGAGGGCTCCGATGACCACCAGAGAAGAGGGGAAGAAGGATCTCCCTTCTTATCAGGATTCCTATTTTGTGCCTCCCAGATTTGCACAGACGTCGCTATTCTCCTCCCAGAAGATTACAGAAGATTAACCCGTCATTCAAAATTCTTACAAAAGCGGTTTCCCTCTCCTCCTCTTACATGATGGTCAAAAGTATGCGATATGACGTCAGTGCAACCCATGTACAGAGAGCCGAAATGATGAGAACGTGCCACACCATGCGATATCTTCCTAATTGTTAGTATCAAAAGGACTGGGAAATGATTTTTTTTCAACTCCTTCCTCCTTAGCTTTAATCCTCGACTCGAAAGCGAAATGAGAAAATCACGTGGTCGTGACGTGCCAGGGCACCGGAGGCGATGACTCCAAGCTTCCGCAATGCTTTTTAAGCACATCATGGAACTTGTCATTCACAACTTCAAATGATGATGAGTGCCGTCCCGGCACTTATTGCACCACGAACGCGAATTCAGATATTTGTCGACGAATTGATTGTTGACGAGCGCATACGTCCGAGTGACGCGGTGCCCGTGTCCAGTGAGTGAGCTGGGTTCGGCTGACTTGCGTGGGCACCGCGGATGCATCAGAGTGAAAAGGTGGAGAACTTTCCAAGGAAAGGAGTACGAAACAGTCCGCTATATATTTTCAAATGTTCGCAAAGAAAAGCAGGCTTAGGCTTTCTACGCTCGTGTACTAGTTTCAGTTTAGTGGACCAAACCATAGCCTCCTCTATACTGACAAAGCCTGGCAGATCGCCAGGAGACGTGACCGCCGAAAGTGAAAAGGTAGAGCGGCAGACAACGGATGAGAGGAGAGTTATGTAACGGGCGCCCCGCTGCGGCGAGATGCCGAAACACATTTCTTCCGAGAGATGGAATATCCGCTCGTGCTCCTCGCGTTCCTCGCGCTACCACTTTTTTTCTCGTCGGGTTTGAAAACAATGTTTCGGGTCCTCGCCGCTGGAAAAGCTGTGCGCTGAATACCGGGTTCCTTGAGAAATGCTCTGTGTGCTACCAGATCCTCGCGCTCAATTTAAATCTGCGACCGGGCACTAAATGGCTCCGTCGTCGAACTGCCAGGCTTTGTGAGTATAGAGGAGGCTATGACTAAACTGTATGCGATTAGTAAAGTCCTAATTTATCACAGCCTAAAATTTCAGTCACACAATAAGAAAAATCAATACATACAGACAGATAAGAAGTCATCAATTCATGTCATATTGTCAAACCTTATGTTTTTATGTCTTTTGTTACAAAATCACAAACGTCTGTTAAAACGACGGCTTCATTAGGAAATTTCTTCCTTTCCCTATTTCCCTTGGAAAGAAAGTAATTTAAAACAATCATTTTTACCGGCTGGTTTCCTAATTTAGATACTATGACGGTGTCGCGTACGTGCACCATAGCGCACATCCATGTAATTTTGCTTGTCGATTTTAACTCAACCATGAAGGATTAGAAAAAAAACATTTTTGGTGATCACACTTCGCAACTCAAGAGCAGGGATTTCGGCATTTGTACAGAGTGCAGTGAGTGAATGAGGGAACGATGGTATTTGTTAAGAAGTAACCCCGATGCAAGCCTTTGGACTTTATTGAGTTTTGACCATGGTGGAAGAAACACATTTAGGTGATGACTCTGCAGCCGCTCTTCCCACGGGGAGCGAGCAACCAGATCGAGTTCGGAGCTAGTCTTCAACCAGGAGTAGTTAGTTCCGTGCCGCCGGGGAGGGCGCTGGGGTATGGGCATCGTGGGTATGAGGCTGACCATCGCAACTGGGCATATTTCTTCCAAGGTTATGTTACATTAGCCTACAACTCCTCCCGTCACGACACAACCGGTTTTCCGCCGTTTTACCTACTAATCTACCGCGAGCCCAACCTCATGATTGAAACCCTTCTTCCATTGCAAACCAACGCTCCACTTACAGATTACACCTCTGAAGGCAAATTTCACGCCGAAGAGGCACGCCAACTAGCACGGCTTCGAACACTCGTATCCCAGGAACGACAGTGCGCCCGCTACGACCACCTACATAGTGTAGTTTCCTATTTGCCGGGCAACCTTTTTCTGGTATGGACGCCCCAACGACGTGTTGGTCTCGCCCGGAAAATGTTTCCGCGGTGTGGTGCTGTGGTGGTGGTGTGCGGCCAGTGGCTGGCCTCGTGTCTTGCTTTGGTGCTGTGTCGATCACAGGTGCCACCATCGTGCACGAAGGTGAGCCTTAACCGAAGAGGAAGAAAGAGAACACAGATTTACGGACTCTGGAGACTTGGTGGCGGCGTGGTGGTGAGCGAGGGAATGTGGTGAGCGAGGCAATGTGGGACCACCGCTGGGAGAAACAACCGGAGCGGTCGGTTTGGGGGGGATCCCATTCTTGGGCGTCGTCTGTCCCCGTGCGAGTGAAGCGCGCTCGGTGCGCCGAACATAATGTGGCCGCCGCGTCGGACAGAGTGTCATCACCTAAATGTGCTTCTTCCACCGTGAATAAAACAAGAAGCGGTGAGCAAGAGAATGCGGGACCACCGTTGAGAAAAACAATTGGAGCGGTCGGTTTGGGAGGGACCCGATTCTTGGGCGCCATCTACGGTCTACCCCCGTGCGAGCGAAGCTCTCGGTGCGCCGAACATAATCTGGTCGCCTCGTCGGGCAGAGAGTCATCATCTAAATGTTTCTTCCACCGTGGTTTTGACCAATTTGTTACTCTATATGGATCCCATACGATTTTTATATGTTCTACAACAGCTCTCACCAAAGTTTTGTAAGGCAAGCTTGTTTGTTGTTGTTTTCTGGCGAATCACTTTAAAATTTCTTCCAATATACCATAGTTAGCTTTCGTAAATACATTTTCCATGCACGCGAGTTTTCCATCGTAGATCACTCGTGAACCGCATGGTTCTGGTCGGCGTGATTATGCATAATGAAGTTAGCTAGTGCGTTAAAAGGGGTACGGAAACAAACTTTTTGCCCTCATTTAGTTGTTTAGATATGGTCTATGTTGTGGCGGCAGCCCAGAAACACTAGTCTAGACCAGTGGTTCTCAAATATGGGTCCGCGGACTCTTTGGGGTCCGCGAAGGCATTCTAGGTGTCCTTGAAACCCTGCCTCGTCAGTTAGCCGCCAATAAAAGTTGTATTTTCTGTTCTCAAATTTAGAGGAAACATTCCAATTTTCGGGTGAGTTTTCTCGTGTATATGTGAATATACGACAAGTCTGCTTCACACTAGCCTTTAGTCATATACATTTATTAAATCACTACCATAATTATCCTACACATTTCCCTTCCCGTCACCAAGAACGGGGTCCTCCATCATCTCCCCCAATCCATAAGGGGACTGCGAAACATCAATGGTTGAGAACCACAGGTCTGGACTATTGTTTCTGAGATGCCGGCAGAAAAGTCAAACAAAATAATTTTAAGACGAATGAACAGTTTTCAAGATTGCGTCTGGCGGTCTTTGAAACTCCAGTTGGATTGTCGGCCACGTCATCGGCCTCTAAGAAGCAGCACCAGTTCGCGCCAGTATGGCTCTTTCGTGGAGTAACTCAGTCCTGAATGTAACTTGGTGGAGAACTCTAACGAGTCTACTAGGTTGCATATATTAACTTGCACGGTGCTTCCGCAACGTGCATTACACACTATCAAGATCGCCGTTCTTTGCAGACGTTAGGTATGAGCTTGATCTGAGGAAGTGAGGACCTCTGCCAGGCCAACCATACCCCCCCCCCCCTCCCCCTCTTCGGGGATGCGCGGTGAATAACGCGTTCAAATATGGTACCCAGTGAGTACCTTATATACGTAGCTTGCCGGCGTCTCCATCGCTGGGTACTGACGGTTCTTTCTACTTACTGGTTCCCTCGAGCTGCGTTGTTTAAACCAAAGGCCCATGTGCACATTTGCGTTTGAGCGGGGCGCGTTGCGTAGCGGCTAGCGGACGTGTTGCGTTGCGATGAGCGCTTGCGCCAAGCTTGTACACGCAGTTGCTTTGACACGCCGCCGCTATCGTCGCTAGCGGTTCACCAATAGCGAGCGAAATTCACGGAAACATGGCGGGGCCCGACGACAGCGTCGAAGCGCTCGATCTTGGGGCAATCTTGCTGGCTTCCCCGACCACCCCCGACATTCTGTCCGGCTTGGGCCATCGCAGACTTTTCAAAACTTGTTCGCGCATTCCCCACCGCTCCCCAAAACGAAAAACCAGGCTTCGCCAACGGAAAACTAAAAGGTTGTAGTCAGGTGCATCAGGCGCACATGCACCCTTTTGCTGAAAGATGCACCCTCCGTTACCCAGCCAGTGTACTTGTACACCGACAATGAGCACCCTCCTCACCCTTAAAAACCTCTAGGTTTATCAGTGCACCGCCACGCTATATAGCCACGCTTCCCGATCAGCTTCTGCTTGGATTCCCCATTGGGGGTTACTTTTGGGTTGGGCAGTTTCTTAGGAAGTATATGGAGCTGTCCTGTTCACTCTGTATTGAGAGTAGAGTAGACGCTATGCCTGTTTTAGGCCAATCGGGTCCTCGGGCAGGATCACGTGACTACAGTCTCCAAGCTAGATAAAAGGCAGAGCACGGCACCTGCCTGAAGGCCAAAGCCACGTATAGCATCCACGGCGCTATTAACTTTGGGTCGAACTTTCGAGAAAATATAAGTGACATATCCTCTCGTTGTGTTCATTGTTGGGATGCCCCTGAAGATAAGCCTTTGCGAGGGCACCCTCTTTTGGACTTGAGGGAGGTGCTATTTTCGTACTCCTTCCTTTTTATTTCTCTCTCTAAGCAGAAAGCGTGGAAGGTGGGCAGTCGCCGGACCAATGAACCGGAGGCTTTTTTATCCATTGACTCCGCTGTCTGGGCGCGGGCAATGGAAGGAGCGTGATCATGTGGTAAAGGTTTCACGGATGACGTGGTAGCTCGTTCCGATCCCGGACTGTCTGCTTTCCGGCCTAGTTCCTTCTGCGCTGTGCTGCGACCAGCGGGGCTGCCGTAGATTTCGTCCGCGACAACGTATTCGAGTGTGCCAAGGCTGCCAGTGTTTGAAAAGTTCTACGCGTGTATCGGCAGCAAGCGATTTATTCAAAAAAGCCCCAGGAATTTAAGTGATCCGTTTAGTGTTCGAAAAGCCCCAGGAATTAAGTGATCCGTTTATGTTCGGTTCGGCAAATTACTAGTTCTGCCACATCGCGTTGAATCTTCACGGACCCCTTTCTTTTCGTTTTTGTTTGTGTGGTTGTTCTGCAGTGCCCGCGTCGACATATATCTCGGATTACATATTTCAAGTCCGGTATTTTCATCCAAAGTGCGCTGCAACCTACTCTTTTGCAACAATTGACAGTTCCGTTCCGGGTTACCTCTAGAATTAGGCAGTGTTTATTTCCTAGCAGCCGGGAGAGTAATTTCCCCGGAATTCTATCGGCGTGTCGCCTGCCATTTGCTGTCCACAATCACCTGACAACTGCAGGTGTAATACTTATTTATTCTCCCGGCGCTTTGTGAAAACACGTTACATTGACACCTGTTTGTTGATACACGTTTTTTAGACACGTTTCATTGTCACTCGTTACGCGAAATGCACGCTGTAGGGAGATTTCGTCGCGCGTGTATCTCTGAGGCGCGTGCTCACTGACCCAGCCCACCCGTTCACGCCGCTTCTGCGGCGCCGCATTACAAAAATGTTAACCGACCTGTCCCACCCGTACACGTCACTTCACGGATACAGTCTGGGGCGACTCGGTACAAGGAAAAAAAAGAGGAGCTAATTAAGGAAAGCTAATTTGAGCTGTCAATAAAACATCGCGTGTCCATGAAACGTCGTTCGATGAGGTGATTGCACCACCAATGAGTAGCGACTGCCGGTATAATTTCGAGGAAATAATTCTGCCGGCAGCTGAGAGAATAGACACTACCTAAGACTCACCCCGCTTCTTGTTTTCTTAGTAACCTTCTCAGTTGAGTAACAGCTTCTTTGTACCTCGCCACATATCACGGATTGCTTGCAAGTTTGTACTTGTTTACGGAATCGGCTATCTAATAAACTTCTAGGAGATTTGAAAACAATCCCGTGTGTCCGTTTACCTGCCTTTTTGCAATCTCCGGGGCGAACAAATTTTTTAAGGGTTTCCTTGATGTCTTAAATAGGTTTATGAAGTTAGTTACGAAGCGGGTGCATCTGTGTTCCCTTCGAATTCAGTGAGTGTAGAAAGACGTGTGACAGTACACCATTGAACGGGGTGCTCCTGTGTTCCCTTTGACGGCTGTAGGTGTAGAAAGGGGAGTAATAGTACACTACTGAGCGGGGTGCATCTGTGTTTCTCTTGAGTGAGGCGGGTTTATGAAGCGATGCAATCGTACACCTTCGAATGGGGTGCCTCTGTGTTCCCTTTCATTTCATTGGGTGTAGAAAGAGGTGTAGCCGAACACCATTGAATAGGGTGCACCTGTGTTCCGTTCGAGTGAAATTTGTGTAGAAAAAGGTGTACATGTGCACCACCCCAACGGATGTACACATACTCCCATCTTTGGGGTGTAGAAATATTCCCCCAAACGGTGTAGTATATGTGACAAGCACTTATACCCCCTGCGGGTGTACCCCATTACACCCTTTTTTTTTTTAGTGCGGATACGCATCGTCGAGTGGCGCGAGTGAACACGTGACCCTCCACTACTCTCTCGGCTTCGGATTGGTCGACCGCACCGGAACGCTTAGAAAAGTTGAGCGAGCCTCTACTCCCTTGCGTCCCTTGCGCTACCAAGCGTTGAGAGACGGCGCGCGTAGCACCGCAAGCGACCGGCTCCAGGCCGCGAGGACGCCGCAATGCCCAAACGCGAATGTGCGTATGAGCCTTAATACGATGAACCGAGCGCTCGTGACACATAAAATACCGGCATGGCCGTGAATGACGTTACGGGCAAGCTAAGTATAGGCCATAAGGCATCATTCCTCGGATATAACCACTAGGCGAGATTGTCACGCGTTGACGCCGCCAAGCGGCAATGCTCGCAACTACAGTGCCCTTTGACCGTGCAGAGGCACTTGCCGTCACGAGCGGGATACGAATTGCGCTTCTCGCTGGCCGATTTTGAAACTTGGAGGTAGGGAGCTCCCGGCCACGTCCTTTGGTTTCCGTACCCCTTCAAGATAGGAATTGTTTCGTTCCGCTCCTCGGCTTTCAAAAATCAGCATGTTCATTTTCTAAACGCCCGTCAACATCTCAGACACCTGTGATATGCTCCTGCTCTGACCGTTTCATATTTGTAGCCAACTAAATAAATTTCCGCACACCGACCAGCGTCAGCGAGCAGGCCCGCGCACGGGAAATCCCGGAGAATCTATGCCCGCCTCTTCCGCCATCTTGCGACTATCCGCCCCGCCATCCGTTGGAGTTGCGAATAGACACCTGTGTCGCCACTGAACGCTCGTGTTTCGCACGGAGAGGCACGCCCTTCGGAGCAGCACTTGGTTTTCTTCGTCCTCTTGCAGTGCCCCTTTAAAGCTGCGGTCACCCTGTTCATTCATCATACACAAAAAAAAAAAAAACAGTCTACAAACACGGGACTTCGCAATATTCCTGCTCCGAATGCCGCGTGCCAAGTCTTCACCTTAAACTCATTGCCGTGCGGCATTCAAATCACATATTACGCGGTGACTCGCATTCAAATCTGTGCCGCAGACTGTTTTTTTTTTTTTTTATCATGTAGCAGTGTGACTGCGGTTTAAGAGTCTGAATAGACCTTTTTCCGAATTACTTAAGCGTCAACGGGAAGACAGGGAACGTAGGTGCACGCGCTGCGCGTGCAGGCGTCTGCAGCTGTTACTGTTCGAAAGAAGAAAAAAATCTAAAACAAATGGCACTTCGCACGCGCGTTCCACAAACGCTTTTGTTTGGTTATTTACTTCAAATCTTTTGTATAAGGAAGGCCAGCGCGTGCAGCGCGTGTATACCTACGTTCCCAGCATTCTCTTCGATGCTTGGGTAATTTAGCGGAAGGTCTATCGCCATCTTCACAGGTGCGTAAAACACAATTCAGGAAGTCGTTTCACACGTTGAAAACGATCGTTAATCTAAGACTTCCCAGTAAGATATCTCGAAGTATTATTATGTATTCATTTTCGTTATCGCACGTTGGCTCAATACCAACACCTGTCAAAAAAAAAAAAAAAGAAAAGAAGTCATGGACTTTAGCGGAGGTCCCACTCAACGCATGGGTGTGCCCCTGAACCCTTCCCCACCCTGTCTCGTCCTCTTGACAGCGTCAAATTATAAAACTCGCGTCCAAGCATCTTTGTCAAAATACCTTCTCTGTCAAAGACCTCTCAATGTTCCCGAGGTCCCTGTCTCGTGCATCGCCTTCTTTCAAAACCGCCGCTGCCTTTCTGATACGCTTTCTTTCTCTTCACGTCGCTCACATCTTTTTTTTTTTTTTGTCGACTTTATTTGCGTAGTTTTTCTTTCTTTTCTTTGTAAGTCTTCTTTCGACGCGACGTTTGCCGACGTTATGCCTCGATACAAATCCTGCCTTAGTATAGAACGTTTCTTTCTTTCTCTTTTTTCTCATACTTGCCTTGATCACAGGTCACCTGTTCCCCAGCACGCTCCCCTGCCCTTGATGGAATCTGACATCGAAGTAAGGTAAATGTACCTGCGCGAGACGGCCCGTGGAAAGTTATATATACTGCCTACCTAAGCCCGCAAAAAAAAAAAAAAGTAGCATGAAATTGGGACGTTGCCACGGGGTGCTCCATGGTTTCGAAGGGGTCACTAACATCATGTTTATTATCGTTGCATTTTATTGGCTGTCTGCGCAACACTCTAAAAAAGAAAGGTGCGTTATATTCTCAAACTAAGAGTAACGCAGAAAAAACTTCCAGGCTTAGTGATCTATATATGCAAAATCATGCATGAAAGAGCGCAATTCACCTAGAGTTAATCTATCTATCAACAGATCTTCAGAATGCAATACATTTAGAAGCTTTGGGATTCGGTATGCTAACATTTCCCTTCCAGTGTTTAGCCGACACGTTGGTACGTGCCAGTAATCTGGATTACGAATTTGGTATGGTCCGGTATGTTGTTGCAAGCCAGACGATTCTACCAGGGACTAAGTGTTATAAAGAAATTCTATTCAAAGTTTTGTGGATAGCCTATAGTTATAAAGATTGTGAATACTGAGTAAGTATATTATAAGTTTGAAACAAGTTTTCCGTGTGCGAAGGATAAGATACGTTCGAAATTACTCGCAACATGCTTTTTTGAAGCAGGTGCACTTTCTCAGGATTAGTTGCAGTGGTAGTACCCTAAACCAACGAAACATAATTTAAATGAAAATAAAATAATGATTTGCCTAATAATATTTTAACAGATGTAGGAAGTATATACCGATGCCGACATACAATTCCCACAGCTTTTGACAATTTTTTATTTAAATATTCAATATGGTTATTCCATGACATATTCTGAGAAAGCACTACTCCAAGTGTTTTGAAATTATCAGTTAATTCGATATTTACCGAGTTTAAAGTAATGGTGTTTATTGGAGGGAGAATTTTATGCTTAGATCGAAATAGTACACCTTTAGTTTTACTTGTATTTATTTTTAAAGCGTTCTTTTCTGTCCATACCGATGTCAAATGAGGGCTACGTGATGTTTGTTAAACCAATTGAACTCGGGAGGAGGAGGGGGGGAGCGTCGTTCAGATTATAGCCGCAGATCGTAACGACACTATCCTCCCCCCCCCCCCCCCCCCCCCCGGCCTTCTTTTGCGATAAAGTAAACGCGCGAGCACCGTCTATTAAATGAGAAAATTGGGATTTAAGTTCCACACCAACGCAGGGCATCTTCTTTCGTGCAATAGTAATAAGAATAATAAGAATAAAATTGGCACCGACCTTTATCTTCAAAGTCCTAGAATGCGAGAGATTCCGAAGTTAGGAGCGAATGTTTCGATTGCCTGGAAGACCTTAAACCGTTACAAAAAAACTGGTGCTTTTTTTTTTTTAAAGGCTTTTGAAAAAAGTCATCAAAAGGTATAAAATATCACCAGCTTTTTATCTGATTTTCTCTAGCTTTTTTGTTGAGTTTCTTTTCACTATTGGCCCACGTTTTAATTAAAAGAAGTCAACAGACTTTCTGTAGCGTCCAAGAGGCTTTTTCTGTAGCGATTCCATTTAAAATCTACAGCTTTTCAATGGAAAACTGCAGCCGTTTAAAATGAAAAACAATGTTTTACACCTTAGCTAATCATTCGACAGAGTTGTGGAGGCTTGCTATGGCTTTCCGCTCTGCTCGAAATTAGCTGCCGTAGAACAACGTAAAAAAATATAACTAGACAAGCAATTTTTTTTTACTTTGGGTTTTGTTACGAAATAGTGTCTGCATGGTATTTGGACGCAGTACATACATCCCACAAATACACATTAGAAACGAACACAAACACACAACATGAAGCACTCGACACCTGAATTACAGTCCCGTTGACTGCTCCAGAGCCTTATATAGCCTACATTTGAAGGGAGTCATTTGCCCGGTGACCATCTTTTCACTTAATAAGGTTCCAAATATCCGATCTCCTTCTCGGGAGTCTGTCGAAGGGAAAACAATGTTTCGAAGATCGTGGACTCTTTCTCCTACTAAAAAGCATTGGTATAACACTAATAATAATTCGGCGTAGTCGCTAAATCATCCACAAAAACGACTTCTAGAAGAAATGTTATCGCTTCTTTGAGTAGCACCACTCAGGACGAAGCGGGTCAAAGCAGTTGCTCCACTCTAAAGAGTTATTTTCCTTTTCTTTACAAGTTAACTAGCTTAATAGGGTCAATGAAGTCACTATAGTCACTTGCAAAGTGAGAACGGCAGGGTGCGTCTTTCGAACGCCTGGCCTCCAGCGCGCCCCGCCACTCGACTTGGTCGGCTGCGTCGCCGCCCGCCGTTGACCCTGGGAAGTTTCTTGGCCCTGTTTTTTACAGAAAAGGAACTACACTTTCTGATTTTTCAAGAAAAAACCGACCTGTGAAATTCATCTTTGACAAAAACTTTAGATCGCTACGTGCAGGCGTCGATTTATACGGTCCATTTTAGATCGAGCCTGGTGACTTGGGACACCCTATACATCGATCTAACCGCCGTTTGTGTGGTGCAAAGCTTGCTTGATTTTTGTAGCGTGAGCTACACTGGCCGAGGTTGAGCAGTTTCGCGTGGCTCCTGGAGAGCCGTGCTGCGCATGCGCGAGGAGCAGTGGCGTCACACGACGCACAGCAGGCGCAAAAAAGTCAAATTTGGGGGGTTTACGTGCCAAACCAACGACGGCATCTGGCACGCCCCATGCGGAGGACTGAGGATTAATTTGGACCACCTGGGGGGAATCTTTTGACGTGCAATCCAAAGCTCGGTTACACGGCGCCCCCTCCGCAATAAGCCTCCGTCAGATTGCGGGCACCTCGGCCGGGATTCGAACCCGCCACATAGGGATCCGTAGGCCAGCGCTGTCGCCTCGGAGCCACCGAGGCGGCTACACAGCTGGCGCGCCGGAGCCGCCGCCGCCGCGCGCGGCTCGGCGGTCTGCGCATTCTAGAGGAGTGACGTCATAGCCGCGGCAGACGCACTGGCGCCGCCGCGTGCCCAGCTGTGCGCCTCCGTTGCGCAGTAGCCAAGTCTGACGCTGCACCGGAGCCGCGCCTTTCATTTTGTGCGCATGCGCAGAGGTATCAGTGGAGGTATACATAAAGCGGGGCGTTTGCCAGTGTGGTATAGCCATACAGAAGGAGAGCGAAATTGCTGCTCAGCGGCGCAGAAGAGCGGAGAAGCTTAACTCATCGGATCCCGAAGTAGTCACATAATGCGTATGCCGTGTGCGTGTCATTGAAGCAGCAGTAAGCATGATAATCAAGCTAATCCTAGACAACCAGGAAAGCTAAGAATAACCAGCTGAACCTAAGCTCACGCTACGTATATCCTGGCATAGCCGAGCTAAGCCACTGCAATTTTTTTTTTTTCTTCTTGAAAATATATCGTTATGAGTTCTCTTATCTACGTGTTTTTGTACATGGTTTTGCCCGTGTTCCGTGCTCGAGATATATTAAGCCACAAACCATCCCTTCCGCGACAATATCCTCCGTTTCACCCGTATACGACCGAAAGCAGCAGACGTTATACCCGAGCCATCCCCAGCCAATCGTATGCCGCGTGAGTGCCACGTGACCTTAACGAAGTGGCAGAGGAGCGGCAGCAGCGCCGGTCACGACATACGTTAGCGGGCGATGGACTGGCTGAGAGGGCTCGCATAGCGGCAACAGCGGTTCGTCGTGTATAAATGTGAAACTACGCATAGACGGCCATTGACTATCCGATGATAGTGAGCGGGTTGTTTGTTGCAGCCACGCGGAAGGAGTGCATTGCGGCGCCGCAAGACCGATAATGCAATATATGTCAGGCACGGCAAAGAGAATGAACGGGAAAAAAAGAAAGGTGGAAGAAAATGATTATGGCAGAGACACGTTATAATTCTGCGTCGCGAAAACAGGAGTGTTTATCGAAGCAAGATGGAAAAAAAAATTGCTCGTAAAACAGCAGTTCTCCGCTGCTGGCTTCAGAACGAAAAGTGCACCGACCCCTGCTTCGGGATGACATCATAAAGTGCAGGTTTAGCGCGGCGGTGACACGCGCTCGTTCGTTCGTTGGAACGTCTTTGCCAGACAATGTCGCAGCTGCAGGAGATAAGGCAAGTGTCCCTGTATTATTATTATTTTTTTTGTTATAGTCGCAACGATCAGACGTGCTAACCAAATGCGTTAAATTAAGTATATCTTAGATTGGCAGACAGCACAGACTACTTAGTTAAGCGTCCAGGAACAAAATAGATGTCAAGTTAACGCAAAAAAATATAGTAACTGTTTGTTCTATTGGTAGATAATGTTTGTCTACAACGTTCTTGGATTGTATACCTATTTTTGTCTTTGTGCGGTTAAGGTGGGTTTCTTTTTCGTCGAGGCTTCTTTTTTTTTAACCTATCGCATTTTTGCATTTTAGTTGGTTGCCTAGCCTTATACACAAACAAAATGCTGCTTTCGTGGGCCCGCAATATACATCTGTATACTTTTGAACAGAAATAAATATGTATATGTATGTACGTACAAGTAGTATAGACATATATGTGGAAAGGTGTATGTTCGTTCGATATCGTTTATGTTACTAAATTCTTAACAGCCGCAAATGCATTTAGAACCGCGTCCTGTTAAGGCCAACATTCTCAGAACTTTTGAAAATATAGTTTCGGTAATGGGCAATATTTGAAGGTAACTAGCACCTATAGCTAGTACCTTTAATTGTGTTGTTTTTGCATAGCACAATAGTTTGTTACCAGTATTAGGGGCGAAGCTCCTTAGGGTCTAGCCTTGTCCGTCCGTCCGTCCGTCCGCCCGTCCGTGCTCACATCGATTGCCATCCCATCTGTCTTCTTAAAAAAGAAAAAATGTTTGCGCAGTCGACAGGATCCAAACCTGTGCGGGGAGACCCTAATGGATTTCTAGTCCATCGCCTTAACCACTTGGCCACGGCTGCGGGACGAGTAGGGGCTCCGAGATGTGGTAGTAACTCAAGAGCTGGGGATGTCATGGATGAAACGTTGCATGTAGCCGCTCAACGTCTATACAGGAAAGGGCGCTGCGGTCAAATGCGTATATAATCACGTTAAACTTTGCATGCATTGGCTCAACGTTTATAGACGAGAGGGCGCTGCGGACGAATGCTCAAATGCGTATATAACCACGTTCCATACCACACATTCTCTTTCTGACATGGACCGTTCACTTAAGTGGTGGAGATGCGTTCCCACGGCTTCTAGCGAATCCAAGCTGATCCACTATACCAGTGGTTCTCAGCCATGGATGTGTCGGGGACCCCTTGCGGACCGCTGGCAGTGATGGGGAACCCCTTCCAGCGGGGGAGGGGGGGGGGGGGGGGGTACCTAAGTAAGTTAACACGTCTGGAGCATGAAACAGGTGCCTTTTATTGCTGTCGTAGTTCCGGAAGCAGGTTGCAAATTAGTCACGGCCGGACTGAACTACAAAAAACGTGCCAAATAAAAAAAAGTTTTTTTTTTGTTGTTGAGGGTCTTGCGGACCCCCATTTGAGAACCACCGCACTAGACGAACCACTGGCTCTGCATTTCACCGACCATAAAAAAAAGTCAGCACCATCAGCACTACCTATGACCAATAAAATCAGTATCATCAGCACCACCAGAGCTTCGCCCCAATCAACATCATTCACCACGTGGAAATGCGGTCATTTTCTTTTTTGCTCCGCTAACTAAGTGTGTTCAAGTAACTCCACAACTCAAAGTCAAGTTGTAACTTTGTCTTTCGCAAACACTCCATGTCTGCCCATTTAACTTAAACCTACAAAATGCCTCACAAAACATTTTTTGCAAGTATATATTATACATTGCAGAACGCTCATTCTCGGCCCAAATATGCAGCCCTAGCGTTTTTAACAAGATGCCAGAATTTCAGAACGAACTATTATTACGTTTAAAGGTTATAAGTGATTGTTTTTTTAAATTATAATTGGGAAAATAGCGGCCGACAGAGCTCTCGAGTGCGCGTAGCTGAATAGCGCCAGTTACTTAAAACGGGCGAAAACGGGCCCCATTTTACCGAGAAATTTTTCAATAATTTCTCGCTTAGTTCTGAAACATTGGCATCTGGTTCGAATCTCTGGTGCTACATTTAGGCGGAGAATGAGCGAAGCATTCGCCTGTGCATAATTTCTTTTTGGTGCAAAAAAAAAAAAAAAAAAAAAACTATTGTATTTTAATAATTATTATTATTATTATTTTTAAGGAGGGGGGGGGGGGGCTATATTTGTAAGCTGAAGCTAGCTATAGTGTGTTATGAATAAAATTCCGCGTTTTTGGAAGTTAAGGCTCGCAAAAATTTGATTTTTGTTTTAAATTTGGAGTTCATCGGAGTTTATTTGTTATAGATTCTTGATTCTTCGAAACTGAAAATCTTATTTTGCTGTGTGCGTCATTTTGTTTTTAATTCATTATAAAGATAAATATTATCCGGTCACAAACCTGCCCTCTTTTCATAAAAACTCCCCCGTGTCAAATGACACTTGTACGGGTGAATTTGGCCTCCCCGCCCAATTGTCAGTGGTAACACTAAAAGCCCGTTCACACTCTTGCAACCGAGTACGACCGAGAGAGACGAGGCGTGTTGAAACCCCTTAAAATTTCTTAGGACGAGAGTACACACTGGCACCCTGGCGCCATCTATGCGGTTACCCTGGAACTGCATTTCACAAGAGCGAAGGTTTTGCGGGATTTCCGAGGTCAAATGTGCGTAATATCTATGAGAAAGGCTCGTTTATAACGTTGACAAAAGTTTTTCGAGCCAAGAAAAAAAGGATAACGCGCGAGAGAAATAGAAAATTTGCCGGACCGCCAAGTTTACACTGCTACACAATAGATGGCGCCAGTGTGTCTTCTCATTGTAAGATTGTATAAGATGACAAACCAACTCGCCCAAACAACCACTCTTCTTGAGATATTAAGAGGTTCCAAGGCATCTGGTTCTAAGAGGTCGCAAGAGTGTGGACGGGCCTTAACTGGCCCAAAATAAAAAAAAAATACTTGCAAACAAATGTTGCTTTAATAAACGTCGATACTTTAAAATCACTGAAAGCCTTGGCTTATGATCACAAGAGGAGGGAAATCCCTCTCTCTTGTGATCATATCTTTCTGTCATGTACTGATAAACACGCTACCCTGACGTCAGCCACATGACGTCATCGCCCTGATAGCGGCGACTGTGTAAATAGAGTACGCAACAAATAAACGTTCTTCTTGTTCGATTCGCTCCGACATGAGTCTGGTCTCCGTATCTCGGCCACGATAGAACAACTGGCGAACGAGAATGGGATTTCACGGCGGCATCCGCATCAGCGGCATCTCGACACAACGGGCAGTCAAGTAACAACGCAGCACCGCGGAAGCCAGGAGCAAGCGTCACGGAAACGACGGAGGACGGAGCGGGCGAGATCAACGGAACAGATAAGCGCACTGTTTCGACCGACATTATGTCAACGCCTCATCCTCAGCAACGCCTAGGAGGCATGTCCGAGTTCAACCCAAAGAGCGACAACATTAGGTCGTACTTCCGAGAGGTTTGAAAATTTTGGTGACATTAACGAAGTACCCGCGGCGAAAAAACTGAAGTTGTTCTTGAACTTGGTGGGTGGTCAGGCTTACGAGGAGCTCAAGAAAATTCTAGTTTCGCAGAAGCCCATCGACAAAACTTTCGAGCAAGTGCGGGAGTTGCTAGAAAACCACTTCAGTCCGGAGTATTCCGTAATTGCCGAACGCTGCAAATTCAACAGGCGAGTGCAACAGGAAGGTGAAAGCGTGAAGGATTTTACGACAGAATTGAAGCACCTAGCACGCAACTGCGAATTCAAGGCATTTCTGAATGAAGCTTTGAGAGACCGCCTTGTAGCAGGCTTACGCGACGAAGAGACACAGAGAATATTGTTTGCTACGGAGGGTCTGACTTTTGAAGGCGCATGTAAAATAGCTCTTGAAAAGGAACTCTCATCGCGGCAAACCAGCGAGCTGCGTACAGCAGAAGCGAGACCGACAGAATTTCACGCTATCAGTGGCGGCACATGCGGAAAAACGCACGCGTCACGATCAAAGAACCAAGAAAAAGAAACCAAGCGGGAAACTCACGCGTCACGATTAAAGAAGGAAGGCGCGTCAAAGACGAAGCGTGGTTGTTATCGCTGTGGGAAAGGACACGCGCCTGACCGATGCTGGTATCGGAATACGAAATGCCGGGCGTGCGCAAAGACAGGACATTTGGAAGCAATGTGCCAAGAAAAGAAACGGCGTCCGATAAACTATGTTGATACGTCAGACGATGACTCCGAAGCATCGCAAGTTTATCACGTCGTGCTCTGTGCAGCAAGCGACAAGCGTGGGTACAAGGTTTCCGTAAACATAGAAGGGAAGCCGATCTCTATGTTGCTGGACACGGGAGCAGCAGTTACGCTGATTCCTGAAAGCATCTACAAGGCGAACTTCGCGAAAGTCGGATGCAAACCAACGAAGGTTTCCTTGAGAACATACACTGGAGAACCTTTGAAGATAAAAGGAAAGGCAGCTGTAAACGTAGAGCACAACGGACGCAGCGCGACGCTCCCCCTTTTCGTGGTAGAAGATAACCAAAGAACTCTACCCGCACTACTAGGTCGCGACTGGTTAGAAGAGTTGCAACTTGATTGGAAAGCCGTCTGTGCAGCAACAGAGGACGACAAAGTCAAGTCTCTAAAGGATAAGTTTCCAGAAGTCTTCCGTAGCACACCGGGAGTTGTGTCCAACTACGAGGCAAAGGTCGTTCTAAAAGCGAACAGCACACCAGTGTACTGCAAGGCGAGACCCATACCATTCGCAACCAAAGAAGCCGTTGCGGCAGAACTACGCAGGTTAGCAAACGACGGCATCGTAAAAAGAGTAACCCATAGTGACTGGGCGACCCCTGTAGTAGTCGTTCCTAAGCGCGGCGGAGGAATAAGGCTCTGCGGAGACTACAGTCAAACCCGTTTATAACGAACAGCAGGAAACGCCATGATCAGTTCGATATAGCAAGTAATTCGATATAGCAAAAACATTTACAACAAACTTTCATGATGTGTTCGTTGTAAGGCGAGAGATCCTCTTTCTTTCTAATCTCTTCGCTTGTGCCTTGTAACAATGCGCTGGGATGATTTTTTTTTGCATGTGTGCAGAGTTTTTTTTTAGCTTATCTCTCCTGAATCGCTACTCTTCGTGGGCAACCGTTTTGGGATGAAATGTTGTTTTTCTGTGCTTGCGTGCAGAGTGTATTTTTGTAGCTTTCTCCCCTTTTGAATCGCTTCTCCTCGCTCAGTTATGTTTGCAACTTGAGCTTTTGGAATTTTCTTTTTTTGCTAATTTTTGGGGGGAAGGGACAGGCTAGAAGACGATTGTTTGCGCGTTTTTGGAAACATTCCCGGGGGAAAAAAGTTCGATATAGCCAATACGTTGTTCGCTATAAAAATTACTTTTTACGTGTATTTTTATTTAAATTTTCGGCGAGTTCGATATCGACAATAATTCGCTGTACGTGGGTTCGTTCTAAACGGGTTTCACTGTATAAGGTGACCATAAACCAAGTACTAAAGACTGACAGCTACCCGCTACCGCTGCCAGAAGATCTCTACTTCATGCTTGCTGGTGGCAAGGTCTTTTGCGTCTTCGACTTGTCCTCCGCTTTCCAGCAGGTGCCACTCAGTGAAGAAGCCAAGGCCCTGCTCACGATTAACACGCACTTGGGACTCTTTGAATATCAGAGACTTCCGTTCGGGGGGGGGGGGGGGGGGAATCGCCAGTGCGCCCGCAATCTTCCAGGCACTGATGGACAAGGTTCTGGAAGGCATCCCTATCGTAGGATGCTACATAGACGACGTTATCGTCACGGGCAGTAGCAAGCAAGACTGCTACAACACAGTCACAAAAGTTTTACGACGGCTAAGAGACTATAACATCACGCTCAAGGAAGAAAAATGTGAATTCTTTCGCGACTCGGTTGTTTACTTGGGTCACAAGGTTTCGGCCGAAGGCATCTACCCGACAACGACAAAAATCAAGGCAATTCGAGACGCACCCGAGCCAACAAACCTCACAGAACTCAGAGCCTATCTGGGACTTTTGAACTTCTATGCCAAGTTCTTAAAAAAATTTGCAACGGTGGCCGAGCCCCTCTACTCACTGTTGAAGAAAGAACAGAAATGGCACTGGTCAAAACAGTGCAGGAAAGCTTTCGAGGCCACGAAAGACATGATCATCAACAGCGATGCGCTCACATTCTTTGACGTAACCAAGCCCATCGGGCTCAGCTGTGATTCATCTGCATACGGTCTGGGAGCTGTGATTTTTCATGAAATGCCGGACGACAGAGAAAGGCCAATAGCGTTTGCCTCGCGCACTCTCACAAGCAGTGAACGTAACTACGCGCAAGGAGAGAAGGAAGCGCTTGCTATTATTTTTGGCCTGAAAAGATTTCACCGGTATTTGTATGGACGTAGCTTCAGTCTGTACACTGATCACCAACCTCTGGTTGGCATTCTAGGACAGGACAAACCAATTCCAAGACTAGCAGCCGCAAGAATTCAAAGATGGGCTGTAACACTTTCCGCATATCAGTACAAGCTCAAGTTCCGGAACGGCCACAACATGCAAGTTGCGGATGCGTTATCACGGCTGCCACTAGCGGCGAAAGACAAGGATGACGATCCAGAATATCTAGCTGTCTTCGACGCACTGCCGCTCACCGCCCAACAAGGGGCGAGGGAAACAAAGCGTGATTTGGTCCTCACGGCAGTTATGAACTGCACGCTCTCGGGGTGGCCAAGAAAGCATCCTGAAGAAATGCAAGCCTTCTTTGTGCGTAGGGACGAGCTGTCAGTGGAAGGAGGATGTTTGACTTGGGGACATCGGGTCATCATTCCCAAAACCTTGCAAGCACACGTGCTCGCTCTGCTACACGAAGCCCACCCAGGTATGACTCGGATGAAAATGTTAGCCCGGTCTTACGTTTGGTGGCCTCTCCTCGACAAGGAAGTGGAAGACACGGTACGCCTTTGTCGTATTTGCCAAAGCGTACTCCCAGCGAAGACTCCCGGTCCACTGCAGCCGTGGCCCAATCCAACCAGAGTGTGGCAACGCGTTCACGCGGATTACGCAGTCAAAGACGGAGTTAACCTGCTCGTGCTGGTCGACGCTTACTCCAAGTGGATCGAAGTTTTTTGCATGAGTAAAACGACAAGTTCACAGACAGCCCAGAAATTGGACACACTCTTCGCAGCCTACGGCTACCCGGAGGAACTTGTAACTGACAACGGCCCACAGTTTACCTCAGACGAGTTTCAAGAGTTCCTGCAACACCGTGGTATCAGGCATACGAGGACACCTCCCTACCATGCTGCATCGAACGGAGCCGCTGAAAGACTGGTGCGAACCACGAAGACAGCGTTGCTCAAGCAAGTTCTATGCGACAACTTGGCAGGAGTGAAGCGCACAACACAAGAGCGCCTTAACGATTTCTTGTTGTCGTACAGGTGCACGCCAAACTCGGTGACGGCAAAGACTCCAGCGGAGCTCTTCCTAAAGCGAGTGCCTCGCATAAAGTTGTATCTGCTCAAGCCATGCTTTGCAGGTGACATGGCAGACCGTCAACAAAGGAGCGCCGACCAACTCAATCAGCAAAGAGGACCAGCGGAGTTCTTCTGCGTCAATGAGAAGGTTTACGTCAAAACAACGCGGGGAGAAGTCGAATCATGGCAGGAGGGAATCGTC
Source organism: Ixodes persulcatus (assembly GCA_013358835.2). Classification (NCBI taxonomy): domain Eukaryota; kingdom Metazoa; phylum Arthropoda; class Arachnida; order Ixodida; family Ixodidae; genus Ixodes; species Ixodes persulcatus. Next base: position 1,302,729 of record JABSTQ010011515.1, read on the forward strand.
GAACAAGTCGTCAGCCCCGCTACGTATCTCGTCAGAGTAAAAGACAACGTGCGATTCACCCATGCTGACCACTTGCGGAAACGATGGTGTATGGCACCGAGACCATCTTTTACATCAGGTCAACACGTTACAGCGATCCCGGACAGCCGACCCGATGATCAACGCAACCCTTGGAAGAACAGCCAGTCAACAGAGGCCGGTTCTGCTGTTGAAGAGCTGCACGACCGTGCCCTATCATCAGCACAAGAACCCCAACTTCTCAACGAGGGATCATCGTACTCCGATGGCCGAGCCGAAGGCAACAGGAGGTCATCACCAGCAACCTCATCTCATGGCGTTGCAGACTTCGACGGGACTCGGACGGCTCCAGGCAACGCCGGAGAAGCGACGTCCACCGCCGCAAGGGTTCAAGGTGAAGCACCGGTACTGCGGCGAAGCAACCGCACCCGGCGACCCCCCGACAAGTACCAAGCCGATGATTACAGAGCGAAGGCCAAGTAGCCTAGATTAATTTACAAACCTTTGTTTTGTTAAGGAGGGAAGAGTGTCATGTACTGATAAACACGCTACCCTGACGTCAGCCACATGACGTCATCGCCCTGATAGCGGCGACTGTATAAATAGAGTACGCAACAAATAAACGTTCTTCTTGTTCGATTCGCTCCGACATGAGTCTGGTCTCCGTATCTCGGCCACGATAGAACACTTTCCTTGCTGTTTAAACTCAAAAAAGCCTTCCTTTAAGAACTGCAAACTGAAAACTAGAATAGTGGCTTTTGTCCCGATTCAAAACTGCAACGACCCCGTTGCCCTGCCCAAAACTTGACGAGATTAACACTAAGACCCATTTCGTAAATAATCCAAGATTTAAAAAAAAACACTGATTCTCTGTTTTAACGAAGCTTATTTCCTGAATACAGCGTTGTTCTTGTTGTTGTTGTATTTGTTGTCTTGGTGGTTGTGGTTGTTTTTGCCATCGTGGCATTGAAATCTGAAGTTTTTCGGATAAATCGGAATTGACAAAAAATAACCGACGAATTTTTTTTTTTTTTTTTTTTTTTGGGGGGGGCGATTTTATTAGATTTATTCGAAAACACGGGTTCCTAGATCATAGAAAGAATCGGCATGAGGAGGAGAAGGATGAAAGTTGTTTTTGAAAAGGGGAGAGTGTGAGAGGAAAGCTGTACCTTAGACCATACTTCATAAAGAGAAGAAAGCTTCGAATTAATCATTTCTACAGATCCTGCTATTTCACTCCATGCAGATGCTTATTCACCCCATACGCTACTTTGTAGCGTATAGGGTGAAACATTGCCTGGGTCACACTGCTCACACATCATTTGCAACTGGCGCCTATCGAAATGGCTGTCATCTGGATGAACAGCAGTGCGAGGCTGTGGGTTTGCGACGCATAAGTAATTCTAAAGTTTTGGTACGTACGAGCAGTATTAGTCTTACCTTATTTTTATTTAATATTTCACAACTGGAATGTGCTGGCAAGCACCTTTATTATAAAGCCAATCCTCCGCGGAAGCTAGGGAGCGCGATTCTCATCACACCGCAGTACCACCATCGCTGGAAGTTGCGAATACAAAAGGCAGTGGTCTGCAAGCTCGAGCCATCGCAATATCCGTGATTCGAATGCCGCGTGCCAAGTTTCTCCTTGAACTCACTGCCACGCGGCATTTGAAGCGGGGATCTCGCGGAGAGCGCTGACCGCGTTCGAATGTAGAGTGTCTTTTCCATGATGTTTGAGCAGCTAATTGACTCTGGCTTTAGGGTCTACATGTAATCACTTTTTTTCGGTTGCTTATCGCTATTAATGCAGTGTACGCATTCATGTGCCGGCTTTAAAATCGAAATGAGTCGTGAGGGTCACACAAAATCTCGCCAAGACTAAACCAATAGATTGTTTTCTCCTTTAAAGAAATTGTCCGGAAAAACGTTGCCTTTCAAAAACACATTTAAATTATATTGTCATTGCTTTTAGGAATTCATCTTCGCAATATCAGAATATTTATTCCTCTGCCGCACAAATAATAGACCAATCTCACTAAGCGTTCGGCGCATGCCTGACGCCTGCATAACTTTAGTTCACGGGAGGCAGACGGCCGTGCGCGCAAGGGCTCGTGCCTTCTCGGGCTCTACAAAAGCAAAAAGGCTAAAGTTCCCTCGATGCATTGCGGAAGGGGTGGCGCAGTCAAACTGTCTGGTGAGATCGGTCTGTTTAATTTTAAACAGAGCCCAACTGCTCAGATTGCACCTGCCATAGCCTCCTACATACTGACACAGACTGCCAGATCGCCCCGAGAAGCGGCCGCCGAAAGGGAAAAAAGGTGGAGCGGCAGACAACGAATGACAGGAGAGCCACGTGACTGGCGCCCCGCTGTGCCGAGACGCCGAAACACGCTTCTCCTGAGCGAACAAGTGTGTTTCGGAACCTCGCCGCTGCAAAAGCTGTGCGCTGACGTCCAGGTTCCCCTAAAGCCCCTCTATCCTGGGAAAAGAGGCGCCATTTATTGTTGTGGAAATGCTCGAGACACGTGCCGCGCGCCACTTCTGGGAAGAACATGGCGTCTGAAATCTAGCTCGGTGCTGTGTTGTGCCGCCATAATCTTCCCAAGGGCTGCACGTGCCTCGTGCATTGGCGCACCTTGCGCTACTTTTGAAACATGAAGGGGTTTTAGGTTCCCCAGGTTCCCCGAGAAATGACACTTTGATGCTTTGTGCTACCAGATCCTCGCGCTCCAAATCTGCGACCGGGCACTCTATGGCTCCGTCAGTGAACTGCCAGGTCTTGTGAGTATAGAGGAGGCTATGCACCTGCAAAACATACCGCGTTTCCTTGGCAACAGCGGAAGCTCTGACGTAACATCAGGCAAGGAGAGCCACCTCTGCTTTTGACTGCTGTCTCGGTAGAATAACTGGCTCTGAGAAAGACAGGATTTAAGGAATTGAGGGAGCTCAATTCTTCGACGGTCTTTGTACGCACCATCAGCCATGTTGATCAAAATCGGGAATAATTCAACGCCTGCGACTCTGACATTGCCATGCCTGATGCCATCTCAGGACACGAGAGGCCATGCATACTTGGGACATTTGGCGTAAAGTTTCGTTTTGATGATTATAATTAATTCAAGGAATATTGGGGCATCTTTAAATGAAATAAATATCACATATGACTATACTTAGGCCCTCTCTCATGACCAGCGCCAAAATTCAGTAACTTTCGGATAACACCGGACCATCCCTGCTTTTTACTGTATAGTAGTGAAAGCATGTCGCTTTTGTCTCTCTCTTGTTTTGCTACCGCTGTTGCCAAAAAGGGCCTGTGGCCTCGTCAGGCACTTCAAGTGTTTTAGCCATGTCCCCTGAGACTTTCTGTAAGGCTGTCTCAAATAAACTCATAACAAAAAAAAAAAAACATATGGCTCACCACAACACGCATAACCGGGAAGGCATCTGTAAGCGTGTTGCTCCATTTGTAATACGTTCATATATATATTTGTGTTGATGAAAGTTACCTCTTCATTACTTTTAGGGTTGCCTTCTTAACCAAGCTACACCAGGGACAACTTTTTTTGTTTTTTTACGATAACGCAAAACCTTGCGTTCGCGCACATTCAACGCCGATCAGAGCCGTGGTCGCGCAGCGCGTCTTCGCTTCTTCGGAAATGACAGAAAAAGTCCCCGAGTCTCGAGCGCTGTTCGGGCGTCAAAAATATTTTTGCAATTAATCCGATGAACGGACTGCATTGAAACTTTACTCAAAGGTGCCTTCAGGTGGTTCATTTATTATACTCAAATTAGGTAAATGAAGTTTTAAAAAAAAAAAAAAAAGATTATGCCTAAAAAAACTGTTTAGCGACCTTCACCTTTAAAGTCCGATATCACGCACGAAATGCTTTGAAACAACATGGAAGCAACAGGTGTAGCTGGGGGGGGGGGGGGGAGAAAAGGAGGGGGAAGAGAGGCGAGGGGTGGAATAAGAAAATGTTGTGTGTCCCGTGGCGTCAGGTCACGTGACTTCAATTTCCCCCCGCTAGATTTAGCGGGGAAACTGGATTGGTGTCTAGGTCACAAGACGCTCATTTTCCCGCTAAATTTAGCGGGTGACTGAACTGGTGCGTAGGTCACGTCACGTCAATAGAGTGTTTTAGTAGAGCGTTCTGTCACTCCCGCTGCGCTATCCGCTAGCCGCTGCGACCTCCGCTATATGTAGCGTAGTGGAACCACCATTTTAAGGTTTAGTAGAACGTTCGCAACCCACTACGGAATACAGCGTTACGAGAGCTAACGCAACGCCACTAGCGGCTCTTTCGGACACTAAGGCTCGCGTAAAACAAATTTGTAAAGCAATTCTTCGCATTTCTTTTTATTAACGTCGTTATCTTAATAGATTATTTTGTTATTCATTGAATAACGTGCTAATAGTTGCGTCTTTTGTAAGTAAATGACTATTATGTCTGTAATTGAATACAACTGACGGCCAAGCTGTCCAAGCCAATTCGATATGAGTCAAGCCCCAAAGCCACCGAGAAAAATCTTCAAAAATAAATGACAACAACCGTAGCTCTTCCGTTGTGTCGTTGTTCACCGAAAATGAAACGCCACAGAACTCCCTCATATCCGCCTGCTCGCTCGCTTTCTTGGTCGCTTCTGTCCTCACGACAAAGCGGCCGAGCAGGAGGCCGCACCCTTCGCTCACAGCACCACAAACTGCGAAGCATTTTTTTTTCCGTGGCCGTAATCAGCATGTTTGCCATAAATCGCTACCTGTTGCAGTCGTGACGGCTTTGTCGCAGCTACTTCTCGCAGCAGCAAGATATAATCCACACCTTAGAACCACGATCGCGAAGCGCACAGACCGGACAGGCGCGGCGTGGCGGCCATCTTGAATTGCGTCCCTCGCTGGCTCTCCCTTATCTCGCCAAAACTCGTTCTCGCGAGACCCACGCTAGCACGCCGCGCTACTCGCCTCGCTATTTTGCCCCGATAGCGCGCCTCGGCTAGCCTCCGCAGCTCCGCAATATTTCCGCTAGCAACGCGCATGCGCAGTAGCGTCGTCGCTCTAGCGTATAGCGTAGCGGGAGAGCCAAAACGATCTACTAAAACTCTCTAGTGTCCCGCTAAATTTAGCGGGGAAGCGGACTGGTGCTTTGGCCAGAAGACGTGAATTTTTTCGCTAAATTTAGCGGGGAAACCGAGTGGACGCACGTGCCGTCAATTTTCCCAAGGTGTAGACACCGACACGCGGCACACTCAGTTCACAAACACGGCTGGAGAGTTGCGCATGCGCAGGAGGGGTGCGGGCAAGAGCGGCCGCTCTCGCCGTGTTTTCCCCCATGGCGACGTGGGCTGTACGTTCGCTAACCAAAGCTGCTCCTACGGCGTTTCCGGCTTTTCTTTTTTTTTTTTTCTCTCTGTCGTGTGGACAAAGTACTCACTCTTGGCTGTTAATCAGCGAACGAGGCTGCTGTCCTCGTGTCGACGTTTCTCCTGAGCGTGACCGTGTGCCCTTCACTCGCGTGCTCATCAACAAGTCTGGTTGCCGGATCAAGTTGTAGTTCGGCTGTTATGAATATGCAATGACGGACTACATGTCAAGTCCCCCGAATCGCGGCCAGGCATGTTCTGAACCTCTTGGGGAATGCGTAGTGTATTGTAGGCACAGCAGGTGCCATTCCTACACTACATGAATCCCGTTTGTTCCTAAAAAATGTCGGCACGGATTATGTTGCATATTCCGAATTATTTCGAGGTAAACTTCAGTTGCAGCAGCTAAGACGCGTTTTGAAGGTCATAAAGATCACAGCAAAATGTGATTTTCAGAGAAGGTATGACAAATAGAGCACCCTTTTCTTACTTTTTATTATTATATCACCGGCTTGCCTATCTCTACAAAAATCTTCGTATCTAATTCAATTACGTTTTCAAATTGTTTCTACACTACTCAAGGTAGTTCGTAGCAAAAGTAACTCAAACATTACTATAAATATAATTTCTAATGGATATTTAGTATCTTATCTTAAATACTTTTGTTGCCTATTTGGCACAATACTGGTTCAATCCTACCGATGCATGTACGCACAAAACGTCATTAGATAAAACAGTAAAACAATAAAGCAAAACCAGAAAATTTCTGCAAACGCCAGCTCGAGACGATTTCCGATATGGGAGGGACGCCAAGTTCATGCTGAATAAAAGTACGGTGTGGCAACCTGTATATCGCCCCGCCTCCCCCCCCCCCCCCTAACCACCCAAACACACACACACAATGAAACGAAACAAGCCCCGTAAGCCAAAACTAGAAAGCGGAGATAATTAACCACCAACACTTTGGCCCGCGGTGCAGAAAAAGACGGAGGGAAGACGCCATGTTGACTGAACGTGCACAAATATTTTCTTCTCTTTTCTTTTCTTTTTATGACTCTCTAATCTAACCTGCTACGCGAAAAAGCCGATCCCAGAAATATAAAAGCAAACGCGTAAGAGGGAGAAAAGCAGAAAAGGCAACAAAGAAAGTTAACACGCAGTTTTTCTCTTTTTTTTTTCTTTTTCCAAATGGGTAACTACTTAGTTCCGAGCCTAGACAATTTGGGAGTTCAATGACTAAAAACAAGACAAAAAAAAATGAAGTTATCGATCGTTTTCGGTCGCTTACCACCGCAACTGAACTTCCGGCGCTAGAGCCTGGCGCCCTTGTTTCTCGTAATTTCCTTCCCTTGCTCTCACCCACCCCCTCCCCCCTCTTCCATGTTTTCCAAACCATCGTTCCCTCGTTCAACCTCGCTTCCTTTTGTCCCTCGTCTCGGGAGCGCGAAAAGCGAAGGTGACGCGAATTAGCGAAAGCGGTGTGTTGACAAAGCTCGGAAGTTTGCACACGTCCTTCCCGTCGCCCCTGTAAGGCTCTTCCCCAAGCTTTGTGTGGCTTTGAGAGACCTCGAGAGCGGCAGAAGAAAGAAACCAGTCTCGGAGGAATCTTGCTTTTAGACAGGGACACGTTTCTCCAAACACGCCGTTAACGGTGGTAATCTCATTACTCTGATGATGACGATGATGATGGTGATAATGACGGTGATGGTAATGACCCCGATGATGACGATAATGACAATGATGGTGGTACGGATGAAAATATGTGCCTAGTATATAGATTTTTGAGAGTGTGTCCTACTGTTCACCGGGGTCACGTGGTTCATACGGTCCGCGTTTGCGATGCAAACTGCGACGAAGAGGCGAAGCCCTACCGAAAAAGTCGGTATAACTTTTCGCTATCCGGATTATGGAACCGGAAATCTATCTGGATTCTATCTGGACTCTATCTGGAATTTGAATTTTCAGAAATTTCTCTCATGACGACGAGGACAATGATGATGACGATGACTGGCCATACAAAAACTGTCCGCGGACACGTTCGAAGCGTACATATGTATGGAAAAGAAACATGTTTTCTTTTGTATGAAACAAACATATGAATGAGACAAATGTATGTTTGAAACAAACAAACAAACAGATGTATATGTCATGTTTGCAGTGAACACCTTGCCTTGTGTATGATGTACGTGCAAGTGTGACCATGGCTGAACACAAAACGACTACTATTAATTGAGGCAGACAGGCAAATATCCACTCCGTTTCACGTTGACACAACCTCCAATCAAGCGCTACTTTTAGGAGTTACTGCGATTACTTTATTTTCCCAATAAGTACGTTTAGACAACACAGTATACACGTGAGAGCACTTAAAATTTAAAGGGAAAAAAATGTCTTTAGTTTTTTTGAGCGCTCCAAAACCTTCACTGGCGCATGAAAACTTCATTTCCAGTCGTCTAATTTTCTGGTGTCTGCCCAGACAGCCCTTGACACCCGTCCACACTCTCGTACCTTGTAAACCTGACCATGATGCAATTCATGCGCGACACTCGATTAAAGAACAGAACTATCCGACCGGTACTGTCACGTGACCGGTGACGTCAGGCAACCCGCAAGAACTTTGTGGTTTCCACGGTGCCCGTAACCCAGAATTCGGTTTGGATTGGACCGGACTTTCCGTGCAAAACAAATCCAATCCCTAACAGCAATCCAAAACAGCGCATGATGCGATATTTAGGGATTGAATGGCGTCAATCAATGAACCATTTTTTAGGAAATCGTCAGTTAAGGAGGTTCTGATATGAAAACACATGAGAGCACCTTGCTCAAGCGAGCGCGGGCACTTTCTCGACCAAGGATGCTATATCTTGAGGGCCCCTTCTGAGCTGCAGCCACCTAGATTTGGGCTCTCCTAAAGTTCTTTGTGTGTCTATTGCGGCTTATATTTTTGCCCCAAGTTTGTCCTAAAGGGAGTTCCAAACGGGTTGAGAAATTCCTTCCTTTAGTCCCCGGGGTGTGCATCACGTGTTAACAATGTCACGCCATTGCACGGAGACGCGCTGAAGCAGACATCGTAGACAGTTTTGATATAGCGTTGTTGCCCCTTACGTACGCAATACGCGATAGTATAGCGTACGCTAAAAACTATCTGCCCGGACTGATTTTGGTTGTTCGTGCCGTAAACTTCTCCGAGCGAACTGTGAAGCATTTTGCGTGATCTTGGTTCAAGTTTCAAGAGCTTTCCGCGTGCTTACAGCGCCACCATGCTTCCCCCCAAAAAATATGGAAAATGAAAATGTTTCCAATAGTATTATTTCAAATTCGGCCTCAGCTGCCTGGTCAATTAAGCGCGCTTTTCTGGCAGGGGGGGTGTACACCTTTCCAAAAAAAAACGCTCCTAGGCCGCCGCCATGTTGCTGATGCTCATGTGGTTGGTGCGACTCTCGCGCCTCCTATCAGCTAGAAATGTTCTGCCACTCTCTTGGACCGTGGAAACCCGCTCAGCGCGATTTTTCTACCTATGTTTTGCGGTTTTGCATTCGACGTTTTCTGGCCCCTCTTGAAAGTTTCCACTTCACTTTTTTTATGCATGCTGCGTACACTTTCTGTGTTATTAGTGTTACCTTCCACTGTGAGAAATAGGGCTGGTAAGTGCTGCCATTCGAGCTTTTCTGCTCGACATTCACGGGAAATAAAGGAGGGGAAGAACGTCCAACGGCCTTCGACGCGATTTTGTGAACAATGGCAACTGTTCTCTCCCCTCCCAGAGACAATCCACGTAGAGTCTTTCTCAGTCATAGCCAAAAATAGTTGTTCGGGTTGGCCCCAAAACGTGCCCCAAAACGAGCCCCATAACGAAGTCATCTTGGATTCCGTCCAATTGTCCAGGTGTGACTGTCGTCGGCTGTGACTGTGTTATTTGAGATCTTTTTCAAATAAATTATTTTTAGATAACGCTGCAACGTGTAGTACGTACAATATATTGTTCGAATGTTAACACTTGCTAAATTGTGTGTCCATGTCCAGTACATCGGGAAACAGGTTATTTGTGAGCGTGAAAAATGCATGCCTTTCGGTTATCTTCTGTTGTAAATTATTTTCGACAGCTAATCGCTTTGTCGGTTGACACGCGGGTAATCGGGCGGTGCCGTCAAAACTGATCGTAAAAAAAACATCAACTAACATTCCAATCTCATTCGTTCTGTCGCGCGCGCGTACCCAACAAAAATAGCTCACAATTCTTTTTTTTTTTTTTAATGTGGTACAATGCTTTTTAAAGGGACACTGACACCCCAAAGGTCGTACTTTTCTTATTGTCTAAAACAATGCAAGTTGTAGTCATAGACACCCCCAAAAAAATACCGCAAAACGAATAACAATTTCCCCACGCGCGCGCGCGCCTTTTTATTTTTGGCGTTTTTCTCTCCCACTTCTCACCTCCTCGCTTCTTTTGATTTGAGACGTCAAATATCATGAAATTTCGATGCTTTATAGGCGACATTTCTATAACATTTAATAACGGCAATCGCAAAGCATGTCTTTTAACGTAATTGTGAACGCTCTACGGCCCTTCTTTTTGAAATACCGAAAATCAGAGTCCGGTGTGATGTCGCCTCCTGGATTTTTATCCTCCCTCGGAAAACATGGCGCCGCTTGAGGCACGTAACAGAGGATGATCGACGAGTCGGCGAATCGGACGAAGTGGTCTTTTTTAGGTGCGCGACGACCTCTCAGACTTCGAAAAGGAAATCGTCAAACGGTCGAAACAACTGGGTTTGGTGTCCGTGTATCGTAGTTTCGGTTGTAACTCCGACGGGGCAGCATTTCACGCAAAACCGGCGAGACGTCAAGCGTCGTCTGCTCGCAGCTCGCACGGCACGCACGGAGGAAACCGGTTTTCCCCGGTACGCCGGCGCCCTTATCTTCCGCTCCTCACCTCCTCGCTTCGGGTCGCGGCGGCAACGGCGGTTCAGAGCGGAGGCAAGGTATATGTACATGGGTAGCGAAGCTTCGGCCAAAAAGCGGTTCAAAACAAATTGCCAGCCACATCGGCCTGGAGGGTCTCGTGAAGAATGCGATTGAAGCGCGACTAGGAGAGGTGGGGACAAACATTATTAAAATTAATTAGTTTGTGACTAGAAGTATAATCATTTGTATTTTTAAACAAACTGAATATAATTATTAGATATTATCAATAATATTTGGCGCGCTATAAAATTCAAAACTTTCTTTGTTTTTGCTAATAATATACATACTTCTTATTAGCGTCCTCTGTACGCCACTAGCAAAAAGGCCGGCTAGCAATAGCGATAACTGCACTTCTTTGTAGACCTTGTGGCGCGCGGAAAGGCAGGCTGCTGACGTCCGTCTGCTTGCTTGTGTTTGGGGCTCCACGTGCTCTTCGCTTGTAATTGTTTTAGCGGCAGTTAACACCGTTTGGGAAGTTTCGTTGTTTGCTCGGGCGTGATTAGCCCAGTTACTTGCGCGGGAACTCGGCAGTCGTGCGCTTGGACCTTGGACACTACTGCCTCCAAGGGGCTCAACGTGCGATGATGAGCACAGTGCGATACGCAAAGAAACGGTGCTCCGTGGAAGTGTGTGAAAGCGACACCCGCACGGCTGGCATCTCGCTGCACCGGTTTCCCCTCGACTCTCGAAGGTGAGACTTAGCTACTGTCAGTAACATGCCTGCTGTGTGATGTCATGCCCCCTTGTTTGGTCTTCTCTTAACTCTTGTTAGTTTTACCTAAAACTATTAGGGTTGTCTGGATGTGCACAAGAAACTACACCTGAAGGCGTAATATGTTGTACTAGGAATGTTGACTTCGCAGCGTTGTGTGCCGTCATTATAAAATGCCCACGATATTCAAATTTACCTGTACCGGCCTGGCTCTGAGGAGCCTAGTGTCGTGATCATCGGCGTGGTTATCAGTGGTACAACACAGATATATAGTAGGGCATCTGTGCGTAAGACTCGTGTTTTTACTCTTCATGATGTACACGGAGCGTTGATGTAATGCATTTGTTAATGTCCTTGCTCTGATTTGCTTTGGTTTGTGGACATTTTGGTTACATTTTCTTTTCGTAAGTATTCACGGCACCCACACAGCACCATGCCTTATCTGCAGGCGCGAAGCCTGGGGTCGGTTCTGCCACAACTGAAGTCTACAGTGGAAGACTCCATGGCAGCTACGAGACAGGATCGTTTGCTTCTTACATTTTGAAGAGTCAGCTTTCCTGCGGCCTGGACACCTCCGTCACAATGCGTTGCCAAGTGTGCTTCCCACAAAAGGTAAGCAGACCAATAAACCTTCCGTGCACTTTGTGATTAGAGCATGGTTAGCCCGCTTTTAGAAAAATAGTTACCACAGGGGGCTGAAATATTGGTTCTGTGGGCTCATAACATTTTTATATTATTTGCAGAGACAACACATGGCGACATTTCCAGCAGAAGCTCTCCAGGTTCAGCAGTTGTGCATGGTGAGCTTTTTCATTGTAACTAACATAAAGTGGCAGCAACTGCCAGCACCACTGCATTACATCATGGTCTTCATGACCTAAGCATTTTGCAATAGAACTAGGGGAGATTAGCTGAAAAAAGCTGGTAGAACATGGTCAGAGGTACTGCTAGAAGTTCATTTCAGGCCCGTTTATAATGACATGTTTTATTTGAGGTGACATAATCAATGTCAATATCGGTCCGCAGAGCATCTTTTGCCATGCCGACACCCAGTCTTCCAAAATAAAGGTGCTCATGAAAGATAGTGATTTACATTTTTGTGTTAAAATAGGCGAATTCACCATATATTTGCAGAGGTGAGTTCGCCACCCTCACCGAGCTACACATCGGCAGTTCAGACTCACGGAGTTTCTGCGGTCACCCTGACGACCGGTCTTCCGAAATGGAACTTTCGTGGGAACAAGGTGATTTTCCTTGTCGTGTGTTAGAATAGACACATAGGAAGGAACTCAACTACTATTCCATGACTAACTTCACGCTAAATTTGCAGAGAGGAGTTCGCCAACCTCATCGACTCCGTACTCCATCCGCTCAGACTCGCGGAGTTCCTTTGGCCACCCTGACCACCAGTCTTCTGAAATAAACCTGTCATGGAACGAAGGTGAATTTTCTTTTTATGCGTACAAATAGGGGAATAAGGGAGGACTTCAACCTCTTGTCCTTCGCTAAGTTCACATGAAATTTGCAGAGCGGATTTCTGCGGCTTCATTGGACCACAAATACTCGTGCACCTTATTAGGTAACAGTCCACTAGGGGCCCATAATAAGTGGTGGCCGAATATTGTTTGTGCTATCCTTTTATTCCCATTTTTTGTGAGCTTGCTTTTTTAATTGGTAGAAACAGCGCAACTTGACGAAGGACAAGAAATAAGGAGTATACATACAGGCGCTGTAAACGTACACAGAGAGGCACTGTTTCTGCCAGCTAAGATGAACAACCAACTCGCCCAACTTTCCGCTTTGTTGAACTCGCTTTCTTACTTACAGTTTTTGTAAAAATCTTTCTTCATTTTTTTGCAGTTGATCCCAGCTACACTTTACGTCAAGGTGCTGCTCTTGCTCAAGAGTCCAGCGGGGACGTGGCTGACATGGAGATTTTGGTTTCTTCACCGTCGCCTAGAGACGGTTTCTGGTTTCTTCACCGTCGCCCTCTGGCTGTGCTGCTGGGCCTTCTCATAAATGTGAGTGCTTTCTATGATGCAAACTTTTTTCTTTTGCAGTTTTTTTTTTTTGTGAAATTATAAAAGGTCAGACCGAAAAAATAAAAAGCCAAGGCTCGAAAAACACCAGCGGATACTAAACTTTATCTTGAGAGCTGATGGCGCAAGGGGTCACATAACACAAGACAGGGTAGCTGGCAGCTACAAATCAAAGTTTGTTCAAAGTTCACCACATTTTTGTGTTTCACGGTATATTGTCATTGTGAAGCACACAAAAATACATAAAAAATGTTCCACGCGCAGGTGTTAACACCATCAAATCAAAACAGCTCAACCGGTTTCACTGAATCATAAGTCTTCCCGCAAAACCTCACGTAAGACAGTGTTTTTTATAGTTATCGAAAAGCTGCCTTGGTCATATGTGTGTGATGCTGAGCCTGTCATGGTCTCTTGTCCTATCTGCCAAACATTAGTTGCCTGTTTTTGTGCGAGCGCTTCACTGTTACAGTGCCATCGGCATAAGTAAGGTATGTTCAAGCTTTAAAAAACGCATTTCACAGTTTGGATGCCTATTCTGACTTGCATGTTTCTGTGTGCGCCCTTGTCTTTTTGGACTATCAGGTCTCTGGCCAACATGAAGCGCCTAGTCCGACATAAAGATGTACTGCAGCTTTTCTTAATTTGAATTGCATATGTGTAGTCTGTCATACTTGCGGTTCTTGTTTAAAGACACTTCAAATCATTAAGGAGTATTTTTGAGTGTGCATAGATTACACATTTAATAAATTGATGGCGAATGCAAGTTTTTCTTGGAGACCTGATCTGGTTCATTTATCAAATTGCAGCACCCAGCAAAAGCCGCAGCATCGACAAGAAGGTGAACGCCCTAAGATTCAAGGTGCGACAGCTTCAAGAGCGTAACAAGAGGCTGCAAAGAAGGCTGCAACGACAACGTCAGATGAGGACTGGTGCCGAAGTCGTTAGGAGTGTCAGCGTTCATGTGTCTCCTGCTGTCGCTGCACTCGTTGAAGCACAGCTTAGATTGAGCACTGTGAGCCGGTTTGGCCGGAGATAGATACAGCAGCAAAGTGTAAAGCCAAGCATCAAGTGCACAGGCTACGTACGTGAGACCACCCAGAGAACTTTTTAAAGCGGTGTGGGCATGTTCTATTCGAACCTTACACTTTCTTCGGTTTCTTGAGGAGTAATGTAGTCTTCTAACTGATACACATATATAGCGTTTAAAGCTGTGCAGCAACACTGGCTTATGGAGTGCAGCATACCACATGGCTCCAAGACGGTTAACTCCACTTGGCTTCCTTGACCTGCACCAAACAATCGTTGCGTTGCAGTGTAGCAGCACCAGCAGATGCAAGTTAAAATATTTTCAGCATTATGGTACAGTTCCCAAGGACTGCGTAGACAAGTGTAGTCTTTTTCTGTGTATTACTGTGGTGACCACACTTGTCCTCGGAACAGTGTGAAACCCCTGAGTTATTAGTGGCTGCCTGTAAACTGTCAATTCCCTCACCACATCCAGCCGATTGTACATTGTCTTATATTGTTATAATGTGCCTTATGTACCGATCTACTAGTTTTCTTTCACCATTACACTTTCAAAATAGTAAATACCGATTGTATGATTCTAGTAAGTAATCTGATTGAATGATTGTAAGTGAATAAAACAAATAAAACGCGACTGTTAATGTGAAGTTGGACTTGCCTTAGAGTTACTGTAGCGTAATTCATACGCAACACACTCCAGCAATTTGATTCACTCGTTTTTTTGTGAAATTTCATCATTCGCTTTAAGGTTTCCCAAATATTTCCGAGGGATCCTGAAGGAACAAAGAGCAAAACACTGTGGCTCAAGTTTAACCACAGTGCAAAGACACGATGGTGTGACGAAATGAACTACTCTCATAGCAGATCGGCTGCAGAAAAAAACATTTCGAACAAAATATAAGAGCAAGGGCAAATAAGGACGTAAACGATCCAGTATAGAGTAAACATACCAAGAAAAACCCGAGACTGCAGGTAAAAAGAACGACACACACACTAAAAAGTATCAAACAAAGCTCAAACACAGAGCTATGTTTGAGACTTTTTAGTGTATATGTCGTTCATTTTTCCTGTAGTCTCTGGAATTCATTTTGTTTAATTTTCGCGCCAAACCGCACGCACGCATGACGTCACTTTTTTTTCGGAAGTGTCGTCATTTTCTGTTTATTTTATGTTCCGCCGGAAGTGTCCCCACGACTCATAGATGGCGCTAAAGCAGCCCCATGGGCCGCCATTTTTGCGACATGTGGGCTTCTATGGAAGCTTCGCTACCCATGTACATATACCTTGGCGGAGGCGCGAAAGAAACTCGACTCGCAGGACAGCTCAATACACCCTTTCTACGTGGGCGCCGCCATCTTCAATTCAGGAACTTCCGGTATGCGTGAAAACATCGCTTTCCTCTCGCGTCACCAGTAGAACATGTTAACATTTTAATTGCAACCGTCATTCCTTCTTGTTATGTCCGTTCCATACTTTTCTTTCTTTTTCCGAGTTGAAACCGCTTGCTTTTTTTCGGAACGCATACCGGATATGGGGACAACGTGGCTGGGTACGAGGCTAAACGAAAAAGGTGTATAGTTGGCGTCACCGCACTGGCGCGCATCGCGCGGGAACTTCAAATTCGGCATTTGAAAATTGTTTTTTTTTTTTTTTTACTTCACAAATACTGAATTTCCAAGTTTCGAATTTTGAGGGTAATGTCGAGGCATCGTTCTCAATCGTTTCGGATAATTAAAAAATGATTTTGACGTGCTAATGCCCTTTTAATGTACTCGGGAAATACATACACCATGAAACATAAAATACAGTTGGAAAAGAATTTAGCCGCCAGCATTGTTTGAGACTGTGCCTACGCAGGCTGCGCCAATCAAAATCACACTCCACTCGGTTAGGGTTAGCAGGGACGCCGGTGAGAGTGTAGCCTCAAACCCAGTGACTGGGTTCGAAAACGGTTTGTTACCCTTGGGGTGAAGTGTTTTTGTTTTTTTTTTGGAAAGGTGTATCTTTCCAAGAAACACTCGATCCCAGGGGCAACAAACCGTTTTCAAGCTTAATCACTGGGTTTGAGGCTAGGCTCTCACCGGCGTCCCTGCTAATCCTAACCGAGTGGACTGTGATTTTGATAGGCGCAGTTCGAGACAATACTGGCGGCTAAATTCTCGTGTTTTCCCGCTGTATTTTGTGTTTCATGGTGTATGTGTTTTCCCGAGGACATAAAAAAGCGGCGTACCACATTAAAAACAAATTGTTAACTATTTTATTTTTTTTTTGTACACGCGCGGCAGAACGAATGCGACTGGAGTGTTAGATGTATATTTTTCTTTTTACGATAATTTTTCACAGCGCCGCCCGGTTAGCCGCGTGTTAAACGACAACCCAGGCAGCACGCCGACACTGGGCCAGCGTTGGGGGAATATCGCTCACAATGTTGGCCCAGTTTCATGTTTTGCACCACGGCCCAGTATTTGGGCCAATGTCGGTTAACGATCCTTCTAAATATGGGCCAGAATCGGCGATATCGTTCGAGTTCTGTGCAGATATGGGCGAATATCGGTTAACACAAGGAGAATTGAAGGGTAGGAGAGGGCATGACGTCAGCTGCGTAGCCTCCACAAGCCATGCTCCCTTGACGCCTCGCCTCTTTCTCATTTTCCTCCTTACTCTCCTCACTTATCAGCCCAACGCACGGTGGCCCAACGTGGCCACATCACGTGACCGTAGATAGCCTTCGTCTAGTTTTCGATCTGATAAAACCTAACGGACGGAGCGCACGCAAGCCTGCAAGGTATCCTTCTACAATCAACCATCCATCTCGCACGTGACATGTCACGCGCACCAATCGCCGGAGAGATCTGCGGTCACGTTGGGCACAATATCGTTTAATTTTTTTATGACTAGGCTTCCCCAATATTGCAACGTGCCCACTCCTATACTTCGTTTCACTTTATCTGCGAGCGACGCCAAAGCTAGAAGCGCGAGACCAACGCTTTTTGCGTTTCTGCCCAGCTCGCGTGCTCGAGCAAAGCCTGAACGCACGGAGCTTTCGTGCTCGCGCTTCCAGCTTTGCCTTCGCTCGCACATAAGGTGAAACAAAGTATAGTACTTAGAACCTCATTAGAGAGTTTTAGTAGATCGTTCCGATACCTCCGATAGCCCCGATAACGATACTATGCATGCGCAAGGGAGGCAGTGGCGGAGTATCGTGATCGGCAGTATCGGAGGGATCGGAACGATCTACTAAAACTCTCTATTGGGTTAACAAGGCCGCGGCCGCTGCGGTGTCAGCGGACTTGGGCCAAGCCAACGTTAGTATAGAATTAATCGATCAGTTGGGAAACTGCCATAGAACCTGCTCTGAAAAAGTGGCACCAATCCGTACTCGAAAACCGAGCTAATAGTGATCGCAACGCCGCCTTTTTTCCCGAACCGGCCACTTGAGGAACTGCACGTGACTTCTATTTTGGCTTTAATCGGCCATTTTGCTCCGAAACAGGTATACGGTGGAAGGGGCTTCAATGGTGCCGCCCCCGACTCCCAAGTGGACGCGCCGCGAATTGCTGCCGCAGTTAGGATGCGCCTATGTCGAGACGCGCTACCTGAAATCACCGCTGAGACATGGTTGTATAAAAACAGTATTAATTGTGGCGCGAACCTTGCAAACTAAAGATTTTAGAAAACGTCACGCGCCCCCCGTTTTGAACTAATCTCCAATAAAAGTTACTACAAAAAGAGTTTTTCTGTTTGTTTGTACGGAAAAACCCAGTTCCAGCCGCTGATTGTCCGGCGCGCCCTTGGGGCGGCCCGTGGCAACAGCGGCGGCCGCCGCGATTGGCCGGCGCGATTGACCGCGATTCAGTATCGTTTTAGGAACGGTCAAGAATTCCTAATACCGGCCGATATAGCCGGTTCAGACCCGACAAATTACCGGAAAACGGCGCTGGATATCAACGTGGCGTTGACCGACCCAAGTGATGTTCCGCCGACATCGTCCACATCACGGTAATACTGGCCCGATCTTTACGATCAAGTGCCAATATCGGCAGTATCAGAACGATATTGGCCCGATTTCTCCGATCCGACGCCAATATTGGCGCAATACTGTGTGCTGCCAGGGAAGGCGTTTAGCTGTCAAAAATAATTTACAACAGAAGATAGCCGAAAGGCATGCATTTTTCACGCTCACATATAACTTGTTTACCGATGGACAGGACACGGACACACAATTTAGCAAGTGTTAACATTCGCACAATGTATTGTAAGTACCAAACGATGCAGTATTGTCTGAAACAAATTTATTTTAGAAAGATTTCAAATATCACAGTCACAGTCGACGACATGCTCACATCTTGACGATCGACGGAATCCAAGATGACTTAGTTTTGGGGCACGTTTTGGGGAGAGCTTCCTTTTTGCAAACTGGCACCAAGGCAAAGGAACGGGCGCGTCTGCTTCCAACCCGAACAACTATTTCTGTCTATGTGACTCTACGCGAATTATCTCTGGTACGTGGGAGAACAGTTGTCATTGTTCCCAAAATCGCGTCGAGGGCCGTTCGACGTCCTTCCCCTCTTTTGTTTCCGTGAATGTCGACCAGAAACGCTTAAATGGCAGGTACTTACCAGCCCTTTTTCTTACAGTGAAACATAACACAGAAAGGGTACGCAGCATGCATCAGAAAAATTAAGAGGAAACTTTCAAGAAGGGCCAGAAAACGTCGAAAACAAAACCGCGAAACATAGGTAGAAAATCGTGCTGAGCGGGTTTCCAGTCCAAGAGAGTGGCAGAAAATTTCTAGCTGATAGGAGGCGCGAGAGATGCACCAGCCGCATCATAATCAGCAACATGGCGGCGGCCTAGGAGCGTTTTTTGTAAAGGTGTATACGAGGACGAGTGCGTATACTAAATTCTATCTCGGAGCCTCCATCAATCGTCCCGTGGAAACGGCACCTTGCATCAATGCTATCGTTGAAAGAAACCCATGACTTACTGATGTCCAGTGAGTGCATGGCGACGGCGATGAGCAGATCGCACTCCTTGAGCTGCACGGCGATCTGACTCGACTGCGGTAGGTCCTGGAAAGAATTGCCGAGCTGAACACCACATAATTTTACGTAACGCAGAACTTCGCGAACACCACATCGCCCATGCTGCGCCAGTCGATGTAACCGCCATCTTGAAACTGGTACTCTCGCTGAGCCTCAAGATCTCTCGTGAGCTTCCCACAGAGCCCTGAACGGAAAATCCCCAGTGTTGCGTGCGTACGCAATACGCTAGCACTTCTATTGCGTTCTACGCATGCGCACTTTCGACCCGTAATTTATTTGCGTATACGCAAAGCTTTTGCGTACGGTCCACTAAAACTTTTTATTGCTCGGACTGCTCAAACACTCCCCTCCCCGCCTTGTCGTGGGATCTCTTCGCAATTGGCTGTATTTTGTTCACGTGTCTGGCAACTTCACAGATTTTGCTCAGCTGGACACCGGCAGTGGCATCGGGATCGCCTAACTTTTTGTGGCTTGCGCTGTTGCGCATGCCGTCCAAGACACCCGAAGGATTCTTCGAAATTCATGAATGAAGTCCTCAAGCCGCTCCTCATATAACATGTTTTGGACTCCACGTTCATTGTGTTGCATCCACCCATTCAAAAAGCTTTTTTGTTCTTCTTTCTTTAGCAGGAAGCAGTTTGTCTTTTTCTGCATCTAACAGCGCTGATGCCCTAATCGCGTATCGCCGTTTCATGCACGCTTCCATTTTTCTACTCTCGCCAGCGCGCACCGAACCTTGTTGCCGACACTGCGATCGTTAAACGCGTCTGATAACACTGACATCCACCTCGGCTTCCCGTCGTGGACCGGTTCCAAGCTCCGCCACGCTCTCCGCACGACATCGTCAGAGAAAGTTCGATGCAAACCCGTCTCTTCATCCAGGTTTTCCTGGCTGCTGCTCTGTCAGCGGCACGCACCCGATGGCTACCGGAGCGCCACTTCACGGATGACGCCCAGCAGCTTCAAATCAAGCCGGCTCCCTTACCCCTGCGCGGAACGGTACTGACCTTCCCGCCACAAGTGGAACGAAGAACCACCATCGTCTGGCAACACGGAACAGCGCCTGTCACACCTCCCCCGAATCTACATCTACAAAAGCACGCCCCTTCTGAAGGCCAGTCGGGGCACGACATCGTCAGAGAAACTTCAGTGCAGACCCGTCTCTTCATCCAGGTGTCACGATCCTTCTGGAACGTGGACGAAGGGGGCCGAAGCACCCGCCGAGAGAAGACGACTCGTAGCCTGGTTGTGAGGGTGGACGATGACTGACCGGGCAGCGTGCGCGCCACGGCGTTTATTCGTGCCGTGATCAATGTTGCCCGCCGAGGCTGGCGGCCATCGACGGGTGGACTGGAGGGGGCGCTACCTACTGGTTACATCCCTCCCCCCCAGTTTGTTTTTCTAAGCAGAAACAAAATACATAAACAATGCACACGGCAGACACCAACTCGGCGTCTGGTCGTGCCAAGTCCTGGCCGGTCGACGGCGGAGGCTACCCCGGCGAGTAGCGGTCAGGTGGCCTTCGCTGCCGCGTACTCCGCCTGGTCACCGGTGTCGACGGGCCAGGTGTGGCAACGCCGGGCGCTGCCAGTACCGGTCGCGCTCCACCCGGTGGAGCCGCAGGGACCGGATTTGTGAGTGGCACCGGTCCAACTGGTGCCACAGGCGTGGCGACGCTTGTTGCCGCCGTGCTGGTTGGCGCTCCACTGGCCGCGACTGGAGCTGTCGTTGGTCCCCCTGCAGGCTGGTCCTCTGAAGCGACGGCCGAGGGTCCAAGCCCGGTCCCGAGGCGAGGCCTGACATGGTCGGCGTGCCGGTGCCAGGTGGTCCCGTCGGGCATGCGGACGAGTAGCGACGAGGCGCTCGCTGGCGAAACCACATGTCCAGCAGACCAGGGTGGGCCAGGACGGAAGTTCCTGGCGTAGACCGACGCTCCCGGCTCCGGCAAAGGCCCGGGACGGCACCCTCGGTCAGCAGCCATCTTCTGCTTCAGCTGCTTCAGTAGCGCCGTGGACCGGAGGTCTGGATGCAAGACGTCCAAGGGTGTCTTGACCATCCGGCCCAGCAGAAGCTCGCAGGGGGCACGGCCAGTGACCTCATGGGGTGTGGTCCGGTACTGGAACAGTACCCGGGCCACTTGCGTCCGGAAATCCCCGGGCTGGCTCTTCTTGAGCTTGTCCTTGATGGTCTGCACCACCCGCTCGGCTGCACCATTGGAAGCGGGGTGGTACGGCGGAACCAGCATCCGGCGGATTCCATTTCTCTGCAGCCACTCGAGGTACTCGGCGCTGGCGAAAGCGGGACCATTGTCGGACACAATAATGTCCGGCAATCCCTGCGCCGCGAAGACCTGCCGCAGCGCTGCAATGGTCGCGCTTGCCGATGGAGTGGTGACTGGCAGTGCCTCCACCCACTTGGAGAAGGCGTCCACTACCACGAGGAAGTAGTGGCCCTTGAAGGGTCCCGCAAAGTCCACGTGCAGGCGGGACCAGGGCCTCTGTGGGAACGGCCAGGGGGTGATCTCCACGCGACGCGAGGCTCGCTGGTTCTCCTGGCAGACCTGGCAGCCTTGCACCTGGTGCGCGATGTCCTGGTCCAGGCCAGGCCACCAAACGTGCGACCGTGCCACCATCTTGGTCTTTTCCACGCCAGGGTGCCCCGCGTGCAGCAACTGCAGGACCTTGGCCCGGAGACTTTGTGGAATCACCACCCTGGAACCCCACAGCAGGCAGCCCTGCTCCAAGCTCAGCTCGGCGGCCTTGTGGCTGTATGCCTGATGACGCAGCTCCTCCCCTCGGGACACCGCCTTGACCACCTGTGACAGGACCGGGTCCCGGCTGGTCGCCTGCGCCACCGCAGTCCTGGTGAGCACCCCCGGGTAGGCCCGCTCCAGCAGGAAAACGTCAGCTGGTTCTGGAACGGCAGCAGGCACCTCCGGCAGGGGCAGGCGGCTCAGGGCGTCGGCAGGTCCCAGGTCCTTCCCAGGGCGGTACACCAGCTTGTAGTTGTAGGCTGCCAGCGTCAAGGCCCAGCGTACCACACGAGGCGATGCTTGCACTGGGACAGCTTTGTCAGGTCCCAGCAGCCCCAGCAGCGGCTTGTGGTCCGTGATCGCCTCGAATTGCCGGCCCCACAGGTACTGGTGGAAGCGCTCAACCCCGAACATGAGGGCCAAGCCTTTCTTGTCGAGCTGGCTGTAGCGTTGCTCTGCCGCATGAAGCCGACGAGAAGCAAACGCCACAGGGCGTTTCTGACCATCCTGACCCCGGTGCGACAGGACGGCTCCTACCCCGTACGGCGACGCATCTACGGTGAGGACAACAGGCTTGGCCGGATCGAAGTGCACCAACACAGGAGCCTTAACGACCAACTCCTTGCTGCGCTGGAAGGCCAAGTCCTGCTCCTTCTTCCAGGCCCACTGCTGACCATCACGAAGCAGACGATGCAGCGGCTCTAGATGCGTCGACAGGTTGGGCAGGAACCTCCTGTAGACGTTCATGAGGCCGAGGTAGCTCTGAAGCTCCTTCTTGCTCTTGGGCTTCGGTGCCTTGAGCACGGCCTCAATCTTGCGGGGTGCCGGGGCCAGGCCAGCCTGGGAGATGATGTGTCCCAGGTACTCCACACTGGGGGTCAGGAACACGCACTTGTCCAGCCTCAGCTTGAGACCGGCGTCCTGCAATCGTGTCAGGACTTTGCGCAGGTTCTGCAGGTGGTCCCCGTCGTCGGTACCGGTCACCAGGATGTCGTCCAAGTACACCGCCACGTGCCTCATGCCCCTGAAGAGGTTGTCCATCTCCCTCTGGAAGATGGCTGGGGCTGAGGCCACGCCGAACGGTAGGCGCGTGTACTGGAAGAGTCCCATGGTAGTCGAAATGGTGACATACTTCCGGGCGGCATCCTGGAGCACCAGCTGCTGGTAGGCATCTCGAAGGTCGAGCTTGGTGAACTTCTGTCCCCCGGACAGAGCCGACCCGAGATCTTCGATCCGAGGCAGCGGGTACTTTTCGACGGTAGCGACGGGGTTGATGGTGACCTTGAAGTCCCCGCAGATCCTGACGCGGCCGTCTCGCTTGAGGACTGGGACAATTGGTGCGGCCCACTCGGAAGTCTTGACGGGCACCAGGATTCCCTCTCGCTGCAGCCGTTGCAGCTCCTGGGTGACCCCGTCCTTCAGGGCGAACGGCAGCGGACGCGGCTTGAAGAAGCGAGGCCGGGCTCCCTCGGGTACGTGGATGCCGACCGTCGTGCCGGCAAAGGTGCCCACCCCCGGCTGGAACAGGGACTGGAAGTCGGTCAGGAGGCTCGGGACGTCTTTCACCACGTGCAGCGCAGCTTCCTGGTACTCCGGCAGCCGAACACCCAGCGAGTGAATCCAGTTCCGGCCCAGCAGCGTCGGCGACGACCCCTTGGTTAGGTAAAGGGGAAGGATTGCCTCCCTGTCGCCAAGGCGAACGCTGACTTGGGCCCGACCCTGGACCTGGGAAAGCTGCCCGGAGTAGCTGCGCAGCATGACGTCCGACGCCTCGATGGACACGCCAGGGAAGGTCCGCTTGAACAGCTTCCCGGCCATGACCGACACGCTGGCCCCTGTGTCCAGCTCCATGGTGATGGGCTGCCCACAGATTTCGACGGACACCAAGTACGGTGGCACAGACGATGGAGGCTTATTCGTCTGCCACACGTCGAAAATCTGCGGGTCCTCGGCCACGACGTGGAGCCTCGTTGAGGGACCCGAACCTGGAGCCGCTCGTCCCCGCCGCGTTCTCTTGCGACGGCCACCCTGGCCGCGGGCTTGGCTGGAACCCGGGCTTGAACCAGGCTGCTGCTGCTGCTGGCCGCCGCTCGTCCTCCCCCCTCGGCAGACACGTGCGAGGTGCCCAGTTCTGCCGCACGTGAAACATTGTGCTTGGACGAACTGGCACTGTGAAGGGGAGTGGGCAGCACCGCAGCGGCTGCAGGCACCGCTCCTCGTCGCCATCTTGTTCACCGCCGCTTCCGTCGACGATGAGCCGGCCGCAGACGCAATTTCGCTGGCGTCCTTGGCTGCTGCTTCCATCGCCTGCGCTGCCTTCACCGCGTCGTCCAGTGAGGGGTCGGGGAGCTCCAGGAGTCGCGTCTGCATGGCGGGGTTGTTGATGCCGCAGACGAACCGGTCCCGGAGTAGCGAGTCCAACTGGTCGCCGAAGGCGCAGGTGTTCGCTAACCCTCGTAGCGCAGCGACGAACTGGCCGAGGGTCTCCCCGTCCCGGCGGCTCCGGTTGTTGAAGCGGAACCGCTCCATGAGCGTGGACGGCGCCGGGCTGAAGTGTGAGCGCAGCGTGGCGAGCAGCTCACCCAGCGTTTTCGTGTGCGGCGTGGCCGGCTTGAGGAGGTCGAGCAGGAGGCTGAAGACGCGGGTCCCGCAGCTGGCCAAGAAGATGTCCCGTTGTTTCGCCTCGGGCGTGTCGTTCGCCCGGAAGAACACGTGGACTTGTTCTTCGTAGACAGGCCAGGCGGACCCATCTCCCTCGAACGGCTCGAGCCTCCCGTACAGCGGCATGGCGACAGGAGCGGGTGGCGGTGGTCCGACTCTCTCGGCGGCGTGGGCCGAACCGTGCACGTTGTCAGCCTCCAGTGTCACGGTTCCTCGTCGCCAGTGTCACGATCCTTCTGGAACGTGGACGAAGGGGGCCGAAGCACCCGCCGAGAGAAGACGACTCGCAGCCTGGTTGTGAGGGTGGACGATGACTGACCGGGCAGCGTGCGCGCCACGGCGTTTATTCGTGCCGTGATCAATGTTGCCCGCCGAGGCTGGCGGCCATCGATGGGTGGACTGGAGGGGGCGCTACCTACTGGTTACACCAGGTTTTCCTGGCTGCTGCTTTGTCAGCGGCACGCACCCGATGGCTACCGGAGCGCCACTTCACGGATGACGCCCAGCAGCTTCAAATCAAGCCGGCTCCCTTACCCCTGGGCGGAACGGTACTGACCTTCCAGCCACAAGTGGAACGAAGAACCACCATCGTCTGGCAACACGGAACAGCGCCTGTCACACCTCCCCCGAATCTACATCTACAAAAGCACGCCCCTTCTGAAGGCCAGTCGGGGCACGACATCGTCAGAGAAACTTCGATGCAGACCCGTCTCTTCATCCAGGTTTTCCTGGCTGCTGCTCTGTCAGCGGCACGCACCCGATGGCTACCGGAGCGCCACTTCACGGATGACACCCAGCAGCTTCAAATCAAGCCGGCTCCCTTACCCCTGCGCGGAACGGTACTGACCTTCCCGCCACAAGTGGATCGAGGAACCACCATCGTCTGGCAACACGGAACAGCGCCTGACACACCTCCCCTGAATCTACATCTACAAAAGCACGCCCCTTCCGAAGGCCAGTCAGGGCACGACATCGTCAAAGAAACTTCGATGCAAACCCGTCTCTTCATCCAGGTTTTCCTGGACTGCTGCTCTGTCAGCGGCACGCACCATGATGGCTACCGGAGCGCCACTTCACGGATGACACCCAGCAGCTTCAAATCAAGCCGGCTCCCTTACCCCTGCGCGGAACGGTACTGACCTTCCCGCCACAAGTGGAACGAGGAACCACCATCGTCTGGCAACACGGAACAGCGCCTGACACACCTCCCCTGAATCTACATCTACAAAAGCACGCCCCTTCTGAAGGCCAGTCAGGGCACGACATCGTCAAAGAAACTTCGATGCAAACCCGTCTCTTCATCCAGGTTTTCCTGACTGCTGCTCTGTCAGCGGCACGCACCTGATGGCTACCGGAGCGCCACTTCACGGATGACACCCAGCAGCTTCAAATGAAGCCGGCTCCCTTACCCCTGCGCGGAACGGTACTGACCTTCCCGCCACAAGTGGAACGAGGAACCACCATCGTCTGGCAACACGGAACAGCGCCTGACACACCTCCCCTGAATCTACATCTACAAAAGCACGCCCCTTCTGAAGGCCAGTCGGGGCACGACATCGTCAAAGAAACTTCGATGCAAACCCGTCTCTTCATCCAGGTTTTCCTGACTGCTGCTCTGTCAGCGGCACGCACCTGATGGCTACCGGAGCGCCACTTCACGGATGACACCCAGCAGCTTCAAATCAAGCCGGCTCCCTTACCCCTGCGCGGAACGGTACTGACCTTCCCGCCACAAGTGGAACGAGGAACCACCATCGTCTGGCAACACGGAACAGCGCCTGACACACCTCCCCTGAATCTACATCTACAAAAGCACGCCCCTTCTGAAGGCCAGTCGGGGCACGACATCGTCAAAGAAACTTCGATGCAAACCCGTCTCTTCATCCAGGTTTTCCTGGACTGCTGCTCTGTCAGCGGCACGCACCTGATGGCTACCGGAGCGCCACTTCACGGATGACACCCAGCAGCTTCAAATCAAGCCGGCTCCCTTACCCCTGCGCGGAACGGTACTGACCTTCCCGCCACAAGTGGAACGAGGAACCACCATCGTCTGGCAACACGGAACAGCGCCTGACACACCTCCCCCGAATCTACATCTACAAAAGCACGCCCCTTCTGAAGGCCAGTCGGGCACGACATCGTCAAAGAAACTTCGATGCAAACCCGTCTCTTCATCCAGGTTTTCCTGGCTGCTGCTCTGTCAGCGGCACGCACCCGATGGCTACCGGAGCGCCACTTCACGGATGACACCCAGCAGCTTCAAATCAAGCCGGCTCCCTTACCCCTGCGCGGAACGGTACTGACCTTCCCGCCACAAGTGGAACGAGGAACCACCATCGTCTGGCAACACGGAACAGCGCCTGACACACCTCCCCCGAATCTACATCTACAAAAGCACGCCCCTTCTGAAGGCCAGTCGGGGCACGACATCGTCAAGAGAAACTTCGATGCAAACCCGTCTCTTCATCCAGGTTTTCCTGGCTGCTGCTCTGTCAG
This sequence comes from Ixodes persulcatus, assembly GCA_013358835.2. Lineage (NCBI taxonomy): Eukaryota > Metazoa > Arthropoda > Arachnida > Ixodida > Ixodidae > Ixodes > Ixodes persulcatus. The sequence goes on from JABSTQ010011515.1 coordinate 1,329,801, forward strand.
CGGCACGCACCCGATGGCTACCGGAGCGCCACTTCACGGATGACACCCAGCAGCTTCAAATCAAGCCGGCTCCCTTACCCCTGCGCGGAACGGTACTGACCTTCCCGCCACAAGTGGAACGAGGAACCACCATCGTCTGGCAACACGGAACAGCGCCTGACACACCTCCCCCGAATCTACATCTACAAAAGCACGCCCCTTCTGAAGGCCAGTCGGGGCACGACATCGTCAAGAAACTTCGATGCAAACCCGTCTCTTCATCCAGGTTTTCCTGGCTGCTGCTCTGTCAGCGGCACGCACCCGATGGCTACCGGAGCGCCACTTCACGGATGACACCCAGCAGCTTCAAATCAAGCCGGCTCCCTTACCCCTGCGCGGAACGGTACCGACCTTCCCGCTACAAGTGGAACGAGGAACCACCATCGTCTGGCAACACGGAACAGCGCTTGACACACCTCCCCCGAATCTACATCTACAAAAGCACGCCCCTTCTGAAGGCCAGTCGGGGCACGACATCGTCAAGAGAAACTTCGATGCAAACCCGTCTCTTCATCCAGGTTTTCCTGGCTGCTGCTCTGTCAGCGGCACGCACCCGATGGCTACCGGAGCGCCACTTCACGGATGACACCCAGCAGCTTCAAATCAAGCCGGCTCCCTTACCCCTGCGCGGAACGGTACTGACCTTCCCGCCACAAGTGGAACGAGGAACCACCATCGTCTGGCAACACGGAACAGCGCCTGACACACCTCCCCCTGAATCTACATCTACAAAAGCACGCCCCTTCTGAAGGCCAGTCGGGGCACGACATCGTCAAGAGAACTTCGATGCAAACCCGTCTCTTCATCCAGGTTTTCCTGGCTGCTGCTCTGTCAGCGGCACGCACCTGATGGCTACCGGAGCGCCACTTCACGGATGACACCCAGCAGCTTCAAATCAAGCCGGCTCCCTTACCCCTGCGCGGAACGGTACTGACCTTCCCGCCACAAGTGGAACGAGAACCACCATCGTCTGGCAACACGGAACAGCGCCTGACACACCTCCCCCTGAATCTACATCTACAAAAGCACGCCCCTTCTGAAGGCCAGTCGGGGCACGACATCGTCAAAGAAACTTCGATGCAAACCCGTCTCTTCATCCAGGTTTTCCTGGCTGCTGCTCTGTCAGCGGCACGCACCCGATGGCTACCGGAGCGCCACTTCACGGATGACACCCAGCAGCTTCAAATCAAGCCGGCTCCCTTACCCCTGCGCGGAACGGTACTGACCTTCCCGCCACAAGTGGAACGAGGAACCACCATCGTCTGGCAACACGGAACAGCGCCTGACACACCTCCCCGAATCTACATCTACAAAAGCACGCCCCTTCTGAAGGCCAGTCGGGGCACGACATCGTCAAAGAAACTTCGATGCAAACCCGTCTCTTGATCCAGGTTTTCCTGGCTGCTGCTCTGTGAGCGGCACGCACCCGATGGCTACCGGAGTGCCACTTCACGGATGACACTCAGCAGCGTCAAATCAATCCGGCTCTCTTATACCTGCGCGGAACGGTACTGACCTTCCCGCCACAAGTGGAACGAGGAACCACCATCGTCTGGCAACACGGAACAGCGCCTGACACACCTCCCCTGAATCTACATCTACAAAAGCACGCCCCTCTGAAGGCCAGTCAGGGCACGACATCGTCAAAGAAACTTCGATGCAAACCCGTCTCTTCATCCAGGTTTTCCTGACTGCTGCTCTGTCAGCGGCACGCACCATGATGGCTACCGGAGCGCCACTTCACGGATGACACCCAGCAGCTTCAAATGAAGCCGGCTCCCTTACCCCTGCGCGGAACGGTACTGACCTTCCCGCCACAAGTGGAACGAGGAACCACCATCGTCTGGCAACACGGAATAGCGCCTGACACACCTCCCCTGAATCTACATCTACAAAAGCACGCCCCCTCTGAAGGCCAGTCAGGGCACGACATCGTCAGAGGAACTTTGATGCAAACCCGTCTCTTCATCCAGGTTTTCTTGACTGCTGCTCTGTCAGCGGCACGCACATGATGGCTACCGGAGCGCCACTTCACGGATGACACCCAGCAGCTTCAAATGAAGCCGGCTCCCTTACCCCTGCGCGGAACGGTACTGACCTTCCCGCAACAAGTAGAACGAGGAACCACCATCGTGTGGCAACACGAAACAGCGCCTGACACACCTCCCCTGAATCTACATCTACAAAAGCACGCCCCTCCGATTCCATGTTTTTCTACAACTGTCAAAACGTTTTTCTCCTTCTGCCCCAGTCGCGAGTTAAAGCCATCACTGCAGGTGCATATGGTTTTTAAAGTGCAACTTGGGTTCCCCGGATCTTGCTCTTAATTATTTCGCATATCATTAGGGGTCTGCGAACAATGGTTAGAATTGTATATTGATGCTTCATTTATAGTATTGATAGTGCAAATGAAAGCCACACCATAGCGTCCTATATTTAAACATGAAACATTATTTGGCTAGGTGTTCGACATTTCGTGAAGCCTAGATAAAGAAGTGGCCGTGTGGTTCGACACTGGTTGGTTGATGGGTGGGAGAGGAGGAGTGAGGTGGTCGACGCTGATTAGTTAACGGGGAGGTCATGTGGCGAGGAGCGTAGGCAAGAGAGAGCTCGACCAATTGTGCGCCGTCTGTGCGCACTGAGGGAAAGGAGCTCGAGAGTACGGAAGGCTCCCGAAGATCGCCACTCAGCCCAATTAGCGGTAGTATCGTTTCATTCTAGTAACAACTACCAAGTGTAGACATGGTACGCGTTAAACTATAATATAATATAATCGTTTATTTTCACTCCAAAGGAGTGTCGAGAGCAGGGAAAAAAGCTGCAGTTGCAGCTTGACAGGCCCCTGCCCCCCAACACTTGACATAGGGTACAGTATAAAATTCAAACTATATAATCAACTCAAAGCATAGCAGAACATTTAAGGTCTAACCAACAAAGAGGTGGAGTAACAACAATACAGACATAAGCGCACAAAATATATAACGGGTCAAGTAATAATGAAGTAATGATAACGCAAATATTATAACTGGTAAATGAGCATAAATAACACACTATACATGCAACACGCCATACATACTCGCATACATACATACATACATGCATACATACCTAGTCAAGGAAAAACATAAGGTGATGAAATTGAAGACATCATGATGCACAAAAAACCATACATACATACTATACAACAAGGTCACATAAAAAAAAATACTACAGCGAGAAACCATATAAGCATAAAGAAAAATTCGAAAACGTCGCATCAGTAAAATATGAAATGTGACTTCAGGGACTGTTTTGTTGATGTTTCGGGTGTAATGTTTTGTCTTGCGAGGTTGTTAAGGAGAACAGGCAAGGTATGAAGTATAGATTGATGTCCATACGAGGTTCTGACGGTTGGTCTTTTTCATATTTCAGGCTGTCTTATATTATACGATGGTATGTGTTTAATTAGATTAAATAATTGTAGCAGTGGTGCGTTGTTTATAGTTACTGCATTTTTATAAAGAGAAACTAGTCTGAAATCATGCATTTTTAATACATTTATAATATTTAATTCATTAAAATACTTACGAGTTGATGTAAGCCATGGAACGTTAGTTATAATACGTAGAGCCCTTTTTGTGCGACGAGTAACTTCAGCATGTTCTGATTTGTAGTTGTTCCCCATATGGCATGACAGTAAGTGAGAGTCGGCAGAAACAAAGAATTATATAGGAGTTTTTTTGTGTTTTGTGGCAAAATATGTCTGTGTTTATTCATCAAGCCATTAAGTTTGTTTAATTTCATGCCAACGTAGTTTATGTGTTGGTCCCACGTGAGATGTTCTGAGAAGAAAACACCCAGAGCTTTAATTTCCTGAACGAATTCTATAATATTTCCGCCCAAGCAAAGATTTGTAGACACACGTGCTATTTTATTTCTAGGTCTAAACAATAAGGCCTTTGTTTTATTGGCGTTAATTTTTAAGCAGTTCAAGTCAGTCCATATTTTTAAGGAAGAGAGAAAATTGTTAGCAGAAACTATAAGTTTGTCGGGGTCTGTGCCAGTAAAAAACAAGGTTATATCATCAGCATATGCTATTGATTGTACTTCGGTATTGATATTGAAAACGTCATTCATATAAATAATAAATAATAGGGGCCCCAAGATGCTGCCTTGTGGGACGCCTGATTTTATATCCTCAGTAGATGATAGGAGTGAATTATGAGATACGCACTGCTTACGGTTTAGGAGATACGATTTAATTAGTGATAACATTGTTCCACGAACACCATACATGTCAAGCTTAGCAATTAAGAGGTTATGATTCAAGTGGTCGAACGCCTTAGAAAGATCTATAAAAATGCCGAGTGAAACCAGTTTTTTTTTCAAAAGCTTCGACAATTATCTCTTTCTGCTTTATGAGCGCAATCTCAGTTGACATATTTTTTCGGAAACCAAACTGTGAATTTGACAACAACATATGCTTGTTAAAAAGCTAATTAGGCGTGAATGAATGATTTTCTCAAGTCCCTTGGAAAATACAGGGAGAATAGAAATAGGCCTATAGTTGGAGAGATTATTTATATCGCCTCCTTTATGAATCACGGTTACTTTAGCGGTTTGCATTCGTAAAGGAAACGTACCTGTTTCTAACACTAGGTTAAATCTGTGTGTGAGTATAGGGGCAAGTAAATCTAGTACGTATTTTATTGGCTTTATTTGTAAATCATCTATGTCACGAGATTTACTGTTTTTTAAGCTAAGAAAGGTAATCTGATCAAACGCGCCGTGAACGTACACGTCTGGTGTCTGGAAACTCAGAACATTGCTAGACGTTTGTGGTGCTTGAACGTACTACGTATGCAACACAATTGCCTAGCAATATGCCATGCATTTGATATTTTCATCTTCGCTCTAGCAACGTCACTGACCTGCCACGTCCCAAGCAATTACTTCTTATATCGCTTATTATATGGGCACACCGAATCATCCAGGAATGTAAAACAATATAAAAATTTCTGCGAGTTCAGTAGATAAGTAAAAACCGAATAATAAACGCCAGAAATAGGCGGGAGTGATAAGTGCATCCAAAAGTGCTAAGAGACAAAACCATACCATGTACGAGCTCAAGTCAGGTGAGTTTTTAACACACGTTTATTAAGTCCTGGTAAGCTTAATCTGCGCACACACGTGATATTCATTAGACTATTTGCTTGGGTTCATAGAATCAGAAGCCGAAGAACCCAGAGATGCCGCGTAGGCCTTCAAAGCTACCCGCTTCACCTTGCCGGTTGGAGTCCTGGGTAGGCGATCAAGGAAGTAGACACCGCCGTGAAGGTGCTTGTATGTTGGGAATACGTCTATAAAACGTGTGATAAAAGTATATTAAGCATTAATAACTATATCATAAAGCGCGCATCACTTATCTCAAACACGATGAGTCGTTCTCTTGTTCCCCCCATTTGTTGGGTTGCATAAAACAGTTACCTGACTGTGCGTGTTGGCATTTTTTTGCACAAGTAAAGGAGCTATAGACCCGTTTTATTATTGAGAAGGCAAAAATGCGATTTAATTATTTTAATAAACTGAGTCGCCGCGCGTTAATTTCGTAAAATTAGCTATTCCGGATACCAACGAATATATATACTGTATATATATATATATATATATATATATATATATATATATATATATATATATATATATATATATATATATATATATATATATATATATTCAAAACTAATATATATTAGTTTTGAAAAAGGGCTGTCTGAGGCCGACACGTCGACTGACTTTACAAATAATGTTATTAAGCTCCAAACAACCGCCTGAAGTACGTTTTTCTGCTGTTTATAATATGTATATATATACTTCCCTATCCTAATAAACAGAATGCATGTGACTATCTGACCTCTTTTGGTACTGAATCTCCAGGTGATCAACTAATATTGCGCTTCACTGGCAATGCTATTTATAGATGATTTTATGAAGGCACGGCCGGAGGTACTGGTCGGAAATATTTTCCTTCCAAAGGTCCTAAAAATGTCTTTTTTTTTTTTCACAGTGCAATTTAATGATTTAGGCTTTGACATAGGTATTCTTGCTTCCTTCAAACTGAAACAAAACTGAACCGAAATTTCGAGCTCACAAAACAAGGCTGGACGGATAGACGCGGGACGCTGCAAAATCCAAAAACATCACTGATACTGCGATACCTCTGACGGATCGCCGTATTTTTGGAAAAAGAAGTGCGCGACTGAACACAGCCAACGAGGCCGACGAGACAAGGCACGTCACGATTCCCATTTCCTCTCCTCCTCGCTACGTACGTCCCGTCGAGCTGGTGAACCAAAGCGAGGAGGAGAGAAGCGAGGCCGCTTCCCCTCATTCTCGAATTCTTCCAGGGGACAAGGATGTCAAAGACCTCGCTCGATCGCGCCCTTTTTGTCCAAAAGTACGGCCATCCGTTTGAGATTTCGATGTATGAGTGATGTTCTGGAGTGTGTAGCTTCCCGTTCAACGCTTCTGCGGCCTTTTTTTGCGAAATCCAAATTTCGGTTCAGTGTCCCTTTAATGTTTCCTAAACTATGGTACTTATCAACGTGGCAGATCCGGAAAGGTACGAATAATTTATATATCTGTTTCACACGATTATGCACTTTCCAGGAATCGTTCTCACCTGAGACTGTCTTTTTCATTTCCTCCGCCGTCGTCCTTCCGGTCTTTTATGTGGGACGTTTTGAGAACGACGAAAGCGGCGGCCACTTCAATATGCTCGTCGTGTGGCAGGCCTGCCACTGCCACTTCGGCAATCTCGTCGTGGTTTTTTAGAAGAAGATTCTCCAGCTCCGAGGGGTAGGCCTTGTTGTTCATGCACTTGATGAATTCTTTCACCCGGTCTACGTAGTAGACCCTGCCGTTTTGGTCGTAGTACGCAATATCCCCTAGAATCGGCAATGTACCAAAGGTTTAACTGGTGGCTAGTAAAAAGAGCTGAAATTGTATACAAAAATAATGTATATAAAATGCATATAAATTGTAGACAAATAAAATAATGTTGGTGTAATTCCTAAATTTATTCTGAACTTTTATCCTTGACTTCATTCTTTTTAAAACTAGTGACGCCAAAACATCGGCTGCTGTGAAGTTATCACACTGTTACGCCACACTGCAGTCACTTACTCAAGGGAGGATGAGTATAAAAAAAAAAAAAATAACTTTTGAGTTTCAACATTTTTTTTTTTTAAATTAGCTAGACTCATAGCGTTTTCATGACTGGTGAACCGCATTCGAAACACATGTACAGTCTTTTTCAAAAGTTTAGAGCCCATCGCGCGCGTGGCCGGATTGGTCTCGTTCCCGTGCGGCGGCGCTCTTATCGTCGGCGCTCGCTGGCTCCGAGAAGTTTGAGAGCGAGGACGAACTTCGCTCTCGCGTCGCGCTCGCTTGATAATAGGGAGTTTTCGTAGGTGGTTTCCGCCGTCCCGCAACGACCTCCGCAACCCGCTACGATACCGGGAACTCCACAATCAAGGCCATCGACGCGCAGGCGCAGTAGCAGTTTCTTCTTTTGCGGAAGACTTAGCGGAGGGGGAAACGTGGTCTACGCAAACTCCCTAATAAAGTAGCGCAAAATACCGAGAGCGAAGTTCTACCTCGCTCTGAAAAATCTCGCAGCCAGCGAGCGCCGATGATAAGAGCGGCGCTGCACAAGAACGAGCACAGTACGGCCACGCGCGCGGTGGGCTCTAAACTTTTGAAAAAGACTGAACAGCATATTTTTCGTTTTTCTTCTTAGGGGCGAGAATTGCTTTGGGTTATAAAATTTCTGAACGCTCGATCGTCGCAACAAACACAGAATATACAACAATATCCTTCTCGAAGAACATGTTACTTGCATGAGGGCGATTTCATTTCAAATCGTACAAACAAAAAAGTCATGTCTAAAAACTTTTTGACCAAAATATATATGCTGGGCAAATTCATTAGGTTGAAACAAAAGCCGTTTTTGAGTCATGTTTTTGTTCACGAGGTTTTTACTTCTGAAGGACCAAAGGCGCATTTTTGGATTTGGGCGACCATCACAGGTCGCGTATTTCAGAGCCTCAGCAGACTCAGATGCCTTCCTTACAACAAAGAAACTTTTTACGTTTCGCACAGGCCAGTATGGCTCCAAGCTAGTCGTCGTGTCCTTCGCTCGCTGGAGAGTCCGTTTACCCTCAAGGTGCTACAGCGAGCGGCGGGCAACATGGAAATTTACTTTTCTCTGTATGACTTTGTGTTGTTTTTTTGTTGCTGTCAACTGTTTGACAGAGTTTCAGACCAAATTCCTCTTTCATCCAATTGGCGTCCTTTTCTTCTGCGTGTTTGGCCGACTTTGTCGCACTGCCAACAACTCCAACTTCCCCCGCTACCCAAAAGGGCATGGATAAATGCCTCCGGAGTCGGTTTTGACAAAGTTGTCGTGGACAGTGCTGAGGTAATCACCTCCCCTTTACCGAGGCCAATGTACCTCCGGGAAGGACTTGCCCGTGTTGTGGTGAGAGTGCATTGTCGAGAATAGTACCCTTCTTCACACAGACGAAAGAGCTTTGTCTCTCGCGCTGTGCCGCGGCGGAAGGAGCGAAGAAACGTCCGAAGGGTTTCCCGTCCGAAAGGTTTCCCAATTTTGTTTTTCGACTTTTCCGTTGTTTCAAGACCCTTTTTCTAACCGAGTGGCAGCCGCTGGCACTGCCATTCATCTCAGCATGATAAAAGATAAAGGCGAGGAGAAGGATGCCTCGTCGTCAAACGCGCCAGCGCACTTGGCCGCCTTCGTCCAGCAGACAGCGGAATCCATTTCTGCCTCCTTTGCTTCCATACTTTGGGAGCTGTTCTGCTTCCAATTATCGACACCCTGGCCGGTCACATCTGCAAAGCTGCGCCCTCAAGGGCGCAGCTTTGGAGGTGTGACGATCGTGCGGGCGACAGCGATCCCACGATTCAGACTACAGGGCGGAGTATAGATCTTTGCATTGCTCATCACCCGGGAGAACAATGCTGAGTCACTAAGCTGTGGACGCATGCGCAGCGTTCGATATATTGCACAGCAGAGCAACAGCGCAGGCTCAGAAGGCTTTCCACAGCCCAGCAAACAAAAATGGTAGCGCGCAGAAGGCGATTTTTGCAAAGGTCTTTAACAGAGATGCGGGGTAGCGCAGAGCCAACTTAAGACTCCAGTGCTCAGTTGAGGAATCGACTTACCCGAATGGCACCAGCCATCTTTGTCTCTGAATTCGGCGGTCTTTTCGGGGCACTTGTAGTAACCTCTCATGGAGCATGGACTCTTGTAGCACAGCTCTCCGGGGACTTCGGGACCAATCGGCATTCCGGTCTCGATGTCCACGAACTAGGGGAAGAATATTGCGCGCGATAAATGTTCATCTTTCAGTTAACCGAATCTTCCCATACTGTACGTGCGTACTGTGTAATGTTTAAAAAAACTAGGAAGTTTGAGAACATGTTACGCGATATTAATCACACTCCCTCAGACAAGCGGCTGTTCTTGCAAAAACACAGGAGGAGACTATGGTAGTGACTGTGGGATATACAATATCCAAATCGATTCAGTACACTGTAACAGACATATCTCTTCCTCGTTGATATCGAGTATAACACAACGTATTTTGAAAACCCTCAGATAACGCCTCAAAACAAGACTGTTTCCTTTTACTTCCCAACACAAAAAGAAATGATGTCCGGATGTTTTTTCTTTAATTTTTCTATTTCTAAACATATATCATACGCGGCTCATGATCTCCGCTTTTGGAACCACTAACTCATAGTATGGTGCCTGAAGTGCTTTCTCGACTGGTGTGTTTACCGCGTTCTTAAAAGTGGTCCCTTAATTTCTGACAGATGATGTCTTACAAGTATTACACTGCTGCCTGCCGCCCTCATAGCGGTGACACAGCAGTAGACGTGGATGCGACAGACGCCTGCTCAGCTGCAGGTCGTTCTGCAACCAAAAAGTCGATGTAAACCAAAGGAAAGATGAGTTTGAACGTTGCGACCTATGGCGGCGACCCTTGCGTCCGCTCGCCTCTTTGTCAGCATTCCTAAGGCCAACCAGCAAGATCGCGACATCCGAGAGCAAGACGCACTGGTCCAGAGACACAATTTGTGGTCACTTCGGGGCCATGTTTGCTGCATAGGCGGGATCGTGACGGTAAAACAGCAGTCAAAAGCGTTCCTGACACCGTAATTATTGTAAGGCTTCAGTCACCTTGAGCTGCACCATCGGAGCAGGAAAGCCTATGCTGCGAAGATCCATCTCGTCTTGAGGAGGAAAAACGACGAGGCCGCAAGCTTCCGATAACGAATAATTGTTCCTCAGGCAACGTAAGTCCCCAAAGACCGTCATCAGCGTCTTGGAGAGCGCCTCGCTGGGTGTAGTTCCGCCAATGTTGATCTTCCGGACGGAGTTGAGTTGAACTCCAGTGCGGCGCATCTCGCTCGTGAAGTACACTAGCTGCGTAGGAGAACTGGAAATGGTTGTCACCTAAAGGACGTAAATTGAATAAAGAGCGTATTAATGACCCTAAAATTTGAGCAGTTTCAAAATTAGAGCAGTTCTATTCTAGAAAAGGAAGATGTTACACAAAAATGATGCTTGTCCTGCTGGTCTCATTGCATTGAGCATGGACTCTAAACTAGACATTCCGCGAAAACGTCGGCGAGATTTTTGACCACCGTGATTGCCAGCGCCACGCTTGATCTTGGCTCTAGCAAACCTCCGCGGCGGTCAGAAATCTCGCTAATGTTCTCGCCCAGTATCCAATGTAGAGCCCCAGACAAGCATAATTTCAGTAATCTTGTTTGAATTGTGACAACAAGCGGCGAAACGTTTGTTTCGCCTAAACCTAGAACCCAATTTTGTCACTGACTATAGACAGATTTGTAAAAACTCTAGAAAGTCTTAACAACTGTTTAGACTTTTTAGAGCCATTAGACGTTTTTTTACAATTATATCGACGCAGTTTTGATAAATATATTGTATATAATGATCGCCTACGTTAAACGCCAACTTTCTCTAAGTCGGAAGCTGCCAGGTGCCTTTCATATCCTATCAGAAAACGTTGCTTACTCAAGCGGGTGTGTTAATGTTTCCACGTTTTGTTTTGTGGCGCTATGACTGTCTTAGCTCCAAATAACTGCTCATGCGAAGCACAGCTGAAATACTCACAGTCTAAAGAGAGAAAATAATCGCGAATTTTCAAAACGTTCATTCTATTGAGCAATAATTACTGAAGCAGACTCGAAATTGACATCCCACGCATCTTGATACCAAACCAAAAACAGAGAAATGAATGCTCGTTTTAGTCATTTTATACTGCCTTGCGGAAATTCAGCACCGCCGGTGTACTTGCCCGACATTTTCAGTCTCGATAACTTATTTATAAAACTGAAGGTATTTTGTCCTAGTAGATGAAATGGTGGACTAAATGTTAGCTGCGTTACATTGCGCAACCACGTTACATTGCGCAACCACGGAGACGTCTCTTTCACAGTACTGTAACAGCGCGGCTTGAGATGAATTCCGAAGTACCTGAAATTTGTTAATGACCTCAGCGAACCGATCAAACATCATCATAGGACTGACGACGACGCAAGTTGTTCCGTTGCAGGCCGCACTGATGATATACTGGAAGGCCCGATGAGCAACGTCAGAGGGTAACAAGCCAACATGACGTCTGCTCCTCGTCCGTCATGCAGGCCCTCATGTACAGAAATGCACTCGTTAAATGACTCTACAAAAGTCCTGATCTGCGATTAAAATTAACCTAAAGAAAGTTACACATTTATGTAGACATTAAAAAGATCAGCGCCCGAGGGAAACGTTTGCAAATATCCAATGCTAATATGAGTCTCTTTTCCCGTCATAATTCTCTCTAGGTTGATCATGCTTACAAACACTGGGAAGTACAGAATGTGCCGTGAATGAGAGGGGACCCTATTGAAAAAAACAGTATGATTCTGAACCCGGCATACCCAAATTTGAACTGGGCAAAATGGAAATCGAACTGATTAAACTGGCGATATAGGAAAACAAACTGGCCGAATTGGAAAATTACGAGCCCAAACTGGCACATAAACCTGCCAGACGTCATGAGGTCACATGAAAACGTTACGTAACGTCACGGTGTCATGTCGACGTCACGTGACTCTGTGACATCACGTCACTTTATACTGTTACGTGACGTTATGTAGTCATGAGACTGTGACGTCAGAAGGCGTCATAATACTACGTGACACACATGACGTCTTGATGTCACATAATGTTATAATGTCACGTGACCTCGTCACGTCCCAGAGTCACGTGTCGTCATGATTTTATGTGACACCACACTGCTACGTGACGTCCCGAGCCTTCGCGACGCGTTTTTGTAATTGATATTCAGGCGGCTCTTCACGACGTTTTTTTAGGGGCGAAGCTCCTTAGGGTCTAGCCTTGTCCGTCCTTCCGTCCGTCCGTCTGTCCGTGCTCACATCGATTGCCATCCCATCTGTCTTCTTAAAAAAAAAAGGAAAAAAAATGTTTGCGCAGTCGACAGGATTCGAACCTGTGCGGGGAGACCCCAATGAATTTCTAGTCCATCGCCTTAACCAATCGGCCACGAATGCGGGACGAGTAGGGGATTTTGATTTGTGGTAGTAACTCAAGAGCTGGGGATGTTACGGATGAAACGTTGCATGTAGCCGCTCAACGTCTATACAGGAGAGGGCGCTGCGGTCAAATGCGTATATAATCGCGTTAAACTTTGCATGCATTGGCTGAACGTTTATAGACGAGAGGGCGCCGCGGTCAAATGCTCAAATGCGTATATAACCACGTTTCATACCACACATTCTCTTTCTGAAATGGACCGTTGACTTAAGCGGTGGAGATGCGTTCCCACGGCTTCTAGCGGATCCAAGCTGATCCGCTAGAAGAACCACTGGCTCTGCATTTCACCGACCATAAAGCAGTAATAATGAAGTCGAAACGCAACCCGGAACTCAGCACTACCTATGAGCAATAAAAAAAAAAAAATCAGCACCATCAGCACTACCTATGAACAATAAAATCAGTATCATCAGCACCACTAGAGCTTCGCCCCAATCAACATCATTCACCACGTGGAGATGTTTTTATGAATTTCGGCTCATAAAACGTACGAGTGTGATCAATAAGGCTTGCCTCCTGGGCTGTACCTCTTTCATTCAGCGATGGAATTGAAAGATGTTACATTCGATGGAAAGTTTGGAATCTCCTCTCTCCCAGGAGCGAATAACTTTTGAATGTAGTCCTCACCGGCGGCGATGCGTTTCCGCTACCGTTGAACTACTCTCCGGATGCCGTCGTAGATGATTGAGGGCTGCTGTAAGCGGACCAACACCGCGTTGGAGGAGCTGCAGTTCCAAGATCTTTTGCCTCATTGACCTTACATCCTGGATATTGCACAATCAGACTTCTGGCTTTTTTTTTTTTTTTTTCAAAGATAAAGGAACATCTGAAGGGTACACAGTTTTCGTCCGATGACGAGGTTACCGATGCAGGGCACTGTACACATCGCGACACTGTTAGCGCGAACACGACATCGGCGAATTTTCGCATTTTACTTCTAAAAAGTATTAGCGAGCACGAACTTTTATCGCTTACATTATAGAACTAAATGAGCTCTTTCCGTGGCAATAATTATTTGGACGACATTCCTTGGTTTCAAAGAGAAAAACTGGAAAAACCGGCGATCGCTTGTTCGCGCTAACAGTGTCGCACTCTGTACGTTGTTGTCGTCAACAGCCGCAATCAATCATCTACGGCGACAAGCGGAGAGTTGTGCACAGATAGCGGAAGTGCATCACCACCGGTGAGGACCATTTTGAAAAGTTATGTGCACCTGGGAGAGAGGAGATTCCAAACTGTCATTTGAATGTAACATCTTTCAATTTATTCAATGAATAAAAAGTTACAGCCTAGAAGGCAAAAACTTATTGATCACCCCTCTATTATGTGTTAAAAGTGAAATGAAAGGATTTGGTGAGCCCTAAACCTTGCAATAACTCGATTCACGCAAGGTTGTGTGTGCATCTACCACAGTAGAGCCTACTGGTCCTTGAGTGCTTGCCAGTGTCCCCCTTCGAAGCGCCGGAGGCAGGGTAATACAGAACAATCGCTATTCAGTCAACGCCATAGAAACATATCTGCATTTACGTCTCCGCAAGTGCACGAGGAAATCAATCACTGTGATGTACACAAAACCTCAACGAATTTCAAAATCATTTCTTCTCAAACAATAGTCGAGAGGTCGGCAACCGGTGGCTCGCGGGCGGCATCCCGACCTCGAGAGAATATACTGGCCGCAACCCGGTACCATTATTGACCCTCCAATCCCCCTCCCCCACCCCCTTCCCCTCTCCCTCCCCTCCACACACACACACACACACACACGCACACGCACACGCACACACACACACGCACACACACACAACACACTCTCTCTCTCTCTCCACTATCGCCCTGCACGTTCCCTCAAAACCACGGTGCCTCAAACACACCAATAAACAGACATCGCGAATGCGACATGTGTTTACTGGCTCATAGCTACCTCTTAGCTATACTCGGGGTCAACTTTCTGTTGCAATAAAAGAAAGGTAGAGGGCAGAGCTAACGACTCTGTGCGATTGGGTCAAGTAGTTACAAACTTTTTTGGCTTCGGTTTAAGTTTGGGTTTTTGGCGGTGACAGACAAGCGTTTGCTACAGTTCAACTCTTCGTATGAGGATCGCGGCTGGGGGTACTCAACAGCGATCGCCGAGCATTCAGGCATATCCGTGTCTGTTTCCTTACGTTTCACTCCTTTCTAAACACAAGCAAACGTTTTGACTGAAGCACTCGGACCGAATTACAAGGCAAATTAAACCATGTTCGTTCTCGACGAATTTTTTTTTTTTTTTTTTTTGTTTTGCGGCCGACGCAGGTAAGGGGCGTCGATTTAAGAAATACAGTGAATTTCATCTGTGCTGCAGTTTTGAGGTCATTGATACGTAAACTCTTCTGGTGCTAAAAATTCACAGCGTGGACGTGATATACCAAAATAGGAGCACGAACACGCTAAAGCGCAAACTAAAATTTCATTTGGATCGTGTTCAGTTACCGCTGGCCCTAGAAAAGGGGTGGGGGGGGGGGGGGGTGCTGCATTACAGCTCGGAGCACGTATAGCAAAGGCTCGTGCTGCAAAACTCACGGACACTAGACTCAATCCCCATCACTTCCCGCTTACACCGGTGAGCTCGGCAAACAACCGGTGTACGGAAACAATGGAGAGTCCCGGTTCCCTCTGTCCCACTTGTTCGTACACGTTGCGGACCACTTGTTTATGTTGTTTGACAACTTTTGGTTGCCAAACTTCGCGAAAATTTTACGAGGCGAAGGCAGGAGCGAGCTGACAGATGGTACCGACGATACCCGCGGAGGTACACGAAAAGGACGTCAAGTTTGCTTTGCAGGGCACTACGAGGGGCGTTCATAAAGTTCGTATTATAGGCACAAAAAATTGGAAGAAACGGAACAAAACAGGCATCAACATGAGCGCGCGTCCCTCTAGTTTCCGCACAATATAAACATCGCATGCTATAGTAGCTTGGAACGCCGCTAGGGAGTCAAAACCAAAATGGCACCACCCATCGGTGTCAAGCACACGCAGTGATCCGTTGGTTTCATTTGAAGGGAAGCAATGCCAAGGATATTCATTTCAATGTGGAAGCGTTGTGCAGGGACAACACCCCAGTTTATGACACTTTGGTTAAATGGCACAGACGCTTCCAGTGTGGCCAACTAATAGGAAAGTATTTCAAGGACGGCGACCAAGTGATTGCTCAAGTGGAGCGATTCCTGAACACATAATAGGAGGAGTTCTATAACCATGGCTACCGGCATGTGGTGAATCGCTGGAAAAAGTAGGTAACCTTTGGTGGCGGACATGTAGAGAAAGTCTCAACTCCTACTCGAGTTTGATTGCTGAATCTCTATTCCTTTGTGACAATAATACAAACTTTATGAACGCCCCTCGTAGAAAACCTGCGGCGAACTTAACCCAAGTAGCTCCAATGAGCTAAAGAAAAAAAAAGTGCTATAAGCCTGGCACATCTTGACTAATATTAAAGTAACTTCGTAAAATCGAGGCGAAAATAAAATTATATTTTTTAATTTGTTACGATGCACACAGCAAATTATTTTGGTGTAGCTATATTCAGCTGCGCAGTGAAACAACGTGTTTCGGCTCTGTAGCCTAGGCTCCATTGCCACAGAAAGTTGATCCCAAGCATAGTTAGCTAGGAGCTTTAAGGCGTGTTCACACATACAGCGAAGCGCTAAGTTTATTTATTTATTTCAATACCCTCAGGGCCCAGGAGCATTACAGAGGGGGTGGACATAAAATATTGGCTCTGCATAAAATTCAAACAACAAGGCAACTTGCTTATAAATGTTAGTTCAGCATAATCCTAGCAAAAGTGAGTAGTTAGAGATTTTCTAAATAAATCTATTGATGCAATTGGTACTAATGATGCGGGAAGGTGTTTCCAATCAGATGACGTTTCTAGGGATGAAAGAGTTGATGTAAGCTGAAGTTTCGCAATGAGGTATGCCGACTTTAAGTTTGTTATCAATGCGGGGAGAAATGAAGGAGGGGCTAATGAATAGTTTGTTTTTCAGTGAAGCGTTGGAATGATAGATTTATGGAAGAGGCATAGGACGAGATATTTTCCGACGTGAGGAAAGAAGAGGCAGGGCTAGGGTGGTTTTCATAGATGAGACACTTGCGGTGCGATGATAGTTGCAGACTATGAATCGCGCGGCGCGATTTTGCAGGGCTTCGATGTTTGTTATAAGCGTTGAGTGACCTGGATCCCAGATTGCTTCGGCATATTCCAACTTTGAACGTATTAAAGTCTTATACAAAAAAAGTTTTTAAGGAAAAGTTTTTTTTTTAAATATCCGAGCATTGAATTGGCGTTAGCGATTATATGATCAGAATGAGTTTTCCATGACAGGTTAGAAGTGACGTGAACACCGAGATACTTGAAAGAGGTTACAGATGCCAGCTGAATATTACAAATTGAGTATGGTGATGGTGATGTCTTACGACGAGACACCCTCATAGTTTTACATTTGTTAGTATTCAGAGTCATCTGCCATAAGTTGCACCATTCCGATACCGCGCATAAATCAGCTTGAAGAAGTGCCGCGTCGAATTCGTTAGTAATTTCACGATATATTACACAATCATCTGGGAATAAGCTAATACGGGATGATACGCACATTGCTAAGTCATTAATATAATAGGAAACAGAAGGGGTACCAAAACGGACCCCTGGGGAACACCGGAGGTGACGGCACTGAGGCAAGAATTTGCCTCATTGGTAGTAACAAACTGGGATCGATTAGTTAGGAAACATTTAATCCAGGACAAGACTTTAGGATGAATATTCAGTTTATCAAGCTTAAGAAACAGTAGTTGGTGAAATACTTAATCAAAGGCTTTGCAAAAGTCGAGAAAGACGCAGTCATCCTCAGATCCACGGTCAAGGATTGAAAAGAGATCATTAGTGAAAGTAAGAAGTTGCGTTTCACAGGACAGGGATTTCCGGAAACCATGTTGCGAGGGTGAAAAAAAAAGAATTAGAATATAAGAAACTAACTAGATCAGAGTAAATGATGTGCTCTGAAACTTTACAGGGCGTGCTGGTTAAGGAAATGGGTCGATAATTAAGAGGACTATGTTTGTTACCTGATTTATGAAGCGGAACCACCTTTCATATTTTCCAATCGTCCGGCAAAATGCCAAGGTGAAGTGATAGTTCGAACATTTTAGAAGGAAAACTGAAATGTAACTTTGTAGATTTAAGAAATTCAGAGCTCATGTTATCAACACCACTCGACGAGGACACCTTAAGATCATCGATTTGTTTAACAATCCCGTCATAATCAAAAACAAGCGGGTCCATTAAAAAGGAGTTATAAACAGGATAAGTGGGGCAATCAGAGACAACATCACTAGAAAACGCTTTCACAAAAATATCATTTAGTACAGATGCACAGTGCTCGCTCGGAATATCTACACCGTCCTCCCCTGTAAGTGAGAGAACAGTATTTTTGGAGCCGTTCACAACACTCCAACATTGCTTGGTGCTATTGGATAACATGGAAGGTAAGGTTACATTAAAAAAAAATCGTTTTGGCCATCTTTCACAGCATTTCTAAAGGAGATCGAACTTCTTTAGTAAAGATCCCAACGAGCAGTAAGAGCAGAGGACTTCGCAGCACGGAAAAAAACGGTTCTTCTTAGTAAGAAAGACGTTTCGTGTGACATTAAACCAAGGAGGACCTGTGGATTAGAAACAAAGGACCTACATGGACCGAACAATGTGATTAGAGAATTTACCTTATTTTTAAGCAAGTTCCAATTAATTTCGACCAAACGTTCTGAAAAGAAAGTAGGAATCATCCAGGAAGGCAGCTAACTCGCTTATTCATTGCGTCGAAATTTGCCTTACTATAATCACGGAATTGCTTAGTAGTTTTATTCGAAATACGCATTGGAGTATGCAAGTTGAGGTGTAGAATGCAATGATCGCTAATTCCTGTAAGTGGTTATGGAAGAGACGAGGCTAGGGTCAGCTGGAAAGTATTAGATCCAACACAGTGGCTGTAGTATCGGTAATGCGAGTGGGTTCAGTAACAAGTTGAGAAAAAGAAAACTCAGAACAAAGATCAAGAAAATCGGAGTAAACGGGCGAATTGCAAGTAGTTGTTGGGAAGCACCAGTCCAATCAATAAGGGGTAGGTTAAAGTCAGCCAGCACTAAAATGGGCGCAAGAGGAAATCTAGACAAAATTGTATTAAAGTATTCGTGTAACTTGGAGCAAAAGTCTGCGGTCGCGTTGGGAGGACGATATCACGCGCACACAATAACATTTCTGTAGACACACTGCAAACGCACGCATACCAGTTCTAGTGATGTAGCACTACATGATAGCATTCGAGGTTACTTTTTATTGCGATCAAAACCCCGCCACCACGTCTATCAATTCGATCAGAACGAAAAAACCTATAACTTATCAAAATTTTCATAATCGCGGACAGCAGTGGGAAGCCATGTTTCAGTTAAAGCGACAACATCACTATATGACGCATCAATAACTGATGATAGCTCATCGCGATTGCGGATAACGCTTCTTATATTAGGAAACAAAACTGACAGTGAACTTGGTACTTCTTATCATGATTTTCTTTTACTTCGAAGTTGCTTTTCATCGAAGCTATGTCTGGCTAGTTAGGTTGTAGCTTCATAGACTTGGCAAGTTCATAATTAAAAAGATATTGTTTATCACCTACGAATAGTTTGTCAACGTGAAGTTGTAAGTACTTCCTGTGTATACGGGCGAAGTCTATAGCAGTTTCTTTCTTGCAAGCTGCACATTTCTCGGGAATCCTCGCCAACAGAATGTTTGTATTTTTAGCTTGTAGGATGACCGTAGCACAGCTTCTTTTTGTCTAAAAAAAAGCAAACTTACGACAAAAGGTCTTTCTTATCTGGGTTAAACTGCCAATCCGATGAGTCCTGTCTATTGTATCGGGGTTAATCTGTATGCCACGTTTATCGTACATACGTCAAAACAAGTTTCTCCGACTCGGCCCATGTTTCCCTTGCCGCGTCTTCTAGCCCAAAGGAAAGTAGGTTAGATCGACGGAAACGACTTTCGGCATCGTCCGAACGACTGCTGAAGAATGGCCTTGCTTCATGTGGCG